>OX638408.1:2660417-4149945 GCA_951813805.1 Limnephilus auricula
ATTTCAGGGGAGAGGACGAGAAGGTCGCTTAGAAATAATTTTAAACAGCGAAGTGCATTTTTAATTACGAACACGGATAGTCGATTTCAGGGGGGAAGACGGGAAGGTCGCGCAAATAATTTAAATAGCGAAGTGCATTTTAATTACGAACACGGGCAGTCGATTTCAGGGGGGAGGACGGGAAGGTCGCGCAAATAAGTTAATTAGCGAAGTGCATTTTAATTACGAACACGGATAGTCGGTTTTCGATGGGAGACGGGAAGGTCGCTTAGTAATAAGTTAAAAATAGCGAAGTGCATTTTAATTACTAACACAGATAGTTATTTAGAAGCATGCACCAAACTGCATGAAATATATACTGGTTGTGAATGTGAAAATGTGACCGGATAACACTGAGATGGTTGGGTAAGTGGATGCTCTCTAATAAGAAAATCATTCAATTATTAATCAACACCTTGCAATTTGGGCCTTGGAATTTGAAAATTGAAATGGATTTTGTGCATCTTGAAGCAAACTATTTTCTTCGTAAGTTGACCTATTGAGGAGGCGATAAGCAATATTTAGTTATCCCAAATTATATTTATAAAATAATTGTAACTTTGCAAAGATTTAAATTTTCACATTCAAATTGAACAATTGATTGTATATTATTTCAGTGAGACGTAAGGTTCTGGGTTCGAGTCCCGGTTGCGACCGCTATCTTTTATTATTTTCTGTGTCTTGTTCCTTTTCATATTTAAGAAAAAATTAGACTATTATTGTTATCTGCTTCTTCAATGTATTAATTTAAACATAATTACAGTTGCATGTGAATGATAATTATCCCAAATATTTATATATATATATTCCCGCACATAAATATAAAAGACCTTTACTACGCGGTATAGTGTTCAAGTATAATCACAGTGGAACAATTTTGAAAGAACAAATTTCCCTTCTTGCCAGCGCAATCTAAGTTAGGGACATTATCTTCTCGTTTTACATCTCTACCGTTGACGTTAGATTCATAACATTTCATTCAATATCGGTACGTTAGACAAAGGGGGCACACGAGGGGTTATACGGTAATAAATATTTTCCCCACAGTATTATTAAAAAGAGCTACTTATATTTTCTTAAGTTATTATGTTTTACGCAGCGAGCGTCGGTTTTGCATTGATATTCGACTTATTTGAATACCGTCTAAACAAACTTTACTTCAAAAAAAACCAGCAGTGTCAGGTGATTGTCGAGAGAATAACTTCGCTGGGCTTCCCTATCCGGCGATATGGGTTGTCTCCACGTAAGTCGCTCATTAGGCGAAATGGACGAAACTCACGCGAGCTTCCCTATCTCTTGATCGGCGGAAACGAAGGAAACGGATCATTGACTCGATTCTGAATATCGGTGACCTTGCGCGGATGGACTTGAACCCTGAACCTAGAAAGGGCCCTGTATCAGCTGTGTCGGTGATTGACCACGAGTCTCACCTAACCCAGGCACTAGACATTGTCCGGAGAACAAAGGACTTGATCCCACTATGTCACTGGTACGGCTTCCGTTTCGACAGTATTAGCGGTGAGGGAACAGACAAGCAGAACATCTGTAATAGGAGTCTGAGGTCATTGACAGCTTTTCTATTTCCGCTAGTCTCCAGACGAAGGGGACAAGATCGTGATGGGCTCCGTTATCTTATGTTGACACGTGAGAGATGACCCTTGTATTCGTTTGGACGAAGGGAACAATGGCTTGTATTGTTTCGATGATTTCCGACGGGCTTTCGTTGTTCTTGAGAAACACTATAGTCGGGAATGAGTTCTGAACGAAGGTGTCGAAGTTCGTGGGGCGGAGCTGACCAAATTCACGACTTGGAAGGTTCAGCTCGCGAGTTCTTGACCCGGGAACCAGGATTACATTCTGGATTGACAGTGTGAGGTTGTTGACGCGAGATGAAGGCGGGTGCTGTAAGGCTCAGGCCCGCGAATTTACACAAGGAGCACTGTTCTCGTCGCGCTTGCTTGAGTCGTGCAGGGCCCAGTCTTCACTCAAATTAACTACCGACATAAATTAGTGGCGTACACATTTGGATATACTAAACATGCACTCTACAGTACGTACCCTTTTACTTAACGGATTTGGCAGGTGTGCTTGACGAAAGTCTGGGAGCTGACAGTTTGCTGTAAAGGATGCTGAGGAGGCGGCGAAGAATTCGGCTCCTGAGCCTACTAATTTTACTTCTTCGAAACCAGTGGGATGCACGCGGGGATTCCCGACCCCTGACTTATCCGCAAGTATTCACTTCGGTATAATGTTCATGGCTGCGGTTAGCTGGGCGGACCCTTAACCTTCAGCATGCTGGCCATCATCAACATATCATCATCATCATCATCATCAGGCTCGGGCCGAAGGGCACGACCTGAACCGGAAGTCATCTGAGCACTTTCTGAGAGCTCTTAGACATACTTCAATCACACTCGGCGGAACGGAGCGTCATTTTTATGTCTAGCGACATGGAATGACCTTTCATCATGAATCTTCAACCTATCATCTTAATCATCATACCATCTTACCTTGCGAAGATTTGGTAGAGATATTCTCCCATTGCCGCATTGTACTATGGAGATTACAACATATATCATCAACTACAAAAATCACACACATTCCCCTCCCGACAGGGACGAAACATGTCAATTTTCATCAGTTGCGAGGCAACAAATAAATCTTCCTGGAGGCGTTGGGATTGGGGTTAGCTCGACAGGTTTTCCTTCATCGAGCTAATTGGGAATTGGAGGAGACCAATCGTAGCAAGCACATGTTTGTCCCTATTCCTACCCATTATACCTACCTGTAAGTAGATTGCATACAACTAACAACCAATAGGAACTTAGAATAACTAATTGAATTATTGTATGAATGATGTTTTGATATACTCTAACAAAAGGGTTTATAACTCCGAGTTTAGGTAGAACGGCACAGAGAGTTATGTATATCGTAATTAGACTATTCGTCAATAGCATGGGGAAGGGTATTAGATCAGTAAATAGTAAGATATACTGGGAAGTTAAATGATTAGCCAGTTAGATAGAATATCGTCATTGTTGAAAATCTGACAAATTGCAACACACCACAGCTAAGAACCAAAAGTTACCACAAATCCGTTTAATCTACCTGAATTAGCGCTATAAAGGCGAATCAAAAATAATCACAACGTGTCTAGTTAATTCAAAAGTAATTAAACAACAATTTATCAGTACGTACTTGCCTACGTACTGGCAGCTCCAGCAGTAACTTAAGGTTTTCAAAACTTAAAGTTATACGAAAAAAAAAAATGATCACCCTTAAGTAGGGTTGATTTAAGTAAGAAGGGTCAGAAGGTGTTAGAACCATTACAGTGTTGCCGTGACCAAGTAGCTGTGGTAAATACAAAGTGTTGCGCTTAGTTGGGGTTGATACAATGACAAAAATTAGTAGTTATATATAAAAAAATAAAAAATAATAATAATAAATAAGGTTACAAAATAATAGGTAATAGATTTGCGTATATTCGGGAAGGTCTTGGGAAGTCAACCTCTGATAAGAGGAAATAACAGTATTATATTGTGAAGGGAGGGGCGTAGGTCTTCAATGATGTAAGTACATATCCCGTACCGCGGTTATATAATAAAATCTTTACTAGAAAAAAAAAAAGCAAAAAGCCTACATCGGTTAATGTTGGTGTCTAACCTCCGGTAAGAAGAGATAGGGTGGGTTTAGAGTCTATTTCATTTTGAAGGGAGCAGTTAACATGCCGTAAATATTTAAAAAAAAAAATATACTCGTTAATGCCGTCGGTTAAAAATAAGGGTCATTCTTCGAGACAACAACTACCTATTTTAAAATAGCTAGACACGTGTTAGATAAGTCTCTAAGAAATATTTTCAAAAGATTCCTTTTATTTTTAAATAAGGGTACTTGCAAGCTAGCCTGAGGACTTGACTCGAGTCAGTCATAAATCTCCTTTTGTATACACAGATAACGAACGCAGTGCAAGGCCGGTCTGTTATCTCAAGAGGCTTAAACCATTAAGAGGAGACCGGATCGTCGAATTGGCCCATAGAAGACAGTGACAGATTACGGTTAGAAGTGAGATAATAAGGGTCGGTTTCCTCTTAAAAAGAAATACCAAAACTGAAGACGATTGTTTGTTTATTTTGGGATCTTCAAGTGTTCAAGCGATAGTAAGTTAGGTAGACGTTCGACTTGAGTGCATTCTTAAGCCACAGGGTTTTAACAATAGATACAATAAACAGGGCGGCTGACTGTTCTTTTGTAAACAATGGAAACGAGTAAATATAGAGCTAACAGTAACGATTTATTTAACAGTGATTCAGGAAATAATGATAATAAAAGGTTTGTTGAAATAAAACAGAATAGCTTATGTTGTTTAGGTTCATTGAATAAATACGTGTGTCAAATTGAAAAATAAATTAACTATAACAATAGTGTTAGGTAAAGTGTAATTATTTCTTCAAACTTCGCAAAATCACTTTGTGGCGTCTATTTTAAAGAGTAATTATTTCTTCAAACTTCGCAAAATCACTTTGTGGCGTCAATTTTAAAGTGTAATTATTTCTTCAAACTTCGCAAAATCACTTTGTGGCGTCAATTTTAAAGTGTAATTATTTCTTCAAACTTCGCAAAATCACTTTGTGGCATCAATTTTAAAGTGTAATTATTTCTTCAAACTTCGCAAAATCACTTTGTGGCGTCAATTTTAAAGTGTAATTATTTCTTCAAACTTCGCAAAATCACCTTGTGGCGTCAATTTTAAAGTGTATTTATTTCTTCCAACTTAGCAAAATCACCTAGTGGCGTCATTTTAAGGTGTATTTAAACTGTTTAAGAAAAAAAAATAGATACAAGTGTGTTTAGAAGAGGTTAAGGTTTTAAAAATCAGTTTGAACTATTAAATACCAGTGACAGCTCATGATGGAAGGAGATATGCGGAAATCTAGAGGTCGGGGCCGTACTCTTGCTCGTCAGGAGGTTGCCGCTGCAGTAGAAATGGCTCGGGAGCCAGAGGTTCAGGTGAACCTAGGTCAAGTGACTAGAATCATCACGGAGGCGTTGGGACCATTGGTAGAAAAGGTCCAATCCATCGAAAGGCAGTTGGAGGTACGGGCGACACGTCCGGAAGGGGGTGAGGCAGAAGCACTCCTAGGGTCGGGAAATATGCGTCAGATTGTAGAATTACTCCCGGCACAAGAGAAACCCATATTCAAGGGGGGAGTTCAGAACCCGATCTCATTTTTAGAGGACCTCCGGGAATACACGAGGAAGACGAAGAGAATGGACAGGGTAATGGTGGCAAAGGAAAGCTTGAAGGGTGAATCAAAGAGCTGGATGAAGATTTACAGTAGCAGATGGAAGACAATAGAGGATTTTGAAGGAGACTTCTTGGCAAACTATTGGGGAGAGGTATGCCAAAATAAATTAAGGAGGAAGCTGTCTGATGCGGCTTGGAACCCGAACGGGGAGAAATCAATGCTCACGCATTTTGCCGAGTATTGGGAGCTGGCAAAGGCTTTGAACATAACCAGCTCACCGGCCGGACCAATAAACGAGATCATGAGGCACTACCCGAAGGAGACGCAGGCGCTATGGTTCTCGCGAGACCAGGGAAATGAACTGGAGGCAGCAGAATTTCTCAGGAGAATGGATAACATGGTTAGTCCGCCAACCCAGCACCACGTCCAGCAGAAGGGAGAGAGGAGGGGAGACCAGCGCGAGACGGAGAGAGGCAGGAGAGAGGAAGGTCATCTGTCAAAGCGGCGCCATCTGAGGGGCCAGGTTAACGCATTCGTGAGGGAGCGTTCGTGCCGCAGGCCTATTAGATCCAACACCAACGGGAGGATGAACGAGCCTATCAACGTGGACCAGGTGTCGGATGAGGTTGAGCACGCGGGAAACGCCATCGAGTCGAACCCGCTGCCCTGAGGACATCGACTCTACAAGGAGGAAGCGGGGCGCCAGGGGCGGGAGGCAGCGTAGCTCTAAGAATAATGTTAAGACAAAAAAATGGAAGCTAAGCCTAGGGAGGTGGGGTATTCAAATATTGCATTCTTCCGTGCACAATCCGGGGCCCAATATAACTGAGCGGGTAAACAAAGAACTGGGGCGGCTCTTTAGGGTCTATTGTCATGACAAACACACTAGGTGGTCGACGTTGGTACCTAATATAATGGAAACATACAATAACAGCGTTCATTGTAGCACGGGTTTCTCTCCAAATGAAGTGGTGTTTGGGGAGGGGCCTAAATATAATCTAGACAAATATTTGGGTAAGGATACAATACCTAGCGTAAATATTGAAGATGTTAGGACAAAGGCACGTGAAAATTTGAAGATTAGTGCGGCGAGAAGACAACATTACTTTAATATGAAAAAAAGGTTAGCCGTATATGAGATTGGCACATTAGTAAAATTGAGGCGATTTGCACAGTCGGATTTACTAAAGAAACAGACAAAGAAATTTTCATTATTATTTGAGGGGCCATTCGTTATCGGGGCAGTACCATTTAGCAACACCTACACGCTGGTGGACCCAAAGACTAGGAAGATTAGGGGTAACTATAGTGTTATCCACCTTGCGAGGTATTATACAAACAAAGGCGATACATAAGCGGGGGAATGACCATTTTATGGGATGGGGATTTTAGTTGGGGTAGTCCTTGTCGGTAGTAAAACTGAAGTTAAATATTTTACACGTGTTGAGTATACCCCAACGTTAGCCTGTATGTGATTTGTGTATTCTATACTTTGGCGAGCCTCATCGTAGTGGGTCACGAGAAAATAAATAAGCCAGTTCCAATAGGTTAGGTAGTTAATTTTAATAATGTTAAGTTGCCAACTTGTACATCGGTCGTTAGCGTTACGCGTGGAATAAAATTATTATGAAAAAAAAAAATATGCATAACTCACATAAATTAAATAAACCCCGGGGGGGCACACGAGTACAGCGACCGATGTACAATTAAAATTTTCGCGAGATGGTGCACATCTTTGATAAAATATTGTACGAGGGACTCTGGTCACACAGGAAGGGAGTCATCGGATAACGCGGGTTGGGGCGTATCCAATAAACCATAAATAACTTATTTTGTTATTTTGTTTACCTTCAATTAAAAGTACTAAATGAGAAAAAAAAAAACGCGGTAACCTATTAAAAGCGATATTTTACAAAGATTGGGCGCTGTCAAGGAAAGGTTATTATTTTAAATAAAAGTGAAATTACCCTTATAAAAAAAAAAAAAAATTAAAAAAAATGGTGGAACGGTGCAGTGTTTACGAATACGCGTTGAGGATCTCGGAAGTGCATAAGTAGGCTATTGTAAGGAACGGTTGTAGGACAAGGGGCGGATTAGAAAAAGGGAGAAAAATAAATTTCAAATTAATTCAAACCAAGGCGAAATCAAACGAGTTATCTGCTGCTACGAAGGCTGAAACAAAAATAGATGGCAGTGGATTATTATAATCTACATACCACTATTATTTCTTTCAGAAGGGAGTCTGTGATGATCTCGCCTTTCAGCCAAAGAATTAGTATTTTCAGTATACCTAAAAAAGGAAAGCACATATGGAACTGGGGTAGAGTTCTTCTCAGACGTTGGGACAATTAACATTCCAGAAAAGTCAGTTGAAGCAAAATTTATGACGACAGCAAACAAAAAAAATACGGGCGAAACCTACTCATGAAATAATTAATGGGTCCTAAATTTAGTTTTAAGACTAACATATGAGGCACAAAGGTTGACAGAATCGATTTATTAATGGTCAAAATTGTCACTAAGGCGTTTGCACTAAGTGACATTCCTGGACCTCGATTTTGACGCAGTTAGAAAAAAACAACAGGATGTTATTTTAACATCCAATGAACGAACATTTAAAGACGAGACTACATGTGTGGCAAGAAATAATTCATAAGCTTTTGGGTTTTTTATGACGTAGTTCTGAGTACAGAAGACATGGTTGGTACAGACTCGGACTGGTAGACACAGGTTAGCAGTTATTGAAACGAAAGTTATAGGCGTATTTAGGGACGTATCGTAAATAAAAATGATAAAAGTAAGTAACTTGTTATTTACTATTAAACGTAGTGCTATCTACTGAGTGGTTGATTCACTCCGCCATCAAACAATAATGAACAATTAATTCACTATAATAAATATTGAGGTCAATATTCGAGATAAAAACTATCCTACCTTAGGTTGGGAAAAATTACGGATAGTGTGCTAAATTTCATCAGAATCGGTTGAGGGTTTCGGAGGCTATCATGAACAAACATCGTGGCGCGAGATTTTATTTATATATTATGTTTGGACTCTTATTGTACATAAATGGGTGCAGGGAACATACTTGCATTGTAGGTCTATTTCCAATAAAGGCACTTTAATAAGAAGGTGCGCTAATTTGTGCGGGCGAAGCATCCCTGATACGGGCCCGGCCTTGAATGCTTAACAGAGAGGGTCGTTTTCAATTACGAGCACGGACGGTCGATTTCAGGGGAGAGGACGAGAAGGTCGCTTAGAAATAAGTTAAAAATAGGAAGTGCATTTTTAATTACGAAGACAGACAGTCGATTTCAGGGGGGAAGACGGGAAGGTCGCGCAAATAATTTAAATAGCGAAGTGCATTTTTAATTACGAACACGGATAGTCGATTTCAGGGGAGAGGACGAGAAGGTCGCTTAGAAATAATTTTAAACAGCGAAGTGCATTTTTAATTACGAACACGGATAGTCGATTTCAGGGGGGAAGACGGGAAGGTCGCGCAAATAATTTAAATAGCGAAGTGCATTTTAATTACGAACACGGGCAGTCGATTTCAGGGGGGAGGACGGGAAGGTCGCGCAAATAAGTTAATTAGCGAAGTGCATTTTAATTACGAACACGGATAGTCGGTTTTCGATGGGAGACGGGAAGGTCGCTTAGTAATAAGTTAAAAATAGCGAAGTGCATTTTAATTACTAACACAGATAGTTATTTAGAAGCATGCACCAAACTGCATGAAATATATACTGGTTGTGAATGTGAAAATGTGACCGGATAACACTGAGATGGTTGGGTAAGTGGATGCTCTCTAATAAGAAAATCATTCAATTATTAATCAACACCTTGCAATTTGGGCCTTGGAATTTGAAAATTGAAATGGATTTTGTGCATCTTGAAGCAAACTATTTTCTTCGTAAGTTGACCTATTGAGGAGGCGATAAGCAATATTTAGTTATCCCAAATTATATTTATAAAATAATTGTAACTTTGCAAAGATTTAAATTTTCACATTCAAATTGAACAATTGATTGTATATTATTTCAGTGAGACGTAAGGTTCTGGGTTCGAGTCCCGGTTGCGACCGCTATCTTTTATTATTTTCTGTGTCTTGTTCCTTTTCATATTTAAGAAAAAATTAGACTATTATTGTTATCTGCTTCTTCAATGTATTAATTTAAACATAATTACAGTTGCATGTGAATGATAATTATCCCAAATATTTATATATATATATTCCCGCACATAAATATAAAAGACCTTTACTACGCGGTATAGTGTTCAAGTATAATCACAGTGGAACAATTTTGAAAGAACAAATTTCCCTTCTTGCCAGCGCAATCTAAGTTAGGGACATTATCTTCTCGTTTTACATCTCTACCGTTGACGTTAGATTCATAACATTTCATTCAATATCGGTACGTTAGACAAAGGGGGCACACGAGGGGTTATACGGTAATAAATATTTTCCCCACAGTATTATTAAAAAGAGCTACTTATATTTTCTTAAGTTATTATGTTTTACGCAGCGAGCGTCGGTTTTGCATTGATATTCGACTTATTTGAATACCGTCTAAACAAACTTTACTTCAAAAAAAACCAGCAGTGTCAGGTGATTGTCGAGAGAATAACTTCGCTGGGCTTCCCTATCCGGCGATATGGGTTGTCTCCACGTAAGTCGCTCATTAGGCGAAATGGACGAAACTCACGCGAGCTTCCCTATCTCTTGATCGGCGGAAACGAAGGAAACGGATCATTGACTCGATTCTGAATATCGGTGACCTTGCGCGGATGGACTTGAACCCTGAACCTAGAAAGGGCCCTGTATCAGCTGTGTCGGTGATTGACCACGAGTCTCACCTAACCCAGGCACTAGACATTGTCCGGAGAACAAAGGACTTGATCCCACTATGTCACTGGTACGGCTTCCGTTTCGACAGTATTAGCGGTGAGGGAACAGACAAGCAGAACATCTGTAATAGGAGTCTGAGGTCATTGACAGCTTTTCTATTTCCGCTAGTCTCCAGACGAAGGGGACAAGATCGTGATGGGCTCCGTTATCTTATGTTGACACGTGAGAGATGACCCTTGTATTCGTTTGGACGAAGGGAACAATGGCTTGTATTGTTTCGATGATTTCCGACGGGCTTTCGTTGTTCTTGAGAAACACTATAGTCGGGAATGAGTTCTGAACGAAGGTGTCGAAGTTCGTGGGGCGGAGCTGACCAAATTCACGACTTGGAAGGTTCAGCTCGCGAGTTCTTGACCCGGGAACCAGGATTACATTCTGGATTGACAGTGTGAGGTTGTTGACGCGAGATGAAGGCGGGTGCTGTAAGGCTCAGGCCCGCGAATTTACACAAGGAGCACTGTTCTCGTCGCGCTTGCTTGAGTCGTGCAGGGCCCAGTCTTCACTCAAATTAACTACCGACATAAATTAGTGGCGTACACATTTGGATATACTAAACATGCACTCTACAGTACGTACCCTTTTACTTAACGGATTTGGCAGGTGTGCTTGACGAAAGTCTGGGAGCTGACAGTTTGCTGTAAAGGATGCTGAGGAGGCGGCGAAGAATTCGGCTCCTGAGCCTACTAATTTTACTTCTTCGAAACCAGTGGGATGCACGCGGGGATTCCCGACCCCTGACTTATCCGCAAGTATTCACTTCGGTATAATGTTCATGGCTGCGGTTAGCTGGGCGGACCCTTAACCTTCAGCATGCTGGCCATCATCAACATATCATCATCATCATCATCATCAGGCTCGGGCCGAAGGGCACGACCTGAACCGGAAGTCATCTGAGCACTTTCTGAGAGCTCTTAGACATACTTCAATCACACTCGGCGGAACGGAGCGTCATTTTTATGTCTAGCGACATGGAATGACCTTTCATCATGAATCTTCAACCTATCATCTTAATCATCATACCATCTTACCTTGCGAAGATTTGGTAGAGATATTCTCCCATTGCCGCATTGTACTATGGAGATTACAACATATATCATCAACTACAAAAATCACACACATTCCCCTCCCGACAGGGACGAAACATGTCAATTTTCATCAGTTGCGAGGCAACAAATAAATCTTCCTGGAGGCGTTGGGATTGGGGTTAGCTCGACAGGTTTTCCTTCATCGAGCTAATTGGGAATTGGAGGAGACCAATCGTAGCAAGCACATGTTTGTCCCTATTCCTACCCATTATACCTACCTGTAAGTAGATTGCATACAACTAACAACCAATAGGAACTTAGAATAACTAATTGAATTATTGTATGAATGATGTTTTGATATACTCTAACAAAAGGGTTTATAACTCCGAGTTTAGGTAGAACGGCACAGAGAGTTATGTATATCGTAATTAGACTATTCGTCAATAGCATGGGGAAGGGTATTAGATCAGTAAATAGTAAGATATACTGGGAAGTTAAATGATTAGCCAGTTAGATAGAATATCGTCATTGTTGAAAATCTGACAAATTGCAACACACCACAGCTAAGAACCAAAAGTTACCACAAATCCGTTTAATCTACCTGAATTAGCGCTATAAAGGCGAATCAAAAATAATCACAACGTGTCTAGTTAATTCAAAAGTAATTAAACAACAATTTATCAGTACGTACTTGCCTACGTACTGGCAGCTCCAGCAGTAACTTAAGGTTTTCAAAACTTAAAGTTATACGAAAAAAAAAAATGATCACCCTTAAGTAGGGTTGATTTAAGTAAGAAGGGTCAAAAGGTGTTAGAACCATTACAAGACTGAAAAATGCACCACATAATGGTGAAATATGAACCATCTAAATGGGGAAAATCGCACCTCAGAATAGTGTATTACAGAACCTTTTTATGGTGAGATATGAACTCGAGAGTGCTTAAAAAATTCACTTTTATAGGGTAAAATATGCACCACAAAAAGCTAAAAAATGTAATGGTGAAAAATACATCCCAGATTTGTGAAATACACAACATCAGAACGCTGAAATACGTACCATCAAAATGGTGATATCTGAACCTTGGAACAATGTTTTATTAACTCTCAAAATGGAGAAATTGACAATAAAGAAATAGTGAAATATAATCCTCAGAATTGTGAAATATAATAATGTATCCCACTCAAAATGTCGAAAAATGCATTTATAGAATGCAGATACGTGAAATAAGGTGAAATATTTATTAACTAACTAACTAACTAACTAACCATCACGCCGTTTCCCCGCAGGGGTAGGCAGAGAGGACGGACCGCCAAACAACTCGGTCTTGGCACACGCTCCTTGCCTCATTCACATTCATACATCTTCTCATACATACTCTTCTATTATTCTGACTCTTGACATGGCCCGACTCAAGTATCTGATTTACTTGATCGTGCCACGTCTTCCTTGGGCGTCCTCGGCTTCTTCTACCATTCACAACGTCCAAATATATGAAATTAATGTCCTATTGGACATTTGGATAATAAATTTCATGTCACAAGATGTCCAAATGGACAAAAAATTTCCAAATTAACATTTTGGATGGATGGATATGGATAGTCCATGAAGACCATACATGAACCATAAGAAGAATCTGAATTGAGAAAAATAGATGAAATAAATGTCTTATTGGACATTTGGAATATGAATTCCTTGACACAATATGTCCAAATGGACATAAGATTGTCCAAATTGAAATATGTACCATCAAATTGGGAAAAAACGCTTAAAAAATTAATGTCCTGTTGGACATTTGGATAATAAATTTCATGTCACAAGATGTCCAAATGGACAAAAAATTTCCAAATTAACATTTTGGATGGATGGATATGGATAGTCCATGAAGACCATACATGAACCATAAGAAGAATCTGAATTGAGAAAAATAGATGAAATAAATGTCTTATTGGACATTTGGAATATGAATTCCTTGACACAATATGTCCAAATGGACAAAAGATTGTCCAAATTGAAATAAGCACCATCAAAAAGGTGAAAAATGCACCTCAGAATGGTGTATTCTGGAACCTTTTATTGGTGAAATATGCACCCGAGAATGCTTGAAAAAATGCACCTTATTAGAGTGAAATATGCATCACAGAATGTTGAAAAATGCACCCTACAATGGTGAAATATTCACTTTCGAATGCTTTAAATTGCACCGACTAAAGGTGAAATAAGCACCATCAAAATGGTGAAATATGCACCTGAGAATGGTGTATTATGGAAACTCAAAATGCACCTTCTTATGGTAAAATATGCACTACAGAAAGCTGAAAAATGCACCACATAATGGTGAAATGTTCACTGCAGAATGCTTTAAATTGCACATATTAAAGGCAAAATAAGCACCATCAAAATGGTGTATTATGGACCTGAAAATGGTGTATTATGGAACCTCAAAATGCACCTTCTTATGGTAAAATATGCAATGCAGAAGGCTGAAAACTGCACCACATAATGGTGAAATATGTACCATCAAATTGGGGAAAAACGCTTCTCAGTATGGTGTATTATGGAACCTTTTATTGGTGAAATATGCAACCGAGAATGATTAAAAAAATGCATCTTATTAGGGTGAAATATGCACCACAGAATGCTGAAAGATGCACCTTATAATGGTGAAATTTTCACTCCCGAATGCTTTTAATTGCACCTATTAAAGATGAAATAAGCACCTTCCTATGGTAAAATATGCATTGCAGAAGGCTGAAAACTGCACCACATAATGGTGAAATATGTACCATCAAATTGGGGAAAAACGCTTCTCAGTATGGTGTATTATGGAACCTTTTATTGGTGAAATATGCAACCGAGAATGATTAAAAAAATGCATCTTATTAGGGTGAAATATGCACCACAGAATGCTGAAAGATGCACCTTATAATGGTGAAATTTTCACTCCCGAATGCTTTTAATTGCACCTATTAAAGATGAAATAAGCACCTTCCTATGGTAAAATATGCATTGCAGAAGGCTGAAAACTGCACCACATAATGGTGAAATATGTACCATCAAATTGGGGAAAAACGCTTCTCAGTATGGTGTATTATGGAACCTTTTATTGGTGAAATATGCAACCGAGAATGATTAAAAAAATGCATCTTATTAGGGTGAAATATGCACCACAGAATGCTGAAAGATGCACCTTATAATGGTGAAATTTTCACTCCCGAATGCTTTTAATTGCACCTATTAAAGATGAAATAAGCACCTTCCTATGGTAAAATATGCATTGCAGAAGGCTGAAAACTGCACCACATAATGGTGAAATATGTACCATCAAATTGGGGAAAAACGCTTCTCAGTATGGTGTATTATGGAACCTTTTATTGGTGAAATATGCACCCGAGAATGATTAAAAAAATGCATCTTATTAGGGTGAAATATGCACCACAGAATGCTGAAAGATGCACCTTATAATGGTGAAATATTCACTCCCGAATGCTTTTAATTGCACCTATTAAAGATGAAATAAGCACCTTCCTATGGTAAAATATGCATTGCAGAAGGCTGAAAACTGCACCACATAATGGTGAAATATGTACCATCAAATTGGGGAAAAACGCTTCTCAGTATGGTGTATTATGGAACCTTTTATTGGTGAAATATGCACCCGAGAATGATTAAAAAAATGCACCTTATTAGGGTGAAATATGCACCACAGAATGCTGAAAGATGCACATTATAATGGTGAAATATTCACTCCCGAATGCTTTTAATTGCCCCTATTAAAGATGAAATAAGCACCTTCCTATGGTAAAATATGCATTGTTGATGGCTGAAAATGCACCACATAATGGTGAAATATGTACAATCAAAATGGAGAAAAACGCACTTCAGAATGGTGTATTATGTAACCTTTTTATCGTGAAATATGCACCCGAGAATGCTTAAAAAAAAGCATTTTATTAGGGTGAAATATGCACCACAGAATGCTGAGAGATGCACATTATAATGGTGATATATTCACTCCCAAATGCTATTAATTGAACCTATTAGAGGTGAAATAAGCACCAACAAAATGGTAAAAAATACACCTCAGAATGGTGTATTCTGGAACCTTTTATTGGTGAAATATGCACCCGAGAATGCTTGAAAAAATGCACCTTATTAGGGTGAAATATGCATCACAGAATGTTGAAAAATTCACCCTATAATGGTGAAATATTCACTTTCGAATGCTTTAAATTGCACCTACTAAAGGTGAAATAAGCACCATCAAAATGGTTAAATATGCACCTGAGAATGGTATATTATGGAATCTTAAAATGCACTTTCTTATGGTAAAATATGCAATACAGAAAGCTGAAAAATGCACCTAATAATGGTGAAATATTCACTCCAGAATGCTTTAAATTGCACATATTAAAGGTAAATTAAGCACCATCAAAATGGTGAAATATGCACCTGAGAATGGTGTATTATGGAACCTCAAAATGCACCTTCTTATGGTAAAATATGCATTGCAGAAGGCTGAAATATGTACCATCAAATTGGGGAAAAACGCTTTTCAGTATGGTGTATTATGGAACCTTTTATTGGTGAAATATGCACCCGAGAATGATTAAAAAAATGCACCTTATTAGGGTGAAATATGCACCACAGAATGCTGAAAGATGCACATTATAATGGTGAAATATTCACTCCCGAATGCTTTTAATTGCACCTATTAAAGATGAAATAAGCACCTTCCTATGGTATAATATGCATTGCTGATGGCTGAAAATGCACCACATAATGGTGAAATATGTACAATCAAAATGGGGAAAAACGCACTTCAGAATGGTGTATTATGTAACCTTTTTATCGTGAAATATGCACCCGAGAATGCTTAAAAAAAGCATTTTATTAGGGTGAAATATGCACCACAGAATGCTGAAAGATGCACATTATAATGGTGATATATTCACTCCCGAATGCTATTAATTGAACCTATTAGAGGTGAAATAAGCACCAACAAAGTGGTAAAAAATACACCTCAGAATGGTGTATTCTGGAACCTTTTATTGGTGAAATATGCACCCGAGAATGCTTGAAAAAATGCACCTTATTAGGGTGAAATATGCATCACAGAATGTTGAAAAATTCACCCTATAATGGTGAAATATTCACTTTCGAATGCTTTAAATTGCACCTACTTAAGGTGAAATAAGCACCATCAAAATGGTTAAATATGCACCTGAGAATGGTATATTATGGAATCTCAAAATGCACTTTCTTATGGTAAAATATGCAATACAGAAAGCTGAAAAATGCACCTAATAATGGTGAAATATTCACTCCAGAATGCTTTAAATTGCACATATTAAAGGTAAATTAAGCGCCATCAAAATGGTGAAATATGCACCTGAGAATGGTGTATTATGGAACCTCAAAATGCACCTTCTTATGGTAAAATATGCATTGCAGAAGGCTGAAATATGTACCATCAAATTGGGGAAAAACGCTTTTCAGTATGGTGTATTATGGAACCTTTTATTGGTGAAATATGCACCCGAGAATGATTAAAAAAATGCACCTTATTAGGGTGAAATATGCACCACAGAATGCTGAAAGATGCACATTATAATGGTGAAATATTCACTCCCGAATGCTTTTAATTGCACCTATTAAAGATGAAATAAGCACCTTCCTATGGTATAATATGCATTGCTGATGGCTGAAAATGCACCACATAATGGTGAAATATGTACAATCAAAATGGGGAAAAACGCACTTCAGAATGGTGTATTATGTAACCTTTTTATCGTGAAATATGCACCCGAGAATGCTTAAAAAAAGCATTTTATTAGGGTGAAATATGCACCACAGAATGCTGAAAGATGCACATTATAATGGTGATATATTCACTCCCGAATGCTATTAATTGAACCTATTAGAGGTGAAATAAGCACCAACAAAGTGGTAAAAAATACACCTCAGAATGGTGTATTCTGGAACCTTTTATTGGTGAAATATGCACCCGAGAATGCTTGAAAAAATGCACCTTATTAGGGTGAAATATGCATCACAGAATGTTGAAAAATTCACCCTATAATGGTGAAATATTCACTTTCGAATGCTTTAAATTGCACCTACTAAAGGTGAAATAAGCACCATCAAAATGGTTAAATATGCACCTGAGAATGGTATATTATGGAATCTTAAAATGCACTTTCTTATGGTAAAATATGCAATACAGAAAGCTGAAAAATGCACCTAATAATGGTGAAATATTCACTCCAGAATGCTTTAAATTGCACATATTAAAGGTAAATTAAGCACCATCAAAATGGTGAAATATGCACCTGAGAATGGTGTATTATGGAACCTCAAAATTTATTTATTTATTTATTTATTTATTTATTTACACATATACGGCACAACATGTGCCATTAACATAATTGACATAACATATAAATAGTACAACAACATGAAGAATAACTAAAAGTATAAATGTAAGTTAAATATAAGGAAAAAAAAAAATGTTAAAAGTAAGTAGTAAGGTAATAAGTAGTAGGAAAAGGGTAAAATATAAATGTAAAGTGAAAAATATGGTACAAAGTATAAGTATAAAGTACAAGCTTTAAATTATTAAGCAAAGATAAAAAAGTTAAAAGTTAAAAGTGAGAATAAAATAATAATAATAAAAAAGTTAAATGTAGAAATATAAGATGTCTTTAAAAAGAACAAAGATTTAAATATAAAATATAAAAAGTAAGAAGTCCTCCATTTAAATATAAAATATAAAAAGTAAGGAGCAAAGAAAAATAAAAATAAAATATTTAATAGGTAGATATTATAGATTACAAATATTAACCGATATGATGAATTTTACAAGTACCTATGATTTCTAATGAATTAATGTTTTGCAAGTTCTGGTAAGCATATTATGTTTACATAATTATTATGTTTACATGGTACTAGAAGACAAATTTTGTTTAATGCATCTTTTGTATGAGGCCAGATTACCGGCGTGATCGATATTAGCATATTTATTGCCAAAAGTATGTAAGCGATTTATTGTTGCATTTTGTTCTGCGGTGGTCCCAGAGGTATTACAATGAAAAGGTGTTTGGAGTCGAGTAGGTCTAAAAGGTATGTGATAATTCACCAGTGAAACTAATTCAGGGGAGTCAAACCAGTTGTTATTTATTTTAAATAAAAAAATTAGATCATTAAGTATTCTTCTATCTTTTAACGATAAGAGTCGCATTTTTTGTAATAGAGAATCATAGTTTATGTCATCCGCGGGAATTCCTAATTTGAAATTAATTGATCTGAGAAATTTGTGTTGGATTCTTTCAATGGAATTTGCATGGCTTTTGTAGACAGGGTTCCATATGGGGGAATTATATTCCAAATGACTTCTAACTAAAGTTGTATATAGTATTTTAAATGTTTGGATATTTTTGAAATCTTTACATATTCTTATAATGAAGCCCAGCATTTTCATTGCTTTATTAGTAATGATATCAATGTGATTAGTAAATAGGAGTTTAGTATCGAAGGTTATTCCGAGGTCCCTTATTACAGGTACTGACAATAAACTGTGGTTGTTAAGTGAGTAACAATATTTGATAGGGTTTTTTATTCTGAAGAAACTCATGATTTGACATTTTTTAATGTTAAGTGTAAGTTTGTTGATGGTACACCATTCTGCGAATTTTAAAAAATTGGACTGTAGGGACAAGCAGTCGTATATATTTTTGATGATTTTAAATATTTTCATGTCATCAGCAAATAATAATATGTTAACATCGGAGAATATGAAAGTGACATCATTTATAAATAATAAAAACAGTATTGGACCAAGGTGCGAACCCTGAGGCACGCCACTAGTGGCTTCAAATTCGTAAGACAAGTGTCCTTTAATAGATACAGTTAATACACGTTTTGATAAATAATTCTTAATCCAGCATAATAATTTACCACTAATTCCTAGTTTAGACAATTTATTTAGAAGAATTTTAATGCAAACCTTATCAAAAGCTTTACTGAAATCTGTATAAATCGAGTCAACTTGTTCTCTATTAGCTAAGGCACCTGAGATAAAATGTTCTTACAGTGTAAGGTTAGTTAAGGTATTTCGTCCAGAGATAAAACCATGTTGAAATGATGAGATATTAAATTTAATACAAGAACATATTTTTTGAAGAATTAACTTTTCAAAAATTTTCGGAATCGACGATTGTATGCATATTGGTCTGTAATTTTCAACTAAAGACTTGTCTCCACTCTTAAATATTGGAGTGAGAAAGCTATTTTTCCATATTTGCGGGAACTTGCCTGCTAAAAGTGATTGATTAAATAGTAGGTACAGTGGGTAAGGGACACTACCCTCACAGTTTTTAAGAAATACGGGGGGAATTTTATCTGGCCCTGAGCAAGTTTTAGGTTCCAGTAGTTTAATACAAACTGCAATTTCCTTAATGTCAATATGTATCTGAGATAGTTGTAAGTTAATATCTGACTCGAAGTTTGGAATGTCTTTATCAGGGATATCTGTTTCATACACATCCTTAAAAAAGTCTGCAAACAAATTGACTATTTCTTTGATTTTACTAGAAGTTTTCACTTTGTAGTGCATAGTTTCAGGTATGCCAAGGTTGTTGTTATTTTGGGATTTACAATAGTTGAAAAAGTGTTTTACATTGTTAGCGATTGAAAATTCAACATTCTTTATATAATTATTATAACAAATCTTTGAAAATTTACTACAATCTTTTCGCAGCTTGCTGAAAACTGTGAAATCAGAAAGATTTTTTGTTTCTTTGTAAATTTTATGAGCTTTTTTCTTCTCGATTACAATGTTAATGAGGTCCTTGCTAAACCAGCTAGGAAAATTTGAAGATAATTTATAACTAATTGGAACAAAGTTTTCTATGGCTTTATATAGATGATCATAAAAGGCTTTAATATTATCATCGAGATTACCTCCTTCTAGTATAGACCAGTCAGTATTATATAGATAATCACGTATTGCAACATAATTGGCTTTATTAAAGTTGGGAAATTGCGTCTGGTTTTTAATTTGGTATTTTATAGGGTTACATAATATAGTAATGTCTAAAGGTGGATGATGAGAATCAGGGGCAAGAACTGAATCGAGTGACTTTTCAACCGCAGTTGCCATGTCGGTACAAAGAACAAGATCAAGTAATCTATTATTGTCATTTTTTACATTGTTTAATTGAACTAGGTTAAGGAAATCACATAATTCAATTATTTCTTTTTCTGTTTCAGATAAGTTAGAGTTTTGTGATACTGTATAATTGTCGCGGGTGCCCCAATTGATTTTTGGTAAATTGTAGTCACCGATGATAGTGATTTTACTGTTTGGAAATTTGTACGATAGTTGTTCAATATCCTCAAAATGACTTTTGTATACACTTATATCTGATGATGGCGGAATATAAACACTGCCTATGATATTTTTTTGATTTTTACCGTTTAGTAAAATAAAAACTTGCTCCACATTACAATTTTTGGTTTTCAGAAGTTTTGAAGGATGATCCTTGTTGACAGCTATCATGACGCCACCGCCTCTAGATTTAGAGCTGGTATGTTGACTTCTGTCAGACCTGTAAATATGATGGTGGGGTAGACCGAGCTCAGCAGAGTAGATGGTTCCAGCCAGGTTTCCGTTAGAATAATAATGTCATGTTGCAGTGTCGGGGCATGTATTTTAAAGTCCTTAAGTTTAGTTTTCATGCCTCTGACATTTTGGTAGTAGCATTTCAATTTATTTACATTGTGTCGTTTTTTGGAATGGTTGTAACAATAGTGGGTTTCGAGTTTATGTACTTTATGGTAATATTAGGTTCCCCATTCTCTTGGCGGTACAATAATTGCTTTCTCAGCTCCACCAATTGAGTCCGTTGGAGGATAGTTAAGTCATTACTCGCTTTGATGCCATCCTTAAATTTCATGCTATTTCGTAGCAGAGTTCTCGGTGCGATGGTGTTAGTAAATTCAATTTTAATTGGACGGTTTTTGTTGGCAATTTTTTTGGCACCCAGTCGGAATACTTTGACATTAAGCAAGTCTAATGTGGGGTCGATGTTTTTTATGGCCGAAGAAACTTTGTCTCTATCTTCCGTAATGGTGACAGCCTTTTCTTCGGAAAAGCTTTCGGGAACGTTATACAATATTATGTTTTTTGATCTAATTGCCCTCTCTTCCATTTGTGACGACTTCAACATTACTTTCGAAAGAGAAAAAAAAAGCATTTTCTTCATCGGAAAAGCTCATACAATTTTTTTCCCACCCAAACGAAGTTCAAATCGGACACTATAGCGACACCTGCGATAAATCAACAAACTATTAGAGAGATCTGTAAAACAACAAAATTATGGTGATTTCTCCTTCCATCGAAAGATGTCGATAAATAAAAACGTGATATTTAAAACTTTAAGGGAGGAGTCTCACAGAAAAGTTTTATCCAATCAAGAAACAGGAGGCGTGACAATATATGAAAGACCACTTTGAACTTTGGACTTGAGACATAATTCAAGAAACTAATGGATCCAACCTTGAGATTTATTAAAATCGAATAAGGGTTCATGCCCGGAGAAATAAACAAAGTCACACGATCAGTGCATTCGGAACGATGACCCTAGCAAATGTTTACAATACGAGTGCAGTAGAGGGATAACTAACCATTGAAGTACGGGAAGAAACTGCCTCCGAGATTACTAAAAAGTTCACGTAAAATGATTATGAAAATCAGATGTATAAAATGCGTCAGTACGATAAAGGAAAAGTTACACACAATGATTGAGGTGTTAAAAAACTTACGAACTTTGATGAAAATTGACGTAAAAGGCGAGACAGAACGAGAATTCCGAACTAAGATTTGTATAAATCAGAAAACGGGAAATATACAATTATGAGAATTGATATGGTATAGTGAGTCGAGAGGAACGGCAAATCGAAAAGAAAATCAAGGAAAATTCGTACTTTATCGACAGATGGCGGATAGCTTAAAACACTGAAAACAGCTTTAATCTTAATGCGAGGGTTATAATATTATTGAAAACCGACAGCCAATTTTGTTGGAAAATAGAAGGAAATGGTTGGACGTACGGAACCATGAAATTTAAAGGAAAAACCAGAGTATAGACATAGTGATTTAACAAGGGAGAAACTCGGATATGAAAGGTTATCGGCCGCCGACGAATTCAAAACATAAACACATCAAAATTTGAACATGATTTCTAGCAATTAAGGACCCTTTTATAGCTTTAGAGGTCGTAAAAAAATACATTGGTCTTATGAGATAATCTAAACAGAGGAAACACATTAAAATAATACGTAACGTAAACAGAAACAGCGGAGTCTTGGGATATAAACAAATCGAATGATAAACATAGATATTTAATGGATATTAATGCTTTTCCCCAGAGTGAGTGAAACAAAATACTTACGTACTTTGAATAAAACAATTAAAGATGACATTTAAACGGGGTCGAATTGGTGATACGTTTGTAGTGGAGGTGCAAGAAAAGGGAAGAAAAAATGCTTTGACAAAATTAAGTTCCCCTTAAATTATTGGAAAGCGTTTGAATACATGGCAAATCACTTTGGAAAGAGGGAAAAATGTTTTATAGAACGGAAACCCTTTTTAAAATCAGAAAATGGTGCCAAAAAATTAAATCACATCGAAATTAGCACGATTCGAGGGTGAATAGAATGCACATAATGACGAATATAGGTATTCTACCGGTTTCAGAAAGAAATTTAATACATACATAGATGGGCATGGCGAAAGCAGTAAAATTCAGCGAAAAACGAAGGAAAAATGTGCAACTAAATGATCGATTATAAAGTTGAAAGAGTTTGAAGGTATTTCAGTTAAAATTTGGATCAAAAAATTTGAAAGTGAAGAGAGATGTACTCAATCAACGGGAAAATAGCGTATTTGCACCCAGTGACAGGCTCGCATTGTGTCCGCGATCATGGACATATTCGTTTACAAAATAAATTTTATATGTATAAATAAAATATCCACTTGATCTGTATTCTCAGAAAGGTTGGGCGAATAGTTGATTATATTTACCAGTCCGGATCCGAATTCCGCGAGTGAGTGAAATAGCTAGGGGGGTTGCAACTAAAAAATATTTCTTCACGAAACAAAATGACTTAAGTCAAGACAGTCGATAATAATGTGTCCATTTCAAAAAATTACGAGTTGATAGGAATCATTATTTTATGCCAGGACAAGTGGAGTTAAGATGTTCTGGAGAGGAGGGAGGTATAAATGCTGATGACGAGCTCAGAATGAGAGTTGATTCGACAACGGAAGGATTATCTACAATAACGCGACATACGTACGGCTAACTTTCAAAGTGAAATTTACAGATCAAAAGTTCTAAGTCCAGTTACATAATTGAAGAGTGTTGTTATAAATTCGTTCAAAATAATTTTCAACACTTAGAGTTTTCTTTAGAATTTGGTTTTATTCTTATCAAGTGAAAGTAAAAGAGATGAATTAAATAATAATTATTAGTGCTAACAATTAAAGTGACTTGCATTTAAACGGAAAAGTTTTAGTGGAAATAATTACCTTATTAATTTAGTTATAAAAATGGTGATAAATAAAAATAAAGGGTGTTGTGAGTGTAAACAAATTGATTATCGTGGCCCAAAATGATCAACACTTCAGTGAAGTTTATAAAATATATAAAAATTAAAAATTAAATAACAAAAGTGATTAGTTTTATAAATATTTAACAGTGCCTAAAAATAAAGTTTAAAATAAATCCGAGTGCTTAAATTAAAGTGTGTGTACATCTAAGTGTAGAAAAAGTTTATTTTAAAGTTTAAATAAAATAATAATCAAAGTATTGATAGACAGAGTTCGGTTATTATTGTGAAATAGGAAGGCGTTCGGGAAAATAATAATTATCTAATTTGATAAATTTATGTGAAAATTAAAAATTATTCGCGGTTATTATTTAAATGTGATTGGAAAGAGAAAAATCTCAAATAATTAAAATAGATCAACAGTAAACATCGTGCATTATTATAACACAAGGTGATATAAAAATAAAGGAAAGAGGATTAAGTTCACGAATTAAATAAATTTAAATAAATAAACTACAACGGACTTGAGAGGAAAACGGACTCCATTTTTTTTTGTTCGAAAATTAAATAAATCCTTCACGTTAGATAACTTTAAATAATGTCATAGAAAAGTACGGAAAGAGATATTGCACAATTTAGAAAACTTTAGAATTTGAACATTAAGTACAATGTAATCAAAGGAGATAGTCACTTAGATTTAGTTATATATTTTCTTAGATCAGGGAGAAATATTGAGAAATTAAATTCACAAATTTTGTAATTTTAAGGTAAGATAAACACAGTGAAATATTGCCAAGCTGTCGTATTCCCAGTGGAAAATTGGTAATTTGGAGAGATCTCGGTAAGTGCTAAATATTATACATTTTCCAGACCCCGGAGAGCTCTGCAGCAGTTGTACGTGTCTACGTTTTTTTTGCGAAATAGCATGATTGACACTAACAAAATGTAACATTTTATAGATCGTTTTTCCACAGGTTAGCGTGATGTATGTTCAGCCGCATCACAAAGTACCTAACTAGAAATTGGGTCAACAAAAATACCTAACTGAGAATATAGGTCATCCACCAAAATACCTATACAGGAAGTAGGTCATTCTGAAATACCTAACCATAGATTTCACCTATCAACGGTACTTACCATCCGGCACTAGGTCATCCCAAATATACCTAGTACTAAAATCATTTCGTCACCTGTGACCTACACCTTTCAATAAAACGAAAATGCCTAACTGAGAATATAGGTTATCCATCCAAGTACCTATACAGGAAGTAGGTCATTTTGAAATACCTAACCATAGATTTTACCTATCAACGGTACTTAACAGCCAGAACTAGGTCATCTCAAATATACCTAGCACTAACGTCATTTCGTCACCTGTGACCTTCACCTCAATAAATACAATGCAAATATATACGAGTTTCCCTAAAACGGCGCTCTGTAAATCATCTTATTATTGATATTATCACTATCGAGATCCAACATGAATATATTAGAGGTACCTCACCTTGAAATCAGAATCCTCCGATCTAGGGCAGTAGGCCAAACCAAGTGTTTTATAAACAAACAATTAAATGGGCCTTATATAAACATTTCTCGGGTATCACATTCCGCCAGAGGTTAACGAACCAGCATATTCAACTTCGGTTTAGTATTATGATTCCAACAGACATATACTTACCCTCAATCGATTACGCTATTAATATTATAGAGATTTAAATTTCAATTTTAAAGGATTCCATTGGACCCACAATCATAAGACAGATAGTCTTCAACCTTCAGATTACGCAATTCAACCCTTTTCCCCATTTCATACCTTTCTGAACAGATGGGTAACCTTACCTAATTCCTTACACGAGGGGTCAGTACCTTCAATAAAAAAACCACTGCAAACAACAAGATCAGACAGTCCACCAATCCATATTTGCCCTGCGAAATTACACTTCCTCGGTGAGGTACGCAAACATTTTCTGAATTAAACAGCCCACAACTGTTTTTTTGAGGAGTGATTTTGATTCCTTCGACGGTGTCAAAGATACGAATTGCACGTGAGGAGGAAGGTGTAGTTTGTATTGATTTGACACGCTGGCGCGGCATTCAAACAATCGACCATTTGCGTATTTGTCATCGATGTCGACCTGAAAGCAAACATAGTTTTACGAGGTAGAAGTTATGTCAGCTCTCAGAGGCGAGGAACGCAAGCCAATGATTATCCTACGAAGGAGACGAAAGGATCATCTCAAACGGCTCCGTACGCACTCAACGCGAGTAGAGTCATGATAAGGGAAGAAATGGACATACCCCTTCTAGAATCAGTCGAGTTAAAATCAAATCTGGAGGAAAGGAAGTCGGGATAATACTGGAAGTAACATGAGGACTCTGCGCTCTTTCATCTGGCGTGAAGGGACCCTTTCGTAGCAATGAAGTTCATGCAAGAGAACAAAATCAGGACTTAAGGACCATCCTAGCAAACGTAATGATTGAGTCTTTGTCTGGAATGTTGGTCACCAGTATCTATTTGGTTAGAGGAGGAGCCGACTTATTCAGGAAACAATATCCCCCAAAAATCCACCTATCACCCCTCCCCACCTTCCTCTTCCCCAGTACATGTAGTGTATACTAATAACAATAATAACTTGACCATTTAGGTGCAGTACGACGACATTGAGAGCTTCGCAAGGAACCTAGCATGCATGTCAAAATTCACTCTTTCCAGGTTATGTTAAAATAACCCAATATATACCTATAGGAAGGGAAAAATCAGGTAAGAAAACTATGACTTTGAATTTTATAAACCGGGTGACAATTTACGGTAGAATTAGCGTCAATGACATACTTGTCCAAGTTGAGAAAAGGCGAGTAATACGGATAGGCTTTAAAATAAAACAAAACAATCTAAAAACGGGGTTAGTTCATCAAACGGATTCCTTCCACACTTTCCTCTGAAAGAATCTAGGTTACCACATACTACATTATTTCCTCTACATGTGTATGCGTATTAATTTACACATTCAAATGTAATTACCGAATCAAAAAATCACACAACGGGGTAAATAGGAATAATGTGCAGTAAAATCTTAAATCTTATTTACTGTGAGAAAATCGCAGGGGTTTAAGGAAAAGTTAGGTGTAGCTAGATACAAGGGTATATTGATCGAAGGCCAAAAGATAAGGGTAGCGTAGCCAGTAGATCCCGACAGCTAGTGTTAAAGGGAAAGAATAGAAAAACCAAGGGTAGACGACTACGGATCATTACAACGGGTGCCGGGTATCCCCACAGGTACATTACAACTGGTCCCGAGACCCATAGAAGTTAGTAAGGCCAGGGGTAGGTTCACTACACATTTCAGTAACAATTTCGCACATATTAATGTCAATTGGATTAGACCTGATAGGCGTCGTGAGTTGCGTAATATTTTTCAATGAATTCAATTCTCCTTGCATTACTCCGAAATCTACTACCAATTCTCCAATCGTAGCCATTAGTTCAGTGGTTTTTGGTATAATTTTTACGATATTTTCTTTAGAGAATTTATTGCTCGGATCATGAACAATTGAGATCAAACCACTGATTATCTGATTAACTTTGGTGATGTACTGCGATGCTTTGTCGCTTAGAGCCATTTTTAATTTAATTTTTTTATTATTACACTTTTTTTTTTTTTTTTTTAAACAGTTGTATACCCCTGGATTTTTGGTAAGGCGTGTAAGTACTAACACCGGCGGCGGTGCAGGTAGCGGGCGCGGGGGGTTTATATGAACTGTCACTTGATTGCACTAAACGCTGTTTTATTCACTTTAAATGGACTATATACTTTTCTGGTGATTCATGTATTTTTAAACCGGTATTGATTTAATATAATTCAGTGAAACACTTTGATTTTTAATACTTTTTAAGACTGCTTTAGGTGATTTTGTTAGGATAAAAGTAATGCGTGTACACTCTCCGTGTGTTGTTGTTGGTTAAAATGCACCTTCTTATGGTAAAATATGCATTGCAGAAGGCTGAAATATGTACCATCAAATTGGGGAAAAACGCTTTTCAGTATGGTGTATTATGGAACCTTTTATTGGTGAAATATGCACCCGAGAATGATTAAAAAAATGCACCTTATTAGGGTGAAATATGCACCACAGAATGCTGAAAGATGCACATTATAATGGTGAAATATTCACTCCCGAATGCTTTTAATTGCACCTATTAAAGATGAAATAAGCACCTTCCTATGGTATAATATGCATTGCTGATGGCTGAAAATGCACCACATAATGGTGAAATATGTACAATCAAAATGGGGAAAAACGCACTTCAGAATGGTGTATTATGTAACCTTTTTATCGTGAAATATGCACCCGAGAATGCTTAAAAAAAGCATTTTATTAGGGTGAAATATGCACCACAGAATGCTGAAAGATGCACATTATAATGGTGATATATTCACTCCCGAATGCTATTAATTGAACCTATTAGAGGTGAAATAAGCACCAACAAAGTGGTAAAAAATACACCTCAGAATGGTGTATTCTGGAACCTTTTATTGGTGAAATATGCACCTGAGAATGCTTGAAAAAATGCACCTTATTAGGGTGAAATATGCATCACAGAATGTTGAAAAATTCACCCTATAATGGTGAAATATTCACTTTCGAATGCTTTAAATTGCACCTACTAAAGGTGAAATAAGCACCATCAAAATGGTTAAATATGCACCTGAGAATGGTATATTATGGAATCCCAAAATGCACTTTCTTATGGTAAAATATGCAATACAGAAAGCTGAAAAATGCACCTAATAATGGTGAAATATTCACTCCAGAATGCTTTAAATTGCACATATTAAAGGTAAATTAAGCACCATCAAAATGGTGAAATATGCACCTGAGAATGGTGTATTATGGAACCTCAAAATGCACCTTCTTATGGTAAAATATGCATTGCAGAAGGCTGAAATATGTACCATCAAATTGGGGAAAAACGCTTTTCAGTATGGTGTATTATGGAACCTTTTATTGGTGAAATATGCACCCGAGAATGATTAAAAAAATGCACCTTATTAGGGTGAAATATGCACCACAGAATGCTGAAAGATGCACATTATAATGGTGAAATATTCACTCCCGAATGCTTTTAATTGCACCTATTAAAGATGAAATAAGCACCTTCCTATGGTATAATATGCATTGCTGATGGCTGAAAATGCACCACATAATGGTGAAATATGTACAATCAAAATGGGGAAAAACGCACTTCAGAATGGTGTATTATGTAACCTTTTTATCGTGAAATATGCACCCGAGAATGCTTAAAAAAAGCATTTTATTAGGGTGAAATATGCACCACAGAATGCTGAAAGATGCACATTATAATGGTGATATATTCACTCCCGAATGCTATTAATTGAACCTATTAGAGGTGAAATAAGCACCAACAAAGTGGTAAAAAATACACCTCAGAATGGTGTATTCTGGAACCTTTTATTGGTGAAATATGCACCTGAGAATGCTTGAAAAAATGCACCTTATTAGGGTGAAATATGCATCACAGAATGTTGAAAAATTCACCCTATAATGGTGAAATATTCACTTTCGAATGCTTTAAATTGCACCTACTAAAGGTGAAATAAGCACCATCAAAATGGTTAAATATGCACCTGAGAATGGTATATTATGGAATCCCAAAATGCACTTTCTTATGGTAAAATATGCAATACAGAAAGCTGAAAAATGCACCTAATAATGGTGAAATATTCACTCCAGAATGCTTTAAATTGCACATATTAAAGGTAAATTAAGCACCATCAAAATGGTGAAATATGCACCTGAGAATGGTGTATTATGGAACCTCAAAATGCACCTTCTTATGGTAAAATATGCATTGCAGAAGGCTGAAATATGTACCATCAAATTGGGGAAAAACGCTTTTCAGTATGGTGTATTATGGAACCTTTTATTGGTGAAATATGCACCCGAGAATGATTAAAAAAATGCACCTTATTAGGGTGAAATATGCACCACAGAATGCTGAAAGATGCACATTATAATGGTGAAATATTCACTCCCGAATGCTTTTAATTGCACCTATTAAAGATGAAATAAGCACCTTCCTATGGTATAATATGCATTGCTGATGGCTGAAAATGCACCACATAATGGTGAAATATGTACAATCAAAATGGGGAAAAACGCACTTCAGAATGGTGTATTATGTAACCTTTTTATCGTGAAATATGCACCCGAGAATGCTTAAAAAAAGCATTTTATTAGGGTGAAATATGCACCACAGAATGCTGAAAGATGCACATTATAATGGTGATATATTCACTCCCGAATGCTATTAATTGAACCTATTAGAGGTGAAATAAGCACCAACAAAGTGGTAAAAAATACACCTCAGAATGGTGTATTCTGGAACCTTTTATTGGTGAAATATGCACCCGAGAATGCTTGAAAAAATGCACCTTATTAGGGTGAAATATGCATCACAGAATGTTGAAAAATTCACCCTATAATGGTGAAATATTCACTTTCGAATGCTTTAAATTGCACCTACTAAAGGTGAAATAAGCACCATCAAAATGGTTAAATATGCACCTGAGAATGGTATATTATGGAATCTCAAAATGCACTTTCTTATGGTAAAATATGCAATACAGAAAGCTGAAAAATGCACCTAATAATGGTGAAATATTCACTCCAGAATGCTTTAAATTGCACATATTAAAGGTAAATTAAGCACCATCAAAATGGTGAAATATGCACCTGAGAATGGTGTATTATGGAACCTCAAAATGCACCTTCTTATGGTAAAATATGCATTGCAGAATGCTGAAATATGTTCCATTAAATTGGGGAAAAACGCTTCTCAGTATGGTGTATTATGGAACCTTATATTGGTGAAATATGCACCCGAGAATGATTAAAAAAATGCACCTTATGAGGGTGAAATTTGCACCACAGAATGCTGAAAGATGCACATTATAATGGTGAAATATTCACTCCCGAATGCTTTTAATTGCACCTATTAAAGATGAAATAAGCACCTTCCTATGGTAAAATATGCATTGCTTGTGGCTGAAAATGCACCACATAATGGTGAAATATGTACCATCAAAATGGGGGAAAAACGCACTTCAGAATGGTGTATTATGTAACCTTTTTATCGTGAAATATGCACCCGAGATTGCTTAAAAAAAAGCATTTTATTAGGGTGAAATATGCACCACAGAATGCTGAAAGATGCACCTTATAATGGTGATATATTCACTCCCGAATGCTATTAATTGAACCTATTAGAGGTGAAATAAGCACCATCAAAATGGTGAAAAATACACCTCAGAATGGTGTATTCTGGAACCTTTAATTGGTGAAATACGCACCCGAGAATGCTTGAAAAAATGCACCTTATTTGGGTGAAATATGCATCACAGAATGTTGAAAAATTCACCCTATAATGGTGAAATATTCACTTTCGAATGCTTTAAATTGCACCTACTAAAGGTGAAATAAGCACCATCAAAATGGTTAAATATGCACCTGAGAATTTTATATTATGGAATCTCAAAATGCACTTTCTTATGGTAAAATATGCAATACAGAAAGCTGAAAAATGCACCTAATAATGGTGAAATATTCACTCCATAATGCTTTAAATTGCACATATTAAAGGTAAAATAAGCACCATCAAAATGGTGAAATATGCAGTATATGCACCTGAGAATGGTGTATTATGGAACCTCAAAATGCACCTTCTTATGGTAAAATATGCATTGCAGAACGCTGAAAAATGCACCACATAATGGTAAAATATGTACACATCAAAATGGGGAAAACGCACCTCAGAATGGTGTATTATGGAACCTTTTAATGGTTAAATATGCACTTGAGAATGCTTAAAAAAATGCACCTCATTAGGGTAAATAATGCACTACAGAAAGCTGAAAAATGCACCTTATTATGGTGAAATTTTCGCTCCAGAGTAATTTAAATTGCACCTATTAAAGGTGAATTAAACACCAACCAAAAGGTGAAAAATGCACCTCATTGTGGTGTATTATGGAACCTTTTATTGGTGAAATATGAACCCGAGAATGCTTAGAAAAAATGCACCTTATTAGGGTGAAATATGCACCACAGAATGCAGAAAGATTCACCTTATAATGGCGAAATATTCATTCCCGAATGCTTTAAATTGCACTTATTAAAGGTTAAATAAGCACCATCAAAATGGTGAAATATGCACCTTAGAATGGTGTTTTATGGGAATCTCAAAATGCACCTTCCTATGGTAAAATATGCATTGCAGAAGGCTGAAAAATGCACCACATAATGGTGAAAAATGTTTCATCGAAATATGGAATTATGCATCCCTGAAAGCTGAACAATAAACATTTTAATGGTGATATATTCACCCAAAAATGCTTAAAATTGCACTTAATAAAGGTGAAATATGCACCATCAAATGGTAAAATATGCACCTAAGAATGCTGAAATATGGTGAATTATGGAACCTTTTATTGGTAAAATATGCACCCGAGAATGCTTAAAAAAATGCACCTTATTAGGGTGAAATATGCACCACAGAAAGCTAAAAAATGCACCTCATAATGGTGAAATTTTCACTCCCGAATGCTTTAAATTGCACCTATTAAAGTTGAAATAAGAACCTTATATTGGTGAAATATGCACTCAAGAATGCTTAAAATAATGTACTTTATTAGGGTAAATTATGTACTACGGAAAACTGAAAAATGCACCTTATAATGGTGAAATATTCACTCCAGTATGCTTTAAATTGCACCTATTGAAGGTGAAATAAACACCATCAAAAAGGTGAAAAATGCACCTCAGAATGGTGTATTCTGGAACCTTTTATTGGTGAAATATGCACCCGAGAATGCTTAAAAAAATGCGCTTTATTAAAGTGCAATATGCACTACAGAAAGCTGAAAAATGCACCTTATTATGGTGAAATTTTCGCTCCAGAGTTATTTAAATTGCACCTATTAAAGGTGAAATAAACACCAACCAAAAGATGAAAAATGCACCTCATTGTGGTGTATTATGGAACCTTTTATTGGTGAAATATGCACCCGAGAATGCTTAGAAAAAATGCACCTTATTAGGGTGAAATATGCACCACAGAATGCTGAAAGATTCACCTTATAATGGCGAAATATTCATTCCCGAATGCTTTAAGTTGCACTTATTAAAGGTGAAATAAGCACCATCAAAATGGTGAAATATGCACCTTAGAATGGTGTTATGGAACCTCAAAATGCACCTTCCTATTGTAAAATATGCATTGCAGAAGGCTGAGAAATGCACCACATAATGGTGAAATATGTACCATCAAATTGGGGAAAAACGCTTCTCAGTATGGTGTATTATGGAACCTTTTATTGGTGAAATATGTACCCGAGAATGCTCGAAAAAATGCACCTTATTAGGGTAAAATATACACCACAGAATGCTGAAAGATGCACCTTATAATGGTGATATATTCACTCCCGAATGCTTTTAATTGCACCCATTAAAGGTGAAATAAGCACCATTAAAATGGTGAAATATGCACCGAAGAATGGTGTATTATCGATCCTCAAAATGCACCTTCTTATGGTAAAATATGCATTGCAGAAGGCTGAAAAATGCACCACATAATGGTAAAATATGTTCCAACCAAATGGGGAAAAACGCACCTCAGAAAGGTTTATTATGGAACCTTTTAATGGTGAAATATGCCCTTGAGAATACTTAAAAAAATGCACCTTATGAGGGTGAAATATGCACCACAGAATGCTGAAAGATGCACCTTATAATGGTGAAATAATCACTCCCGAATGCTATTAATTGAACCTATTAAAGGTGAAATAAGCCCCATCAAAATGGTCTTGACGGTGGATGTGTTTGCCCACCAACAGCGTGGCGGCCCGGATTTAGAGAGACTGCTTGAGGGAGAAGTTTTTGCATCTACATCAGGACCCTCTCGACCCAATGCACCGCATCACAGAGGGAGTGATGGATTCCTACTTATGTCACTCCTGAACACACTGACTCTCAGATTCCTACCCACCCCTCATACTTTTCCTTCACAGGATTGCATCTTATTACTTTCCTTAATAAACCCTCCATCCAGCGTTCAAAAGAAGATAATAGGTTCTGAGGGAATTATTTTTCTCAGCGCCTTCTGATTGTATCCACTGTAAAAAAATCCTCATGTCATATTGGTGTCCTTAGCACAACGAAAAATTAACCAAAAAAATTAACCAATCTGAACATTCATTTTTAATTTACTTTATGGAAATTATACACAATATACTTTCATATTTGAACGGAAATTTGAAATTTGAACTTCGAAATTTATGTATTTTCAATTATCATGTGTCTTCTTCTTTTTCAAGGTTTTCAGAAAACAGAACTAACTAACCATCACGCCGTTTCCCCGCAGGGGTAGGCAGAGATAACGGACCGCCAAACACCTCGGTCTTGGCACACACTATTTGCCTCATTCACATTCGTACATCGTCTCATACATAGATACTCTTCTATTTTTCTGAAAACATTATATTTCTTAATAACTGTGTATCTTTTTTTAAAATATGAATACCTTACAAGGGTTCCAACTGCTCCTGTCTGGTGCCAGTGAGACTATGACATCCCCAATTGTGGCATGTTGTGAGGCTGAAGGTGAGTGGGGAGGGTAAAGAGGATGGTGGGGAAGTACCTGGCAATTCAGATCTATTCACTAAACACGGCTAAAGCCATTTCAAGCATCGTTTCAATACTGAATAGTGGTCTTACACCAGGGCGATACTGAAAGTATTTTCCACTCTGAAACGTGCCGCAAATATTTGATCCGCGACCTCCGGATCTCTAGACAGAAGCCTTGCCCCTGGACCACGGCGGCAGTCCTATCTGCTTTTAAAAAAATACTCCCCTAGTGAGGCGTTTGCTAAACCCTACAATATAAAAAAAAAATCGTTCACCAAAACCCACACATCATTTTATATTTTTTATGCCTTTTTTAAAAATGTTTTTTAATAAAGTTCTTCAACCTAATAATGTAATGAATGCACTACATTACTACCTACAAAAACACCTCAGAACAGGTTCTGCTAGTGATTGTTCACGAAACAATATAATATTTAAATTAGTACAGTATAATGTCATCATATCATTCTTATTTTCAGTTATAATCTGTGAAACGAAACTGTATGTACGAAGACAGAAACTAAATGGTTTTCTTGGATATTAACAACGCTACCGATATGTGAATGACCCTATTATATGTATACAGACACGTATACAGTTTCAATGACTTAACCTCTACCTCTGGTTGGAAAGCGGTCTGAAAATGTAGCATTACAATCAATAAACTTGATTTATTTGAACCTTCCGCGAAATATTATCGGTCCTGATTTCACGAAAAAATCAAACCTTGAAGGGTGAAACGGATATTTATGTAACAAATCGTCCGTAAAACTTTTCCACGACATTACCAAGATAAATGACATAACTTGGCTGACGTATTTGTTAACATTTTTTCACCTGTTCACCCTCCATTGTTTTTATAAAATGAAATATTGTTTGGGTCAGAAAAATACACGATAAATCAAATACCATATAAAGTTAAACTTTCTATCGCTGGTGATTCTTCATGAATACAGGTAAAAAACTATTGCTCCCAGGTGTGAAATTGATTTAAATTGAAGGTAATATGTAATAGGTAATATCTTTAACAAAGTTTAGGGACTGAATGGGGATAATTTATCTATATGCCTATTCAAAAAACATATCTTAAATTTTATTTTTATTACAATCTTAAATCTGTTCCCTTTCGGTGTCCGTTCTGTTCCCTCCCACAACTCTCCATTAATTTCTAGCCACGCCCCCATTCCTATCACAAAACTTCACAAATATCGATTAGAAGTAACACGTACGATCGAAAATTAATACAAGAGTGTGGAATGTATTCGGAGCATCTCCTATCCTCATCCTATATTCCTCTTCCTCTCCTTCTCACCCAAAACTAATTGTATGTAATAAAACTCCATCTCCATTCAACTTTAACATAGGAGACTTTTTTGGCTTGACTTCATTTAACAATGTATATATTTATCTTTATATTTTATGTATAAGCTGTCTGTCTCTTACCAATAAATAAATAAATAAATAAATAAAGTAATAATACCCTCCCACTGTTTTGTGATTGTCAAATCATTGTATGTTTGCCCTGAGGAAGGCACGGTTGTTCCGAAACGTTAATTAAATAAATCATTGGTTCTAATAAAGTCATATTGTTTCATTTAATTTTATTATTATTTTTTACTTTTTAACGCCCTGATGGGCTTTTACATGATAAATTAATAATTTTATATGATGAATAGACACAACCAACAGTAACTAGCTAACTAACTATCAAGCCGTTTTCCCGCAGGAATGGGCTGAAAGGACAGACCCCCAAACAACTCGGTCTTTGCATATACTCATTCAAATTAATACACACTTTTTTATTATTCTGACTCTTGACATGGCTAGAATTAAGTATCTTTTTCATTTGATAGTGCCATGTCTTCCTCGGGCGTCCCGAACTTCTTCTACCATTCACATTTACGTCATATATTTTATTTACACTTATTTCTTTATTCATTCGCTCCAAAGGGTTGATATACAGTCATCTAAGCGTCCCTTTTTTATCTTACTTATTACGCTAACAATAACCTTGTATTCTTTTCGGATCTCTACATTTCTCAAACATGGTTTTACCACATAAACGATTCAGAAATCTCATTTCTACAGCATTAAGTCCATTTTAATCCTTTCTCTGCTAGTTCCATGCTTCACTGTCATACATCAAGGTATGTACCAGAACTCCATTGTGGACTGCTAGCATCGTTTAGAGAAACCATGTTTAAATAATGAAAATAAGAACTTAAGGAAATGAACATTATACATGGTAGGTTTAAAGGTGCAATTAAGTGAAAAATTATATAAATATGAAAGAGAAAGAAAAATCGAAACAAGTTTTTAAATTGTAGATGGCATGGCAAGATTGAGCAAAAGAAAATTGAGGAATAAATTTTAACATTATAGTTAAATAGAAAGAATATTAAAATACATGCAATAGCTCGTATGCGATGCTCCTTAATCATAAAAATATGCCACATAAAATATAATTCAGTTATCTCTTAAAACTGGTAAACTTGTATTAAATATGCCGATATTTAAGGTGAATTTGTTTCTCAAAGTATGTGAAATCGAGGAATAGTTACATGTACGAGTATGTTGTACATTTATATATAACGTACAATTTATTGGCAAAGTGAAAAAGTCAAAATGTTCAGCTCTATTTAATATGATACATTTGTAAAAAAAATGAAATTTAGTTTTAGGAGACAATTTAAATTTAAGTTCTTTGATATTGTCGTACAAAAATTGTTGTGTGTTTAAAAATCTTATGAAGTTTTCTTCCAGTGAAAAATAAACGCAATCTCCCAAAACGAATAAATGATATTGTTTTGTGAAATTAAATTTAAATCGCAGCGTTTTGAACCAAAGTGGTTCTGGAAATTCAGAGAACAGTAAAGAAAATATAATAATGTTCTAATCTAATTGGTTAGGCTGAAGTAAGATGATTGTTTCGAAAATGAGAAATTAAAAACTCCAAATGTGAAGAAGATTCACCAGTTTTTCGCTTATACTAGTTTTTGGACACTATGTAAAAATGAGATAAGAGGTGAAATAAGAGGTTTCATGCATCAGACAAACAAACAAATTTTCCACGATATATTTTAGTGTTAGATGTGTTCGATATAATTCCGAAACCAAGCAAAACGTTGCTCTAAATGGAATTAGCAGTGTTTTGTGACAGAATCTGGTATAACCAGGTATTTCCCACCCTCCTTTTTTCCCAAATCCTTCCCCTCCCCGAATATTTTTCGGTCTCATAAGCACCCCCGTCGAGGATGCAATAGTCTTACACACTCCGGGCAGTTGGGATACTTGTGCGTTATTCAAATAAAAAATTGTAAAAACCTCAGAAAACACCACTGTACGCGAGATTAACTGCATATTATTTATTATTATTATGATATATCGTAGAACCGGTATTTCAATGGAAGATGTTCCATGGGTCTAGCGTCATTAATCCTTTTGGTACCGTCGATAAACACGAAAAAACGCGCGCCTAACATTTGTGCATAGTTGACATGGAGTGACGACTCTTGAGTTCAACAGCTCGGCTGTGGAACGATTTGCCAGCCTATGTGTTTCCTTCCTCCTAAAAGACCCATGTTCACTCCATCCTCTCCCCAAAAAGACCATCCACACAGCAATAAAAAAGACTTAGGCCCGTAACAGTAAAATGACAAAAACAGATGGCTTACCGATTTCTGTCCATCTTATAGCTTCCAATTCTAACCCATGTTTCTATAAGTCATCTACTCAGTTACTCTTACCTTCCACTTACTCGCTTATTATTCAATACCTCATTCTAGACCTCACTCAGCAGAAGTAGACATCTTTGATTACAGCGAATCCAAAAGTTAGTTCCGATTTCACAACGGTAAAGAGAACCTCGTTTGTGAAAGAGAGTTTTTAAAAATAACCAGGTTTCAATTTAACTAGTAGATTAAAAATAAAATAAACACCTAATAAATAAAAATAAATTAACATAAATTAAAATGAATTAAATTAAATTAAAACAATTAAAAATTAATTAAAATAAATTAAAATAATTTAAATTAAATTAAAATAAACGAAATAAAATAAAATGAATTTTAAATTTTTTTAACTAAATTAAAATAAATTATAATAAATTAAAATAAATTCAATCACACATAACATTTAAAATTAAAACCTAACTAACCAACCATCACGCCGTTTTTCCGCCTTGTTATTTAAAATTTTATTATTTAAATGTCATGTGTGGTCGGTACTGCTGTATGGATGTGAGATATGTGCTTTGAAATTAAATAGCATGAAAAGGTTAGGGTTTTTGAAATGTAGCTTCACCGGAGAATGCACAAAGTCCCATTGGCTTAGATGGGGGCCTAGTCTCTATCTCTCACAACGTCCGTACTTACGTTACGAATCCTTATTAACCTTCCCCTTACCGTGCTAAAAACTTCCTCGCTCTCCAGTGCTGTACACCCAGTAAATATTTATATGTTGTATTTATTTAATCCAATACATAAATGTATTGTGGAGGAATACGCAAAATATTAACTCTATGTTTAGTATATTTACAAAGATATTTCAGTAAATACATACTGTGACCGCTTAGTTGACAGCACCGTCAAGAAAGGTTAAACGGCAAACGTGCTTGTTTGTGAAACCGAAAGATAGAGACTAGGCCTCATGATCACCAACACAAAAATTCTCAGGCGCGATAGAGCAGATAGAGAACGGCTCACATTAGTAAAGGTCAGAAAAATTTCTTATTTGGGTCACATACGAGGAGAGAAATGTCACTTGCTCCAATTAATATTAAAATGCAAGATAGAGGGTCGCCGAGGGCCTGATAGGAGACAAATGTCTCGACTGCAAAATGTACTAGAGTGGACCGGCATTAGAAGTGTCGAGGAGCTATTCCGGGCAGCGCAAGATAGAGTTATGTTTTTTCCAGAGTGATCGCCAACGTCGGGGGGGACCTGATAGGGCACACGAAGAAGAAGAATAGATTAAACTCAAATCACGTAACTACCGGTAAATAATTATAAAGAAACAAGTTTTAATGGATTTGTGTACACCAATAGTATCGAAAGATTCTAAAAAGTTTTGGAACACGCAATTTTCAATTCCCAAGAAACTGTGTGCGTAGCGACCAGTAAGCTGCACTGAAAATGTGACAATTCATACTTATGACAAAAAAATATTAGGCAATCAATCTCGGTCCAACCTCGGGTCATGGCTTAGATTTATTAAAAAATGGTGATCGAGTTATTTACAAGACATTTACATTCAGTCGATAGATTCATGTGTTATCGTTTATTTTAATTATAAAATATCCAAGGCAGACCCGTGTAAAATCACGGGATAATATAATTCCGTTTTGAGAAAGACATTAAAATTGTTTTCTTTTAAATTTTTTTATATATTTTAAAATAGGTAGGTAGTTTGTCGCTTCTCTGATTTTATTCAAATAAACAGTTCCAATTTTGAAAATGATACTTAAATTCAAATAAATTTAAGTTCTAGAGTGCATTACCTCGAGTTACAGACGGATACAAAGACACACAACCGAAAATTGTAATTTGGTTCCTCTTTTTGTAGTGTGTAATTTTGTTGTATCGAAGAACCTTTTGTATAATGTCTGTGTAATGAACCACTGCATAAGAAGAAAATATGTCACAGGCAAAGAAAGGAAAGAAATATGACTTATTGCGGGTTTAGTTCTATTCTCCTTTCTGGCTGACTCACACTGCAGTTATGGCGAAAACTTTGTAAAATAGTAGTTGGCGGAATGATGTACTTTTGTAGCGGCGGCGGATTTAAACTGGCAGAGAGCGAAAGAGCGGAATTTTAAGGCGGAAATGTTTACTGCAATTTGGGAGGCGGGATTGGGCACCGCTGCCCCAGGAACCATTTATTGGTTAACCAACACCTCTGCCATAGGTCAAACCAAGTGGTTCGCTACGTTTGGTGACTTAGCAGGGGTGCCCGGGTTCATGGGGTAAGGTTTATCTAGGTCTTGGCGGCGGATGATCTAGACACACTGAACCCCAGATTCCTACCCAACCCTCATACCATTTCCTTCCCAGAACTTCATCTCCTTCCTTTCCTTAAAAATACCCTCCACACAGCATCCCCAAAGATGACATAGGCCCTGAGGGAAATTATTTTCTTCAGGGCCTATGTGTGGACCTAATGTAAAAAAAAAAAAAATTCAGCGGGAATAAATTTATGACTGATAATAAATGACAGCAGAAGCAGGATGGGGATATGGTTAGAAAATATATCACAATAATAACTCCCAAGTACAGCGGTTCATGCTATATAGATGTATAAATGTAGGTGTGTATTGTGTAAAAGGCAATTTAGTATATTTGTACACATGTTACGTGTTAGACTATCAAAAGGCGCCAACGTTCACTTAGAATTAAGCAAAATTTCTCCAGCAATCTAATTACTTTGATTGATAAACGGGATTCGGGGAATGGGGAAAGGGAAAAGAGCGTCCCTATTAGAGAAACACGAGTAACAAAGGACTGTAGACCTTGTGTTTTGCAGCTTTGTAACCGAAGTACAAAGTAAAATACAAGGGGGCTTTTGGCGGCATTACGGACCAGAATCGGATAATGTTGGTTGGACTTGCTTACTTAGTTGTGCTCGCGGTATGCCAAAATGTGCTCTATGTGTGTCTAATTAAAAAAAACACAAAAAATAGGAAGTGCATGGAAGCGATACTCCAGTGAAACATATTATTGCTTAATAAATATCTTCATTTTAATCAAACGCTGATATTGAATATTTATGTTTTATTGTATACTAGCTGATACCCGGCACGCGTTGAAATGCTAATTACACAAATAAATTGTTTCTCCCTTCGTGTCATTTCCCATTCGTCCCCGTTCCCCTTCCGACTCCTCTTCCTCTTCCCGTGTTCCTCCACCCCTTTCCTGCTCTCCCCTTTCTCGCGAACCCCCCCCCCCCCCCTCCCCTCACCCATTCCACTTCTACCTTCTTCGCCTTCCCCTCACCCTCATCCCCCCTCCCGCGAAGCCCCCCTCCTTAATTCCCTTACCGACCCTCCCGCATACCCCTTCCTCAGCCTTTTTTCCATGCCACCTAACTCCATAAAATACACCCATTTTTCCAACAACTCACGTGACCTAGTTAATTTATTATGCAAATTTTATAATGCCAGAGATCACCAGTATCGATATAGAAGTATTCATGGGCATGTTTACAACAATTCGAAAAAAATTAAAAGCAATCGGATGAAATTTTAATCGCAATCGTATGAATAGTAAAGGAAATAATTGCATAACGCCAGAGCTCACCATCCTGTAACCATCCCATCATTTAATAGTGAATAAAACACCCCGTTTCGTTGGAATTACTGAATTTTGCAATGCTGACGTCACCAGTCTCACACATTTTGAAATCTATGGAAATGTTTATCAGAAATCTAGGGAAATAAAATTTTGGGCACACTGTATACCATTCTGGTTTTGTGTGGATAGACATTTGAAATTGAGCAGATAAAACTCGGATTTTGTTGGTATAAAGATCGATGTTGTAACACAGTGTCGATAGAATTGAAATATTATTTAGACCCTCGACAATTAGAATCCTTACGTAAAATATCAGATTCGAAGGCAATCAGATAGCCTGCCCGTAGTTGGGAGAAATGATGATTTTGTTCTGTATAATACGGACTATGTAAGTGCAGAAGTTTAGTAGAATAAAAACGATTTGAGAAAAAAATTGTACCCTCAAATGCTCAAGAGTAAGCTCCAACATCAACCACCAAAAATAATGTTACTGTTGACTTTTGAGCATCTCTTATCATCCAAAAGGAAAATAACCGATTTAGCCGTAAATATGGGTGGAGAGGTTCAGAAGTATAATAAAAAAGCGAAGAATTCTTCCGATACATTAGTATAAACCTTTGATAATGAAATTTATGTAATCAAAGGTATAAACCAAGACCTAGAATTTAGTATCGACTTCGGTTTCGGTTTAGTTTTAGACAAGATTAGTAAAATGATGAAAGGACGAATACTGTTCGTTTTGGAACGTGTTTCACTTGAGTTAGATTAACATTACTTTCAAAATAATGTTGACTAATGTAGTTATATAAACTACTACTGGGTTCACAATTCACGTAATTGTTGAATAGGTAGTATAATTTATTGTTACGTATATGTTTATTTAGTAAACAACGTTATTTAATAGTACACAAGGAATAAACTTTCTTCGTAAACGTGAAATGACTATTATTATAAGCAATAATTATTAGCCTGAAACACTCATCCACATTGAAAAAATCTCCCGATAAAAGATACATGACGCCGACTGGATTCAAACTGACTAGGACCGAATTTTTTTTTAAAATTCTGTCATCTCCGTAATAAACTTTTATCTAAGTCTTTTGTTAGATACATTTAATACCTACTGCATAATTATATTTTATTTTGCGACTTAACTTTAGCATTAGTATTAAATTCTAAAGAATGTTTTTTGAAAGGATCATAAAAGAGTGGATTTCAAAGTAACATCGAATCCTTTCAAAGAAGACAAAAAATGAGAAAGAATTTTTCCCATGACTTAATCCTATTTTTTACAGAAGGTAGAACGATGGCGAACAATGTTATTTCAATTTATACAGAATCCATTTTCTCTTATTATTTTAATACGTTCCCAGGAGGAACAGACCGAAAAACGAAACCGAAATAAAGTTATTGGAAAAAACAAAAATATTTGTAAATATTTTGCATAATATTGTGACAAATAAAAATATTGTGGTATTTAGAGGCCTCGAGGAAAATAATTTCCTTCAGGGCCTATGTCATCTTTGGGGATGACAAGGATGCTCTGTCGAGAGTCATTTTGAGGAGAGGAAGGAGTGAATGAGGGAGTAGGAGGGAGGAAACACAGATGCCGGCGAATCGTTCCACAATCGAGCTGCTGAGCTCAAGAACGAGTCGAAGATACTAAGCAAGTATATTATACCCACACGGAGAAATTTTTTATTCTAAAATAACGAACAAATTAACAGGGTTTTAATGTTTATTGGCGGGAACATGTAAGAATAAACATTAAAACACAGTTAATTTTTTCGTAAGAACTTCAGTCCAGTTTTTAACCGTTTTTACGAATAAAATGATCGTATTTTAGAATAACATTTTCCTCCGTGCATATAAATATGAAATAAAAAGATGTAATAGATCGTTTAACTTAATGACAGGGTTTACTAGTTAATAAGACAATAATGTCTTTCTAGGGATAGATATTTTATCAAAAATCATACACGAAAACGTACTAATAATGTTGTACAGTGGTGGAATGGGTCAAAATAACAACGAAACATGGTAAAAAAGGTGACTTACGGATGCTATTATTATATTAAAAAAAATAATTTAATTGAATTATTTCTAAAGTTTCTACGACGCTCAAAATTAATATGTATCTATTAAATATGAATATTTAAACGTAGCATTTTTCTTAATGACAAATTAAAACACTTTGTTTTTACCACGAAAATCTTCATTTTAACACATCGTTCTCGAAACATGTCGATGTGTTAAAATAAAGATTTTCGTGGTAAAAACAAAGTGTTTTAATTTGTCATTAATAAAATGGTGCCACAAAGTGAATTTGCAAAATTTGAAGAAGTAGCATTTTTCTTTTTTGAAACCCTGTCCCTAATAAAATATTAGCAAACCCGGAATACTTATTTTTTCGTAAACAGAGTTCATGTTCCCTGGTTCTGGTTTTAAAACATCTAGTACATCTCATTATATAATAATGTGCGTGTCCCATTTTTAAATATAAAATTATGTAACAAATGTACATTGTCAATAAAACTCTTCAAAACAAAATGTCTAGAAGTTGTTACATAGTTAATGCTCAAGAAATACAAAAAACTATGATCATGCTGTTTATTGCCTTTAAAAAGCGATCCAGCATAGAACCGGCTCCAATAATATCTTAACCCTAAAGTTTCAGAAATTAAAATTAAAATTCTGGGTAGTTTCCTTAGTACCAATTTCACGACACCATGTTCAGACATACGCAGGTAGATTTCTTAACAAGCATCATACAAATATTATAAAATTTGGAATGGTTCATAAAATAAACATAACATGCTTATGTTGTAGTTTTTGGGATACATTACCACAAAAATATTTTAAAATGGAAAACGAACTCAAAAACAATTATAAATTGTTTGTATGGTCCAAAGACCGAAAGTTGCGTTGTAACTCACCCTTCTATTAAATTCCTCTGTTATAAGATAGAGGGAGAAGTTCAAACGAATTATTATGCAATGCATACCCATTATATTTACGGTCTGGATTTCCGTTTTTATTATTCTAATTTCAAGAATTTTTCACCCATATTTTTAATTATTATTGTGTACTTTAAAAAAGGTAAAAGTTTTGTGAAAAGCTCTCAGAATTTTTCAGACATCGCTGTTTTTAGGAAGATAGATTTAATACAAAACATCGTTTAATTATACTGAAAACGTTGCCGCAAGGTTTATTTTTAGGCAAAGCGTGCTAAGTTTTTTAAATAAACTTCAGCCTTGGATGAACTAAATAATCTGTATAAAGGGTGTGCAAATAGTTACAAAACTGAGCAAGCTTTTATACCATAGTGATGTATAAATTTACTTCGCGTACAAAAAATATATAAAAATGGTTATCTGAAATTGCCATTTAAAGGGAACGTCTTCCTACAAAAAATCACCTCACAATTACAATATAATATTGCGTGAGAAAATAAATTAGGATTCCCAAGTTGAACCGACCAGAGCAAAATTCACAATGTTTTAATTGTAGGTGAGTTCTTGTCACAATGACAAATATTTGAAAATTCGAATTATTGTTTAAACGGACCATCTGTGATGCATTTTAACCGGCACAATATATTTAATGATATTTTAAATACATAGAGGCAAGACATCTATTTTCGAAAATATAAAATAATATTAATCTTTAATTAAATGACGATAATAACACTGTGTACACCACTATACTATAATCATAATTACCGACATGTTTCAAAACCGATGGTTTCTTCGTCAGGATAATAATGTTCCTAAGGATGCGGGTTTAAAGCCCGGCGTTCGCAGATAAATCTTAATTGATTGATATGTGTTTTCAAAATTTAATTACGTTCCAGAGTTAAAGGTACTCAGTACCGCCCTGGTGTAAGACCACTATTAAGAATCGAAACGTTGCTTGAAATGGCTCTGGTATTTGGTGAATAGATCTGAACAGCAAGATACTTCCCCCTTCTTCCTCTCCACCTTCCTCTTCCCCATCTCCTTACACTCCCCACTTACCTTAAGCCTCATAACATACCCCAATCGGGGATGCCATAGTCTCACTGGCTCCAGACGAAAGCAGTTGGTAATCATCTTGTTAGGTAATCACATAAATAAAATAAAAAATACTCGATTATAAAGAGGGTAAGTTTAGATACATCCACTGGGTTCTTAGTTCTTAATAATTATATTATACTAGCTGATCCCCGGCATGCGTTGAATGCAACTTAAATAAGGAAATTGATTCTTACCATTCGTCCCCGTTCCCCTTACGCCTTCCCTTCTCCTCCCGTGTCTCCTTCCCCTCACGCGTCTCTCTTTCACGTTCCCGCGTCCCCCCTCCCCTCTCCCACTCTGTCCTTCTCCTTGTCGCGAACTTCTTCCACCTTCTCCGCCTTCCCCCCTCCCTTGTCCCGCCTCCCGCGAACAATTAACCTTAATCCCCCTTCGCCCCTCCCGGATTCCCATGCCCCTCCCGCCCTTTTCCCGGCTACTAAACTTCATAAAATACATCCATTTAAAAAATATGTTTTTTTCCTATTATTTATTTTATTTTACAAACTTCATAACGCCAGAGCTCATCATTATAAAATATCGCAATATAGAAACCTTTGCGTACATTTTTACAATCACTGACCTAATTTTCATTACAGTCGGATGAATAGTATAGGAAATAATCTCATAGCGCCAGAGCTCACTATCTTTAACCATCGCAGGCTTGCGCACATCAAATCCGTAAAGTTTTATTACAATCGCTTAAGTCGTTCTGAAGTTATGGCGTGACCAAGGGATTCATTTTTTTTATATATGCTAGACGGCCCGCACACGCGTTGCTGTGGCTAACTAAACACAACGCCACCTGCTGAATGGTTACCTAACCTAGATAATTAAGTGTTCTGTCAATTAAATTACTCACACCGCCATCTGTCAGAAACTTATGAAACTTACAAGTATTTTTTTAAATAATTGTCCCATAAAAAACATTTAATTCGCCATAACAAATATTGAGGTCCATAATCGAGATAAAAACTTTCCTATCTTTTAAGTTGGACCAAATTACGCACAGAAAGCCAAATTTCGGAGTTTACCTCGGACGAACATTGTGACGCGGGATTTTTATATGTAAAGTTGGATTATAATAAATTATACTTTTTTTTTCTTCAAACTTCGCAAAATCACTTTGTGGCGTCATTTTGAATTAAATTAAAACATATAATAAATATGGCATTACTACCCTGACGAAGAAACCATCGGTTTTGAAACGTGTAGGTAATTGTGATTACATAATAGTGGTTTAATACAAAGTTATTTGTTTTAATTTAATTATACTTTTAATTAATTTATACTATTATATTATTATATTATATTATATTATACAGTTACGATGGGATCAAACGAATATATAAAAAATAAAAAACAAATTTGTTTGATCGGGATAAATTTATGCATTATTTTGCCGTTTTGCGTTTCCTCATTCTTTAGTTAGCGTTACAGTGTCCATCAAGGCTGTTTTTATTTACATTAGCTACAAAGGAGGCCCTGAGAAAATATATTGTCCTCAGGGCCTATGGTCTATGAAGGAGAGGAAGTTCTGGGAAGGAAAAAGGCATGATGGTATGGGGGGGGTATGAATCCATCCCTCCAACTGGTCGAGAGTCCAGCTAGAGAAGTCAAAAAGTCATCTCTAACCAGCCTCTCTCGATCCGGCCCGCAACGAAATAGATGATGATAGAAGACCTGGACACCCTACCGTAGTGAACCACTTGGGTTAATCACAATAATATTTTTGGCCTTGAATATCTGTTAATCGTTTTTGTGTAAACAATAAAAGAAAATTTTTGCAAGAAATGAAAATATTACCATTTGTTATTTCGGCTACTGGCATTATACCTAGCTCTCTCATTAAAAATTTAGGCGTTTAGATTTGTCAAAGAATTTGTATTTAAAAATGCAAAAATCATTCATTTTAAATACATGTAGGATTACGAAAGATTTTTTAAATATTTATATTGAGGGATCAGTAGGATTTATCGGTCAAATTAGGAATTACACCGAGCCGAACCCTCTGATATGAAAATATCTGGAGTCGGTGAATTATTTTCCCATTTAATAGTCTGGTAGGTTAACATGTTGTTCTCTTATTGTTTTGTATTAATTATACTTATATAATACACTTGCATAGCGTGGATTTACTAGATAATCATTTTTATGGAAAATTGTGTGAAAGGGTTTAGTTTTTCCTATGGGGAAAACTAAACCAGGACCTAAAAGTCTGGTGCGTAAAAAAATAAAATATGTTTTTCAGTACCTCGTCGATTCAAATATATTTAACCTTCCACATTCGCCCTGCAGCAAAATCAAATTTATCTCAACATTTTCCATCAACAGTGGGAAAAATGTAAACACAAAACAAACGAAAAAATACAACCATATTTTCGCTTTTCTGGGAAATGGCTATAAATTTCACTTCAAACAAAACGACCTGCAAATTTTTCGGAAAGTAAACCGAAAAAACATGAAAAAAAAAAAAAAAAAAAAAAAAAAAAAGAAAAAACATGAATTCACAGGAAAATTAAAATCATTCTTGTTCCGGAAAAACCTAAATGAGATATCCCACAATTCTGACGTCCAAAAAACATAAAACATATAAACTTGTCGTCTGTGGTCGGATGCCTGCGCCCGGTAAAATTATTTATTTAAAAAAAAAGGTACTGAACTACTACTGTACTGTACCAGGACAAAGTCAGAATAGCTTGTCTCAATATCGTTCCAGACGTTGCATTAAATTTCAGTAAAGTAGCTTCTCGGAATGCTTTGAAATTAATTTTCTAAGGAGAAAGGCTATCATGTGGCCAAATGTCATCAGAGGTTAATAATGAATTTGCGATAACCACAGCATTTTTATTTATGGTTTTGTGTTCAACTTTTCTAACTTTGTATTAGTAATTTCCCAATATTTTTTTTTTATTCAATCATTCTTGATTTTTTCTATATTATGCTCGAAAGCGGATAGCGGATTTTCTGTAATTTTTATGTACCGAAATATAAGTAGAGTAAGTTTTTATCTCGCAACTTTATTTCTATCGTGAGCTGCAGAGTTTTGAAATTTTTAATTTATATAAATGATCCAGGGAAGTGATTATGAAAAATTACTGTATTATCATTTGTTTGTGGTTTTTAAAGATGTTTGGGTTCATGGGATGAGGTTTTTCCGAGTCTTGACGGTAGATGCATTTGCACACCAGCCGCGTAAAAGGCCGGGTCAGGAGAGACTGGTAGATGGAGACCTTTTCACCTCTCCAAAAGGGCTCTCGGAACATAGCCGTGCACCGCAGTGGGAGGGACGGATTCATACGCCCGTCACTCCTGGAGACACTGACCCGCCAGATTCCTACCCACCCTTCATACTTTTCATTCTCTGAACGTCTTCTTCTTCTGTTTCCTAAAAGACCCACCACACAGCATCTCACAGTGGAGTTAATGTAAAAAAAAATATTTATATACATGGAAGAAATTTCAAGTGTAATACATTCGGTGTTTTTTAAATTATTTTATTATTGGAGCTTTTCAAAAATAATGAATGCTCTACTAGACCGTGGATTGATCACACTAGATCGAATAAACATAACATAAAAAATATTCCTAGTTATAAAAATCACATTCGGTCAAAGAAGCCTACATTTACTTTGCAAAAAAAAAACTCCACAAAATCCTTCCCAAAGACATTATTACTAATTACAAAATTACAAATTAAGAATAAAAAATATGGCTGAAAGAGGTCAAAGAAAAAACCCCAACAAAGACACCAAACATAACGTAGCCAATGGAGCTTTAAACATTTAAAACATTTTTCTCGGATTGCTCGAAATTTTTTGGAGACCATTTTGAAAGTTTTCTGACCAAATAAAAAAAAATCATACCTCCGAATTTTAAAACGGAGACATATAAACCGAATAAAGTGCTTTATAGCCAATGAATTCACCTATATTTAAATAATCATCTTATTTATTGATTTATAAAAAAATTCGTAAACATTGGAAAATGATGTATTCGCTGGGTTTTCTAGTTATAAACTGCAGTGGGAAGTTCAATTTTGCGTCCACATAAAATATTTTATATGAAGTATCATATTAATGGTCTAATTGATGAACACATATACAAATATCTATTAAAATTTAAACCTTTCGTATGAAAAAAAAATCGTCAAAATTTTTGGTATTTTTAACGCACTTACTAAGAATAACTGTATTACACCAAACAAATACATTCATTATCATTAATCCGCACTAAGAATGATTTCGATTAATGCGTTATTTATTGAAAATATTGCATTTGAAAACATACTCATCTCGAACAAAGCATGACGTCGTAGAATATCAACAAACAATATTTAAGAAATATTCACTTTAGTGTTAATTGTAACGACATTTAAACACTATAAATACATTGATAATTCAATCACTATTACACTGGTTTACAGATAAATCGACTAAAACAAGGAAATAATGATATTTTACAGGATATGATTTTGACAACCAACTGTCTGAAATAATTTCGGTATAAGATTGACCACAGATGCCAAAAAATAATGAAGAAGAGTCTGTTGATCAAGACTTGAAGTAAGCTTTCAGTTATCAAATAATCTTAACTGTAGGACGCGGGAACATTTGAAAAACTTTCAATTTTTTTTTAAACGAATCTGAGGAATACTTGCCACAAGCAAACCGGGGCTTTGGAAATAGTGCCATGATGTGACAAAAAGCGTTCGAGTGGATAGAAGACAAATGAACCATAATTAAATAACTTTAGTCCTTCTCTGCAGAGGAGTACCCTAGAGACACCCAGTAAGGACTAAAAAGTACAATATCTATACTTGAATTCACAATTTTATTTTGTATAGTAGCTACAAATACATAGCATGTAAACCAAATCCAATGTCCCGGCGTTCGTTGAGTTGGTTTTAGTTCTGCCCACTAATTCGAAGGGCCGAAATTTTGACTTTGGAAAGTTACCAACTTTACTGTAACTTTTAACGTCAAGTAATTTGACGTGGGCCTGACGGCCAGTCATTAATCTCCGCAATATTTGACTCGGGCTAGCCATTAAATAGTTTTATGATTTCGTGATAATGCGATGTACCTACTTTTTTATAATAATAATTCGATAGGCGAGAAGAAAGAATCTAAAATATATGGTTTAATTTTAAATTAATTGGTTTTATTTTGAGAATTTTTTTTCAATAGCTCCATCACAGAAAGTCCTGAATAAATTAGCTACCCTAAGAATCTGTCTTTGGGGATGCTGTGTGGATGGTCTTCGAAAGGAATGGAAGGAGGGAAAATTCTGCAAAAGGAAAAGGCATGAGGGGCGGCTAGGAATCAAGAGTCAGTAGTTTCAGGAGTAACACCCTAATTCAACCAGTCTCTCCCGATCCGCCACACAAAAGGTGGGCAAACGCATCCGCTGCCAAGACCTAGATAAACTTCACCCTATAAACCCGAGCATTAATGCTAATTCATCAAACTTAGTTGACCTCTTGGGCTGTTCTATGTAAGAGGTGTTGGTTATCCAATAAAATTGTTCCCGGGGCAGCGGTACCCGTACCCGCCTCCCAAATTGCAAACATGCGCAGACCTGTGAAAAATTAAGGGTTAATCTGATTTCTTAACTCTTCTGTTACAATTTTGAAAATTCCAATTAACATAATTTTCTGTTAAAATATTATATTAGAAGGCACGTAAGTACTTTACCGTTTTTTATGAATTCTTCATGCAATCAGTTCCAATTTTGAAAATTATAATATTTTTTTTTTCTGTTAAAACATTATATTAAAAGGTTAGTACTTTACCGTTTGCATGAATTCTTCACACAATCAGTTCCAATTTTGAAAGTGAAACTTAAATTACAAGCAAATCCGAGTTCATTGGAGACCCATGGATATCCTCACCCCGATTTTTTTCTACTCCCCACTAATCCCCACTCATTCAGCCTCACAACATATCCCATTTGGGGAAGCCATAGTCTCACTGGCCTCAGACGGTAGCAGTTGGGAGTGACCGGTAATCACTTTAAAAAAAAAATTATCCCGTAATTTTGCATAACGAACGATATAATAAAAAACATATGTATTTTGATAGACCACCAAAACCTATCAGAGGCCCTAACACACTCGATCGATAATGATCGGTAGGATAACTATCAGTAATTTCTCATCGTTCCCTACGACAACTGCACATCGCTAACGTACAAACAACAGTTGATGTCGAATATGTTAAGGACACTTAGTCATTGTGAACTGTCACTTATTCGTTAACGATCTGTAGTCATGCGGTAGGGCGTTGGATTGCCAGTACGAAGGTCGCGGGTTCGAACCCGGCATGCGCAAATAAATTTAATATAATTGATTTGTGTTATTTCACAATTAATTATTTAAAATAATATATAGTATATTTGCGGCTCGTTCCAGTATATATCCCCCTTACTTATAATTGCGGTATCGGCCGACTCATCTTTGATTTAGTAAAGTTGGCCTTAAACCTGGTTTAAAGCCGTTTTAACCAAACACACGCAGTGATAATAAGTCAAGTTTTTCACTGTTACGACGAAATACGACGCGTATTAGTTATACTACGATTATACGTAAGGGGGATATGTCTTAGTAAGGTAAATAAAATAATTTTACAGTTCATTTATAAGTGGATCCGGTGTGGAGAGATTTTTAGGGATAGGAAGAAGAGGAAGTTCTGGGAAGGAAAACGGTATAAGGGGTGGGTAGGAATCTGGGGAAATATGTCAACGAGTGACGGTCGCACGAATCCATGGGGTGACATATGGTAGGGGTGTTGGTTAACAAATAAATGGTTCCTTGAATTGTGGTACCATTACCCGCCTCCTAAATTTAAAAAATAATTCACTTCTGAAACATTCGCTTTATTTTTAAAGGCAACCAAACTTGGGTAGGTTATTTTTACAACGTTATCATCAAACACAAAAAACTACTATGAATTCACACTATGAAGTCGAGACAGCTAACAAGGAAATAACATGAGAAATGTGAAAAACGCCTTTACTTTGAAACAAATCGCGTAACATCGAGTTCTATAAATAAACACGTAAACAACACCATGTCAAATGATATTCCTTAGAAGTTTATTGTGAAACAATGACTCTTGTGAAAATCACTGAAATACACGTATTTTTGCTAAGTTGTATCCAAGTGGATATTCTAAGATATTTTAGGTGACAGAAATACTTGGAATTTCTTCGAGGGGTGTTCGAGAGATAAGGAGTCCAAGGTGCTGCGGTCGCGAGGAACGATTTTACGCGGGATCCTGCAATACTGGCGTACTGTCTTGATCCGGGTCTCACATTTTTTTTTTTTTTTTTAATGTTTCTTTATTCTTTGAATAGTAAATATATAACAATTGTGGAATTTATGGCCGCCATACTAGGCACCAAATCTATGGATTCGCTGTATTTTGTATGGGAGTCGAAACTTTTTCAATCTTGATTAACCGGTTTTAATATTGAAGAACACCAGGTAAAATGTTAGAAATGTTAAAAATCCGTGATCGCACCTGATTGACAATTTTTCGGTGTTCAAAAACCTGCATTACTACGATAAAAATGATGTCAAAAAAGCCACAAACTACTATTAGAAAAATGCTCCTATATCTATCTCCTATACTTAGGTCAACAGCATTTTGGATTTAATGAATATTTTATTTAATGTTTAATTACACTTTAATGAGTCAAGAGCATTATTAATTTTTAAATTATAGTTTCTTGAATTTTGAAATTGGGTTGATACTGCTATTATTGTTGTTGATACTGCAATACGTTGTATGTCACCTGACAAGTGACAGAGTATGTATATAGTACAAACCAACATTAAATATGGTCATGCTACAAACCAACATTAATTGTTTTGCTATTTTGTTTTAAAAAGTGTCCCTTTACGTTCTTGATTAAGGTCTTTATTCAAATAAAAATTCAACCAATTATGTTGTTCTCTTACTTATAAGTAGATACCTGTGGGTAGATTAACCCTGATATATACTTATATAGATTAACCCTTGTATTTTATATTATTATTTATAACAATTAGTTTGAAGTAAAGGAAACAAAAATATATTTTTTTTAAACTTCATACCTCGTTTTCTCAATACGAGTTTTTGTGGACATAGTACAAACCAACCCTCAGCAGGCGGCACGGCGACGGGATCACGTGATACGCTCCCTTTCTCCGCTGTTACCGAGATGGAATGCGTAATACTTGACCATTGCTGGACACACCACACGGTGACCAGAATGTTCAGTGGAAACTTTTTAAGTGTATGAATATTGAGTACAAACTTTTCATCGGATGTTAATTCCTCACGTGATAATTCATCAGTCTCGAAGCGTCGAAAACTGATAAACGGGGTTTTTAACCTAAGGTTAGGTTAGGTTAGGTTAGGTTAGGTTAGGTTAGGTTAGGTAAGGTTAGGTTAAGTTAGGTTAGGTTAATGTGTGATGAATTATCATGTGAGGAAGTATCGTGTCTGAAAAAATTTACTATGGGAATTCAGACGCTGAGATCTCATATTCCGATTAGACATGGAACCACACCACACACCCAACTACTCAGTTGCGAGGTGTGATAGAAAAATACATCTTTTCGTTTTAATTGAAAAACATATCCGGTAGCAAAGTGATATACGAGTATATATTTTTTACTCCGAATATGCTCAGATATCGCAATTTAAAATCATTTGGTACGAACTGTTGTTGTTGTTGCTGTATAATAAATTTTGTACTAATTCTTGCAAAAATATATTCTTGGACTTTTCTCGTACCTATTCGATTTATTAGATTTTCGTGGAAAGAACAATCAATCTTTTTTAACCTTTATTGTTCTTAGAACTAAATCAAAAAAGTTATTCACGAAGAAGGGGATTAAGAACAACTAATGATTTCTTTAATGAGTTTAGGAAAATTTAAATGAGAAGATTGACCTTTGAGATTCAGTTTGTAATCATAAATTATAAAAAAATTCTTAAAAGGACATTTTAGGCTGTATTAACACGAAATAATTTATTCATACTACGATCAGTGAACAGCCCTCAACTAAAAATGAATAAAATTAATTAAAAGCATCACATTTGATAATTTTTTTACGTGAATATCTCACAAAAGTCCCAACTGTTTCCGTCTAGAGTCAATGTGACTATGGATTTCCCAATTGAGGTATGTTGGGAGGCTGAAGTTAGTGGAGAGGGGAAGGAGATGGGAAGAGGAAGGTGGAGAAGGACCTGACTATTCAGATCTATTAACCAAACACGGCAAAGCCCACTTACGTTAGGGCGATGCTGAGAGTATCTTCTATCTTAGAACGTGCCGTTAATATGCTATATAAATTGTCAAATATCGCAAATGGGATTTGAACATGCGTCCTCCTGATTGCTAGTCGAGAGGACCTCGAATAACGTAACAATAAATTCCAAAAACAACATTGTAAGTTTCAGAATGGTAGGTTTTCTTAGTATCGGCCTCTTACTAAAATCACTATTCAGAATTCAAACGTTGCTTGAAATGGCTTTAGCCGTGTTTGGTAACCATATCGGAATAGACAGGAACTTTTAATCCTTTCTCTTCTCCATATCCCTCCCATTCCCACTCCTTTCATCTCAATCACAATTGGGGATGTCATGGTCCTACTGGCTGACAATTAGGAACTCGTGCTGCAATGAACATGCAATCATGCTTAAAGTTTTTTTTTTTTATATCTACTGGAAATGGTAAAATATTAATGATTTTTATTATTTCAAATGTGTTGATTTTTTGGGAAAACTTTTGTATCTCAGTGAAAAGATGTTTCCCATGTTATTTACAAAAAAAAACCCTTATTTTAATTTGTAAGTCCGTAAATAAATAGACAAACTGAGGTATTTTCGTCACAAAACACATAGGTACCCGGATTTGTGTTTTTAAGATTTTATTTAAACTAAAATTAAAATTCTGAAAAGTGGCTTTACTAGATAACATATTGATTTATTTTACTGTATGATTGATTATATGATTTGAATTTAATATAATATAATATTTCGTTTGAAAAGGGAACAAATCTGCCAACGGCCAACGGTGTTTTCACATTATTATTTCAAATGTGTTGATTTTTTGGGATAACTTTCGTATCTAGCTGAAAAAATGTTTTCGATGTTATTTACAATAAAAAACCCTCCACAATTTGTGACATCTAAATCTCCAGAAATGTGTCACAAGTATTACCACCTTTTTATTTTTAGGTTTTCAATTTGCTTCTACCCCCTGAGGTCCAAATATAATATGAAAGTATTTAATGGATTTCCTAGTGAGCATTACTCATGGACATGACACAAGACTCGATAATACTCTGAAAATAACCGAAAAATTGTCGCAATGTCAATATCAATAATGTGTAGAATTTTTGAGAGCTTTTCAGGTGCGCGTAAATCTTCCTACGTAGGATTCCAAGCCGAAAAAGAGAAATCAATTTTTTTGTGACCTTTTAAGGTTGTTTTGAAGATCTGTGGAAAATCTTTGTGGGAGTCTCTGTAAGAACAAAACACCATTAACCTTTGTTAAAGGGCAATTTAATTATCATTCAAAGAATTAATTTCGACTATTTCAAAACAAGTTACACGCAGCCGAGAAAATTTTAGCACATATTACGTATCAGGACCTGCCCCCTAGCACACTTGATCGATAAGGATTGATAGAATAACTTTTGGTAACTTCTGATCGTTCCCTAGCATAAATGCAGATCGCCAACGAATAAGTGGTACATTTTTATTTTATTTGGAAAACCAACAGTTATAACATTTTATAAAGTGTAATAAATAATGTGTAAATCATTTAACCAATAATAGGTTTCCACTGAAGTATCTTAATTTTCGTGTTCGTAATAAGCATTAACTTTCTGGCTCGCCATAATTTACATCAGTTTTAATATTCTCCTGACGAAGAAAGGGTTCTACCGAAACCGGTAGAGTGTAATTAAAATTAAAGTGTTCTAAAACAAATTTATATATTTTATTGTGAGTAAGTGGTAGTTCACAAGACTAAGTGTCCTTAATATATTCGACATCAACTGTTGTTTGTATGTTAGCGATCTGCAGCAGTCCTAGGGAACGATGAGAAGTTACCGAAAACTATCCTATCAATCTGAGCGTGGACGATAGATAAAACACAAAATTTAAAAAACATATTTTTTTGATTGAATACCACACATGAGTACCAACTGCTCCCGTCTGGAGCCAGGGAGACTATGACTATGACTATACATACAAAATTGGGGTATGTTGTAAGGCTGAAGATAGATGGGAGGATAAGGAGATACGAAAGAGGAAGGTGGGGAGGTACCTGGGTATTCAGATCTGGTCACCAAACATGGCTAAAGCCATTTCAAGTAAAGTTTCAATTGTGAATGGTGGTCTTATACCAGCGCGATACTGAGAATAGTAAGAAATAAAATTGCTCTAACGCGTAATGATTAATTTCTTAATATCGTGTACTTCTTGTAAGTATTTTTTGATAACACGTATTTATGATTTTTCAATAATGTCTAGGCAAAATATGTATGAAAAAAAAACTGATATATTTTAGTTTGGAAGACCGTAAATAAATAGACAAACTGAGTTATGGTAGATTCAGACTAGGTCGACGTACGTATGCATCGCTACGCCTAACAATATCTGGGCTACTTAGCAACCATAGATTTTCAATGAAAATTTATGTTTTAGAATCACATTGGCCACACGCATCTCGACGTGCGATGTCTGTGGCCATTTTCATAGAAAATGTATGGGTTGCTAAGCATTGTTTGGCGTAGCGATGCGTACGTACGTCGTCCAGTCTGAATCTACCTTTATTTTCGTCCCAACACACATACACGGACTTTTATGATTTTATTTGTACTAAAAATTAAATTTCTGAAAACTGGCTTTACTAGATAACATATTGATTTTTTTACTGTATGTTTCTATGATTTAAAATGTGTGTTGTATAATACAATATTTCATCTCTCGTAGAATGTACTTTTTCTAGGCACACACTAAGAGTATTTAACAGTAAAAATAATATTTTATTTGGTTATTCAATAACAGCCAGACCTTAAGGAGGGTTAAATTTGTTTTATTTATGATCTCTAAGGGACGGAAAGGCCAACGAGTAGGGTCTAAAGCGTGCCAGCTATGTAAATTAATTAATAGTTTACCAGATAGTTTGAGAAAATCTGTTCAACAACAATTCATTGAATATTCCCTTCGCATTCAGGGTTCATTAGCCACATTAGTTGTGTTATTGTTGATTGAATCATAACAGTGAATTTGATAATAAGCGTAAACAATAATTAATTCATTAATGACAAATTAAAACACTTTGTTTTTACCACGATAATCTTTTTTTTTTTTTTTTTTTTTAAATATATTTTATAATATTTAGAGTGGTGAGGGGACCACCACTCTTCCCCCACTACTTCAATTTCTACCCACGCATAGCTTTGTATACTTGATTATTTAGTTTTAGTACATTTTATGTCCTGAGGAAGAGAACAGATTTGTTAAAATAAAGATTATCGTGGTAAAAACAAAGTGTTTTAATTTGTCATTAATAAAATGGTGCCACAAAGTGAATTTGCAAAATTTGAAGAAATAATCAATTCGTTGATTTTATTTTCTTGAAGAGATGGTTTTCTACGACCCATTCTAGAGTTGAAAAGCTCGACTGTTGAATGATTTAAAGGCTTCTGTGTTTCCTCTCTTCTACAATATGGGTCTCTTCCAGACCTTCCTACTCCTGGAAATAAGTTCTCCTACCGTTCAATGGACCTTGGCTATCATGATGGCTACGGGTACTTTGTTTACTGTGGCCTGGAACAGCTCTACAGTGGACTGGCCAAACCACTGTCTCAGGTTTTTCAGCCAAGATGTCCTCCTTCTTCCAGGGCCCCGTCTTCTGACAATCTTTCCCTGCAGTACGAAATGAAAGATCAAGATGAAAGGCCCTCCGCGCAAAATCTGCCAAAATGACAGAGGGAAATTATTTTCCTGAGAACCTCCTGTGTGCATGGAGATGTTGTAAACAAAATTATGAGTGGTAATTACACAGCCGAGTCCGATACAATAATTTTGAATTGTACAATTGAAAAATATGGGACGGACGATGATGTTATTTTGTTTCTTCAAACTTCGCAAAATCACTTTGTGGCGTCATTTTGAATTAAATTAAAACAAATAACTTTGTTTAAACCACTAATATAATCACAATTACCTACATCTTTCAAAACCGATGGTTTCTTCGTCAGGGTAGTAATGACATTAATAACAAAATAAACAAAACAAGTATAGACTAAAAAGAACTATGGACAAAAATATTTTAAAGAGAGGTGATTAATTAATTAAAAATATCGTAAAAAACAATTATTTTAAATTAAATATAAAAATTATTTAAAAAATATGAAAAATTACATTATATAAATTATCAAAACATAATAAAGATGTTTAAACAACAAAAATAAATTATTTTAAATATAATTATTAATAAGAAAATAAATTTAAGAGATGGCTATTTTTAAAAAATATTTGGTTATTAATAATATTTAATTTTTTTTTTTTTTTTTTTTTTTTTTAAGGCGGAGACGGTTTACAAGCAGTTCCCGTGAGCACTTAGGCCATAGGCCCATTGTGCTATCTCCCATTTTACCTCAATCCTTTAATAACAAACCAGTCCCTTTAATAAAGTTCACCAGCGTTGTTATTGGATATGTGGCTATGTCTTCTGGTTCTACTGTATGTCTCCCCAGGTATCTGAGCCTAGTTCCCACCAGGGCAGGACATTGGCACCATAGGTGAATTGGAGTCTCTTCATCCTCTTCACATTTTCTGCATATATTAGTGTTTTCCACTCCCAATATCTGCATGTGTTTCCTGAGATGGCAGTGTCCCGTTAATAGTCCTACCAGTTCTCTCAGCGAGTTTCTGTCCATATCGAGTAGTTTCCTGGTTCGTCTAGGGTCCGGTCCTTTTATGAGAACTTTGGATTGTCTCATTCCGGGTGCCCTCTCCCATTCTTTGCAGTGCTGGGATTTGACCCACCTATCGATATGTAGTTTTGTGTGGCAAGCTGCTACTCCTACGGCCGGCTCGGATCCTACAAGTGGTGCTTTCGCCCCTTTCCTTGCTAGTTCGTCAGCCCGCTCGTTGCCCTCAATACCTTTATGTCCTGGTACCCAAATCAGGGTTATTTTATTGATGTTAGCGAGTTCTGTGAGAATAGTCCTGCATTCCATCACCAGTCTAGAGTCGCATCGGTTACTTCCCAGTGCCATTAGGGCAGCCTGGCTATCAGAACATATGCTTATGTTCTTATTCCTGTACCCGATGCGTATATTCTCCTGTGCGCAGGCCAAGATGGCTTTCATCTCAGCTTGAAACACAGTACAGTGTGTTCCTAGAGGTATACTGAGTTCCCTCTTGGATCCCTGCAGACAGACCCCGGCCCCTGTTCCTTCCTCCATCTTGGACCCATCTGTGAACCAGATTAGTTCCTGTTTGAAGGTTGGACCTGGAACCGTGTCCCATTCCTCCCTTGTGGGATAGATCACCCCGAACTGCTGTCTGAAGAAGTAGTCGGCTTGTTTGCCGTCTTGCTTCATTCCAGCTGTCGGGCTAATTGCCCTCAGTCTTGTTCCGATCTCCGTATGACTGTTTTTGGGCAGCTCACCTCTCCATTGACCTTTACACTGTAACCTGTAGGCTGCCGCCATCGCCGCCCCCTCTATTTCTAAGTTTAGTGGGGGCAGGTTTAGCAGCACTCCCATGGCTAGTATTGGAGTGGTTCGCATAGCTCCCGTGATTCCTCTACATGCAAGTCCCTGTATGTGGTTGAGTGTGACCATCACTGTTTTCAGTGTTGTTCTCCTCCACCAGACCAGGGCTGCATGCATGATCCTTGGTTTCACAACGGCTGTGTACAGCCATTGCATCATTTTAGGGTTGAGTCCCCACGTTCTGCCGCAGATCCGCCTAGTTGCCCACATTAGTGCGCATGCCTTTCTGCCCACAGTTTCCACCTGGTTTTTCCAGCTCAATTTGGCATCTATGATGACTCCGAGGTACTTAACCGTGTCTGAGGGTTCTAACTCCTTTCCGTAGAAGGTTGGATTATTCCATCCCTCTAGTTTCCTTTTACGTGTGAAGATTACTAGTTCTGTCTTGTCTGGATTGACCGACAGCCCTGTTTCTTCACACCATTCTTCCACTGTTGCCAGTGTTGATTGTATGAGGCCTCTGGTTGTGTCTGCATCCCAACACCTTATTATGGTTGCGATGTCATCCGCATACCCTTGTGTATAGAGGCCCCTGTTGTTGAGTTTCCGGATGAGGTTGTCCACCACTAGGCTCCACAGCAAGGGTGATAAGACCCCTCCCTGTGGACACCCTCGTGTCACCAGTACTCTGATGTTCACCTCACCCCTTGTCACCGTAAGTATCCGGCCTGAGAGCATGTTCTTCAACCACCTTCTGGTGGTTTTGTCGAGTCCATGTCTTTCTGCCGCTTCATCGATGGATTTAATAGTGGTGCAATTGAATGCTCCCTCTATATCCAGGAAGAGCCCTACCGCCAGTTCTCCAGTCGCCTGCGCCTGCTCCAGTTTGTAAACCAACCTGTGCAGTGCCGCGTCGACCGACTTGCCTGGTTGATTTAATTTACTATTAACACTTTTTCTAATTTCTAAAATTTCTAAGTTTGCTAATTGTAAATCTGTTCAGTTTGTGTGTAAAATTTTTAACCCTTTATTTATATCAAAAGAATGATTTGTTTCTAAAAGGTGATTGGCAAATTCAGAATAATTATTATTATTCAAACACCTTAGATATGTTATTTTGTCTTATTTGTTGACAATTGTAATGTATCATCATGGTATATGATTTAGTCCATCCTTTAAAATAGGTGTCTATGAGCCCTTCGGGTCACATGGTCTATTTGCCGAGTCGTTACGAAAGTGACCGAAGGTAAATGTTTTGAATCATTAATTTTCAGAAGCTCTGCAAATCAAAACTAGCTTTAAGCCTGGAAGGACTTGTTTGAAAAGTTTGTCTTCAGAAATATATTATAATTATAATAGATCAATAAACGGTCACTTATGTTATTAGGAACCTAAGTCTTTCAATAAGCATCATTTTATAACTACTGGAGAATATAGGTCCCAGTATGCTCTGGAGTTTATAAATTAATATCTCGTTTTATGTGAAAGCCCGAAGAGCGTAAATAATAAATAAAAAACAAAATGTTTCAATTTCAGTAAAACTCTCTTTACCCTATAAAGCACTTTATTTCAGCGGATATACTTTATGCTATGATTTTGACCTTATAAATTAAAGATATAGTCTTAACATTGACAAAAATTGAAGGATCATCTTATATTATAAGTATTGGGAAAGAAGATGTGTATTGAATATGGAATGCAATCAAGTTCTTCGAATAAAAAATTTGTTCGATCCAATCTATTTATTATTCGTTGCCTTTGATTTGACTGATTAATTAAACGTTGAATTTGAAAATGACTTGTTATGTAATCCAAGAGGGATGTAGAGAATACAAAATCACCAGGTTTACCTGTTATCAGTGGCGTGCACAGGGTTATAATTTAGGTAGAAATTAGGAAATACAGCGAAATAGAGGAAAACAAAAACTCACGACGGATGTGTTAAGTTTTCAATGAGAATGGCTAAGCTGCCGATGTTGGGATTACCTAAGCCATATCAAATATACAAATAGCCGCTTCATTTATGCATATCGCAAGACAATTAATTACTGGATAGTATATAAAATTTTTAGTTTTTTCAACCGCACAATAATTATTGCATGTAAAACAAACATTAGTTTTTTTATTAACTGAATCACGTACAATGTATAAAATATATATTTAAAAAAAATTTATAAAAGTAAAGGATGGTAGATGAAAGTAAAGACAAAAAACAGAGATAAACATAAAAAAGAATTGACAAGTCAAGACAAGCTAGAAGTCAAAATATTTATAAAATATCTTCATTTGTTTAGTGACCGACAAAAATCATTTTGGTCTACGGGATGATATGTAGAACGGGCAGAGTTGTAGTAATGTAGGTAAATCAAAAATATAGATAATAATTTTGAAGGAACAAAAGAGATAATTTTTTTTCGTATTTCTAAAGGTTAAGAGTTAGTTCAATTTCATCATATGAGTAATGGTCTTTTTCTAATCCTAACCTCCTAGAAATTCCTCTTAAAAACCGGTGTTGAATGCGTAATAATGTGTGATAATTATTTCGTTGACCGGTTTAATAACAGGAAACACTAGGTATATATTGAATCATTTAGCGGGTAACAGATGAGGCGCCGTAGCTAAATGGTAGAGCTCTCGACCGGGTGGTTCGAAGGGGTGCGGGTTCGAGTCCCGTCGGCGCCATGTATCTTTTCTCGGGAGGTTTTTTAAATATGGATGAGTGTTTCAGGCTAATAATTATTGCTTATAATAAATAATATTTTCATTTATATTTTTGTACGAGTAAAGAGACTGCACGCTCCTGCCTGTTTATATTGTTTGATTCATTGGGTATTCACCCCAAGTATTACCAATATTAATACTAAGGGTGGAAAGGTATCGACGGGTAAGATTGATACCACATTGAAACACATCAAGTTCAGTAGGCATTGTTCAGAGCATATTCATTAAGGGTTCATTGAACATGTTGTGTGGGTTTAACCTCCTTGTTAATATCGAGAAGCCTAACATACAATATAAGGAAGAATGTATGAAGAACCTTTTGCAATGTACATATTAGCTTCTGTTATGACGTATTAGTTTGGGAGTATTGGAGAGATGAACAATATAACAAAATGTTGATCATTGTGCTACGTGCATTTTTTTGCATATTAGTAACCTGATGAGTAAGAAAATATATTCATATAAATTGGGAGACGGGTATGGGTACCGCCTATTTTATTTATTTATTTATTTACATTTGATACATTTAAAGCCAAAATAACAGAAATAATATTACATAATAAGAGAATATATTTCAAATGAATAAAAGTGTTATTACTTTGTTTTAGGTCGATATTAGTTCCTAGCTAGGCAGATTGCCTGTTCTAAGGAACCAAAGTGTGTAAAGTGCCAAATGCAATTTAAATATTTTTTTTTTTTTTTTAATTAATACCTTAATTTGTGCCTTTAATTAATACCTTAATTAAGTGCCTTTGGATAACCGGTGACTTGGCAGAGCGTTCGGGTTCAAGGGGTGAGATTTATCTAGTTCTTGGCGGCGAATGCGTTTACCTCACTGCATAGTGGGCCTGATCGGGAGGGTGTGGTTGAGGAAGACCTAACCTAGACCTCTCCAGCCGGACTCTCTCGACCCATTGCCTTGCACCGCAGTGGGAGGGATAGGTTCATGCGTCGGTCACTCCTGGACACAGTGACCCCAAGATACCTTTCCTCATACATTTTTCATTCTCCGAAACCTTTCCTTAAAAAGGCCCTCCAAACAACAACTCACAAAGCAAATATGACGCAGCACCACTTAATTTTTTGAAGTAAAACTTCTTCGCTTGACCTGGGGAGTAAGCTAGCGAATGCGTGACGAAAGCGTTACGAACAGTGTGATTGGGCGAGGCGAACGATAAAAAATTTAAATAAATAAATATATTATCGGCAGATACGACGATGTGATGCGACATCATCGGATCTGCCGGATCTGCCCTGATGATGGAGACTGCAACGCTGTCCGAAACGTCGGCTAAATAAGGAGATAGCGCAACACGGCATAACACCCCAAAAACAAACAACGAAAATTCTTTTGGCCGTGAAAATCTAAAAACGTATCCAAATAAATATCTGTAGAAAATTAATAAATAATAATTAACATATGTGATGATTGATGATGGACACTGCAACGCTGTCCGAAACGTCGGCTAAATAAGGAGGTAGCGCAACACGGCATAACACCCCAAAAACAAACAACGAAAAATATATTTATTTATTTAAATTTGTTATCGTTCGCCTCGCCCAATCACACTGTTCGTAACGCTTTCGTCGCGCATTCGCCAGCTTACTCCCCAGGTCAAGCGAAGAAGTTTTACTTCAAAAAATTAAGTGGTGCTGCGTCATATTTGCTTAATAATATGTATAATACATGTAAATATTATACATATAGATGGAGCCAAAGAAGTTTTACTTCAGTCGTGTGGTCTAAAGTCTAAAGCACACTCGTTTTTTTAAACATTAGCTCCACACAGAAGGGCATGAGTGAAACAGTTTTCCCTCTGTCCCATGTCATCAAAACAACATTTCATCATACAACTCTGTTTTGTCACAAACTCTTTGTTTCAAACGCCATCTCGTTGTCCCGACTAATGCTTTTGGTTCACCCAATTAAACCTATTTTTCTTCCATTTACCGATTTGCCCGACATATAGTTTCCTGAGAACATCTGCGCATTAGCTATCCAAGTAAATAAATTACCGATGTCGCAGATTGTGAAAGGGTTCAAATTATATAGACAAAAGTTTGGTTATCAAGTTGATTCGACCACAGTAAAATTCACAATGATTTTCAAACCGTAATGATTAAGTTGCATTTTTTCATTTTGTATCCAAAAGAACACTTCATAGACATCTGTCGCCTATTTGTGGTCATTCCAGAGCACGAGCACAATATATTTTAATGTCTCTGTAAGCAAAGAGACCCCCAAACGACTATTTTGATGATATAAATATTGTGAATTATCATCGAGATCGCACAAAAACCTATTATAATGCCTGACCGGCCGTCAAGAATGAAACAATTGAAAAGCTTCAAAATACTAAAATATGAAGAGAAGTACATACTATAAAAATGTTTTAATTATTACGTTAATTAATTAATTTAATGTTTTCAAATGTTATTTTCAATTTTTATCTGTAACTAAAGTAGTTTCATGTTGGTCGAATTTCGAATTTTTCAGAAACCGTGGGTTGTACGAATAATATTTTGAGGGAAACATAAATACGTTGCTTTATTATCATAATATATTCCAAGAAATAAGTGGAAGCGGGTTGTTTTTGAAATTTGAAACCAAACTTTATCACCTTTACAAAACGAACCAATGTCTAAACAATAACAAATCTGTATTCTCGAAACGTTTCAAACTTTGTCGAAAATATTGTTGCGAAGTTTGCAAGGTCATTATTAAAGTGTATGTATATGAATATATGTGTGTGTAGATGTATGTGTGCATGCGCGTATTTACGCGCTTATGCATACATGTACACATATACAACTAGAAAAAAGAGTTATATGTTTAGAGGTCTCGTAATAGGATACCTTGGCGTGTTCTATAATAATAATAAACGTTTGATGGATAAGTTGTTTATTTACAATCGTAACTTGTAGCCTAAAATTACTACGGCAACATTTGTAGGAACAACACAATGAATGCGAGATGATGATTGACCGCCGACTTGGCTTGCTGAAACTTTTATATAGCCGTTCTTGCCACCTCCGCGAACGGTCGGTACGCACGAGAACTTTCGCGACAATATGGACACGGCCCTGAGTGTGCTGTAGAAACCTCCAGACCTTTCCATTAATTGGTTAATAATGCCGGCAAGTCCTCGGTGCACCGCCTGGTACAGAATGGTATGGGACAAGTACTTAGGCGGTGTCCGGCTGTGTAGATACATACAAGTAGGTGCTGCCGTGCGAAGATAGTTCGCCACATATGTATGATCTAATCGTGCATAATACTGCACGTCTTATTCTGTCTAATTTTCATTTTAGCGTTTTATATTTTTAATTTTCTATTTCCATCATAATATTTCCTATTTTAAACATCAGTTTCAGTTTCAGTGCCGGCAACCCGGGCGTTTATTTAATGTAAATTGGATGATTTACAATTTTCAGTTCTTTTACCTGCCTCACTAGACAACCGAGGCGGGTAAATAACATAATAAGTATATATATTTAAAAAGATCAATCATAAGAGACATGCATTAAAAATATGTATTAATATAGATATGCATTAAAAGAGATATGTGTTAAAAAGATATGTGTAAAAAAGCAAAAAGTAAATATATATAATAAATATTTACATACCTTCTTATTTTGATTTTATTATTTGTTACACTACCATCAAAAGCTTACATACGTTATAAAAATAAAAATAAAATAAAAATAAAAATAAAAATAAAAATAAAACCAAGAATAAAAATAAAAATAAAAAACTTATATGTATATACTTAATCCATATGTTTAATAGAATGTCTTATTATAATTATTTTTTTTTAAACTTTTTTTTTCGTGTTATATTTTATATTTTGTACTTCCGTTATAATTTTTCTTATATAACTTTTCCTATTTTCAACATCTTTATATACTTAGTTCTTATGTTTACACTAGACATTACAAAGCAACTATATAACTATATTCCATTGGTAACCATGAAACAGGCAGTCGCCTAGTATGGTGATCTAAAGTATCTCATGTATGTACATGTTTCAATGTGTATAATCATGTATTTTATAAATAAATATACATACACGTATATATTCATTATTGAAGTAATGTGTGACGAAAAGTGAAATGCGTTGCGAGGCGAACGGGATCATTGTAGAAGCAAGAGAGAGCAGTGCGCGCGCAAATTTTCTTTCTCTCTTCCTCTCATAAGCAGTGCATGAAATATTTCAGTCATTATTTTGAAATACCAGTGACGCGCCAAACGCGGGTGGGAGCGGACGTCGATGCGCACGGCTTGATCGGGCGTGTCGAATGATAATAAATTAAAATAAATATTTGTAGAAAATTAATATATGTATATACATGAATAAATTTTATACATATAAACATGTATATGGACATACATATAGATGGAGCTAAAGAAGTATTCACTTCAGTCGTGTGGTCTAAAGCACACTCGTTTTAAAAAAAAATTAATTCCACACCGGATGTTCTCAGGAAAAAATATCTCAGGCTCTATTTCATCTGTGGGAAAGCTGTGTGGAGGCGCGGTGGAAGGTCTTTTTAGGAAAAGGAACAAGAGAACGTTCTGCGAAGGAAAAGGATGTGATGAGTGTGTTTAAGTCTAGGTAGGTAGGTACTTTGTAAGTTTATATAATTGATTTCATTTATAGGAAAAGACATTTTGAAATTAGTAAAGTGTAATAATTTATTGCGAAATTTTTAGAGTTGTAAGCAGTTGTAAACGAGAGATAAAATGAAGAGACAAAAGGAATTAATTATATTCATTCATTCAGAGATGGGTACAATAATTTTATGGTTTTTAGGTTATTATTAAAGTTTTTTGCGATTCTGAGAATAAATCCAAGTATTTGTAATCCTTTACCGGTAATAGTTGTAAATGATTCAAGATGCAAAGGTTTGAAGTTAAAGGTTTTTCCTAATTTCTTCTCTAAGTCTGATAGCCAATAGACCGAGCAATTATAATTTATATTTTGAGTATAAATTTTAGATCGTCCGCCCATTGCGATATAAACAACGGGACGAAGTAGGCAATAATTTTAATAATGCAGGTTCATAATTCACATCAAACGAGGTTCTTTGATGTTCTGAATTACATCGTTCGGACCCATTGTAAAATTGGACTCATTATAATAATAATAATAATTGGATAATTTGTATAGCGCCGTTTTTGTGAGAAATCACCTCAAGGGATTATCTGAAATCCACCGAACAAACCGTTATTTCAAAATATTAAAATTTTTTTCGTGCTTCAAAGTACACCGTTTCCTGTAGATTCATGGATGAGACAATAACAAAATAAGACTATGGTAAAAAATAAAAAATATATATTTTAATTACAAATTCACTCTGGCTTTCCCAAACTGCAACTAACGTTCTTATCTGATTGACTATTTTTTTATTATTATTAAAAATATCCCAAACTAGACAAATGCCCGTGTTATTGTGGTAATATATTACACATAAGGCGAAGCCTTGTGCTGAAACTAAATTTTTACTATGAATCAGTTGACATTTTAAATACATAAAATATGCTTTGGATAAACTGTAGGATTTCCTAACGTGTACATTAAATAGACTTAAAATAAAATAATTATTAATATACGTAGGAAATTCCATATACCAACAAATTATTCTCACACGTTCCCGCCAATAAACATTGAAACCCTGTTAATTTGTTCGTAAGAACTTCAGTCCCGTTTTTAACCATTTTTACTATTAAAATGATCGTTTTTTCAAATAACATTTTTCTCCGTGCAGAACAACAGCAATGTGGTTCGGAGAGCACAGTGGGACGGTGAAAACAGGAAAGGGACAATCTGTTGTCCTTTATATTTCATCGTAAAATTTATTCCGTGGGCATACTTTGTGGGCACTATTAATAAAATACGATAGTATTTGTTAAAACGAGGTTTAATATTTTGTGTGGTATGTTACAAGTTTAAAGAATGATGTGGGAAGATTTTTGAGTTGAGACTGTTATTCAATCCTTCTAAGAATAGTTATTTTTGAGATTTTTTTCGGTGGTTATTTTAACAGATATAAGGAAAAATGAAACAAAGTACCATTTTAATTTATAAGAATATGCCAATCGGTTTTGTTTATTAACCGGTTAATTATAAGATATAATTATTACTTTCCAAATCTGATTTTTTTAACAGTTATTATTTTTAAATGGAAATTAAACAGACTTAATATCAAATTAAATTAAACAAATAACTTTGTATTTAAAATTATTTTTTTAAAATAGCCATCTCTTAAATTTATTTTCTTATTAATACTTATAATTAAAATAATTTATTTTTGTTGTTTAAACATCTTTATAATGTTTTAATAATTTATATAATGTAATTTTTCATATTCTGAAATAATTTTTATATTTAATTTTAAATAAATGTTTTTTACGATATTTTTTAATTAATTAATTACCTTTCTCTATAATATTTTTGTCCATAGTTCTTTTTAGTCTGTTCTTTTTAGTTTATACTTGTTTGTTTCTTTTGTTATTTAATGTCATTACTACCCTGACGAAGAAACCATCGGTTTCGAAACATGTAGGTAATTGTGATTATATAATAGTGGTTTAATTTAATTCAAAATGACGCCACAAAGTGATTTTGCGAAGTTTGAAGAAAAGGCTTAATATCTCCCAAGAGTGGATACTTTTTTTACGGAAAGAAGAAAAAAAACTCTTCCTCCATTACAATCTTTGAAAACAATATGTAACGACAATAACTGCTATCTCAGCATATCACACGTGAAAATCGGAAACCATTTTGCTGTAAACATCACGATTCGACATTCTGCATTATAAAAAAAGCGACCACAACATTAATACAATACTTTTTTACATTAACTACAGGAGGCTTCTTTGGGGATGACGTGTGAAGTTTTTTTTCGTGGAAAAGGGAGGAATAAATCTGAATCTTAATGAGATCCATGTTGTAGGAGAGAGGAAACACAAAGACCGTCTCATCGTTTCAAAGCCGAGCTGTTGAAATCAAAAACGAGTCGTAGAAACGATCCCTTTTCATGTGACAAATGTCAACTACGTACAAATGTTGGGGGCACATTTGGCGTGTTTCCCGACTGTGCACCGATGCCGAAGGAATCAATGATGCTAGTTCCTCGAAGCATATTTCATTGAAGTACCAAAAGAACAAGGACAGCGTTCCTGTGACAAAAGTATGAAAAATCGATTGTTAAATTATATTATGTGAATACTAGGACTGTTTGCTGGGCATTCTCCAAGCCGTGAAAAGTTTTCAAACAACTTCACTTTCAATAGCAGATTTACAAAGTTAATCTGCGAAAAACAAACAAAATTTTAGATTTGGGATATCCGGATTAAACTAAAAATTAATTAACAAAGAAGGCCTTTAGTTTAAGCTGTTTGAAAGACTTGGGAAAAATAACCGGATCAATCAGTTGTTTAAACAACGGAAGGATTCACTAATGTATTTATACTTCGGATTAAGTCCAGGTTAAACATAAGTATTACATTTGAAAGTATCAGGTTCAATATTATTAATTAGTCTTTTACTGCTATGAATTAATTTAGCTTTGAAAAATGTCTTGGATTCCCAGTGAGGAGGACAATATATATTCTCTTCTAAACACACGTCAAAAAAGTTTTTATTTAAAAAAGAATTATTATTGTACAAAAGAAGATTATTCAAATTATGGTGAATTATATAATGAGTATCTCGAAGAATCGACAAAACTTGAGAAATATGTCGAAAGCGAGATGGTAAAAGTCAACTTTTCCTTGTTCTTGTTCTTGTCCCTGCTCTTATCCATATTCTTGTCCTTATTCTTCTCCTTATCACTGTTCTTGTCCTTGTTCGTGGCCTTGTTCTGGTTCTTGTTATGGTCCTAGTTGTTGTCTCTGTTCTTGTCCTTGTTCTTGTTATTGTCCTCGTTGTTGTCTCTGTTCTTGTTATTGTCTCCGTTGTTGTCTTTGTTATTGTCCTTGTTATTGTTATTGTCCTAGATATTGTCTCTATTCTTGCCCTTGTTCCTGTTATTGTCCTTGTTGTTGTCTCTGTTCTTGTCCTTGTTCTTGTTATTGTCCTCGTTGTTGTCTCTATCAAAATCTGTGCGTGGGTATTATATACCTATAGTAAGTATTATAACAAGTCCATGGTGAATAAAACATAAAACTATGGTGTATTTTTCTATGATAATAAATGACACAGTTGATTTATTTTAGTTTATTTTTAATATTCAATACTCTGAATATGATTATATATAAGAAATGTTCCCTTTTTACAAAACGCAAGTACTAACTAACTTCAGTGATTGATAACCCTTTTATTTCTTTATCTTTTCCTTGCCTTTGCATGTAAAATACTTTCTTTGTTAATCTACGTCGTCGCCAATAAAACGTCTTCATCTATGCTACTTCTAAACTGAACACTTGAACGATTCCAGATTTTATTTAAATTTCAAAAAACTAACAAAAACTATTTCCATTTTGAACCAGAGAATACCGGAAATTAGTCCCTTTTAAAACAAATTCCAGACGTATTGACTCTTTATTACAAAAGAAAAACATAAATTGATTTAGAAAGATTGTTATTTTATTTGGTAAACGCATTTTTAAAATTTTGAAAAACTAAGCTTACTTTTTACATATTAAGGTTATAACCAAGTTGGCTAATATGTTTAATTTTCAAATGACATATTGTATTATACAACACAAATTTCAAATTATACAATCATACAACAAAATAAAATAATATCTAGTAAACACATTTTTCAGAATTTTAATTTTAGTTAAATTAAAATCATCATCATCACAAAATCCGAAAACGTGTTTTGTGACAAAAATACCTCAGTTTTTCTTCAGTTCTTCTTCTTCTGCAATTTTTTTTAAACAGAAGTTCTGATGATGTTCATCTACATGGTTTAAGCAGAATGGATTTTAATATCAATTTTTGTGCTTCGTAAAGCATTTGTGTGGTTTTATTATAAGTACCACCCGATCCTATAATACCACTTTTGGGTATTGATTGGTAGAAGGCATAGTACACATATACGCCAATCTGAGGAAATCTTTATTTAGGATATGTCTTGGACCTCTAAAGATGTGTGTTAGTTTCCTTAGAACGAGCACTTGTTCTCACATTAGGAAATTATTTCACCAAATTGTATACCAAAAATACAATTTAGTTAAAAAATAAACAAAAAAATGATGTTAGCTTTCTCCACCTGGGGGTAATGTGCGTTGTTCTGAAATTGATTGGTTTCCATTGAAGGACAGCATTTGGTATATATATTCAAATCAGGTGATTAATTACAGGTTATTGTGTGTTATTTCCCCTCAACCGTTACAGTTGTATCAATCTAGAACTAACTCAAGCAGAAATAAGATTATGTAATAATAAATCAATTACGTTTGTCGGGACCAAACAACGACAGCAAGGAACGGCACAATGATCTGCTATGTATCTTACACAGCAGAACGAACGTACTGACTGACTCTGAATAGCGTGACACGAGGTATGGTACTTTAAATAACGCTTCCAAAACTATCGACATTTTTACAAGTGGCCTTGAAGAATTAAAAAGGCATATAAATGCCAGAAGTCACCCGCTTTTCTATTTTCCTTTTTTATTTTTAAAATAACGTATAAAAACACATGTGGTTTGTGTTACACGAGTGTTGTAAATGGACACAGTTTGTAATACAAAAAAAACTTGCAACTTATGTTTAAGTAAAAATCTCGATAATTAGAATAATTAAAATTATTTCATTTCTTTCCTTTTTATCTCTATAATTACGACAGGAATTCGATGAACGAATGAAAAACTGTACTTTTATTAGTACACGTGTTTTGTCAACGAGTTTTAATGGCACTGAAACACTTTCGGTAGGTACCACAATTTTATTTGAGCTAAGGAACAACGAATAACAAACCGATTTTAAATTTTTTGGGGTATTACCTCCATATTTAAACCACGTTTGTAATAAGTCGTCTGGTGTGATCTGACCAGTTGGTAAGCAGGTGCCTCCACCGTCAAGGCCCGCATACACTTCATCTGATGAATCCGGGCACCCCTGCTAAGTCACCAAATGTAGCGAACCACTTTGGGTGACTTATGGCAGAGGTGTTGGTTATCCAATACATGGTTCTCAAAGCTAATATATTTTCGTTATAGACTTACGAATATCCACAGTAACAACACGACAAAATACACTAGTCTACTGCAGCATCCATACACGTAACTGCATTGCCCACTCTCCGATACAACGATTTCACACTATGGGAAACCAATACTTAAGTGATGTTGACATTTTTAATATCAACTTGGCGAGCTTTGTGAATCATGTAAAATATTTATTCCAACACTATTCCTAATCTGTATTCACACTCCTAAACTGAATAAAGACTATAATTAAATGAAACAATATAACTTAGTTACAATCACTGATTTATTTAGTTAAACGCCGACCGGTTTCGGAACAACCGTTCCTTCTTCAGGGCAAACATATAATATATGTAACATATAATATATGTTTGCCCTGAAGAAGGAACGGTTGTTCCGAAACCGGTCGGCGTTTAACTAAATAAATCAGTGGTTGTAACTAAGTTATATTGTTTCATTTAATTATAAAATGGATAACCACAAAGTGATAGCTAATTTCAAAAGTATGAATAAAGACTATTCCTGTATTTTTGTTAATCTACCCAATCGCTGTATTTTTCAGTTTTTATTTTTGTATTTTTATGACTTGTGTGTAACTTTTACTAGCAACAAAATGTACCAATTTTTCTTTTTTTTTACTTACAACAAATGTAACAAGTATACTGTACTAACATGTAAAAGCCCTCTGGGCGTTGAATAAATAAATAAATAATATCGATGCAAGCATTCAATAAACGTATCAGTTACATACCGCATGTTTCTCAAACTTATGATTGTGAACATTTTAATCAAGATCTCAAGTTTGATCGTTAAACTTTCACAACGACTATTATAATCTCCAACTTGGAGCAGTTTGCACCATAATTCAAGTAGTAGGTAAAGTATAGTTTCACTTGTACACCTTAACTGTAATTATACTTTAAGGTGGTACATTAAACCGCTCACATACTTCCAGATCTGTCGTTCAACTTGTCCATTAAGGGGGTATTACCAGAGAATACCGGAAATAAGTCCTTTTTAAATAAAATTCTAGACGTATTGACTCTTTTTTACTAAAAAACATAAATTGATTTTGAAATATTGTTATTTAATCTGATGCACGCAGTTTCAAAATTTTTTGAAAAACTTTGTGTATTTTTAATATACTAAGGTTATAATTATATGTTATATTATATATTATAAGGTTAAGGTTAATTTTCAAACGATAGATTCTATTAAACAACACAAATTCATATAATCATACAACAAAATAAATCAATACATAATCTAGTCAACACAGTTTTAATTTTAGTTAAATTAAAATCATTAAATAATAAATCCGAGAACATGTTTTGTGACAAAAATACCTCAGTTTTTCTATTTATTTAAGGCCTTACGAACTAAAAAATTTCAGATTTTTTTTATACAATTATTTTGTTTAGACATTATTGAAAAATCATAAATACTTATGATCAACAAATACTTATAAATTATTAAAATATTAATTAATAAATTATTAAATATCGTGTACTTCTTGTAACTATTTTTTGATCATAAGTATTTATGATTTTTTAATAATGTAACAAAATAAGTGTGTAAATTTTTTTTTAAATATTTTAGTTGGTAAGACCTTAAATAAATAAAAAATTGAGGTATTTTTGTAACCAAACACCTTCTAGGATTTATTTTTTAATGATTTTAATTTAACTAAAATTAAAATTCTGAAAACTGTGTTGACTAGATTAAGTATTGATTTATTTTGTTGTATGATTATATTATTTGGAATTTGTGTTGTTTAAAAGAATCTATCGTTTGAAAATTGACTAAATCTGCCAACGACCAACATATTAAAAATACACTTAGTTTTTCAAAATTTTAAAACTGTGTGTTCCAGATAAAATAACAATCTTTGAAAATCAATTTATTTTTTTTTTGTAAAAAAGAGTCAATACGTCTAGAATTTGATTTAAAAAGGACAATTTCCAGTATTCTCTGGTAATACCCTCTTAAGATGTTGAAGAGAGATTTTTGCTCAATTGTAAACGAGTCAAGATTTATTACACATTTTCTCAAATTTCGCTTGAATTTTATCGTTTTAAATATTAACGCTCTCCCTCCAACATTCGTATTATTACTTCTTTTTCTTTTTGGGCGAGTACTACCAACCCTTAAATAAAATTCTATCAGGAGCATTAATTAAACAGACAATTTCACGCTGCTTCAATAAATTAGAAGTTTCATTTTCGTAATATTAATCCTAAGGCTAATTGTTTCGCTTTTGGGAACAACTCACAGAGGTCTCATAGAAATCGTTGTGTCTCACTTACTATCATGGCGAGAAATATGGTCTAAAAGAGAAAATATCACGCTTTATATTCAAATCTAAAAGTTAACCAAAAAATAATAAAAATGCACACTTTTATGAAACCAAAGTTTCCGACCACAAGTCGATAAAAAATTATGAAATTTTTTGGAAAAAGTGAGGTAGTTATAATGTTTATAATACATTTGCCTAACAAAATATGAACTTTTTTTTCTTTTTTTTTTTTATCAGTTACTTTAGTTAGAAATAATGTAAAATGAGTGCCATTTTTAAAACACATTACCATTACGTTTGTTTTTAAAACATTCATATTAATAAGTTTATTTGTAATCATGAAATTTAAAATCCTATTTGACCACGTTTCGGTTAAAACGTGCAAAGAATGATGCTTTAAACCGCCCAAACTCTTGCATATCTGTCATGTCTTATTATCGACAGTTTGATAGATTTATTTTTATTGTGTTCATAGAAAGTGTAATCCTTTATCGCCAATGTGGCTGCTTCATACCCTTTTCTTATGTTAACCATTTTAGGAAACTGGATAGGTTTAGAGTTTGCAGTGAAAAAGCTGTATTCTACGAAAATATTCTGTAAAAATACGTATAAATGTAAGTTATTTAAAAGAAATTCTGATGCATTTATTTTACACACAACAGATGCTGATCTTAATGTCCTTAGATGACTTAATACATAATCACTGCTTACATCATTTTGGGACTAATCAAATCATCACAGTTGAGGCGTCAATCGCGGATAAGAGCATGTTTCTGCGAACATAATACGTTCGCAAAATACAAGAAATAAAAAGTCGCTAAGTGCCAAAAAAACTGATGAATAGGGGATTTAGTGAAGCAACCGGCAATATTTCGTGAAACTGTCTTTTTATTGTCTTTTTCGTGGATTAAGCTTATTACATTTCACAATTTTTACCACATTTTTATCAACATTACAAAACGTTATACCTCTGATGTCATCCATTTATATAAAAATAGCAATTCATGGAATTTGGTACCTATTTTAAAAGAAAACATGCTGACTCTTGCGTACATTGCCATATTTCGATGCGTGTGAAAGTTGTAATATTTGGGTATATTTAGGCACAAAAATATTTTTTGCATTTTGTGAGAGAGTCGGTATTCTCAATTTAACAGGCGGGTAAAGGTACAGCTACCCCGGGAACTATTACCAACACATCTACCACACGGAGAAAAATGTTATTCTAAAATACGATCAGTTCATCGGTAAAAACGGTTAAAAACGGAAAACGGAAGTCCTTACGAACAAATTAATACGGTTTTAATGTTTATTGGCGGGAACATGTAAGAATAAACATTGAAACACCGTTAGTTTGGTCGTAAGAACTTCAGTCCCGTTTTTAACCGTTTTTATGCGTAGGACACCCCGAATGGTTCGCTATGTTCGGCGTGGTGCCCGGGTTCATTGGAATATGTTTTTCCGGGTATTTGCGGCGGATGCGGCTGCCTGCCAGATGTGTGACAGACCGGATCGGGAGAAACTGGTTGAGGAATATCTTTTGACCTTCCAGCAGAACATTGCCTTGAACCGCAGTGGGAGGGAAGATTCATGTATCACTCCTGGATACACTCACCCCCAGATTCCTACCCACCCCTTTTCCTTTGCAGAACCTAAAAAAGACCATCCACACAGTAATTCCATAGTCGAATAGGCTCTCAGAGGAATTATTTTCTTAAAGGCCCCTTGTGTGGAGCTAATGTAAAAAACATATAAATATATTTAGTTTTTTAATTTGTTGTTTTGGCACTTAGCGCCTTTTCATAATGCGAATAAAGCTACCAATTTGAGATTCGTGTTGTTTCATAAAGGTAGCGACAAACTCGCAGCTCACATCAAAAAGTTATTTATAACACAATAGCGCTCGCCATACAATCCCATGAGACCCGCCAGACGTAAAAAGATGATGCGCTGTGATCGCGGTTTGAATCTTCGCTAATCGGAATTATTTTTCGTATTCGCTACAGTGGCGAAATCAGAAAAGTTATGCGACCCCCTCTCTACCGTAAACAGGAGAGGGGGTCATTTTTAATACACGGAGCATGCACGGAGCTGTCAAGTTAACATATCCAGTACAAAGAAATGATATTCTCTCGACCGCTTCCGATTTCAACTGACCCCTTCTCCTGCCGTAGGAAGGAATGTTTTATAACGTAGTGTGTCGGTAGAAAAGATACTTATAACGCAGTATCTTTTTGATGTGAACTTCGCGTTTGTCGCCCGCTTAAACCTGTTGTTATTATTTGAATGCGTAGGTATAGACGATTTAAACCCTTATCATCCTCGTGGGCCCCATCCCACCATACCATATGTCGTTATACTTTTATTCGTCGTTTCCGACCCTTCCTGCGGCGTGCAATAAAAAGATAACGTGGCGCGATCTTCGTTAAAGTGAAACACGTGGACCCATATACACGTATAGATGTTAACTTCTGAATAAGTAAACCGATAGAAGTGTGCGCAGTGGGCGTATCCGTGTGCTCAAAGTAAGCTCAATTTTCCGAGTTTTTTGAAGTAAAACTTCTTTACGCACACTTGACTTGGGGGTAAGCTGGCGAATGCGTTGCGAAAAGTGTAATGCGTTACGGAGGGGGGGGGGGGGGGGGGGGGGCTGTATTACACTGTAGAAGCAAGAGAGAGCAGTGCGCGCGCACGTTTTCTTTCTCTCTTCCTCTCATAGCCAGTGCATGAAATATCCCAGTCAGTATTTTGAAATACCAGTGACGCACAGATGCAGATGATAACAGATCCGCACGGCTTGATCGGACGAAGCGAACGATAATAAATATTTGTAGAAAATTAATATATGTATATATATTTTATACATATGTACATATCGTCACCTTAAAGCAACAGTGCGATATCTTGAAAAATGCTGTTCTGAGATAATAGGACTTTTAGGTTTTCGTGACTTCTAGCAGAATCAAATTAACTAATGTTTCAGATTACTGATATGGTATTAGAGAGGTTAATTATTTAACATCAACACAAAGTTGTATTAATAGATAAATATATTTTTTTTATACTAATTTTGACAAAGTATACGTAAATGTAGAAATATCTCAATACTGAGATTTTACTTGTAACTCGGGCATTTAACTTTCAAAATATCCCAGTAATGTATTATGTAGACCTCACAATTTTACATCGAACTGCATACTTATCTCAAAAGTGGGTTTTTCGAAGTTATCTCATTATTGCTTTAAGGTGACGATATATACATACATATAGATGGAGCTAAAGAAGTTTTACTTCAGTCGCGTGGTCTAAAGCTCACTCGTTTTTTTTTTTAACATTAACTCTAAATAATTTCCCTCCGGTCCTATGTCATCGTTGGGGATTCTGTGTTGAGGGTCTTTTGGTGAAAAGGGAGAAGTAAACTGAACATTAAAGATTGCAATCCGTTTGTTAAGATAGGATAATCCCTCAAAGTACCGCCCTTTCCTGTGCAAAATCGAGGGTTTTTTCAGTTATTTTGATTTTTGAACATTGGCCTCGATGGAGCCCCCATACTAAAGCTGCACACTTAGAGTAACACCAAGCATAACCATGGAAGGCCAGTTCGAAATATTGCTGCCGTTAAGAGACTGATAGACTTCTTGTGAAATGGATCGAAAATTTATAATATCGATATTCTTAATTTCTTTGGCTTGTCTTACACGGAGAAAAATGTTATTCTAAAATACGATCATTTTATTCGTAAAAAACGGTTAAAAACGGGACTGAACGTCTTACGAACAAATTAACAATGTTTCGATGTCTATTGGCGGGAAAATCTAAGAATAATTTGTTGGTATACTTGCGAAATTACATATACTAACAAATTATTCGTACATGTTCCCGCCAATAAACATTGAAACCCTGTTAATTTGTTCGTAAGAATTTCAGTCCCGTTTTTAAACGTTTTTACGAATAAAATGATCGTATTTTAGAATAACATTTTTCTCCGTGTAGATTTAGAAATCAAAAGGCTGTAGAGGTTTTTTGTTTTTTTTCTTTTTTGATCGATCTGACTTCTAGGATTTTTTTGTTCAGTGTCGGGAACTCACTGCGGGGTATAATTAAAAACACATTCATTTGAGTGTAGAGTTTATAATGGAAGGTAGGTTATGTTTTCATTTCAGAATGGTACTTAAAGATAAGAGACTCGTGAAATTATATTTTGTGTTTACCATGGCCTACTTTTTGAATTGAATAAATGGATTTATCAAATAATGAGTATGGTATTCCTAAATGTATTAACCTTTTCGCGCTTTAAAAATTATCTACATCAAAAAAAGTTTATAAGTCAATGGTCCAAAGCCTGTCCTCACAACGCACTGAGCCGTTCACAAAATAAAATGACGGTGCCTTCCACATCAATGTTCAAGTATCTACCAACTTCTTGGTAAGTGTGGACGAAACCAAGAAAAGAAAATAATAGAGTTATCACATTAAAGAAAAAAAAAATAGCACCATAAACTTGAATTTATTATAGACTATTTTAGAGTATCCGGTGTGAGTTACAATGCAACAAGAAAGAAAGTCCCCGTTCCACCCCCGCGTCCCCTTCCCCATTCGCGTCCCCCTTCCACCTTTATTGCCTTTCCCCCTCTTGTATCCACCTTGCCTCCCACGCCTTCCCTCCCCGCCGCAAAAAAATATAAAATATACACACTTTTCAAACATCTCGCGCGCCAATTTCATAACGCCAGAGCTCACCATTACAATTATAAACCTTCGCGTGCGTGCGCACAGCAACTCACCAAAGATTCATCGCAATCGGATTAATGATATAAGTACGCATACGGGACAAAGAAAGAAACATCCATTTTCATATATTAAGATTATGTAACCTGTAATTTTCAAAAGCAGAAAAACTGTGTGCTGAAGTACTAAAAACTTTCGAACGCCGAGCTCTAGCGTCATTAAAGTTTCACGGTTTTATTCAATTTGAGCTTATTTTGTTAGTGCGTGAATATTAAGCAAGTAAGTGAGAAATCCGACAGTTGTAAGTAAAACAGGCCTGATAATGTGGCAGAATGCAGGTAGCCGGCTGAGGGGTGCGGAAACCGGGTTACGCTTGTGGTTTGGCCGACCGCTATGTTCATTCTCAATGGGACTACCCGGCGAAAGAGTTATAGCTGTCTTTAGCATGTGATGACGCAAGTTCATAACTTTGTATACTTACATAATCGATTTCATATCTTATTTTTTGGCCTTTTAAATTATCTGTTGTATATTATTACTCTTCTATTTTCAGATTGCGGTGTTTGTAATATTATATTAACTACTAGGACCAGTTGTTTCGGAAAATTTCAAGTTTGAATTTCCTTCAAATCGACATTCACCGAAAAATTGGGTTGTTTCAACCTCCGTCAGAAGAAATTTCATCGAAAATTCCATAGGACCAGTTGTTTCGGAATTCCCTTCAAATTTGAATTTCCTTCAAATTTGAATTTCCTTCAAATCGTCATTCACCGAAAATTGGGTTGTTTGAACTTCCGTCAGCAGTGAAAATACTATAGAAATGTGATTTATTTATTTATTTATTTATTTATTTATTTATTTTTTCATGTTCTCTATAAAACAGTTATACACCAATATATATCATGGAGAAGATTATAAATTACAAAGTACACAAGGGCAGTTTTACTACTTAGTGACATTTGCTAAAAGATAGTTGCTGAACTGTCTGTAAGTGACATTGAAAATGTCGATGGTCAATGCAGAATCGTTAAGCAGTTGAGTCGCTCTGTTTATTGGCGCGTTCTGATAGGCAGAAGTCCTCACTTTCGGAGCATAAAAAAGTGCATGGGATTTACCACGAGTATACTTGTTAGGGACGTAAAAATTAACCTCTTTTAATATAGGCGGATTGAGTATGATACCAGAGATTAGCTTAAAAAAGTGTTTACCTAAAAATATTTTTCTGCGGGCTTCTAAGGTGTTGAAATCGAGCATCCCTGTTAAGAACAAGGATGGATAAAGGAATGGATAGTACGTATATTCCCTCATATACAGGTAACGCAAAAATCTTTTTTGTACTTTTTCTATTTCTAGGATATGGTTTTGTTCAGAAGGGGTCCAAATAATGGAACTATATTCCAGGATGCTACGAACAAGTGCTTCATATGTTCGACGTATTGCAATTCCATTAGTAAATGATCTCGCATTACGAAGAACAAATCCAAGCATTTTGTTGGCGCGGGAGACAATGTCAAATATGTGGGATTTGAAAGAGAGATTTGCTTCAAAAATCACGCCAAGGTCTCTAATCTCATTTTTCCGTGTTAATATATTTTTATTAATCTGGTAGGGGAATAGAAATGTATTTTTGGATCTTGTAAATGTAACGACATTGCACTTCTGGATGCTGAAGGGTAATTTGTTCAGTTCCGACCATTTGACAAGAGAATCAAGATCATTCTGTAGAATAATGGAATCTATGTAACTTTTAATAGCTCTGAAAAGTTTGATATCATCAGCGAAGAGGAGATATTTTGAGCGGTTAATGGTCTTGCCTATATCATTAATGAATAAAAGAAAGAGGAGGGGTCCTAAATTTGATCCCTGGGGGATCCCGGAGTTGGTTTTGTATTCGGGCGTTTTTCAAAAAAAGTGTACATAGATAAAAGTCAGTGTCCCATCACTTTCAGGATCAGTAACTTTTGTTGTGTCGTTTTTAATGACCAACCATATATTTTACCAATATAATAACAAATAAATACCTTTATGGACTAAAAATAATGAATAAATCTATTAAATTTCGATATTATTTTAAAATAAGTAAGACTACAGGTCACTGTTTCTGGTATGTCCTACACCTACCACTACCAGTAAGAGTTCAAAAATTAATGTTATTTAATGTTATTCCAGTATTTATTTCTAATTCTACTAATAGTATATGATAATATTTTCGATTTGCAACCATAATATAGATTAATTATCGTGCAAAATAATTTAAATACCAGATATTGAGTTGTCCTACGAAATAGCGTATGGTGGAATTTCCGCCTACGCAACCACATTATTGACGTCTTCCAATAAAAATATTACCAAATCGATGAATATTTTCGAAAATAGCAACCCTATTTAGTCTATGAAGGGCGGCCATGCTTGGTTTTTTACAACCAGTTTGCCAAGAAATCGTAACACAAGTGGTCGTTCTCGGCTGTACTAAAAAAGTGTTCCACCAACGCTTCCGTATTTCTCCAGGTAATTTACCAGCATGTATTAGACTCTACTTTGTATTAAATTGATTCATTTATTGTTTTATGAAATGTTTAGTTAGAACAAACAGAAGTTTCATAATTTATTGATAAATACATTTCGAAAAAATATTGACGCGATTACGCCACTTCTCTTACGCAACGGTCTCGTGAATGGAAATTAAAAGTGACGTAATGGAATTCTAAAGGTCGGTTCACTCTGTCCGTCTTTTAGTGTATTTGGGTGTGTTACAATTTTCTAATTAAATTTATATTTTGCATGTATCTTCAAAATGTAACTATTACATGTAGATATGTGGGTTGAGTGATATATGTAGCATTGAAAAAAAAGAACAGCATAGCTAAAAAGAAAAAAATATTTGATTTTTATGTGTATAATTTTTTTTCTTTTTTTTATAAATTAAGATTATTAAAGATTAATTCTGAAAGAGTCGAAATGGTGTCGAAGTACTAATATAGACAGCAATATGAGCAACTATTACTGTAGAGGCAACTCTGAAATTCAGTATAAAATCAGCTGGTTCATACAATTTTGATTAAGTAAGTATAAAATGTAGCATGATTTATGTTCCTGTGTGTTTTAGTTAATCCTGTACCTAATTAAAGTTGTGTACATTAACAAGTACTTTAATACCCTTTCAGCTTAGTTACCTATTTCAGGCTATACACGGTATGCACGTGTAGCCCATTATTACCTATCTAATTATTTGTGCATTTTTATAAATAATTTATTTTAATTTTATGTTCAAATATGCCGTTGAAAGCTGCAGAAAAATCAAAAAGGTACAGAGACAAAATTAAAAACGACCCTGAAAAATATGAAGCCTTTATGAAAAAAGAGTTACAAAGACAAAAATAACATCAAAATAAAATCAGAGAGCTAACCAAAGAAGAATAGAAAAAATAAGACGTTGGAGAGAACAGAAACGAAAATAAAAAGAAAAGAAAAAAGAACAAGTGGAAGAAAAAGTACTTGCGCGGGGGGCCTTCCACGTAAAATCGACCTTTTTTATAGAGAATACCTCACATGAGTCTTAACTGCTCCCGTCTGGAGCCAGTGAGACTATGGCATCCCCAATTGGGGTACGTTTGAGGCTGAAGGTAAGTGGGGACAGGAAGGAGATGGGGAAGAGGAAGGTGGGGAAGTACCTGGCTATTCAGATCTAGTCACTAAACACGGTTAAAGTCATTATTAAGCAACGTTTCAATTCTGAATGGCGGTCTTACACCAGGGTGATACTGGGAGTATCTTCCACTCTTCCCATAACAGTCGCTTGTCGCGCCTTCAGCAGTGTAGCCACAACGTGCGTACACATACGACTGATATTTCGCGCCCGCTGTCGCTACCGGGCAAGCCTCTCAGTCTGGCCGAGGCCTTAGAATTCCTAAACGTTACCAAATTTTTCCCCTTACGCCACTGTCCTGTTATTGCTGTGATTTATTTTCTAAGATCAATTATTATATCTCAAAGAAATTTGTTCTTTTTTTTATTGATATAGTTCATGATTAATTTTAAATTTGTTATAATTAAACATTCGTAAAACAAAAACTTATATTCGTCTTTCTAGAACGCAAAATATACAGTACAAAGTGTCCAAAAGTAGCGTAAAAGAATATTTTTATTGAAAAACTTAATATTTAATTCAATAAGCTTGATTATTCATATTTTTTAGGAGACTGATTGTGTTTTCAATTCGTAAATAAAAATCTGAAATAATGAATTTCTTTTAATTTTCTTTATAAACTTTATGATAAAAGTGACGTAAAAGAATTTCTTACCAATAGTATTAAACTTAAATTGCAATTATTTTCGAAGTTTATTGACATTTTCTATTTAAATACTTTTTGTCGTGAAGTTCATACTTTCTTTAATAAATTAACGTATATTTTTAATCGAAATGCAGCATCTCACTTAAGTGGAATTCCTATTACGTCACCGACATCTTTTTTGGAAAACGCCCATTCGTGAGAAGATTGAGTAAGTAGCTAGCTACGAAAGTGATGTGAATGTGATCAGCCGAGTCCGGACGGTTAGCGAAATAATGGGAGGCGCATGCGCAGACGTCAAAATTGTGATTCGGCGGGGAACACTTGAATAAAATTTTCAAATTTATCGAACGTTATTTGGAGTTGAAACAACTTATTTCGTATTTGAAATATAGGAAGACGTGATTGCGTGTCAAATTTGAAATGAAAAAAAGAATCTTTTCATTTTTGAAACATTTCCATAAAATTTTCTTTGAAATTTCTTCTGACGGAGGTTGAAACAACCCAATTTTTCAAACGGCAAATTTTCCGAAACAACTCGTCCTTAGAGTCTTGACGTGCGTTTTAAAAAGCAATATGTTTAAAAACTAACTACCTTTGCCCTCTGTAAGGAAAAACTTAAAGGCATTAGGTTTGGAACTTGACTAACCCCAGCTGTAATTTATGTTAATTACTTGCAATATGATCAAGCAGTTATCTCTCGGTCGGTAATAGAGACTGTTATTATGAGCTCTAGTAGTAAAAATACTGTCAGTTGGTTTTTTGTGGTGTTGTTTTTAAATCCGTTGTTTTATTAATACCTACAATAGGTTTCCATAACCACACGAACGCCTTTTGCCACATTATGGCACTATTTCCAAGGCCTCAGATTGCTTTGTTGCCGCAATATGGCAAGGTTTCTTAGATTATAAAAAAAATGAAATTATTTAAAATGTTTCGGCAACTCAGATAATAAGTCAGCTAAAATGTTTTCGTGATTGAACGATAGATATCTTAATTCCCTGTTCTGTGTTTATGTTGGGAACGTTTTCGGTGGCGTAATATTTCAAAAACATTTTTTAACTCAACTGTCAACCGCGTATTTGCTAATACTGTCAAAAATGTGTGTTTTTTATTACGATGTATGCACAAGTCTTTTCGCAATTGAATTATTCATATATTAAACGTGTTTCAAGCCATTTAAATTAAAACATAGTTGCTTCTTACCATTTTTCGAAACTTAAATGTCATCCGGTTATAGTATTTTAAATTTTACAATTATTAATCTACTTACTTCATGTGTGCATTTGACTATAGTTATTCAATTATAACGTTCATAACATAAAAGATATAAATCTCATTTATTGAGATAACTTTTAACTCAATAAATTACCAAATAACCAGCATTTTGTCGAACTCGTGGCTATCAAAATGGTGACAAATTCGAGGCAAAATCGTATCCTTTAAAATGTGATATTTTACGTGTTTTGGCCGATTTTTCTAACATATCTGTAAACCAGTGTCATAGTGATTGAATTATATTTCTAACGAAATTTTTTCATACGAAACATTTTAACTAATGAGAACTTATAAAATTCAGTTTTATTATAGATATTTGTATATGTGTTCATAAATTAGACCATTTACATGAAACTTAATATAAAATATTTAATGTGGAAGCAAAATTCAACTTCTCACGGCAGTATGTATCTACAAAACCCAGAGAATATATCATTTTCTAATGTGTACGATTTTTTTTATTATTTTATAAATTTATAAATCCTAAAGACATGGGAGGATTTTCTAAATATAGGTGAGTTCTTTGGCTATAAAGAACTTTATTCTGTTTATAAGTCTCCTTATTAAAATTCGGACGACTTATTTAGATGATTCTATTTACCCCGCCTAATTAAAATTGGTGTGGTGCCTAAAATGGTTTATTGCCGGTTAAACCGTTTTACTGAGAAAAATATTCTCACAATAGATTCTGTGGGGTACTTTTTACTCCGAATTTACTTTACCATTGAATGTAATTTTGCAAAATCAAGGAGTTGTTCTCATTTTAATACTACATCTTTACAAGCACAGGCAAGTTCATAAAAAATAATTAATGGTAATTTTTCTTGTATTTACCAGTCACAATATTCATTTATTAATCGTAATTCTACACAGATAGATATACAGAAGGCAATCAAGAGTTTTCTTAAAGATTTTTCATGTCAAGTATATTTTTGTTTATTTTGTTTATTTTAGGTTTTAATCTGCAAGGTGAAAAATCCCCGACGATAGCTAACCCCCGATAAGGCAATAGATTAGCAAAAAAGTAAGTATTAACACTGCACATCCCTTTTGCAATTTAAACAGTACGTCGCGTATAAAATCTTTTCTAAAGTTACCTAACTATTTTTCTACATTTTCCGCACAATTTTTCCAAGAATTTCCTGACCGAACTCTGCTTCCACTTCAATAACCGAGTTGTCAACGATTTAGTTCAGTTTAAATGTTGAAGCCAAAACGGCAATCTCCAATTATTTTCATTTTGAGTAACACGCAAAAAATGTCTTTTTAGTTCTTTTGCCGTGCTACGAACAATAAAGCATAATTTTTATAATTAATTGTTTCTCTTACATACACTCCGTGTATGTTTTATTGCGATTGAATGGCAAATAATTTCGTTGTATTCAATTAATAGGTGAAGATTGCCGCATTTGTTCTGTCTCTCTGATTGGCCCAAAGGGATACTGCCGTTTTTGTTCCGTACCCTGCAATTTTTAATGGAGATTTTCGTAATTGTTACAGAACTAAATACATTTATTCAAATATGAATGGGTCACTGTCATTTATGCTGCAAACCCTTTTGTAGCTGTCAATAGTATTTTTGGTGCTCTATCCATCGTTATATCTAATTCGTTTTAGACCAATGGTGGAGATTGCCGTCTTTGTTTCAACACGTCTCAAAGACGGAAACAATAATTTTTTTAGATAAATCCTATCCACATTTTGGCCACGAAGTTGAGTAATAAATATTTTGAATAATGTAGTATGATAATGTATTAAGAATAGTGTAGAATGGATAACGTACGCGGAAAACTATTCAGGAATAAGTTTGGCTACCCGCGAATGCGGTGAAATGAATGTCTCGACATTTTCTAGGAAAACAAATTGGAAAATGCAAAGTAGAACAGTTTTATAAAGCGAAATTCGAAACTTACGATCACAATATTTCTACTAAGTTTACTTATTCAACTTACCAAACAATAGTCACACACACAAATTGGAATTTGGTCATTTTTATTATCAGTTAGAAAAGACGTTAGTTTTCCAAACTTTAATTATACCTTACTATAAGTCAATAAACAGTGATTCAAAGAACCTAAGCCTTTCAATAAGCATCCTATAGCATACTAAATAACTATCATGAAAATTTGAAGTGCTGTTAATATATAATTGTTGAATATTGATATGTCAAAACATATCTCCTGTTTTTGAAGACTTATAATAATGAATTGTTATTATAAAAAGACATTGAATAGATCTTTCAGAATACATAATACTTTTGTAAATTTCCGTAATGGCAATAGAAAAATATACGAAATAGTAGTACAAAATATCCTCAAAATGGACGACGTAAAAGACACACTTATTTTCCTAGAAATATTTAGAAGACTCAGATCGAAAGAGAAAAACGGAGAAAAATTACATATTTAAGTCATTTTTAGTTTTTTTTGTCCTTTACAGCATTTAAAATTTCCTCTATCCATATAAAGAATTCCTCTGGAGAGTAGGTACTTAAGAGATATTATAAACTGGCCAAAATCATTAATGTCATTAAAACACAAAGACGTTTAAAAAAAACTAAAGGCAGAAATTTCTATATTTCTACACTGTTAAGTTAACGTTTACGTTTACGTTCCCCCGAAAGCTGAAATTTCTACCATATTAAAAAAATTACAACGAGGCGTATAAACTACGTAACATTTTGCGTGACGAGCAAACTTAGCACATTTTGTTCAACATAACGTAGCCACCTATAATCCAACAAAAAAAATATATTTTCGGCATTCGGGAAGCTGGCATTTGGGTTTACTGGTGGTTTCGGAAAAGCAGGGAAACCGATTGTATTCCTGGGATTAAAAATACTGGGATAAAAAATACAAAAAGGAAAAAAATCCAAAAAAGTTTCATAACCAAATCGCTGAATTGTCTTTTCAGTGGAAATCATTATTTCTGACAGAATGCGTCGAGTCGTTTAGTCAACACCAATTATTTTTATGTTTTCCAAAAAATATATTCTGAGAACATGTCGTTCCATCATCCCTTATTACTCTTTCCCACATTACGAAGTAACGAAATATAGTAAGAGGATATGTTAAATTGTTTATCTTCAATTACTCTTTTCTTGACCAAATTGTCTTTTCACAAAATCTGTTGTATTATGTGCTAAATGTTTATTATCAGAAAAATAAAGTCATTTTATCTTTGGTTAAAAACATTTTTTTGTTCTCATTATGTCAATATCGAACCAGAGATCCAACAGCTTCCAATTGCCTGGAGCCAGTGAGAATATGATATTTCTTCAATCTTTGCAAAATTACTTTGTGGCATCATTTTAATTAAATGAAACAAATTACTTTTTGTAAACCACTATAATCACATGTTCTAATAATTATATATGTTTCAAAACCGTTGGTTTCTTCTTCAGGTTAATAACATAAATAAATGTAACAAAAGAAACAGACGAGTGTAGACAAAACGAACAACAGACCAAAATATTAATTAAAGAGAGGTGATTATAAATAACTAAAATAACTAAAAATTACTAAAAATATCATAAAAAATAATATACTTCTAAAATAATTTTTGTATATCATTTTATATAATCGTTTTTTTTAATAATATATTTAGTGTGATTATAGTGGTTCACATAAAGTAATTTGTTACATTTAATAAGAATATGATATCCCCATTTGGGGCTGAAGGGAGTAGAGAGGTGTATGTTCTTCAATATCAGCGATAAGGCGTTGTAGTATTTTAAAAATAACATTTTAAAAAATAAATTTTAAAAATCAAATCTCAATTAAATCAAAAATTATTTTTTACATACAAAGCAAATGTTTCACGAAAAGTGCTAAGGTTTAAGGCTTCCTTTACGGCATTTGGTAGGTTATTATAAAGTTTTTACCCTTTATAAAACACGCTGTTTTGTGTGCACTAAAGTTTAGTTTTGGGAAGCCAAAAATCTCTGCATTTTCTCGTAGGATAATTGTGAACATTTTCATGTTACATAATATTACTTTTCAGACAATTTGGAAGCATATTATATTTGAGCTTATACAACATTGTTAACGTATTATATATATTAATATATACAATTTCATAATTAGGCTGCATCCATACACGCACTTAATAAGCAACAGACCGTGTTTAGGATTAATAAAGCAATTCCATTTAATCGGCGTCATCAGTCTGAATGCTTTGCGTCGCGACGTCGACGTTTTTGCCAAAAATCATCCGAAGCTTTTGAATGTTATTATAAGCGGTTGGCATGGGCGGAAAAGGGCGATGGAACAGCACCATGGCGCGGGCGGGGTTAATGTTACATTTACATAGCGGTAATTACACTGGAGACTTCATAACCAAACAGCATACTTTGGTAATGTAAAAAATAATACAGAGAAAACCTTTGTACCAAAAAACGCTTAAAGCGAAAAATCGGTTAGTGCAAAGAATTTTTCTGGTCACGGAAAAATTTATCAAAAATTAATTTAGTTAACAAAATAATAGCTCCCTGCAAATCACCATTATTAACAAAAAATAAATTTGAACAAAAATAATTTTGAAGGTAACAATAATCCCAATAAAAAATTACTGTAAACATTTAATTCCTAGAATTCAACGATTGTAAATAAAACTATGTATGTATGAATAGATATACTTGATGTTCTTTTTTGAGATATTTCGATATTATTTCAGAGTACGTATTTTGTTCATAATCAGTTTCTCTCCTATGTATCATTGTATTGTACGTATGTATCACTTGAATGTAAAAGCCTTTTATGGCGTTTAAATAAATAAATAAATATTCTCGGGTAATGTTGATTCCTCCAACCATTCTCCCCCTCCCCTAAAAACACTCTATCTACTTACTGTCCACAAAACTACTAGTTATATACTTCAAGAATATTTATGTAAAACTACGAATTACTTCAGAACATAAAAAACTATTTCGCGTCTAAACACGAGTATAAAATACTCGAGATAGACATGAACAGTGATAAACAACTCGCGGCCCGCGAGCCGCGTACGGAATGGAATTCTGCTTTGCTTTGTAAAAGGGTTTAGGTGAAAACTTTAGTTTTTCATCAAACATTTGAATCAGTAGCTCAAAATAATAAGAATTTCCAAAAATATTCTTCAAAAGCTAGGATTTCGTTGTTGCGAACGATAAAAATCGACAGCGTTTATTGATTTTCCTTGAACCTACCAAAATGTTTGCCTGTGGCGTTTTTTAGGGCGGGCATTGATTGATATTTTTGTGACTTATTTTTTTACAATTCCAATTGGTGTTTTTGAAAACACGTATATTTAATAAATATCAGATGAAAGTTTTTAAAATTGCTTATCCAACAGCAATCGTTTGGATTTCTGAGTGTTTTTCAAAATCTGTATTACAAAATACGAAAGGATTTAGAGACAAACTTTTGTCTTTTCTCTTATTATTATGAATCAACTGCCCAAAACTATGTTTTGAATTATATTTTGTAGGTATGTTCCTTAATATTTCAGAATGATTAACATCGACAGCATTTATTGGTTTGGCCTTGGAGATATAAACGAACAATAAATTAAACGTGTATAAATTTAATTAGCCCTTCAGTTAAGGCAAAGCCCAATGATAAATATTTATTCTTGGTTAATCTTTACTACGAATGGGTTTACATTGTAAATACGAGTACATAACAAAAAACCTTGGATAAATCGAAGCTTTTCCAACAGTTTCCATTGATTAGAATAAAAAAAATGTTTAAATAAAAAAAATATATATATAAGCGAAACTACGAAAAATGTATTTTTTCGGAATGTATAATCGCATACAAGAAACAACTATTTAAAAATATATTTTTGATTATTAACTTTTTATTCCTCATAGGCACCACCGTTTTCCAATCTCATTTTTACGTCTGTTATCTACATTAGTGGTGATGTAAGGCACACTAAGAATACACACAATTTTGGCTTGTGGCTCTCTTAACCTTCCGCTTTCTGTGCTAAAAAATCCGCGCATTTCGGTGCTGTTTTAATCACTGCACAAGCTGAAGTGGGTGATAAAACCGGACATATATTAATATTCATAGCAAATTGATATATTTAATTATATTTGAAGTAAAAAATGATAGTTATTGATACTTAATTGCCGAAAACATGAAAAATCCATCGGTAGACGCTAACAAAACGGGGAGGTAAAAAAACCACTCATTAGATTAATATCTTCGGGCTTTTTGTATAGGGCAACTTTTGCCACTATTTTACCACGGATATGGCAAAAAACCGCTGTATTTGACGTCACACACCGTAGACGAGGATAGAAGAAATTCAATTTGCCTCACAGTTCTTCCACGGACATTCTAAGTTCTCTATGGGAAGCGAAGATTTGATGTCACAATGACGTCACGCGTCTTTTTAATTCGGTTGGCCATTTTGTTCGGAGTTATACCCCCTGGCCGAGCGTTTGTCACACGTTTGATTGTGTTGCTGAATTTATTTCCGATGTTCACAAAATATCTCTGATGCGCCCGATAGGTACTGATTATTAAAAAAATAAATTTTAAATTTATTGGGTAAATGTATAACGGAGGAATATCTAAAATCTGAACAGAGAATTTTTCATACTTATTTATGGAGATCGCAGGCAAGGCTGGGTTCAAAAGGTTGATTATCACTGGCCTAGAAGCATCAAGCCTGAGGCTTCCTCACAGTTATGTTGAAGTTTCTAGATTCTTGGTCAAATTCAACACAGAGTTAGAAACAATTATTTTCTATGGTTTAATCTTGCGTTTGAGTTAAAACTTACACTTAGCAAATGATGCCGAGCGGTGGGAATTTCAAAGCTTAAAACCACTGATTTATTTAACGTTATCTCGGGATAGAGGATTTTGGTAACCGCGCTATTCCACCTTAAATTATTAATCTAATAGGACTATTTTAAGATAAGTAGGTAGCTGTGACGAAACAAGATGGAGGCTATCAATTTCATGTACGTAAGAGCTCTTGTACAAATGTTTATGAGTCTTGTATGGAATTAGGTTTATGGTAATTTATAAAGGAATTCATTTTTAGTTAGAAACATTTATAAATTGCTAACAAATCTTATATTATTTTTATAATATTTAAACCCGCTAAACTACTTATGTAGTTTGTCAGCAGGGGCATAAAGACAAGATTTTTTGATATAACAAGATACAATTTAAACAGTATATGATGATATATTATTAATTACATTAATTGGTTAAAATACAGTATTATACCTAAATATAAATAACAGCATAAGCCTAATATAATAAGCAAGTACAAATAAATGTATGAAGAAATTACACAAATAGGTACATCAAGAGTTTCATATACAGGGTGTTAAGCATCGTACTTAACTAACTTTAACCAGTGATTCCTGTCATTATTAAGTAAAAAATGAAAATAAAATTTTTGTCTCCGGTGACATTTTTGAAGTTTTTTTTTTTTCTACAAAAACATAAAAGTCAGTAGGTATTGGGAAGTTAGGGGTGGGGTGAGGGGTTGGTTGGTTACTTGGCTTAGAGACAAGTAACGACATGTGGATGAATTTTTTTTTCTTTGATTTTGAAGAAAAAGTTTTTGAAAAAAAAAACATCATCAAAAAATTCACCGGAGACCAAAATTTCATATTCATTTTTTACTCCAAATAATATGAGGAATCACTGATTAAAGTAACTCAAGTACGATTCTCAACACCCTGTATAGAGGAAGGTATGTGAGGTATTAAAAATAATTATTTTTCCATTTCCTAAGAATAATTCCATTTTGGAATATAGGGGCTTTAGAGGTGCATCAATAATATAAATCATTATTATCCAATAGCCATTTCCTTAGATAATATTTAATTTCAGCAATATACATGTTATTATTTTTAACTGTCATTGGTAGTTGATTAAATATTTTGGGTTAAGGGTTATTTCACCATATTTATTGGTACATTTTGGAATCACCAATCCATTATTTTGAGTGAATCTTGCATTATGTTTATGGCAAACCCTTTCCCTATACAATGAAATTGGAATATGCGTAGATATTAACACTCCAATTAAAAATGTTCACAAATCCCACCCCATGTGGTCATGGGATGGGATTTGTCTAGGTCCACGCTGCGGATGCTTTTACATCCTACTACTGCATGGCAGGCCAGATTTGGAGAGAGTGGTTCAAGGAAACCATTTGATTTCTTCAGCCGGATCCTCTCGACCCATTGCCTTGCACCGCAGTGGAGAGGGATGGGTTCATATGTCCGTCACTCCTGAAGACATTAACCCTAAGATTTCTACCCATCCTTCATACCCTTTTCCTTCCCAGAACTTCATCTCCTTGCTTTCCATAAAAAGTCCCTCCACACAGCAACCCCAAATATGATATATTATGCCTATATATACATTTTTTCTCAGGGCCTCCCGTGTAGACCTAACGTTAAAAATCTCATACCTTTTCCCTAAAAAGACCCTCCACACAGCACCCTTAGAAATGTCATAGGATCTGCAGTTTTTTCCCCACAAGCCTCCTGTGTTGAAATAATTATTAAAAAACGTCGCAAATATAATTTTCATTCTAATTAGTAATAAGTAATAATTATGGAATAATTTGTTATCTTCTAAAGAAGGATTAAATTAATGATCCTTATTAAAAAAAATAAAATTATTTGATGATTCACATTAATTCCATCCTTTGAATTGCCTACCTAATTGTATCAACAGGTCAGATTGTTAAATTTCTTTATTCTACATTTCCTAACTTACAAACTGGCAAAAATATATTTTGTAATAAAAATAACAAAATCTAATTATTTCAAACGGCTTTTTGTATCGAATTACTGTGGCACCGAAAACCTTTACAATTTGCCTCTGGAATGACGTATTATATATTTACAAAGAAATGTAATTAATTCGACCGTACATATTTACCAAAAACCTGAATTTTCGCAAATTTGGAAACAATTTTTTTAATAAAGCGATGATAATAATACTAAGAATTCCGTTGCTCAACTCGTATTTTCTAAATTATTATACGAATCAAAGCATGAATAATGTACCAAAAGCTTTTATAATACAATTTTACAATAATTGAGAAGGCTTTTATTCTGATAATTATCCTTCGGGGTTATGCGAAGTCATAAATTGTTATTAATTTGGGATTTTAATCCACAAACATACTGCGCAATTAAATGGTAAGATTTTCACGTAAATAATATATTTATCTAAATGTTACTAAAAAATTACTACCTAATGTAAATATATAGTTATTTTTTTTCATTTATTGTAGCTTTATTTGTGTACTACATCTATAATCTCTGTAATAACACTTTTTTATGGAAACTATAAAAATAAATAAATAGATAATTATTTTTATCATTGAAGAAGAAGATAACAATAATAATCTAATTTTTAAGAATATGAAAATAAACAAGTCACAGAAAAATAATAAAAGATAATAAATAATAAAAAATAAAAAAAACATTAGTCGAAGATAATATTGTTAATTCTGAAATTTGAAATATGAAATTGACAATTACGACAGTCTCATAATAGATCGCAGTCGCCCAATTGGTAGAGGTGTATGTCCCGGTAAGACGTAAGGTTCTGGGTTCGAGTCCCAGTTGCGACCGTTATCTTTTATTATTTTTCTGTGTCTTGTTCATTTTCATATTTTAAAAAATTAGATTATTATTGTTATCTTCTTCTTCAATGATATATTACATTGATGGGAATAACCTTCAAAAGTTAAAAAGAGAGTGTTTCTTATAAAAATATGAAGATAATTATTTATTATTTTTAAGAAAAATATCAAGTAATGTGGTATGTTAATTAAGGTACCACAAGAACATCACGGGTACAGGTACCGCCGTACCGGGAACCATTTATTTGATCACTAACACCTCTGCCATAGGCCATCCTAAGTAGTTCGCTAAGTTTGGTGACTTAACAGGGGTGCCTACTTATGTAACTCCCTACTTACTGCGTGGCATGCCGGATCGAGGGGGACTGTATGAGGGAGAGCATTTGGGCTCTCCAGGAGCTTTCTCTCGACCCATCGCCTTGCACTGCAGTTGGAGGAATGGATTCAAACGTCGGTCATTCCTGGACCCATAGAGCCTCAGATTCCCACCTACCCCTTATACCTTTTTCCTACTCAGAACTTCCTCTTCTTCCTTTCCTAAAAAGACTCACCACACAGCCTCGTCAAAGATGATATAGGCCCTAAGGGAAAATAATTTCCCATAACTTTCCACAGGGCTATCTGTGTGAAGCTATTGTAAAAAAAAGATTACTGGGTGTGGGAAAGAACCGAACCAAACTGAAACTAAAATGGCCTCCCTGCATAATGCAACTCCCACAAGAATATGGGTACACGAATATCAGGACTTTCCCGAAAGACTAACAGCGATTCCTGAACATATTTGTTTTAAAAATATAATTTCAAATACACGCCCAATAACATTTTTTTTCCAATCATAATTTTTTTAAATATATTTTTCCAACACACGTCGCCACTGCGTTCACCCTGCCCTAGCGCATCACGTGATACGCATTGCGTCTCGTTTCAGCAGCACCATACATAGAGACGGGGCGCGTATCACTTGATCCGTTGCGACGTATGGCAGTGTGATCAGAGGCGACGTGTGATTTGGGATTGATTTTATTGAAGAAAAAAAGTAATCGGACAGAAAAATGACATTCCCATTCGTTACTCCAAATATGCTCAGGTATCGCTGGTTAAATAAATACGTGCTGATACATTACGTATAATTTGCAGTTAATTTTTTAGTCTTCATTACTATAGGTGTGAGTATCAAGTCAAAAAAGTTAATTTATCAGAGAGCGAAAACAAATTAATGAATCCAGTCGAAAAGAGTACTAGCGACAACTTGACGATTGATGGACTGATCTAACTTAAGCACGGTTTTCGTGGATAGATAATCAAAATAACTCTACTTTTCAGAGATAAAACGAAGAATAGAAAATTTTGTCTTACGACGTTTTTCTATGGGATGTGCGATAAAATGTCCGTAAATTCTCTCCAATACTTCTAATTCTCGAAACGAAAAATATTTTGGCAACGTACCTAATGTTAAAAGTTTCACAATAAATCTTCAAGTACGGTAGGATTATTCAATGTTTTGTGCTTAAAATGTAATTCAGTTTAAGTATTTATATATAATGGTAAAAGTTTTCTTGTTTTATACTCTTGTATGAGTATTTTTTCGAAGGTTTTATTTAAAACGAACCTCTGTGTTTAATTATTAGTCCTGTAAATATGTGTAAATTTATTTACGAAATATATGACACCCCTAGTGGATTCGGAGGAATTTTTTATTGTCCTGGAACATAACATGATTTGTACAGTTTTTTCTCCAAATATGTTCAAGAATAACTGGTAAAAAGTGAAGCTCTACTAAGTAATGCCAAGTCTTGTATTTTTATTAGAAAATTTGATCCCTTAGAAACGTTTTGGATACTCTAATTAAATACTGCGGACAGAAAACATTTGGCCTTTGAAATAATCGAGCAAATTTTTGAAAATTTTTACAAGCCTGCAAAAAAATAAAGGATCAGGCCTTTGAAAACTGCTTTAAACCTCAAAATCTTCTATTCACAAACCCATTTTCGGTTATGGTTTTATTGTATAATGTGGCAAATTATGTTCTTTAGAAAATGATCGTACAGCATTTAAGTATTTGTGCCTGAATTTCGCAAACTTAAATAAAACATATTGGTAATAAGCATTAACTTTGTGGCTCGCCATAATTTACAATAAAATATATAAATTAAGTACTCAGGCATTTACCAACTATGTTGCAATGATTGTCCATCGTTCTACATAGGTAAGACAACCAGAAATGTAAATATTAGAATCACGGAACATTTAAGATGCTTACATAATAATAATTTTTCGGAGTTTGCCAATCATCTTATTTCCACCAATCATACTTTTAATAAGGACACAGGGGTTAAAATTCTTCAGCGTAATAATAAAAGCAAAAAATTAGATAACCGGGAAGCACTTGAAATTAAACAATCCCTAAATAATAACCCAATTAATTTATCGTTTAGTCTCATTCTAGATATGTTTCCAATAAATCGCTCTGTTATTGCTGAAAGAATGAAATTACCTCCCCTCCCCCTTTGACCTCCCACTCCAGCACCTAAATTAATATATTTTTAAATTAAAAAAATATTTTAATATCTCTCAATATTTTATTAGTATTATATTATTTTAATATTTATTTTATTTATTTATTTATTTATTAAAGAATTTTATACATAGTGTACATATTGTGTTATTTCGCCCGCCATGCTAGGGATGTCCCTGTGTTATGGCGGGTGAAGTATGCAGATTATATGGGTAATGAAGTACATTTACTGATTATTTAATAATTATGATAATGAGGTTTACAGTTAATGCAGCAATGAATTTATGATAATGATGTTTACAGGTAATACATATAACAAGGAATTTATGACAATGAAATTTACAGATAAAATAATAATTGATAGATGAAATTTACAGATAATATAACATTGTATCTATGTTAACGAAGTTACAGATAATAAAATAATTGATGATAGTGTAGTTTACAGATAATATGACAATGAATTTATGGAAATGTGGGTTACAGATAAATAATAATTTATTTATAAGTTACATAGTATGATGGTTGATAAATTGAATTATAATTTACTAAATTATACAAATTAAATTAAATTAAATTACAAATAATATACATCGAGGTTTCTAAATATTTTGATAATAATAATTTATAATAATAGGTTAATTATAATATTGATAGATATTAGAGTTATACAAATTAATTTAAGTAAAAAAAAAGATTATATATCATAGTTCCTAAGTGTGACGATCCATAGAGATAATTGTTTTTTAAAGTTATGGGGTTGGGTTTCAGTTTTTAAGTTGTCAGGGAGAAGGTTAAATATTTTTGGAGCTAGGTACATGAAGTGTCTTCGAGCTGACGTGGTATGTAGTGTAGGTACATTGTAGTTTCGGTTTGTTATTGTTCTGGTGGTGTAATTGTGTTGTAAGAGGGTTTTTTTCGTATATTTAAACATGAAATGAGTTAGTGTAAATTTTAGATGGAGTTGCCGTATGTTTAAGACGTTGTATTCAGAGAAGAGTCGAGTGGAGGAGTATCTTGTCGGTCGCTTGTTGATTGCACGTATTATCGTTTTTTGGGCTTTTTGTAGAGGATCAATAAAATTACGAGCACAGCCGCCCCAAATTATGATGCCATATACTAATTGGGATTGGCAGAGAGCATAGTAAACTGTTTTCAGTATTGTAGGAGTAAGGATATTTCGTAGTGTTCGAAAGACATAAGAGAGCTTGCGAATTCGGGGAGTTAGGGTGGCTAAGTGCTGATTCCAACGAAGATGATGATCAATTATGACCCCCAGGTATTTTATATGGGATACTTTTTCCAAGTTTGGGCAAGTACAGGAAGAGTATGGTCTTGGACAAGAGTGAATTGTTAATTTCTGATTATCAGTAGGTTGGGTTGCAGCAGTTAGACTGAAGGTTAAGAATTTGGTTTTACCAGCATTGAGGGTGAGGAGATTGTCATCTAACCAATTCTTCACAAGGCCTATGTCGTGTTGAGCTATGTCGAATGCTCCTTTCCAATTTTTATGTCGAGCTATAAGCACAGTGTCATCAGCAAAGGATATTAGTTTTCCAATTATGGGTAGGTTACAGAGTTTATTGATGTATATGAGGAACAAAATAGGGCCTAGAACACTTCCTTGTGGGACTCCGAATTGGATTGGTAAAGGGTTACTTACAGCTATGTTGTTAATTTTCACAGTTTGTGATCTATCAGTTAGGTATGAGGAGAACCAGTTGAGAGTTGAGTCCCGGATGCCTATTTGAGATAGCCTATCTAGAAGTATGGGGTGGGAAACCGTGTCGAATGCTTTGGATAAGTCCAGGAATATGGCTAGGCAGGAATCGCCTTCGTCCAGGCTGTTTGTGATTTTCTCAGTCAAATCTAAGATTGCAGATTCCGTACTAATTTTTTTTTGGAAACCAAACTGATTGGGCGAGAGAATCTTCTGGGTTTCCAAATGGGAGATAAGTCTGCTTTTAACAATTTTTTCAATGATTTTGGATAAGACACTTAGCAAAGAAATAGGTCTATAGTTTTCGATATTTGTTTTGTCGCCACCCTTATAGATTGGGATAACCGTTGCATGTTTTAGTTGGTGAGGGAAGGTGCCGCTTTTGAAACTAAGATTTACAATATGCTTTAATGGTTTGGTAATAAAGTGAGCTACGTGTTTTAATATGTAAGGTGAAATTTTATCAATACCTGCAGCACTATTCGTTTTTATAGAGAGTATTGTGTCAACAATTTCTTTAGTGGATGTTGGGGCTAGGATAAGTGCGGGATGTAGATTGTTCTGTTGTCTTACCCGTGAAGCTTGATGATTTTGGGTTTTATTTTTGGCATTATGAATTTTGTTGGCTAAGTTTTTTCCGATGTTACTAAAATAATGGTTGGCGTGATCGGCTAAGGTTTTTGGGTCATCGTGGACGAGGATATTTTTCTCGTTAATAACAAGTGATTGAATATTAAGTGAGGTTTTTTTATTTTCTGAGATGTCGTTGACTACGTTCCAGATAACTTTACTGTCAAATCCTGAATCTTCAATTTTTTTTTTATAGTATTTTTGTTTGGTTATTATTATTAGGTTATTGCAAATGTTACGATACCTTTTGTAAAAACGTAATAATTGGGGGTCCGGGTTATTTAGTGCTTGTTTATGGATTCTGTCTCTTTTACGTATGCAGAAGATAAGGCCGTTCGTAATCCAAGGTTTCAGCTTCTTGTTTTTGTTAGAGGCTATTTTGGAGGGGAAAGAAGCGTGATTAATGTGGGCATCTATCAATATTTTGTATCATAGGTTAGTTTTAATATTCTCCTGACGAAGGAAGGGTTCTTCCGAAACCGCTAGAGTGTAATTAAAATTTAAAGTGGTCTGAAATAAATTTATATATTTTATTGTTAAATAAAACACGCTTTTTGGCCAATGTTCTTTTCTGGTGTTAAACGGGAATTTCAACCTTATGGCCATTTACGTTACCTATTGCTAGCTGCCCAATTTCTAATATTACCCGACGTAGTATCTTATAGGTAAGTGCAGATTTGCCTACATACCCCAACAAACCCACACGTGAACTGCTGCACAAAACACTCTAAATACATGATTGGTTTCTTGTAATTTATTGGGTAAAGTGACTCACCTGAGGCGCACACAGTATGTTCATCGTATACTCGATCTCTTGTTGCAGATCTGCGCTCTCCAACAGGCCCCGGAGTGTAACGTGGCCTATGAGGTCGTGGCGGCTGAACCGGTCGAAGTCATACACTGAGAACTGAAGCGTTCTGGAACGGAGGTCTTCATACAGCACGCTGAAACAAATACGAATAATAATTTGATATCTTGTAAACAATGTTTTCATATTTTCTTTTGATTCGTATTCATTGGAATTGTCGAGGGATTAAAAAAAAGGAAACTAATCTTCCATTGATACGTTTGGCGTAACTCTGAGTCAAGTTGCCGTACTGTACACGGAGAAAAACGTTATTCTAAAATACGATCATTTTATTCGTAAAAACGGTTAAACACGGGACTGATGTTCTTACGAACAAATTAACAGGGTTTCAATGCTTATTGGCGGGAATACGTAAGAATAATGTGTTGGTGTACGTAATTTCGTACGTATACCAACAGTCCCGTTTTTACAAATAAAATGATCGTATTTTAGAATAACATTTTTCTCCGTGTACAGGCCCGGCAAATAATTTAATAGTGCACAACTGCTGACTCTGTCGAAATCGCAAGTGCGCCCCACTGTTAAATTTACCAAAATTCTTGAAAAATACCCTTAATTTGTATAGAAATGGGTGACCTGTTTTAGTTCAGCAGCTTGGCTGTGGCTCTATTTTTCGTACCTCCAAGTCTCATATTGTCTTCTTCCTCTCCTCTACTCAACAAGACCCTCCACATAGCATCCCCATAACCTCCTGTGTGATGTTAATTGTAAAAAAGGGTCTCTAAACTTTTTCATCAATTGTTGTTAAATTTTGGTACATATGATCCTTCATGAATAGGTAACTTTAACTACGTAGGTAAATCCCGAAGTTCCCCTTCAAGAAAGTTTTTTTTATCTAATTATCTATGGCCTTCACCCTTCAAGGGTGTTCTAGGCCATAATTTAAAACTATGGAGAAACGAAATGTGAATTTAAATATTAATTTTATTTAAATATGTAAATTTCAAAATTATAATGAAGATCGGAGTCGAGTTCAGACTTATTAGAGATGAGATGTTGAATGGAGGGGAGGCAATTTTAGATAAGGCTTGATAGAGGAGATTTAGATAACCTAAAAATATGTGATCTAAAGTTCCCACTTCTAGACCACAGAATGTACAATCAGGGGAATCGTAAGTACGTGCATTTTAAAAATGTGAGAAGGAACGGAACAATGTCCATTTCTCATTCGAATAAGTGAGAAAATTATTTTTTTAGACAAATGGGGGGAATTGTTGAAACCACGGTTTTGTTGGGATTGTTCTTTTTTTTTAATGTTTCTTTATTCTTTGAATAGTAAATATAACATTTGTGGAATTTATGGCCGCCATACTAGGCACATGCCCGTGTTATATTGAGCCACAGCAGGCTCCTCTGGCTTGACTAACAATTTGTCAATACTTTGCTCAAATATTGCAGGATCTATCTTTGAAGTTGATCTATCTTGTATTGCCAAGGCTTCTGCAATATTATGATGCCAACATGACCAGGAACCCAAATCAGAGATACGGTTTTCCAGAGCTTTGACGAAAGTGAAGAAAACCAAGTTCACGAAAGACGACAACAAACACGAAATCCAAAATGTAAAAAAAAATTAACAATTTGAATTGAAAACTTAAGTCAAATGCACTATTTCGAAGACACCATTTTGAAGATGTTTAATTTTTTTATTTATATGTGGTATTTTTTTTTTTAGACGATGTATTTATACGATTTTGAAGGTGATTAAATTGATTTATTATCGGTTAAACCGATTTTCTGGGAAAATAATAGATTGTCCGGCAGGGGTATGTAAAATCTGTTAATGTGTTCCTTATTGTTTAATAATGACGTTACTGCTATGAATATTGTTTAGGTTTTGTAAATATATTGAGAAGAGGGGCATAGATTAAAAACTAAAACACTTGCAGAACTAAATAAGAACATTATTAAATTTAATTTAAATTAAATTTAAAAAAAAAAAGGTTTTTTACGAATTAAACATTAAAAAATAAATAGGTATGTAGTAAGCCAGCTTATCTTAGTTTTGATAGTTATTTCTATATTTGAAAGCTCCAAAGTTTTTGAAATGACATCTGAACTCTTAAAAATAAAATTACTGTACAAATGGTTGTGACGAAAAAACTCACCGTACAGCCACGATTACATAAAAAAATAATGAGCTTGGTTTTACGAACACGAAAAAAATTACATAGATTAAAGAGAGATTAAATGAAAATGCTATGATGTGCGTATTTTTAAAGATTTTTTCCTTACTTATTTTTAAACCGTTCGCAAACAGAGATTTCAGAAATAATTAACATTTGAAACAGAAAATACTGGAAAATATTCGGTCGCACACCAGTACCTTTCGACCCTTTGGAGTAACGAGGTTCTTGTCGCAGTAATGTCATGCGATAACTAAATCTAAATGAGCTTACTATAGATCCCATTATCACATGACGTTACCTTGTTTTTCCGAATGGTTGCTTTGTCTTTGAGAGTTGTTAATAGAAACTTAAATTTAAGAAAAATATAATTAAATGGGGAACCATGGCACCCTCAATTGCGATATGTAATTTATAAAGATTGAAGAAATATTACTCAATAAGATATTTCACTGTAAAAATTGAGAATGTGATAATAAAATAAATGGAAACTATATAGAATGAAATTTATTTCGAATAGGATCAACAATCTTGCAATCATACATACAGATATCAGCCAAAAAATATGCGTTAGGAAAGTATTACAGTATTTGTTGTAAGTGATCACTACACAATTTACAAGGATGTTCTGGGAAGAAAAGTACGAGGGTTGGGAAGGAATCTGGAGGTCAAGGTGTCCAGGAGTGACGGACGAATAATTACATCGCTCCCACTACTGTGCAAAGTGAAGTTCCGAGAGAGCCCTGCTTGAGAAGTCAAAAGGCCTCCATCAACCAGTCTCTCCCAATCTGGTCTGCAACGCAATTGGTGGGCAGACGCATCCGCTGCCAAGACCCGGACAAACCTCACCCCATGAAGCTGGGCACCCCCATGAATCATGAACCATAGTAGAGATGTTGGTTATCCAATAAATGTATTTATTTATCGTTATCAAGTTTAATTCGTAGAACTCAATTTGAATTTAAAAACATATATATATATATATTCAATAATATGATTTAATGGATAAAAATTAGTAATTAAAATAAAAAAAATACCTATCTAGAAATAGTATAAATGTATTGTCTGTAAATGGGCTACCCACAGTTTGATAATGCCTTCAGAAGGCGAAACAGCTGTTTGAGAAGTCAAAAGGCCTCCATCAACCAGTCTTCCCAATCTGGTCTGCAATGCAATTGGTGGGCAGATACATCCGCTGCCAAGACCCGGACAAACCTCACCCCATGAAGCCGGGCACCCCCATGAACCACTTATGGCAGAGGTGTAGGTTATCCAATAAATGTATTTATTTATTGTTATCAAGTTTAATTCGTAGAACTCAATTTGAATTTTAAAACAAAATATATATTCAGTAATATTATTTAATGGATAAAAATATGTGATTAAAATAAAAATAATACCTCTCTAGAAATAGTATAAATGTATCGTCTGTAAATGGGCTACCCACAGTTTTATAATACCTTCAGAAGGCGAAACAGCTGTCACGCGTAATAATAATTACACAGCAACACTTGTTTAAAATAAACCGACTTTATAAATCGAATAATAATATTATTGAATATATTTAAAAAAATCGAATAAATGGTTCCCGAGGCGGCAGTACCCATTTCGCCTACCAAATTGAAAAAGCTTATCAAATAAATAGTTCTCTCTACTGTAAAAGTCGACGATAAGTTATTGATTGTAAAGAATTTGCAAAGGTGTAAAATGATTTTTTAGAAGTCGGTATGGACATCTCAGGAGGGATCTGTAAATATTGTTTTCGTGAAAAACTTTTACACGCATCTGAATAAGGCCTTCCAAGGCATAACGAATCCGAGTAATCGATATTGGAATTTTGGTCTGAACTCCGAACGCTTTGAAAATTTGTATTATGTGTTAAAAGATCTTAAAAGGGAGAGGTGGGATGAAATACAAACTACGACATAATTATAATACAGATGCTCTCAAGAAACGATGACTCCTCCAGAATTTTGAAAACATTGATTGATCTACCCTGTGTAATGTATTTAAATTATGTCTCGGGGTGTTGGAAACGTTTTAAAATTAATGTGAAACAACAAAGGAGAAATTATTACAAAGAAGTGTTTGCATTAAATGATGAATTACGAATAAGGCCCGAGTTTATAATGAACCGGTAAAAGTAGCAGAAAGTATTTAAATAAGTTAGAGTATTATAAAAGTTACTGGGTCAAATTCAGCAAGTTATTTAGCTGAGTTGGTAAAACTTGTTGCTTTTTCTATTCAATGGATACTTCATTCTAATGAACACGTAAATTGATATTTTAAAACATAATTGCACGAAAAATCGTTCTTCTTTGGAGGAGAGGCGGATTTGGGTATCGTCGCCCCGGAAAACATGTATTGGATAACCAAGCCCATGTCGTAGGTCACACCAAGTAGTTCGCTACGTTTAGTGATTTATCTGGGGTTCCAGAATTCATGGGGTGAGGTATGTCTAGGGCTTGGTGGCGGATGCGTTTGTACTAATAATGGGTGGCAAAACGTATCGGGAGAGATTAGTTGAGGGAAACCTTTCGATCTCTTCAGCAGGACTCACTCGAAACATCTCCTTGCAACGCAGTGGGGAAATAGATTCATACGTCCATCACTCCTAGACACACTGACCCCCTGTTTTCTCCCATCATACCCCTTTCCTTCCCAGAACGTCGTATCTTTTCTTTCCTTAAAATACCTTCCACACAAAATCAGAAAAAATGATAATCTGTAATCAGCCTGTAATTCTACTGACAATTATCCCAATGAACTGCGTGAGGTGGCAGATAGCTATTTTGACTTGTAAATTTATCAAAAAACGTATCGGGACATCACAATCTCTGACTTAATTCAACTAAAAACAAGCATCTTCTTTAAAATTCACACAACATTCCTTTCTCAGAAAGACGTGCACACAATACAATAATATCTTTTCAGCCGCTGATATTTTCCATTTGACCTAAAGACAGTTTACATGCTTAATAGAAAAAAATAAAACAAATTGGTAAATTCTCATTCTCATAATATTTGATGTTTTTAAAAAAAAAATCATGTTTATCCTTGAACATTACGTATGATGTTAAAATGTGTTATTTTTATATAGGTAAATAGTTGAATTTCACGTTATCTATAGGTAATATATGCTTTAAGCAGTGTTTCTTTATACTTTTTAAATTTTTTTTTTCCACTTTATGTTTTCTTTAAAAATCTATGTTATTCTGTTTATGATATGAATTTTATGCGGAAACTTCGCTGGGTCATGCAACCATGTAACAATGTTATTATGTACTTTAATAAAATATGCATAACTGTTTCCCTAACACACTAAACTAAACTAATTTATATATAGTCCTTACAACATTTAGTCTCTGGAACATCTGCGCGTACAAAATAATAAAAATTTCATCCTATTCATCTAGAGGACGTTAAATTCGAATCCATTTTATACCCATAAAGAAAGCTACACTACAATGTCTACCTGAAGTCGTTTAAGGAAGCCCCTAAAATCTCAATTTCTTTTATAGCTGGTACACATTTCTTGCAGGAAGTACGAATGAAGTAAAACGTTGTCGCGCAATTTGCTCTCAGATACTTTAATCCGCAGTATAAACAAGAAAATGGGTTAAAGCTTATGTTGACGGTAGGATTTGTCAAGGGTTTAATGGAGTACTATTTGTATTCAGGCCAACAATGCTGAGAGATTAGGAGCATGATAATTTATTGGCGACAGGACAAAATTTCACCCTATAAAGTCTCAAGAAAGAAGCAATCTTTGAGATGGAACCTGTAATATTAAAGACAGTTAACAAATTGTGAAGTCTTTATCATTTTGCGAAAAGTAATTACTGAGTCATCTTTTCAAACTACTTTCGTTAAGTGGGTCAGAGGCCCTAGCATACTCGCTCGATATCGATCGGTAGGATAACTATCGGTAACTTCTCATCGTTCCCTAGCATGACTACAAATCGCCAACAAATTAGTGACAGTTCACAATGACTAAGTGTCCTTAACATATTCGACATCGACTGTTGTTTGTACGTTAGCGATGTGCAGTTGTCCTAGGGAACGATGAGAAGTTACCGATTGAATTGTATTGAATCATTAGTAAAGAACGAGACAACAATAAATTACATTTATTTATAAATGCATAGCGATAGATGTATTTTAAACTACTGCTCAACTATTCTCTTCCTATGTAACGAACGAGAACAAAATAAATTTCGAATTCTCCAAAATAGGGCAATGAGAATGATACTTCGCAGAAATAGATATTCAAAAACAAATAAAATGATATAGGAACTATAGGAAATATAGGAACAGTGAAACAGATAATAACTTTGAACACTATGATATTTTCGTTGTTTGTTTTTGGGGTGTTATGCCGTGTTGTGCTACCTCCTTCTTTGAAATGAAGCTGCCGACACGGTATCGCTTCCAAGTAAATAAGCACACACTTAACACTACAAATTCACATCGACGGATCTGCCCTGATGATGGACACTGCAAAGCTGTCCGAAACGTCGGCTAAAGAAGGAGGTAGCACAACACGGCATAACACCCCAAAAACAAACAACGAAAATGCTTTTGGCCGTGAAAATCTAAAAACGTAACTATGATATTTATTCATAAAATAGTTAATAACTTATTACTAAAATAATTTTCAAATAAAATTATATATAACAAGGACTTTCACAGACATAATACAAGGACGTGCAAGGAAATCAGGCTACAAAAAAAGGATAAAGCGAACACACAGAATAGTCTACTGTACAAAGGGATGAAGTGTTATAAACAAGCTACCAGAAACTATAAAGTCCGCACCAATTGAAAGGTTTAAGATGTATTGTAGGAACTACATGAAACTGGAGAAAATTTAATGTAGAATACAACATGTAAATAAATAGCAATTTGTAAACTTAAATGTACCAATTATTAAAATAAAAATGAATAAATAATAAAATAAAAGTGTGAAAACGAAAAACATTAGATGATAAGCAACCGAGTGATAATAATGATGAATAATAATAAAAATAATGATTAGTAATATAAAATAATAATAATTGTTATGCCTTTTTCAATGTTCGCAAAATCACCTTTTGGCGTCATTTTTAATTAAATGAAAAAAATAACTTTGTTTACACCAGTATATACTCACAATTATCGACAACTTTCGAAACCGATGGTTTCTTCATAGGAGATTCTTATTATCCTGACCAAAAAACCATCGGTTTCGAAACATGTCGATAACTGTGATTATATACATATATATATATAGTGGTGTAAACAAAGCTATTTGTTTCATGTTATTATTAAAAAAAATGTTGACATTATATGTCTCGATGCCACCTAGTGAGAAATTTAGTACTTAATGCCTTTCTCATATAAAAATAAAGTTGGTTGTTTGCAAGGGAAAATATGTAATAAGCGGTAATTGTTGAATGAAACACTAGTATATATTGAATCACTTGGCGGGTAAGAGATAAGCCGCTGTAGCTTAGTGGATTAGAGCACCTGATCGGCAATCAGAAGGGCATGGGTTCGAGTCCCGTCGGCGGCATGAATCTTTTCTCGGGAGGTTTTTTCAATATGGAAAAGTGTTTCAGGCTAATAATTATTGCTTGTAATAATTGTTATTAATAAAGTTTATTTTAGTGGTTTGCTATTATTGAATCGTGTCATACTTGCAAATTGATTGTACCCAAATAAAGACTAATTACTTTTACGGTTTGAGTTGTGCAATTTATGATTCAGTAGTTTTTCAATATCGTGGACCAGAGACGTTGAATTAAATAAACAAGTAAATAAAAAAGTTTATTACCTGAAGATGAAAGTCTCGTTAAAGACAGGGTTGAGATTCTTCCTATGAACTTTGGTCTGGAACTTTTTCTTCCTGTCTGGCAGCAGGAAAGCCTTAATGTAGGGGTCGCTGCTCCCCGTTACGTCCTTGATGGGCAGGTCACGTGCTTCCAGGACCTGAATTCATTAAGGCAAGTAGGTTAATTACGTGTAAGGGCGGGGCGGTAAGGAAAGGGGAGGGGTGACTAATAAAAGGGGTATTTGAGTGAATTGTGAAGTTGCTTACGGTTCTGCGAAATTTGATATGGAAAAGTCACGAACGATGGAAATGAAGCCTTTTATATAACTTAGTTGACTGAATTTTGAATGTAATGAAAGGCATAGTTACAGAATATTTATTATGAAAACCCGACAGTTGTTTATTAGTTTATTATAATTTTTGTGAATTATTAATTTCAAACCTAAAATCGACTGAATGTAGTGGATAGATGAAGAGATGAAGAGGAAGGTGGGGAAGTACCTGGCTATTGAGATCTGTTCACCAAACACGGTGGTATTGGTTTTTCACGAAGGCGACTTTACAAGGGCAACTTATATAACGGTACTTGTATAAATTTTAAGTTAGTTTTAAGTTTGCTATTGAATGACACGGATTTATCGAAAAATTAAAATTTAAATAACAAATATACATGGACAGTAAAACTCTTAAAAAACTAAGCCTTTCAATAAGCATCTTTTTAAAAGTAGGTACTGGAGAATACAGTCCCAGTACGTACCATATTAATGTATTCTCTGAAGAGAATAAAGAGAGAGACACTACAATAACTCTTACAGCCATCAGAAATATCTATATTTTCACAGAATCTCCATAAACCTTGAATATTGAAGTCCTATAGATTAGGTTCTCAACATCAGCGGTAAACAACAGTGCCCTTGCGAAGCTATATGGAGATGAATCAGCAAAATCATTATCAGAATCCATTTCATAATTCCACTAGAGTGCTATTTCGAATAATTCCTGAAAGTGAAGCCCAGATATTGGGGTGATGAAGGTTCGAAACTCGACAACTATTCAATAAGATTTAACAGAAATTACCAAGAACACGTCGACCAGATTAATGGATGAATATTTAGACAATTGCTGGAAAAACAAATGTTCGTAATTTTCAGAATTTGGTAATGGTCTCAGAAGTCTCTCTCTAAAGCAGAAAACACTATCAGTATTTCATGGAATAAGAAGATAATACTTGTAAATCTTAATGTAACCTCCAATAAAGTATTTAATTAGGTGATTAATGTGTATTTAATATATTGAAAAGTAGCATAATAATAATCCAATAATTAACCAAATTAAAGAAGGTAGGTAACACAATATAAACTGTATTAAGCTAAGAGAAGCTAAAAATTACCAAAGTTAAATTAGTTTTTAAGTAGGATTGAATTAAATACCGTAATATTATTTATTCTTGTCTTAAGGGTGTGAACGCAAATTGCATGCAAAGTTTTAAAAAAGGGCTCACCTTAAATTTTTCCAACTAAAATTACTGATAATAAAAAAAAACATTAAAACACATGTATTATAAACGTTATAGTCACCTCACTTTTTTCTCGAGCCATGTAAAATTAATTCATAAAAAATTCCTAAATTTCCATAAATTTTTTTCAAATTGAGGTCCGAAACTTTGGTTAAATTTTATATTTGAATAAAAAGCATGGTGTTTTCTCTTTCTAATACTGTTTATATCATATTCCTCACAACGATATAGTAAGGGAGACACGACGATTTCTATGAGACCATATAAGCTCCGTAAATTAATTTAGAAACCGAACAAGACACAGGAAAATAAAAAGGTAACATTCTTAACTGGAAATCGAACCCAGGATCTTTTGTCTTACCTTAACTAACTCGGCCTATTGTTTTTGTCATTCTTGTCGATCTAAAAAAATACGTAGTAACTAACTATCAATATTATTCACTTGGTTGGTATTTAACAAATAATTGAGACTAATTAATTTAGGTTCGCTTTAAATTGAGTTGAAGGTGATCGCCATACAAACTTTTTTTCTAAAATTTAAAATTATTACATTTTATTGCGATATTTTTTTAAATGTAACTTCACCCAACTTCAAGGAACTGTAAAACTATGTTTTTTTCAATACACGATACCCCTGAACTCCCACGGTTCTTTGTAAGTGAAGTATTTTTTAAGTAGCACGTAAACCTAGTTGAAAAAGAGAATTTTTTAAATTTTCTTACAGACCTGCAGGTTTACCTACCGTAGAAACGATTTTAACAGAACTTTTGATTAAGAAACTTTGATCTCTGAACGTAAACTTTTATCACAGAAACGAGAGATTATAAAATACAAACATAGTAAGAAAGAGCTCGTAGATCTTATGGTCGATCGATAACAATGACCTGCTTCAAGGTTAGGAACCATTTTATGCTGGAATGAGGACGTTTTAACCCGTTTTCCGCCCTTATGTAAACACGGAATAGATTTTCAGGTTCTTGGCCTTAATGGTCGAGGGGTAAGAAAAATAAATTTATTTCACAATATAATCATTCAAAAATAAAATAAGGATTATTTGCAGCATGATCCATACAGAAAGAAATAGTATCGCCCTGTGTGCTAGCACGGTCGCTCGATATGAAGTTATCGACCGATTGTCGGTAACTTCTCATCGTTCCCTAGGACAACTGCAGATCTCAAACGTACAAACCTCAGTTGATATTGAATATATTAAGGACACTTAGTCATTGTGAACTGTCACCTATTCGTTTGCAATCTGCAGTTGTCGTAGGGAACGATGAGAAGTTACCTATAGTTATCCTACCAATCGTTATAGAGCAAGTATGCTAGGGCCTCTGGTGTAAGACCACCATTCAGTATTGAAACGTTGCTTGAAATGGCTTTAGCCATTTTACGTGACTAGATCAGCATAGTATGCTAAAGAATAGAAGTAAGTGCTGATGTGGGGGTGAGGGCGTTACTAGGGATTAGTGAGGAGGGGGGGAGGAGATATAACGGTGAAAGGGAACATGTCTAAGATTGGACTGCAAGAAAATATTTTGTTTATTGGTAATGAACTCATTGGAATTTCTTTATATCTTTTGTTTTATAGAGAAACCTCACAAGATCCCAACTGCTCCCTTCTGGAGCCAGTGAGACTATGGCATCCCCAATTGTGGAGTATGTTGTGAGGCTGAAGGTAAGTGGGGAAGGGAAGGAGATGGGAAAAAGGAAGGTGGGAAAGTACCTGGCTATTCAGATCTAGCCACTAAACACGGCTAAAGCCATTATTAAGCAACGTTTCAATTCTGAATTGTGGTCTTACACCAGGGCGATACTGAGAGTATCTTCCACTCTGGAACGTGCCGCAAATATAACGTATATATTATTTTTATTAATTAATTGTGAAATAACACAAATTAATCAAATAAAATTTATTTGCGCACGCCGGGTTCGAACCCGCGACCTTCCGAATGGGAGTCAAGTGTCTTATCACTCGACCACGGAAGGTCGTCTAAGGCTTCTTCTTCTTTTAAGTACTTTTTTCAAAACTAAGATGATTTGAGATGATACACGGAGAAAAATGTTATTCTAAAATAGAAATTTTTATTCGTAAAAACGGTTAAAAACGGGACTAAAGTTCTTACGAACAAATTAACAGTGTTTCATTGTTTATTACCGGGAAATGTAAGAATAATTTGTTGGTACACGTACGAAATTACGTATACCAACAAATTATTCTTACATGTTCTCGTCAACAAACATTGAAACACTGTTAATTTGTTCGTAAGAACTTCAGCTTTTCAACTTCAACTTTTCTCCGTGTATGGTTAGCGAAATCGGAGGATTATTATTACTCTGATCTTTAGGGTTCATAGCTTTATTAAATAATTATTTACTAAATATAGGTATGTAGTGGAAATGTGTAAAAATTTGCGAGTTATGAAATTGAATTGAAAAAAATCTGAAATTCTCTAAGCTTTGGGGTTGTTTACCTACTATCTAACTAGAGTTTAATTCAGAGCGACTTGTTTTGAGTGTATCTCGACGCGTTTCAGCTATTGATCTAATTGTAACCAGTTGTTAACTAAGACGATTTTATTGTTTTTTATTTTAAAAATCTTAGGTAAAAAAAAACTTTTAAAAATCTCAAGCATCTTATACTATTACCCAGATGTATAATTTCAAAACGCAAAATGATTAATTACTCCATGCAAAAACAAAATCACTTTGTTTGATAACATACCTTGACAATTAGTGCCTCAATTTCTTGGTCGTATCTAAGAGCAAAGTGCAGCTTCCCACAGAATTCCAGATCGGCGGAGTCTGTTGAGGATTGCCTCATCAGCTCGTTCTTGTATAGTTCCGGCTAGAAAATAAAGAAAATTACATTATTATCGAATTATTTTCTTTATTTTTGCATTCGCCCTACAAAGGAAGCCCTGAGGAAAATAATTACCCTCACGGCCTGTATCGTCTTTGGGGATGTTGTGTGGGGATCTTTTTAAGAAAGAAAGGAGAAGAAGATCTGGGATGGAGAAAGGTATGAGGAATGGATAGAAATATATGGTTTCAGTGTGTCCAGGAGTGATGGACTTATGAAACAACCCCCCCATTGCGGTACAAGGCGATATTCCGAGAGAGTTCTGCTGTAGAGGTCAACACTTTTCCATCAACGAGTCTCTCCCAGTCCAGCCTATCATGTAGTTGGTGGGCACATCCGTGAACCCGGGCACCCCTGCTAAATCACCAAACGTAGCTAACCACTTGGGGAGACCTAAGGCAGAGGTGACGGTGTAATAGGATCTCTCGTGTTTCTACTCTTGCGGTACGAGGATAATTAATAAAACGTAGGAAGCATTTCATTTTCTATGTATTTCAATTTATGATACAACACGACGTAAGAAAAGGGGTCTAGCTTCCTTTATACTCAATTTCAAAGTGATTGAGCTTCGGCATTTACGTCTGTTCCTATCAGCTCTATAAAAGTGTGCTAGTGATCCTGAAAAAACCTCTTGTGTTTGTAAACATATGAATACAATGATAAAAAATACCGTCACATTTATAAAGTCGACAGTTAATACGAATTTTAGCAAGAGTCCTTTATTAACTTGTACACCGTTTGTTTTTTTTGTAATGAGGATGTGCTTATTTCCTACCGCGATGTCATTTGTCCAGTTCCTATCTCTCCCTAACCATCACCTTTCTGAAAAAGTATTTGAAATTTGGATCAGGGGCAAGAAAAAATGTGAAATATCGAGAGCATTTGTTTTGAAAAAAGTAAAAAGATTTTGGACTATTTTGGAAGCAAGTTTTTGGCGTTTTTCGTCTCCAAAATCTCTTTGGTTTTTAAGTAAATGAAGGAATTCGACCCTCTTTTGCAAGTACATAATATCGTTATTTACTCATTCGTTTTGTAGTACCGATATCTATATAACTGTATTGTGATTGTGTTGTGTGCTCCTTCTCGGAGATACAATGGTAAGTGTTTGGTCATTCCCTTTTCCTTGCGTACCTTGTTTTTTCTTACACACACACCGAATTCAAGAAACACTTTGCGAGTGTAATATGAATTACATCTTTTATTTATACAGCCTTTACAAAAAAGAAGTGTCATAAATGCAGGGTCATAGTTTCAATAAATATTGGGATTGCTTTTCAAATTATCTGCAAGCTTATTTTCTTTTCCAAAGGGTTATTTTATTAGAACTCTATACCGAAATAAATGTGTTAACAATTTGTCTTGCACATTCGTCGAAGAAAGATTCTTTACAATTCCACAGACAATGGAAAGGTTGCATGTTGGAAATTCATGAACTAACAGACAGCACACTGGTTGAGAGCTGAAATAAATTTGGGTGAAGTATATTGTCTTTACAACTTGAGATGAACAATAGATAAGGGATTCGAGAAGTAAGTAGGTATATTTATAGTAGGATGGTTTATCAGATATTGTTTTCATAAAATACCGGGATAGTTGACCTTCCCCTTTCTGTGCTAAAAAATCCGTGCTTCCCGGTGCTGTGTTATAACATGTACCTAGCTCCAAAAATATTTAACCTTCTCCCGGACAACTTAAAAACTGAAACCCAACCCCATAACTTTAATAAACAATTATCTCTATGGATCGTCACACTTAGGAACTATAATATATAATCTTTTTTTACTTAAATTGATTTGTATAACTCTAATATCAATCAATATTATAATTAACCTATTATTATAAATTATTATTATCAAAATATTTAGAAACCTCGATGTATATTATTTGTAATTTAATTTAATTTGTATAATTTAGTAAATTATAATTTAATTTATCAACCATCAAACTATGTAACTTATAAATAAATTATTATTTATCTGTAACCCACATTTCCATAAATTCATTGTGTTATTATCCGTAAACTACACTATCATCAATTATTATATTATCAGTAACTTCGTTAACATAAATTCAATGTTATATTATCTGTAAATTTCATCTATCAATTATTATTTTATCTGTAAATTTCATTGTCATAAATTCCTTGTTATATTTATTACCTGTAAACATCATAATCATTAATTAATATATTATATGTAAATTTCATAATCATAAATTCATTGCTGCATTAACTGTAAACCTCATTATCATAATTATTATATTATCAGTAAACGTACTTCATTACCTTAAATTATGTAATCTGCATACTTCACCCGCCATAACACAGGGACATCCCTAGCATGGCGGGCAAAATAACACAATATCTACACTATGTATAAAATTCTTTTAATAAATAAATAAATAAAACACAAGAAGAAATTGGCGATTTAAAAGCGGAAAAATATAATTATTTGTAGCAAATCGCTATATTTAATTATGGTTGAAGTCAAAAATGATAATAATTGATATTTAATTGCTGCAAACATGAAAAACCTAAGAGTATGGATATTAGAGAGACGTCATGTGAAGTGTGCCCGCGCGCTCCAAGTGTGCCTTTTCAAGAATTTTACCCAAACGGCTTACATTGGCTGCTGGTTTTTGGCCGTTTAATACGTTCCGACAGTAGCCATTTTACATGGTTACAGCCAATGTCATCATGGCGAATTCTCGAAAAGGCACACTTGGAGCGCGTGCGCACACTTCACATGCCGTCTCTCTAATATCCATACTCTTAGTGAAAAACCATCGGCAGACGCTCAAAAACGGGCGAGGAATTAATACCGAATGGCTACTGTACCTGGCGTTCTGCGGTGAAGCGTCGCAATGCCTGCACGCTTCACACATCTTTACGACCCACCCACAGCGCTGTTCATGTCACATGTTTAATGGTATCTTTTCTCACCGGGAAAATATTATTTTTATTTATTTTTTTATTAATAGAATACATGATAATACATTAATACATTTTCACACATATGAAACATTAATTCACCATACTAGGCGACTGCCTGTTTCATGGTGACCAATGGAATATAGTGAATATGTGAGGTCTTAAGAGGCTAGACTTTGAACCACACGTGGAACACCCGCGTCTGTCATTCTGTCCCGCTCACAATAAGCTCACGCACACTTACAATACATGCGAATGCGAAATGTGCGAATGAGATAACGCTCAAATTTACCTACAGAAATCGCTCGAAAAGGGGTTTATGGAGAATACACTTTTCTACACCAAAACTTTCACGAAATTGAAATTTTAAAAAATATATATTTTTTAGAAAGAAGAAGCTACGTCGGTAGCTTTTTATAATTTTATAATTCTTTATGAGAGTTGAGTTAGCAGCACTTTTTCCTTAAATAATATATTTTGATAAATCGTTCATGTTTGACAGTGAATGTTTACGTTAATACGAAACGAATCGAAAATTCGAAGACATACCGACATAGTTTTCACCCTCTAGAAGGCATTATAAAAAAAATATATTCATTGTGTACAATTTTCGATGTAGAAAAGTGTTTTTTCCCGGGCGTCCTTTTTGTATGGGCCGAAAAGCGAAGTCTATCATCTTAAATAGGATAGGAATTAAATATTTATAGATGTTGAAAGTAAGAAAGATTATAATGGAAATGGAAAATATAAAAATAGAAAACAGAAAAACAAAAAAAAAAAAGAATAAAGAAAAACAAAAAAGAATAAAGAAGAATAATACATGCTGTTATGCAGTATATGTGTATATGTACATGCTTGAGTGAGCGCGTAAATATGCGCCTACACACATACATATGTTTTGAGATAATCTCAAATTGTAAAAGGCGGAATAATATAGGTCGTAATTCGCGGCCTAGGTAACTAGCACGGTCTATCGATAAAGTCGGCAACTTTTCATCGTCCCTGAGTATGACTGCAGATCGCCAACGAACAAACGTTCACGAAGCCCAAGTGCTTTTAATATATTCTACGTGAAATGTTGTTTGCACGTTAGCGAACTTCAGTCATGCTCGGGAACGATGACATGTTGACAAGATAAAGCCTAGCCTAGATACCCTGGAGATCTAGCGCAGAAGATACCCTATATCAATACGATATTTACTAAACACGTCGCGTATGGTCAGTTATCATCATTTGCGAGTATGGTCAACAATTGAAAAGAAATATTCTGACCGACCACTGACAAATTTAGCGCGGCCTCCTGAGTGTCAGATAAGCTGTCAATATTGGTGTGGCTTTAAACACTATGGCCGTGCTCGGATAAACAAACTAGACAAACCTCACCCCATGAATCCGGGCACCCCTGCTAAGTCAGACGGTGTGACAGAGTTTAGAAATAATGGCAGACGTCAAAAATGTTTTGATCTTATCATACACACATTGATTTTCATCCGTGTGCCATACGTTTGTCTTCTCTACCCTACTCGCTCAACAGCCGTTTGCTCTACCTCCTATCCAAATTCCGTCGTTAATGGTATTACGTGAAATTCATGTTGATTGTAAATAAATTATATATTTAAGACAGGAGCTAAACCGCGGAATTCTGAATTCCGACTCAATTCCTTATTTTGGCAGGGTTCTAACCGCTGTCGGAATTCTGTCACAATTGCCAGTTGGCAATTTGGTTAATACACGAAATTCGATATTTGCACACTGTGTTAACAATTTCAACACATAAACAGTATTGAAACAAATACCCCAGCACTTGCGTTATATCTATATATCGTTATATATTATATACGTTCATATCGTTACATTTAAATCGTTACATATACATCGATACTCTTACCTAGTTATGTTACATTGTTTAATTCTCGTGAATTAAACAACGAGCATTAGGTTTACCGATGTTTTATTTTCTGTTATATAAATATGTATGTTCCCTAATACGGCCAATGGGGTTTTCAAAGAAATTTAAAAAAAATGTTAGTCAAAAACCGAGACGGTCGCAGCAACTCACGGGAAGACTAGTCTTGTCATTGCGTGGTCGCGGGTCGATACATATCCGGCATCAGCATCCTAGGCCGAGACAGTTGCAGCAACTCACGAGAAGACCAGTCTTGTCATTGCGTGGTCGCGGGTCGCTACATATCTGGAATCAGCATCCAAGGCTGAGACGGTCGCAGCCACTCACGAGAAGACCAGTCCTGTCATTGCGTGGTCGCGGGTCGGTGCATATCCGGCACCAGCACTCTAGGCCGAGACAGTCACAGCAACTCACGAGAAGACCAGTCTTGTCATTGTGTGGTCGCGGGTCGCTACATATCCGGCATCAGCATCCTTTTGCCGAGACGGTCGCAGCAATTCACGAGAAGACCAGTCTTGTCTTTGCGTGGTCGCGGGTCGCTACATATCCGGAATTAGCCAAGGCCGAGACGGTCGCAGCAACTCACGAGAAGACTAGTCTTGTCATTGCGTGGTCGCGAGTCGCTACATATCCGGCATCAGCGTCCTAGGCCAAAACGGTCGCAGCAACTCACGAGAAGATCAGTCTTGTCATTGCATGGTCGCGGGTCGCTACATATCCGGAATCAGCATCCAAGGCCGAGACGGTCCCAGCAACTCATGAGAAGACCAGTCTTGTCATTGCGTGTCAGATGTCATAACACGTTGTCATAAGTTAATGAATATCCGGTACTAGCTTCATCGGTTGGGACGGTTGCAGCAAACTCACGAATAGATCGGCTTTTAACGTGACCTAACCCAAATCGCAAAGAAAAAGGCGTACTTTCTTGGAATATCTAGTGTCAATTTCTAGTGTTCTAACCCAAAGCGCATTAAAGCGGGAAGGCGTAATTTCGTGGAACTTCTGGTTTTTGTGGTTTCCTAACCCAAAGCGCACGAAGCAGAAAGGCGTTCTTCATGGAATTTCTGGTTTTAGTGGTTTCCCAACCTTACTACGACGCAGAAAGGCATTCTTTCATGGATTTTCTAGTTTTAGTGGTTTTCTAACCAAAGCGCACGAAGCAGAAAGGTGTTCTTCAAGGAATTTGTGTTAGTGGTTTTCAGTGGTTTCCTTACCTTACTACGACACGGAAAGACATTCCTTTATGGATTTTCTAGTGTCAGTGGTTTTCTACTCCAAAACGCACGAAGCATATAGGCGTACTTTCACGGAATTTCTGGTTTTAGCGTTTTCTTAACCAAAAGCACACGAAGCAGAAAGGCGTACTTTTTGTAAAAAACTACTCTACTTCTCTAAAAAAACGTGAATTTTTAAGAAATTATTCAGATTTGGATTATATTATAACTTACATTTTAGAATACTCTCTGAAAATCGCTTATAAATATTTATTTATGTTGTTTTCACTAACAAAATTTATAAATAGCCACACGTATCAGATGCGAAATGGGTTTTATGTTACAGTCGTAATGAAAGCGCACAAACACAGTATGAATTAATAAATAATAGAAATCGGGAGACTAAAAGTAAAATTGTGGTGTATTTCATGAAAAATAAGAAACAAAATAAAATTTATTTTGGGAAACGTGTAGGCGGTAACTGTCAACATATATTTTGATAATAAAGTCAATAAGATTATTCTTTTCAGAAAACAACGCATTACTACACGAAGAATTATTTACTGATATTTATTTATGTCCTTTGAAAAAAATCGTGGGTATTTTTATTTACGTGGGAAGAGTAATTCGAAGTATTTTGACATGATGACTGTGTTTCGAGTAGGAATGTTATTTTAAACATCCACAGTTTCTTCTTCCGAGCAAGTGGCCATTCCTATTTGGTGGAATTTTATAAGGATGATTATTAGGGAACCATAGAAGAAAACAAACAGAAATTTATACTCTCGGTTATGAACGCATGACCTCTGCTCCCAAATTAAAGTCCTTTAACAAATTACCTTACGAAAGCAGCCAAACATTGGATAAATTTGATTCTAATACATAATTTCAAATTACATGAATTTCTAGGTAGGGTTATACATTATTTTGTTCCGGCCTTATGATGGCTAAAATCGGACCATTTTTATAATCGAAAAAGTCGATTATGTGTTTACGAATCCGTTTTTTCCAGAACCACAATTTTTCCTCGATAATTACGATTTGTAATTTGTAGGCTTTTACTTTGATGGATTCTTTCTTAAACCTCTAACTATTTGAATTACCCATTATATTTTCCATATAATCGACACTCAGAGTCAAGATATTTGGAACAAATTTAAACATTTTTCACTTTTTAATTAAATCAAAAAATAATTAGGAATAAACATAATTACATATATGTAGAAATAAACATAATTACATAAAAAACAATGGCAATATATCAATACAGTGGAATTCCATTATGAATTGTCAATATCAAATATAGATCCTTTATGACGGTTTTATTTATTTACTGTTCTAGATATACATAAACCTTTATGCCAATTTCCCACCTCATCTATTCTATGAACTTTTTAAAACGAACCGTTTTATGATAGAAAGGAATTGTTGCACGTTCACTTTTGCTCTATTTCTATTATATTTCAATTAAAAAAAGTTCTATATCGTAAGAATATTGAAATTACTATTTATTTTACTGTTGCAATACAGGATAATCCTAGTGAGACATGGACAGTGAAAATAAATATTTCGGTCAAGAGCCATTCGTAGTATATATAATGTTTTGCCGTTCATACGCTTCTATTTGACGGTATATTCTTTGTATTTGTTCTCGATATTTTTATTTTATTATTTTTAATCCATCCAATTTGCAATCTAGAATATAATTTTTCTTCGTAAATCATCATTATTTTAAAAATCGAAAACTGTCGATTTTTTTTTAGACGATTATTTTGAAAGGATATTTCGTTCATATCCATGACTTTTTCAGTGACTATTTTCGGAAATCTCCCTTGAGGTTTCTTCGGTTGCCATGAATAATAAGTTAGTTCAAAACCGACCCAAAGCAGCTCGAGTTCGTTAAGAAATTTCTAAAATTAGTCTGAACATGGTTAGTTATTACACGTCACAAATTTCTACCCGGATTTGAACGAGTTTAAACTTGAATAATTGTTTTAAACTTTTAAATAATTGGTTTGCGATATTTTGCAATTTTTTTTGAAATCACAAGTAATCTGCGCTAATATAAATATAAAACCAAAGTAAGTATGTGTAACCAATGGCATAGCAAAATAAATAGACGCGTTATTATCTCCTAAAATTAACCCAAAATGGGATAAGTATGAAACACTCTTATGTTTCAAGTAAATTCCCAATTCAAACGTTTTTCATATACGACAAAGCAAAGATGCAACCAACATCCCTTCCGTAGATTACTTTTGGTGATTTAGCAGGGGTGCTTGGGTTCATGGGTTGAGATTTTGTCTAGGTCTCGACACTTTTGCCCACCTACTGAGTGACGGGCCGGTTCGGGACTGATTGAGGGAGACCTTTCGACTTCTCCAGCCGAACTCTTTCGACCCATCGCCTTCCACCGCAGTGGGATCCTTTGCCCAACTAGAGCATAGCGGACCGGATCGGGAGAGACTGGCTGAGGGAGACGTTTTACCTCTCCATCTGGACTATCTCGACCCTTCGCCTTGCACCGCATTTGCAGGGATGGATTCATACGTTTATTACTCATGAACACATTGACCGCCTGATTCCTACCCACTCCTCATATATTTTTCTTCCCAGAACTTCTTCTCCTTCCTTCCATCCTGTCTATTAAAATACATTTAATAATTACCTTTGTTAATACAATAGTGTAAAAAAGAGACGAATTTTGGCTTTACAAGTATGTATGTTTTAACGACGAATTGAGTTTTGATTGTTTCGATGTATTGACTATTGCAAAATAAAAAGAAATAAATTAATAAATAAAATTCTGGCTCCAGGCGTCGGACAATTTTATTGGACGGTATTCGTATTAAAAAAAAAATAAAAATTGGTAGAAATAATTATTTCTTGCGAAAACAACAAACATATGCCCTTTTCATGTATTGTGTGATAATTAATGGAATTATTAATGTTAGATGTGTTACGTGCTCCCACTGTAAATATAATGTCACGCTTTGGTGAACAAAATCTCTCCCATTCATTCTCCTTAAATCACCCTAATTAAATAATTATAATCTACCATCACAAACTACTTTAGACTTCAACTAAGATACCTTTCAGTTACCTTGCCATTAATTAACAAACAGATTCTAACTACCCTTTGCTTCTATTTAGTACCTACACATAACTAAAAGATTGCACACATTCAAACACGATAAAGAAATGAAATTCACAAAAGCGGCATACCTGCCAAAATTATTATTATTTTTTTTTTTACATTTAGTCCACACAGGAGGCCCCGAGGAAAATAATTTCACTAAACGCTATCTTTGGGGATGGTGTGTGCAGGGTATTTTAAAGAAATGGAAGGATTGAATCTGAATCTTGAGAGACCCATGTTTTTTTTTTTTTTACATTTGCTCCACACTCTTAATTTAAATATAAAATAATTTTAAAATAGCTCACCTAACGTTTTTTCTAACTTAAAATACTTATAACAAAAAAAAACACATGTAATAATATATAATCTATGAACGTTATCGTCACCTCACTTTTTTGACGTTTCATGTAAAAATAATTAATAAAATTCCAAAAGCTTCATATCCTTTTTTCAAATTGCGGTCGCAAACTTGATATCGTAAAGGTGGAAATTTTAATTGCTTTGTTGTTTATATTATTTGAATATAAAGCGTGATATTTTCTCTTTCCAACACCGTTTAGATCATATTTTTCAAGGTGACGAGGAGACACAACGATATCTATGAGATTTATATGAAAATTCCCAAAAGCGAACAAATTAGTCCTAGGATTAACAAAATAATGCTACGAAAACCTCACAGTAATTAAGACATCATTACGTAGAAAGCACTCAGAATTCAGTCAGTTTTCCAAGCCGGGTCACACCTGGGGAGTTTTTGTGACAACAAGTAGTTTCTTTATGTGATTTATAGCCATTCTATTTCCCGAGAAGGTTTTCTATCTGCTCTTAGGGAGCGGTCTTAAGCCTTGACACACTTTTTACTAGTGATACACAACCTTTGTATGTAATACTGACACGTGTGATGTGGAATTAATTATTTAAATTTAGGTATTACCAAAGAATACCGGAAATTAGTCCCCTTTAAATCAAATTCTAGACGTATTGACTCTTTTTTACAAAAACAGATAAAATGATTTTGAAAGATTGTTATTTTATCAAAAACTAAGTGTATTTTTAATATACTATGGTTGTAGCGTTGGTTGTTGGGAGAATTGTTCAATTTTCAAACGATAGATTCTATTAAACAACACAACTTTCAAATTATATACAAGAAAATAAATCAATACAAAATCTAGTCAACACGGTTTTAAGAATTTAAATTTTAGTTAAATTAAAATCATTAAATAATAAATCCGAGAAGGTGTTCAAAAATACCGCAGTTTTTCTATTTATTTAAGGTCTTACAAACTAAAATATTTCTTTTTTTTTTACACGCTTATTTTTGTTTAGACATTATTGAAAAACCGCAAATACTTTGATCAAAAAATACTTACAAGTAGTACACGATATTTATGATATGAGCATTTTTATTGCTTACTTGAATGGAGGTATATATTAAAACCAGTTTTGAATGAAATAAATCGATATTAAATTTTGAATTTAAAAAGAGGGCAAAATCTCCACACGTTATGCGTTTCTGATATATTGTTTCCTTCAAGCAAGCATCACGAGGTCAGGCGGAAGATGGTTTTGCCGGATAATTGGATGGAGAAATAGGCACACAGGAAGCATAATATATATATAAGGCTGCGTAAATTCTTAAATAAACCGGAAGAGAAAAAGCTCGAACTTCCCGAGGTCAGTTATTTTTCAAAGAACTCTGAAGGATGAATATTAATTGCTCGTTAATTTATATCAGCGATATTGTTGTAATTTAAAAAGCTTCATTTTTTATTCTTGTATTATTCTTGAAATAATATTAATATTTAAAGTGTTGATTTAAACCATGATTTACATGCTTATCTATTCAAGAGGTCTAGCATGGAAGATCGATAAAACCCTATATCAATACGATATTGCCCAAATCCGTCATGGTCAGTTATCAATATTTGCGAGCACGGTCAACGATTGTTAAAAGATATTCCGACAGACGATTGATAAGTTTTAACGCGGACTCCATAGTAGATATCATAGATAATATTCGGTTAACTGTTCGTTATGCAAAATTACTGACTTACTTAATGTACGGATTAAACTAACACAGCTCTTAGAACTGAAAGAAATCGTATACGCGATCCATAGACTTATAATACATTTGAGAGGCAGTCAATTGATTCCGTTCGATTTTTGTGCAACGTAATGGATTGAGATATGACTAAAGACATCATTAAGTAATTAACTCCCGTTAGTTGGCAAAAATCAAATACTGACTGCCAATGCATATTTAGGTTAGTATTTCATTTATCATTACGAAATTATTAATTTATTTTACGCATTTGATTGGCGTTTGACGTTTCGGAATGTGAATTTGTAGATAGATCCGCCAATGTTGCCAGCGGATATCAACCGTGAACATGTCATCGGAATGTCGATATAAAGTCGTCGGAAATTATGCATTTCGGCCTAATATTGTAAAGTTATCAATTTCTTTGTGCTTGACCCCCCTTTGTTCAAAGAGTTACAACTGATGTCATTTTAAATATTTATAAACCAAAAAACAGTAAGTTCGCGGGTTTTAATCCTGGCATATACATATAAATTGAATTTGTTTAATGTGTTTTATTTTAAAAATAATTAATTAAAAATAATATATATGTTCAAAATTATAAAATTACTGCATATTCCAGAGTTGAAGATACTCTCAGAATCGCCATTTAGACCGCCCCGAAGACCACCATTTAGAATTGAAACAATGCATGAAATGTAAACCATGTTTGATGACCAGATCTGAATAAGCAGGTACTTCCCACCTTCCTCCTCCCTATCTCCTTCACCCCCTAAATACTTTCAGTCTCATAACATACCCCATTTGGGGATGCCATAATCTCATTGGATCCAGACGAGAGCAGTTATGATTATTCCAGTATTCACATAAAAAAGTATATATTTTAATGAATAAAGTCGTACATAATATGCTACGACATACAAAATGGTCCCTATAAGGGATCGGTGAGTATAAAATATGTGTCATATTATGTTGGTCTGAATCCTCGTCAGTTAGTTACAATTTTGAAAATGGAAATTAAAATTATTTTCTGTAAAATATTACGATATAGACGGGTAATTTATGGCTTGTCTGAATACTTCAAACAATGAGTTTTGCAATTGACACTTAGACGATAGACTTCGCTTTTTGGCCCATACAAAAAGGACGCCGTCGAAAGGAATATTTTTTTAATATTGCCTTTTGAAGGTGAAAGCTATGTCGGTACGTTTTTATATTTTCGAAGCGTTTCGTATTAACGTAAATATTCACCTTTAAACATGTTTTTTTAATCATTTTTATTATAATAATTTTTTTTTATTTACTCACAAGAGTCCCAACTGCTCCCGTCTGGATCCAGTGAGACTATGGCATTCCCAATTGGGATATGTTGTGAGGCTGAAGGTAAGTGGTGAAGGGAAGGAGATGGGAAAGAGGCAGGTGGGGAAGTACCTCGCTATTCAGATCTAGTCACTAAACACGGCTAAAGCCATTTGGAGCAACGTTTCAATTCTGAATGGTGGTCTTACAGCAGGGCGATACTGAGAGTATCTTCCACTCTGGAACGTGCCGCAAATATAGTATATATTATTTTTAATTAATTAATTGTGAAATAACACAAACTATTCAAATAAAATTTATTTGCGCACGCCGGGTTCGAACCCGCGACCTTCGGAATGGGAGTCTATAGCGTTACCACTGGACTACGCCGGCCGGCCAATGTATAATTTATCGGAAAATAATATTTCAGGAAAAAGTGCTGCTAACGCAATGCTCAATTCTCATAAAGAATTACAAATTTATAAAAACAAATCAACATAGTTCCTTCTTTTGATTACATATTTTTGTTTTAAAATTACAATTTAGTAAAAGTTTGGGTGTAGAAAAATGTTTTCTCCAGAAATCCTTTTTCGAGCGATTTCCGTAGGTAATTATGAAAGTTTACCGTGTACCGTAAGTGTGTGTTAGCTTATTTAGAACGGAATATAATGACAGACAATGAAACACCTAAATGTTCCGCGTGTGGTGCAAAGTCTAGCCTCTTAAATTCTAGACAAATTAGATTTTATCTAACCAGATTTTACGCAGGACTAACTAACTCACAGCACAGACAACCGAAATTATTAAGTTTAATGAAGCGTATAGCATAAATAAAATAGGGCAGAAATCTTATTGATTGAAACAGCATAAACTTCTCTAGAATGGTGCCCTGGTATTGTGAAATGTGCACTTCCTTCTGTTTGGAATTTTATAAGCACGAAAAATAATTACCACAACGAACAATATTTATCGCAGATGTCTAGATTCCTGAATTTCATATCGTAAGCCCACGGATCGTGATAAATATTGACGCGTAGGCTTCACGTTCAGTATTTATCACGATTCGGAATTCCGAATTCAAATCAATTGATATTTTAACGTAGAAATCCGGTGATCTATACTGTGATCCGTCTACATACTATCCCACACGTTAAAAAAATATCGTGATGTTTTTATAAATATTGAAGGATCACAAAAAATACTGAATGTCTATGGTAGCACTCCGGTCCACATTGATGGATCGTAATAAATATTGAACGTTTTGTCTACACCCAAGGCTCGAAGCCAATAAAAATTGAAATACTCCTTAACCAGGCTATTATTAGTCAAGATGCCTCACCGTCTGTTCCAATTAAAAAAAAAACAAACAAAAAAAGTCAAAATTGGGACGAAGCCTGTTAGTATATAAGAGTAAGTAAAATGAATAAATATATGTAAATTCCTATATAGCGTATAAAATAAAATTATGTAAATAGTTCCGTATACATTTCGTATTGTATTTTCAAAATATTATCATATCTCACACCCACTGGAGACATACTAGGAATAAATTTAATACGGACCGAGGTGTTATTGATTTGTGTTTTGCGTATCCATACATGTCAATATTTTGAAGGCTAGAGTTGTTTATTTTTATTTGTCAATGCGCCTTACATAAGCTGAAAGAATTGCATTTTGTAGTATGGTTCGTCTAAGTAAAAGAGAAAATATTACAAAACACAAATAGGAAGCTTTTATAATGACCAAGTTTGTTGCTAAATCACAATTTTTGATTATCGGTTTACATTATAAATACAATAAACTATTTTTTGTATAAATTTAAGCTTTTCCTACCGTTTCCACTAAGAACAATTAAAATAATTGTTATTTACTTTATAAAAAAATATAATTATAAACTAAAATATCTGTGACAGTTCCATTGATTAACATTTTTCTTTCTTACAAAATTATTTAAAAAATAAATTTAAAAAAAGCTTTGTGCTTGTAATTGCGACTTGGTTTACTGAGTGATTTTGGATTACCTAAATTTGTAGACGTAAGCCACACTAAGAACACATACATTTTTGGCTTGTGGCTCTTAACAAACAAACAATAAAGTATATTTTGTGCGTTCGGGAACCGAACCCACCATCCATTGACTTGAAAAATGTTAAGAATATTACCTTACTACATTTTTTTAAATTTAAAAAATAGATTTCTCCGTTGGAAAAAAAGGTTTGGGGCAGTTCTGACATCTTCAAGTTATTAGAATAATGTAATTTTATTTGGCTTTTAACAAACAGTTGTATATATGTTATTAATATAATTACATGGTTGCATGTATCTGTATATTTTTGTAAGTACTATTTTATAAAATTCATATTATTTACAAAACACAAATGGTTAGAGAAAAACATAAAGTGGAGCTTATTTATTTAGAATTAACGCCACAATACCATTTACATACAATTTTTTTAAAACAGTCATAGTACAGTAAAGAAAGGAAAAATTATAAGATTACATAAAGGATAACGTTGGTACGAAGTTAATGAAAGCAGTGAAGAAGAAACAAAAACAAAAAACCTGTTATGCAGTTACCCCGTTACAATATGAACTGCTAAAGTGTTATAATAGTGCAACATCATACTTCAAAATATGCATATTAAAAATATTTGCAACATCAGCATAAAATTTACCTAGGGTTTGTAATTTATTTATAACAGAAATATAGCCTGAGACCGTAGTATAGTTGTCACAATAATTGATACTAGGGAACACCGATCTAATGGTAGGAATATGAAATTTAATCAACGTTGATATATCAGGGCAATCAAACTGGTAATATACATTTTTATATAAAAACTTAAATAAAAAAAATTGTCTTGTCTTAAAAATTTCAATGAATGTAATTAAAATCATAATCTAAAGGAATTCAATGTCTAAGATAAATACTCCTCTAACATTTGTTTTATGACGCTTTTAATAATATCAACGTGATTATTAAATACAGGTGACCAAATTGCAGAGTTATATTCTAGAATGCTTCTAACGAGTGATGTGAACAGATATTGAAACAGAGAACTTTGAAAGAAAAAGAAAAACATGGACAACGTGAATTTAAACGAAGACACTATCTATGTAAAATTAAAATACATGTACATCATAAAACAATGTTCAAAGATAAACAAGGAGGAGAAAGAAAAAATAACATAACAATTTAATTTAATTTTTTCTGATATATATTTAGTAAATTGAACTGAGGATAAATAAAAATTTCAGCGAGCGAATTACAATTTATATGCCAATTTATTATTGTATGTATAAGGGTGTACGGAGCTTGTAGTGAACCTACCCCTGGCCTTTACTAACTTCTATGGGTCTCGGGACCTCCTGTAATGTACCTGTGGGGCTACCCGGCACCCGTTGTAATGATCCGTAGTCGTCTACCCTTGGTTTTTCTATTCTTTCCCTTTAACACTAGCTGTCGGGATCTACTGGCTACGCTACCCTTATCTTTTGGCCTTCGATCAATATACCCTTGTATCTAGCTACACCTAACTTTTCCTTAAACCCCTGCGATTTTCTCACAGTAAATAAGATTTAAGATTTTTTGCACATTATTCCTATTTACCACGTTGTGTGATTTTTTGATTCGGTAATTACATTTGAATGTGTAAATTAATACACATACACATGTAGAGGAAATAATGTAGTGTGTGTGGTAACCTCAAATTCTTTTGGAGTAAAGTGTGAAAGAATCTCGTTTGATAAACTAACCCCGTTTTTTAGATTGTTTTGTTTTATTTTCAAACCTATACTCGTATTACCCGCCTTTTCTCAACTTAAACGGAGTGTCATTGGCGCTAATCCTACAGTGAATTGTCAGCCGGTTTATAAAATTCAAAGTCGTAGATTTCTTACCCGATTTCTTCCTGTCTATAGGTTTACATTGTGTTATTTTTACATTACGTGGACAGTGTGTATTATGACATACATGTCGGGATCCTTGCGAAGCTCTCAATGTCGTCGTACTGCACCTAAATGGTCAAGTTATTATTGTTATTAGTATACACTACATGTACTGGGGAAGAGGAAGGTGAGGAGGGGTGATAGGAGGATCTGGGGAATGTTGTTTCCTGAATAAGTCGGCTCCTCCTCTAACCAAATAGATACTGGTGACCAACATTCCGGACAAAGACCCAATCATTACGTTTGCTAGGATGGTCCTTAAGTCCTGATTTTGTTCTCTTGCATGAACTTCATTGCTACGAAAGGGTCCCTTCACGCCAGATGAAAGCGCGCAGAGTCCTCATGTCACTTCCAGTATTATCCCGACTTCCTATCCTCCAGATTTGATTTTAACTCGACTGATTCTAGAAGGGGTATGTCCATTTCTTCCCTTATCATGACTCTACTCGCGTTGAGTGCGTACGGAGCCGTTTGAGATGATCCTTTCGTCTCCTTCGTAGGATAATCATTGGCTTGCGTTCCTCGCCTCCAAGAGCTGACATAACTTCTACCTCGTAAAAACTATGTTTGCTTTCAGGTCGACACTACTGGTAGTATGCAATAGTGCTACAGACTTATTCTCACGGAATACCACGCCGACGTCCCCTCCACATAACTTCGCAAAACTTGGGATACCTTCGGTCGAAACGCCTCCGTCAGCGAATCATACCCTACCATTCCAAGTGGCATTTTCTTTTTATTCTGTCTTTCATGCCTTTTCACTCTGCATGACCCCGCGAAAGGGATTAACTTCCAGTACCCCGCGTGATTGCTCAGTTTACGTTGACATCCCCTATCGCATGATAGCGTAAGAAAAAAAGCCCTCTTTGTCTCATATCTTGTGGGGATATAATTTCAGTGACGCAATTGCATTCCCCAATCGTGAAGTCTATATTTCGCAGGTCAAGCGGGATTTTGGAAGGGTTTGATTGAGAAAACATTACCGAAATAATGTTGATTTCATTTTTTGTAAGGAAGCCTGAAAGAAATTTGACATGATAATATTGTTGTTAGTAAACAATTATAATGTTTAAATTCAATTCTCCAAATTTCATTTTTGAACTAATATCCAGTATGGTATGGATGTTCCCGTCACTCCACTTTGGTTCGGCATACCTCAGAAAAAACCTACTAATCTGGATGACTGTACGGCTACGATTTATGGCCGAGACCCTTTTTTATGCGCAAAAAAAATATAAGTTCGTTGAACCAACATTGATAATAGATTTAATTTGGGACAAATCTCGTAATTACACATTGAGAATAATATTTAGAACACAATTTAAATCCTGGAACATAACTTCTTTTATCATTGGTTTTGTAGATTGGCAGATCCTCTCAGGTATCGGGACCATGTACGACCTGTAATTTAATTAAAATGTTTCTTTCACTCACCTGAACGAAGCCTGATTACGTACATGTGGGGAAAATATTAAAAGTAAAAAACCTTCCTGTCACTATGATTCGGTAATTTAGTCCCCAGAAGTAGTAACACCCATGACTCTATGTCACACTTTTATTTGAGTTTAAGAAAATACGTAGGTTATTAATTATTATTTGTTAACAATATTATCGAAGATGACATTTATACGTAGGTATTTGTTGATATTATTTTGAATATTTGTATTATCTTGATTATATGATATATTGAAGCAACTACAAGCGCGTAGGTATTGTTTATTATCGTTGAACAATTTCAAATTGGGGGATTCAAAACAAGCAATAGTTTATTTTATATTATTATTATGCTCGCGGAAGATCGAAGGTGACATTTGTATGTAGGTTATTTATTTTGATGTTGTTTTGATATTATTATTTTGTGTGTACAAGTTTGAAAATGATATTTGTACGTTATTATTGACTAGACTAATTTTATATTTCAAATCAAAATTCACGCGATGCACTCCCTTCTATTTTTAAAACACAAAGTTACGTTATTATTAACTCACAGAAGCTAAGTATTTCATTCACTTTGGTTATTATTTTGGTTTTGATAATTCAAATTAATTTTATTATTTAATTAATTCACCCGCGGCGCACTGTCATTCACTGCAGCTAATTTTCAATAGAGTATTTTAACAAGCCGAATAATTAATTTATGTACACGAACTATTGTTCCTCACGAAGTCACAAAAGCACTCGTTTTTATAATATTGATTAATTAAATACGAACGATACCAATTATTTATACACAAAAATATTCAGAAACTTCACTATCAACGGTTGTCACTCTCCATAGGCCGTCTCTCGATCCCTCGATCCCGACTCTTACTGCCCCCTCGCCGGTACCCAGCCCTTCGAATATCTTGTCCAAAAAAAGGTGCCAGGTGTGGACTCAGGACGCACACCTCGTCTTCCGTAGAGCGCTTTATAATTGCAAATTCGGACAATTTCAACTTTCATTTGGATATTTTTTTCCTGATTCTCTATCTCCAAAATTAAATATGTCCGTTTTAATTATTTCTTTGTCTGGCCGCCGATAAGTGTAACTCACCCTTTTGATGCAATTTTGCTTTAAACTTTTTCTAGAATTCTGCAATCGGTCTTTCCTTAATAATCGGTAAATTATCTCGGCTAATTGTGACTTTACATCTGAAATAATTATCACTCTCGCACTCTCCCATTTATTTTTGTTTAAAATTTGCGGCAGGTAAAATTGAATTCAGTAGTATTTCGGCTTAATTCTCATGGTGACATGAAATTGTTTCTGTCATTTACTTGATTCACCACATTCCTTGCAGTTTCGTGCAAATAATTCATTTTCCGCGTCCGTAGATGTTTACAACTATTTTTTTATCTTTCGTCCCTTTTCATGATCAGATATAATATTCGTAAAACTTTGTCTGGTAACAACTAATATCACCTTATTAATTCAGAATTCATTTTCTTAATGCGTTTCAAATAGCTCTAAAGTCTAGTACGTACCTGTTTGACTTCATTTTTTGTGTACGCAAAAGTAAAATCTTATTTACTTTTAATCTGAGTGTTTTGTTTACCTTTCGAAAAATCTCGATCTATAGCACTAATTCATAGATTGTATACGTCGTTAATTTTAATTGGTTTTCTCAATACTTCGTTTGTATCCTGTAGTGGTAATTTGGGCTTAATTACCCCATTTATTCCTCAAAACCATGTAAGTTTTTTTGTTACTAAACAAACTCTCTTCGACAAGCTCTAGGATTTTAAATTTATGGTCGGTCTGAAGTGTCGGCTTACATTCAATATTGATAAATTTTAAACGTGGTATCGATTTGAAAACTTCGAGCCCTTCATTATGTCATCACCTTTATTTACCTCAGCCCTTCTCAGATTGTGATTTTTCTGTCCTTTCCAATAGCGGTCGCTAGTGTAGTCGATTTGAAATTTCGTTTAGGTGGGAAAAATTTTGTATGAGCTCTTCCGATAAAGAAGATGCTTTTTTTTTTCTTTCGAACGTAGTGTTGAAGCCATCACAAGCTATGCTAACATTAATTTTCCATACTGGATATCACATTATTATGTTTTAAAGAGAGGCGTCCATTGTTACTAAATTGCTCTTGTGGTTTTTGCGGTGAGAAAATACCAAAGGGTGTGAGGTTTTGATATGGAAGGGTTGAGTCATAGAGCCTTTGTCGATTAATTTCGAGAAAATTGGAAAACGTTTAGCAATAATTGAACAGAATACATAAATATTGAAATGGGACAAAGGACCGCCACGTTTAATATGCATACCAAACACATTCATCCCCCGTTATGAAAATTCCGCGAATGTTTAAATTCAGAGAATATCATAGAAGGTTTAGATCTAATTATTTTGTTCTTGAAATTATGATATGGCGAATAGAGCGAATGTTTTTAATCTTTAAATTAGGGAAATCAAAATTAAAAAATATATACGTTGGAATAATAAACATATAAGGTTAGAAGTAAAACAAAAAAGTTTACACATATATATTTATTGTGTAGTGCATATGAATATGTATGTTGTTTCAAAGCTAGCAGTCCACAATGGAATGCTTGTACCCACCCTGATGTATGGCAGTGAGAAATGGAACTGGCAGATGAAAGTAGACTGAATGCTGTTGAAATGAGATCCCTGAGGCGTATGTGTGGTAAAACCATGTATGAACGTGTGAGAAATGTGGAGATTCGGAAGGAATGCAAGGCTGATGTAAGCGTAATGAGTAAAATTAAGAAAGGACACTCTTAAGGTTTGGATATGTAGAGCAAATGAACGAAGAAAGGAGCGTAAGGAGAATATATGATGGAAGTGTGAATGGTATAAGAAGTAGGGGACGTCCGAGGAAGACATGGCACGATCAAGTGAATCAGATACTTGAGTCGGGCCATGTCAAGAGTCAGAAAAATAGAAGAGTATGTATGAGACGATGTATGAATGTGAATGAGGCAAAGAGTGTGTGCCAAGACCGGGGTGTTTGGCGGTCCGTCCTCTATGCCTACGCCTGCGGGGAAACGGCGTGATGGTTAGTTAGTTAGTTATATTGTTTCAATGACTTTCAACAGATGTCCATAGTATGTCATGCTGTATGTTGTTATACGTAGTTTTGCTGTGTCTCAACAGAGGTCTGTAATGTTTTATGAGAGAGTCAACTGTCGCCTAATAGTCGATGATATCCGATCGACAGGTGGAAATCTTTAGAGATCAGTTCCCCTGCAGGATAACACGACAGAATATCCCCGAGAACGGACCTTAAGGGCAGATAAATATTAATTGTAAAGAAGATAATAAAGACAACCGGAAGTATCAATAAGTTTCGTAAGTTTTTAGTTCATTTGACTCTTATCTTAGGGCCGTTAGTTTCATCAGAAAGCTAAATCGTGAACTAAATTTAAATTTTAACTAACAGTTATAGTAATACGGAAGTTTAACAGTACCACGCGCTGTTTCAAGCGTACTTTAGCTAAAGTAATAATAATTGTCACTCTAAAAGGTAGAATATACCTCGGAATTGTGTGAAAAATACGCACCGAAATATTTTTCGGTGTGGCAACACCACAAATTAAATTTGAAAACCAAAAGGATTTTCAATAAATCAGCCTGTATTTTGTTTCCATTATTTATGATTCGAAAGTTTGTCAGCGTTGATTCTATAAGGAATCCGACAAAAATTCTTAAAATTAGCGGAATACTTGGTCAATGGTGCTAACCCCTTTATTCCTATAAAACTATGTTTGTTAGTATTTAGAAGTAAATGATGACCCATTATAATATATTACAACCACTGGAGCGAAAGAGAAATTTTAAACTTTTTTCTCGGATTGCTCAAGAAATTTTCTCCGCGCACATTAAAAAAATCATACCTCCGAATTTGAATAGTGAGACATACAAACTGACTATTGTTCTATATAGCCAATGAATTCACCTATTTATTTACTATTATCACATATACGAATTTGAATACGGAGACATACAAACTGATTATAATTCTATATAGCCAATGAATTCACCTATCTTTTTTCTATTATCACATATTCGTAGGATTTATAAAAATAATATTATAAAATCTCTAACATTAAAACATTTTAAAGAATCTAGAGAATATTTGCCATATTTTGGCAACAAAGCAATCTGTGGTTTTGGAAATAGTGCCGTATTGTGGCAAAAAGCGTTCGAGCGGATAACACGATATTATATGGAAGTAAAAACTCCTTGTACCTATTTCATGTGTCTCATTCATTTTTCGACATCCCATATCGCGTCAAAAATTCGAGATCGTCCAAATAACCCCTTTCTTGACACGGGGTCGAAATTATTTAGGTTTTCGCTGCAAGACATATTGGTTGAGGAATTCATCGTCACTAACATCATCTTCTACAATATTTATCATGATTAGTAATCGATTTTGAAGCACGCAATTTCGTAGCTTACCTCCAATGCCAATATGGCGGAGTAACTCTAGGATAAGTATCTGTTTACGGAAAGTAAAAACAAAAGTTAAAAGTAACGTAAAACAAGCAGTCAAATTGATTGAGTCACGCATTTTGGTAAAATTTTACTTTAGTAACTGCTTTTAGTTTAACTGTAACTGTAACTGTACTTTTGCCGTTAGGAACGTGAAATGAAATCATTTGGAATAATGAAAGCAGTCTAACTAATGATTTTAAGAAGAGCAATCAGGTATAAATCTTCAGTCGGACAGCTTTATTAATTTGAGATTTTACATCACACTATATATTAATATTAAGTTTATAATTTATATTTCTTAAAAATTGTGCTGTATTTTGTCAATAGAATGAGTGAACCTTACAATGCGGTGACCAAATAGGTGATTTATACTCGATTTGGCTTCGAACTAATCGTTGGCATTTCTTATAATGAAACCAAGCATTTTTATTGCTCTGTTCGGGACATCGAATCCTCTTTGAGCCAGAATGTATTGATATGAAACTGTTCAAAAGCTTATAAGCCGTCAGCAGTGATCCGATATCCCCCCTAAGGCTGCAGATTTCCAAGAAAAATACTGTTCGAAACAACTATGGCTAAAAATCGAGATCTCTTATTTAACGCATTACAGTCCTAAATGCTCCTAACTTTCGAGGCCAGTGATACTTAGGCATCCCCAATTAGAATATACTGTGCGGCTAAAGCAATTTGGAAGAAAAACCTGGTTTTTCAGATCTGGTCACCAAGCAAGGTTACAGCCATTTCAAGCAACGATTCATTTGTAAATGATGGGCTTTCTCCGGGGGTGTACTGGGAGTATCTTCCTTAAAGTAGGTAAATAATTTACTCCTAGAGTATGAAAAGCACTCTAAGAAGAACATGTAAATATGGCATCAGTTTAGTGAACGTCATAAAATGTATGAAAAATGGCCCGAGGTGACTTTGGTAGAGATCTTTTCAATATGATAAAAAGAGTTAATATAAGTTTGCCAGCAAAACATTATTAGATATCGTAATTATTTTTTCTATGTCTCAATTTACAACAACGCCACTGTCTATACAGTGTAAAGACTGTGGAACTACGTCGCCACCCTGTTGGGCAGCTTTGTGAGGCGGGTTAAGGTAGGGGGTGTGGGAAGGGATTTGAACGGATTTTTAAGAGGCCTGAACAATGTTATATATCGTTGATATTACAATGATGTTATCAGCAAAGATAAATATCTCGACATCGTCGGAATAATTTGTTATATTATTGTTGATGAAAATCAGAAATAAAACCGCATCAAGGTGACTTCCTTAGTCACTAGTAGCGCAGAAAGCATCTTTTTATATATTATATAGAAAGAATTGTCCCGGCGTGGCTTCGTTTTCTATACAAAACTTCAGATTTATTCAGAGATCGATGATATTATTCTAACATTTTGTATTTAGATTGATGACTGTATATAAAATTATAATATATATACAGGGTGTAACAGGACGTACCCGAGAGATTTTAACCAGCGATTTCTGAGCTTATTTGGAGAAAAAATATAAATAAAATTTTGGTCTCCGGCAAAATTTTTTATGTTTTTTTTTTCCAACAAAAACTTAAAAAAAATAGTAGATGTTGGACAGTTGGGAGCTGGTAAGAGGCTGGGCAGGTTCTGAATGCCAGTGCAGAGACGCGGAAGATTTTTTTTGTTTGATTTTGAGAAAAAAAAAACCTCATCGAAAAATCACCGGAGACTAAAATATCATTTACATTTTTTACTCCAAATAAGCCCGCTGGTTAAAATCTCTCGGGTACGTCATGTTACACCCTATATATATAATAAATATATCATTAATTTGTTTACCTTCATCTATTATCAATCGCTTAAGTATATTAAAAGATAAAGTTTTTTTATTCTTTTTTTTATTGACAATCTTTCACAGAATCTATATGTGATATTTCAAAGTGCACTTGATATTGTTTATTCCAGTAAAATTATCCACAAGAAGCTTCATAGAGAAGTGGATTCGTTTGGCTGTACTTGATAAATATGATATTTTGAATATTTACCTATAAATTAATTTTAATTTTTGTGTTTTCAAAAACTATCACAAAAATTATCAACAAAAATACAAACGAAACATTCACGGTTGAATTATTATTATACGGTAGAAATGTTATGTTCTAACTTTGAAAAAGTTTGAGTGGTATTTATAGATACTTTCAGTGCCCACGTGAAAATGTTCCAAAGTTAAGTACTATATCAAACGAACAAACAAAACTTAAATGTTTAATGTATGTGTACTTCAAGTATACTTGCGTACTTTCTTACAAATACACTTTACCAGTATACCAACAAATACTTAATAGAACCTTCCCTGTATTACCTGGACTGCTTAGCAACCATACATTTTCTATGAAAAATTATGTTTTAGAATCACATTGGCCACACGCATCGCGACGTGTGATGTCTGTGGCCATTTTCATAGAAAATGTATGGGTTGCTAAGCATTGTTTGAGTAGCGATGCGTACGTACGTCTTAACCTACCATAATACGCGGACGTTGTAACGCGGTCCACCCCAAGAGAAATTTTACTTTGCGTGTCGGTGGAATATTTAAAATACAAGAGCCAAATTGACAATTTATCTAAATGTTTCGGGGATTTTTTCCACAGATCTCGGGAATTTTCGGGGAAATATCGGAGCATAAACACAAATTGTAAAAGCGAAGATAAGGGAAATATTTTACCCAAGAAACATGTCCTTATAAATATTATTTTAACAATACAACTCTTGAGAGTTCTGAGTAATTTATTTGCGAAATAATATCATTTGTTTAAGAAAATATTTTCCCTCTTTTAGCTTGCAAAGTAGGTAGTTATCTAATTTCGTATTAAAAATATTAAAAAAAAGTATTAAGATTTATTGTAATGAGTTTTGATGGGGCTTTTGTTTTGTTTTGATTTTTTTAGGGGAAACGTTGGAAAGAAAACTCGTTACCTTATAATTGAAATGAAAAATTCTTTAGTTTTTAACTACTTAATTATAAATTTTTTCAAATAGTCAGTTAGTTTCGGTTATACATTTTAATATTAAACTTTCTTTGTTTTGTTTTGATTTTTTTAGGGGAAACGTTGGAAAGAAAACTCGTTACCTTATAATTGAAATGAAAAATTCTTTAGTTTTTAACTACTTAATTATAAATTTTTTCAAATAGTCAGTTAGTTTCGGTTATACATTTTAATATTAAACTTTCTTCAAGATATAAATATTATAAATAGTTTTTATTATATATGGCAAAAATAATGTTTTACTCTTTTTTCCCTGTATAATTGTAAATTAATTTTTTACATAATCTCTATGAGGAAAATAATTTCCCTCAGTTCCTACGTCATATTTGGGGATGCTGTGTAGTGGGTCTTTTTAAGGAAAAAAAGGAGTGAATCTGGATCTTGAAAAGACCTCTGTTGTATCAGAGAGGAAACACAGAGGCCGGCAAATCGTTCGACAGCTAAACTGGAATTCAAGAACGAGTCTTAGAAACGTCCCGTTCTCATGTGACAAATGTGTTTTCCGACTGTAAACCGGTGCCGAAAGTATCAACGACGCTAGTTTCCCGGAGCATCTTCCATTGAAGTATCTTCAAAACCCAGGTTCACTCCTTTTTTCCACAAAAAGTCCTTCCACACAGCAACCCCAAAGATGACATACCATGATGGAAATTATTTTCGTCAGGGCCTCTGTGTGGAGTAAATGAAAAAAAAAACATAATGTCAAGCCATAAAGATTTTGGTTTCTTTGATAAAATCATTACCTCATTTTAAACCACTATTACAAATGTGTAAATGGTTTTGTGTTCGTATTACTGTCAGGGTTGATTTTGAAAATAAAAATATATTTTTTAAATGACAGAAAAGGTTTCATTAAAATAATGTTCAATACATTTTACAAAATAGGATTATTTTGTTCATTTTTATAATAATTTCTAGTCTGGTGATGTAGTTTAAATCATTTATGCTTATACATAGTTAAATGATGGCTGAATTAGTAATATAATAACTTATTGACGCTTATAAACCTCATTAAGCCTACGTAAGCCTAGCCCTAGAGAAAGAGGATCAGGGTTCAAGACCTTTGTCCTTTTCATGTTTCATTGTAAGTAGTTAATTATCCTATTAAATATATAATTGTTATTACTGACAAAGTATCCCTTGACCTTTTCAAACTTATATTTAAATTAAGAGGAAATGTTTTAAAGATTTTTTCCACAGCAGACCCTGAGGAAAAAAAAATCACTCAGGGCCTGTGTCATCTTTGAGCATGCTGTGTGTTAAGGTCCTTTTAGAGAAAGGAGACAAAGAAAGTTCTTGGAAAGATAAAAATGTATGAAGGGTGGGGAGGAATCTGGGAGTGATTGTGTCCAGGAGTGAGGGACATGTGAATACTTCTATCCCACTGCAGTGCAAAAGGGATGGTCCGATGCTCTGTAGGGAACCCGCTTGCACAGCGCTGGTATAAACTGTGCGACCTAAAGTTTAAGTTTAGACTTACGGAATTCAATACTTCGTTTGTGTGAAAGCACTATGAAACCATACATGATTTTATTTCAATGGCAAGCCGATGGCAGGCAAAAACGATGGGTCGAGAGAATCCAGCTGGAGAGGTCTAGGATAGGCCTTCCTCACCCAGTCTCTCCATATCCATCCCGCCAGGCACGGAAAACGCATTCGCTGCCAAGACCTAAAACCTCACCCATGAACCCTGCTAAGTCATTAAATGAAGCGAAACACTTGGGATGACCTATGGCAGAGGTGTTGGTTATCCAATATATATATATATTGAGCGTGTATTTTTACCTGTGATTTGTGATTTTGTTTTTCTAATCTTCCTATATCCTTTTTTCTTATGTTTAAATATTATAATTTTTGTTTTATGTTTCCACGATCACTGATTTTTTTATAAACAAATGTGCATTGTAATTAATGGTATTTAAAACTGAAATTAAACTTGATTACGTATGTTCAGAATGATCAATGTGACCATTCGCATCGCGGTAGGCAGAAATCTGTCCTTATAAAAACCTATGTAGTGCAAACTCGACAATATTTTACCACTATATAATCAGAGTAAAATGCCAATTTTCTAACAAATTAAATTACATAAACTCTTTAAGATGGACACATAAAACTAGAACTCCATCACCAATACTGATTATTTCTCCAGCCCTTTACCATAATTAACGACAAAGGTTGGCTAATAAAATTGATGTATTTCATTAAAAATTAACAATAAAATCGTATAAATGATATCATTTCCTCTTCTAACGCCCTTACCTAATACCAAATTAAAACGATTCAATAGACAGTGGTTAAATTTTAACAGGAAACCGTTAAACTAATTTCTGAATTCACATAATTCATTCCTTAATATAAGTCCTTCTTTTGTCATTTACAACCTTCGTCGAACACCCTTTGTGGCCAAACGGGACCCTTATTTCGAACCCTGCTTTATATAAGAACCCTAACTTTCATGTTACCTATTCCAACGTTAATTTACGTTGTAAAGGTAGTTATAAAATGTGTACGCGAGACCCTTAAAGCGGTTGTCAAAATTATCTCGAGTTTCAGACCTTAAAACTCGTTAAATTGAAACTCTGTTGGAGACGATTTTCTAATTTGGGGGCTATTCTCTTAATGATTTCTGCCACAGATACTTCAACGGTTTTTTTTACACTTTCACAATAAAGTACACAAAAAAAGAGAATGCTAATCTCTTACTAATTGATAATTTCTCATCCTTTATTTACACATGTTTTATTTCCAATTACAGAGATTTATTCTTTCTTCTTATTGATTTATTATTCTTGATTAATACAACTTGTGCTTTCATGTTTATTTTCTGACTATTTTCCGGTACACCTTTTATCTTTTTTAATGTTCTAATTATTACCCGTCTCAGAACAGACAACCTATACTGAGGCGGGTAACTTACTTGTTATAAAATACTATATTATCTTAATAAACGCCTGGGTTTCCGAAAATGAAATTGAATTGAATTGAATCCCCAAAGATGACATAGGTTCTGAAAATTTCGAATTTGGAGCTAATATAGAAAAAAAGAAAAGCAATATCTTCGAAACTCCTCCAAAATCCTTTCATTCAATAAAATTTTTCAAATAACTCTACAATTTGTTATCAAGCATTGAATATATTCTACCACTACAAGTTTTAATTCGGGTTTGATAGGGTTAAATCTCTAAAATGAAGAGAAGAGCATCCAAAAAATGTTTACTTTTTAGTACATTTTTCCCTATCGCACTACCCTTGTCATTTATCATAAAAGTTGGCTTGAAATGTTTCAACTCTTTTTCCCTTTACTGTCATAAAGGCTACCACAGAACGTTTATGTTGGGATAAAGTAAAGTATCCTTTAATTTAAGGAAAAATAAAATTTCATACAAAATGCACGTTTTTCTTTGTAGTTAATAATTGGACAAATTTTGGTAGTTTGCGTAATTAAATTCCATTATGTATTTTATCACAGAAAGATATTAATCATGTGAGGTGTGTTAAAACGAAGACGGTTTTCTCCAATTATTTTCTTTTAAAACCATAATGCATAATTTTTTTATTCATTGTTTCCATAAGTTACATAAACTCCGTGTAAATTTAATTGCAATTATTTAGTTATTTCAATATATATTTTTTAAATTTCTTAATTGCTTACATATTCCCCTGAATATATTCGATTCTTTAAGAGGGTATTACCAGAGAATATCGGAAATTAGCTATTTTTAAATCAACTTCTAGACGTATTGACTCTTTTAAAAAAAAAAACTTAAATTGGTTTTGAAAGATTGTTATTTTATCTGGGACAAGCAGTTTTAAAATTTTGAATAACTATGTGTATATTTAAGATACTAAGGTTATACCGTTAGTCGTTGGCAGATTTGTTCAATTTTCAAACGATATATTCTATTAAACAACACAAATTTCAAATCATACAACAAAATAAATCAATACATAATCTAGTCAACACAGTTTTCAGAATTTTAATTTTTGTTAAATTAAAATCATCATTAAATAAATCCGAGAACGTGTTTTGTGACAAAACACCTCAGTTTTTATAAATTTATTTAAGGGATTACAAACTAAAATATATTAAAAAAAATTTACATATTTATTTTTTTTTGACATTATTGAAAAATTATAAATACTTTTGATCAAAAAATACTTACAAGAAGTACACGATATTTAATAATTTATCATCGTGCGTTTTGAGCATTATTATTGCTTACTTGAATGTAGGTATATATTAAAGCAAGTTTTGAATTAAATAACTCGGTATTAAATTTTTAATTTAAAAGTTTTGATATGGGGAATAATCGATCTTTCTCATTGGAGCTCCCTGTACAGTTGCAAGCAACTTTTATTCTCCGCCGCTGGTCAATCACTCTTAAATCTAGTATACATATGGTTTTGGAGAAAATAATAAAAAAACAGTGGAAAATTGTATGGTTTTTTATGAAATCATATTTTTTTTTCTGAGAAATTCATGGTTGTTTCAATAAATTTGATTGAAAATTTAAATTAAATTATCAATGTTAACCTTGGTAAAGGAAGAAGTCTTTGAAAGTGAAACATTAAGGCATTTGATATATTCAAATGTAATATTCAATTAATTAAAATCGATAACTAAAATGCAAAGACCCGAAAAAACCCATTAATATTCAAATAAAACCCACAAACGAATAAGATTATCACGAATGTAATTTAAACATAAGCCCACATGTTCCGCACGACGAAATTGGGTCCAGTTTTAAACACTGCAGAAATAGAATTATTCATTTAAAAAATATGTTTATTTTTTTATTTTCTCAAGTTCTCCATAAAACAGTTATACACCAATATATCATGGAGAATATTATAAATTACAAAGTACACAAGGGCAGTTTTACTACTTAGTGACATGTGCTAAAAGATAGTTACTAACCTGTCTTTAAGAGACATTGAAAATGTCGATGGTCAATGCAGAATCGTTAAGCAGTTGAGTCGCTCTGTTTATTGGCGCGTTCTTATAGGCAGAAGTCCTCACTTTCGGTGCATAAAAAAGTGCATGGGATCTCCCACCTTATTAGGGACATAAAAATTAACCTCTTTTAACATAGGCGGATTGAGTATGATACCAGAGATTAGCTTAAAAAAGTGTTTACCTAAAAATATTTTTCTGCGGGCTTCTAAGGTGTTGAAATCGAGCATCCCTGTTAAGAACAAGGATGGATACAGGAATGGATAGTACGTATATTCCCTCATATATAGGTAACGCAAAAATCTTTTTTGTACTTTTTCTATTTCTAGGATATGGTTTTGTTCAGAAGGGACCCAAATAATGGAGCCATATTCCAGGATGCTACGAACAAGTGCTTCATATGTTCGACGTATTGCAATTCCATTAGTAAATGATCTCGCATTACAAAGAACAAATCCAAGCATTTAAAGACAATATTAAATATGTGGGATTTGAAAGAGAGATTTGCTTCAAAAATCTCTAATCTCATTTTTGCGTCTTAATATATTTTTATTAATCTGGTAGGGGAATAGGAATGTATCTTTGGAACATTGTAAATCTAACGATATTGCACTTCTGGATGCTGAAGGGTAATTTGTTCAGTTCCGGCAATTTGACAAGAGAACCAAGATCATTCTGTAGAAGAATGGAATCGATGTAACTTTTAAAAGCTCTGAAAAGTTTGATATCATCAGCAAAGAGGAGATATTTTGAGCGGTTAATGGTCTTGCCTATATCATTAATGAATAAAAGAAAGAGAAGGGGTCCTAAATTCGATCCCTGGGGAATCCCGGAGTTGGTTTTGTATTCGTGAGAAAATTGGTGTCCGTAACTGACATACTGACGACGATTGAGTAAGTAGCTAGCAAGGAAAGCGAGAAAATTCTGAGAGAATCCGATGTCACTCAATTATATATATTTATATATATCACAGGTCAAGATGTTCTGTGTTAAATTTAATTTTTAATATTTAATTTTGTTTATTGTTTATTTTTATGGTATTACTGTTTACAATCCAATTTTTAACCTCACTAGGACAAGCCAATGTTGAGGTTAATAATATAATTCTACAAAGTAACTAAAATAACACAAAATAATACCTGTAGGTAAAACAAAATGATATTTGAGTGAGCAATATTGTTACATTCTTAGAGAAAATGGGTACTCACTAAATAGAGGGCGGCTAGTACATTATAATGTAAGCATGTAGAATGAATAGTAAAGTGATAGTGATTATCATACGCCACGAAAACCGTATTTAAATTAGATCATTAAATCTCCACAAGATGTCAGTGGTGTCCCTTTTCGAGGGGATCGCTTGTTTCATCAATCATCATTTGTTTTTGCTTTCATGAAAAAATAAATTTTTTGGACCAACGACTCTTTTCTACGGGATGTACAATATATATATTTTTGTGTTTATTTCCTTGATTTTTATTGTTTTTTTTTAACGTTAGCTCCACACATGATGCCCTGAGGAAAACGATTTCTCTCAGGGGTTAGGGGATGATGTGTAAAGGGTATTTTTAAGGAAAGGAAGACGATGATGTTCTGGGAAGGAAAAATGTATGAGGGGTGGGTAGATATCTGTGGGTCAGTGTGTCCTAGATTGACGGATGTATGAACCCATCGTGGTCGAGAGAGTCCTGCTGGGGAGTTTAAAAGGTCTCCCTCAACTAGTCTCTCTCGATCCGGCCTGCCAAGACGCAAACAAACCTCACAAACGTAGTGAACTTTTGTCCAATAAATGGTTCCCATACCTGCCTCCTAAATTGCGTGGCTAATATATCCCAAACACTAATTTAGAACTACATTGAATTCATGGTTAATATTTTTAATGTCGCAGAGTGATATGTCCAAATGTCCATTATCCTATATCATAGGGAAGAAGAGGTTCAGATAGGTATACGGTATACACTGTATACCATACAGGTATACAATTTTGACCGATTCGGTCTCTGATACCGTAAAAATAAAAATGATGTATTCTCTAGTTCAAAGTTAAGTCAAATATAACTACAATATGGTCCCCCTACTTTAAAATCCACTCTGATACCATTGAAAAATTTCAGGATAAATCCAAACATACTTTTATTATAAACTCGGTCTACCTAAAGACACAAGAAATTACGACCACTTGATGAAATAATTAAAATTATGAAAAACTCTCAGATAGAAGACTTATATCCGATTTGACATTATTTTTTTAAATTTTTAACGGTGTTATAGACAGCCCCTAATTATTAAGCATAATTAACTGCATATAGCAAACAACAAGAAGCATTCGATATAAAATTATTTTTATATTATCTACCTTACCCTGGACAACGCTACCCTACCTCTTTGAACCAGTCCCAGCTACGTCACGCGTCATACGGAAGGAGCCACTAGAACGGATCAGCTCTTCAGCGGTCAAAACAATCAACGTTATTCCTCCACACTTGTGAAAAGAGCGACATTTGGCGCCTCCGTGGATTGGGACCTCCAGCCTTGTCTTACTTACTAAATAAGTAAAAAGATCTATAAGCATTAAACATATTTGGCAGTAACTTAACATCACATAATTACTGTGCCGCGAAAATATTGACTCAATTAATAATTTATTCATAGTTTTGTCTTAAAAATTCGGTAAGACACATTCCAAGTGCCTTCGTTGAATAGCCGAACATGTTAAATAATATCAAAAATTTATCTAACTGTTTGAACTTAAGATTCCAAGTAATCATTTGCATATTATGCTCCACGTGGTTTGAAGTTATTTCTATGGAGAAGCTTTTTTACTTCCATGAAAAGCTTCGTGTGGAATGGCACGTACTCTACAATATGAAATGTCACGTGATTCGTTGGTTCATCCAAATTCCTGAGGCGTAGTTAGCATATTAAAGCAAGTTATTTTATTTTATTAAAATAATATAAGCAGCTTCTAGTTGAGTTCCAGAAAATCATTAATTTATTCAAAAACGAACTACAAAAATAAAATAAATATACAAATTCTATATTGTGTCTAATCTTTTTTATTCCGAAAAATTCTGGTCCTTGGTCGATCGATCATTTTACATGACCCGGGTCAATCACGGCCCTTTGGCGAAGTTATCAAGGCTTGATCCGTAATTGACAGCTTATTTCAGATTTCAGGTAGGTACCTATCTCAATTTCTCTGTCGCGAGTACGAGATTAGAAACGCCCACACGGTTTTCCAAAAATTTATACTAATAGTCCCTCGCCACGACCATTGTGGGTGCTGACTGAGCTGACAACTCATCGATCAAATGATTGAATATTTTCTGAAAAAGTCATTATATGTAAAATTTTCTGAAAAAGTCATTATCGTGATCGGGTCAAAATAATCGGGTCGATCACAATCGACCCAAAAGTATAACATTAGGTATGCTGTTATTTAGAGTCGAATTAAAAAAAAAACGAGCAAAATTATATGAAAAATAGCTTGGAATGTATTTTTTTAAAGGGATACCGCTTAAAATTCACTAATTTACAGAGTAAATTAGATTGTAGCATCCTCCTTGTTTGATAACTTTTGTAAGGCTAAAGGAAAATATGGAAAAATAAGCTAATTTGTAAGTAGGTATACAGCTATTTCGTTTTGTTAGATAAATAAATTAAGCCATTTCAAGTTTTTCGGTTTTTTCCACACCGATAATTGGAGTATCTTCCAATTTTGGAAAATGTCGACAATAGAAGATACATTTTCTATATTTTCAAAAAATAATAATAGTTTTTCAACATTAACTTTAATAATTTCAATAACATTATAAGGTGAAACCAAAAAAGTCTAAATTTGAACAGGGAGCTTTGCTTAATTCCACGTGGTTAATCGATAAAAAACGTATGTGGAACTTTGGGTCCAGAGCCAAGGATCTTATCACTTTCTATGAAGTTCGTTCTGGGTCAAACATTCCTTGTTTTAATTTTTTTTAAATCTAGCTCATTCACAAGAGCCACCCCAAAACACACACGTCACAAGATTTTCGTCCATAAATCTAGTTCCCTTTAGAGTTCAGTCGAGGTTTAACTAAAAAAAAACGTAACGACTACCTTCTCTAAGGGCGTCTTTTAGAGTCGTAAAAAGCAGAAAGTTCATTAATTCATTTAATTCAAAATGTTTCAAAGCTTTTTATTAAAAAAAAAACGAGCCTTGGGTTTTGTTCAAAGTGTACAGTAAAGTAATTTACGTCCTTTTCACCAACATTTTTACTCAGCTAAAGTTTGTGCGTAAAATAATAATGAAGAATTCTCTTTTCTGCCCAGAAAACTAGAGTAATTAATATTATTTGAACTAACGTTTTAGTTACTTCTTTTAGGAGTGCTGATAAATGTAAATAAACGATAAAGCAGAATTAAAAGAAATTCTCAGACTTTTATGTTAAACAGTGGATGCGGAGGTTCTTCTTCTCATCTGGATTATTTATTTTATTTTAATTTTTTAATTTAAAATATAAGCATAACATTATTAAATCAAATGTTATGCAAGCATTTTATTGTGACAGAAGACCATTATTAAAGGTTTGTGAGGCCACTTTGAGATGACAATAAAAAATTTTTTAATGCCTTATGATTTGTTATCGGTTAAACCGATTTTCTGAGAAAATAATTGTGACAATTCTCTATTATTGAATTGATCTTCGTATATTGATTTCTAATTGTTCAAGGAAATTTACGTTAAGACTTTTTCTTTCTACGTGTAAGGGACTAAGTGGAACGTGATTATATGGAAGTGCTTTTATTACTATAACATCGTAAAAGTTCTTCGAATCTACATAGTTTAGAAAGTCCTTCTCCTCTGTCCCATGTAAGTAGCGTTATAGTCGGCATTTTAATTCATTCATTCACTCGAGCGCCTTTTGCCACATTATGGCACTATTTCCAAAACATCGGATTATTTTTTTGTCAAAATCTGGCAAATTTTCAAATTAAAAAAAAAAATTAAAATGACTATATAAAAAATTGTACAATCAAAATATAATAAAAATATATTTTCTAGATTTTTAAAAATGTTTTAAGGTTAAAGATTTAATTATATTTTTTTTATAAATCCCTCAAATACGTGATAATAAACAACATATTTGGGAATTCATTGGCTACATATAAATATAATCAGTTTGTATGTCTCCACATTCAAATTCGGAGGTATGATTTTTTTAATGTGAGCGGAAAAATTTCCTTAAGCAATCCGAGAAATAATATTTTAATTGCTCTGTCGCTCCAGTGGTTATCACTATTTTAATATATAGGATTTTTACTTTTTGAGTTTTTAAGGCTTGCTCCTACATTATTATTGGTTCTAAAAGCTATGTTTAAACCACGTTATTTCGTATGCTTAGTAAAATTTTCTGTTTTGAGAACTGATGGGATGACTAGGGATATGTGTCACGGGCTGGCATTGGCACATTGTAGAATTTGCTCTTTAGGCAGATAAAATTAGGACCTTTTTAAGCCCAAAATATTATGCTAATTGTTGTCTAAACATAACTTTATCACAGAGAACAAAAACATTAATCGATAATCAGAGCTTGGGTTCTGCGAAACCGAAGTAAAAAGCATTTTGGAAAACAATGTCACAATTCAAACAGATACCGAAGAAGACCAAAAAATATTTAGAACACGATGATAGATGGGTATAATTATTTATCTATGGATATTATCTGTTACCCCAGATGTTATCTAGGGTAAAAGGAAGTTGAATTACTTCTACGGATAAAAACTTTAACTGAAGTTCAAAATTTCAATACATTCATTCCAATAACACATAGGAACGATACAAATTAACGTAGACTAGGGGTCAGTAGACTTTCTATTGAGAAGAGCCAAATATTAAGTAAATATAATCACAAAATTTTCGTAGATCCAAAACATACTTTTACACTGTGGCGCTACGATTGTTACACTAAACAATATCTACTTCATATTATTACGATGATTTTTTTGGTTATTGGGCCGTGTTGCGGTTCCTTTTTCTTTAAAGGAGGACACTCATGTAGAGGGCTGTTCAAAAAAGCAAAACAAAGCAGAGAAAAAAATTAAAAATAACAGTGCTGTTATATAAAGCACAGGATACTAATAATAGACAATAACGGTTTTATTGTAGCACAAAACAAAACAAGAACTTTTACTTTAGCGACGGATGTCTCTGCCTATCTATTGCGTGGCGGACCGGACCATGAAGGACTGGCTGAGGGAGGCATTTCTCCAACCAGAATTTTTCGACCCATCACATAGCACCGCAGTGAGAGGGTTAGATTCATATATCTGTCGCTCCTGAACACATTGATCCCTAGATTCCTATCCACCCCTGATATCCTTTTTCCTTCACAGAATATTTTCTCCCTTCCTTTACATAAAACGATCCTCCACAAAATTTCCCCCAAGCCGAAATAAGGTCTGATGGAAACTATTTTCCTGAAGGCATCCTGTGTGGAGCTAACGTTAAAAAAAAACGCACAAGCGTGTATTATATTATGAAAACTGTTCATAAATATTTTCCTTTTAGGAGCAAGTGTATTCTAATTCATTGTAATTACAAATTATAATACCTTTATTATTAAACCTTTAGAGAACATTTACCTACTCTGAATTCATACAATTTTATTATACTAAGAATTTTCGGATCCTTTGATCGTTTCAGTGTTATTTTTCCACAAGTCAAAACAATATTTTTTGACTGAAAAATAGATAGGCATAATAAAAGCGCCTTATGGCAAAGAAAGCATTTATTGTTATAACTCAGCAATGTATAAATAATTTATAAATTCCCACAGATATCGTCCTACGTACAGAAGCGTGTTCAAAAAGTAAGTGTACTGTGATCATTTTTACTGTATATTTTTTTTGTTTTTTGAGGGTGTTCAACACGGAATGGTAGATTTGGATCTCCTGACCAGAACAACACGGTGGTACGTAAACTCACGCTAAAGTGTCCATTTGCTAGAAGAATGTCGCTGAGATTTCCCGCCAAGCACGATCCACGTTCTGCACCGGAAAAATCAGGTCATTTGTTCCCGCGAGTTTCTTGAGCGACTTGTATTCGGAGGTGAATATTTTCTATTGTGACTGGAGACGACACGTTGGTGGTTCATTAAACGCCTGAGACAAAAGGCAGTCGTTACATTAATTCTCTATCTGCCAAAAACTTCGAAACGGCAATTTTGAGGGAAAAAAATCAATCAAAAAATCAAAAGTGTTTTGAGAGTGAAAAGGTATCATTTTGGTCCAATTTCTGCCCCATCGTCTGACCATCAATGCACAGCAATATTGTGATACCCTAGCAAAACTCAAAAAGAGCATTCAAAACAAAAGGAGGGGAATGCTGATGAGAGAAATATGCTTGTTGTGTGCAGTGTGCAGCCTTAGCTATCAAGACGCTCTTGTACTTATTCCATAGGATGTTTTGAATCACTCCCTCTTATTTCTCTGACTTGGCGCCCTCAGATTATCATCTTTTCACCTCCCTGAAGGCACACATGTGTGGAATTGAATTTTCAATCAACGAGCAGGTGTAGAAAGAGTTTTTGAAGTGTCGGGTTAAAGTGAAGGGTTAAAAAAACTTGTTCCACGGCTCACCACATGCATTGAACGGGATTGCAATTATGTGGAAAAATAGTCAACAAGTGCATAAACAATAACCTGGATTTTTTTTTCAAATACCTACACTTTTTCTAAAAATTACACTTATTTTCTGAACACCCTTCGTACAACATTGAATATAATACTTGAATATAATGTTAAAATCAGATATTTTGTATAAAGTCTGGAAATAGGTTTGAAATTTGGTCTTCAATAAACGTTCAAAGCAGTCTGAAGGTAATTTTAAAGTAACATTGAAGGAGAGCAATTTGCCATTAGACAAACGACGTCTTTGATAATGATTTAAGAATTTATTATGTACTTGTGAAATAATAATATGATAATTTGAAGAGCGCCGTTTTTATGATAAATCATTTTAAGGGCAATATACAATTTATTATTACTTCTTAGGCTCTATCTAAATTGATTATTTACAAATAGATACATACCTGGCTGGGAACTTCCGATAAATACACTTTAATTACGTATATGACGCATAAAAGCATGTCTTATTCTTTTAATTTTCGTTTTTCTGTTTTCTATTTCCATTATAATTTTTCCAATTTTCAACATGTTTATGTATTTTATTCATATGTTACACTAGACCTCACAAAGTGACTATATTCTATTAGTCATCGTCAAATAGGCAGCCGCCTAGTACGGTGATTTAATGTATCATATATATGTAAATGTTTAAATGTATTGTCTTATTTTATTTTATTTTATAAATTTAAAAACAATAAAATTAGAAAGTTTTTGCTTGGAGAAGATACGACTTTGCACGCGGATGACACCTTATTTAAAACACTGGGCATTGCACGATTTATCATTTACCTACCCCCATCACTATTGATATTACATATATAAGAAAGTTATTGCCAAAAGAATATATATGTTTTGAAAGACTGGAGAATTTAGGAATTTAGGACATAAGTTTAAAAATAAAAATTTGCAGCATTTCACACAATTAGTTATTTATTAAACTTATATAAGTTTTTTTTCCCATCGTACTATTGACTAATTGAATAATGACTACCTGACAATAATGACTACCTAAAAATAAATGTGAAATGATAATAGAATGCGATGTGTGATATTTTTCTGTCTATGCACTGAAATATTTTATTTGTTTTTTAAGGTACTGTCATAGTATGATACAGTTAAATATGAATGATGGGGGTGGGGTCGAATTAGTTCAGTGGTAGAACAGAGCCCCAGCAAGGCTAAGGTCCTTTGATTGCAGGACCTTAGCCGGTGATAGCCTTAGATGAGACCACGAGACCTAATAGTCTTCATTAATTAAATATTACAAATTAAAATATTACTCATTAAATTATTCCAAAAAAGTCAATAGATGTCGCAAATTAAATTAAAATGGATATATTTATCCAAGACATTATCAAGATTGCATTTTGTTAGGAAAGAATCTTGCAATTATACATAAAGATATCAGCCAATAAAAATATGCGTTAGAGCAGAGCCCCGGCAACAACACGGGCATGTGCCTAGCATAGAGATTGAAAAATCCTCAAAATATATAAAAAAAACATTAAAACAAAAAAAGCTAAGGGCCTCGGTTCAATTCCTATATGCGACCGTATTTTTTGCTTATGTTTCTGTTTCAAAATTTCGATTGGAAGTCCCCATAACACATATTATCATCAATAAGTAATTATTAGAATTTGAGGTTTTACAAATTAGTTTATTCTAAAAAATAAATGCAATAAATTATAAATTATTTATTACATTTATTATGAAATAAAGCCCCTTTTGTTGGGGTTATTTTAAAAGATATATACCATAATTGTTATTACGTTAAAATATCACAATTTTTCCGCACTAAAAAATCATTAATTAAATCATTCCTAGAATTATTAATAATATTAGACAAATAATGTTTTGTTTTTCTAACGTCGAACAAACTTCCTAGCATGAAGAAAATTCACATTAAAACAAAGGCCTCTTGCTCGTAACAAAGAATTTACATAAAAAAATAAATGATGTTTAAGGATTTTGTATTTAAGTAACTTGATCCATAGTTTTAAGTTAATGAAGAAGAAAACCAATCATCCGTGGCCTTGTTCTTGTTAAAAAAATATGCCAAAAGAAATAATGCCTTTTTCTCAAAAGTCGTTCGAAAGAGCGAGATCGAACGATACTAAGCAACCTTGTTGTAACGGCAGTTAAATGTTCTCAGGTTCTATTTTAGTTCGCTAGAGCCTCCCACGGATCTCGCCCGTTTGCGTGGGTGGCCGGGGTCTGCGCCGGGACACCGCGAACAACGCCGTTACAGCGCCGCCGTTATAACGCCGTTAAAGGTCGTCAAGTAAGCTGGCTTAACTAGCAACAGGTTCGGGTTTCGTTAAACGCCGTTACACTGTAATTTGTTCCAATTTTTCAGTCGTTATCTTAGGGAAACTGAAGTGATAGGGCTATCAAAATTAATGAGCCAAACTTTGTCAGACGTTTTCATTTCTTTGAGAAGTTATCTTCGTTCGAATTGTCGAAGACGATGTAATGCGATTTTACGATGTAGATTAAAGTATTTAAGTAGCAATCTGAAGAATAACTTCGCTTTTATTCTCAAATATTCAGTTCATTAAATTTGATCTAATTAATTAAAACTGATAATTGAAATATGGTGGCGATAAACTATGTATGTCTACGGGCTAATTGCATCGAAAATAGTTAAAGTAAAGTTTATAGTTAAATATTTAAACTGAGTTTCAGCCCTAACTAAAGTTAAGCTGCAATTCTACACAATTGAGTTGCATCAACATTAAAAAAATTAGTTTAAAGTTACCAGTATTGCCATCGAAATGGCTTCGATGTTTCCTCGGATTTGATATTTTTAAATAAAAATAAACACACATTTATTTTTGCGGGTGTCAATACTATCGAGATCGGCTCTATTTCGAGATAGTGTTCAATTTTGTTTGACGTCTATGAAGTTTTTGAAGATTATTTGTTATTGTACAGTTACGGTTTAAAAAGTGAAATAACGTTTGTGGAAAGATGATATTATTATATTGTAGCCGAAAGCGGGCTATTATTTCTCTGCTAACCCCATCTATTATTCTATATGAGACCATACTTTTTTATGCTACCCAGAGATGCATCCGCACAGAACAAATTGTTTCTATTTATATATATTTGCATTTTGTAATTATTTAGTTAACCTTTTTTTAAATGAAATTGAAACAACCCATTTTTGTAAGAAATGATAAAAAAGTTACGTTTATTTAACTTTAACTAAAAAGTAACTTTAACTATTTTCGATGCAACTGGCCCTTAGTCGTTCTAATATATATATATTAATCTTCTCACATCTTCTCACATGTTATGAATATTATTGTTTTTTTACATAGAAATTTTTTTTTTTTTTTTTATAGAGAAACCTCACAAGAGTCCCAACTGCTCCCTTCTGGAGCCAGTGAGACTATGGCATCCCCAATTGGAGTATGTTGTGAGGCTGAAGGTAAGTGGGGAAGGGAAGGAGATGGGGAAGAGGAAGGTGGGAAAGTACCTGGCTATTCAGATCTAGTCACTAAACACGGCTAGAGCCATTATTAAGCAACGTTTCAATTCAAAAATAAAACCTCACTAGGACTATAATAGCCTGTATTGAGGTTATTATAGTCCTAGTGAGTATATATATATTTTTAATTCGTAACTAACCTATAGATTTTATCGAAGGAAGCAAATACGTATTCCCCTGAATTGGTGCCTTCAGATTATCATCTTTTCACCTTCCTGAAGGCACACATGGGTGGAATTGAATTTTCAATCGACGAGCAGGTGCAGAAAGAGGTTTTGAAGTTGGCGAGGAAGCTGGCGGGAGAGTTCTTCGAGGGGGGTTAAAAAAACTTGTGCCACGGCTCACCACATGATTGAACGGGATTACATTTATGTGGAAAAATAGTCAACGTGACGAAAAGGAAGCAAATACTTTGTGGTGTGACAGTTGATATAATAAGTCCTGACGAAGCTTGAGCTAAGTGAAACCCGGTTGGCTGTTAAATATTAATTCATGAAAAAACGATTTTTTACCAAATGTGTTTTTACATTTAATACCCATACATTTATTTATTTATTGGCCTTCTATGTCATCTTTTATAATATCGCGTGAAGGGTACTTTCAAGAAAAGGGAACAATTATATTAGATGAGAAAGAAAAATTCCAAATCCGATAAATCCTTCCATATTTAAGCTGTTGACTGTTGAGTATAACAACGAGTCGTAAGAAGTCCCGTTCGCATGCTAATTTAAAAACTCAACATGATTGACATTTTGACGGATATCAAATATGATATACGTTTGAAATACCCCATCCAATGACACCTTTACAGCCAAAACACGCTAAAACATTCTTTGATATTTACCAAAAAATCTTAATAGAAATATAACAATTTCCATCTTTTTCAGTATGTTTGTGAAATAAGGTCACCTTGTCACCTTAAATTCACCGAACTCGATGAGTATGCCACTTTTTTATGTGATTACCGCACAAAAGTCCCAACTGCTACCAACAGTCTGGAGCGAATACTATTATAGCATCCCTAACGAGGGTATGTTATGAGGCAGAAGAAAGACGAAAGGAGAAGGAGATAGAAAAGAAATACCAGACTATTCAGATCTGTCCACCAAACACGGATAAATGGGAACGCGAGTACATTAAGTAATTAATATTTTTAAGAGTATGAAGCCTATTAAGCCTGTTACACAGGGTGTTAAGTTACGTACTTGACTTATTTTACCCAGTGATTCCTGATATTATTTGAAGTAAAAAATATAATAAAATTTTGGTGTCTAACGACATTTTTGAAGTTTTTTTTTCTACAAAAACATAAAAATCAATAGGTATTGGGAAGTTAAGGGTGGGGTGAGTGGGTGTTTGGTTACTTGGCTTAGTGACCGGTGACGAAATGTCTTGGAATTTTTTTTTGTTTGAATAAGAAAAAGTCTCTGGAGATCAAAATTTCATTTACATTTTTTGCTCCAAATAATGTCCAATAAAAATAAGTCATTAGCATTCTTAACACCATGTAAACATGCCCCAGACTTGCATATTACGATAAAATAGAACTCTTTTCAGATATTATATAAAATTCTACTGTAAAACCAAATTTATAAGTAAGTACCTTAAATTTGTTTAATAACAAAATATATTTGAATATTAATTTAAATATGATGAAAATTTCTCAAAACCCAGCTACTTCAATAATTTGGACGAGGCTCCAGTTGCTAGGCGACGAGTGCTGCAAATAGACGCCCGAAGGGATGATACGTTTTCCAGGAAACTTTCATCAGTGGTACTCGGCCGGAACAAAGCCTCGTTCAGGCTCTATTAGGGTTGCATATAAAGCCCAATTATAACATCGCCAGGCGGAAAGATTTAATTACTGATGGCCTCGTGTAAGCTAGTTGTAAGTTTGAAGTAAACTCGATGTGCGAATAATGTCCTTCGTTTTGTTTCCTAACAAGTTTGAAACCGTAGAATGTTTAGTTGTTCGATGCTAATGGTTTGTACGGCGAGCTAAATAAGTTGTGAGTATAAATTGATGTTAATAATTGAGTGAGTTTTTAATTAAATAACAAAGATGCAAGCAGAGAGAATGGATCGGCAAATATAATCTATCATTATACACCTCCCTTAAGACATATTAAGCTAATTATAATTATTAATATTTTCCGGCATGCGCTGCAATGCCACCTAAATAAAGAAATTGTTTCTTCCTGCGAGTCCTGTCTCATTCGCCCCCTTTTCCTTCCTCCTCCATTCATTATGCTCAAAATATTTGATTTGCCAACACTTCCAGGTAACAGAGTGAATTGAAATTGCAGTTTCTCCACTTTTAGTCATGTTACCAAAAATGTCGTTTTATAAATTGTTGGTTTAAACCCCTTTAAATAAAACACATGTTTTGCTAAGTTTTTAAACAAAGAAACGGCATTTATGTTTATGGTCTCTATTTCCGTTTTATGGTTTCTAACAAACCTACTGACAAATTTATAATAAAATAATGCACTGATAAAAACAAATGAACATTCACTTTTAAATTCTAATTGCCAGTAGACAACTTCAAATTAAAGGGAACATTTCCTTTACATATATATAAATATTATCTTATTTTTTTAGCATTATTCCTCGGCTTCCGTGGTTGAGCTGGGAGTCGAGAGGCTTATTGCTTATCCGAAGTTCGCGGGTTCGAACCGGGCCTGCGCAAATAATTTTTTTAAATTTTGTTTTGAAGAATTATTATAAGCAATAATTATTAGCCTGAAACACTCATCAATATTGAAACCTCTCCCGAGAAAAGATATATGTCGCCGACGGGACTCGAACCCGCACCCCTCTGTTTGCCGGACAGGAGCTCTACCATTAAGCTACGGCGGGATACCTCCTACCCGCCAAATGACTCAATATATACCTAGTGTTTCATTCAACAATTATCGCTTATTATATATTTTTTTCACCTGCAAACAACCAACTTTATTTTTATATGAGAAAGGCATGTAAGTGCTAACTCTCTCACTAGGTGGCGTCGAGACATTATATCTACATTTTTGTTACATTTTTGTTACATGTTCATTACACGTTTTGAAGAGTTTTATTTTCTCTCTTCAAAATAAAATGTATAGAAATTGTTACAAGATAGTTAGTCCAAGAAAGACAATAAGTTTTATTAGATTAATTTGTGTTACTTCACAATTAATTCATTAAAAATAATATATAGTATATTTGCGGCACATTCCAGAGTGGAAGATACTCTCAGTATCTCCCTGGTGTAAGACCACCATTCAGAATTGAAACGACGCTTGAAACCATCTCATCCCCCTCCCCACTACCTTCAACAACACAACATAACCCAATTGTGAATGCCTTAGTCGCACTGGCTAAAGACGGGAGCTAGAAAGCTAGAACCTCTGGACTGCAGGGTGAAGATCGCCTTTACGTTAGCTAACCTACAGTAGGAACGACACCATAAGAAAATAAGACACTATATCTACATTGAGATTTGATTATAACCACAAATTTCTGATTGATTTTCAATGTTTGCATGAATCCGAACAAAAACTTAAATTCAACATCCAAAGACAACTTTAACAAAATCCGAGCTTTAAGCAGATCTTTTGGCTTATCCCAAACTTGGGATTCGTCCTTAAGCAGTTTGAAATTCTCCTTAAGCGTCTTCAGCCTCGCCCACCAATCAATGCTTGGCTTCGGGCGCTTACGCCAGTTGACTACAAATATGTTGACTCGATATTAAAACTTCATGTTGGCTAAAGCTTCAAGTTTCAGCGATAAAGCCTTGAGATAAAGTCGAAGGCAACGCGCAAACAGAACAGCACCGTTTGTAGATATATAATTACGGAATGACGTCGCATAGAACGCAGTTTTTTTATATTATGAAGAGTTTTCTTTTTAAGCTTTCCTCTCCATCTTTTGTGTTCTGCAGTAAATCTTTTGCTTGTGATTATTCCAGTCATTAGTCAAAGAAGTATTGCGTTTAATCTACTCATAAAGAGATTTTTCATTAGGTAAGATATTAATGGTAAATTCAGACTGGGTCGACGTACGTATGCATCGCTACGCCTAACAATATCTGGGCTACTTAGCAACCATAGATTTTCAATGAAAATTTATGTTTTAGAATCTCATTGGCCACACGCATCGCGACGTGCGATGTCTGTGGCCATTTTCATAGAAAATGTATGGGTTGATAAGCATTGTTTGGCGTAGCGATGCGTACGTACGTCGTCCAGTCTGAATCTACCTTAAAATGCTTATAAAAAACATTTTTTAAATAATTTATAACTTTTCATATGTTTCCAAATGTCTAAAAATATATTTAAAAAAATGGGTATTAGGGGTCCGCTACCAGCTGTGAAAATGTAAGGGTTTGACAAAACAATATAAGAAGTTGGTATTTAAACTTTGTATTTATTTTAAGCATTTTTTTATAAAACGGAGTTTAACACAAGATTAAAATACCCGGGAGCGATTTATTTTTTACTTAAAAAATAATTTTTTTGTGTAAAAAAACTTGCCAAAAAATCACAAACAAGAATTTCGAGAAAGTAGTGTTTTCGATAAGTGATTCTGATAAGATTTTTTTTATTATACTTAAAATTAATTAATAATTATGTTGTGTTTTTATAATTACGTGTCATTTCATGGCTAAAGCTTCAAGTTTCAGCGATAAAGCCTTGAGATAAAGTCGAAGGCAACGCGCAAACAGAACAGCACCGTTTGTAGATATATAATTACGGAATGACGTCGCATAGAACGCAGTTTTTTTATATTATGAAGAGTTTTCTTTTTAAGCTTTCCTCTCCATCTTTTGTGTTCTGCAGTAAATCTTTTGCTTGTGATTATTCCAGTCATTAGTCAAAGAAGTATTGCGTTTAATCTACTCATAAAGAGATTTTTCATTAGGTAAGATATTAATGGTAAATTCAGACTGGGTCGACGTACGTATGCATCGCTACGCCTAACAATATCTGGGCTACTTAGCAACCATAGATTTTCAATGAAAATTTATGTTTATGATGTTTATGATGCATGAAGTCAGTTACGAAATAGTATCTCGCCCTTCGTATAGTATCAGGAATATGAACATAACAAAACGAGAGAAATTATTGTAAATGGCCGAATATTGATGCGAAAGTAAATTTTCACTTTTCGCCAGTGGTATTTTGAATGCAATTTTTTTCATCGCTCCAAACACAAAAAATATTATATAGCAATTAAGGTGAATCTAAAGCTTTTTTCTAAAAAATAGCGTGTCCAATTCGATCGAAAGTTTAATTTGGTCATAAACAAACTCAATTCTTTTACGAAAGGCATACAAATGCAATATTGGAATGATTCAGCTATACAATCTTGTATTTGTATGCCATTCTTGAAATAATTAAGTTCGTTTATGGATATAACTATTTATTTTTATTGGTATGGCGTATCGATCACATTTTTAGGGATTCTTTGTACAATGTTTGTTGAATTTACTTACTGAATTATAATATCGAAAGTAGTGATAATTCATTGTCATTCGCTCGCCCTGGGTAATGTTCTGCAGTAAATTATTGGTGAAATAAACAGATACGTGCGGAAATCCAGTTGGAAGAGAATAATTAATTGAACAACTAAACATAAATGTTTATTAATATACAGGTATTAATTATCTACATGTGTTAAGGTTCAAAAGTCCTTTTTTGATAATTAATAAAAAATGTTTTTATTTTCTTTTTATCGACCCAATATTCATCATAACATCAAAACAGAAATTAGACAATAAAATCAGTTTATTTAGATGTGACAAGGTTTATGTATGCCAGAAATAACAGACCATCTCCAAAAGGATATCAGAACTTTCGAACATTTGACTTGTTCCCGAAGTCATGGGAAGTCCCAAATCGCATAGTGCAAGCCTTATTACGGAGGCAATTGAAATTCACAAACATCCCATTAATATAAGGGGGTAATACGCAGTCAGGAGGTCGAAAATAAGCGATTATTTCAAGGATTTTATCCTGAAAATATATAAAAATATTTGTTTGCTACAGAAAACCACGTTTTGTTGAACCTTGAAATCTTGCACATTAAAAAATTTCAAAATTTCAAAATTGAACTCACCTTGATCAGCCCAATGGACGAATCAGCCCTCTCCAGACTGCAGATACTGAACTGTATGGAGGGCAGGTCGAGGCGGTGGGATAGTTGACGCTGGAAGGTCTGGTGGCGAGTGGGAACAATGGGCAGAGTGGTCTGCCGTAGGACCTGCTGGGAACGGAACAGTATGATAAATAAACTGTGTCATTAAAAATATTCTTGGAATTTTGTTGTCAGACCATTCATAGGTTGTAATTTGGGAGGTAGGTATGGGTACCGCCGCTTCGGGAACCGTTTATTGGATAACCAACACCTCTACCATAGGTCACACCAAGTGGCTAGCTAAGTTTGGTGACTTAGCAGAAGTGCCCGGGTTCATGGGGTTAGGTTTTTCTCTTTGGTTGGAATCTGAGCATTTGATAAGATTCCAACCAACCCCTCGTAACTTTTTCCTTCACAGAACTTCCTCTCTTTCGTTTCCATAAAAATACTCCACAAATCATCCCCTAAGATTATGTAAAGATTATGTTATTTTAGGGGATATATGCCCTGATGGAAATCATTTTCCTCGCGGCGTCTTGCTTTTTTTAAAGTTTTTTTTTATAGTGAACATCTCACAAGAGTCCCAACTGCTGCCGTCTGGAGCCAGTGAGACTACGGCATCCCCAATGGTGGTAGGGTATGTTAGGAAGGGAAGGAGATGGGAAAGAGGAAGGTGGGGAATTACCTGGCTATTCAGATCAGTCACTAAACACGGCTAAAGCCATTTCAAGCAACATTTCAATTCTAAATGGTGGTCTTACACCAGGGCGATACTGAGAGTATCTTGCACTCTGGAACGTGCCGCAAATATAGTATATATTATGCTTAATTAATTAATTGTGAAATAACACAAATTAATCAAATAAAATTTATTTGCGCACGTTGGGTTCGAACCCGCGACCTTCGGAATGGGAGTCCAAAGCCTTGCTACTGGACTACGCCGGCCGTCAACGGCGTGGAACGAGGTTCCAAGGGGACCAATCGATTATTCCCCGTATGAAATTTTAAAAATAAAAAACTTAATATCGATTTATTTCATTCAAAACTTGCTTTAAGTAAGCAATAAAATGCTCAAAAACGTACGATGATAAAATATTAATTATCGTGTACTTCTTGTAATGATTTTATGATTTTTCAATAATGTCTAAACAAAATAAGTGTGTAAAAAATATTTTAGTTTGTAAGACCTTAAATAAATAGAAAAAGTGAGGTATTTTTATCATTTACTTTTTTATGGTTTTAATTTAACTAAAATTAAAATTATTTTATTTATTTTTGAATGATTTTAATTGAACTAAAATTAAAATTGTTTGTAATAATTTGTAATTTGTGTTGTTTAATATAAAATCTATCGTTTGAAAATTTAACAAATCTGCCAACGACCAACGGTATAACCTTAGTATATTAAAAATAATTTTAAAATTTTAAAACTGCATGTACCAGATAAAATTGCATTCTTTCAAAATCAATTTATGCTTTTTTGTAAAAAAGAGTCAATAAGTCTAGAATTCTATTTAAAAAGGACTTATTTCCGGTATTCTCTGGTAATAACCCTCTTTTTAATTGAGAGCTTCTCACCTTCCTAGAAAAATGGGAGCATTTAAAAATCGGTGTGAAAATACCCATCAAATCCCAATTCCAAAATCAATCCGAATTTATACGTCTTCGTAACAACCGACATGTCGAAAGTTTTCTAGGATATAGCTATAATTCTTGACATGCACACGTATAACTCTGTCTAGGATCACACCGTAACTACTGACACCTTACAGATATGACCGTCAAGGCTTACGCCGAAACTATTTTCACGTGATGTTGTAAGATAAGGGCAAATCAGATCTGTTAACATGCTATCGGAGTCAGCCCCATCACTAGCAAGACACCTGTCGATATTTTTTGTAATAATCTAAAGATCTCGAAAGAAATGTGTGAAGCTACGAGGGTGAAATATTTGAATATTTTCAGAAAATAATGATGAAATGCGGAAAACTTTAGGAGTTCACTTTAGTTCTACGGAGGTTCTAGTCATTACATAATTAATAACCAAATACTGGGAAGACCCAAAACGCATCGAGCATGCCTAATTACGGAGGCAAATAAAACCCACGAAAACTACTGACTAGCGAAGTTCTATTTTAACTCGAAAGTTTAGAATTTGTTACCATTTATAGATGGCGGCCATTTTAATGCATGAAATTGTCGTTTTTATTTGAAATTTGTAATCGTATTTTTTGAACATTATAGTAACTACCTACCTTTCGAAGAAAGTTTGTAATTGAGGTAGTGCCGTTATTTTTAACAAGTAGTATAATTCCTGGGACTATTTCCCGAGCGAATGACATCTTTGGGGATGTTGTGTGGAGGGTTTTTTTAAGCAAACGAAGACAGGAAGTTCTGGGAAGTAAAAGGTATGAGGAGTGGGTTAGAATCTAGGGTCAATGTGCCCAGGAGCGACGGACACATCCACTCCTAATATCAAAAAGTATTTTTATAAAAAAAATATAAATTTGTTACTGATTCTAGTAATCTATTAACGAAATCTCAAATTTCAATAAAACTAAACAATTTATTTGTATCAACCCCTATTTTAGTTGTACCGTCGTCGTCTTAGTTGACGAGATAACCAATTAGCAACGATAAAATCATTGACGTTATTGGATTACGTCAAACAATTACCAATGATTTAACCAAATCCTCAGGCAAAGATTTAACCTTTCTCATAACTACTTTGACGAACCAAAACCACCCACCCATTAACATAATCAAATCGGAAGAAACAAGCAAAATCTATCTACTTACCCGTACCACTGAACAGATAAAAAGAAAGGAGTACGTTGTGGGCGAGTTTGCATGGCAAAGAAATTTAAATCTTATTTTTCGCGTGAAATTCATTTCATCAAACATTTTCAAAAATCGAATCGATCATAATATTATAGGTACATTGGTATATTTAGCATGTAAGATTCGAATGTTCTTGGCGACATAAATTTTCTTTCCAATTTGGTATAGGAATAATAAGACTTGTCGTTGGTTTCCTTTTTTACAATACACATAGGAGGCCCTGAGGAAAATGATTTCTTTTCACGGCAATGTAATCTTTGGGTTGCGAATCTGTGTGGAGGGACTATTGAGGGAAGGAAGGAGATGGGGAAGGAAAAAGGTTTTTGTTTTTGTTTTTTTTTATAGTGAATACCTCACAAGAGTCCCAACTGCTCCCGTCTGGAGCCAGTGAGTCTATGGCATCCCCAATTGGGGTATGTTATGAGGCTGAAGGTTAGTGGGGAAGGGAAGGAGACGAGGAGAAGAGGAAGGTGGGGAAGTACTTGGCTTTTCAGATCTATTCACTAAACACGGCTAAAGCCATTTCCAGCAACGTTTCAATTCTGAATGGTGGTTTTACACCAGGGCGATACTAAGAGTATCTTCCACTCTTCCACTCTTTATTTAGATACTTGAGTAGGCTCTAAGTAGTTCTGAGGTTGCTGGCTCAGATACTTTATCATATCTTATCATACCTTATCATCTCACTTACCTTACTATTATCTCAGATACCTTCGGCAATCATCGTAACCGTTCGTATAAAAGACATGAACGACTATGGACGGTACTCATTTTATATCACACTTAAATGGTATATCTTGTATTTAACTATACTGACGACTTCTATCGAAGAGTGCTGAAATTATATGATTGACCTAGACACTACAGACACGCAACTGTGTACGAATACCTACATCTACATCTTCCTTTCTCTACCCAACTAACTGTCCATGTATCCATCATCTGATAAGGTGTGTCGCTAAATTACCTATAAGTGATATTTGGAACAAAAAACGAGTGTGTTTTAGACCAGACGACTGAAGTAAAACTTCTAGACAGAAGTTGAAGCTTTAGTGCTTTTTATTCGAATATTTTACGAAAACTCGCGCAGTGATCAACTCTGTGCCTTAATATCGGATCTCTCAAAAACTTTCTGCGTAAAAATTAAGGTAAATCAGATTCCTTCCCAATGTCCACTGTTCTCCAATAGTCCAATCAAAATAGACATTCAAGATTACAATAATTCGCATATAGCTGAAAAAACAAACATGTGAATATTCCCCATAGATACCATTTTTTTGTTTAATACAATATTATTTTCAACTTTTGAATCGTTATATCTCAAAAATGGTGATTCTTAGGAAATAAGTGTAAAAAAATTTTGCACATGTGAAATCGATGGGGACTTTTCACGTTTCAGTTATAATGGTAATCTTAACGTTCGTACCAATTTTTAGATTTATACGAATTATGTAAGCTAACCCCTATTATTGAGCTAACTTGACTGGACTACAATCTATTACTATAGTTATGTCACTTTGAAACACCATACATGTTGATTACAGTCCATTTAATCTCTGTCAATTTTTTTTTATTTATTTGATGTAATATTTTTACATTTAATAATACAATCCAATAATGTTGGCCTCACTAGGTGGTTTAATACATCTGCGACTACACTCTCTTTTAAAAGTTTTTGATGCAACAATTTTTTCTCACTTCTTGGATTTTTTTATTCAGTGATTCCTACCCTGTCACAGTGGTCGGTGGGATGGTCACGGTGTGAACCTAACGACAGCTGTTTCGAGGTGGTTAGTATTCTGTTCACCGTGCCACTTAGTTTGACAAAGCCAGGCACCGGCCACCAGTTAGGGATTAATGGGCAGATAATTGAGTAAGGGGAAGGAGTGTGGGGGTGCCAATATGAGGGTTGAGAAGTGGGGGTGGGGTATTCAAAAGCTACCAGATTGTTACGGAAACTATTGCGAATTAAAGGAGATAAGACGAGGAGATTTTAATAAATTAGATTAACAGGGTTAGAAGTGTTAGATTTCCGGAAACTTTTGGTCTGGATCGTCGCCCATTTCTAAGATGAATCTGAGATAAGATTTGATAAGATTTTTATTACTGTACACTGTACACGTGTCATATTGCTTTTGCAGGTTGAATTACTCTCACGACAAACTGTGGGACCTTATCAGTTAAATTTGACTTTAATGCATGTATTTTTTAATCCAGAATCCCATGCATTCCTTTCTGGATAAGACATAACTAACCTATTAACACGTGTAGCATTGTATACTTTTTAGGATAATAAATAGAGATATAACTGACTAAATCAGTTAGTTGTCCTGTGACATTCCTGAAATCTTTGTTTCATTTTGTAAAGCCTTACCCAAGGTACCCTGAAGAGGAAGCCTGTATTTTTATAATCAATGCTACTGGCGCGAGCGTCCAATACATTATCTACACTTTTCATAACATCACTAGTTTTTTTAAATATATTCATAGACATAAAATATATTCACGGGACCAATCGAAAACACAAAATACACACATGGATAGTCAACAAGGGCATTGTGTACTGCGGACAGATAATTTCTACGATATAATAGCACACCGAACGCCTGTATTTTCGTCTTATCCTCACAAGTGTTTTATCTTTCCGTTTTATTTTTTTTCTATTCCTTTTTTTTATGTTCTTAATCTTTTCTCTTTATTTATTTTATTCTAATTATCTATTTCAATAAAATTTTATTCAAATTTCAGTTTATTTTATTTTTTAAGATTGTCAAAATTAGTTTAAATTTCTGCCACCTCAGAACAGGTTCATCCTAGTGAGGTGGTGCTCAAAAAAAAAATATTTGTGTCCTATATTGTGTTTTTGTTTGGTAATCAGCTCTGAAGTACCAGGTACTATTCTAAATTCTTTTCTAACGTACCAATTTACCCAAAGGGGTAGTCATAGTCTCACTGCTTCCGGTAAGCAGGGAGCAGTTGTAATTTTGAAAATGAAAAAGATGGTGGCGTATATACTTTATAATGTTCGTAGGGTTATTCACTATTAAAAAAATATACGCATTTACCTACGCATTACTGCCAGTAATGCCCTAGTGAGAGACAATGCTTGAAATGGCACCAATGTTTAGTTACTAGATCTAAATCCAAGTACTATCCAACATTCCTTATTATTATTTTTTTTTAATTTCGATTGCGTTTCACTAATGTTGTCTTAATTAATAAAATATTACAATTTTAGGTTTTACTCCTTATGTTGAATACAAAATAAATATTCATCGTTGACTTGCGGAAAAGTCAATAGATGTCGCACATTAAAAATAAAAATGGATACAAATTATCCAAAACACTATCTAGACTGCATTTAAATCGGGTATTAATCTTCCAATCACGGATAAAGATTGCAGCCAATATAGACATAGGAGATAGCAGCTAATAAAAACATGCATTAAGAAAATGAAGATAGTGTTGATAATTTTTCCCATGGGAAAAACTAAACCCGGACCTGAAAATCCGGTGCGTAAAAAAATAGTTCTTAGTCAAAGTATGATACAGTTAAAAACGACCAAATCGGAAAGGGATATCTAGTTCTAATCTCCATCTTGGTTCTATTCCCAGTTATTGAAGATTATTAATATTCCATAAATTGAGAAATTTATTTATTGTTTTTGTGTTTAATTCGTAGAACTCCATAAATTTTTTTTGAAATTTAATTTAAATTAAATTTAATAATGTTTATTATTAAGATGATACCCGGTGGTGCAGAAATAGATTTTACTAAAATATTGCTGTCACTGTTGCTCTTACTCCACCGGATATTGAGCGAAAGGAACAATGCACTGACACCTAACTAAAATAGAGGTTTTTTTATTCCCCACTTTTCTCCTCCAAAAGTGGACTGATTTTCAATTTTTTTTTACCAACTACATAAGAAAATACTATTCTATGTCTGTACGTTTTGCTTTTTTTAAAAAAACATTGTCTGGTTTGTATACTGAACATCTTTTGACGGCGTTTAAACCAGTCAATTTTATTGGTTTTTGGAAGGTCATAACTTCTATAAAAAGTAACTTATCAAAAAAACAAAAAGTACCGACACACTAGTAGTTGATATCTATTTTATGCAAAAACAATATTTTCTCTAGGGTTAAAATCCAGAGAGATAAATAGGGAATACGTTTGTATGGAAAAATCACCGCCGGGTATCCTCTTAAGTTCTGCAAGTGTTTTAGTTTTTATTATTGTGACAGCTGATTCGGCTTATAAGGCCATTTTAAAACTGAGCTCAGTTTGAAAATGGCCTTGGAAGCCGAAACAGCTGTCACAATAATACACTTGCAGAACTTAATAATAAACATTATGAGAAGTTTATGGTCCAATTGAAATTTTGGTAAGACATTTGAGAAAAGGCTATCAAATTTTTGATTTTATTAAATACCATTTACTAGGAAAACAATATTTTTTTTAACAATTTTTCATTACAAAACGTTTCTGGAAACAGCTTTTCTTAATTTAATTAATTCACCCCCAATTACCACTCCCAACGCTTCTGATTCAACAGATTTCAATCTATTGAATAGCGATGTTTCACGAAAAGTAATTGTTTCAGCTGTAAAAATAGGATAATATTGTTCGAATACCAAATGATTTTCATTTATTTTTTGCATTTGGAATTAAATAACAGAGTTTTTTTTTTAATTTCTAACAATGCAAAAAGAAAGTTGAAAAGGCACCAAACTCGAAACTTTTTTAACAGTCGAATGAATGCTAATTGGGTACGAAAACTTCCTAAGCATTACGCATTAACTTCAAAAGCGAGGAAGAAATTCAAAAAGAAACTGTTGTTTTGACGGTAAAAAAAAAACGGTTTTTAATTATTGCTCAGAATTCAATGATGTCACGCTTTGTTGAGCGGTTATTGAAAATGATAAAATTTCGCTTTTATTGTACGTAATTTGGCTTTGTTTAAACAATACGAGAAATGTACCAACAACAAATGTAGTAGTGACTATTCGTTATGCTGGGGTCGCATCTGCGCCTATCGTCACGAAGCTTCGCGTAAATGATTTTTTTTTCAAATTTTCCGCATTACTTCGGGACGATAGGCACAGATGCGGCCCCAGCACCTGTAATTAATTCATTAGTTATCGTTATTGGTTTTTCAAGACATAAAATCAGCTTAATTTTATTAAATACCATTTACGTTTACGTAAAGAATATTCGCGACGAGAGCCGATAACATTAGCACGAAGCTTCGTGACGATAGGCGCAGATGCGGCCCCAGCATTATATATTTATTAGAAGAGAAGAGTAATATATATATATATATATATATAGAGAAGTACATATTTTCTTCAATTGATATCAACATGTCAGCAACCGTTGAGATATCGAAGAGAAGAGTAAGATATATATATAGAGAAGTACATATTTTCTTCAATTGATGTGATCAACATGTCAGCAACCGTTGAGATATCGAAGAGAAGAGTAAGATTTATATATATATATATAGAGAAGTACATATTTTCTTCAATTGATATCAACATGTCAGCAACCATTGAGATATTGAAGAGAAGAGTGAGATATATATATATATATATATATATATATATATATATATATATATATATATATATATATATAGAGAAGTACATATTTTCTTCAATTGATATCAACATGTCAGCAACCGTTCAGATATTGAAGAGAAGAGTAAGATATATATATAGAGAAGTACATATTTTCTTCAATTGATATCAACATGTCAGCAACCGTTGAGATATTTAAGAGAAGAGTAAGATATATATATAGAGAAGTACACATTTTTTTCAATTGGCATCAACATTTCAGCAACCGTTGAGATATTGAAGTTTTGTTCAAAGGCCCAAACATATAAGCTTTAATACTGAACGGTGAAATGTAAATTATAAAAAAAAATTCTATCTAACAAACTCGTCATTTGGGGAAGGTGGATATTACTGTGGTATATGATGGTTTATTTAAAATTATACGGATTAATACAATGCGGTAGGTAATACTTTTATTAAAATTATAAGAATTTATCCGCCCTTGTAATTATTATTAATCGGTTTGTAGGAAAGCCCGAGCAGATTTCCCGACGTTAAGTGTGCTCCCGTCCCGGGAGGATCGGGTGTCGATAGTGTCGCTTTAGTGTCACCCAACCAACCTACTCGCCTTAATCATCTTTTGAGCCCAGCTCATAGCCTTATTGTTCACAGACAGACACACGTACCTTTGCAGGGAGCCAAAAGACCATAAACCTAACCTAACCTAAAGAAACATTTTTAACGTCAGAAATTTTTTTATTTAATCACTAATGGTAATATTAACGACTCCATTGGCAGGGATATTGAGCTACTTACAAGCGACTCGAGCTTCATGCGGTATCACCGGCGCCGCTCGTGAGTACCTGCCATACTATATTGCTGATGTTCGTACACAATGCTACGCGCATTGTACGGCTTGTAAGTAGCTACGTGTACGAATCGTCTATGAGAGATTTGTTAAAAATTGAACTATGCGTGATTTGCAAAGAAAATACGAGCTACATTTGGTTAAAGCATTATCTACTGAAATCGATTCAAAATCAAGAAAAAGCTCTGAATTTAAAAAAATCAAGAAAAAGCTCTTAATTTTTCGTTTTATGAATACCTTTAAAACTCATTTTAAAACCATTATGTATATATTAACATTCTTAAATAGAAAAATTTAAAAAAAAACACTAAATGGAAAAATGTAATCCTTTCGCTGTAGCACCACACTTTATTTATACTTCAACATTAATTTGTTATTTTCAGAATTTAACAATAAGTCTTACGTGCTTTTAAAGAAATAAAGGCTAACATTTTGAACAGCACACGTTTGAATGAAATTGCATATTAAGAGTATCGGTATTGGTTCAGACTCCAAAAATCTTGAAACAGATTGATTATTTTTTCCCTCATGTACATGTTTTCGTATATTTTTAACAAAGCAGTATTATTTTTATTCTAAAGGCTTAAAATAAGGGCCCGTTATTATTGAATTATTAAAAAAAAACGAACGTCAAAGGGGGACTCAAGCATTCTAATATGAAATTGACTCTGAATTTTCAAAATATAATAATGCGTATTAAATAAAATGATCATCCACTCATCCTAAAACTCAAGATTAAATGTATTTTTCGTTTGATCATATTTTTCGTATCAAATGATTTAAATAAGTCTCAATTACATTGTAAGGCATACTTCAAATTTTATTAATTTGAACATGAATCGTATAACTTACACGTCACATTTTATATATTCTAGAACTGTGAGTTGGTTGTCAAGTTGTAGTGTTTGCCTTTCCATGAGCAGACATTAGTAATGTGTTGGGGTCCTCAATAATAAAAGGTCCCTTTACAATACTTATTTATTAACAATATTTCTCTCACTAATAGGGCTCGCCTTAAACGGCTCGGATGAAACTACTCTTAAGAGTCGTTCGCACTGGGAGAGTAGTTTAGTCGCGTAGCTAGTATATTAGTAACTAAAAGTGTCCGAACACCAACATTTTAGTAGAGTAGGCTAGTAAATTTAGTAAATTGAATCCATTTGGATCTATTTTTTCGGCGAGTAGAGTCCCCCTTCACGCGTCCCTGTGTACTGACATGCGCAGTTTATTCGTAGACAATATTGTACCGACCATAACACGGGCATGTGCCTAGCATGATGGTCGAAAAATCCTTAATTATTGTAACACAATGATTAAAGAACACATAAAAAAAAAAAAATATATATATATATATATATTTACATATATGTCGTCCCGTTGGAGCGAAAATGCTACTCTAAAATTCTATATTTTTACGGCTATTAATCTATTTTCGAGTCCATAGTTTATTTATTTTCATTGAAGAAGAAGATAACAATAATAATCTAATTTTTTATAACCTTCAAAAGTTAAAAAGAGAGTTTTTCTTATAAAAATATGAATATTTATTTTCATCTCACAAATTTATTCTTCCACCTCTTCTAAAGTAAGCATTACAATCAGCTTAATTATCGTATTTTTTTATTGCGTTGCAGCCCATCATATTGCGACGCGCCGCTTACCAATGAACGCTACTTGACAGTAGCGCGTACACTTTTTGGTGAGCCAAGTAGCGAGTTACTCGCCCCTCGACTTACTACTAGTCAGGTGCGAACAAGGCATAACTGCCCAATATATGTCGGAAAGTGAGGTAAGCTTTAAGCCTACTGACATCTATCAAACACAACTGATACTACGTGCCAATCAAAATCACTACTTAAGTTAATGCGGATCTGCTTGTTGCTGAAGGACACGGAAGATTTATCAGGATGCATTTAAATAAAGAGCTTTATTATTAAAACAAATTAACCTTTATTAGCGCCTCCGCCCACTGAGGCAACTGAAAACCAACTAAAACCGGCTGTTTTCTCTGTCTTGATTGGTCAAAAAGCTTGTTTAACCATAGACGAAGAACAATCAGCTGACAGCTGGCAACTAGCAACGGCCGGCCAGGGCAATCAGCAGTGCAAGTCGCCGCTTGCGTTACCATTGACAACGGATGTTCGAGTGATTGTGAAGTGCGCGGGCCATCACATTGTCATACAAAGACAGTTGGCAGTTGAGAGTTTTCAGTTGCCTCAGTGGGCGGAGGTGCTTAAACGCTCAAATTTACAAAAACAATGTTATCAAAAAAGGTTGGAAACGCGGAGGCTAGCTTATAAGAAGTTTATGTTATTACGTATTCGAAAATCGAGATAGAATAACGGTTAGCGCCTCCGCCCACTGAGGCAACTGAGAACTCTCAACTGCCAACTGTCTTTGTATGACAATGTGATGGCCCGCACACTACACAATCACACAAAACCCCGTTGTCAATGGTAACGCAAGCGGTGACTTGCGACTTGCACTGCTGATTGCCCTGGGCGGCCGTTGCTAGTTGCCAGCTATCAGCTGATTGTTCTTCGTCTATGGTTAAACAAGCTTTTTGACCTAACAAGACAGAGAAAACAGCCGGTTTAGTTGGTTTTCAGTTGCCTCGTCAGCGGAGCGCCTTAGTTTCAAAACCGCCCTGTCATTCAGAAGCGCGGCAAATAAATGAGAATTGCCAGTACTTAAAAATCGAATTACAAGTAGTTCCTACATTGTCATAATGTTTTGTATTTGAAGATCTGTTCTGCTGTGTGGTACCTTGAATACATCGTGGTGACAATTACGGTTGATGTTTTAGTTTAATGGATAAAGTGTGGAAAAATTAATACCTTTTTATTAGTGAGATTTTCCTTGTGCTCCTGCACATACTCCTTTTTAAGAGGCTCTGTTTGCAAGTCTGGGAGAGAGTGACTGATCCTGATGGCTGTCTGGCGAGACAACGAGTCACACTGGCTGTCTTCTGAGGACCTTCGTGACCTGGAAAAGTCAATTTATAAGTATATCATGCCTAAAAATACAAAGCTGATTTAAGCTTTATGGATAAGGAAAGGGACAGAGAACGGTTTTGGCAAGTAATGGATGCACATAGAAAGGAGTGCAAAGACAATCAATATACGACACACGAAGAGAAGAGCAAAATAAGTCGGAGATAAAATTGAGAGAATCAAATAACTGAATTGGGACTAAACATGTATGAATATCTGAAAAAATTAATGTTAACATAAAAAAAATATTGTGCTTACTGTAAAAATATTATATTTTAAATTTTGAAATCGAAATATGTGGTTAAATAAACATTAAATGAGTGTCAGAAAAACTAACTACACCATTGAAGATAACGTTCGTGACTCTCAGTCGAAATATGATGCGGTAAATGACGAAGTATGATGTAGTAAGTTGATATGGTCGAATTAGCTCAGGCAAGGAAGAGGTCATTTTCTATCTTTTCTGTTTTATTAAGTAAACCGCTAAAAAAAACTCTCACATGGCACCATAAAAAAATATGACATAGTCTCCAGAGGAAATTGTTTTTCTCACGATCCCGTGTGGAGTTAACACCAAAAAAGTATTTAAAAAAGTTGCCATAAAGATCATATTATATTGCCGTCTAATTAGACTTGAGATTGTTTATCTGTAGGGGTGGGCCAGTGTAAGCAGAGAGGCTTGATCGCCACACAATTCTCTACACGCAATATTCTTGATTCATTCTAATTCATGCATTTCATCGTACAAACTATTATGTTATTATTACTACTCTTGACATCGCGCGTCCCTTTCTTCAACCATTTACTTAAAACATAATAAATTTTAACAATTATTATAAGTGATAATTATTAGCCTGAGCTTAATGGTAGAGCTCCTGTCCGGCAAACAGAGGGGTGCGGGTTCGAGTCCCCTCGGCGATATGTATCTTTTCTCGGGAGAGTTTTTCAATATTGATGAGTGTTTCAGGCTAATAATTATCGCTTATAATAATTGTTACCCTTTGTGCTATGCATAAAAAATCTTGTCTTAGACATTAGTTTATCAATTTAAAAAAATATCAATATATATTGACGAGTTTAGTATTTCACCAAACATGTAGATATAACATGTCTCGACGCCACCTAGTGAGAGATTTAGCACTTACATGCCTTTCTCATATAAAAATAAAGTTGGTTGTTTGCAGGTGAAAAAATTTAAAAAGCGATAATTGTTTAATGAAACACTAGGTATATATTGAATCATTTGGCGGGTAGGAGGTAACCCACCGTAGCTTTACGGTAGAGCTCCTTTTCCGGCAAACATAGGGGTGCGGGTTCGAGTCCCGTCGGCGACATGTATCTTTTCTCGGGAGAGTTTTTCAATATTGATGAGTGTTTCAGGCTAATAATTATCGCTTATAAGAATTGTTACCCTTTGTGCTATGCATAAAAAAATCTTGTCTTAAACATTAGTTTATCAATTAAAAAAATTATCAATATTATAAATTTTCCATATGCTTCCTTTCACCGTTCACCCATCTTACATCAGTATCTTTATTTACAAAAAAAAAAGTAAATCCACGTAAGAATTCTCTATCAACTGTAAAAAGCGAACTACCTTTAAAGTTAGCCAATCTCGAGATTTGCAGTCTGCCAACGTAAGTGAGATTCTGAAATGCAGACTTTTCTAAAGGTTCAAGTTAAACACGCCTGTAATGGATTCAGCAAAACTTCGACTAGGGGTACCTTCTCGGTACACGTGTTGAAGCGAAAGGAGAATTCGAAGATCAAATTGAATTTTATCAGAACGTCGACATAGACGTCACGATGTAAAACTTCGATATGGCGCACTTGATTTTATTCATGTTTCACGCTTAATTGGGACATATCGGGACCCAAACATTTTGTCCCAAATAAGCGGATATCCGAAATAAGCGAATGTTTTAGTTACATTTATTTATTTAAGTGCCGAAAAAGACCTTTACATAAAAGTGATATATGAAATGATAAGTATGTAGTGTATATAGGAAATTATGTGTATTAACATAGCAGAAAATGATAATAATGTCGTATATAGATGTATTTATAAAGTAGGAACAAAATAGCTACATAAGTATATAATATGGGTATACAAAGAATTCAATGTTCCTATGTATTGCCGGAAGACGGGTCGCTGGAAGAAGGAGGACGTCGTGGCTGAAAAACCTTGGTTTGGCCAGTCTACTGTAGAGCCAACATGATAGCCAACAAGCGTTGAACGGACAGGGCATGAGAAGAAGAAGAATAATATATTTAAAAAAATATTTGTGGTAAATTGTATGTACCAAATAAAAAAACGGTTAAATTGTACATTTATACAAGTTAATAGTTGAAAATCGGACTAGACAAACATATTTTTATGCCCTAAACGGCCTTAACTAAACTATATTGTTCCCGGCAGGAACAAAAAATATATGAAGGAAGCTTTTTCAAAAAGTTTACATTTTACACTTTTTCGAGTAAAAAAAAATTTTAATCTTTATAATTTAAAAAAATATATTTATTTAAAAAAATATTATTTATTAACTAAAAATACAAATATCGTCATTGGGCGCGTAATTCCTTAGTTACTTCCTACCTTCCTCTATCCCATCTCCTTCCCCTCCCCGCAACCTTCAGCCTCGCAACACACCCCAATTGGGGTTGCCATAGTCTCACTGGCCCCAGACGCAGCAGTTGCGATGCTTGGACGGTATTCACATTAAAAAATCTCCATTGTGGAATTTTTTTTTTTTTTTCTAATCTAGAGGGTGAAACTTCCAACTTTTATATCTTCAAAAGCACGATTTTCAGGTAAAAACGGGAGCCTTCTTCATGGATGGGGGAGAGAGGATCGTCACACCATATAACTTTTGATCGTAACGGGACTCGTTTCTCAGTTTTAGCGGCACGCACATTGGTCACTTACTTCTATAATATATATTGATTATAATCTCATACCACAAAGTATCTGCTTCATATGAACAAACAATATTTAAAATGAAACAAATTACTTTGTGTAAACCACTATAATCACATGTTATAATATCCACATGTTTCAAAACCAAAGATTGAAGAAACAATATTTATTCATTAATTAAAGTACTAGGCTTTTACAAAATGATTTTAGATTAAATTTAAAACAGCAGTGTAACATAAACAAAAAGATAAAATGAGTATTGCACACAATTGGGAGCACACAATTATAATAACTTTATAAGCTTTCATACATTTATGCATTGTAGACCGTCTTGACAATTGGCAAGTTAGACCTGCAGACTGGGAGATGGAACAGTCTATGCTGTCGGTGATTTCAATGATGTAAATTGTTACCGCATAATCCTACGGTAACATGCTTTACAAGGTTAGTTTTGTTGTTATATATTTAGGCCAGTGCGGATTACCATTTTTTGGAGGCGGGTATGGGTACCGCCGCCCCGGGAACCATTTATTGGACGACCAACACCTCTGCCACAGGTCACCCCAAGTGGTTCGCTACGTTTGGTGACTTAGCACGGGCGCCCGGGTTCATGGGGTTGGGTTTGTCCGGGACTTGGGGGGCGGTTGCGTCTCCCGACCATCTGCGTGGCAGGCCGGATCGGGAGGGACTGGTTGAGGGAGACCTTTTGATCTCTCCAGCCGGACCCTCTCGAACCATCGCCTTGCACCGCAGTGGTAGGGATGGTTTTACACGTCCATCACTCCTGGACATATTTATCCCCAGATTCCTACCCACCCTTCAAACCTTTTTCCTTTCCAGGACTTCCCTCTCCTTCCTTTCACTTAAAAAAAAACCCTCCACACAGCATCTTCAAAGATGACACAGGCCCTGAGGGAATTTTTCCCCCAGGGCCTCCTGTGTGGAGCTAATGTAAAATAAAATGGTTTTTTAAGTAGTTTGTCAATAAGTAAATTCATAAATCAATAATGCTTATTGCATATTGAAAATCCAATGTGCCAATTGGGCTGAAGTCAAAAACTTACAAGTGTAAAGCTAGCCAGATTAACTTTTACTGTAGCTAGCGTTAAAACAGACGGTCATAAGTTAGTTAAATGAAGAAGTTACTGTGGTTCAAAAGCACAAGTTTATTATTTCTTAAATTTTGTAGTAAATGTTATATAAAGATTTAGAACTTAAATTAGCAGTATTATTAAAATATAATCATAAGTCCTCCCACCTCCAACTGATTTTTTTTTCAGAGAATTTTCATAATTAAAGTATCTGTATGTCAAGCGTAATTATTTTCTCAATGTATCTAATGTCTATAGAAGGTGTAAAGAGACGTACTTGACTAACTATATTTTCTCTATGTATAAAATTTTTTATTATGTTCTATTATATACAAAAAAAAAAAACCAAATTAAATTTTATTTATGTATAAATATTTCCATTATGTACAAAAAAATGCCTACTTATGTTTATATTATGTATAAAATAGTAGTTCTACATGCATGCAAATTATAACAACTGTTAAATATGAATGTATAGTACTGTCAACTCTGATAGTGCTCCCTCTCTAAACAAGAGATTTTCTCAATTAGAGAGGTATTGTATATATAAAAAAAATTAACGATTCCTGACATTATATGGAGTAAAAAAATGTTAAAGAAATTTTGGCCTCCGGTGAAAATTTTCATGTATTTGAAAAAAAAAACAACCACACACAGTTAAGTTTGCTTGATCTGGCCCAGTGGTTCCCAAACTCTTTTGACCCATGGACCACTTTTCATAGTCAAAATTTGCCCATGGACCCCTTGAAGAGTATGCGTGGGGGGGAGGGGGGTGGCTAGAGAATTTCAGGAATCACATGCACCCGGTGTACACCATCCATTCGGGAGGGGGAGGAGAGAATTTAAGGTTATGAATTCTATACTTTACTTAGGACGTAAAAATCGCAAATAATTTGTGCATCGATATTTATAATCACTTCCATATTAATAAAAATCGCTTTGGGAACCACTGGCATACATTGATAGGTATAGCCAAGACATAATTTTTGTTCTTTAATATCGAAACCTGATAAATTTTCGTGGACCCCCACATACAACTTGTGGACCCCATTTTTGGCAATTATCATTTTGTTTTCCCCCATCGAGTCTCCCGTGGGGGTCCACCTGGACCACTTTGGGAATCACTGATCTAGCCTTAAGTCCCATGCAAAATGGATGGCAAACTGTACCGTGTATGTACTGTAACCACTATGTACTAACGCAAACTTTATATCTTAATATATAAAACAAAGTCGAGTTAGTTACACCATTTATAACTCAAGAACGGCTGAACCGAATTTTATGATCTTTGATTTGTTGGATTTGTCTCCGTCCCAATTAAGAATAACTATTAAAACATCGAAAAAAATCACGGGAAAAATAATTATGAAGAAAATTATTTTTTCATATATTTTGTATGGAACGGCTTTTCAAATAATGTGCGTTGGTCGACAAAATTTGAATCAATTCGAACTGTCAATAATGTAGTGTGCCGAACATTTCGTGCTTAGTCAACAGCTAAATTTCATTTTTTGAACTTAGAGTAAGTACCTATTTATTTTAACGTAATAAAATGTAAATTTATTTCAGCTAATAAATTAAACACAACATTTATTGATTCTGAGGCGGTACGAAGTTTGCCGGGTCAGCTAGTTTTTAATAAAATGTATTCCTTCATCTTTCGGTGGGTGCAATATTTACCTTCCTTTAATCCACTTCCATGTATTGGCACAGTGGTATCCAACTGCAGCCAGCAGAACTAGGGCCATCGCAACCAGCGATAGCCCTCCAGCAGTCTGGTATACAATCCAACCGTACCACTCGCCTGCAACAAAGGAAATACAACATTATTTTGTGGAACAAACAAACAAAAAACTTTCATCAGGCTAATTTGTTCGCTTTTGGTTGAGGTTGGAAACAACTCAAATAGGTCTAATAGAAATCAGTATGTCTCCCTTACTATCATAGTGAGCAATAAGATCTAAACGTTGTTAGAAAGAGAAAACACCAAGCTTTGTATTCAAATCTGTATGTAATTTTTTAGGATTCACTCAGAGGATAGAAAGGAGAATCTTTTAATAATACCCTTTGTTTTTTAGAGAACAAGTTTAAAGTTTTTATTGACACCGAAATAATACAACCCAAAGAAATGAATTTCTCCCCAACGGACTGTAATGTGATTCTTTCTAGGAAGCTTGATGCAGAAGAGAATTACCACAAAATAATTAAATTGTTCACTTTTATGAAATCAAAGTTATCGACAGCAATTTGAAAAAGATTTATGTAACTTTATGAATTTTACATCGAATATTTTTACTATATTCTATACATTATTATTCATACAATATTGTATGAATAAACATTTTCGATAAGGAAACGCTTTTCTTTAAATGTTTATTTTTTAAATTTCTTATATGTGCTTATATAATAAGTCGGCCAATAATATTTATTTCATTAATTATTAATCATTATTAACTCCAAAACTTTTCAAAGTTGGTTGGTTTATTTTCTAATTAAAAAAAAACAAAAAACTTTAAAAGAAAACCTTGTCCGTACTAGAAATTTGCAATATTTTTTTATTGAAAAAGAATTAAAGGTATTCTGTTTAGTCAAGTATTTTGGTCTTCAGGCTCGGTAGTAAGTGTTCAAAAAGAAGAAGAAGATGGTTTGAAAGGGAATTATGTAAATACGAATGTCAACTGTAATTAGTCGAAAAATTTAATAAAATACGACTCGTTTAAAATAGAGCAAACATAATATGGCTGATGAGCATTAGAATACGAAATTCATATTAATTCAGAAACATGGCAGAAACACACAAAATAATACAACATTCCAATATTAAAATCTAAAATACTGAGAATTTCACAGAAGCTTTCCAAAATAACATCAATGCAAACAAATGGGATAAACATGACTTTTTTGAATAATTGGAATACATTTCTTCAGAAAGGTACTAAGTATAAATGCTAATTGTTGTCGTCTAACGGATAAAGATTTGTGGAAATCTTTTCTCCAAAAATAAATTAACCACCTTAAACAAAAAATATTAAAGCAAATATTATTTTAGTGCAAAATTTACAATATTCTTTAGAAAAAATATTTTTAAACAAAACTAGTTACGAACAAAGACATGATGTACCTAAATCATTACTTTAAGTTTAACTCTGTAAACTTATTACCTGTTCGTGCTTAAATATATATATATTGTGGCTTAAAATTGCGAGTCAGCATATATTTTATCTAAATCTAAATATAATATTAGTTGTACATGTTCATAATACACTGACTGCAAACGATGGACTTGTAATTCCCAGATACCTAAATAAATACTGTCAAAAAACTCTAGAATACCTCGTTCCAATAATTTGCAACGTGTTACCCAATTCAAAAAAAAGCTGTGAATTGACTTTCAGAACGAAATGTATGCTAAAAAAATGGTTATGTGAAAGAATTTTTTTGTACTAACCACTGATTATCTTCTTTTCGTTTTTAATCAATTTTAATGTTTTTATTAAAAATTTAAAAAAATGTTATATAAAAAAAATTAAAGACTAAACTACTTCTAAAATTAATTAATTTGTTATTTTCAACAAAAGTGAGGAAATATAAACAAAATATTTTTTTGACTTAATGTTTGAGTTATTATTAAATTGGATAATCCACAAATATAATAGAACAACATTGCACATAACAACATTACTTAATGGGTTACATACCCTTTGCAAACGATATGTAGTGACAGAGGTATAACAAAGACCACCAAGATGAGACTCATCCGGGCATTGATTTCTCACATATTTCTGTACAGTGTGGAAACTTGGACACTTAGATCCAGCGAAAGGAAACGAATAGACGTCCACGAAATGTGGTGCTGCAGAAAAATGCTCTGAATTCCATGGACAGCCGGACGCACAAATGTGTTCATGCTAGAATAGCTATGCATCCACAATAGGCTTTCAACAATTTGCCTAAAACATATCTTAAGATAGTTTGGCACGTTGCGCGCCAAACTAAGGGATCCTTGGAGAAACACATAGTCACTGGCAAAGTGGAAGGCAGAAGCAGCAGAGGAAGGTCACCAATGCGCTGAAGTGACCAAGTGACTGGCGTCTGGTGCGTCGGTGTTCGCAGCTCTACAAGGAGCCTTGTCCACCACGAAAATTGTAGTAGGGTCAAAATCCTCCGAACCAACTTAAGAATTATTTTACTTTAAAATAAAATTTATTCATTCATTTCGTATTGAAATTATAACAAAGATCACCGCCCCGCCAGAAATGTTTGGCCTAAGTATCTATATTCTACGTTAGCAAACTGGATAAAATTTATGGTCTACGGCATAGGTCAGCAAACAGCAGCCCGCGGGTCACATTCGGAGTCTTTGGTGCGCAAGATTCTCGCTGCAACGCACGTGACAGACGCTATCATACAAAACGTAGTTAAAGGGAGCGAAGTAATAGCAAAGGGGGAGCGGGGGAAAGGCAAGAACGGCAAGGACGTCACCCGCACCTCACCCCATTCCGTTGACAATCGCCGGTAACAAGGAGTTACAAAGGTTAAGAGTCATTGACCAGCGGTTGAGAATAAAAGTTTAAAAATGCTTGCAACTGTACAGGGAGGTTCCGATGAGAAAGATATCAATTTTTCTTAAATTAAAAATTTAATATCGAATTATTTCATTAAAAACTTGCTTTAATATATACCTACATTCAAGTAAGCAATAAAAATGATCAAAACGCACGATGATAAATTATTAAATATCGTGTACTTCTTGTGAGTATTTTTTGATCATAAGTATTTATGAAAATTTCAATAATATCTGAAGAAAATAAGTGTGTATATAAAATCTCAAATATTTTAGTTTGTAAGAACTTAAATAAATAGAAAACTGAGGTATTTTCATCACAAACACATTCTCGGATTTATTTTTTAATGATTTTAATTTGACTAAAATTAAAATACTGAAAAATGTGTTTACTAGATTCTGCATTGATTTATTTTATTGAATGATTATATAATTTGATATTTGTGTTGTATAATACATATAATATATATTGTTGTATATATTTAGTTTGAAAATTTAACAAATCTGCTAACGACCAACGGTATAACCTTTACATAATAAATATAAACTTAGTTTTTCAAAATTTTTAAAATGCGTTTACCGGATAAAATAACAATCTTTAAAAATAAATTTATGTTTTTTTGTAAAAATCGGTCAATACGTCTAGAATTTGATTTAAAAAGGACTAATTTCGGGTTTTCTCTGGTAATACCCTCTTAACTCAGCAAATAATTACAATTACGTATATGTATGAGCAAACTTTTTCAATTTTGAATGATAGAAAAAACTAAAACTAATCTTCTCGGTTACCGAATTCACATTTAGACACAATTCATTCGTTAATATAAAAAAAACTCGCAAGTTAAAAGCAACCACAAAACTCTCATTGATTTTAATAACTGCAATAAATTTCGTAAAAATGTACAAGTGTTTTATTTTTATAACTAAAATATTTCTACACATATTATAGCTATTCTGTAATGACATGTGACCCAAGTGCGGCCCGCACTAATCCCCACAAAAATATTTAGCCCTCTTACAACAAAAGGTTGCCGACCCACAGTGTAAGGGATAAAATGTAAAAAAGTAAATCGTATATTTCAAGCAGAAATTCGGAGAAAAGCATTAACGTGTACTATTATACTTGCTTATATCAAATAACTCAAAACATAAAACCCCAGACAATGTCAAATTAACATAAAAACGTATTTATTTGCAAAATGTCTGCCTATTATTTAACTGTTCTATGAATTATCAAGTCCAGGATCTTAACATACCGCTGCACTGTGAAAGAAAACCAAGTAATTTTAATTAAAAGGCAATAATGATTAAACATACTAATCTCGATTATTGGTGCATGGGTAAGTAACGTGATAAATTACTGCGTAATGCGTAACATTATTCGAGTTAAATAAAAGTTTTATTATCACAATTGGAAGTAATTATCACATCAGACGAATTAGAAAATTTCGAAACTAAAAATATTTAATGAATTGATAGTTCTTTATATCATTGAAAATGATGATAAAACTAATAAACCTAAATGAAAATATGTACAAAAAACTAACAAGACACACATAAAAAGCTAACGGTCACAACTCAGAACTAGGACTTGAATCCCAGATCTCTTGTCTTAACAAGACAAGTGCCCATTTTATTTTAAAGTTTTCATTACCATTGGCTATTAATTTATTTTTTATTTTTTTATTTTTTAGGTTAAAAGAAATATACATATTTCGGCTTGTTGACTTAATACATTGATACAAATAACATTAATAATGATGGTTTACTACCTAACACCAAGTAACATATTTTTTAAAGTAAGAACATTTTGGTTTTGCTCAATAATCTTGAGAGCAAACAGTTTTTTTTTTAAATATATTCATTTTATTTTCAGTTGTCAGGAAGGAGATTATATATGTTTATACCCTCATAGCCTATGTTTCTTTTGCCACACTTTGTCTTTGTTGAATCTGTGTATAATTTATTACGTTGTCTTGTGTGGTGTTCATGTACTTGTGATGTTTTCATAAATGTAGTATTTGTGTGTATAAAGCCATTTTGAATTTTGTAGATTAATAAGCATATGTTGTATTCGTACAGTTTTCTGATTTTCATTAAGTTAGTTTCTTGGTATACTCCTTTGGTTCGATTTAAAAATAACTTTAATAATGAATAATGAATAACGAATCATGCATAATAAAAACAAATAATGGTCACTATAGGTAAAATGCCATTGAACCCAAATAATCGAAAGCATTAAAATTGAGTTGATTGATATCAATTCCGAAAATTTAAAAAAACTGGAAAACAATGAAGTGGGGATCTCAACATTTTTGTTGACAGGGTAAAATATTAACCACATCCTGCTAGAATAAAATTTTAACCAGATTTTGTTTGTTTATACGAAGCAGTTACTTAGTGATGTGACATTATAATATAGAATAAAACAATTAATTACTAAACACCACTTTTATTTCTATTCGTAATTTTATTATTTTTATTTTTTATTCTTCATTACGAGCACCTGGTTAACTGCTAAAGTAGTATATCAGCAGGTTATTCTCAGAATATTAAAACCGCCCTACCTTCGGGTTATTTCCGCAAAATCCTCATACCTGATAAGATTTTATCAAAATATATGCATTTACAAAAGGTTTATTAAAAAAAAGTTTTTAAAACATAAAAAAAAAATTTAAAAAAAAAAAAAAAAAAAAACGCGTACGTGATTGCGTACGTGATACGGGACAGCGTAGAATGATACAACCAACATGAACGTATCACGTACGTTCATAGGCCTAGGGCGGTTTAATTATAACACTACAGAAAAATGATTTAAAAGAATAATATTACGAGTAAATGCAATGCAAACGTATATAATACATATACAGAAAGATATAACGCTGGCAACATATTCAGAGAAATTCTATATATTATTTAAACCCACTCTTAGGCATATTTATACATAAGATCACATGCACCCATCAATGGCTACTAATGTACAGATGCTTAAAAACAATATCATTATATTAGGGTATTAGTGTACATACTAAATCAACATCCTATCAGCACCAGCAGGTGTCAATAATAAATTTTTGTAAATTCTACCTTTAGTATGTTAGTTTTTTACAAACGTTAGATTTTAGGGCAAATTACCTGTTTTATGTACTAAAATAAAAATAAATAATATCAACATAAAACAATCTTGATATATTAACCACTTTTTCAGCTTTGGTTTTTTAGCTCAGTGGTGCTATTTGAATCGCTTTTTATATGCATTGGCATATTATTAAATACAGTAGGTACGAGCGATAAGCGAACGTTCGTTGCCTAATTTTATTTGTAATTTTGGAATGGACATACTTTCATGTTGATTAAATCTTGTATTGTGTGAATCCGACAACAGGGTTTGGCATACAATTTTACACCATAACATCTCCTCGAACATGTAATACAATATTAACCATTAACTGACTCATAATAATTTTATATCTCTACTTCGTGCATACATTTTTGTTTATCAAAAGTTAAGTCGTAGATTTTTGGATTGTTTGAGTGTAGCCTTTATTTGTCTTGCTCTAGCTTCCCCAGGTCGTTATTCCGTATCTGATAGTAGATTCCACTGTTGCCAAATAGATATTTTTAACCGTACTTTACAGGTATAAAATATTTCATTTATAGATATATATTTCTTTGAGAATGCCATTTCCTTTACGAGCCGTGTCATTTCATGTCAATTATTATTATTTTTAAAAAATTGATAAACTAATGTTTAAAACCAGACTTTTTATGCATAGGGCAAAGGGTAACAATTATTATAAACAATAATTATTAGCCTGAAACACTCATCCATATTGAAAAAAACCTCTTGAAAAAAGATACATGCCGCCGACGGGACGGGAGTGTTTCAGACTAAAAATTATTGCTCATAATAATTGTTATCATTTCATGTCATTTTACTTCTTACCATAAGATGATTTTTTTCACAAAAATGGCGAATTATTTATTTATTTTTATTTATTATTTATGAATGCCCTAGTTGGATTTTACATGAAAATTTTACAAATTGATTAAATCTTTATTTTATATTTGATACAAGGCTCTCGACTCCCAATCCGAATGTAGCTTATTGTTATTTGATGAATTGGGTTATTTCACAATTAATTTTAAAAATAATATATAGTACATTTGCGTCACGTTCCAGAATTGAAGATACTCCCAGTATCGCCCTGGTATAAGACCACCATTCAGAATAGAAACGATGATTGAAATGCCCCATCTCCTTCCTTCCACACTACCTTCAGCCTCAAGACGTAGTCTCACTGGCTCCAGACCGGAGCAGTTGGGACTCTTGCGCGGTATTCATATAAGAAAAAAATATATATAGATTTTGATCCCGCGTATACGTTGTTGATAACCCCATGCAAAGTATCCGCTTTCACCCTAAGTGGGTACTGGACCTTGGGAGAAAAAAACTTTGAGAGGTAATTAATACGTTATTACTCAAATCACTGAACACTAATTGAGTGTTAAAAAAAAGGTTTTGTAAAAGCTTTTGGGAGAGTTAATAAACTCAAACTAAAGTTACCATTGGATGAGTTAACATTTTTAATGGCCTTAAATTGGGCCCGGGGGTATTCGCAAATTAATATCCATTACTAACATTATTTGAATGATTTTGGTCAGTGCTTTGTTTTGATACAATTTGAAATCAATGTTACCCCCTTGAGGAAATACATGAAATATTTCCTGGGTGGAATGTACGTTTTAATATGCGTAACATGTTCAATGAATACATTTTGGTTATGCGAGTATGCTATGATTGATGTGCTTCGAAAACGCTTAATTTAGAGTGATTAAATAATAATTATTAATTAAATCATTCTTGGGTGCGTGTGTTTGTTCTTCTATAGTCGACTGGTTTCAGTTTTTGTTCGTAAAAAAAATGTTGTGAAAAATATTAGTCGGGATAGAGCGAAGAGAAGTTATATACGTTTTTAGATTTTCATGGCCAAAAGCATTTTCGTTGTTTGTTTTTGGGGTGTTATGCCGTGTTGTGCTACCTCCTTCTTTAGCCGACGTTTCGGACAGCGTTGCAGTGTCCATCATCAGGGCAGATCCGGCAGATCCGACGGTGTGTGTCACACACACCGTCGGATCTCCTGCCGCGCACCCAATGGCCTTAAGGCTCTGCCGGATCTGCCGGATCTGCCGGATCTGCCGGATCTGCCGGATCTGCCGGATCTGCCGGATCTGCCGGATCTGCCGGATCTGCCGGATCTGCCGGATCTGCCGGATCTGCCGGATCTGCCGGATCTGCCGGATCTGCCCTGATGATGGACACTGCAACGCTGTCCGAAACGTCGGCTAAAGAAGGAGGTAGCACAACACGGCATAACACCCCAAAAACAAACAACGAAAAAGAGAAGTTATGTTCAACTTTATATCTGTTTGCTAATTTATTTGCAAACAGATCTAAGGTGGATGAGTTTGTATATTTGGGAAGTATGTTTACGAGAGATGGGAAGGCTGATAGGGATATCGAAAGAAGGGTGAATGCAGGTAATTCCATTAATGGAGGATTGAACGCCGTTGGAGCCAACAAAAATTTGTCCACAGAAGCGAAGCTAGCAGTCCACAATGGAGTACTGGTACCTACCCTGATGTATGGCAGTGAAGCGTGGAAATGGCAGAGAAAGGATGAAAGTAGACTGAATGCTGTAGAAATGAGATCCCTGAGGCGTATGTGTGGTAAAACCATGTATGATCGTGTGAGGAATGTGGAGATCCGAAAAGAATGCAAGGCTGATGTGAGCGTAATAAGTAAGATTAAGAAAAGGACACTTATATGGTTTGGGCATGTTGAGCGAATGAATGAAGAAAGGAGTGTAAAGAGAATTTATGACGCGAATGTGAACGGTGGAAGAAGCCGAGGACGCCCAAGGAAGACGTGGCACGATCAAGTAAATCAGATACTTGAGTCGGGCCATGTCAAGAGTCAGAATAATAGAAGAGTATGTATGAGAAGATGTATGAATGTGAATGAGGCAAGGAGTGTGTGCCAAGACCGAGTTGTTTGGCGGTCCGTCCTCTTTGACTACCCCTGCAGGGAAACGGCGTGATGGTTAGTTAGTTAGTTTTAGCTAATTTATTTGTTAGGTTCCGGTTCCGGTTTCAAGATGGTGGCCGTTGGTTCAGTAAAGATTCATTTTTTAAATGTGAAATAGTGGTTTTATAAATATGCCAATTTTGTATTAGGTCTGATTAATATTTTTCTTAATTTTTAAAATTGATTTAATATACGAGGTTTATTACAATTTTTTGAAACTTTTGATTTACACTGCTCATTATTTGCATTATTTGCTTGTGGATGTAAGAGGAATGTACATTTGAAAAAAGTTTAACTGAATAATAGATAGTGCATGCATAATTTTAAGAATTACATTTACAATTACATTACATTACATAGTTTACATTTCTGTTAACATTGGGGATTTAAAAAAAATACACGTGTATGGTTAATGTGGTTACGTCGTAATGTATGTAAGTAAGATAGACAGAGGAAGGTGGTGAGGTATCTGGCAATCCAAATCTGGTCACCAATCTCGGATAAAGTTATTTTAAGCAACTTCTGAATGGTGGTCTTACACCAGGGCTGGAGTATCTTCCACTCTGTAATATACTATTTATTATTTTTAAATGAGTACATTGTGAAAAAGCATCACTTAATCCAAAAATGTACAATTTATTTCGGGATTCAAACTCGCGACCTCCGGATTGCTGGACGAAAGCCTTATCCCTAGACTGCAGAGGCTGTCATGTAAAATACTTATTTTTTAATCCTTTAGCAGGTTTTAAGAAAGAGGATTAAAAATTAATACCGAATCACCATGCGACAAGAACATTCTCTTCACTGGACATTTTATTCAAAAATAGTGATTAATGAGGTATTTTATCATTCCAGTATGATAAGACACTTTGTCAAACAAAAAACTTTTAATTTAATTTTGTTTAATTATTAATTTTATTAGCTGCTTTGCCTGTGATGTGAACTCTTGCATATTTTTATTTATTATTCTCAGTATTTCAAGATATTAAAATCTCTCAGAAGATTTAATAACTAATTTTTACAACACCTTTAGTTCTTTCCGATCAATTTAAAATTGAAATATTTCAATTAGTTCATGATGCAAAATGACCACGCAAGCTAAAAAGTTTTGAGTTGACTTTCAAAATTCATGAGACCAGAACTCCAGGTTCGAGAATATTTGCTGATGGATTTGCTCAGAGAAGTAGATCTTAGTATCGCCCTGGAGGAAGACCACCATTAAGAATCGAAAAAGGTTTATTTTTAAATCTTTACATTAGCTCCACACAGGAGGTCCAGAAGGTCAGAGTGTAGAGGGTCATTTTAAGGAATGGAAGAGGAGTAAATACTGGGAATGAAAAAGGTAGGCGGGTAGGAATCCGGGGTTCATTGTGTTAAAACAGTGTATCCTGTTAACTCACCGTAGTTAACGAACCACATGGGTGACTTATGAAAGACGTGTTAGTTATCCAGTAAATGGTTCCCGGGCGACGGTACCCATTCCTGCCTCCCAAATTAAAAATATTTTTGCTGTTTTGGATGAGAGATCGGAATAAATAGGTACTTATCAACCTATCCCTTCCCCATCTCCTTCGCTTCTTCTCCAACCCCCTCAACCTTACTCCGATTGGGAATGCCACAGACCCAAAGTTAAGTACTTTCGGATAGTTTTCGACTTTTAACTTGTTGAAAGCCAGCATAGGAAAAATATATTTTTTCAATACGACGTAAAATATTTGACTGTTCTTACCTTTCTTACGAACTCAATTTTTATAACATTTCTTTTGTGAAATATTAAAAAAATTACATCAAAATAATGTAAATAAAACGAACTTCCTAATAATCACTGAAATCTATGCTTTCCACGATGGATTTATGTAAAAAACAATGAAAAAATATAGACTTCGAATACGACTCCGTTTATATTATCAAGCGGTAGCCATTTTCTCCGCCATCATGCCCGGCGCTTCATTGTGAATTAATTTGAATTATTCAGAGTGGCTAGACGCTATCCAGTATTTTGTTACGTCAAGAATGAGAATAGCCCAAGCGACACTGACATTGTTCTTCATACGATTTCTTTATACATAAGGGAGAAAATCGCTTCAAAAATCCGGGCCCGCCGGGGGACTGCAAATAACAGAAAATCTTTGTAACTGATAAACAGAGATTTGCTTTTAAGCTATGTCAAGTAATCGCCATTACAAAAAAATCCATTTTTACTATACATTTATCCCAAGGAAGAAACAATAGGATGGTTTATACAAAATTATTTATTTTCAATAAAATAATAATTTTCGAGTATCATCAAATGTAAATTTGACATTTCAAACAGGTCATCCAATTTAACAGCTTTCAAATAAATGCGAGAAAATCGGTTTTTATTTATGAAGAATAAGCCTTAATTTTCTTAAAGGAAACCTTCTAGTGACGATTTATAAAAAATAAGTCTCTTCTCGGAGTAAATTCAAATCTTTCGGCTCAAAGGTGCGGCAATTTGAATAAGCTTAAGCTACTAGCAGATGCTCTCAGTAAAATGACATTACCTGTTCGAATGTTTCGTTGTAAAGGTGTATTTACATAAATGCCTGACAGTAAAGACGTTAAGGAGCAGAGTCGTATCTCGCATTCACCATGTGCGAGTACTACAGCTCATTTTAAGGCTGAAAAGAGTGTAATGGAATTTGGATCTAAGCAGCGGTGTCAAACAGTTTGTCTAACAACGAGATTCCAGGAAAAAATCTTCCTGTATATGTCGTTATGTTTTTATAATTTTGTTATTCTTTATGAGAATTGAATTTTCCGGTAAATTTTACATGATTGACAATAAATGTTTACGTTAATACGAAACGCATCGAAAATATAAAAATATACCTACTTAGCTTTTACCTTCCAGAAGGCAATAAAAAAAATCATTTCGTGCTATTTTCGATGTAGAAAAGTGTTTTTTCCAGGCGTCCTTTTTGTATGGGCCGAAAATTGAAGTTTGGCATCTTTAAAGCTTTTGTCACCTCATTTTTTTCTCGTTTCATGTAACAAAATAAAAAATAAAACATTCATAATGTTTATTTTTTTTCGTCAAATTGAGGTTCGAAGCTTTGGTTTTATAAAGGTGTACATTTTATTTTTTTCTTTGGTTATCTTTTAGAATTGAATACAAGGTGTGGTGTTTTCTCTTTCTATCGCCGTTTAGAATATTTCTCACTACGACAGTGAGGGAAATAAAACGATTTATATTAGACCAAAAAGTGAACAAATTAGCCTAAGAGGTTAAACGATAATAATTGCAAGCTTTATTTACACAACCATTAATACTTTTTACTCTCTCTATTGCGATTTCTATTAACAGAATAAAAACATTGCTTTCTTTACTACCTGTCTGGTAAAGTATGGTAAAAAAACAACGAAGTTTGCCTTTGAAAAATAGGTAGGCAGAATCATTACGACAAAATTTTGTCGTATTTGTACATAATAATATTATATTGATCTAAAAATACGTAGCTGTAAGGAACGTGAGGGAAACAGCAACATTTCAAAAGGAATGGGACCATTTCTCAGAAGCGAGATGTGAAAGAAGGTATAAAATGCCGGTAAGACTGTTCAATAGACCTCTTTCTTTTCAAATACCACTCAAACTGAACATAATACCATGCTTTATATCGGAGTCTTTAACTCATGCACTCAGTAACCACAGAACACTAAACATTACAACTGTTAGATATAATTTGATGCTTTTAATTTATTACAACTGTAAGATATTATAATTTGATACTTTCACGGCCAAATGTATAGGGCATTTCAATAAGGAAGCGCGATGTTAAAATACAGGGTGTTAAGGTACGTACTTGAGTTACTTTAAGCAGTGATTCCTGATATTATTTGGAGTAAAAAATGTAAATGAAATTTTGGTCTCCGGTGACATTTTTCAGGTTTTTTTTTCTACAAAAAAATAAAAAATAATAGGTGTTGGGTAGTTGGGGGCAGGGGTAAGTAATGGGACAGTAACTCGGCTGAGTGACCAATATGGTCATGTGAAAGAATTTTTTTTTTGTTCATTTTGAAGAAAAACAAAAAAAAATTGATAAAAAAAGTCACCGGAGACCAAAATTTCATTTACATTTCTTACTCCAAATAATGTCAGGAATCACTGGTTAAAGTAACTCAAGTACGTACCTTAACACCCTGTATAAATAAAGCAAGTTAAGTGCGAGTTGTCTACTCAAGTTTTTTATTTGAGAGAATATTTTATGGAATTACGTGTGGAATATAACGTTAACTCAAATTTTATTTAAAACGACTTTTCAAATCAAATGTAAATAGTATTGACACACGTCTGCATTATAATGTACTAGGCGATTTCAGCTTGGTGCATTAGTGGGTACCCATTTTCTGAAAGAAATGTTGTATTTTTTCAAGTATTATTTGGTTTTACTTATATTCTTACTTTGTAGAATGATACTTAGTGTTATTTTTGTTACTTTGTAGAATTGTTAAACTCAACACAGTCTTGTCCTAGTGAGGTTAAAATAGTGTACACAATAGATAGCATGCGAAGAAAAAATAAATAAATTAAACGTCGTTAAAATTTGCTTGGTGGCATGTATTCGGGAGGTACAATTTTCAATGAATTTGTCTCATAAATCTGACTGAATTTGGTAGATAGCGTTTGAAAAGTTGGAAAAGGTTTATTCGCATGGTCCTGCGATGTAAGATAGCCCCAAAGGAAAATCAGGAAATGCTTTATCGCACGATCTCGGTGGCCAGTTTAAGCCCTACGGTGATGGAAGAATTTTGCAAAATCTGAAAGCCAAATTAAAGTTTGAACATTACACCTCATTAAACAGACACACTTTTATAAAGTCAACTTTTTTACATTGGAATTTACATGGACAGCAATGAAATGCGTTAAAAACTTCTAAACCCTTGCTCTTCACACTGCACACTCAAGTGCACCTAATTTCAATGGACTGCAAATATAGCCAGCCGCACAGTAAGGTCGCCGCCGCGTGAGAAATCCATGCCATTTTTGATTAAATTTCAAATTTTATGATTAGCGTACGTCGTTTAACCCTCTAACCTTCCATGGTGTTTTTCCATACACTACTAAACAATTGACAACAAATTTGACAGATGTCACTATAACCACGGCTGCTGTAATCTAATAAAATTTGAAAGACCCTGTATTATCATCATTTATTTTTGGGATATGATGCAGTATGTGAGATATGGCGTGCAAATATACCCTTCTTTAGCAAACGTTTCAGACAGAGTTACAGTGTCCATCAGGAGAGCAGATTTGTAATCGAAGATTGTGGTGAAGTACCTATGTGCTTACACTGTGTTTCCAGCTCCAATACTCGAAGAACTGTTTTTACAGTAGAATTATGTTTTTGTGGAAGTTTTATTTTATTAAACTTTCGGCAATCGCCGATTTGTTAGGATGGCCGAGTTTGCACGCTCGAAAGTATTTTGATATCTATTTTTATTTTTAACTTAATAAATAAAACCTCAAGTTATAATATTTTAATTATTTAAGACTGTTAACTGTTCATATTCCGGATGTATCCGCATTTTTTTCTGATTTTTCTGTTTCAGATTTTCGATTGTGTTTCGCTAATATTTTCTTCATTAATTAAAATATTATAATTTGGGGTTTTACCTAATAGGTTAAAAATAAATATTCATCTTAGACTTGCGGGAAAGTCAGTATAAATTTATGTATAAATTTATGGATAAATTTATTCAAGACATTATTTAGACAGCATTTAGTTCAAGTTTGAATGTTGCAATCATACATAATAATAGCAGCCTATAAAAATATGCGTTAAGATAATGAAGATAAGGTTGGCAGTTCTAAGTTGATGAATGATATAGTTAAATATGACCAAATCGGACAGGGACGTATTACCTCAATCGGTAGAGCTGCGGCCCGGAAAGTTGAAGGTTCTGGGTTCGTGTCCCAGATGTGATTGTATGTTTTTCTGATTTTTCTTTTTCAGATTTTTGATTGAGCATCACTAATATTGTCATTAATTAAAATATTTTGATATCCTTTTAAAACTTTGTCACATCTGATACAGCTGAGTTTATAAACTCCATCTGTCTTAAAAGGTAACTTGGATTTTAGAGGCCTCAATTTGTCTTGTATTTTTTATCGTAGTTCAGAATACAGTGATGTTTTCTTTTCAAAGTAGCCTGGCAATTCTGTCTGTCACATTGTGAACATAAGCCGAGTGCAGTCTTTTGACTCTTGTTCAATTCTGTCTTCCCAATCGAAGATTACAATTAAAACTATTTACTAATAATACTAATTTTTATTTTGCAAGTACGGTCACTTATAAAAGTTAGTTTAAAATAATATTCATATACTTGCAATAAAAGAGCTCGCTTGTAACATGTTTAATTATTTCTTTCTCTCAAACAATGCCAACAAAGAAAACCATTTTCAGATATATGACAGGTATTGACTGAAACAAAAAAGGTCCTGATAATTTTTTTATCAATTGAAGGCCATCTTTATCCTTCAGGAAAGAGAGAAGAAACTATCCTCTTTTGACCTTTAGTTTTATGAGACTTATTCACCCAAATAAAAATAAGGTAAAAACGTAAAAATGACACATGTTGTTTTACGGAATTATGATAGGAAGGACTCCCTACCGTTTTATTACATATTTTATTCGTTTTTGGGAGCGAAAAAACTTCTGATAGTTCGGTTCTCCCTCATGGATGTGCGTCTTTGAATTATATAAACGGTTATCTTGAAGAAGGCAGAAACATATTTCAGTGAACAGCTATATATTTAAAACGCGATGTTTCGGAATCAAATTAAACTGTGAGAGAGTAGGTACCTACCTGTCGTTTAATAATGGAAGAATTTCTGGTAAAAAAAGTATCGTAATAAAATAATTTATGAAAATGGTTGGTAGGTACTTTTCTAAAAGATTTTTTTGATTATTAGAAATGTAAGTATTCTATTTTCGAATGCAGTACATTTTAAAGGAGGGAAATGTATACAAAACATCATACTTTTGAATGGAAACTATATTGGATAACTGGAACCATTTATTGGATAACCAACACCTCTGCCATAGGTCACCCCAAGTGGTTCGCTACGTTTGGTGACTTAGCAGGGGTGCCCGGGTTCATGGGGTAAGGTTTATCAAGGTCTTGGCGGCGGATGATCTAGACACACTGAACCCCAGATTCCTACCCAACCCTCATACCTTTTTCCTTCCCAGAACTTCCTCTCCTTCCTTTCCTTAAAAATCCCCTCCACACAGCATCCCCAAAGATGACATAGGCCCCGAGGGAAATTATTTTCCTCAGGGCCTCCTGTGTGGACCTAATGTAAAAAAAAAATATATTATACATTATTGTTTGTTGGATGTAAGGCGATCCGCTCACTGGGGCAACTGAAAACTGTCAACTGGCAACTGTCTTTTTATGACAATTTGATGGCCCGCACACTACACAATCACTCAAAAACCCGTTGTCAATGGTAACGCAATCAGTGACTGCTGATTGCCGTGGCCGGCCGTTGCTAGTTGCCAGCGTCAGCTGATTGTTTTTCGTCTATGGTTAAACAAGCTTTTTGACCAATCAAGGCACAGAAACCAGCCGGTTTTAGTTTGGTTTCAGTTGTCTCGTCAGCGGAGCGCCTAATGGTGAATATTACAGAAATTATTATTATTAGAGGAAGACTTTTATTATTGGAAATTGTATTAAAATGAAAGAAAGGTACAATTCAAAGACAACACAGTGTATTTTTACCATTTACTTTACAAAATATCTGTATTGTTTTGGTCTCACCAAAATTAAGATAAAACGTGGCAAGTAAGAAATACTCATAGGTTTCCGGGAAATTCTTATTCCAAACGATGTTGTTATACGATGAAGATAGACATTCAACATATGTGTGTATGAAGGAAATAAACAATAGGACCGGGCGGCGTTAACGTATTCAACAGTTGCGTCGAATACTACCTCAAGGCTGACTAGAGTACAGGACAGGCGGATTAAGCCAGTGCCGTGCTATATTAAATAAGGATTGTAAATGGCGGCGATTGCTGTTGATACTCGTTGTTACTGTGTGTTGTTTTACCGCAAGCATATTCATAAACCGAGATATTAGACTTTGTGCAGAGATAATAAAGTCCTTTAAGAGGCTAGACTTTGAACCACACGCGGAATACCCGCGTCTGTCATTTTGTCCTGCTCACAATAAGCTCACGCACACTTACAATGCATGCGAATGCGAAATGTGCGAATGAGACAACGCTCAAATTTACCTACAGAAATCGCTCGAAAAGGGGTTTATGGAGAATACACTTTTCTACACCAAAACTTTCACGAAATTGAAAATTTAAAAAAAAAAAAATTTTTAGAAAGAAGAAGCTACGTCGGTAGCTTTTTATAATTTTATAATTCTTTATGAGAGTTGAGTTAGCAGCACTTTTTCCTTAAATAATATTTTTTAATAAATCGTACATGTTTGACAGTGAATGTTTTGAACAGAAAAGTGTTTTTTCCCGGGCGTCCTTTTTGTATGGGCCGAAAAGCGAAGTCTATCATCTTAACAGGAAAATTAAGAAAATCGTAAGACATAAACTTGGCAGGTATCGTAATCACATTAATTTTAATTGGGTATTCATTACGTCGTAATTTGTATTTAGGTGTTTCGTGATATATGATAATTATGATAATCATCAAATAATAATATTACTATGATTATCATAATTCAATCATAATATCATTATTATTATTCACATAAAACTTAAGATTCGATGAGAAACCTCAAGTTTATACAACAAATAAACTATCCTTTTCTACCGTAAAAAAATTGTATAACTTTTTATGACTGTTAAATATTAGTGTCGTCAATTTTAGTTTATAAGTAAGATTTTTACACACACGGAAGTTTATCAATTTAAAAAATATTTACGCCACGATCTAAGACTGTTGATATTTTACACAGATTTTTGATTTGATTTTCAAGAACCGTTGCAAATCAAATCTTTATCCTATTTAAATCAGACAATGAAAGGAAAAAAACTATCAAAAGGTCAAACCATCATCGACGGGTATATTCCAAATTCAAATTTTTCTACAACTGTTTCGTTTTTTTTAGTTGTTTTTCAAAATATGTAGATATGCCAAATAAACAATTTTTTGTTCCAGTTAACGCTGGTTTTTCGTAACACGAGATCGTGCGCCTTCCGCTATAGTTGAATTGGTAATAAAGATTAATATGCATAATATATTTGACAGCCGGCATGATCCGAAGGTCGCGGGTTCGAACCCGGCGTGCGCAAATAAATTTTATTTGATTAATTTGTGTTATTTCACATTTAATTCATTAAAAATTATTTATAGCAGATATTTTTGCGGCACGTTCCAGAGTGGAAGATATTATCAGAATCGCCCTAGTGTAAGACCACCATTCAGAAATGAAATATTGCTTGAAATGGCTTTAGCCGTGTTTGGTGACCAGATCTGAATAGGTAGGTACTTTCCCACCTTCCTCTACCCATATCCTTCCCCTACCACTATCAGAAAATACCCCAATTGGAGATACCATAGTCTCATTTGCTCAAGACGGGAGCAATTGGAACTCTTGTGCGGTATTCATATTGAAAAAAGAGGCACTGTAACATTTGTTGGTAGTTCTTAGTCAAAGGATACGTTAAATATGAACGAATGGGATAGGATCGAATTAGTTCAGTTGTTAGAGTAGATCCCCGACAAGGCTAAGGTCCTGCACGGATAATAATGTTATTCTAAAATACGATCATTTTATTCGTAAAATCGGTTAAAAACGGTACTGAAGTTCTTACGAACAAATTAACAGTATTTCAATGTTTATTGGCGGGAAAATGTAAGAATAATTTGTTGGTGTACGTACGAAATTACGTATAACAACAAATTATTCTTACATGTTCCTGCCAGTAAACATTAAAGAACTTCAGTCCCGTTTTTAACCGTTTTTACGAATAAAATGATCGTATTTTAGAATAACATTTTTCTGCGTATGGGTTCGATTCCTAGACGCGGCTGAATCTTTTTATGATAATTCTGTTTTTAATTTTTATTTAGAGAATCGCTAATACTTATATTATCTTCAATGATTATGTATCCCAATTTAAGGTTTTACTCGATAAGATATACCAAAAAGAAAAAAAATCCCTATCATACCCGGTATAAATTTAACCAGATAGTCTTTAAAACACCTACACTTTTATCATACACATTTATTCTGTAAGGAATTACTACCTAATGGAGTTGTCAATATTTACTTGAAAATCCACATGAAGACAAAATTAAAAAGCGCTCTAAAATGACAAATAATTTTTTTTACAAATTTCATGAAATAATGTTTTTAATTTTAACCCCGGAAAACATCTGTAAGCTAACCTACACCCCGCCCATAGATCACCCAAAGTGGTTCGCTATGTTGTATGACCTGGCAGGGGAGCCCGGGTTCATGGGATATGAGGTTTGTTTAGGTCTTGCAAAGGCACAAACATGCATTTGCCTTTATTTATTTATTTAATTAAATGCCATAAATGCTTAAATTCAAGTTATCAATGATACACAGGAGAGAAACAGATTTTTACAAAATACGTACTCTGAAATAATATCAAAATATCTCAAAAAATAACCTCAAGTATAATTACTTTTTAATCATTTGGCGGGTAGGAGGTAACCCGCCGTAGCTTAATTGTAGAGCTCCTGACCGGCAATCAGAGGGGTGCGGGTTCGAGTCCCGTCGGCGGCATGTATCTTTTCTCGGGAGATTTTTTTAATATGGATAAGTGTTTCTAAAAATAATTATTTCTTATAATAATTGTTATCAAGTATATTATCCATTCATACATACATAGTTTTATTTACATTCCATGAATTCTAGGAATTGAAATGTTTACACTAATTTTGTATCAGGATTATTGATACTTTCTAATTTTTTTTTTTAAATGGCTGGGCAAGTACCTACTGGGAGTTAACTCCGTTATCAGGGCTGGTAGCGCCTCCGCCCACTCAGGCAACTGAAAACTCTCAACTGCCAACTGTCTTTGTATGACAATGTGATGGCCCGCACATACACAATCACACAAAACCCCGTTGTCAATGGTAACGCAAGCGGTGACTTGCGACTTGCTCTACTGGTTGCCCTGGGCGGCCATTGATAGTTGCCAACTGTCAGCTGATTGTTCTTCTTCTATGGTTAACCAAGCTTTTTGACCAATCAAGACAGAGAAACAGCCGGTTTTAGTTGGTTTTCAGTTGCCTCAGTGGGCGGAGCGCCTTAGTTAGAGATTTAATATTAAATTTTGGATTAAAAATAATAATTTTGAATATTCATTTTTTAACCAACACTTTTCTGTCTGATAGTTATGATATCTGAAGTAAGTACTTTAGATTCTATGGTAAGATTTAAATTCGAATCCATTCAGAAGAATGATATCATGCCTAACAATGATTTTTATGATTGAGGTATGTTATTATAGCCTGCTTATAACTATATTCCGTGCAGTTGAACACATCTACTACTTCTGAGTAAGTATTCCCAACTGCATGTAATCTAGGTATAAGCGAGTATCTAAATGACTCGATCCTGATATCATTGTTGCAATTGAAAATAATTTTAGATTGAGTAGTTCTTGCCGGTATATGAAAGGTAATTAGGCTTAATAAATCAGTGCTGTCTATATAATACCATTAAGAATTTTAAAAATAAAAGTCATTAATTGGTTTTTGTTATGTAATTATGTACATTTCTTAAGGAATATTAAGAACTAAACCTGTCATTTTGTTTTTCCTGGAACAGGAAACTTTCCTAGTTGGACAGGCAAAGCTTCCTAATATGTAATTTGTACTTTCTTTTGTATCTATCTATATAAATAAACAAAAAAAAATAATTGCTACTTTTTGACCTATCCAGCCGGACTCTCTCGACCCATTGCCTTGTACCGCAGTAGGGGGTATGGATTCATTAGTCCGTCACATCTGGACATATTGTCCATCAGATTCCTATCTACCTCTCATACAATTTTTTTCCTTGAACTTCTTATCCCTAAAAATAACCCCCCACAAAGCATCCCTAAATATAGCATAGACCCCGAGGAAAATCATTTTCCTCAGGGCCTCCTGTGTGGAGCTAATGTAAAAAATATGAATATTGCTGTTTTCATTTACATTTGTAGCGATGCATACGCTACCTACTTAGGTAGCCACTCGCAACGTTTAGTACTGCGCGCCTACTGACCACCTTCTGGAAAGAGCTCGAACCAGCCTCACATTACACACAGCGCTGCGTAGCCATATCGAGAATCTTCCAGCGTGTGCACGATTTCGCCTGCCGTTCTCGTACCAGGCTCGGCCCTATATAAGGGCTCGAGTAAGCCAAATCCAGCAGTCGATCTTCATCAGTCTTCACTCAACGCAGTGCTCGTGCGGCAAGCGGCCGAGTAACACAACTACGCAATCTGCGGTTCGGTCGGGATAATATAACTTACGCAATTTGTAAATACTCTCTTCATTTGTATATAGGTCCCAATGTAAATATTGTAAATACAATCATCAACAATCATCCTCGCATTATTTATTCCGACCCACAGCACACGGAGATATCACGACTCACCGGTATCTCCTCTATCAACCGGAGGCCCAATCATCTCCTCAATCAATTGGAGGCCCACAAATCTCCTCATCCTCACCATAGGAGACTCTCATCCTGCCTCCAAATATTTTACTCCACGTGCTTTATGTGAAAGATTGTGGCAGTTATAAATGTTTTATAGGTAATAAATACAATAAGGGAAATCGACGGGGTATTACCCCACACATGAACAATGTAATTTGGTAAGGTCGTAAAGTAAATATTGTTGAAGTAAAATCTCTCGACGATATTAGATCCTTCAATGTGTGTCGGCTAAATTACGGGAAAATTGTCAAGTTTTTTTATTTTGGTTGTGAGAATTTATTTTGTAATTTTATTAAGGTTCGACATAGTATGCGGAAAATTTAAGAATACTTTTATACTTCGTATGGGTACCGCCGCTGCGGGAAACATTTATTGGATAATCAACTCAACAAAGTGGCATTTCAACACTCACTTAAAAGGTAAATAAAAGTGACGAAAATTACAAAAGAAATCTTAACTCAATGAAGTGATAAAGTTGCAAATTATTGAGTTGTCCGGTCACGAACTGAATGTCGTCCTTTGGCTTTCAAACTTGTTTTGTTTACAGTGTTTTATTTTTGGGGTATTGTGGCGTGTTGTGCTACTTCCTTTTTTAGCCAACGATTCGTACAGCGTTCAGCAGGTGGAATTTTGTCGGGGTTCCGAAGATAGTCTTGATGCATTAAAAAGAAGGAAAACCCCTTATGCGACACCAACACCTATAAGAGGATTACAAAAAATCCCAACAACAAGATTGATCTGAAGACATGGAACTAGACAAAGCTTCGAGCATTAGGAAACAGGATCGATGTAAGCTACTCAGAAATGAAAGCATCAAGACTGTCTTCGGAACTACGGCAAGAATACAAGACCAAATAAGGCTTAAAAAAAGTTCATCCAGAACAATTTCGAGGATGTAAACTCGACCATCCTGACAAATCGGCAATTGCCAAGCATTTTATTTATATCGTCCATTACTTTAAATTTATCAAAAACACATAGAAGCCTTATGGAGCAAATTTAATTTTTTTTTAAATCCCACCAATTTTAATAAACAGTTCTTGGTATCCGGTAATATGAAAAACTAAACGCAGAAAACCGTTTTGATTTATTCTGTGAATTATATTATACCAGCTAGAAAAAAATTGGAGCTGGAAACCTGGCATCACTTTTACATACATGAGCAAACACTATAGGTTACATCTCTGCCCTGATGATGGACACCGTAACGCTCGCAATGTAGCAAAAAAAAGTGTTTTTTGATAATATTTTTTATTTAACAATAATTATCAGTATTACTTTTTTTTTAAATTGATAAACTAATGTTTAAGACAAGATTTTTTTATGCATAGCACAAAGGGTAACAAATATTATAAGCAATAATTATCAGCCTGAAACACTCAACCATATTGAAAAAATCTCTCGAGAAAAGATACATGTCACCGACGGGACTCGAACCCGCACCCCTCTGTAGAGCTCGGTATCCCTCGGTAGAGCTCCTGACAGGCAATCAGAGGGGTGCGGGTTCGAGTCCCGTCGGCGACATGTATCTTTTCTCGGAAGATTTTTTCAATATGGGTGAGTGTTTCAGGCTAATAACTATTGCTTAAAATTTTTTTATCAGTTTTACCAGCTAGTAGAAAATTGGAGCTGGCAACCTGGTTTCGCATTTACATACATGAGCAAACATTACAGAATACACATCTGCCCTGATGATGGACACTGTAACTGCTGTAGTGTCCATCATCTGCTCGTAATGTAGCAAACAAGTGGTTTTTTATCATAATTATATGAGCAAACATTACAGAATACACATCTGCCCTGATGATGGACACTGTAACTGCTGTAGTGTCCATCATCTGCTCGTAATGTAGCAAACAAGTGGTTTTTTTATCATAATTATATGAGCAAACATTACAGAATACACATCTGCCCAGATGATGGACACTGTAACTGCTGTAGTGTCCATCATCTGCTCGTAATGTAGCAAACAAGTGGTTTTTTATCATAATTATATGAGCAAACATTACAGAATACACATCTGCCCTGATGATGGACACTGTAACTGCTGTAGTGTCCATCATCTGCTCGTAATGTAGCAAACAAGTGGTTATTTTATCATAATTATATGAGCAAACATTACAGAATACACATCTGCCCTGATGATGGACACTGTAACTGCTGTAGTGTCCATCATCTGCTCGTAATGTAGCAAACAAGTGGTTTTTTATCATAATTATATGAGCAAACATTACAGAATACACATCTGCCCTGATGATGGACACTGTAACTGCTGTAGTGTCCATCATCTGCTCGTAATGTAGCAAACAAGTGGTTTTTTATCATAATTATATGAGCAAACATTACAGAATACACATCTGCCCTGATGATGGACACTGTAACTGCTGTAGTGTCCATCATCTGCTCGTAATGTAGCAAAAAAGTGGTTTTTTATCATAATTATATGAGCAAACATTACAGAATACACATCTGCCCTGATGATGGACACTGTAACTGCTGTAGTGTCCATCATCTGCTCGTAATGTAGCAAACAAGTGGTTTTTTATCATAATTATATGAGCAAACATTACAGAATACACATCTGCCCTGATGATGGACACTGTTACTGCTGTAGTATCCATCATCTGCTCGTAATGTAGCAAACAAGTGGTTTTTTTTATCATAATTATATGAGCAAACATTACAGAATACACATCTGCCCTGATGATGGACACTGTAACTGCTGTAGTGTCCATCATCTGCTCGTAATGTAGCAAACAAGTGGTTTTTTTATCATAATTATATGAGCAAACATTACAGAATACACATCTGCCCTGATGATGGACACTGTAACTGCTGTAGTGTCCATCATCTGCTCGTAATGTAGCAAACAAGTGGTTTTTTTATCATAATTATATGAGCAAACATTACAGAATACACATCTGCCCTGATGATGGACACTGTAACTGCTGTAGTGTCCATCATCTGCTCGTAATGTAGCAAACAAGTGGTTTTTTATCATAATTATATGAGCAAACATTACAGAATACACATCTGCCCTGATGATGGACACTGTAACTGCTGTAGTGTCCATCATCTGCTCGTAATGTAGCAAACAAGTGGTTTTTTTATCATAATTATATGAGCAAACATTACAGAATACACATCTGCCCTGATGATGGACACTGTAACTGCTGTAGTGTCCATCATCTGCTCGTAATGTAGCAAACAAGTGGTTTTTTTTATCATAATTATATGAGCAAACATTACAGAATACACATCTGCCCTGATGATGGACACTGTAACTGCTGTAGTGTCCATCATCTGCTCGTAATGTAGCAAACAAGTGGTTTTTTTATCATAATTATATGAGCAAACATTACAGAATACACATCTGCCCTGATGATGGACACTGTAACTGCTGTAGTGTCCATCATCTGCTCGTAATGTAGCAAACAAGTGGTTTTTTTTATCATAATTATATGAGCAAACATTACAGAATACACATCTGCCCTGATGATGGACACTGTAACTGCTGTAGTGTCCATCATCTGCTCGTAATGTAGCAAACAAGTGGTTTTTTTATCATAATTATATGAGCAAACATTACAGAATACACATCTGCCCTGATGATGGACACTGTAACTGCTTTAGTGTCCATCATCTGCTCGTGATGTAGCAAACAAGTGGTTTTTTATCATAATTATATGAGCAAACATTACAGAATACACATCTGCCCTGATGATGGACACTGTAACTGCTGTAATGTCCATCATCTGCTCGTAATGTAGCAAACAAGTGGTTTTTTATCATAATTATATGAGCAAACATTACAGAATACACATCTGCCCTGATGATGGACACTGTAACTGCTGTAGTGTCCATCATCTGCTCGTAATGTAGCAAACAAGTGGTTTTTTTATCATAATTATATGAGCAAACATTACAGAATACACATCTGCCCTGATGATGGACACTGTAACTGCTGTAGTGTCCATCATCTGCTCGTAATGTAGCAAACAAGTGGTTTTTTTAATCATAATTATATGAGCAAACATTACAGAATACACATCTGCCCTGATGATGGACACTGTAACTGCTGTAGTGTCCATCATCTGCTCGTAATGTAGCAAACAAGTGGTTTTTTTTATCATAATTATATGAGCAAACATTACAGAATACACATCTGCCCTGATGATGGACACTGTAACTGCTGTAGTGTCCATCATCTGCTCGTAATGTAGCAAAAAAGTGGTTTTTTATCATATTGTTATTATTTAATAATTATCGTTTTTACGTTCTATTTTTTTTTTTTTTTTTTTTTTATTTAATGACAATACAAATTAAAATGAAAATACAATATAAAGTAAATTAAGAATATAAAGTTAAGTATTTTGTCCTCAGTCCTCCTCACTAGGTATTCCTGTTCCGAGGTGGACTGCAGGTTGTTGTATGGTGTTGATCATGATTTCCCATCATTGTTGTTGGTTTTTGTTGGTTTCCACGAAATATAAATAAATAAAGCAAAAGGTGTTTTTTGATGTCCTTTTTAAACTTTTGTATATTCATGGTATTTTTTATTTCAATCGGAAGGGCATTATATAATTTTGTAGCATGGAAATAATGGTTTTTCTGGCCGAAAGCTGTATTTAATTTTGGAATGTTTAGTAGATTTGAAGATTTTGTCCTTGTAGTATAGGTGTGTTGGTCAGCAAGGTATGCATAATTTTCTTTAAATTTGAGTAGTGCATTTTTTGAGTACAGTTTTATAATGCTGAACACATTAAATTTTTTGAAAACTTCTTTTGATGGAGTTCTTATGGGGACTTTCAGGATTATTTTTATTATTGCTTTTTGTGTTTTAACAAGCTGCTTCATGTGAATGTTTGAGGCAGATCCCCATCCAATAATCCCATATTCTATGCGTGATTGACAAAGAGCATAGTAGACTTTATATAGATCATTTTTATTTAGTATATTGCGTATGTTTCTAAAATAGTACATGAGCTTTGTGAGTTTCTTTGTAATGCTATTTATGTGAGAGTCCCATCGAAAATTTTCATCGATTTCAATGCCAAGATATTTTATGTTTCTAGAGTGTGTTATGGTGGGGCAGTGACATGATTGTGTTAAATTTTTTCCTTGACAATCATGTAATTTGAGAGCATAATCCTCGGCTGGTTGTCCTCTGGCTGTTATTGAAAACGTTAAATATTTAGTTTTGTTGACATTAAGTGTAAGTGAGTTTTGCTTGAGCCATTTTTGTAGAAGTACAAGTCCGTGTTCAGCTTCTTTGTAAGTGGTTACCCAATCACTTTCATTAAATAAAATAACAGTGTCGTCGGCAAAACTAATGATTTTTCCTTTGATATGTAAGTTGCAGATATCATTTATATATATCAAAAATAATAAAGGTCCTAAGACACTTCCTTGGGGTACACCGTATTTGATTGGGAGAGGTTTACTTTTACGCTTTTCAATTTTAACACACTGTGAACGTTCTGACATATAACTTATTAGCAAATTTAAAGTTGTGTTTGACATCCCAATTGTTTTAAGTTTCTTGAACAGGATTTTATGGTCTATCGTATCAAAGGCCTTTTGTAGGTCTATAAAAATTGCCAAGGATTTATTTCCCCCATCTAAGCTTTTCGTGATCGTATTTATGATATCGTTTATGGCGTCGGCAGTACTCAAGTTTTGTCTAAAACCATACTGAGATTTCGATAATAGGTTATTATCTTCTAGGTACTTCATAAGTTGTTTTTTTAGTACTTTTTCCAATATTTTCGAAAAAGTACTTAGAAGACTTATCGGTCGATAGTTATTAATATCATTTTTACATCCTTGTTTATATATGGGTATGACAGTTGCTTCTTTAAGGGACGTGGGAAATATGCTTTTAGTTATAGACAGATTGATAAGGTGTGTCAGTGGGAGGGTAATTTCTTCACTGAGATGTTTTATTGCATTGGTTGAGATGAGTTCATCCCCTGACGATACATTTGGTTTTAAGGAAGTAATTATGTTTTTGATTTCGTCAACGGTTATCTGTTTGAAATTTAGTTCCCTTTCCAGATTGCAAGCTTCATTTGGTTCAACTGCATCATTAACACATAGTGTAATTTGTTTTGCTAATTTTGATCCGATGTTTGTAAAAAAATGATTAACATGATCAAGAATTTTGTCAGGGTTTTCGGCAAATAGAGTGGGAACCTTGTTTATGTTCAGTTCATCGATTTTTGTTGTATTACTGGTGGATATTGAATTGGTCACTTCATTTATAATTTGCCACATTTTTCTGGGATTATCGTTACATGCTTCTATTTTATGTTTATAGTAGGATTCTTTTGTAGTGTTAATGATGTTTTTGCAAATGTTTCTATATCTTTTGTAGTATCGTAGCATGTGCATATCATAAGGATTATGTTTAACTTTTTTATGTAGTTCGTCTCTTTTTCGTATACAGTTTATAATATTTTGTGAGATCCAAGGCTTAATGTGTATATTTTTATGTGAAATTTTTTTTACAGTTTTTTTGGTATTGGTCAATATGGTATGTTGGATTATATCAATGAAGCTATTCCACGCATCATTTGTGTTATCAATATTTTGTATTTTTTTCCAATCAGTACATTGCAAGTTTTGCTTAACGGCATTCCAGTTTGTTTCAGATTTTTCTATTGTCGTCGGTCTATTTTGAGTTTTCTTTTCTTTTTTTTGTTTTATGGCTAGGATAGGACTTGAACTTCAGCCATGTTTATTCTACAGCAATTATACGACGTATTCATGCACGCAAAACAAACATTAAGGACATAGTATTAAGGAAATAGAAATGTTTGTATTGATATGTAAATTTTTTGTAAAAGTACAATTTAATCAATTTTTTTAAGAATAATTTTTTGTAGTCTGATTGACTCACAACGATCTGGCAGTTTTATAATAGCTAAACTGCTGAGATTTATTGGATTTTTACTTTAGTGTGAAAAGACAGTCAAGCCAATGTTAAAAGGAGAGCATGGTTATCTAAGGTAATTTCGTTATCTAAGGAGATTGTTTGATAGACCGGAACGTAATATGAAAATTTAATTAAGTGGGATCAAGAGAAGAGAGGATTTTATGAGGAATTAAATCTCAATCTCTTTAGCTTTTTACAAATAATTTTTTTACCCATTTTCAGAATAATAATGAATATTAAACCTTTATTAACGCGTTGTAGCGAACACCTGAAAAAACCTTAACTCTGTGTAGAAACAAACGGTCCGTTTGATCTTAACGAGCGGATTGCAATCTTTAGAGCGCAGGCGTCGTCAGTTATCCTTGTTTCACGGGTATTAAAATCGAAGATGCTTCGAGGAGTTAGCGTCATTGATCCCTTCGGCTCCGTTGCATAATTGGGAAATACGGTCTACAGCCTAACAGTGATAGGACAATTCAACAACACGCAACTTCAACATCTACTTTGAAAATTCATTAAAAGTGATAAAAAAATGGTTGAGTTAGGTTAGGTTATGTTTTTTTTTTACTAACTTTTAATGACTTTTCAAAGGGTTGTTGAAATGCCACTTTGTTGAGTTGTCGTGGAACCCCGCTCAAGATATACACACAGTTGACATTTGTCACATGAAAACGGGTAGCTTTTACGACTCGTTCCTAAGTTCAACAGCTCAGTTGTGGAACGATTTGTCGGCCTCTGTGGTTCTTTAAGTCCCATGTTCACGTCTTTCTCTCCACAAAAAAACCGTCCACACAGCACCGTCAAAGATGACACAGGCTCTGAGGGCGGTTATTTTCCTCAAGGCCTCCTGGGTGGAGTAAAAAATGTTTAAAAAATATATGTATAATTTATATTCGTATAAAGCATTGCTTTGGTAAGTAAGCTGGAGGAACGACAGTTGAGGTGGTATGGACACATAAGACGGAGACTACCAGACCACACAGTAAAGCAGACAATGTCTATGGAGCTTCTTCGACACTCTTCCAGAGGTAGACCAAAGATCTCCAGGATGATTTAATGCTTTAAAATTCTACAGAGAAACAGCCTGAATGAAAGCTTTCAGAAAGATTCTCAGAACCGAAGAAGCTACAACCCGAGAACGAGAAGAGCCGACTCTAACAGCCAACCTAGGCAATGAGTTTGAACAGTGCAAGGAAGAAGAAGAAGTGCTTTGGTAAACAATGTACCCAAAAAAATATACAAAATATATTGAGACCTGACATACGCCATGTAGAAAAAAATTGATTTAGATAAACAAAAATATTGTATTCAGTTCCGAAGCTTTCTAATTACGTTTCACAAGTAAATGTAAAATAAAAATTAAATCTAAAATATTTGTTACTATTTATTCAGGCTCATTGTAAATTATATTGAAAAATCTGGTAAAAATCAATACTTTATTCAAGGTTGAAAATTCCATTGTGAATCCAGGAAACGAATTCAAATTATGTTAAATCTAACCATTTTATACTTTCTACCAGAGTAAACACAATACAGTATAATTTATATTTGCCATGAAAAGGGTTGTTTTTCTAGAGTACCTACAGTAAACAGATCTGTGTTTTTGTTTGTTAGTTTATTTAATTTAATGTTTTTAAAACAAGATCGTTGAAAAGAAGAAAAATAAAAGAATAATAAACTACTAAATAGACAAAGCAACACTTTCTAATATTTATTTTTCTCTACTTTTCCTCCATTTCAAACCCTAATACAATTTTGAAAATAGATATTGGTAAAGCTGCCCATGCCCATTTATTGGACAATCAACACCCCTGCCATCAGTTATCCCTGCGTAGTCCAACGGTAGGGCTTTGGACTCCCATTCCGAAGGTCGCGGTTTCGAACCCGGCATGCAGAAATTAATTTTATTTAATATTTTTGTTATTTCACAATAAATTATTTAAAATAATATAATGTATACTTGCGGCACGTTCTAGAGCGGATAACACTCTTAGTATCGCCCTGGTGTAAGACCACAATTCAGAATTAGAACGTTGCTTGAAATGGCTTTAGCCTCTTTTAGTATCTAGATCTGAATCGCCAGATACTTCCCCACCTTCATCTTCCCCATCTCCTTCCCTTCCCCACTTACCTTTAGCCTCACAACATAACCCAATTGGGGATGCCATAGTCTCAGGAAATGTTGGGACTCTTGTTTCGCTATAAAAAAAAGGCACCCCAAATGGTTGGTGCCCGGGTTCATGAATGAGGTTTGTCTAGATCTTGGCGACATATGTTTTCGCCCACTTGCTGCATGGCGGTCCAGGGTTGCTAGCATGATCGATCGATAAGGATCGGTAGGATAATTGTCGGTAACTTCTCATCGTTCCATAGGACAACTGCAGATTGCTAACTTACAAACAACAGTTGATATCGAATATATTGAGGACACTTGGTCATTGTGAACTGCCAACTATTCGTTTGCGATCTGCAGTTGTCCTAGGGAACTATGAGAAGTTACCGACAATTATCCTACCGATCCTTATCGATCGATAATGCTAGCACCCTAGGACAACTGCAGATCACTGGTTGGAAGAAATTGGTTGATGGAGACTTTTTTACCCCTCCTTCCGGACTCGTACCGCAGTGGGAGGGATGGATTCATTCGTCCGTCACACAAGGACACATTGAATCCAGATTCTTACCAACCTCTCATACCCATTTCCTTCCCAGAACTTCATTTCCCTAAAGAGACCCGGCTGCAGAAATAGTATTTCGAGGAGAACAAAATAACTGCACATCTGTTTGGCGAAGCTTTTGTTTATATGCTATCAAATGTACTTACCTCAACCTAAATGACTGGGTATTAAATCTTGTAGTATATGTAAATGTTTTTTTTTTTTGGTATTTCTTTGACATTATAATATAGGCAATAGACATACAAATCTATTGACAAATAAATGCTTCAAATGGTAGATTTCAATAGGAACATTATCAAAAATTTGTACTATACTCTTTGTTCACTCTTTGTTTATTGTTCTTTCTTTACGGAATCATAGGTTGGGGAGGGTCACAAGCGGCGTCTCCTGCGACAAAATGTTTAACAAAACATCCGACAGAAGATAAAATACTAGGGCAGGGCCACAACGTTTTTTTTGTTTCTATCGGTCACGGAAAACAAAAACATTGAAGCCCGGACCTAACCATCCACAAAATGTATACACATTTTCGTCGGAGGAGACGCCGCTTTACAAAAACAATCTGAACTCAGTAAAACTTTCACGAAGAACCATCATAAAAGTAATGTTTAAAAAAAATTCTACGTACTCAAAAGAATCAACTTTTAAATTGTTTCCAGTACCAAATGTCGATGACTTGTTTAAGCAAGCTTCCATTATAAAAAATGTGTTAAGGAAAATATAACAACGAATATCAAGAATTTTTCTCACTAATGCGAAATAGAAATCAATTTATTACACCTAATTTTAAAACAACACAAATGCAAAACCATTATATTTACCAAGCCATAAAAAACTACAATAACCTTCCTTCTGAATTGAGCTGTATTTGCAACCAATCAGAACAAATACATAAAATTAAACATTAAAAAAAAACTTACATTAACAAATAAATATTTTGTATAAAATATTTTATTATGTGTAACCTAAATAAGAATCGTGGCTCCTTATCAGGCACAAGAGCTCATCTTTTCTAAAAAGGTGTACATGATCTTATATATTATATTTTGTAAAATATATATAAAAAAAATATAACTTATGTTTTATATCACAATAAATAATAAAAAAACGAGAAAGCGGTTTTCAAATACTTTTTAGTAATGTTTTTATTAGAATGAAAAAGTTAACAGTATCAAGGGAAACCGTCACAAATAACATTAAAAAATGTTTCTTATTATTAAAAAATGTTTCTTATAATTCTTAACTAAAAAATGCATTATTGGTAGTTGACGCATATATCTTTTATAAAAAATACACTTTTAATTTAATAATAATTATGCGAAAAGATGGAAAAATTATCAATTTATCCAAATCATGTTTTTGTATGTTTATAATATGCCTACAACGATTTACAGTAAAGGTTAATCGAAAATAATTCAAATATTTCAGTGAAAATTTATTATTGGTTAAATAATTTACAAATATTTTAACATAAATTATAAAATATTATAACTGTTGGTTTTCCAAATAAAATAAAATAAAATTCTTATTTTTCTAATTTAGTGAATCTCTTGATTATGAAAATATGTTAAATTTGACCGCTGAAGAAATGTCAATGACATACATTTATGATTTTTGAGGATTTTTTACACAATATTGAGGCAGATGATATTAGAGACAACGTACACAAAGGCATATTGATCAAAATTCTGGGAAACTGGTTAATTTACATACAATGTTGGGATGACCTTGGATTGGACGGTAAGCATAGATTTATGACAAAATGTTGAAATTCGATTTCGAAATAAAATCACTATTATTTAGGAAAAATATGCGAATTAACGAGGTATTTTTAATATTATGCTTTATTCATTACATTATAGGCACTATTGGGAGGAATTTACCGCCGCCCAGGCAACAATTTATTGGATAAAAAACACCCTTGCTGTAGGTCACCTCAAGTGTTTCTCTACGTTTGATGAATTAACAGGGGTGCCCAGGTTAATGGGGTGAGGTTAAAATAGGTCGTAGGCGAACCGGTTTGGGAGAGACTGGTTGAGGGAGGCCTTTTTACCTCTCCAGCAGGACTCTCTCGACCCATCGCCTTGTACCGCAGTGGAAGGGATGGATTCGTACGTCCGTCACTCCTGGATGTATTAACCATCAGTTTACTACCCACCCCATACCTTTTTCCTTTACAGAACTTCATTTATTTTCTTACTCTCCAACCGTTCCCTAAATAGAAACTCCACACAGCATCTCCAAAGATGACGTAGGCCCCGAGGGATATTATATAAAAAATAAAATATAACATAAAAAAAGGTACTAAGATTATCCGTACCGGAATAAGTTTATTTTAAATCGCTTGCATATATTGTACAGTCAAGCTTATGTGCAAACAATTGTTCACATCGAACACATCAAGAACACTTTGTTCGTTGGCGATCTGCAACCGAGCTTGGGAACGACGACAAGCTTCTGACGTTATCGATAAAACCTTGATCGATCGCCCAAGTTGGAAAACGGAATACATTATGTTTGAAGTGTGTAATACAAACCTTGAAATGCATGTATAGCCTTTAAAAATACTATATTAAGTGTTGGAAAATGACATTTCTTTGTTCTTTGACAAGATGATTACATCAAGAAGTCGGTATACGTGTACTTGAATTCTGAATCGATCCAATGTTACCATTCAAGGTACTAGGAGTACTTGGTAATTTAAATTATTTAGTTTCCAGAGTTGACTTTGTTGTGAACGGTAATTGTGAAGCACGAGTTTTTTATTTTTACTTCACACAGAAGGCCCCGAGGAAATAAATTCTATCGGGACCTATGTCGCCTTCGGGAATGTCTTGTGGAGGGTGTTTTTAGGGAGAGAAAAAGAAAGGAAGTTTTGGGAAGGAAAAACTATGAGGATACGATGGATATACGTTATCGCTTCTCTAAATCGTTCCCACAATCAGTTCCATTTTTTTTAAAAAATTGAATTGAAGAATGAAGACGATGTGATGATTGAAAAAAAAAAACTATTTTTTATCGGACCCAACTTATCCAAGTGTTTTTATTAAGAAAGGGAAGACGTTATGGGAAGGAAAAAGGTATGAGGGATGGCCAGGAATCTGGGGGACAATGTGTCCACGAGTGACGGACGTACTCATCCATCCCTCCCACTACGGTTCAAGGCGATGGGTATAGAGTCCGGCTGGAGAGATTAAAAGGTCTCCCAACCAGTCTGTCTTCTGGATCTTGACAAACCTCCCTTCATAAACCCGGACCCCTCTGCTAAGTCAACGAACGTGGGATGATCTATGGCCGGGGTGTTGGTTAACCAATCAATGGTTCCCGAAACGGCGGTACCCATTACCGCATCCCAAATACGAATTGAGCATTGGGAAACTGCCAATCAATAGATTTTTTTAACATAAAATTTTTAAAAGGTACTAATATTGTCGTACCCTAAATCAAAAGCTAAACCAACCTAACGAGCATTTACATATTTTTCAAATTTTAATTGAATTTCTTGGACTAACTCTATGTCGTTTTTGGGGATGCTGGACGGGGTGAATTTTTGAGGAGGGGAAGGAGTGAAGATGGATCTTGAAGAGAACCTCGCTGTAAGAGGCAACCCAGAGGTCGGAAAATTATATTTGTAATTAACGATTTGTACGAATATTTTAGACAGTTTTTAACACTTTTGGCGAAGATTAGCATTTTTAGGAAGAATAGGTGTATTTGAATTCATATTAAATATCTTAATAATTGAATTGTTGCTAAGTTATGACTTATGACGTTATGTGCACTTTAGTACGATTGGGTTTTTTTTAACGCTTATCATTGTATATTATTTTGTCTTCTTTTAGTGATGTTTTACCGTTTAAGTGTCATTTATCTTCGTAAAAAACTAATAGACAATTTTCGTTTTTGACTTGTCATAGTCTATCGTACGACATATCATCAGGTTTTTCGTTACCCAGAAATATTTTTCTTTTAAGAAAATTCTTTCGCATTGACTCGAAAGTATGAAATACATTATTTAGACATTTTATAAAATCGTTATAATATTAAGATCTTTTTAAGATGTGTTCTTCAAACCCAGTGAATAGGATTCGGTAATTCATATATGTTCTCTTGGGAAACTTCAATTAAGCTTGAGGTTCGACGAAATTACAAGTTACTTTATTAGTGTGGCTTAATTTATTTAATTAATAAAAAAAGAGAATACTTAACTGCATCAAACAGATTTTACTCTCCTATAATACTACTTTACCGAAATATGTTTAGACCCCCAAAAACTACATATAATTATCTATACTAATGACATCGTTTGAAGGATGTCGAAACTACGTACCTATACTAATGACATCTGTTGAAGGGTATTGAAACTACGTACACATTCCTGTAAACTCTAAAACCGTTTATTTTCCTCAACACGTAGATATCTCAATACCGGACGAAATTCTTTACTCTCGGGAATTTAAGAACACTTTAAAAAATTCTGTTTCTTCTTGAATTTTTCTCACAACTGGATTAACGTTTCCTTTGTGCCGAAGCAGGTACGATTTATGTAAGGGTTGAACAAGGAATAAAGAACACAAGAAATACGATTTGGGCATGTTTCGGGATCCAAAAGTATGGTCATTCTTTGCTTAAATTTTTAATGCAGAACTGTGTTTCATCATTATTATCAAATGGGATGGAAATATACGATATCAAGCAATTGTAAGTGAGGTAATGCGCGCACTAAATGGGCTAAAACAAAATATAATTGTTGTTTTCTCTGATGAACAATTCAACTCTGATGATCGGTACAATAATACAATAATAACTTCGATTTCTAGATTACCCAATATATAATATCTAACTGGACTTAACGTCAGTTCTAACTGAAGTGCTATGATAATCTGAAGGAGGGGAAATGCTCACTAAAGGTGCCCACCGTTATATCGAATATGATCGGCTATCTTCATGACCGTTCGGGAATTAAATCTCTCTCATATAATACAAATACTGACCTCTATCGAGAAATCTTAAAACTACCGATAACAACGACATCTGTTGAGAAATATGGAAACTGCATATATGTACACGTACATCACAATACCTTAATAAGAAAATGTGCGAATTGAAAAAATCTGAAAATACTTAGGGGTAGTATATCTACTAACTAACTAGCGGTTTATACAGAGTGCCTTAGGTTGGGTGTAATCTCGGCCCGCTTAATGTTTTGATCAAATTATCATCAGATGTTAAGTATAACGTTTTTTTTGTGTTTGAAAAATTTAAGGCAAATAATGAAACGTTTAATGTTTTTATTTTTTTTTCATGTTCTTAATATCCTGACGAAAAACCTTCGGTTTCGAAACATGTAGATAATTGTGATTATATAAGTGGTGTACACCAGCTTATTTGTTTAATTTAATTAAAAATGACGCCACAAACTGATTTTGCGAAGATTGAAGAAATAATAAAACCTTTGAAATCTTAGGCATTTTAGTATATTATTGAAGAGATGCATAATTTCATTCCGCAAATAAATCCATGCAAAAATATATTCACTTTGTTTGATAACATACCTTAACAACTATTGTTGTCTCTCTCATATACATAGTACAACTGCTGACCTCTATCGAGACACCCTAAAACTGCTCAGACATTGAAACTACACGCAGTTACTAAGTCAGTGGCGTTATTTTGTTTCCATCAGAGGCCCTAGCACACTTGCTCGATAACGATCGATAAGATAACTATCGGTAACTTCTCATCGTTCCCTAGGACAACTGCACATCGCTAACTTACAAACAACAGTTGATGTCGAATATGTTAAGGACACTTAGTCATTGTAAACTGTCACTTATTCGTTGGAAATCTGTAGTCATGCTAGGGAACGATGATAAGTTACCGATAGTTATCCAATCGGTAACTTCTCATCGTTCCCTAGGACAACTGCACATCGCTAACGTACAAACAACAGTTGATGTCGAATATGTTAAGGACACTTAGTCATTGTAAATTGTCACTTATTCGTTGGAAATCTGTAGTCATGTTAGGAAACGATGAGAAGTTACCGATAGTTATCCAATCGGTAACTTCTCATCGTTCCCTAGGACAACTGCACATCGCAAACGTACAAACAACAGTTGATGTCGAATATGTTAAGGACACTTAGTCATTGTAAACTGTCACTTATTCGTTGGAAATCTGTAGTCATGCTAGGGAACGATGAGAAGTTACCGATAGTTATCCTATCGATCGTTATCGAGCGAGTGTGCTAGGGCCTCTGATCTACTTAGAAGGCATTTCTAGTAGGTATTGCCTGTTCAGTGGGGTTGAATGTTGAATGTCATTTCTCTTTGGATATTTTTTCTTAACGAAGCTGTAAAAGGTCTCTAATGCTTTTCAAGTCGCCAGGAATTCTTTGTTACTTTGGATTAAGGCGTCACGTTGAAAACTCTCTGTCTTTTGAAAAAAAAAACTTTCTGACGTTGTGATTAATTAACATAGACTGTTCGGTGAAATTCACGCTAATTATGAAAATACTGTTGCAATAATATTCCATAGTAATTCAAGAAAATACTAAATAATACGAAATTACATTTTAAGTGTGTAGCGTTTTTATTAAAAAATATGAAATTAATAATTTTTCGACGAACTCCGTGGTTGAGAGTTAAGATATTTTATTTGATTATTGAAGAAGAAGATAACATTAATAATCCAAATTAAAATATGAAAAGGAACAAGACACAGAAAAAATAATGCAGCTCAAATAAGACACGAACCCAGAACCTCTCGTCTTACTCTCTTATTTGATTAATTTGTTTTATTTAACAACGTATTTAAAACAATATTTTTTGGTATATTTGCGGCTCTTTCCAGAGTGGAAGATACTCTCAATATTGCCCTGGTGTGAGACCATTACTTGTTGATACCTTGCTTGATATGGTTTTAACCTTATTTGGTGACCAGATCTATACAGCCAGGTACTTCCTCATCTTCCCTTTTCCCATCTCCTTACCCCCTCTCACCTTCAGTCTCGAATCATACCACGTAATGGAAGATACTCTCACTATCGCCCCGACGTAAAACCACTATTCAGAAGTGAAACGTTGCTTGATACGGCTTTAGCCGGGTTTGGTGACCAGATCTGAAAATCCAGGTACTTCCCCACCTTCCTCTTTCCTGTCTCCTACCCTACCCCCACCTTCTGTCGCACAACATACCCCAATTGGGGATGCCATAGTTTCATTGGCTCTAGACGGTTGGGAGAATTTGGGATTCTTGAGCAATTTTCCAATCAAATAAAATATTTAGCTCATGAAAAGAAATTTGGTAATTGAGAATTTATTCCGCCATTTTTCAATACTTCCGTAATTTTTTATGTTGTTGTGCACTTAAGATGATAGACTTCGCTTTCGGCCCATACAAAAAGGACGCCCGGGAAAAAACACTTTTCTACATCGAAAATTGCACAAAATAAATATATTTTTTTAATAATGCCTTTTAGAGGGTGAAAACTATGTTGGTATGTTTTCGAATTTTCGATGCGTTTCGTATTAACGTAAACATTTACTGTCAAACATATATGATTTATCAAAAAATATTATTTAAGGAAAAAGTGCTGCTAACTCAACTCTCATAAAGAATTATAAAATTATAAAAAGCTACCAACGTAGCTTCTTCTTTCTAAAAAATATATATTTTTTAAAATTTCAATTTCCTGAAAGTTTCGGTGTAGAAAAGTGTATTCTCCATAAACCCCTTTTTGAGCGATTTCTGTAGGTAAATTTGAGCGTTGTCTCATTCGCACATTTCGCATTCGCATGTATTGTAAGTGTGCATGAGCTTATTGTGAGCGGGACAGAATGACAGACGCGGGTGTTCCGCGTGTGTTTCAAAGTCTAGCCTCTTAATTAACAATGTATAAAATAAGTTCGCATTATGTGCATCGTTTTCTTAACGTTTATGTAAACGTTCCTCCAAAAAACGACGAAAAATCGACAAAATTCTAAGTAGAGAAATTTTTTTGAATAAGCTTAGTTTACGAACAACATTATTTTTTACTAAAGTTCGGCGCTTCTTTCATTTTATGACAAAACGTAATCGTAATAAGATTTAAATTTTAATATTGAAATTTGGACAATGAAACAATGGTTTTCGCTGGTGATTTAAAAGTTAAATCGAGGAAAATGAGAAGAAGAGATAAATCAATTTCGGTGATTTATTGGTAACAAAAGACCAACTTTCTCTCTTCCAAGTTTTGTTCTTCGCATTTTAAAAATTTATTTTGTTTCAAAAATTTGTCCTATTTTTTCTAAGTAGAGTTTAAACAAAAATCTTTCAGAAAATTCCCAAATCAACGCAACGCTGGTAAACAGATAATGTGATTTTTTAAAATTATTTTAACGTATTTTAATTAATGAGATAATATTAGCGAAAGTCAATCGAAAATCCGAAACAGAAAAATCAGAAAAAGATACGGATACATCTGGGACTCGAACCCAGGACCTCTGGCAATCCGGGTTGCGCAATTCAAAGGTCGATTTCTTGGATTTATATTACCCACACATGCACAAGGCAATTTTTTTTTATTTAATTAAAACATCACGTTTATGGAATGCATATTAAATTCACGTGGTAAAAGTCAATTAAAAAAATATTTGTCAGAAATAACCTCAAACCTTTACAAAATGCGACGTTGCCCGCTCTTTTGCAAGAGAGACATTTTTATTAGTAAGAATTCAAAACAGGGTTTGTACAGTCTTTATTCAATGTGTAACTAAAACATCGTTCAACGGCGGAAAGTGTTTGTAATTTAATACTTGAATTCGTCATTTTAAGCGCTACGTAGAAATGGAAAGTGTATTTTTCACTGCGAAATATATTAAAAAAAACAGTAAGCCCTTTACGACAGTTGTATGTAAAAAAAGGATACTTTAATGGATCAAATTACTAGCACGGTAGTTGGCAATTAATTGTGGTTCATAAAAAGTTGAGTGTTTCACGACACATACAAACATTTACTAAAATAAAATTCGGGATAAAAAAGGGATACATTTCAGAATTTTATCGGCTCAACGGAGCCTAAATTGAAAAATGTTTGTTTGTACAAAATTTGTTGACTTTTATTATCGAATTGATGGTCGAAATTCATATTTCGTGAAGGGTACATCATTAAAACTCTTTTTACTGCGATAGTAATTTAACGCAAAAGTCATGTTATGAAAATGGTAAAACTCTGTTTGCGGACTGCTATCAAAACCCAGCCGTCATTATTACGCATTTGCTAAATCGTAAATTACAGAATTTAGAAATTTATTACTTGAAGGCAGTGGCGAATTATCAAATTTTAAGCCTTAATTTAACACATTTCAAAAACAATTTTAGAAATATTCCATTTATTTGGATTTAAGAGCAAAAAGAATATATTTTGACTTTCTGAATAATTTTATTTTATTTTATTTTTTCTTTAGTCGTAACATATTTTTTAAACAGTTTTTTTTACATGCCTTTTGACTACCACAGTAGACCCACGTCCGTATTATAATAGTCGAAATTTAAATATATAATTATGTAAATGCAATAAAATAAATGTAATACATCTGAATTTGTTTAGATATTGTTTAGTTAAATGTAATATATTTCTTTAACCGGTTCACCATTAAAGTAGGTAGCACAGAAATAAAACCAACCGTAGACAGTTGATTTTTATAAGATAAAATAAATGGGCAAATAAATAAATGACTCTACTTGTTGAAATAATGCAAATAAAGATAAATTAATTAATTACAAATGTTTTTTTTTGCCAGAATTTAAATGAAAAAAAAAACTAAATCATAAAGCGAATAAACTTAATTTAATGATGTCAGGCATTCTTTAAAGTAGTTCCTTTCCTTTATAAATAACCAATTCTGAACATTTCTGACATATATGACATAAAGATTATAAGTTTTTGATTATCTGATGTCAACACTCAGAGAGTTGAACATCTTGAGAGCAATATAAGAGAACTGTCGTTAAGCGAAAGCTGTTTTCGTTGAGGGAATAATACATTTTAGGTGTGACGAGTAACGGGTGTTAATGTTTTGTTGTGTTTTTTTTTTATCAAATCCCTTTTCCATATGTATATGAGAATTGTTTTTATATATAATTGTCGAATATCTAATATTCAGATTAAAAAAAAGGTTCTGATGGGTGTGACGGTTTACATTTGAATATTATCCTTAGCAACAGTTTTTGAATTAAGACTTTGGGATGAAGAATTGATATTGCACAACCTCCCCATCCCACAACACCATATGTCGCAATTGATTGAAAAAGTGCAAAGTAAACACATCTTAGTGTTTGTAGGTTAAGGATGGATCTGAGAGATAATATGCTCGAGGCCTGTGGCGTTAACTCCAATTTGCATACAAGAATCAACTGATATTTTTTTGTGATTATCGTGTACTAAGTTTTTATTAAATTAAGCAGAAGATGTTACTTTTTTATTTTAAAAAACGAACAGTTTCTTGCGATTTGTGATTTCGTATAAAAAGTATTTTAGTGTAACCTGCGACATTAAGGATATAGCTGTTGACAGTTATTTTAATGAATCGCCAAATTGTACATTGATGATAGGTTAATATCCGGTGCACTGATGTGATGAAGTACCTTTAAATCTAGAGGAAAAAATATATTTTAATAAATAAAAATCTATGTTTCTTTGTTTGTCCCTTAAAAATTTTAAACTGATTACGATGAAACTTTTGTGATTTGTTGTGCGCGTACCCGCGAAGGTTTCTATTTAAACAATGGTGAGTTCTGGCGTCGTGATTTTATTTCCTACACCATTCCAGTTGTGCGAGAGTCCGCGAATATTTCCATATATAATAGTGAGCTCTAGCGTTATAAAATTTGAAAAAAAAATTAAACAAGGTGGATTGAAAAATGTGTTTATTTCATATAGATTTACGGAAGGGAGAGAGGGCGTGAGAAGATGGAGAGTGGAGAAGGTGGATTGGGAATACGGGAAATGTTCTAATTTATTCGCTTACTACAGAAAAAAACTATTGTGTATCCAAAACACTTCAATAAACAGAAATAAAACACAAACATTTTCATTCTTCGAGTGGTATTGCAAATCATGCCTGGTATATGCTAGTATTTTATAAAAGTTAATCGTAGGAATTTTTCATATATCTGAGGGATTTTTTTTCCTTTTGCCTTTATAGGGCACAATTATGAAATTTCAGTCAGGTGCAAGCATGCTAACCAACAACCTATATCTCCGATTGAACCATCAATAAGACAGGCCATGAACCGCCACTGCTCAAAGGTAAACGTCAGGTGTTTCAGTGGGATTAGTTTAATGTTATATGAAAATTGTAGGCGATTTTGAATCTGTCCGGTTATTAGGATATTATGCTATAAAACTACCTTGTTATGTAACACGTTTTCAAATATCTCAGCTTAATGGTATTTTGATATGTAATTATAAATGTTTAATTGTAAAGGCTGATGAGACGAAATGGGCGTTAGAAGGACATCAAATTTCGCAGCGAAATCAACGGTAAAAACTGTTGCATCTACGACCTGTAATAATTGTCAGATATTCAAGATCTGATTTCAGTGATCGCCATTATATCTATGATTCCTCACCCCATTTCTTTAACCTATTTCGACTAAATCTTCTTTATTTTATTGTATTTACTAACCAAGATAATATAATTTATACTAATACATTTTTTTGGTATAAACCAACCTCACCTTGCAGTCAGCATTTGCGGAAATGCTGACCGTGTTAAATCCGTGCAAGCTTATAGGTAAATTATTGGGGAACCGCGAACAAAATCACAACAAATTAGAAAATATAAATTAAGTTAATTTCAGTATGAAAATATGCAATTTCTACTATTGTCATTAAATTTTATGTAAATAATTTTTCTAAAATTTTTGGAATCTACGTTGTAACATAAAATTACGATAATTACGATATTTTAATGTGATCGATGTTTCCTGGATTTTGAGATATAATAAAACATACCTTGTTTCAAAAAGAAAAACAATTATCGTATTCAATAACAGAACACAAACCAATACACAAATAAGTTAAAAATTAGTTTAACTCTAGACAACCATTGTATTCCACGACAACTTGGTTAGTAAAATTCGAAATAAACTTCTATAAATCTCAAGACAAATTCTCCGACTCGTAAATTGAAAATTATAAAAAATTCCGTTCCAAAACTTTTTTCATCAGGTCTTAAATTGAGAAAACTTAGCCTTTCGGCAAAGTTGTTATATATTCATCATTTTAAGTACTTAGGTTCGTGTCCGTAGGTGTGGCTGTACTTATTATTATTGTTATTTTTATAAAATAAACCAATTAGTTTTAGCAAGAAAATAACACATTTTTTTATACCCTAAAATCTGATTTGAAATACGTGTTTGTGATTGACATTAGAGATAATTTAAAAAGTTTAAAAGTAAAGAAAAATTTTAATACATTTAAAAAAAAATTGACAGCACCCATTTATTATTATTTATTAAGTAAAAATACATGAATATTAACTTAATATTTGTATGCTGAAACACGGATGGTTCATGTTTTTATTCTGTTTAAAAAAAGACAAACATTCCGGGTTTCGGGAAAATATTTTTTAAAATATTTACATTTGTTTTAGAACACTTTAAGTTTAAATAAAACTCTACCGGTTTCGGAAGAACCCTTCCTTCGCCAGGAGAATAATAAAACTAACATATGATAAAAAATAATGACAGATTTATACAATAAATTAGGTGTTTGAGTGGGAGGTTAACAAAGGGGGAGGGGTAATTGCGGGAATTACGGCAATAACAGAGCGGTTTATTGGAAATATATCTAAAATGGGACTAAACTATAAATTAATTTGGTTATTCAATATACTGGCGTTATTATTTATGGATTTTTTTAATTTGAAGTGCTTCCAAGTTATCTAATTATTTGCTTTTATTACGGAGAAGAATTTTAACCCCCGTGTCCTTACAATTGGTGAAAATTAGATGATTGGCAAACTCCGAAAAATTATTGTTATTTAAACATCTAAAATATTCCGTGATTCTAATATTTACATTTCTGGTTGTCTTACCTATGTAGAACGATGGACAATCATTGCGTAGTTGGTAAATGCCTTAAAAGCCACTCAGAAATTCCTACCACTAAAAATAAAAACTAAACATCAAGCCATTTCTCCGCAGGATAAGGCAGAAACGATGGACAGCCAAACATTTCTATCTGGGCGTACACTCATTGCTTCATTCGCATTAACATATCGTCTTATACATACCATCCAGATCGTCATGGCTTGGCTCGACTCAAGTGTTTATTTCGCTTTAACGTGCCATGTCTTCCTCGGAAATCCCTGATTTCTTCTACTATTCACATTTGCGTCAATTATTTTCCTTACAGTCCTTTCTTCGTTCATTCACTCTACATGACCAAACCATCTAAGCATACCTTTCTTAATCTTAGTCATTACGCAGTCTTGCACTATGTGCCAATCTTTGTATTTCTCTCACGGTTTAACATGGTTTTACTACTCACACCCCTCGAGGATCTCATGTCTACATACTTAACATACTTTCATTCTTCCTCTTTCACTTCCATTACTCACTGCCATACACCAGGAAAGGCATTAGCATTCCATTGTGGACTGCTTGCTTTGCCTCTATGGAAATTTTTAGTTTACGCCAAACGCGTTCAGTCCTCCATAGAGTTTCCTACATTGTCCCTTCTTTCATTACTTTACTATCATCATAATAAGCGTAAGATATTGCTTATGCATAAGATGGAGAACTTGGAACAAGGAGAGAAATTGTACCCTTGACGACTGAAAGGGAACCAGACACATCAAACAATAATCGAAATAGCTTAGCTTATCAACAAAGAATTTCAATACTATTTTTTTGTAAGTTTAAGGGACACACAACATCAAAGATCCATACACTATGATGGTTATGGCATTGCGAGATGAAAATAGTTGGTTTGAATCAATACTTTCTGACATAAAACACTGAACAAATTTCATATTGATAGAGTCCACTGTTAAATAGGGGGAGAGGTTATTTTAAACAAGAACATTTTCTATATACTTACAGTTACGGATATTACCTAATATTTCACCAATATCGACATTTGTAGCATGTTTGCAAACCAATGAAACGTCTATTATCTTTTATGTCAATTCGTTGTAGTTCAACTTGAAAAATGAAATAATAATCCAAAGAGATGGGAAAACAGTTTGAATTGGCGCCCCAAGAGAAATATGTCAAGCACTCTCAAATATTACATATTTTACAAAGTATATAGAATAATTGATTATTCCTTATTTCATAAAACAAATATTAAAATTTCTTTCAAATTGAAGTTAAATTGGGCGGAAACACAAATCTCAACGATCACTTTTGAAGTAAAACTTCTTTCCGCACGCAAATAATAAAAAAAAATATATATACAAAGTGGTTTCATTTGAAGACATATATGTTTATAGTTTTTAAAATATTTGTGATACATTTAATCACTATCAGCCTTACTGAAAAGAAAGCACTCCGCGGTCCTTAAACGGTGTTTTTGTGAATCTTTAGATTTGACAACGCCGTATTTTCTTGCTCAAATTGGAGTTTTCATAATAATCCGCTAGGTGGTGTGATTGATGCGCCTGCGCATTGCTTTCCCGCTGAACACAAAAAAGCCGCGGAATGCAGAAAAAAGTCGGTCGCCAGTATGTGTGTGATTGAGAAGATATTTTCGTTAATGATTTTAATCCTTGACTAATTCGCACTTATATTCATTTACGCAATATATTTACTATTAATTTGTGTTGTTTTTCGTTAGTTTAAGTCAAATTGTGACAATAAAATCGTGTGTTCTAAATTGATCTGCCTGAAAATGGTTCAAAGGTTATATTCAGAAATAATTTGCATTTTAAGATCTTTATTTTATTATAAATTCTGTTTATTAAAAAAAGTGATGTTTTTTGGTGACTAAAATGTCTAATACATATTTTAGTAAACGTATCAAAGAAATTAATTTCTTAAGATGTGCAAGCAATGTATTCAAACGTGAGTTTTTTTATTGTAAATTTTTGGGAATAAAAAGTGAATTTCAAGATTTTTTTTATATTTTTTATTGTTTAAAGGAGTAAAAAGTGAGGTGACAGATTTATTTCAAAATCATTAAATAAAAGGACTGTGTTTTTTGAATTTTGAATTTTTCCAAATATTTCAATGTTTTAATAGAAAGTGTTTGGGGTAAGTGAGTTTTTTTTTCAACTTGATGTTTGAAACTTAAAATACTACAGTTTTTAAACATTTAAGTATATTTTAGATATGAAAATCTTAAAGGTAATTAAATTTTGGTTCTAAAATGGTATTTGTTTTTACGACATCTCAAAAAATAATAAATATATAGGACATTAAAAAAAACAATCGAAATTCGTTAAAAAATTACAAATGGAACAAATATATACAACAGATAAACTACCCTCCTTGGCCGTGTAAGCAATGTACATATCTTTCCATGAACAATTTATTGTCAGTTCTTAATTAGTAAGGATTCTTCATACATGGTTGTTTGACCACTGTACAAATTTTTCAGAAAGTTTATTAGTAAGGCTGGTAAAATGGCGACGTTGTCAGATCAAAACCATATATTTTGTTTAGTAAGAATTTGAAAAACGAAATGTACAGACTTTACACAACGTGCTACAGAAACACCGTTTAACGGCCGCGGAGTGTTTTTTTTTAGTAAGGCTGTATGCATGCATGATCTCATTGAGTACTGTTGTAATAATGAAACTGTTTAACGTTGATTGAATTTATTCCAATTATTCCAAAGATATTTAGAGCGTTTCAACTATCCCCCCCAAACTGTTTTTATTTCAATCGTCCTCACTACGCGAATAATAGAAACAAACTTCCCCATCGTCTTAAAGTGGTTATTGTAGCTTACCTGTACGAGTTGTGGCCACCCAGTAAATTTTACTGGGGAACTAGATAGAATATAAAGCATCAAGTGTAAATATACATATTTAAAGTAAACTTATTTCATCAGTCACCAATCACCAGTCTACCCTACCTTTTTTATTTTTTTTTATAGTGAACACCTCACAAGAGTCCCAACTGTTCCCTTCTGGAGCCAGTTAGACTATGGCATCCCCAATTGGAGTATGTTGTGAGGCTGAAGGTAAGTGGGGAAGGGAAGGAGGTAGGGAAGAGGAAGGTGGGAAAGTACCTGGCTATTCAGATCTAGTCACTAAACACGGCTAAAGCCATTATTAAGCAACGTTTCAATTCTGAATTGTGTTCTTACACCAGGGCGATACTGAGAGTATCTTCCACTCTGGAACGTGTCGCAAATATAACATATATTATTTTTATTAATGAATTGTGAAATAACACAAATTAATCAAAATAAAATTTATTTGCGCACGCCGGGTTCGAACCCGCGACCTTCCGAATGGGAGTCAAGTGTCTTACCACTCGACCACGGACGGTCGTCAAACCTATTTAGAAACACATTTTTTTTTCTACCAATCCTATTTTTTAGGGTTAAATTAAATATATTTAGAACACTTTTCTAAAGCATGTTTAACAAGGGTGTCTGTTTTCCGTGAGGTTTATTTTTACAACGAAACGTAAAACCCTTAATATCCTCCCACGAGCGGGTTTTTCTATTTCGAGACTTACAAGCCATGCCAGTGACTTTGTACTCTATAACTTGATTAGGTCGTAATCGAAGAGTTAAAGGGTTTTGTTTCCAGTAAGCTTTGAAGCCAACTTATTTATTCCGTCAATTTCCCGTTTGAAATTTTTGAATCTACTCGTTTTTCAAATTCATCTCATTAATAATCCAAAATCAATGAGTTTAATCACGTTTATTGTTTAAGAACCCAACATGTTTAGTAAGGGTTTACTTAAAACTCATCAGAGTTTGCTTAAAACTTATTACAACAAAATACATAAACTTAAATGGATCATGATGCATATCCATTGACACCTTTAAGTCTATGTCTATTGGGTACCATGATAACTCAGAATCATCTCAACTCAACACCTCTTTGAAAAGTCATTAAAAGCTGTGAAAAAAAACGAAAAATAGTCCATTACCTAAACTAAAATAACCTACTTAACTAACTGTTTATACAAAGGATGAAAATGAATGTACTTTGACTTACTTTGACCAGTGATTCGAGACATTATTTGGATTAATGAATGTAAATGATATTTTGGTATCCGGTGACATTTTTGAATATATATATATTTTTTTTACAAAAAACATAAAACAAACAATAGGCGTTGGGAAGTTGGGGGCGGGGAGAGGGGTTGGTTGGTTACTCAGCTGAGTGACCAGTGACGACACGTGGAAGATTTTTTGTTGTTGGATTTTGAAAAAAGAGTTTTTGAAAAAAAAAATAATGACACCTAAAAAGTCACCGAAGACCAAAATATCAGTTACATTTTTACTCCAAACGATGTCAGGAATCACTGGTTAAAGTAAGTCAAGTACTTTCCTTAACACCCTGTATTTTTATAATCACTTTTAATGAATTTTCAACGGAGGTGTTGAGTTGAATTTATTCTGAGTTATCCGTTCACTGTTGTAATAAGTTTTAAATAAACCCCGATGAAGTAAGCAATGCTTACGAAACACGTTGGTTTTTTAAACAATAAACGTAGTTAAACCTAAGCAATATATTAATTTTGAATTAAAATGGTGCCACAAAATAAGTTTGATGTGTTTGAAGTAGTCATTAACAAATTTCATAATTTTTTTCAATCACAATTTGACAAAAGAAAGTCAACATGAGTAGGTAATCATTTTAAAACGGAGATTTGTAACAAATTGAATGGAGTTATTTTGCGTTGAACACACAGTAGAAAACTGTACGAATTGAACGGTGGCTGTAACGGAACAAAAATTGGGCATTGAATCGAATAAAAGTAAATGAAAACAAACAAAGAACCAAAACAGTTTGTGATTCGTTTCCATAAAATGCATTGATATTCATCGTGTTCACTATTGCGCTGCAGAAACAAAATGAAACAATTCTAGAAAAAAAACCATAACGTTTCTGGAAAATAATGGTAGGTAGTGAAAAACAAATAAGCAAAATACAAAACAATGGGTGATTGATTTATGTGGAATGTTATCACTAACTTACTAACTGCATTCAATGTTCATGTTTTTAAAATTACTCGTACCGTGCTACATTATTCCCAAGTCGGTTCCTTATATAGGGGGGGGGGGGGGGAGGGGGTTGTCGTGTAATAGTATATATCACTTCTATCAGCATACGGTTCATTAAATATTAAAAATTATTACAAAATTAGTGTGATATTTGATATTGTGATAAATTTTCAACAATTTTAGACAAATCGGGCTTATAATTGCTGCATGCTACCCTCAATACGTCATCAAGGTGAGAATCAGTAAGTCGATTCCTGTATACGTTTTTTGCATATTTCATTTTGGAATATGATGATTCACAAAGATATGTTGATGCAAACAATGTGAGGAGCAGGAAGGCACAATTTTTTACAGTCTTGTATTTTTCTGGAACTAATTTCCAAAAATGGATGTACTCCGTTTCTTCTCTTTTTTCTTCAAAAATAGCTTTCAGATTAGTATCGTTCTTAAATTCAATAAATTCGTCAAAAAGCTCTGCATAATTATATCCCAATGCAGCTAAATTTGTTATAGTGGCTGTTTCTAGGTGCCAGGGATTTTCTATGAGTAACAAACAATTCTTGATACAACGTAAGTCCTGAAATCTGCTCTTAAATTCCTTAGCTAAGGCAGCTAAATAATTTAAAAATATTGTATAGTTTTCTTCAGAAACATGTATACCTTCTTGATTAGCTTTTATTATACGAAATATAGAATGCCAGATTTTGTAAACCATGAATGTCTTTAGGGCCGCACAAAAAAGCTCGGCGGGCCGCAGGTTGAGTATGGCTGTTATAGAGGATCGTGAACCGTACTCCAATTTCTATGGTGGTCAAGGTTCCTCCACTCCTAGCGGTCATACGCTGCGTGGAGAGCTGCGGACGCTGACGTACCGGATACCACAGTGATACTTGATCACTCCAGCGCATTAGTGACCCTCCTCTGCATCTTCTGCCTTCCACTTTGCCAGTGACTATGAGTTTATCCAAGACCGGGCCAGATATACGAACAGCACTCTCATAGTTAATATGACCGAGAGGGTTCAACTTATTGGTTGGCATCATTAAGATCTGCTTATTAAGACCATTAAGATTCAAGGTAAGCTGTATTTTCATCATCATTTAGGTCTTTTAAAACAACCCACTTTACCCAAAATGTTATTCGTAAATCTCTAACTTCAGTCACAGTTACAGTCACAGTATGTCAATAATATGTGTGTCATAAAATCACTTGTTTTAAGTCAGTATTAATTTATTTATGTCAATAATATGTATGTCATAAAATCACTTGTTTTAAGTCAGTATCAATTTATTACAGTATGTCAATAATATGTATGTCATAAAATCACTTGTTTTAAGTCAGTATTAATTTATTACAGCATGTCAATAATATGTATGTCATAAAATCACTTGTTTTAAGTCAGTATTAATTTATTACAGCATGTCAATAATATGTATGTCATAAAATCACTTGTTTTAAGTCAGTATTAATTTATTACAGTATGTCAACAATATTTATGTCATAAAATCACTTGTTTTAAGTCAGTATTAATTTATTAAAGTATGTCAATAATATGTATGTCATAAAATCACTTGTTTTAAGTCAGTATTAATGTATTACAGTATGTCAATAATATGTTTGTCATAAAATAACTTGTTTTAAGTCAGTATTAATTTATTACAGTATGTCAATAATATGTATGTCTTGTTTTAAGTCAATATTAAAGACTTAGTTGTAAGTCACTAGATATATAGGTCTTAGATGTAGGTCACTAATTATAATTATAAATATTAGTTGTAGGCCAGCAAAAATTTATTTCATTAAATATATATTTGTACAGCGCACTTGAGGTGATTTATCACAAAAAACGGATCAAATTTATGATAAATCAGCAAATATTATTATTTTCGTTGTTTGTTTTTGGGGTGATATGCCGTGTTGCGCTACCTCCCTCTTTAGCCGACGTTTCGGACAGCGTTGCAGTGTCCATCATCAGGGCAGATCAGGTAGATCCGACGATATTATTATTATTTCAATACTTCAGGGTTGATCCCAGCACAGCAATATTATCTATCAATATTTTTAACAACTAAATCGTTCAGTCCTCCTTTAATTTAAAATAAAAAACAAACACATTAAAATACAATCAACTATAAACAATCGACAATAATTAGTTTTTGTGGGATTTTACAACTAACCGGAAATTTTTAATCACGTTCGTCAATAGATTTGTTTTTAATAATGCATCAGGTAAATACATTTATTTTTAGGCTTTCCTGCCAACAATACAAATGTAGTTGAAAGATTTCAGAATAAATCCAATGTGATTGGTTTTGTGATCGATATAATATTCTGTTTTAATTAAGTACGCATAAAAGCTTTTGAATTTCCCACAATTTTAATTAAAAATGTATTCCGTAGTTACGTGTGAAGGTGTATATAAACTCATTAATATCAACATTTCAATTTCGAAACTAACTAAAAAAAAATAACCAAAACTAAAATGGGCGCAGGATATTGTAAACGTAGGATTTGTGAAGCTGAAAGTATTAATAAATAATACAAAGAATTACCTCGGGATCATTCACTATTAGATATTAAAACTAATTTATGACACTTGTCAAACGTGTAAATAAAAACGTACATTCAAGTTGACCTGACAACTCAACAACTTCATTAAAATTGTTGAACATAAATTAAATAGGTTATGGAATGGAATCAAATTTCAAATACGTACAGGAATCGTTGAGTTCCAAAACCCTCCCTAATGGATTTTTATACTTTTAAGTAAATCAAGAAAAACGTGTGGGCTGATGAGTTTTCGAGATTTCAGTTTTTTTTTCTTTTATTGAGAAATTAATAGAATTTGCATGACAAAAATCAATCAAACGACTAACATTTTTACGGAAAGAACTGGTGATCATTTTGAGTTTTTTGAAACACTGACTTCTGATTCAAAATACTCTGTAATTCGTCTCAATTTATGATGAAACTAGGAGGAATTTGGAAATAATAACAACAGTATTACATTCCTGGTTAGAAAAAATAAAATATGGCATTCACAACTCATTTTCAACAAAAAATCATTTGGGAGGATATTGGAACTCAACTCAAAATTAATTTAATTCAAATTTTTAAATTGATTAGATGAATGAAACTGTGGGATGATTGAAAAAAAAACTGCGTTTCATTAGCCCCACCTTCCTCAGCGACATGCTACATTAAACGATTCAAGAATCTTAGTGATTTTACTTAGTTCTACATTAGCTGCACACAGAAGGCTCTGAAGAAAAAAAATCCCTCAGAGCTTTTGTCATCTTTCGGGATGCTGTGTGGAGGGTCTTTTTAGGGACAAAAGGTGAGGAAGTTCTGGGTAGGAAAATTTTATGAGGGATGAGTAGGGATCTGGGGTCAATGTGTCCAGGAGTGAGGGACGTTTGAATCCATCCCTTCCAAGGGATGCAAGACGATGGGTCGAGAGAGTCCGGCTGATGAGCTTTAGGTTAGGTCTCCCACAACCAGTCTCTCCCAATCCAGAATGACACGTAGTACGTGGGCAAACGCCTCTGCCGCCAAAACGTGAACAAACCCCACCCCATTAACCTGTTCACCCTTGCTAAGTCATCAAAAGTAGCGAAACACCCAGGGTGACCTATGGCAGGGATGTTGGTTATCCAATAGATGGTTCTAGGGGAGGCGGTACCCGTACCAGCACCCAAATTGACTGCTAGACCAAATTGACGATCACCGAAATATATCTGCTCAATGGATGTGATAGATGTCAGACATTTTGTAAAAATGTTTGTGATTTAGATCAGCGCTAGAAACAAAATAGACAAGAACAAATAAAAGTTAAAGAGGTTGTGAGTGAGACTGTGAAGTCTAGGTTTGACGTTTGGAGAGGTGGTGGGGTGGTCTCGTGATTTCAGTAGCGACATGTACCGACTGTGCGCGATAAATTGTGTGCGACATGAATACACAAAATCAGTTTCGGATATTTTCTAATTCCTGTGGAAGAAAAATGGCCTTTTCATCAAGATTCCTTGTACATTATTGGATGGAGACCAGACGACATTAACATCTGATGTAGCAAGATCATGAGAATTGAGGAGAGGAATGATGTCCTTCAACCGACCTTGAAAATTACTTGTCGCGTTTAGAAGGGGTAGGATTGAGATTGGACATACGTTTGTCCAATTTGACATTATTTTTATGTACTTGTGGAATCTTACGCAGAACCAATCTTTTAGAATCAATCAATCATCAGAATCAAAATCTTATCAGAAATAATAAAGCTCAATCTGCCTTGTATTATAAACACTAGAAATAAAACATTGCGTGAAATGGTGTAAGCTTAAAACGTTAATGGCATAAGCTTAAGCATTTTGGTCATTAAATATGAATAGCCTGGTACTTCCCCATCTTTCTCATCCCTATCTTCTTTACTCCTCACTGTCTTCAGCCTCACAACATACTCAAATCGGGGATGCCATAGTTTCACTGGCTCCAGACGCTCGGCAGAAGTTTTGACTCTTCTCTTTTGACTCTTGATGCTCACATAAAAAAAACTAATAATACTAAAGTCGGGCCATAACAACAGTTAGAATAATAAAAGGGTATATCTGAGACAATATATGAATGTGAGCGAAGCTCATAGTGTGTGCAGAGACAGAGTTATATCGTGGTCTATTACCTCTGCCTACTTGTGAAACGGTGTAATGGTTAGTACGTAAGTTTTACAAAATTACTAGTAAGTAAAGATTGTTATTGTGATACGTCGTTTACATTGTCATCGAATTAACAGGCGGCAAGTTCCTCTCGGGAAATGCGGAAAGGCGGAAATGCGGAAATGCATAGATATAAAGGAAATCGACTACCTGTAACGTAGACCCACAGAATAATAATAATTGTATTTTGCTCCGAGTCGCCGACGCGATAATATTGAATTGAATTTTCCTTTGAGTGCCACTAAATGTCAATAGAAAGAACGACGTAATTGCCTTACAACACATTATTTCACGTTGTGCATTAGTTAATTGCTCGCATTTTGAATTGTTAGTTCATATAAAGCTATTGAGTTTTTGGAGAATAACACCTTGGGTTTGTTAGTGTTAATTTTTTTAAACTTTTTCAGAGTATTAACATGAATAAGTTATAAAATGAACATTGTATACGACCATACATGGAAAAAAAGATTTTTTTATTTTTAATTTGTTGGATTTTTCTTCTCTGAAGTAGAATTTAAACATGATGTATGCAAGCGATGCAACTGTGCGATAGTACAATTATAGAATTCCGATTCACGCTATAAACGCACAAAATATTATTTCAACTTATTTTTAAAAGAAACGTCTATCGAAAACTCGAAACCATTTACGTCGGGGAAAACAAAACAACCACAAAAGACGTTATTAGGTTTTTAAAATTTTTTTAGTCCTATTTTGATCAAAACTGAATAAAAAAACATGAAACACGGCAAACGTCACCCCGTAATAACAAGAAAAAAATAGTTTAAAAATCTCGAAGCACGGGAAATTATAAAAAAAAATATTTATTTAAATTATTAAAAAAATAAGAATTTATAGAATAATTTAATATTTCATAAAGTTTTCACATGTAGCAAACACTTTGTGGGAATACATAATTATAATAAACACAATAATACTGTTGGATAAAGAAATAATAAAGTGGAAGTAAAACAAAGCATTATTGTGTTTATTATATTTTATGAAGCTTAAAATGGGATTCTAGAATACAATATAAATTTTGAATATATTATATATATCAACATTTCACGAAAAAATCGCAAGTATAACAAATTACCATTTGATAAAAAAAGGTTTAAAATAAAAAAAATTTAATATCAAAGATAACATACGCAGTGACTGAAATTGGTATTTTGTAAAAAATAATATAAATGTACCGGTTTACCTGGAATTGGTGGAAACAGATATGGATCAATAAATACGGTGATTCAATTATTTGGCAATTATTAAATTTCTCATTCAGCACGTTTCTGTTATAAAACAATTTAATGCACGAATTTTTATTTACCCCTCTCCTTTGCCACTCTCTTTTACTGTAATATTGTTAAATCTATATATCAATACCTCTGGTGATTTTGATTGTTAACAATTGCGACGAATCAAATTTCATCGCAAGTAAATTTTAATAATAATTTAAAAATGTGAAAGAGTATCGCATTTTGCATTCAAAGATAAAGAAAGCGTTGACAGACATGGGTCGCAAGAACAGAAGGGTAGAAGTGAGAAGTGTTGGTTAGAAATAAGGGACCTAAGAGAGCATACTAACTGTCTAGACTCTAGACCGAGATGGGGAGGACCGAGAGAGAGAGGACGTCGAGACAGAAATTGTGGTGGAACAACAAGCGGCGTAATGCTGGGCGGTGGATAAAGATATAGTCGAATTCGAGAAAGATATATGTTCCTCTGTCCGGCGACGTAAAGATGAGTGTGAGACAAAGAAAGTGCGGTGACTGAAAGTGCAGACGTGGCCAGTGGCCAAAGTGTGAAGACAAAGGTGCAGGTAGGAGACTTGGTAGGAGACTCGGATAGGAGGGCCTGAGCTGCAAATACCGACGTATCGGACGCCAGTGATAATTTATCTCTTCAGTGAATTGGTGACCTTCGCCTGATTCTACTGCATTCCACTTTGTCAGTGACTATAGTTTAGTTTCTCCAGGTCGGAGTCCTCAATTTGGCGAGCAACGTGTCCAAAGTATCTTAAGATACGTTATGGACAGATATTTGAAAGCTTATTGTGGATGCCTAGCTCTTCCAAAATGGATTTATTTGTAAGTCTGGCTGTCCAAGGAATTCTGAGCATTTTTCTCCAGCACATTACGATGGCGTGTATCTGTTTTCTTTCGCTGGTTCTAAGTGCACATGTTTCCATAAGGTACAAAAATATAGGAATAATCAATTCCCAGCAGAGTCTCATCTTGGTGGTCCTCGTTATGCCTATGTCATTTTACTCATGGTGTCTTTTCACTTCTGTTTCATAAGCTCTTTTGTTGTTTATAGACTATGAAACTAAGAAACTTTCTAAAGTACACGCAGAGAACTTAGTGACACAAAGGTAGTTACAGTGAACAATTAACAATGACTAAGTGAACAATGCAGGAACAACGCCAAAGGGTACGACAACTAGTTAAGATTAAGATATAAGTAGATGTAAGTATAAATAAGATTATGTGTTAAAATTTGGCCAAACAAAATTAAAATCCATATATTTATATAGTTAACTAAATAGATATTTATAATTTAATTTATTCCTATTAGACACGGGCAGATTTATTCACGGTAGTGAATCGATTCAGTCTGATTCCCTTGGTCTTTTGAACTGATTCCTTTCATTCGATCCTTTAATTCATAAAATTCAAAAAAAAAAATATATATATTTATATATTGTATAATAATAATAAAATAAAAACGACGACGGGGTTTTTAATTTTTTTATGTTTGATATTATGACAGCAAAACCGATAGAAAAAATGTATTTTTATAAGGCTATCAAATAAATCATCAAATTAAACAGTTTTACTAATTGACGGCTCGGCCCACGGGGAATCTCACTGCACTCCCAAACGGATTTGCGGCAGGCATTGAGAATGAATTGTATCTTTTGAGCAGTGTCTTGTGTCTTGCCTTGCAGTGACTTATTAACTCGCGAGCTGCGGACCTAGTCAGAACTGCAACTAGAAATGGAACAAACTGACTATGACTGTGATATGAGATTCGGAATGTAATCGGGAATAAGAGCGAAATGGATCCATTCGGACTTGGGATCTTGACGTCACAATTGAAAAAGACAGTATTGTTTTGATTCCTGAATACTGATACAGAGATCTCGCTCCGGACAAACTCGGTGTACCTAGGTACGTCGATCTCGGACCCTAGGAACAAAGAATGAGTGTGATTGTATCTTGGAAATCCCGCTCGTTCAGAACTGTTTCGGCCGTTTTTCGGTTGTATTGGGCCGGGAACTAGACGGATCTACAGTTTTTTTTTATGAATTACGGCGCGGGGGTGGGATACTTTCCGTGATTTACAATACGTTCGGAGTCACAATATTCGCGGCGCGCATCCTATAGAATAATAATATCTACGAAATATTGTAATATTTAAATCGTTTACGGTACACAACATTCATTGAAATAATTTTACAGTAATATAAATGCAAATTAAAATTTATTATTTAGGGTGTAAGGAATGAAGAATAAATTCGTTTTGAAATTGAGAATCAGATGAAGTGTGTCACAATAATGAATTAATTCATTTATTTCAGTCATTCAATTTTGCCCATGTCTAATTCCTATTGTTCCAACCCAAGTCACCCAAATTGAGGTAGTACGGTGTTAAATATTAATGATCTTGTTACCTGAGACAATAAGGATTGTTGACACTACATATTGAAATATAACATTCACTAAAAAGCGAAACGTTTAATATTATTTCCTATTTTTATGATTTAACAATAATTATATATAACCATCATTAAATTGTTTGGCTTTGAAAAAATTCTGTTCTGCTGTAAAATAACAACCAAAAGCTTAATACCAGCGGGTTGATTGTGTGGTCCAAAACCTGGTCCTCCCACCCAGGCATCATTGGTTCAGTCATCCGGTATCTTGGTCCACCACCACTGCAGAAGCAACATTTTTCTTTTATAATAATAGCCATATCTGGGATGAATTCAAATATGTTCAGGTTAATCAGATCATGGAATTAAATACAGGATGAAATTGTCATTCTTTAAACAATTATAGTGTTCAATTTTACCGAAGAAATAAGTGTAGTGCCACAGGTCACCCTAAGTGGTTTGTGCTTGATCAAGAGAGACTGGTTGAGGAATACCATGTGATCTCTCCAGCAGGACTCTCTCGGAAAATTGCCTTGCATCGCGTTGGGAGGATTGGATTCGTCCGTCCGTAACTTTTGGAGATACCTTTTACTTTCCCAGTGTGGAGTTATGTGGTGTCCTACTTAATATTTAATTTAATTTTTTCTTATTTATCATTTTATAGTTAACTCCACTTTTTCTAACTTCAATGTGTAGACTCCTTACGTTAAATTCGCGTCTGTGTGTCACCTTTCATTTAATCTTTTCTATTCAATATTTGTTTACGTTGTGTTTTATCTATGGTTGTTTGTCGAATCATTCACTACCATGCTGACATTTTCTTTTTAACAAATTCGCAATTCATTTTGAAGCCTCAGAGCTCGGAACTAGAAGCAAATATATCACAATTCACAATTTTACTTCGAGGATTATCTCACTATCTCTTTGTGCGTCCTTGCATGTGGATAACGAAGGAATTCAAGAGAAGTAGTTAGCCTTACAACCTCAGCACCCAAAGCTACCTCTCTTTCCCTTTTCAAAAAAACCCTCCATCCAGCATCTTCAAATATGACACAGGTCTTTTTTTTTCTTCTTCCTTGCACTGTCCCAACTCATTGCCTAGGTAGGCTGTTGGGGTCGGCTCTCCTCGTTCTCAGGTTGTAGCTTCTTCGGTTCTGGGTATCGCTCTCTTCCAGGCCATTTCTTCTTAGGATTTTAGAGCACTGAGTCATCCAGGAGTTCTTTGGTCTTCCTCTAGATGACTGTCGATGAAGCTCCATAGACATTGCCTGCTTCACTGTGTGGTCTGGTGGTCTCCGTTTTATGTGTCCATACCATCTCAACTGTCGTTCCTCTAGCTTATCTAGATTATTGTGTCTAGTATATGTCCGTGACACCCAGGCTACCACGAATGCGTGAACTTTTAATTTTATCTTTTAGTGACACTCCTGCCGACCATCTAAGCATTCGCATTTCTGCTGATTCAAGTTGCCTGGTGTAGGAGTTGTACATGGTCCAGCATTCAGAGCCATACATTGTCGCGGGTCTAACAATAGTCTGGTATACCTTTCCTTTTAGTTTTATAGGCATTTTTGTGTCACACAAGATTCCTGTTACGGATCTAAATTTACTCCATCCCACACCTATTCTGTGATTAACATCTGCTGCACATCCTCCATCTTTGTGGATGAGTGAGCCGAGATACTTAAATGTGTCACAGTTGGCTAATGTTACTCCATCCAGTTGCATCGAAGGAGTTACAGCATTTGTGTTTTCAAATGGCAAGTACAAATATTCAGTCTTTTTCCTGCAAATTTTTAGGCCATTATCCTCTAGGATTTTTCTCCAAATATGACACAGGTCAAATATGACACAGGTCCCGAAGGGAATTACATTTCTCAGGACCTCCCGTTTTGAACTAATGTCAAAAAAAGATAACCTACACGAAGTTCATTTTACTTCGCCATTCGAATAAATACAATTTTTTGTAATATTTATTACGAACAGCACAAGTTGATATTTCCGTTAAACAGCTGTTATGAATCCCATCGCGACCTCATTAAATAAATGACAGTCCACGCGGAGCTTCCGATATATTTGACAGACGGGAAGTGGCGCTGTCTGCCGGCCGCTGCTGCCGGAAGTGGAGTTTTCAGAGACAGAATATACCGCTACGTACTTCTGATTTCCTGGCAAACACAACCACTGTCACTGTTGTCATCTCATTTAAATTCTGAAGGGAATAAATGAGTTTCTTCAATTTAAATCGTGATATTGTAGTTTGTTAGTAATGCATATTCCGAAAATATTTCACCCAACCATTTAACTGTACTGTTTTAATTTTTTTTATTTGTACTCTTAGAGGGAGTTTAAACGGATTGTTAAGTTTTCAGGACACTTCCGCAGAAAAAACACTCCGGAAAATAAGTATTTTGATTTTTATTTACAGGATGACTTGCACTTTTGAAGTTTTGATGGAACTGCTTGTTCTGCTTGCGAATTAGATATCTATTGTATTGATAAAACAACGGTTTAAAAATACTAATACCACAATAAACCAACAACTGATAGTGTGTTTACAAATAGAGCTCCTAATAACACTCTTCGTTACTGGCTGAGAGAGAACTGCTGGATCATATAGCAAGTAATTAAAATAATTGACAGCAGGGTTTAATCAAGCTCCGAACAGAGGGCAATGGTAGTCAGCTTATTATTTTTTTTACATGGATTTCAAAAATGGAGAATATTTCCTATAACGTAGAATTATGTAAAAAAAAATATATTGTTCTTTTCAAAGTTATATATGTATTTTTGCCAATATCTAAAGGAATTTCTTCACTTTACAAGCAATAGATATACAATTCGAAAATTCATTAAAACGTTTCAAAATACCTCGAATGTGTTCGGCTTAAATGGGTGAAAGCACAACACGGCGTGTTAACCCTAAAATAAACCAAGATATGGGTGATAGTAATGTACAGTACAAATAATTATACATTTGTTTTTTTTTTGTATGAATACCGCACAAAAGTCACAGCTGCTCCCGTCTCCCGAATTGGGGCATCTTGCGAGGCTGGAGATATTGGGCAGGGGAAGGAGATGTGGCCAAGGAAGGTGGAAAATACCTGGCTATTTACATCTGGTGGCCAAACATGGTTAAAGCCATTTCAAGAAACGTTTCAATTCTGAATGGTAGTCTTACACCAGGGCGATAGATACTATATATATTTTTTAAATAAATTAATTTTGAAATAATATTTTTTTTAAAGTTAGAATTCTTTAGGGGCATTATCAAGAGTAACCCAGATCGTTTTTGCACGGAAATTACATTTTAATTCTGAAATGACGTTAACAGTGAGTGCGACGCCTAGCAACGAATAAAAAAACGTAAAATCAAACTCAAACATCAGACATCATTCGTTTATCTTGTTTACTGATGTTTAAGGTATGTTCAACTGGTTTTTGTTATGTTTTGTTGATTATTATATGATTTAACTAAAAAAATTAAATGTACATATCGGTTTGCCTTATTTACCCCTCTGATTCTTGTGAATTATAGATAGAATAACAAAACGTCAAATCAAACTCAAACGTCAGACGTCATTCGTTTATCTTGCTTACTGATGTTTAAGGTATGTTCTACAGGTTTTTGTTATGTTTTATTGATTATTGTATGATTTAACTAAAGATTTTAAGTGTACATACCGGTTTGTCTTATTTATCTCTCTGATTCTTCTAAATTCTAGCTGAAGTAAAAAGTGGCAGAAGTGGTGCGTACTTGCGATACATGGTTAGCAGTTGTGTACCACTAAAGTATCTGTGGGCATTCTCACTCTGTACAGTGCGCACAGTTTTATTTTAACTCTGGCAATGATGGAGCCCCCGCACCTGAGCTGGTCACTTGAGTTACACCAATGTTCATAAGATCAGTTAAAATTAATCAAATTAAAATTATTATAATGAAGAGTATGGTTCATCTTTGAAACTATTCAAATACTCCATAATATATATGTTCTTTTATTTTAATTTCATTTCTTTGGAAGTTTAAATATTATCAATAATCAAAAAATCGTTATAGACGCTCTCTTGTTAAGTTTGTTCCTGTTATAAATTACACTCAATTACCCATCTCCCACTTTACTTTCCACTCCTTCAATTTACATCTACTTAAGTCTATTTTATAATTTACTTTTATTATACGAAGATCCTCGAAAAATTGTCTAAGGCACGAACAATTATCAAGATAAACAGAAATCTAACGATAAAATAAATTTAATACAAAATACGTAGAATTTTATTTATGGTACATTTCCCAACTAGTCTGTAGAGGTTTCAAGTCTCATATCAAACGCTTTGTCATCGTGATATCAGCCGGAACATAATACGGATCAAGTTGAACAACTTCATAGAAGTATGAACAGTAACGTCGATAGCGCGAAGAGTCATTATGACGTCATACATTAGAAATTCGAGATGGTTCTGATGTTCTTCGCCACACTTTGACTCCTGTCTGGATGGGGGATGGGGTGAGAAAAATTATCACTTTGATTAATACATAAATGAAATAGAACTCATAAAATGTATTTGAAAATCACTGGAATTGATCTCGGATCGTTTGGCTTTCTAGGCGTACGCTTTTATTACAGAAGGATCATACCAACCTAGAAATCTGCCATGTTTCTCTAAAACAAATGATGTTTTAAGAACATTATTGACAATGGTTCAAGGGTTTTGGTTCACATAGTATTCAATATCAGCATTTGCTAACAACATCTTGATTTTAAAACCTGGAAAGTGGTTTAACTTTTTTTTACATATATTTTCTGGGTTTATAGCCGTTTAAAACATAAGTGGATTCCAACACTGTTTTTTTTCTTTCCTAGCCAGAAAAGTTTTGATTTAACAAAAAAAAAAATCATTATGCCAATCAGTTCAAAACTTTAAATTTTTTGATGATAACTTTTTCATAATTTTAGATATAAAAGAACAATGTAATATTTGTGAAATACTCATTCCATCTTCGCTGCATATTCCTGCGGAGGAATGGCGTATTGGATAATATTATCAAGTAACAAAACGCTACTGCAATAATTACTCTTCCATTATGTAGAATTAATTAAATGGATTGCTATATAAATATTGGGTTTGCAAGAAAAATCATTAATCAATTATTATTATTTCATTATTTAAACTCCACAAAAGAGGACTAGAATTTCCCTCAGGGTTAAGCCATCTTTTTAGATGCTCTGTGGAGGATCTTTTTTATAGAAGAGGAAAGAGTGAACATAAGTCTTGAAGAGACCGATGTTGTAGGAGGTATGACACACAGAGGCTGGCAAATCATTCCACAGCCGAGTCGTTGAACCCAAAAACGAATTGTTCGACAAATATAAATCTTGTAGACTTTATGCCATGAATGTGTTAGAAAAAAAATAACAGGGTCAAAAATGGTTAGATTAGGTTAGGTTTGATTAAAAATAATAACTGATCAATACTTCGTATTCTACTTGCTTATCGCAGTGGGAGGGATGGATTCATAATTTATTCGTCCAGCACTCCTTGATACACTGAGCTGAAGGTTCCTATCCACCCCTTATACCGTTTTCCTTCCCAGAATTTCTTCCACTTCCTTTTCTTGAAAAGACCGTGCGTACAGTACTTCCAAAGATGACATAGGCCATGAGGGGTAATATTTCCTCAAGGCCTTCTGAGATAATGTAAATAAGTAATCTAAAACAGGCAAACATTTTTATCGGCTAGAATAATAGAAATACGGCAATAGATAAGGGAAAGGCTGGTGCTAACTTATAAACATCAAACGTTTATATTGTGACAGTGAAATGATAAAGTGAAACTCAAGCAAGGGGTGGCAAAGTGCTTTATTTGGAGGGTCGCATTGCTGGGTGGGCCCCAGAATAATATATGCGGGATAATTTACGTCGGTACAAGTAAAGTTGAGTGCCAAACGATTTAAACATTAACATATATACATAAATGATGGCGAAAAAATGATTTACATTTAATACATAAATAAACTATACCTGTTAGGTGTACAGAATTAGTGGATTGTTCAATTAAAAAATGTATATTTATTAAAATTACGATGGTTTTGAAAATCACGAAAGGTGATTTTTTTGACATTAACTTCACAAAGGAAGAAAATAATTCCCCTCAGGTCCTACGTCATCTATGGGGATGCTGTGTGGAGGTCTTTTCAAATGCAATCCTTTTAGTGAGTCTCCCATAAATCTCCAATTATGAAGACTGGCATTTTGCAAATTGATTAGGTTTATTCAATTAAGTGATCAACGCAATTATGTTTAGTTTGTAAAATCATACATTTGACAAAAATTAAATGAAGTTCAACGAATTATCACAAAAACAATTAATATGTAATTAATTAATACATTTTAGACATGATGCCATATTGTTTGTTTTCTTGAATGAATTAATACATTTTAGACATGATGCCATATTGTTTGTTTTCTTGAATTAATTAATACATTTTAGACATGATGCCATATTGTTTGTTTTCTTGAATTAATTAATACATTTTAGACATGATGCCATATTGTTTGTTTTCTTGAATTAATTAATACATTTTAGACATGATGCCATATTGTTTGTTTTCTTGAATTAATTAATACATTTTAGACATGATGCCATATTGTTTGTTTTCTTGAATTAATTAATACATTTTAGACATGATGCCATATTGTTTGTTTTCTTGAATTAATTAATACATTTTAGACATGATGCCATATTGTTTGTTTTCTTGAATTAATTAATACATTTTAGACATGATGCCATATTGTTTGTTTTCTTGAATTAATTAATACATTTTAGACATGATGCCATATTGTTTGTTTTCTTGAATTAATTAATACATTTTAGACATGATGCCATATTGTTTGTTTTCTTGAATTAATAAATACATTTTAGACATGATGCCATATTGTTTGTTTTCTTGAATTAATTAATACATTTTAGACATGATGCCATATTGTTTGTTTTCTTGAAGATTCTCAATGCTAGAGGCGAGTTAGTGTAGTAACTAACAGTAGCTACCTTTATAAATATGATTTTCTCAAATATTTTAATAATGTAAAAAAAAACGATATATAATGGGGTCGTAGTTGGCCAGCGCTGCACTAAGCCATTACTTAGATTGTGATGCCTCTAGAGAATGTGACAATAATAAATGATCGATTCGTTAGGAATTAGGATGTCAAAACATAAAGAGAAGAGAAGGGAAGAAAAGAGAAGAGAAGATAATAGAAGAAGGGATTGTAGCTGGAGAACAAGGCACACAAAGAGAAAAGGTTTATAGCCAAATGAAGAAGTAATCGCTCAGAATCAGTGATACAAATTGCCGACACTTAAAAATACCTACGTCGTAAAATTCATAGATATCCAAAAATCCTCCTATCAAAAGACGTAAACAAGGGTAAAAAGAAAAAATAAACTAGGTTAAAATTTGAGCACTTAATTTAAATATTAAAAAAAATACAATAATGAGAATAAAACAACATTTTTAAATTCCACTTCAATATATATCTTTAACCAACAGGTTTCGGTTTAAAATAAAAAAAATCATAAAAATAAATAAAACCAATTTACTAAATAAACTGTTAGATTTATCAAACAGCCCCATTTTTAACACACTTCCATTCATAATGCCTACTTTTACCCCTTTCTCTTAGGTACCTCCCCCACGCCCCCCCCCCATCTAAGTTGATGTCCTCTCTCCCTCTTCTCCGAATTGCTACAGGTGAAAATTTAATTTTAAAAAATGTTTAAAACGTCAGAAAACGCAGCAATATATTTATTTATATTTTATTATGAATATTTTTCGCCAATATTTTTAGTGAAAAAAAAAGTTATTTTTGCATATTTAATAATAATATTTTTTTTTTACAAACCAATTCTTATTTTTGCATTATTTTTTTAAGGATTTTACCTGACTATGATGGGGGTGTGTTTTTAGGGTGTCCAATATGATTGAAAAGTGACAAAAAACATAACAAATTTAAAATGGATATCTTCCCCCGGGGCACAGAGTTTTTCGATTTTTTTTTAATAAAAATTAAGACAAAAAATCGTGGGTTACGGTTAACCTGACAATATTCTTAAATATCCAACTACCACCTTAGTATGCGGAAAATATGTGTCGTGATGTAGGACTTAGTCAGCCGAGGAATTGAACACGGGACGCCTGTGTGGGACCCAAACGCGATGCCAACTCGGCCATTAACCGGTCTAATCTAAGACAATGACCTTCTTCTTTTTTTATATGAATACCGCACAAGAGTCCCAACTGCTGCCGTCTGTAGCCAGCCAGACTATGGCACCCCCAATTGGGGAATTTTGTGAGGCTGTAGGTAAGGGAAAGGGGAAGGGGATGGAGAAGAGAAAGGCGGGGAAGAGTACCTAGCTATTCAGATCTGGTTATTATAAACGGCTAAAGCCATTTCATGCAACGATTCAATTCTGAATGGTGGTCTTACACCAATGCGATACTGAGAATATTCTCTACTCTAAAACGTGTCGCAGATTTACTACATATTATTTTTAATGAATTCATTTTTAAATAAAACAAATCAATTATAAAATTTATTATGGAATTTAGCCTGGATTAGAACCTGCGTCGAGAATGTTTCCCCTCGACCACGGAGATCGTCAGCAGAGTCAAGGGAGACCATGATGTTCTTGTTTTATGAATATTGACATAGTATTTAACTGAATAAAAAAGCCATTACCATATGGATGAATCCAATATTTGAAACTGCCAATTCGTTTCCGGTGAGATTTCGTTAAAATTATAAACTCGTACAAATCCGGCGGCAATAAATCCGGCGAGAGGAAATAAAAATAAGTGGAAAGGTTTGAAATATAGAATTCAGATTGATGCAATATTATTATTTGTACATTACCTACCCAACCCAGTCTACCGAAGAAATAAAAATCCCGAGCGGATCCATTGCACGTGAATTGCCTTCATGTCATAAGATTTTTATCCCTTCTTACAAATTGTTTTGAATTTCCTACGAAGCCCATAAAAGCTTTCAGATTTATCGGTTGCACCATTCGTCTTTCAAATCCCGAGATTTCCAAACTTTTTTAATCACCGCCCCTTCTCAAATATGTCTTAAATAACTCCACTCTCTCTCGCTTCAGAAAAACTCAATCATTTAAATAAAAATGTACTGAAAAAGTCGACCGAATGCGACATGCATTTTATAAGTTTCGAAATAATGGAAAATCATGTGTTTTTGATTTGATAATTTGATCGCTTAGAAATATTTTAGACGCTTTAGCTGCCAGTAAAAAAAAAAAGAATAATTTTTTGAGTCCTTTAAAGACTAGAAAAAAAATATACATCAGGCGTATAAAAATTGGTTTAAAATGAAAAAAATATAGTAGAAAGTTTTTGGGTCTTCTACTTACAATAACTTATTAATTACATCATGTTAAAAGGGATGGTTCAATCCATATTTTTGTATTTTCCAATAATGTAATCAACGAGGTCTACTCTCTTTTTTTCCTATGCAGAACGATAGCCGATGGCTAAGGGGAGGGGAAATTAAATCCTTAAACCCCCTTTATTTACGCCCTTGCGACTAACTACGTTATTATTATGTGATTATTATTATATTCCAGGCGTTGCGTGTTCAATTCTTCGGCTGGCTAGGTCCTCCATCATGATACAAGCAATATTTTACGCTTATTGTGGTGGTAGTAGCAGGTTTTCAAAATACTATTGAAAGGTTATTTATAATCCGGGATTGTTTGTCTTTCTTTAAAAAAAGAGAGAATAAAAATACCTATCTAATTTGGGTTTTTATTTTATTTATTTTTATTTTTTTCGCCATAGTTTCAATTTTTACTGGGTGGATGGGCAGTTTCGACTCTTTTGCGGTAATTTATTTAAAAAAAAATAGTTAAACTAAACTTGTAAAATAAAGAAATTGAAAATTTTATTACATTTTTTTAAAAATCGAAAATATATTAATCCCTGGTTACGAAAGATCTGAATTTGTTTGTCAATCTCCTACTACCGTCGTAGTAAGCATCAAATTTTGCTTATGTCGTGATGGGCGACTTATCCACCAAATCTGTGCGTTCGATTAGTGTGAATTGAACTCACGACGCGCGACGCGTGGGTTTAAACCAGAAGCGATGCTACTCAGCCACTGAAAGGTGTGGTGATCCGTCTCGACACCCTACCCGCCGCGGATACTAATTTGTGACGATCCACCCTCCTGGGCTACCCGGCACCAGTTGTAGTGAACCTACCCCTGGCCTTACTAACTTCTATGGGTCTCGGGACCTCCTGTAATGTACCTGTGGGGCTACCCGGCACCCGTTGTACTGATCCGTAGTCGTCTATCCTTGGTTTTTCTATTCTTTCCCTTTAACATTAGCTGTCGGGATCTACTGGCTACGCTACCCTTATCTTTTGGCCTTCGATCAATATACCCTTGTATCTAGCTACACCTAACTTTTCCTTAAACCCCTGCGATTTTCTCACAGTAAATAAGATTTAAGATTTTATTGTACATTATTCCTATTCACCACGTTGTGTGATTTTTTGATTCGGTAATTACATTTGAATGTGTAAATTAATACACATACACATGTAGAGGAAATAATGTAGTGTGTGTGGTAACCTCAAATTCTTTTGGAGTAAAGTGTGAAAGAATCTCGTTTGATAAACTGACCCCGTTTTTTAGATTGTTTTATTTTATTTTCAAACCTATACTCGTATTACCCGCCTTTTCTCAACTTGAACGGAGTGTGTCATTGATGCTAATCCTACAGTGAATTGTCAGCCGGTTTATAAAATTCAAAGTCGTAGTTTTCTTACCCGATTTCTTCCTGTCTATAGGTTTGCATTGGGTTATTTTTACATTACGTGAACAGTGTGTATTATGAAATACATGTCGGGATCCTTGCGAAGCTCTCAATGTCGTCGTACTGCACCTAAATGGTCAAGTTATTATTGTTATTAGTATACACTACATGTACTGGGGAAGGGGAAGGTGAGGAGGGGTGATAGGAGGATCTGGGGAATGTTGTTTCCTGAATAAGTCGGCTCCTCCTCTAACCAAATAGATACTGGTGACCAACATTCCGGACAAAGACTCAATCATTACGTTTGCTAGGATGGTCCTTAAGTCCTGATTTTGTTCTCTTGCATGAACTTCATTGCTACGAAAGGGTCCCTTCACGCCAGATGAAAGCGCGCAGAGTCCTCATGTCACTTCCAGTATTATCCCGACTTCCTATCCTCCAGATTTGATTTTAACTCGACTGATTCTAGAAGGGGTATGTCCATTTCTTCCCTTATCATGACTCTACTCGCGTTGAGTGCGTACGGAGCCGTTTGAGATGATCCTTTCGTCTCCTACGAGGATAATCATTGGCTTGCGTTCCTCGCCTCCAAGAGCTGACATAACTTCTACCTTGTAAAAACTATGTTTGCTTTCAGGTCGACACTACTGGTAGTATGCAATAGTGCTACAGACTTATTCTCACGGAATACCACGCCGACGTCCCCTCCACATAACTTCGCAAAACTTGGGATACCTTCGGTCGAAACGCCTCCGTCAGCGAATCATACCCTACCATTCCAAGTGGCATTTTCTTTTTATTCTGTCTTTCATGCCTTTTCACTCTGCATGACCCCGCGAAAGGGATTAACTTACAGTACCCCGCGTGAATGCTAAGTTTACGTTGACATCCCCTATCGCATGATAGCGTAAGAAAAAAGCCCTCTTTGTCTCATATCTTGTGGGGATATAATTTCAGTGAACGCTATTGCATTCCCCAATCGTGAAGTCTATATTTCGCAGGTCAAGCGGGATTTTGGAAGGGTCTGATTGAGAAAACATTACCGAAATAATGTTGATTTCATATTTTGTAAGGAAGCCTGAAAGAAATTTGACATGATAATATTGTTGTTAGTAAACAATTATAATGTTTAAATTCAATTCTCCAAATTTCATTTTTGGACCAACATCCAGTATGGTATGGATGCTTCCGTCACTCCACTTTGGCTCGGCATACCTCAGAAAAAAACCTTCTAATTTGGATGACTGTACGGCTACGATTTATGGCCGGGATCCTTTTTTATACGCATTCGTCTCGTCCTTTCTAGCACGCAAAAAATATAAGTTCGTTGAACCCACATTGATAATAGATTTAATTTGGGACAAATCTCGTAATTACACATTGAGAATAATATTTAAAACACAATTATATCCTGGAACATAACTTCTTTTATCATTGGTTTTGTAGATGGGCAGATCCTCTCAGGTATCGGGACCATGTACGACCTGTAATTAATTAAAATGTTTTTTCACTCACCTGAACGAAGCCTGATTAAGTGCACTAAATACCTGTGGAGGAAAAATAATAAGGAAAGAACCTTCCTGTCACTATGATTCGGTAATTTAGTCCTCAGAAGTAGTAACACCCATGACTCTATGTCACACTTTTATTTGAGTTTAAGAAAATACGTAGGTTATTAATTATTATTATTTGTTAACAATATTATCGAAGATGACATTTATACGTAGGTATTTGTTGATATTATTTTGAATATTTGTATTATCTTGATTATATGATATATTGAAGAAACTACAAGCGCGTAGGTATTGTTTATTATCGTTGAACAATTTCAAATTGGGGGATTCAAAACAAGCAATAGTTTATTTTATATTATTATTATGCTCGCGGAAGATCGAAGGTGACATTTGTATGTAGGTTATTTATTTTGATGTTGTTTTGATATTATTATTTTGTGTGTACAAGATTGAAGATGACATTAGTACGTAATTTTATTGGCTCCGCTAATTTTATATTTCAAATCAAAATTCGCGCGATGCACACCCCTTCTATTTTTAAAACACAAAGTTATGTTATTATTAACTCACTGAAGTTAAGTATTTCATTCACTTTGATTATTATTTTGGTTTTGATAATTCAAATTAATTTTATTACTTAATTAATTCACCCGCGGCGCACTGTCATTCACTGCAGCTAATTTTCAATAGAGTATTTTAACAAGCCGAATAATTAATTTATGTACACGAACTATTGCTTCTCACGAAGTCACAACCTTAAAAATTCTTTAATATTACGATGGATATTTTCTCCCAACATTAACAAACACTTGTCACTGTTTATCACGACTTTTTTAATTCTTCGGTGGATTATGTCTTATCACTCGTTTTTATAATATTTGATCAATTGTTTTGTTAAATACGAACGATCTTATCACTGCTAGCACTCTATAGCCTCGTCTTCCTTCGATCCTCGACCCTCGACTCTTACTGCCTACCGCCACATGGTATCCAGCCCTTCGAATATCTTGTCCAAAAAGGTGCCAGGCGTGGACTCAGGACGTACATCTCGTCTTTCGTTAGGGCGTTTTATAATTGAGAGTTCAGACTATTTCAACTTTCATTGATATGTTATTTTTCATGACTCTCTCTCTCCAAAATTAAATATGTCCATTTTAATTATTTCTTTGTCTGGCCGCCGATAAGTGTAACTCACCCTTTTGATGCGATTTTGCTTTAAACTTTTTCTAGAATTCTGCAATCGGTCTTTCCTTAATAATCGGTAAATTATCTCGGCTAATTGTGACTTTACATCTGAAATAATTATCACTCTCGCACTCTCCCATTTATTTTTGTTTAAAATTTGCGGCAGGTAAAATTGAATTCAGTAGTATTCCGGCTTAATTCTCATGGTAGCATGAAATTGCTTCTGTCATTTACTTGATTCACCACATTCCTTGCAGATGTTTACAACTATTTTTTATCCTTCGTCCCTTTTCATGATCAGATATAATATTCGTAAAACTTTGTCTGGTAATAACTAATATCACCTTATTAATTCAGAATTCATTTTCTTAATGCGTTCCAAATAGCTCTATGGTCTAGTACGTACCTGTTTGGCTTCATTTTTTTGTGTATCCAAAAGTAAAAATCTTATTTACTTTTAATCTGAGTGTTTTGTTTACCTTTCGAAAAATCTCGATCTATAGCACTAATTCATAGATTGTATACGTCGTTAATTTTAATTGGTTTTATCAATACTCCGTCTGTATTCTGTAGTGGTAATTTGGGCTTAATTACCCCATTTATTCCTCAAAACCATGTAAGTTTTTTTTGTTACTAAACAAACTCTCTTCGACACGCTCTAGGATTTTAAATTTATGGTTGGTCTGAAGTGTCGGCTTACATTCAATATTGATAAATTTTAAACGTGGTATCGATTTGAAAACTTCGAGCTCTCCATTATGTCATCACCTTTATCTACCTCAGCCCTTCTCAGATTGTGATTTTTCTGTCCTTTTCAATAGCGGTCGCTAGTGTAGTCGATTTGAAATTTCGTTTAGGTGGGAAAAATTTTGTATGAGCTCTTCCGATAAAGAAGATGCTTTTTTTTTTCTTTCGAACGTAGTGTTGAAGCCATCACAGCCCCCCTAGAGTTTTAAATCCAGCGGTAAACACGCCTCCTAGTGTTAGTCGATGGGATTAGAACTCACCATAGGTCATTTAATTCCTTCAATTTTCTACTAATGTTCTGTACCCCTGATCCTTGCTATTAAATCTTGCAGGGTTCCGTCCCATTTACTTCATGTGTTATTTGTTGAAATTAGTTCCATTTTCCGTCGGCGAACTATTCGTACGTTCCTACTTGTACAAATCTTTCTCTCTCCCTTGCTGTCCTACTCCCCCCCCCTAAGATTGTATTCCCCCCCCCCTAAGATTATACTCCCTCCCCCCTAAGATTTTACTCCCTCTTCTCTTGTATGTCGGTTTTTTTTTATTTATTTATTTTTTGTTTTTTTCTTATTATCCAATTCGCCCCTGTCCTCCTACATTTTTTTGTTGGATTCATTCATCTACTTGACTAGGTACCTGTTTCTAAACAAGACTGAACGTCAATGATGGATGGTTACCCCGGATGCTCTATTTTTTAATTTGTAGGTGTACTTGAGAATGCAATACATTTTACGCGTAATTACTTCATGTATAATTTTAGATTTAATTGTCTTTAATTTACTAATTAATTTTTTCCTAGTTTTATATTTTTATTATTTACGTTTTTTAACATTTAGCAATGTTTAAATGTATAAGATTTATCGCGTACAATGATCTCTAAAAAGTTCTCCTTCATTTTTATTTTTATTCTTCAATCTTATCGGAAGTTGGATAGCACAATGTCTCTACTCATTTATTTTTATTTGACTAACTCGTTTATAATGTTGTGTCTAGACTGTAGTTAAAAGTCAGATTTCAGATATGTTTTTTTTTTAATTCGTACCGTATTGATTTTTTTTGCAAAACCCGACGCTATACAAATCGCCCAAATCAGTTTAGCTTATTTATTATTATGGTTTTGATTTTTTTTTGTTTATCTATTTTTATTTTGTCGGAATAATATGTGTGTATTAGAATATGTGTGAATGTGAATGAGGCAAAGAGTGTGTGCCAAGATCTGTCGTCTCTGCCCACCCCTGCGAGAAAACGGCGCGATGGTTAATTAGTTATGTTTTTATTTTATTTTTATTTTTTTTATGTATTAATTTTATCATTATTATTATTCTGAGTGACTATTTGATAATTTATTTTCTTTCTAAACATCTGTTCGAATAATTTTAACGGCAAGGACCCATATTTTTTTCTTCCGAGCACACAAACGCAAGAGTCATAAATCTACGATCTTATCGTTCGTTACCTCATTTTTTGTGCATTGAGTCGACCCGTATTCGATGTTTATTTAAACTTACTGTTTATGTTTAATATACGCTCGGAACATGCGGGATAAATTCTTCTATTTTAGGTTCAGTTTTTCAATTTTAGTTTAGATTATTTATTTTTTACAATTTATTAAGCAATTAATTTTATTCATTTAAGGTTCGGTTATTCAATTTTAGTTAAAATTATTATTTGTTTTTTCAATTTATTTTTTATTTCGAAAAGCTTATTATTTCCAATTTATTATTAATTTCGAAAATCTTCCACTTGTAAAACTTTCTCCTGGTCACGGCACCAGTTGTGGTGATCCGTCTCGACACCCTACCCGCCGCGGATACTAATTTGTGACGATCCACCCTCCTGGGCTACCCGGCACCAGTTGTAGTGAACCTACCCCTGGCCTTACTAACTTCTATGGGTCTCGGGACCTCCTGTAATGTACCTGTGGGGCTACCCGGCACCCGTTGTACTGATCCGTAGTCGTCTATCCTTGGTTTTTCTATTCTTTCCCTTTAACATTAGCTGTCGGGATCTACTGGCTACGCTACCCTTATCTTTTGGCCTTCGATCAATATACCCTTGTATCTAGCTACACCTAACTTTTCCTTAAACCCCTGCGATTTTCTCACAGTAAATAAGATTTAAGATTTTATTGTACATTATTCCTATTCACCACGTTGTGTGATTTTTTGATTCGGTAATTACATTTGAATGTGTAAATTAATACACATACACATGTAGAGGAAATAATGTAGTGTGTGTGGTAACCTCAAATTCTTTTGGAGTAAAGTGTGAAAGAATCTCGTTTGATAAACTGACCCCGTTTTTTAGATTGTTTTATTTTATTTTCAAACCTATACTCGTATTACCCGCCTTTTCTCAACTTGAACGGAGTGTGTCATTGATGCTAATCCTACAGTGAATTGTCAGCCGGTTTATAAAATTCAAAGTCGTAGTTTTCTTACCCGATTTCTTCCTGTCTATAGGTTTGCATTGGGTTATTTTTACATTACGTGAACAGTGTGTATTATGAAATACATGTCGGGATCCTTGCGAAGCTCTCAATGTTGTCGTACTGCACCTAAATGGTCAAGTTATTATTGTTATTAGTATACACTACATGTACTGGGGAAGGGGAAGGTGAGGAGGGGTGATAGGAGGATCTGGGGAATGTTGTTTCCTGAATAAGTCGGCTCCTCCTCTAACCAAATAGATACTGGTGACCAACATTCCGGACAAAGACTCAATCATTACGTTTGCTAGGATGGTCCTTAAGTCCTGATTTTGTTCTCTTGCATGAACTTCATTGCTACGAAAGGGTCCCTTCACGCCAGATGAAAGCGCGCAGAGTCCTCATGTCACTTCCAGTATTATCCCGACTTCCTATCCTCCAGATTTGATTTTAACTCGACTGATTCTAGAAGGGGTATGTCCATTTCTTCCCTTATCATGACTCTACTCGCGTTGAGTGCGTACGGAGCCGTTTGAGATGATCCTTTCGTCTCCTACGAGGATAATCATTGGCTTGCGTTCCTCGCCTCCAAGAGCTGACATAACTTCTACCTTGTAAAAACTATGTTTGCTTTCAGGTCGACACTACTGGTAGTATGCAATAGTGCTACAGACTTATTCTCACGGAATACCACGCCGACGTCCCCTCCACATAACTTCGCAAAACTTGGGATACCTTCGGTCGAAACGCCTCCGTCAGCGAATCATACCCTACCATTCCAAGTGGCATTTTCTTTTTATTCTGTCTTTCATGCCTTTTCACTCTGCATGACCCCGCGAAAGGGATTAACTTACAGTACCCCGCGTGAATGCTAAGTTTACGTTGACATCCCCTATCGCATGATAGCGTAAGAAAAAAGCCCTCTTTGTCTCATATCTTGTGGGGATATAATTTCAGTGAACGCTATTGCATTCCCCAATCGTGAAGTCTATATTTCGCAGGTCAAGCGGGATTTTGGAAGGGTCTGATTGAGAAAACATTACCGAAATAATGTTGATTTCATATTTTGTAAGGAAGCCTGAAAGAAATTTGACATGATAATATTGTTGTTAGTAAACAATTATAATGTTTAAATTCAATTCTCCAAATTTCATTTTTGGACCAACATCCAGTATGGTATGGATGCTTCCGTCACTCCACTTTGGCTCGGCATACCTCAGAAAAAAACCTTCTAATTTGGATGACTGTACGGCTACGATTTATGGCCGGGATCCTTTTTTATACGCATTCGTCTCGTCCTTTCTAGCACGCAAAAAATATAAGTTCGTTGAACCCACATTGATAATAGATTTAATTTGGGACAAATCTCGTAATTACACATTGAGAATAATATTTAAAACACAATTATATCCTGGAACATAACTTCTTTTATCATTGGTTTTGTAGATGGGCAGATCCTCTCAGGTATCGGGACCATGTACGACCTGTAATTAATTAAAATGTTTTTTCACTCACCTGAACGAAGCCTGATTAAGTGCACTAAATACCTGTGGAGGAAAAATAATAAGGAAAGAACCTTCCTGTCACTATGATTCGGTAATTTAGTCCTCAGAAGTAGTAACACCCATGACTCTATGTCACACTTTTATTTGAGTTTAAGAAAATACGTAGGTTATTAATTATTATTATTTGTTAACAATATTATCGAAGATGACATTTATACGTAGGTATTTGTTGATATTATTTTGAATATTTGTATTATCTTGATTATATGATATATTGAAGAAACTACAAGCGCGTAGGTATTGTTTATTATCGTTGAACAATTTCAAATTGGGGGATTCAAAACAAGCAATAGTTTATTTTATATTATTATTATGCTCGCGGAAGATCGAAGGTGACATTTGTATGTAGGTTATTTATTTTGATGTTGTTTTGATATTATTATTTTGTGTGTACAAGATTGAAGATGACATTAGTACGTAATTTTATTGGCTCCGCTAATTTTATATTTCAAATCAAAATTCGCGCGATGCACACCCCTTCTATTTTTAAAACACAAAGTTATGTTATTATTAACTCACTGAAGTTAAGTATTTCATTCACTTTGATTATTATTTTGGTTTTGATAATTCAAATTAATTTTATTACTTAATTAATTCACCCGCGGCGCACTGTCATTCACTGCAGCTAATTTTCAATAGAGTATTTTAACAAGCCGAATAATTAATTTATGTACACGAACTATTGCTTCTCACGAAGTCACAACCTTAAAAATTCTTTAATATTACGATGGATATTTTCTCCCAACATTAACAAACACTTGTCACTGTTTATCACGACTTTTTTAATTCTTCGGTGGATTATGTCTTATCACTCGTTTTTATAATATTTGATCAATTGTTTTGTTAAATACGAACGATCTTATCACTGCTAGCACTCTATAGCCTCGTCTTCCTTCGATCCTCGACCCTCGACTCTTACTGCCTACCGCCACATGGTATCCAGCCCTTCGAATATCTTGTCCAAAAAGGTGCCAGGCGTGGACTCAGGACGTACATCTCGTCTTTCGTTAGGGCGTTTTATAATTGAGAGTTCAGACTATTTCAACTTTCATTGATATGTTATTTTTCATGACTCTCTCTCTCCAAAATTAAATATGTCCATTTTAATTATTTCTTTGTCTGGCCGCCGATAAGTGTAACTCACCCTTTTGATGCGATTTTGCTTTAAACTTTTTCTAGAATTCTGCAATCGGTCTTTCCTTAATAATCGGTAAATTATCTCGGCTAATTGTGACTTTACATCTGAAATAATTATCACTCTCGCACTCTCCCATTTATTTTTGTTTAAAATTTGCGGCAGGTAAAATTGAATTCAGTAGTATTCCGGCTTAATTCTCATGGTAGCATGAAATTGCTTCTGTCATTTACTTGATTCACCACATTCCTTGCAGATGTTTACAACTATTTTTTATCCTTCGTCCCTTTTCATGATCAGATATAATATTCGTAAAACTTTGTCTGGTAATAACTAATATCACCTTATTAATTCAGAATTCATTTTCTTAATGCGTTCCAAATAGCTCTATGGTCTAGTACGTACCTGTTTGGCTTCATTTTTTTGTGTATCCAAAAGTAAAAATCTTATTTACTTTTAATCTGAGTGTTTTGTTTACCTTTCGAAAAATCTCGATCTATAGCACTAATTCATAGATTGTATACGTCGTTAATTTTAATTGGTTTTATCAATACTCCGTCTGTATTCTGTAGTGGTAATTTGGGCTTAATTACCCCATTTATTCCTCAAAACCATGTAAGTTTTTTTTGTTACTAAACAAACTCTCTTCGACACGCTCTAGGATTTTAAATTTATGGTTGGTCTGAAGTGTCGGCTTACATTCAATATTGATAAATTTTAAACGTGGTATCGATTTGAAAACTTCGAGCTCTCCATTATGTCATCACCTTTATCTACCTCAGCCCTTCTCAGATTGTGATTTTTCTGTCCTTTTCAATAGCGGTCGCTAGTGTAGTCGATTTGAAATTTCGTTTAGGTGGGAAAAATTTTGTATGAGCTCTTCCGATAAAGAAGATGCTTTTTTTTTTCTTTCGAACGTAGTGTTGAAGCCATCACAAAGGTTATTTCAAGTATAAATTATATATTTTTTTGATGTGGTTGAACAATTATAAAAAATATTCAGTCGACCAAATTCACTCTGCATTTTATTATTTCTCGAAAGTCCCCCAGTTATTAAGTCCGGCCATTACAGTACCACTTTGGGAATCACTGCTTTGAAATGACGCTCCATCATAATATTGCCATTGCAGTTTTATTGAGATCGTAAAGGTTCTGATAAACGAGCAAGATAAATAGTCTATTATTGACTATTGCTAAACAAAAAACATCCTCAGTCTTAGACTTACAAAAATGACAGTCTTAAAAATGACACTCCCATATTTTTTTGTTTTTTATTAATAATAATTTTTTATAATTTACAGTTTTTTGTCATTTTTTCAACTACCACTGTGTGGTAGTCGTATAATTGGTTTCAAAATTTCAATTCTTGGAAAAAAATCAAGGAAGGCAAGAGGTATTTTCTGTCTACAAATTTGATACTGTTTGTTTAGAGATGTGAAACTTTTGTAGCATATTTTTAATATTGGATGGACCAAAACTCTAAAAGTGGACGGAGATTATATAGAAAAGTGGAACATTTTTCGTCAATAGTGTGGTTTTCAACCTGTGTAATTGCATTTAAATTTCTTGACAATTAAAACGAGAAAAAAAATAGGTGGCATTACTTTTTGACTAACTCTTGTATACTAGAAACTTTGAAATATTTCCAATAACGATTTACATCAAAAGTCTAAGTCAGATTTTATATTAACATGGAGCCAAAATATTGCACACAGACGTAGACATATATTTATTTTGTGAGATTTATTGATTACTAATTTCCAAAATAGTAATTGTTTTGATGACATCTTCCCAAAAATAAATGTACAGCACATTTAATATACCTTGGAAAAATTCCGTAAATTTATGAGAAATTTAAATTTTATACAACGGATAAACAACCTTCTTTGACTGTATAAACGCTTTAAGCAAAATATTGTGTTCGTTGCCTTCTTTAATGCATCACCGTGAATGATTTTTCAAAACATTTTATACTTCCGAGGTTCCATCATCAATAAAACATATATTTTCTTACCTAACATATGAAATAAAACAGCTCTAGTTTGAAGAAACCGGCGCCGGAACAACAAAGGCTCAGACTTGTTGTTTCTGCATTTTATGTGCGCTTTCCTGGGAAAACAACAGATGACGATAATATATCTTTTTACACGGAGAAAAATGCTATTCTAAAATACGATCATTTTATTCGTAAAAACGGTTAAAAACGGGACTGAAGTACTTATGAACAAATTAACAGGGTTTCAATGTTTATTGGCGGAAACATGTAAGATTAATTTGTTGGTATACGTAATTTCGTAACAACAAATTATTCTTACATTTTCCCGCCAATAAACATTGAAACACTGTTAATTTGTTCGTAAGAACTTCAGTGCCGTTTTTACGAATAAAATGATCGTATTTTAGAATAACATTTTTCTCCGTGTAGAAGAAAGGAGAGGAAGTTTTGGAATTGAAAAAGATATGAGGGTAAATAGAAATCTGAGGGGTCAGTGCGTCTAGAAGTAACGGACGTGTGAATCATTGCGGTGCAAGGAAATGTTCCGAGGGTGTCCTGCTTGAGAGATCAAAAGGTTTCCATTTTCGGATTCCACTAGAAGTCGTCATTAATTTCACCAATTTTAACTATCTACCATGTATTCCTCATTGCCCAGAATACTAATGTATGGATAAGCCGAGTCAGTGGATATCTTAAATTTATCACGTAATATTTACTAAGATTGTTTCTGAGGCAGTTCTGATGCATTTATATATATATAAATAAATTTTTCCTTTTGTTCATCCCATTTTATTTTCTATCCCATGCATCCAAATGCGATGAAACTTTGGTGATTTGTTGTGCGCACGCTGCGAAGATTTCTTTGTGTACTTCACCGTACTAAAGGTCCAGTATCCATTCACTTTAACTCGGTGGCGCCTGATTCATTCACAAATAAACGAGCCTTTAACCCACACCCCGTTCCAAATTTTTTCGTTCCAATTCCCTACGTAACAAATCCTCTTTCCCCAGAATACTAATGAAGAGAAATAATTAAACCAATTCAGTGGACTTCTTCAGTTTGTCACTAAATAAACACAACATATTGTTACTGAAGTAATTCGGTTACATACCTACGATAAATACTTTATAATTTTACTTTACATAATATATGTAAAAGCCCCTAAAAGATTCGTTAATAAATTAATAAATGTTCCGCCCAGCACATTTACAAAACGCCTATTAATAATTAAAATAAAAAAGCCTTCTGCATCCTTTTAGGTGTCGGTCTTTCAATTCCCCAGAGTTACTGGTCAACCACGACAGTACCGTTCTGCGCTTTATCAGAGCTTCCGATCACGTACTTTTTCAATAAGCCGAGCCTTCGTCCCTCCCTACGCGGCAGAAATAATGATAATAAAAATAAGGGTGTCCCCAACAGAGGGTTTTAATACACAACAGCCGCAGCATGACCATTAAGGGATTAATTACCCCCTTGCAAGATGCAGCGAAGCCTTAATGAAAAATTCTTCAACAGGAAATGAAGGAATCTCCATCAGGATGGGTGCTTTCCCTTTTTAAAATATTTTAACGATAGACTTGAAGATTTGAGAGGAGGAATTGTTTTTAGAATGATAATTTATAACATATCCGGTGTCGTCACTACTAATATACAAGTTGTAATAGTTGAATCACAGTTAAAATGAACATTATTTATTTGTTGTTGCTTTGGGTGAAGTTGAGCGATTCTGCAAGTAATGTTTTCATGTGTTACGTTATTAGAAATTATATAAATTAATAAAACAAAATAAAAAATTTAGGTACTCGTGGATGGAATTAAAATATAAAATATTAAAAACTAATATTAGAATACAAATATCAATTATTTTATACAATTCAAAGACTTTTACGCACTATAATAATGTACAATTATTATAGTCATATTTGAATTTAGTGATGTGAAAAAAATTGGGAAAGCTGTAATAAAAACCGATTTACTTACAAAATCAATTACGATAATAAAGTCGAACATACCATTAAAATAGAATATTTTATTTTTATTGTCTAAGAACCTCTACCAGAACTAATTTAGTCGAAGTATGACACAAGTATGATACGCGTGCCCATCATATGTACACGGTTGACATTTGTCACATGAGAACGGGATGCTTCTACGACTCGTTCTTGTGTTCAACAGCTCGGCTGTGGAACGATTTGCCAGCCTCTGTGTTTCCTCCTTCCTATAACATGGGTCTTTTCAAGACCCACGTTCACTCCTTCCTTTCCTCAAAAAGACCCTCCTCACAGCATCTTCAAAGATGACATAGGCCCTGAGGGAAAATATTTTCATCAGAGCCTCCTGTGTGGAGTTAATGTAAAAAAAAAAAATATATATATATGACCGAAGGAAATTGGCTCGAATTAGCTAAATGGTTAAGGAAGAGTCCCGGCAAGGCTAAGGTCGTACGTTAAATTTCTAGATGTGACCGAATATTTTTATGATTTTTAGGTTTCATATTTTCGTTTGCAAGTCGCTAAAATTGTCGTGAATAATTAAATAATTTACACCAATCAAAAATAAATGAGTAAACCATAATAATGGTTTTGTCAGGCGCTCTGCTGACGAGGCAACTGAAACCAAACTAAAACCGGCTGGTTACTATGTCTTGATTGGTCAAAAAGCTTGTTTAACCATAGACGAAGAACAATCAGCTGGCAACTAGTAACGGCCCACCACGGCAATTAGCAGTGCGAGTCGTGAGTCACTGCTTGCGTTACCATTGACAACGGATTTTTGAATGATTGTGAAGTGTGCGGGCCATCACATTGTCATACAAAGACAGTTGTCAGTTTTCAGTTGCCTCACTGAGCGGATCGTCTAAGTGGGTAGTCTACGAATACATGGTAAAGAACTAATTTAAAAAAAAATTCTATATTATTTTTCTATATCTATTTCTATGTACTACCATTCATCGCATTATTTAATATAAATACTTGTATTATTATTTTATAGAGTTCTCTCGGAATCTTGGTTATTGTTAAAATCAAATCTCCGAGCTTCCACCAAAAATCCAACGAACCGTTAACTTTTTTCATTAGTGCTTGGTATAATTTAGTTTTCGATTAGTTCTTAACTCCGCAACGGTGAACCAAACAGGTTTATCTGATTGTTTTGTAGAAATATCAGGTAAATATTAATAAAGTACTCGCTTCCGTTTTACTAGTAATAAATGCCCGGTTTTGCCCGAGTTTCAATACCCCTTTAACCTATTATTTATTTAAGGAAATTTATAAAAAAGTTATGCAAAAAAAATGTAAATGTTTGCGCTTTTCGAGCCCCAGGCACAATATGATTACCTGATATTTTGGATAAAGTTGACTTTTTTGCACAAAGTAATCATATCCATCTAAAACATATCCCAATTCCATGTAAGTCGGCAAATTACTATTCAACATAGTTTAATTTAAAATGCCTTATATAAATATATTATTCTACCAGAAATCACTTTGTGGCTTGACATATATAATAAAAATGGTGATATATATTTGTAAAACCATGAGTTTTAATTTATTTATTTACCGACCGGTTTCGCTTTGCTCAATCATCATCAGGATACAAATTAATACTAAACAAGAAATACATTGTGTGCTTTTATACAAATACAAAGGGAGGCTACAAGATAAAAATATTACAAACGGTAAGGATATAATTATATCAATGCAAAGGAAAAGATAAATAGACAGACAATTATCCACATTTCTTATTTAGTATTAATTTTTACCCTGATTATGATTGAGCAAAGCGAAACCGGTCGGTAAATAAATTAATTAAAATTCGTGTTTTTACACAAAATAAGTTTTTATTTTATTTTTATGGATTTTACATGTTTTTTTGTAACTACATGGTTCACGGTCAAAAGTATTATCGTTATTTCACGTACCTCCTTCTTTAGTCAACGTTTCGGAGAGCGATAGAGTCGATATCATCGTCTGCCCGGATGATGTACACTTTAACATTAAGTATCCGAAATTTTGGCTAAAAAATTAGGCAGCAAAACAGCGTACTACCCCAAAAAAAATTATTTTTGGAACAACAAAGTGCCATTTGCAAATTGTACGGGCAAATTAATTTATTCCATTTCCAATTCATTTTACAATAATATCATTTTAATATATGCATGTAATATCATGTATATTTCTATCAATTTATTCCATTTCCAATTCATTTTACTGTAATATCATTTTAATATATGTATGTAATATATGTTTAATAACCTTTCCTGTGATTTGTAAGATCAAACTCTTTAGAGAATTAATTCACACTTCCAATCAACTGCCTTTTATTGTATTGAACCTAAAATGTAATTAACCTTCATATTCAAATAACCATGTTTGTTTACAATTTATGTAACTCTACGTCTGTCTCGACACAGGTTTACCTTAGTGAGACAGGCATTGAAAAAAAAATAACATGTAATTATAAATATGTATAGATTAAATAATAAAAAAATAAAAAAAAGTTCTATCTATTTTTGGAGCAAAATGGGTCCATTTGAGTACACAACACGAGTTTAGGTTACTTGCTTATCTATGTGAAAGATGGACCTAACACTCCTTTTTCAATTTCAAACTATCTAAGCTTCGAGCTCTGCAAACCCCCTAACCCTTTTTTTAAAATTTATTTTATACACTTTACAAATATAAGACAAAAAGACCCGATAAACTAATTTTTAGTAGTTTGTCTAACGGGTTCTATACATTAAAGATCTTATTATAGGGATGTAATAGTTACATTTTTACAACTATACATATAAAATAAAATTAAACTTTTTACAGAAATATAATATTTTTATAAAAATATAAAAGAAAAATTATGAAAAACGTAAGTAACATTTTTAAAGTATTTAGAATAATATGTCATTATAAGCTAATACAAATAAATTCTTTTCGTAAGCCAAGTCTTCAGTAAATTCACCAATTGTGTGTTTTGGGCACAGTTTTTAATTTCAGCAGGTAACATATTTAAACAACTGGGAATCATGTAATTTAACGTACTTTGTCCATATTTATGTGTATGCTTAGGTACAATTAGTTCTTCATTAAAGTTAAAACGAGGATTATGGTTATTATATTATTATTATATATATATATATTTTTTTTTTTTTTTTTTTTTTTTTCACCAGATTTACAGGAACGGGTTTAGTTTTTCCCTTTAGTTTTTTTTAGGAAAAACTAAACCCTTTCATACACTTTTCCATATAAATGATCATCTAGTAAATCCACGTTATGCAAGTGTATTATATAAGTATAATTAATACAAAACAATACAAGAACAACACGTAAATCTACCAAACTATTAAATGGGAATATAATTCACCGTCTCCAGATATTTTCATATCAGAGGGTTCGGCTCTGTGGAATTCCTAATTTGACCGATAAATCCTACTGATCCCTCATATAATATAAATATTTAAAAAATCTTTCGTAATTCTACATGTATTTAAAATGACTGATTTTTGCATTTTTATATACAAATTCTTTGACAAATCTAATATGCCTAAATTTTTAATAAGAGAGCTAGGTATAATGCCAGTAGCCGAAATAACAAAAGGTAATATTTTTATAGTCTAAGAATGCCAAATTCTTTTAATTTCATTTCCTAAATCTGTATACTTTCTTATTTTTTCAGAAACAGATTTTTGAATATTACAGGAATTTGGAATAGCTACATCAATAATATAAGTTATTTTTTTAATTTTGTCATGTAAAACTATATCAGGTCTATTATGACCAATTGGTCTGTCTGTTAGTATAGTTTTATCATAGTAAATTTTAAAGAAATTATTTTCTAAAAATGAATTTGGTTCGTATTCATAATATGGTACTATATTATGACAGTCAATCAAGTTATGTTTAATTACCAAACTTTGGTGAATTATTTTTAAAACCTGATTGTGCCTAAATGTATACTCAGACGGCGCTAATATAGAACATCCTGATATAATGTGTTCTATAGTTTCCGGAAAAGCCATACATTTTCTACATAAATCATCAATTTGATTTGGATCTTTGATTATATGCTTCCTATAATTTTTGGTATTAATTACTCTATCTTGAATAGCAAGCATAAAACCTTCTATTTCTGCGCTCAACTCTCCAATACTCATTTTTATATTATATTATTATTATATTATTATTATTATTATTATTTATACAGACTTTTTATATATAAAGGGTTATTTATGCGCTGAAATAAAATTTTGTACCACAAAATTGCTCTCACTGAAAGATTTTTGAGACTCTGATAAAAGTATGGAATATTATGCCTTTCATTGTTTAAATTTTTTTCAGCTAATAATTTAACCAGTGAATTTGCATTTCATTACATTTGCATTCATATTCATTTAAGTTTTGCCATACAAACGCCTAATGGTTCTCAATTCTATCGATGTTATTTAATTTAATATGATATGCACACAATATATTCGTTTACACCATAATAAATGTTATAAAATAATAACACTTCTCTTTATCTCCACAACAATAGAATAATGAATTGTAGCGTGGTTAGGTAATTGGCTTTTAATTCTGGAAATTACTATTGTCGTAAAGCATTTATTACCAACTGAACAATGATTTTATTCCCTAAAATATTATTCCATTAATCGAACATAACTTCAATCTAACTACGTTTCATTTTGAAACATTAACAAGTTACACAATGCCCGGTACAAGGAAATAGGTAGAAAAGCCTGGAAATTTCACGTATGATATTCCTAGTTTTCGTCGCATCTAGTTTCAGGGAAAAAATAATTGGATTCAAAATCATAAACTTTTTGTATTCAGTAAGAAAAGTTTGTGGAATATTTTCAAAAGCTTACGGTAACAACAATTGAATTGATAGTACAAAATTTATTATTAAATTAACTTAAATATTGGTCGAGGGGAAAAGCTCTCGACTCCCGAGACTCGGGTTTGAACCTGGCGTGCACAAATAAATTTTATTCGATTTAAACCGGTCAGTGGCTGAGTGGGCATCGCGTTTGGGTCTCAGCCGGGCGTCGCGTATTCGATTCCTCGGCTGGATAAGTCTTTTATCACGACACAAGCAACATTTTCCCCTTTCTGTGGTGGTAGTAGGAGATTTTCAAATATTGTCAGGTTATTCGAAACCCGGGAATTTTGTCTTTCTTTAAAAAAAAATATTGAGTTATTTCACAATTAAGTAATTAAAAATAAAATATAGTATATTTGCGGCATGTTTCAGAGTTGAAGATACTGTCAGTATGGCCCTGGTGTAAGATCACCATTAAGAATTGAAACGTTGCTTGAAATGGGTTTAGCCGTGTTTGGTGACTGACTGAATTAATAGCCAGGTACTTACCCAACTTCTACTTCCCCATCTCCTCCCCCTCCCCACTACCTTCAGCCTCTCAACATACCCCAATTGGGGATGCCATAGTCTCACTGGCTCCAGACTGGAGCAGTTGGGAATCTTGCGCGGTATTCATTAAAAAAAAAAATGATGAAATTACACGGGCATAAATTTTATCCACCAATAATTACACTTCCGGAATTATACAATGAATTACACACGATCGAAATTAAACATGGAGAGAATTAATCGATTCTGTAATATTTCAATTTAAGGGTGCTTACGTATGTGCTAAAAAGGTTTTAAAATAAAACAAAAGTTAGGTTAATTTTTTTGACGTGTGTAATTCATATAGGAGAAATTCACTTCATGTGTTATTCTGTCCATGTGTAATTTCGTCTTTGTGCAATTCTGATAGTTTAACATCGGTTTGTGAAATTCACGACCGTGTTATTTGCTTATGTAAATTCATTTGAAGGCAAAAGGCTTTCTCATATGACGGTGACTACAAAGATATCTACAACTTTGTAGCATGGTGCAAATATAATACAGGGTATATTCTTCGTAATAAGCATTAACTTATTTGTTCGCCATAATTTAGAATAATTGTATAATTTACATTGTATATATCTCTGTCAATATTTTGTATAATAGGTTAGTTTTAATAGTCTTCTGATGAAAGAAGGGTTCTTCCGAAACCGGTAGAGTTTAATTAAAATTAAAGTGGTCTAAAACAAATTTATATATTTGTATTTTATAATATATATAGGGGCAATAAGTGTTGAATATAAAGTTGTTTAAATATCGTATATATATTTGTCGCTAAAATCTGGCAGAATTTGCTAAATGGCGTTTGGTGTGTTGCCTGTGAGGGCATCCATTGTTTGCGGCTTATTTGCATCCCGTTTAATCACAGGAGACCATATTTGTCCCAGCTCACATAGGTCTCACAGAAATCGTTGTTTCTCCCTTACTATCACAGTCATAAATGTGATCTAAACGGTATTGGAAAGAGAATACAACAAACTATATATTAAAATCTAAAAGAAAACCACAAACAAATTAAAATTTACCCCTTTCTGAAACCAAAGTTTCTGATAGCAATTTGAAAAAAAATTATGGAACTTTGTGAATTTTTTAAGAATTTGTTTTACATGAAACGAAAAAAAGTGAGGTGACTGTAAGGTTTATAATTCATTTATCTAATGAAATAAGTATGTTTTTTATTTTTTTTTCATTATCAGTAATTTTAGTTAGGAAAAAAAGTAAAGTGAACACTTTTTAAAGTTTTCGCAAAAAAAAAAAAATTATTTAAAAAATACATAGTAATTTTTAATAGAGAAATTTGGAAGTCTATTTCATCACCTTTCGAAAACAGTTTTAAGTTTTCGAATACATTAACAAATGTTCCATTTATTTGGATTTTATTACAAAGCAGGAATATTTTTAGCCTCTGACAAAATACGCCAATATTTTTAAGGGTTAAACTAGGCGTTAAATCGCACGATCTCGGTGGCCATCGCGTTCACGTCGCCGCCGCGTGAGATAACCATTCCTTTTTTTGATCTAATCTCAAATTTGGTGATCCAACCTTCCATGGTAATTTGCCGTATACTACTAAACAATTGAAAACAATTTGACTGATGTCTCTTTAACAACATGGCTGCCAAAACCTAACAAAGTTTGAGCGGTCCCATCGTTGAAATACCATCATACAGATATTACCAACATAATAATGCTGAAATGTCATATTTCAGGTACTAAAAGGTATCCACTCACAGAGAAGTTAGATCGTCTATTTACTTGGTAGTGGGAACCCGTACACTTGTTACATCATTTATATTTTTTTCAGGTGTCTACTAAACTAGCATGAAAAAGCACTTCAATGAAGGGTTCAACTTTTATACACGTAATGCTGAAAATTTGTTTAACCTTTCGGAAGTAATGTTCCAAAACTGAAAAGCGTAAAATAAATACTTTTCTATATTGCAACCCCTTACTAAAATAATAAAACCTAAAAAAACATGTGAATGGACTATTGAACGGACACGAATTCAGGAGACCCCAATTAAATTGAGCCCTTAAAATTTTATTTTCCTGGTCTCATTTACAAACAGGTGAGACACATAAAAATAAGCACACTCAGCAGAACAAATTATCTTAAATTTTTGTATGAATAATTACGTAATACGTAATACAAAATCTTGTATTTTTCCTTTGAAAATTTAATGGCACAGAAATATTTAGATGCTTTAATTAAATACTGTATAAGACCAGAAATGAAGTATCGGACACATAAAACTGTTTAAAAGATCAAAATCTCCTTCCTACAAACCCCTTTTCTGTAACGATTTGATTTTAACGACGATTTTAATGTAACAAATTAAGTTCTTTAATATTGTCGTGAAACATTTAAATATTTTTGCCTGAACTTCGTAACATAAAAGAAAACACATTTTGTCTTTTTTCATCGGAAATCAAAACAAGCTCTTGTGCTAAGCGGTAATTTAAACCTTATCGCCATCTTCATAAGGAGTGTTATTGTTAGCGACCTGATTTCAGATTATAATTATTCTCATTGAATGTTAGTTAACTGATAAATAATATTTGCTGGAGAAATTGGTATATATGTCGCCTATTCTAAACTAATTAATAATAAAGACGTGGTAGTGTCATTGTACTGCATTTAAGGTAATACGTAGAAGTTGATATCAGAGAGACCAATATAAATAATGCAATATTATCTAAAGGATATCAATTGGTAATGATTAATGATACATCAATACTCGCAACTTGTAGATATCTTTACACAAAAATCTGGAGCCATTTCTAAACATTAATACAGATAATACCGGAAATTTGTCATTTTTAAATCAAATTCTAGATATATTGACTCTTTCTTACAAAAAAACCCACCTTGTAAGCACTCAGTCCCACCTACTGCATGGCGGGCAGGATCAGGAAAGACTAGCTGAGTGGGATCTACCGTCACTTTTGGATACACTGGCTCATTAATTTCCTAAAAAGACCCTACACGCAGCATCTTCAAAGATGACATAGGCCCCTAAGGAAATTATTTTCTTTAGGGCTTCCTGTATGGAGTTAATATATAAAAAAAAGAAAATAAAATGTGCCACAAACGATTGAAAGTAAAAGAGCCCATGGAGGGAAATGAAGCAAAATGATTTTAAATGTAAAGTGATGATTAGAAAATGAAGTTAAATATTGCAAATACAAAAACAAAACAAAATATAATGCTAACTATAAATTGTTACGTAATTTCATCAAATTAGCATTAATTTAACCAAGTTATGACCATTAATTAGTTTCACAGAATTTCTTGGTATTATTAATATCCGGTCTCGTCTCCTACCTATTGCTTCCTATTAATTATGTTCCACGGCCAGGAAATATTATGGTTTCGATATTATTTGAATTTCATCGTTATTATAAACATGGTCTCCTTCAAAGGAAGAAATCTTCTGAACATACCTTCCATTAATGTGCTTGGTGTAACACTTAGATACCAACTAAGATACAGGGCTTCATCGAAGCCAGAGTTAATTTCAAATTCAAGCATTATATTTCTAATAGCCTTACAGCCAGCATCTAAAATCATCTCACCTTAATTGCAAGTTTGTTTGAACTATTTTTCCACAATTATCCAATATAAAAGTAATCTAACATAAGTTTTATTATTCTAGAACCTCCGAAATTGCTGTGCGTCAACCTCTTGTTTTGAAAGACGAAAGCAGTCATTAATATAACTCGATTTACGACTGACTTCAGACCTCCAGATATCTACAAGGGACCCGAACACTGCTTATTTAGCATATCACAATGATCTGACTAAGATGCCAAGATACGCTTTTCACATATAATTAGACCAATACGGAATGCTGTATGAGAAGACCTACTGTCTTAGGTTGCCCTTCGTTTACTTATCTCATTTTGTACTGTTAACAATCTTCGGGAAACAATCGTATTTTTAAATAATAATAAATAATTTGCACGTATTTACAATTGTTGTTCCTTGGCTTTAGCTAGTGTTTGCCGTGTAATGGAAACATTTTCTCATAACACACAAGGGCATTTTGGCGTTTGTATAGTGCAATTTACTTACTGGTAGGACAAGACCTTACCTATTTATGCATTAACACAGTTTTTATAACTGTTTGTTCTTACGTAAAGTGAAAACATCCGTAAAACCAAGTACGAAAAAATAATTATGTATAGGATGAGCAAAATATAGAGTTATGGAATTGAGTCCATCATTGTGCATAAAAATTTGTTCCCAAACGTACGAAGAATTGCATGAGACTTGTATAAATTTTCTATAAGGAAGCATCACGAATAATAAATTTGTTACGTAAACCAATATCATTGGTGATTTTCGATGTGGACTTCAAAAGCAAAGTTAATTATTCATACTAATGGAAGTTTATTTGTAATTCCTCGTAGGATAGAGGATTTGTATTTAAGTTGTGCATTATTGTATTGTGCGCTGTGCATTTTTTGCAAGAAATGGTGAGTTTGAAATTCAATTACATACAATAAAATATATAAATTTGTTTTAGACCCTTTAATTTTAATTACACTATACAGGTTTCGAAAGAACCCTTCCTTAGTCAGGAGAATATTAAAACTAACCTATGATTTTTACCTCCCCCTTTGACCTCCCACTCCAGCACCTAAATGTTTGGTATATATTTATTTATTTTTTTATTTACATTTGATACATTTAAAGCCAAAATAACAGAAATAATATTACATAATAAGAGAATATATTTAAAATGAATACAAGTGTTATTACGTTGTTTTAGGTCGATATTAGTTCCTAGCTAGGCAGATTGCCTGTTCTAAGGAACCAAAGTTTTGTAAAGTACCAAATGCAATTTAAATTATTATTATTTTTTTAAATTAATACTTATTTATACTAAGTTTTTACTAAATGTGCCATGCATAGGTAACCATGTATATCAATATTTTGTATCATAGGTTAGTTTTAATATTCTCCTGACGAAGGAAGGATTCTTCCGAAACCGGTAGAGTGTAATTTTAAATTAAAGTGGTCTAAAGCAAATTTGTATATTTTATTGCAAATTATGGCGAGCCACAAAGTTAATGCTTATTACGAACATGAGATAAAATATATCGCTAATACGATTTGAAGAAAGTAAAACAACTCACATTATGGTTTGTATAATAAAATTAGTTACACGTTGACTTGTTATAAACATTAAATGAAAAAAAGAATGTTCCGCAAAACTAGTAAAGGATGTTTGAAAACAAGAAGATTTTGTGGCATTTGCCCTCCAAACACGTGTAATGAACAAATAATGTTTACAACCTGTAGCTACTAACGTTTGAAGGGCAAATAAGAACTATCACTCAAAATGCTTCTACGAAAATGGCAATCGTAAAATAAGACATAGTAGGTGTCTCCTTATAAAACAAAAATACTGTGCAGTTCATAAAGAGTAAGGTACAGTTACAGACTATTACACAATATTCAAATATCCACACCCTATTCTATGACTATTGATTTCATCGGATTGTATTTTCCCATAAACCCACGAGTATAATTTTTTTCTACGTTAACACATTTTTTCAGGTTTTCTCGCCAATAACAAAAAAAAAATACATCTGTTTAAATTTCGATTTTGTTTTCGTGAAATCGAAATTAATTTCGGGAAATTAATTCATTTTCCGAAACTCAGTCGATGACAATGATACATTCTTGTGACTTATGCATACATAAGGATATTTGTGAAATTGGATGACATTATATTTAACAATTTACAGTAGTTAAATGGTGTTCAGTCATTTTAGATAGTTCCTGGGGAAACATTTTCAATTCTCTGTCAAACCAATTCAATACTTGTTTTTTTAAGTTTTAAAATACATTTCAAAAGTTCACAAGAGACGGTCCCTGGGGAGGAAGGTTCAATTCTCAGACGAATTAAAAAAAACTTTGAAATTGGTCACTAGGCGGCTCAAAAGATAGTGCAACTAGGTCGAAAATTAAAAATAGACGTTATTCGTAAAAAATACTGTGTTTTTTCGGCTTGATATTTTAAAATTTATTTATTTTAGTTTCTTTTTTTAGTTAAAATAAACAAATTAAATGTTTAATATGTTGCATAAACCGGAAGGACACGGAAGCCAGGAAATCTATGAAGCAGAAAGGAAAAACAAATTGATCTGATCTCAAATAGCTTAACCTTTCAATTCTGAATGGTAGTCTTAGACCAGAGCGATATTGAAAGTATTTTCTAGTCCGGAACGTGCCGCAAATATGCTTTATTTTTTGTAACTTAATAAATTGTAAAATACCACAAATCAATAATAAAAAAAAATTATTTTGATATTTGAAGCCGCGTTCTCCGGATTGCTAGTCGAGAGCTTTACCCGGAATTCAAAAGAAAAATTCAGACAAGAAGGTACCTAAATATACATTTGAATTAAATTACATTTAATATGTATTTCTTTAAAAATAAAAGTATATACTTTTTTTTTTTTTTTTTCAATTTTTTTTTTTTTTTAAGTCAATAATTGTTCCATGTAAATAAAATTGGATATATTTATCCGAGCCACTATCTAGGTAACAAATACTTTCTTTGAACACTTATTTCCAATGAAAAAGGTAGCTGCCGATAATATGGAAAAATAAAAACATTAGTCGAAGATAATATTTTTAATTCTGAAATTTGAAATATACTTACAATTACGGCGGTTTTATAATCGGACGCAATGACTGAATTGGTAGAGCGCCGTCCCGGTAAGACGTGAGATCTGTCTTCGAGTCCCAGTTGCGACCATTATGTTTTATTATTTTTCGGTCTTATTTATTTTTATATTTTAATTTAGATTATTTCTGTTTTCTTCTTATTCAATGATGTATTCCTTTTGTTTAAATTTTTGTAATTTTTTGAGATGTTTACTAAAGATGTTAATTCTAAAGGTATATCTGATCGTCTCTCCAATTTGAGACAAGTATTATTTTGAAAACAATTTCAGCTTCACTTAGCCTAAAATTATTATATTTGAATATTTTTCACTTAATTCCTAGATTACAAAACTAATTTAACGCTTTCCTACCAACGAGAAAAATAGTTGCTGAAAGTTATCGCACAAAACTGTATGCAATTTCAATAATCATTAGGTTCCGCTACGCTCCGTAATATTCCGTTAAGTTCCGGAGTTCCTGCGGAGTGCATCAATACGCGGGCCGCATCTCAATGGGCGCGTGCCCTTGCACCGGCCGCACCTGAGCGGGGTACAGGTGGGTGGTGGTGGGTGGTAACGGGTGGCGATGGGTGGCGGTGGGTAGTTCGGTTGCATCGATCGCGTGACATTGACCCAGGACTCTCCTGGTCAGGGTCGCATCACGCCGGGCGGCGGAATGGGCCTAGGTCACATCTGGCAAGGATCAGGGTGCAGCGCAGTGGGCCCACGACTTTACTCTCTTTGCAAAGGTTTCTTTCTGATTCAAATTTACACACAGTTTCTGCAGGAATAAGAGAGAATAGAATGACGAACATCTTGCAACATTCACATCCATACATTTTCTAATACAAAATCTTCACAAAAGGCTGATTCTGAACCTGTTGTGTTAACTTTTGCGTTATGTCAACGTTAAGAGACAATTAAAACAAAAAGGCAAAATCCGTCGGATGTCGGAAGGCGTCCGTCATGCGTTATTGCCTGTCAAATTTCTTCGATTTTCTATGGCTTTCAATGGCTTGTCTATGCCTGTCTTCTGTTGAATGGATTACTTACCACTATATATCAGAACGAAATACTGTATATTCGCTATTATAATTACTTACATATAAGCCTGATACGCGTTCATAAATGAGTATCCGTTTGTCAAATTACACGGAGAAAAATGTTATTCTAAAATACGATCATTTTATTCGTAAAAACGTTTAAAAACGGGACTGAAGTTCTTACGAACACATTAACTGGGTGTCAATGTTTATTGGCGGGAACATGTAAAAATAATTTGTTGGTATACGTAATTTTGTACGTATACCAACAATTTTTTCTTACATTTTCCCGCCAATAAACATTGAAACACTATTAATTTGTTCGTAAGAACTTCAGTACCGTTTTTACGAATAAAATTATCGTATTTTAGAATAATAAATATTTAAGTGTAAACCTTAGAAATGTGTATATATTTTATGTATCACTTTGTAAATTGAAGATGCCCTTAATCAGAATTGTTTGTATTAGGTATATTGTTGCATATTTTTTTTTTATTATGGTCCTATATTTAAATGTCGTTATTTTATTGGTCAATGACATAAACATGTTATTCACTGTCATATATAAATGTATAGACTGTTTATAACGCAAATAAATAAAATAAAAAAAATAACATTTTCTCCGTGTATTTTGATGTTTTTACGCGATGACATTCGATAAGCATTTTTTTCTCTTAACGTGGTAATTTCTGGCTTTAGGGTAAATACTTTCAAGAGTATATGGCTTTATCACAATATACTTCAATTGCCATAGTATCACTGGCAGACGGAAGTAGTTAAGATGATACCCGGTGGTGCAGAAATAGATTTTACTAAAATATTGCTGTCACTGTTGCTCTTACTCCACCGGATATTGAGCGAAGGGGACAATGCACTGACACCTAACTAAAATGGAGGTTTTGTATTCCCCACTTTTCTCCTCCAAAAGTGGACTGATTTTCAATTTTTTTTTTTTACCAACTACATAAGAAAAAACTATTCTATGTCTGTACGTTTTGCTTTTTTTAAAAAAACATTGTCTGGTTTGTATACTGAACATCTTTTGACGGCGTTTAAACCAGTCAATTTTATTGATTTTTGGAAGGTCATAACTTCTATAAAAAGTAACTTATCAAAAAAAAAAAACAAAAAGTACCGACACGCTAGTAGTTGATATCTATTTTATGCAAAAACAATATTTTCTCTAGGGTTAAAATCCAGAGAGATAAATAGGGAATACGTTTGTATGGAAAAATCACCGCCGGGTACCCTCTTAAGTCTCTTGTTCGGTATTCACATAAGAAGACTCCTACAAGACCCGAATCAATAATTAAATTCACTGTAACTTCTTATATTACGTACACAATATCACTTTAGGAATAATCAATATGTACACTATGTATAAAATTCTTTAATAAATAAATAAATAAATAAATAAATAAATCATCGTCCTGGTCCTGCCGCTCAGAGATCCGTTGTAAATACGCATTCCGTTGCAGGCCTCGTTTATGCGAAACAAGAAAAAGTTACAACGAAGCTTTCAGCTTTTAATACTTTTGTTTTATTCGAAAAGTTAACAGTTTAACATTTAAGAGTAATAATGTATAACTACAGACCATTAAATGTTTCAAATTTCACAAGGCGAAACAGCTGTGACGCATTAAAATAAACCATGGCCAGGAGAACTTGGTATCATAAATTTTTAAATGATATAATTTTCTGCATAATTAGCCAATTGCATCAGGGATGCTTTCTGGAGGGTCTTATTGTGAAATGGAAGGAGTTTACTTGCGTTATTAAGAGACCCGTGTTGTACAACACAGAGGCCGCCTAATTGTTCCACAGCCGAGCCGCTGAACTCAAGAACGAGTCATAGAAACGACTGACAAATGTCAACTGTATAATATAAAAGTTGGGCACCCGTAAGGCGTATTTTCTGATTGTGCACCGGTGAATTCAATATTACTAGTACCTAGAAGCATCTTCCATTGAAATTCTGACAGAACAAGGACATAATATTCACCCGACTCCTGTGATCTATGTAAGAATTATTTATTGCTATTAATTTTATTTTGTAGAACTCCATTTTAATTTTTTATTTCTTTTGTATTCAATAATTTTATTGTTTAATGTATAAAACAGTTTATTACAAACAAGTTCTGCTTCGTAATTATTATTATGCGTCACAGCTGTTTCGCCCTCTGAAGGCATTGTGAAACTGGTGCCAAAACCACTTTATACTAAATCTATATAGATATTTACGATGACTAATTTCTAATTTCTGAGTTAAATGCTGTAACGCATAATAAGAATTATGAAGAAGAACTTGTTTTTAATAAACTGTTTTAATACATTAAATAATAAAATTATTGAATGTATAAAAGAAATAAAAAATATGTAAGATCTGTTTGTATATTCATAGTTTGTATATAATTAGGATAATCTATCAAACGTATAGCCCGTTACTGAGTCGTGGGTTTTTTTCCAGGTATTTTAGGGCTCCAGTCCAGAGGTTTCTGCTTATTTAAAAAAATAAATAATGAAAGAAACCCTGAATAATATTTTTTAAATCTTAAAATGTACTACCTATTACTTCAATTTATTTGTTTACTATTTTGTACGCCCATGCTCTTTCTACAATGGATACATAATATTAACAATTTTTTGCCCAATGGTTAGTCATAAGTAATTGTTAGAAAAACAAAATAAACAGAAAACTGCTAAAATAATTAATTAAATAATTTCTTACAGTTCAGTTGCAATCCTTCCAAAAATGATTGTTTTTAATGATAAGTCCTTATGTTTTTAGATTTATTAGCGTAAATAAACTACGTTTTAATCGCAAATCTGTGAATGCCTAACGCATAAAAAATAAATTATCAAACAGTTAAATAAAAATAAATTAAGTACTTCCTAAGATTTTTCAAAAATTATAGTATTTTAAAGTTTTAAAGATTATGATTAACAAATTTTAAGAATTTTTAATCTCCTTTTCCAGCTTTTAAAGCTTTAGTATTAACGTTTTAAATTACGCAACGCTGAAATAAATAAGCAAGAATTTTCTGGAGTTAGCTGGAAAGTGTCAGCACTAAAAAATAATAATATTTTTCTTAAGTGCGTACATTTTTAATTATAAAACAAAGCGATCTTTAAAAATACTACGGGAAAATCATTAATAACAATTTGAAAATATATATGTCTACTCTAAATCCTTAACTATTTAATCTTTAACCTTACATAAATTTAAAAAGGCCACGATGTATCTTTGGAAAAAACTAGCGTAGTAGTAAAACATACAAACTTACTCATAAATCGGTTCTATTCTTTAACAAAGCTAATAATTTTGGTTCCTTACATCTGTGTACTTTTTTTATGTTTCCCATTTAAACTAACGTAGGTTCAGTTGTTTTTATAATCCATATAAAAGACTTATATTATAATATACTAATTGACCTATAGCCGAGTTGGCCGAGAAAATGTCAAATCATATCTGATACAATTTTCTCGGCCAAAAGTATTATTGTGATTACTTTTGGGTTATTGTGCCGTGTTGCATATTTGCCTGGATGATGGATACTGTAATGCTGTCCAAAATGTTGGCTAAAGAAGAGATAGTGCAACACGGTATAATTACCCAAAAATAAATCACTTGGTTAAGTTAAGTTCTAAAACTGATATTAATCGCTTTTACTTAATTATACTTCCTTAGAACATCCATATTGTATATGAACGTAAATATATGCGCTTGTGTATTCGGATTAAGCCTTGGAATTTGATACCTGTTGTACATATTCGCAAACTACTGTAATATTTTCTCAGGCGCGTAATTAAGACAAACACATTGTTAATCTCAAGAATAATTCGACTACCACGTAGTCCTTTACGTACATGAACTACTATCGTTTATGAGTATTATGCATCTAGTTTCTTAATTGGTTCATAATAATAATAATATTTGGATGATTTGTATTGCGCTGTTTTTGTGAAAAATCTCCTCAATAGCGCTGTACAAACATTTTATATAATTCTATAAATGATACCTGTTGATATTACTTCTAACGACAGGCTAAAGAAAACATTGTAAAAACTTAATGATAAAAGATTTCATCCCGGTTCGTCGATCACTAATACAAAACTATACGTGCATTTGACCAATGATCCTACATAAAAATGTTATTTTAGAGTGTTATTTATACACTGTGCAGGCAGAAGTATACAGGATCATACTTACCTGGGATTTAACTAGAGATTATCACTTTTTATTGTTTATTTAGAGAATTGTAGATACCGTTTAACATAGTTGGAACACGTGTTATTAGAAATGCCATTACTTAAACCTTGATTATGTTTTAATAATATGTTTAAACATTCCTTAATAGTATATATAATAGATCCTTGCAAAAATGAATTAGGTTAATTATCAAATAAATCTGTCCTGGACTGAATTCAGTCCTCTCGTAATTCTTAAACGTCATGTTACGAAATATTTCTGTAATAAAATATCTTAAATATCAGTGTTTAAAAAAAGTTGTATAGTTGAAAAGTTTTCTGACCGTTTTGTGTAGAGTCCTCTTCGCCGTAAACTCTCGCCTCCTGCAGCGTGTCGCGTTCCGGCAACAGGTTCGATATATTCCTGTAAATGTCCTGATAGTCAACACTGAACCGTTCACTCGCGACGCCCGATTCCACTAAGCTACGCGCGACTGCTTGAGCGGGGTATTGAGACACCGTCTCGTCTACGGTAGAAGCTATCTCCCGCAGTACACCCATCACGAGGGAATGCCTAAACGAGAATGCCCGAGCTACGGAGGGCTACGCGGCTACAGCGCTACGGTGGGGTACGTCGCTACAAGCTACGGTGGGATACGTCGCTACGAGCCGCTACGAGGATCTCCGAGAGTCGGCCGAGTAAGCGACGAACAGGGTTGATTAAAATCATAAAATTTAACGTAGTTCCTTCTAAGGATTCTTCATGCGCTGGAAACCTACGTAACTCTTAAATTGATTGTTATTTTGAAATATATTCGAAGATTATGATTGATTTTCATCATGAAAATCACGCATTGACGTCATTACAATAAACAGAAAATTCGTACTTCTATTAATTCTTCTAAACTTTTATGAAAAGCCGGTATTTGTCGATAGATTTTTACAATATCCATCTTGTTTATTTAACATTGATTCTATAGAAGAATGGACAAGTGCTAAGCTATACATTCAGGATATCTCCAGAAATGTGCAGCTGGTTTTCAGAAATAGCTCTAGTATTACATTTAATAAATAATTAAAATTATATTAAATCATGTTGTAAATCAATATTCAAATTAAACGAAATATATTAAACATAATCACAAACACAAGTAGGTGTTTCTATTATTGTAAATTCTATGAATTCAGATTATGATGTTGTGCCGTTGATTGTGCACTTGAATCACTCAACGATGTCGATACTCGTATTATCCTACATAAACCACATTTACAAATATACGACGCTTTGCATCAATCACATATAATAGAGTGAGGTATATATGGATCGAGGTCTGCCTTGAGCGTTCACACAGAGCTCAACATAACCCAAATAGGGTATCTAAGACAGTTCTAAAATTCATTTCTCCATAAAACAAAATATATTTAAATCTTTCAATGTACAAAAACTTTTACGAAAAATGTTTTATTTAAACTTAAAAAAACACAGTTTGAATACTCCATTGTCAAACATAAATACACAACCAGGGATATTCGCCCAAATAAACCGGTTATTCCTGATTTCAATATTTTTTGCCACATTAAGGCACTATTTCCAAAGCCTTGGATTGTTTTCTTGCCACAATGTGTCAAATTTTCCCTAGATTAGTAAAAATTGAGTGGAAGATACTCTTAGTATTGCCCTGGTGTAAGACCACCATTCAGAATTGAAACATTGCTTGAAATGGCTTTTGCCGTGTTTAGTGACTAGATCTGAATATCCAGGTGCTTCCCCACCTTCCTCTTCCTCGTCTACTTCCCTTCACCACTTACCTTCAGCCTCATAACATACCTCAATTGGGAATGCCACAGTCTCACTTGCTCCAGACGGGAGCAGATGGGAATCTTGTGAGGTATTAACTATAAAAAAAATGCGGTCCCATAGAAAATTCGAAAAATTCATATTTTCAAAACATTTTTAAAGCATCCTAGTTTCTAAGTAAACAACTTTAACAGTTCATTTAGCAACTATATCATGAGAATATTCTGTAAATATTCCAAAACAATAAATAAATTAACTAACGTCTGTGCTGCAAAGACTGCAAATCATTCGTACAACCTGTGGTTCAAAGTAGGAGTGTTACGAATGTGACATTTTTCACATTCGCGAATGCGAATGTTCAGAGTCCAAATGTGCGAATGCGAATGTTAAGGAATCACTTTAAAAAAATAACTTTAGTCAACATCGCTTTAATATAAAAAAAAACAATAAATCAATTCTTATACAGTAAGTTAGAATCGTAATTAAGCAATTTAATAATCGAAGTTCAAAAGCGGCATATTATATTTCAGAAAAAGCTATTTTGCAGCCTTTTCTCCCATGAGGTGATTTTTAAGGGGCTCGTATATAAGGCACGTGGACAGTGGGCGAGTCACGACATGATCTGCACACATTCGAATTCGCAAAATATTCGCATCGATTGTTGCGAATGCGAATGGTTTAAAATGATGCGAATTATTCTCACATGCCAATGCGAATGTTTGTAACATCCCTAGTTCAAAGCCAACGTGCGCAATCACACCGAGTGATTTATGTAATGACAATATCTAGTAGCTTCGTATATTGGGCAAGCTCTTGAGGTGAACATCCCGTGTGGTCTGTTTAAATGTACATAGGCAGTCCAGCATGTAAAGTATTGCAGTACAGCGGCCACGTAATTACGTTTACGTGTTCAGTGGACGTATCTGCCATTATTGGTTTATTAGTATAAATTATTTCTGTGCTTTATTCGTTTCAACGTTTCTGCGAGTTCTCTCCATTTAATCTATTAAAATTGTAATTTTTTATTTTTTTTATTATTTTTTTTTTATTTATAATTTTTTTATTTATTTATAATTTTTTTTTTTATAAGAAAAACTAGTGTTCGTGTCCCAGTTGCAGCCATTATATTTGATTATTTTTCTTGTTTATTTTCACATAAAAAAAATGGAATATTATTGTTATCTTCTTCTTCAATGATATATTAAAATTGTAATTTAAATCAAATTTTCCTTACAACTTTCTGTCCAGAAAAATCTTTCCCACAGGAACCCTTCCACACACTTTTCAATCAATGATCATCTAGTGCATCAGTTTTCAACCTGTGGTACGCGTACCCCTTTGGGTACGTGAAGCAAAACTTGGGGGTACGCAATATCGTGGCACAAATGCAGGTTTTAAAACTCTGTCCAATGTTTTCAAATTTCGGCGGCTTACGCTCGGTGGTTTAGCAGCGTCTGCCGCGCCGCTGTACGCCAGTCAGTCAGCTCAGTTTAGCCAGTCACGCAGTTTAACACACATACATGATAAAAAAATTTACAAAATATTTTGAGGTTGAAAAAATTCATTCTCTCAATACACTTTGTGAGTCTGGAGTTGTGCATGGAGAGTATGATTTTTTTGTCGAAATAAAAATACGTGGAACAAGATTTGTTCGATTTCGAATGTAGAATCAATGATTAAAAATGACCGAAGTCGTGTTACACTCTGTATAAAATTGCATTATTTGTGTGACTTGATTGTTAAATTCATTCACTTGACAGTTTAAAAAATCACAAATGCCACATGTCTTTCATTAAACGTGTACACAAGATAGATAGAGGGTAAACAATAAATTTGTAGTAAGAGTCAAGGGGTACGCAGGATCAAAAAGATTTACAACCGCTGCAATTGATCCATGCTATGCAATTGTACTATTTAAGTATAATAAATACAGAACGATACAGGAACAACTTTTCAACCCAAATGGAAAAAATAATTCACCGACTGTAGATAGAACTCCTAACTGGACCGATAAATCCTACTGATCCCTCATTATAAATATTCAAAAAATCTTTCGTAATCCTACATGTACTTAAAATGACTGATTTTTGTATTTTTATGTATAAATTCTTTGACAAATCTAATAAGCCTAAATTTTGAATGAGAGAGCTAGGTATGAAATGATGCCAGTAGCCGAAATAATAAATGGTAATATTTTTATAGTCTGAGAATGCCAAATTCTTTTAATCTCATTTCCTAAATCTGTATATTTTCTTATTTTTCAGAAATAGATTTTTTAATATTAATTTAATATAATATAAAAATGGTCTTTAAGTACGGATAACAGTTATTGCATTTACTGAACATGCAAGCGGAACGTTTGGCGTTACAAATCCGTGCATTTTATTAGCTGTCAAGTGAACAGGTTTTTGTTGGGTGATTTCTGTACAACAAATCCGTGATGATTTAAAAGTAGCTGTTGCGTCTACTGAACATGGAAACGGAATTGCGCGTGCCGGTCTGGGCCACAAAAGCATTTCGTATATTATGCAGTAGTTCTGTGAAAATACTCCGTCAGCAGATATCTTATAAAAGGTTTAAAGCGCTTATTTAGTTGGTAAAAGTTATGGAGATATTTTAACTTTCGAGCTGAAATTTTACTTTTCTTTTAAATTACTAAAATTTGCCTCATAATATTATTAGCGTTTACAGTTGTAATGTGAATTGTAAATGTCTACCCCAGCAAATTAATCATTAGATAAACTAGAAATTTTAGAAAAGATTGTGTATGGGAATTTAAGTATTGTCGATAATCAAGAGATTACCAATAAAATACTTTTAACCTGTTAAATTTAATCCCATTGGAAACTCCCACCCCTGTTCTATCATTATTTGCTCACTACGACTTTAATGTTTACCTTAATTCTGAAGAGGTGATCATTGTTTACGAAACATGTAGGTTTTTGAAAAACTAAACCATCAAGAGTCCCAACTGCTCCCGAAGACGATGGAGGAGGGAAAATTCCTGGATGTTCAGTTCTGGCCACCAAATAATGCCATTTTAAACAACTGCAACGTTTCATTTCTGAATGGTGGTCTCAGGTCGTATACTGATAGTATCTTGCATTCTGGAACGTGTCTTAATATAACTTTTATTATTTTTAATTTATTGCGTTGTAAAACAACACAAATAAATCAAATAAAATTTACAAGCGCATGCCGGTATCTGAACCCGCGATTGGATTGATAGTCCTACCTAAACAATAAAAATGGTTAAAACTAAGAGTTTTACATATTTATATTTTGTTGCAATGAATTTCCGTCGTTTTACATAGGTGAGACAACTGAAAAAATAAAAAATTGTAATCACGAAACATTTATGATATTTATAACTCAGATGCGGGGCATACGTCATTCCTATGTCGACCTAGGTTAAATTGTCGTGAAAACAAACTTATGTGCCCAAGCGGTTAAATAAACACAGTTTGCCAATCATCTCATTTCCACTGATTAAACTTTTGAAAAGGGCACAGGGTTAAAATTCTTCACAGTAAATGAAAAACAAAAAAAAATACTTAAAACTTAGAAGCAATTGAAATTAGAAAATCCTCAAAAAATAACGCTGGTATATTGAATAACCAAATTAGTTTATATTTTAGTCCTAATTTCCAGTAAAGCACTCTGTTCTTCCCTTTATTAACCTGCCTTTAAAACACCTTATTTTTTAGTGTATATTGGTCAATATTTTGTATCATATGTTAGTTTTAATATTCTCCTGACGAAGGAAGGGTTTAATAAGTTTAATTAAAATTAAAGTGGTCTAAAACAAATTTATGAATTTTTACTCAATGTTTTTATGTTTTAATTGATTTAAATTTACAATAATCTAACAAACACAAGTCTCAGACAAAATTGTGTTAAAATTACTAAAATATATTCTTGGTAGAGGAAATCTTTAACATGTAAACTTTCTTTGAATCATCCGTCAATTTAAGCTGAAGAACGCTACATTATATTTCTGAAAACCTGGTGTAACCTAAATGGAATACCTACCTCAATAAAGCCATTGTTTAGTCGACTTCTTGTCTACCGACGGATATCTTTATTGAAGGATGCTCCAATAACTTCTTTGTTCGGTGACAATGGGATATCCGATTTGGTTTGAATCTGTAAATTATTCATTTTACGTAAAGTTTGCTTCACAATAATTGTGAATTGTTCATCAAAATGACATTGGAGATTTCCTGTTTTACGTAAATTAATATTCGTGTTTATTTACGAACAATAAAATATTGACTCAAACGATATACGAATGAAAACGTTAGCTTGAAATAAATTGTTTTTTTCCCTGCGTGTCCTTTCCTATGCGTCCCCGTTATCGCCCCCTTCCCTTCATCCTCCTACCGCGTCCTTTTTCCTCCCCTTCTTCCGCATTCCTTTTCCACCTTCACCATCTTTACCCTTCCACCTACGTTCCTTTTACCATCCCCTTTCCACATTCACTCCTTATCGCTAAACTATATGAAATACACACATTTTTCAAACAAATCTCTCGCCACCATTTTTATTTTAAATTTCATAACGCCCGAGTAATAAATATAAAACTTCACGGGCACACATTAATCATTAAAGTCGGACGAATGTAGAAAATAATTTCATAACGCCAGAGCTCACAATTACGCTTACAAATTTTCGAGTGCGTGCGCACAACAAATTACCAAACTTTCATCGTTATCGGATGAATGGTTTAGTAAATAATAATTTATTTATTTATTTAACTTTTTTATTCCAACAGGACTCAGAGGATAGAAGCAATTCCAGTCTTCCATATTAAGTATACAAATTGCATTAAGTATACAAATTGCATCATCCGTAGTTTTGGTTTAATGGGGGTCGAGCCAATCGGACGCAGCCACGGCAACGATGTTGGTTGACTTACGTGTCCCGTCCCTGAAGCTGGCTAGTCGGTGGCGAAGTAAGGCGGGGGATAAGTGCTCCCCACCTTCTGCGAACATCGTGGAGGCACTGCAGAACCTTGATAGTTGCATAAGTTACCTATATGCATTGTTGTAGCGCACCCTCAGCTTGTCCCACACGGAGAAAAATGTTACTCTAAAATACGATCATTTTATTCGTAAAAACGGTTAAAAACGGGACTGCAGTTCTTGCGAACAAATAAACAGTGTTTTAATGTTTATTGGCGGGAAAATGTAATAATAATTTGTTGGTATACGTACGAAATTACGGATGAAATTGGCGTTTTGTATGGGAGGAACATAAAATTGATTATTTTTATACATATGAAATTGGCATTTTGTATGGGAGGAACATAAAGTCGTTTATTATTATAATATATTTATTTAATCAAAGTATGTACCATTGGAAACCATTCGGACGGGAATCAATAAAATCTTTGAAGGGGGTTCGGACTGCCCCATCGGAGTTGAATTTTTTCCCTTGCAAAAAGTTATCCAAATTTCGAAAAAAATGGTAATCTGTTGGGGCAAAGTCCGGTGAGTACGGTGCATGTCTTAGACATTCCAATTGAAGCCCCTCTAATTTGGTAGCCGTCTGTTATGCAGTGTGTGGTCTAGCGTTATCATGAAGCAGCAGTGGCCTAGAGCGATTAACCAGCCTCGGTTGTATAACTCGGACGTGGTTTGCGATGGATCCGCTTCCACAATAGCCTTCAATTCTTCATTATCAACTTTAGTCTCCGGCCGTCCACGGGGCTTGTTCTGCAGGTCAAAATTTCCAGAACGAAAACGTTGGAACCAAAAACGCACTGTGTTTTCTTTTGCGGCACCGTCGCCATACACATCATTAATCATTCGAGCCGTTTCTGCAGCACTAGTGCCACGGTGGAACTAGCACTCGTAAATAACGCGATATTTTAAGTTTTCCATTTTGTAAACTAAGTGACGCAAAGAAAAAAAACAATTAAGGAAAAAACAAATGAATTATAATTTTCGAAACACAAATACATGCGTAAATAGCTGTATAAATTTGAATTTGGAATTCCTAACCAAAGAGAAGATATTTGAGATCAAAGTTGCCAGTACGGCAAAACGCCAATTTCATATTTGAGGATCTAATATAAAGAAAAATAAATAAATATCATAAGTAAGCGTTTTGTTTGTGTTCCAACGTTAATCGGTCATTAGTAACTTAAATTTAATTTAACTTTAATTTAAGATGCTTTCTTTTTAAATTAATACTAAAACAAATAAAGTAGCACATACACGTACTAGATATTTTCTATACCTTTGGCTTAAAAAAATATTATTCACTTTGGTTGTGCTATTCAGCATCTACTCCAAACGATGATAAGATTGTTGAAAATTTCGTCAGTGCTACTTCTTGGGAATTTCGATATAATGTTCATTACGCCTTTTTAAGTTTTAATTAATACACTTAAAAATGGCGATACAAAATATCTGCTTTTGACATTTTAAAGTTTGTTGAACTTCGAAAGGATGAACGAAGAAATTGTACAAAGTGAATGATCCAATATACGCCAGTCAGCTCAGCCGAAATGAGAAAATATGGCGAGATCCCTCACTAAGTACCGCCATATCAAATTCTCTTCAAGAAGGAGGGTATTAAATGCGTGTGTTGTTGTGGGGGTGGAGGTAATATTACATTACACTGGAAAAAACCTAAAAGCTGTCAACGTCCGTCACTTGAAAGTATTTTAATATCAAAACGTGAAAAATGATGAGATTATAATGCGTATTACCGTAATTTGTATTCGTAAATAATATCGAGAGTGATAATACATTTTTGCGATCATTCTTGAAGCCTTTTTATGGATACAAAATGTATTTGTTATAGTAAACACCTATTGATCCTGCATATGTGGGGCTTAAAAGCAAAAACGTAAATGACGAAATTGAGTTATAAATGCCAATCTATGCGCAATGTCCGTAGCTACAAGATGGTTTTTGAGATTCTTAAAAAAAACAACCGCAAATCATGGAAAAATCGAAATGAAAATAGGGTTTAGGTGAAAATCACCACTTTCCACAACGATTAATAAGCAAAATCACCACTCTCCATAAAAGCCAATCACAAGCCTGAATTCAAAATAAATTCAATGTGAACAATGCACACATTATTACAACCTTTTTTTATTATAATATTTCACTTTGAATTATAACTTTTTAAGATTTTACTTAAAAAATCACACGAAAAAAGCGAAGCATTCTGTAATCGATTTTTTGTCATTTACCGATAACATTACTTTTGGAGAGTGGCGTTTTTGCTTCTAAGGCCCTCATATGTTCGTTTGATATTATTATAATAACAGTATTTGGATGATTTGTTTAAAGCGTCGTTTTTGTGAAAAATCACCTCAAGGGCGCTGTACAACTATATAATATATATTTCTACAATCTTACTTCTAACTACAGACCAGACTAACTTATGGAAAAATTATTGCATCCACCGGTTCTTCGATCAATGATACAAAACTACATGTACAATGCATTTTGACAATGAATGCGATGGCGCGTAAAAATTAAAGTTATTTAAAAAAAAATATATATATATATATATATTTTTACTCTCTAAAGGCTATACATAGACAGGTCCATACTTACCTGGTGTGCTAGCACGGTCGCTCGATATGAAGTTACCGACCGATTGTCGATAACTTCTCATCGTTCCCTAGGACAACTGCAGATCTCAAACGTACAAACGACAGTTGATATCGAATATATTAAGGACACTTAGTCATTGTGAACTGTCACCTATTCGTTTGCGATCTGCAGTTGTCGTAGGGAACGATGAGAAGTTACCGATAGTTATCCTATCGATCGTTATAGAGCAAGCGTGCTAGGGCCTCTGGTACGTCACTTGAGAACTTGACATTGCTACATCTTCTTGGATAAATCCCAACTCTTTAAATTATATTTTTTGACTTTATGTCCGGGTTGAATCTTCCCCACAGGAAAAACTAAACTCTTTCACACACTTTTCCGCAAATGATCATCTAGTTAATCCACGCTGTGCAAGTGTATTATATAAGTATAATAAATACCAAACAATAGAAGAGCAACATGTCAACCTACCAGATACCAAATGGGAAAATAATTCACCGACTCCAGATATTTTCATATCAGAAGGTTAGGCCAAAACCAGTGATCTAGGGGGTTTTGGTTCGGCTCGGTAGAACTCCTAACTGGACCGATTAATCCTACTGATCCCTCAATATAAATATTTAAAAGATTTTTCGTAATCCTACATGTATTTAAAATGCTTGATTTTTGCATTTTTATATATGAATTCTTTGAAAAATCTAATAAGCCTAACTTTTGAATGAGAGAGCTACGTATAATGCCATTAGCCAAAATAATAAATGGTAATATTTTTATAGTCTGTGTTATTATTCATATTATTATTATTTATAATTATTCATGTTCTTATTATCCTGACCTTTGGTTTCGAAACATGTCGAAAATTGTGATTACATAAGTGGTGTACACAAATTGTTTTTAATTTAATAATTACTGATTTAAAAAAGGAGGTTAACGACCTAGCCACGGCATCAACACGTCGATTCGTTGATTTTAAAATATTAACAGAAATTTTAAAGCGAAATACTTTAACCCGTTCCTAATCTAATTGTACGAATAAATTAGCAATAGGTAATACGAGTTTGGCCGGAGTTCTGGGAACTACGGTTTTTGATAATTATTTCGCTTAGCATTTTCGTTTATATGGGTACATGTATTTTATTATCAAAAAGTGCAAATTAACCCCCCCCCTTATGCAATTAACCCCTCAGGCTAATTTTTTGGCTCTTGGGAACAACAGATATAGGTCTCATCGAAATCGTGAGTTACCCTTACTATCGTGTTGAGAAATACGGTATATACGGTGTTAGAATGAGAAAAAAACGACAAAAAAGTGAGGTGACGAAAACTTTTGCAATACATTTGTGTAAAGAAGTATTTACGTTTTTTTTTATTTATTTGTAATTTTAGGTAGAAAAAACGTTACATTTCAAAATCGATAGGTATACTTTTATTTCATTTATTTATAGAATACATGATAAAACATCAGAACATTTACATATATATGATACATTAAATCTCCATACTATGAGACTGGCTGTTTCATAGTGACCAATGTAATATTGTTAATCGCACCCCCGGAAATACAATGGCACAACTCAAAAAACATCTTTTTTCAGGAGAGCAGTTTGAATATCTCGTTTTAGTGTATTAAATCAGTTTATTAACAAATAAAAAAACATTCTTTTACGAAATTTGGGTAACCGTTATGCAATTTCATTGCATATTCGAGTTTATAATATTTATCCCATTTTTAAGGTATTTAAGGCAAATTTCGATTTTGTGCCGTTATTTTTGCGGAAATCTTTTTAATTTTTCAACTTATGCCCCAAAGTAGCATTATAAATCAGTCATAATCTTGTTTAAAACAGAGGCGTTTTAATTTTTAAACTTTTTTTTAATAGGCAATAATAACAAATAAAACATAAAAAACTAAAAAAGAATTCTTCTACCTCTTACACAGTACAGAGTGGTGAGAAAAAAATCGATTATAACCAGTTGTAGCTGTTTAAGCATCTGCAATAGTGGAGACCTTTAGATTTGTATAAAACCTATGATGGATACACAATATACATTAATTACAAAAAAAAAATATTTCGTCCAACATCATCAGCTGTTGCTAAATTAGCATCACCAATAGTGGAAACCTTTAAATTTATATAAAAATGATGATAATGGCTTGGAATGAGTGCTTCGCAAAGTGAAATTAAGTAATTGATTTTAGCTGAAGGAATAACAGGTGGGAGAAGGACAGAATTAAAGACTGACCGGTCAGTGGTTGAGTGTGCATCGCGTTTGGGTATCACCCAGGCGTTCCGTGTTCGATTCCTCGGCTGGCTAAGTCCTCCATCACAACACAAGCAACATCTTCCGCTTAGTGTGGTGGTAGTAGGAGATTTTAAATGTTGTTGGGTTATTCGTAACCAGGGAATGTTTGTCTTTCTTTGAGAAGAAAAAAAAGCATCTTGTCTACCTCTTTGGTGTTGTTTCTTAACGTTGATTGTTAGGTAATCTCCGTCAAAATGGTTTTACAAAATACCATAAATGGGCTTAACTTAGTTACATTAAACTTTTTCATATAACAGTTTCATTATTTTCATTGAATTTGAAATTCTTACCCACCAGGGTTGACAGATTTTACAGTAAAATAATTTTTCTGAAATCTATTCCTTAACCCCATACAGATGCTCTTTTTTGCCAATTGAAAAACAGGAACAAAAATTGATCCTAATTTAAGTGTCCTTTTTTGTTTCTTAACAACAGAATGCATCGCATCACTCATTTTGTGTGTTAGAAACTTGAGACTGATGCTTGGAATATTTAATCAGTGACACGATAAATAAACAAACTCACAATGTACTTATTTTTATTTTGGCCAAAACAATTGACCGCATAACATATCAATTCTCTTTCGGTACAATAGTTTTTTTAGGAATTCGAGAATACACGAACCGATTTCGTTACTTCCACGTTTTGCCAACCCTTCATGCCACATGTAAAGTTAAATGATGAATTTTTCTTTTGTAGTAAAAACTATTAACTTCACCACATGGGGTTAGTAAAACGGTTTGTAGGTAAAACGAAGCTAGCTGTGATGCAATTTCCCGCAATTGCACTTGCTTATTCGTTACACTTTGCGTAAGTGAAATAATCTTAACAAAATAAAAATATAAAATGCATATTATATAAAATGTACAATTAACCATGAGGTGGAGAAGGACAAGTTATCCACAAATAATATAATCACCTAGAATAATTATTGACGTTTGGTAAAATACCTTGTTATCTAGTCGTATTTGTATATTTTGTGTCATTTGTACCATTCTTTTGTATTTGATAATTTGGAGGCGGGAATGGGTACTGCCGCCCCGAGAACTATTTATCGAACTCTTCCATAGGTCACCCACAGTAGTTCGCTTCGTTTGGTGACTTAGCAGGGGTGCCCGGGTTCATGGGGTGAGGTTTGTCTAGGTCTTGGCCATGGATGATCTGGACACACTGAACCCTAGATTTCTACCCAACCCTCATATATTTTTCCTTCCCAGAACTTCCTCTCCTTCCTTTCCTTAAAAATACCCGCTACACAGCATCCCCAAAGACAAAGGTCCTGGAGAAATTACTTTTCCTCAGGGCCTCCTGCGTGGGAGTTACTGTAATAAAATAAAAAAAATTCACAATCCTGGGAGTTTGGCTGGATCTCATAATGTATTATTTAATGTCTTACGTAACTGAAAATACCAAAAAAAAAGCCTTTTGTCTTAATAAAAAGCTTACCGTCTAAAAAAACCGCGCCGCCGAAAAGCTAGTCGAACTTATTCTATGAGTTAAGACCGTAGAAATCCAAAAACATTCGCAAAAATATTGGCACAACTCGACGTTGACGTGAAGTTAGCTCACTTGTGCCCAGTTATGTGTATTATGTTCCGCGAAAACAATGGCACAATGATCATTGTGCCACTATTTTTGAATGAATTTGAGTAAAAAATGAAAATAACACAATGACATTTTCGCTTTTAAAGCCTCTAAAATATTTTTAAGAATTATGCCGTTTTTTTCTAGGATAAAAAAGACATCTAGGAACATTTCTGCATACTTAACTCAAAAATGCCATTTTTGGACTTGTGCCACTGTATTCGCTCAGGTGCGATATGTAAGGTCTAGTGTGAACATATTAAATATATATGTTGAAAATAGGAATGATTAAATTGAAAAAAAAATATTAAATTGAAATAGACAATAAAATAATAGAAAAAGGAAAAACCAAAATAAAAAAGACAATAAAAAGAGTTTTATAAAATTATTTATAACTTTCGTATTATAAAATTAAAAAGCATATTTCATCACCTTTCGAAAATAATTTTCGGATACCTTGACAAATATTCCATTTAATTGGATTTTATTACAAAGCGGAGATTTTCAACTTTCTGAAAAAATATGCCCGAGGCCTGAGGGAATAATATTTTGCCTCAACTTACGATATTTTTCCGGATATCATGTCTTCATTGGGGATGCTGAGATATAGGTCTGGATCGGGAAAGCTTGGAGTGCACCTGGGTGAAGAATGCCGATAACTTGTCATTGTTTCCGAGCATGACTGCAGATCACTGAATTATAAATATACTCTTTATACAGCATCCCCAAAAATGACAGACCCTGAGGGGAAGTATTTTCTTCAGGGTCTCCCTTTTCAGGGTATTTTCTTCAGGATGTGCGGAACTAATGTGTAAGCAAAGTGGATCACAAAAATTAAACACCAACGGGTGTTCCGCTCATCGGTCTGTTAACAACGGATTCCCAATCAGACGAACATCCTCCTTGGCAAAGATCAAGTAAGTTTATTAGGTATTTTGGGGTTCCCAGAAGTGACTCGACCAGATTTAATTGTTGCACTTTACTGAGATTTGTATAGGGTTAGCAGCTGGTAACAATTGAAGAATTTCTATCCTTGTACAAGACGCCCAGTTTCTTTGAAGTGAAATTTTCTCTGGCTTCTGTTCAGCTCAGATATTAAAGCCGATCTGATACACTCCAAGCATTTCAATAATGTCTTTTTTAGTACCCAAGCATTGTAAATTAAATCTTTAATTCAAGCGACTAAATTACAATTATAAAATCGTAGAAATAAACCGAATCCTTGTCGCAAACAGCTGTCTGACAACTTTGCACACAAACTTGAGCCACACTCTTGTATGCAGAGTTTATTATCCTCGCTTGAAAGAAGCCAGGGTGAGTTATCGTCCTTTAGCCACCCCCGTCTTGATGGGGTGGTACCTCTCAGGATGCAGATACCGGGTGAGATTCATTTCCATTAAGTCAGACAAGGAGGTAAGTGCCACCGCAGTTGGGGTGGAAATAAGAACTTGAGGGTGGACTGACAAAATAACCACAACTCAAGAAGGAGAATTGTCGCGGTGACTATTGTTCGTATTTTATTAATGAAATGGGTTGATGCATTAGTTTCGTGGAGTTTTACGTTTCATACACCACAATGATTTGGAAAGTTATTTATTTAAAAATGAAAAGTAGTTGTAACCACTTTTATTATTTTAAAAATCAACTTCTGTCATAAGACATGCCATACCTCGTAAGGGTTTACTTAAAAATAATTACAACAATAGTTTTAAAGATGTCAATTGATGGATGTGAGTCGTAAGGGGGTTTTAGGGCGTAATTTACAAAGTGAATACATTTAATAACGGGTCTAATTTCCAAGATTAAAAATTTTACTAAACATAACTTAAAAATTATTATTATTAATTGATAAACTAAACTAAGCGATAATTCTTGAATGAAACATCAGTATATATTGAATTAATTGGCGGGTAAGAGATAAGCCGCCGTACCTAAGTGGTTAGAGCTCCTCACCGGCAATCAGAGGGACATAGGTCCGAGTCCCGTCGGCGGCATGTATCTTTTCTCGGGAGGTTTTTTCAATATGGATGAGTGTTTCGGACTGATGATTATTGCTTATAATAACTTAACAACTTTCAGATAGCATTGTGGCAGTTCTAATCCATTGTTAAAATCAAAAATATGGCTTGTCTCCAATAAACGAGCAGCAAACTCTGAGAAAATATTACTATTTAAACACCGCGTATGCTCCTTTTATCTAATTTAAAAGATCCTCAAAGTTTTATCTTCAAAAAAAATTTATACAATCTTTACAATTAAATTTATGGATAATTTTTTTTTATAACTTTAGGTCTCTATCCTTCTTATTTACACGTCGTTTTTTAGTTTATTTATTTCATTTGGATATTTTATTTATTAGAAACGATATTTTCCCCCATTTTTTTTTCCTTATGATAATTTTGAAACGGATAAATATATAACTTGTTGTGTTTATAGAAGATATTTATTTACATAGAGCTTAGATTATCACTTGTACAAATCATTGAATTGTATCAAATCAAAACATTGGGCGGTCCTTTTAATAGATTCCTCTATCTTAATAAACGGATTGCTATCTTTAAAGCACAGGCGCCTATCCGAATTTAAAAGGAAGATGCTCCAAGGAGTGTCCTTGATTCCTTCGGCACCGGTACACATTCGGGAAACACGCTGAACGCGCATTTGTACAATGTTGACATTTGCCAAATGAGAAGAGGTAGCTTCTACCACTTGTTGTGGAACAATTTGCGGGCCTCTGTGTTTTCGCCCTCCTACGAGATAGGTCTCTTCAAAACCCAGGTTCACTTCTTCATTTCTATAAAAAGACCGTCCACACAATACACATCCCAAAGAGAAATTATTTTCCTTAGGGACTAAAAAAATTTTTAAAGAATTTTTAACATTTTCTCCTCCATTTGATAATTATTGTAAAATCTTACTTTTATTTACGCACCAGACTTTTCGGTCCGGGTTTAGTTTTCCCCATAGCAAAAACTAAACCCTTTCACACACTTTTCCATAAAAATTATCATCTAGTAAATCCACGCTACGCAAGTATATTATATAAGTATAATTGATTCAAAACAATACAAGAACAACATACCTATCAATCTATTAAATGGGAAAATAATTCACCGACTACAGATATTTTCATATCGGAGGGTTCGGCTCGGTGGAATTCCTAATTTGACCGATAAATCCTACTGATCCCTCAATATAAATATTTAAAAAATAATAACATTATTATTTCAAATCAGAAGGTTGACGACTTCCACATTCAAATAACCAAAATTCTTCAAGCTTGAAACCAAAATATTGCCATAAACTTAGTTTTGAAAATAATATTTTATTAAATATCCTGTGGCCATTCTGCCGAGGCCATTTTGTAATAAATGAATTCGTAAACTGAATTACATTTTACCGTATCTATTTTTCAGAAGGCTACTGCTATTATCGGGGTATAAAATCCAAGACGTCTGGAACCCGAGACTGTTAGGGTAACTGTCCAGATTGAGTTAACTTGTAATCTCTCCACAGGCAAATGTTAATTTAGATGCTTGAATAATGCAAAGGGGAGAGTCGTCGCACTCCAGGGAGATAGTTTAGAGTCTTGGAGAAATCAAACAAGGATCGTTAGCCGGTGTAATGCATCTGGACTCTCTGAGATGACCAAAACTAATGAAATATTGTTGACTTGATAATAGACTGTAAAATGAATCCTATAGAGATGAGACCCTTGAGGCGTATGCGTGGTAAAAACATTGCATAAAAAGTTGTAGATCAACAAAAAATTAAAGCGTAACAGTTTTAAATGTTAACATCACACAAAAGTCCCAACTACTCCCGTCTGTAGTCAGTGAGTCTTTGGTATCCCCAATCGGGGTATTTTGTGAGGTTGAGGTAAAGGAGATAGGGAAGAGGGAGCTTGGTCACCAAACACGGCTAAAGCCATTTAAAGTAATGTTTCAAATCTGAATGGTGGTCTTATCCTAGGGTCTTCGATCTAAAACGTGCCGCAAATAAACAACATATAATTTATTTATTTTTTAATTGTGAAATATCACAAATCAATCAAATAAAATTTTGTTGCGCACGTCGGGATTCGAACCCGCGACCTTCGGATAATTAGTGGACAGCCCAACCTCTCGTCATAAGATAAGATTAAGAAAATGACAGTGCAATTTTAGTGTGTTGAGCGGATTAATGGAAAAAGGAGCGAAAGCAGGATAGAAGTTGAAGTGTCTACCATATCTGCCTACTCCCGTGAGAAACATTTTGATGGTTAGTTATTTTAATAGATTATATATTATAATAGTATAAGTAACCCCCTGCACTCCCTCCAGTCTCATAACGTACTCCAATCGGAGATTCAAACGGCTCTGCGCATTAAGGACTCCTGTGAGGTACTCACTTAGTTTTTTTTAATCTTTAAAATTAGAAAATTTCAACAAATAAATAAAGTAAAATACTAGGTAAAATCAAAAAATAATGAAATCCTCTAATATTTTTAGCACATTGTCGGTTGCAGAAAAACGATATTCCATGTAATAGAAAAAAATAACCAGTGTCAAAAACCAATCAGAAATTAGAAAAAAGCACTTAACAATCTCAAAATTAAATACAACTTTTACCCAGAAAAACCATAACTTTCTTTCTAAAAAATTGTATAACACCCTTCCAAACGAAAGGAAAAACATAATGGAGTTAAAAAAAATAAAAATTGAGTAACTAAAAATGTTAGTAATTATATTATTTATTTGGAATTTGAATTTAAATATTATTATTAATTATTTATTATATTTGTTATAATACATTATATTAGAGGCACTGCTTAAAACCAGCTGCATTCCGGGAGAAATCCTGATTATATACAAAAAATAATACAGAAAAGAATAAAGAATAAATGTATATAGAAAAGATGTATGCATATTTAAAAACCTATCGATAAATAAATGTTTTTATTTTATTATTATTAATATTTTGAAGATAAAGATTTTATATCACATAGCACTCTTCTTAGGGTGAATTGCCTTACAGTCAACAAACATAAAGATTTTATATCACATAACACTCTTCTTAGGGTGAATTGCCTTACAGTCAACAAACATAAAGATTTTATATCACATAACACTCTTCTTAGGGTGAATTGCCTTATATAAAAAAAAAGATTTTATATTTTATTTCGTTTTTATTTGCCAAACTGAGGACTCCAACTTGGAGAAACTCATATTCACTGGCAAGGTGGAAGGCAGAAGAAGTAGAGGAAGGTCACCAATGCGCTGGAGTGACCAAGTATTACTGGCGTTCGGCAAGTCAGTGTCCGCAGCTCTCCAATCAGCGCAGAACAGCGAAGAATTGAGGATTCTTGTCCACCATGGAAGTTGGAGTAGCGTCGCTCGAGTGCCACCATAGCACGGGGACAGTCGGCACGCTTCCTTCCCCCTCTGTTTCTATTATTTCCAACCTTGCTGTTTTAAAAGCACAGTCTTAACATATCTGCTAATTCGCTATTCACCTGATCTGCTTCCTTTTGTACTCTCCCAATCACTTGATCGAAGAACACTGTTCATTAAACACTTTACAGTCGGCAGTAAAGCGATGTGGGACGGGACGGACGTGCTTAAAGCCCGTAATCACTGCTTACTAAATTAGGCGATAAATCCAGCTATTATCAGAAATAAAATAATTATATTTAATTTAAAATAAAACAATAACTTTGTATACACCACTTTTATTTTTTTATACTTAATGCCGACCGGGTTTCGCTACAACCGTAGCTTCTTCAAGCAGAGATTATACTGCCCTGAAGAAGCTACGGTTGCAGCGAAACCCGGTCGGCATTAAGTATAAAAAAATAAAAGTGGTGTATACAAAGTTATTGTTTTATTTTAAATTATAATGTCACATCACAAAGTAACTGCTTCATACGAACAAAAAATATATTTAAGTTCGCACTAAACCTTTAAACCTGTGTTTCTCAACCTTAATTATCCCGTTGCCCTCTTCAACCCTTCAAAAAGTGCCAACCCCCCACCCCACTCCCCTTGCCCACAGAAAAATAAACAGATTTTTAAATAGTTCCAAATAAAATGTCAGGTGAAAGATGCATGCAAATGTAAGAAGTGTCCGAGTTTTTTTTTCGCACCCCTTTTCTGAATGAACAGCAGGAAGTGCTCACGCACATATTAAGATTATCGGTAGGTAAATTCATCCTGATTGCAAGGAATTCTCAAATATTAGGAAGAAAAATGCATTCATACACTCGTACGTATTTGGTTTACAGTAGAACGTTATTGTTGCCAACTACAAACGTACTGTAATTAATGTTTGAATAACTGTATTTAGTGCTTTTTTGTATGTTTATTTTTATGATTGTGCGTGTTATTAAGTTTACATGTATTTTTTTAAAATTTTATAATTACACGGAGAAAAATGTAAGAATAATTTGTTGGTGTACGTACGAAATTACGTATACCAACTAATTATTCTTACATGTTCCCGCCAATAAACATTGAAACCCTGTTAATTTGTTCGTAAGAACTTCAGTCCCGTTTTTACTATTAAAATGATCGTTTTTCGGAAAAAAATTTTCTCCGTGTATAAAGCAGCACATAAATAAATACCTACCGTTAACGTACATAAAAAAATGCAAAAGTATTAAATAAGGTAAACAAATTCGTATGGAAGTAGAAAAAAAGGTTTTCACCAAGAATCACTATCATTCGCTATGGGACACATTAAAAAAAATAATGCGTTTTTTAAATTTTATACCTTCCAAGCTATTTCAATTTTATGTAAATGTGGTTATGTACGAGTATGTACTCAATTTGCGAAAAAAATATCATTTTGTATTACTCAGCATGTAAATGTATTTATTTTTTAAATTTTGAATTAGTCATTTCGTAGACATCTACTCTCGAATGAGAATAAGTAGCGGTCCACCTATCTACTAGTTAGTTCAGAAAAGTTCCGCCTTTACTAGCAGTGTATCAAATAACGCATCTTTGTTTGAAAATTTAAGAGATTTAATTGAAAACTTCAACACCAGTTGCTCCACAGAAGTCGGACGAGCTAAGTCCCGGTACAATAAAACCTGTTGATCTTTTTAGTTCTGATTTAAAATCGCCCACTTTTCATAAGGGATTAGTCTAGCTTTATCGAGTTCCACCTTTGACATTTCAATCCTTAAATGCCAACCTTCCAGCTTGGAAACTTTTTAAGACTATCAAATAGCAACTTACATTCCGTACTAAGCAAAAGAATGAAAGCTTTTTAGAACTTATATAAAATAAGTCATTAAACGCCATTAAAGAAATGTCTTTTGGATTTTTCCCTTCCGGACCGCGACGGTACTGAAATTTTAAAAAACGGACCCCTAATGAAAGTATTTTGTGACCCCTGTTATTGAACAATTTTTTAAATGAAATGCCCATATTACTTCTATGTTAATTTTATTTTGATCTAACAATTTGATAATGTAAATTTATAAAATACGAAAAATCTATTCGATCCAATTATCTCACAACAAAATTCAACTCCGGGATTCAAATGTAATGGAGACATATATGATAAAATGAAATTGATCTCAATTCTCAGATCTTATATTCGCAAACCACGATCACGTAATGCTTGAAATATAGAATACAAAATTTGAAATACTTTTCCGTTCTCCGCCTGTTACACAAATCCCGATTACGTGTTAACCCACGCAGATTTTAAAGTTCGATAAATGGACACCTGACAACATTATCCCTCTGTAATTATACAAAAAAAAACAAGTATTTCCCTCTCTTGTATATACCCCAAATCCACGTGACTATGACGAAGTTCGTTTCATTATTTTGTAAACATTTCAATAAGAGAATTACAATAATAAATTTTGGACCAAATGTAGCATATTTATATAATTAATAAGGTATAACCAGACAATACCGGAAATTTGTCCTTTTTAGATAAAATTCTAGAGGTATTGACTCTTTTTTACAAAAAAACCTAAATGGATTTTGAAAGATTGTATTTTATCTGGTAAACGAACTTTAAAATTTTGAAAAACTAAGTTTATTTTTAATATACTAACGTTATACCGTTGGTCAATTTTCAAACGAAATATTGTATTAAACACACATTTCAAGTCATATCACACAGCAAAATAAATCAATACATAATCTAGTTAAGACACTTTAATTTTAGTTTAAATAAAATCATTTAATTAAAATAAATCCGAGAACGAGTGTTGTGACGAAAATATCTCAGTTTTTTAAAAATTTATTTAAGGTCTTACAAACTAAAATATTTCCTTTTTTTTACACACTTATTTTGTTTAGACACCATAAATACTTACAAGAAGTACATGATATTTAATAATTTATCATCGAGCATTTTTATTGCTTACTTGAATTTAGGTATAAATTAAAGCAAGTTTTTAATGAAATAAATCGACATAAAATTTTTACTTTAAAAATAATCGACCTTTCTCATAGGAACCTCCCTGTACAGTTGCAAGCATTTTGTAACTTTCATTCTCAGCCACTGGCCAATGGGTCTTAGGAGCTGTTGCATAAATTTCTGTATCCTTTCTATTTATTTACAACGTAAGAACTTGTTTCTCTCTTTTGTTTTTCTGAATCGTGCGCTTTGTCATGTTTTATTCACCTATAAATTTCTCTATTAACCTACCTATTATTTTTTTTACGCCATCTGCAATTTCAATACTGATTTCTATTTTCTTATTATGTTATTTTCATTTAAATTTATCTTTATATCATTCATTTATAATGTTCATTTATTTAAGTTTATCTTTTTTTATTTAAAATTGTATCACACAATTATTATGTAAAATCCCATCAGGGCGTTAAAAATTAATATTTAAAAAAAATATTATAAAACAATTGAGGTGAATAAATGTCACACATCATTTATGACGTCCCAAAAAAAAAAAACCCCGCTACCCTTTTGGGAGTAATGTGTCAAAAATTACAACTCTTCGAGGTTCGGAATCTAGACACCATTATTTTTGTAAAAAAATATATACAACCTATTTGATTATTTTAAATAACTGAAATATGCCATGTCTGAATCATTAGATTTAAAAAAATATTTATATAAATATGTAGGTTTGTATATTTATGTATATATGTATGTACGTGTGTATGTATATTGTATATGTATGTATACTTATGTAAATGTATGTGTATGTATGTAAATCTATATATATTTATAGATAAGAATTCATAATATTTTTAGAATTTTAATTTTTAAAAATCCCAGAAATTCCTGCAAAATCAATTACCTCCTACACGTATGTAGTATATTTTTTATTTTTAATATTTTTATTTTAACCACCACTGTTTTAATACCCACATATTATAATCCCACGCACAGGCTTCACCTTTGAGGGATTTTTTTTGTTACTCTCTTCATTTACGTTATTATGTATGTACCTACCTGTAAACGTATGTATCAGAGAATTAGATAATAAAAAAATGTTTTTTTTTTTAATATGGAGTGTCACAAAGCTGACTACAGCTTTGTGATGCAATGTTAGAAAAAGTACTCGATTTTGAGAAAACATCGATGTTTCTAACCGATGCATCGGAAAAAACCTCGATGTATTGCATCGAAAAAAAACATCGATGTATTTTCTAATCGGACACCCCTACCGGATACCCCTTTTGGACACCTTGTATATAGTCAGAAACAATCCTTCACCACGCCTTCTTCTGACGGATCCATTGCCTACGTTCGTAATCTCTTCTCCCCGTCAACAAATAGGGCACTTTCCCGAAGGTACTAAATCTCTGATTCCAGACGTAGATTGCCCAGTCGAGGCAACAAGTCGATAAAATTTTGTGCTAGCACTAAAACGCAGAAAGGCCACTACTGTGAACTTTGAACAAAGCCTTAAAGCAGAGACTCCCAACTCCCAACCTTATTTGGCCCATGGTCAAATTTTTAAATATAAAACAGCATTTCGTAGCAAAAAAAAAATTGAACGAAATCTTTTGGAATTTTATGAAACGGAAATTAAATCAAGCGTAGATGTCAACAAAAAAAAGTTTATGTCTACAGTATTTATAATAAAGTAAATGCACAAATAATGCATTTGGCCATGTATGATCGTGTGAGGAATGTGGAGATCCGAAAAGAATGCAAGGCCAATGTGAGCGTCATAAGTAAGATTAAGAAAGGGACGCTTAGATGGTTTGGACATGTAGAGCGAATGAATAAAGAAAGGTTTGTCAAGAGAATATATAAGGCAAATGAGAATGGTAGAAGAAGTCGAGGACGCCCGAGGAAGACAAGGCACAATCAAATAAATAAAAAAAAATAAAAAAAATTATTTCAATTTTAAAAATGATTATTTTGGTTCCTAATAACTTGATCTCCATTGTTGTTAATTATTTAATACTTAAATTTAAATTTACGTATCTTTTGAGCAGTTTTTTTTTCGATTACTGTAAAATAACGCCTAGCCATTTCAAAAATTTAAGTTTTGAAATCCTCTATATTAATAAATTGGAAATTCACGTGTCATACAGTATATATTCTGGTTTAGTAATGTATAATTTCTATATCTTAGGAGTTTCAAAAAAATATAGTACTTTAGGATTCATAATATTTTGTCTTATACTAGCTTGTAAATGTGGAAATTCCAACTACGCAATTGTAAATGTTCTCCAAAATGCCCTGGAAAGAATCTCAGACTTGTTATCTCCCGAAAGAAACCATTCATCTGTTATGTATGAAATTACTAATGTTATCCAAAATGACCCTGGTAAAATAATTACATCTTGGCGATTCTTTCAAGGAAAATGAAACAATCCCGTCACTACAAATGCAACTACTAATGTTCTCAAAATTTATCTTGACAGAATCGCCATTCCTTTCCATTGTAAGAATATGTACTAAAACACAATTTGGCTGTCCTGAAACGGGAATCCTTCCCAGTTGGACAGACAAAGGATCATCTTGTATTGTATTGTTTGTAATAAAAGATAAAAAAATAAAAATAAATACTTGAGTCGGGCCATGTCAAGAGTCAGAATAATAGAAGAGAATGTATGAATCTGAATGAGGCGAGGAGTGGAGAGGAGTTTGGCGGTCTGTCCTCTCTGCCTACCCCTGCGGCGAAACAGCGTGATTGTTAGTTAGTTAGTTAGTTAGTTAGCCAAAAAATCATATTAAAGTCGCACATCGAAGCGCTTTTAACAAATTTGGTAGGTAATATTTATCGGATATACCCCTGCCTTAGGTCACTTCAACTGGTTCGCTACATTAGGTTATGTATCAGGGGTGCCAGGGTTCATGGAGGTGAGGTTTGTTTTGGTCTTGGCGGCGAATTCAGATACCCGCTTACTTCGTGGCGGGCCGGATCAGAAGAGACTGGTTGTGGGATACCTAGATCTCCTCATCGGCTTTTATCGCAGTGGGAGGTCATTTTCTCAACCATCTTACCCTTTTCCTTCCTATAACTTTTTCTATTTCTTTTACTTAAAGGTAACATAGGTCCTGATCGATTTTTTTCCTCAGGTCCTCACGTATGGAGCTATTGTAAAAAGGCACTAAAATTGCCCTGTAGGCGATATTGTACATTTGGGATTCACTGACTTAAAGGAAGTCATAAAATAGATGCTGATACAGTTATTTACTGCCGAACTGTATAAATTAATAGATTAGAACCGATAACTTATGTTATCTTAACCTCTTCGTCCCGGAAAGAAAAAAATCACACATGATCCGAAGGGGGGTCACTCGAGGCCCCAATTTGTTTTGCTTATTAAAGGGTGTTAATGACATAATTTGATGTAATTTGTTTTGGTAATTATTAAAGAGAAGTATATTCATCATATTCCAGTGGTCATACTGTAAATCGTTACATAAATAAAGTCATAATTAATATTCTAATGAATGTAGACCATAACGAGCATATTTCCATAGAAAACAGGGAAGGCGGGCCGATAACGGGCATCACTCTTTGTTCCCGAATCTCGACTGGTGATTGGCGACTACAGCGTAAGCGTCTGTGGCTAGTTTGTTGCATAGGGTGGTCTGAAAATGATGAATACATATATACATATATTTTTTTTTTACTTTTTAGATTATGAAAACTACTACCTACTACTAAACTAGGTACGGATGTTAAATATTTTCAAACAAATTGTTTATGTAGATATTTAATGCAGGTATTAAATTTAAACTCCTAATTTATGATTGTTTTTATTATAATTACATTAAGAGTATCTATCATCTAGCATCAAACCGCAGTGTGCATAATACACACACACATAATCATAAATTATGCGTTTGTTTGTATAGGTACATATTTCGTTTATAATTTTTCACTGTTCCATTTAAGTAGGTATGTTTTACATTTTTAACGGTTACGGTTTTTTCCGGCGTCATATTTTGTCAAATAAAATAGTAAAAAAATAAAATGTTTTTGCAACTTAAATAAGTAAATAATAAGGTATTCTTAAAGTGTTAAAATTCAATCTTGAAATAAATGATTTTTTATTGTAGCCTGAGAAATCTCCGTTTTTGATAAATAATATTTATGAGAGATCTGGAAACGGTATTTTTAAATTCGTAATAGGGTACATGTGAGAAACTGGTGAAACTTTCTCTTTTTATTAGTAATGACGGCCTCCATGGTCAAATGGTTAAGATTCTGGGTCGCGGTTTAAAATCCCAGTGAGCGCAACTAGATTAATTAATTTTGTGATATTTAATAAATAATTTATAAAATGCGTTCAGTATTGCCCTGGTGAAGGACCACCATTCAGAATCGAACGTTGCCTGAAATTACTTTAGTAGTTGTTTGGTAACAAGGTCTAAATATACGTGTACCTCTCCCCAACCCCACTGGCTTTAGCCTCATAACATACCGCAAATGGAGATGGAATGGAATATAGTTATTTCGTATGAAGTCTAGGTGTAAATGTAGGGATTGAATATATAAACAGGAATTTGCTGAAAATTATAATAAAAAATAGAAAAAGACCTTTCGTAAAACATACGTAATTTTAATTTACTTTTATATCCCACACACATAATATCGTGGTAAAATGAAGAAATTTACAAAAAGAAACCTCTTAATTTATTACAAAAATACACCTTAACATTTTAGGAACACATAAGGTAGGTACTCTATAATAAATGAGTTTAATGAAACAAACATAACTTGCAAAAATAATTACACATATAGTATAACGAACATACCTATTCTTGAAAGAAGGTAAGTACTGGTAAACTAGATATGTCGATCGTCCAGCTGATTAGTCAGACATCTCCAAATACTATGTTTTAAGATAATGAAGAAAGCAATGTTCGAATGCTCGTCATAAACCAAATGTTATGTACACGTGTCTGTATTTTATAAATTAAATACGCTATAAAATATAACACGGGAAGCATAACGGTTCGGTACATTAGTATGACATTACATTGAAATTTCCTACTAGTAACCCAGAAAACATATTTTTTGTTTGTTTATTCATTACAAGTTTTTCTGCATTGTATATGATTCGGTGTTGTCAATAAGTTATCTGAGCATTGTACCAGATAGAGGGTACACTTTTATATATAACTGCATACTCAACCCAAATTCCGATTATTCGGAGATGTCTGAATTATCAACTGGACGATACATATAATACACAAATCGTGTGATGAAAATCATACCTTGAAATGTAAGAAATTTATCCTTAATCGTATTATGCAACGCAAAATATTAATTAACCTTTTTGTGAGCCAGTGGAATGTAAAATAAACACCCGCACCAGTTTCCAAAATCGAACATGAATTAAACGAAAATTATAAACTTAAAGGACAATAATTTTTTACATAAAAATCACAATTTTTTAAAACACACACAAAACAATGAAAGTTAAAAAACAAACTTTAAACCCAACCAACATGGAATAAAATCAGCATTATTAAATACCGAATAAATCTGTCAGGGATTAATTTCTGGTACATACGAGTACTTGGGTAATCGAATAAATATACTCCAGAAGAAATTGTATGAAAAAATGAAATGCAATGTGATTACCACGAAATAATCAAATTTAAAATTAGGATCATATTTATAAAAAAAGACAAAACCAAAAAGGTGACATTAACAACACCATTTTCACGTAATTCGATGGAAAACATACAATAGAATGTTATAAAAAGGTATACTCAGCGCCCTTGAGGTGATTTTTCACAAAAACGGCGCTATACAAGTCATCCAATTATTATTATTTATTATTATTAACTATTGGATATGATTGATGTCCGGTGTTTGACAACATTTCACTTGGAAGGTGTTGCAGAGTGATGGCTACTGGCTACATGCTAATAGCAGAAGACTGCAAAAGTGAACTTGATGTTATGGAGAACATTGTAAAATTTATATCCAGTAATCAATAAACAATCGCAAAAATGAACAATTTCCAAATGACCATTATGCTTGGAGCAATTGAACCATTATACATAAATGTAAATGAAAAAAAAAATTTACATAGAAAAATTAGAAAGGTGCACCATGTCTAAAAAAGTAAAAGGACTTTTTATTAAAAAAAGTGACAAACAGAGAAATGATTAAAAGCACAAAAAATATGGAAGCAATATGTTTGTTTTTTATAGAAAAATATGTTGTTCATTCCCCAAATGTTAGTAAGTGACTACACGAATTATCATGAATGCTTGAACTATTTAAAATAAACGAATTTCAATGTAATTTATATTACATACGACCATTTTAGAAATGAAACAATTAGACAGAGAATACACCAAGATAACACAAACAATCAGTACACTCATTGAGTTTGTGTAAACAAATGAACATGAAAAAATGTTAAAATACTAGACAAACCTAAAATTACAATGCGATATTGCGATGACCAGAAAAAGAAGCAGCAAAAACACCAGAAAAAGATAATAAAATAAATTTCTAAAGGTCGATACAAAATATGCTTGATACAAAAATGACAGATTGTTTATGTAAAATGTAGACCTCAGAATGAATTAAGGACAGGTTTTTTCACAGGATTTGAACAAATTATCAATAATTAGTTCTATGCAATTTCTATTCAAGTTCTGTTATTAAACATAAGCCAGTAACTTCATAGAACTAAAATAATATCAGAACTTTCGCAGAACCTGAAAATGAACATCAAAATTTGATGAATTGTTCAAAATCTGTCAAACGATCCGTCATATGTAAATTTTATTACTTTTGCAACTTTAATTATTGGCACTGTCCTTAACAGTTTTACAGTTTGTACAAAAAATTTTACTTTCTTGGAACTTGTGCAGAACACAAATAGACTTACTGCAAGTATAACAACAAAGCTTAGTTTTTCTGTCAATGTTGCGCGGGCATAGATAACACCGTCTTCGTATTGCCTTGGCAGGTAAAATTTGTGCTTCATTTAATACAGTATCGTCGCTTCTGCTCGGCATAGCTTTTTCAAACAACTCGAAACCGTATTGCTGTGCTTTGTGAAAATTTACACCGCTTTCTTTTCTAGCTTTAATGTTGTTTTTAACTAAGTCCATGGCTAACTCCCTGATGAAGATTTTTCGTCTGCTTCTGTCATTTGAATGCCATTCTGGATATTTCGTGATCCAAACAACATAAGCATTCAACGCAGCCATATCTAAAATTTCCATGAATATACGAAATGGCCACCTTCTTGTCGACCTAACGCAGGAATATTCCCTTGTCATCTTGTCTCCGGTGTCTACAGCCCCCTTTGTTGCATTATAATGTAATATTATGTCAGGCTTTTTTGACTCTGACGCTGACGAAATTTTATCATCGTGGAACTCGGTTGAAAGAAGTGCCACTGCACTCTTCTTTTTCGGCACATATGATACAATTGTCAGTGCATCAGTGAAACCAAAAATGCTTGTGTGTAATTCCCTTTGCGGAGAGGGTAAAAATTCTTTTGGAATTTCTCTTTTATTCGACCTTAATGTGCCAGTCAGCGTCAAATTGTTATCCAATAATTTATTGGCAAGAGGTACTGACGTGAAGAAGTTGTCTGTCGTAACACCTCTCCCAGAACCGTAATATGGTGCTACTAAGTCAGTAACGACTCGTAACCCCTGATTTATTTCTCGGGCATTGCCAATTTTACCCGTGTACACTTGTGTATTTAGAATATATGCTGTTTTAGCATCAGCGGCCACCCATATTTTAATTCCGTATCGTCCAGTTTTGCTTTTCATATACACACGGAAAGGACATGATCCCCGGTACGTAGCCAAACGTTCGTCTACGGTGATGTGGGAATGCGGGGAGTAATTTTTTGTGCAGGCTGCATTAAATTTTTCATATATCGATTTTATGGCTTCCAGTTTTGTCCCGCTTTGTTCGATTCTTTCGCGCCTTGTCACTTTATCATCAAATCTTATAGTGCTAAATATGAATGCAAATCTATCTCTAGACATAGCTGCTGTATAAAAAAATTGCCTAAAGAGATCATTGGTTGTCCACAACTCTTTTAACTGCATTTTTCTGCAACGATTTCTCCCAGCAGCAAGCAATAGGCCGATAAAGGATTTTATTTCGTCAGTAGAAATTGATGCATCATCGGCTGTGCCTTTTTTTCCCCTCACACAAAAACGTTGGGTTTCGGTAACTATTTCTTTGATAATTTCATCAGTAATAAATAACGCAAATGCGTCTCCAATAGATGAAATATTATTGCTTTCACCGGTAAGGCCAGGACGAGAGTTAACAATATTATGTTGCCTACTGCGGGATTGTGTCGGAGGAACAGAGCTCCACTTAAATCCAGATTTTGAAGTAAAAGATTTTTCTTCCGTTTCTTCATTAATCTCTTCGGCATCTTCGTCAGAGGTGTCGGATTCACTTTCAGAAGAACTTTCAAAAGAAACATGATCTTCAAAGTCCGATGTATTTTGAATGTTTTCAAATTCAAAATCACTGTTTGATGCATCACTACCAAAGCCTTTCTCTAAAAGGTCTCGCACCTGCTCATCGTTTAAAAATTTTTTGGGCATTTTTTAGAATTGGGTAAGTATTGAATAAAATATGTATAAAAAGTAAGTAGGTATACTTGATATCAGGCAATAAACTGAATCTGCAATCAGAGTCTGCAATCTGTAATCAGAAAAAATAATTTTGTAGCACCCCTTACTTTTCAATAATAAACGATCGATATTCTTAAAACATCTCAAAACAAAAATTTATGCATCCAAAAAATAATGATGATTGCCTTCCGTTGATTATGTGATTACATTTTTGTGTTTTTTTTAATGATCTATTAAATAAAGAAAATAAAATAAAATAAATAACAAACAGACGGTGAATTTGATTATTAACATAAAGAAAAATAAACGCTTCTACTAAAATGTCAGAGTAACAACATCGTACCATGGAAATGGTACCACCACCCTTGATGTGATTTTTCACAAAAACGGCGCTATACAAATCATCCAAATTGTATTAGCATTATTATGGTCATAGCAGGAAGGTGGGGAAGTACCTAGCTATTCAGATCTGGTCACTAAATCCGGCTAAGACCATTTCAAACAACGTTTCAATTCTGAATGGTGTTTTACGTTAGGGCGATACTGAGAGTATCTTCCACTCTGGAACGTGCCGCAAATAATACATAATTTTTAATTAATTAATTGTGAAATAACACAAATTAATCAAATGAAATTTATTTGCGCACGCCGGTTCGAAACCGCGACCTTTGGATTGGGAATCGAGAGTCTTGCCCCTCGACCACGCCGGCCGTCAAATTATATGGTTTGAGCAATGGACTACATGAAAATAAATTTTTAATTAATACAATAATTTTCATCATAAAATAAAAGAACATGGGAACCAAATTGTGTAAAAATGCCACGATAAGCTGCAATAATATTCAGTTATAATAATAATAATACACCGACACTGATTCCATCAATAAAAGCAAACGATTAAGATTTTACTTTAGCATAGAAATTTTAATTTTGAATTAAAATTAAAATTTTGCTTAGAAATAATAATGTTTTACACCCCTGAAACAGATAAGTACTTTTATACGCAATTGCATAAGATAAATGTACTTACCTGAAGATGTCCGTAGCACGGTGAAACTGGTCCAGTCCTAAATAGAAGTTAGCAATTATCCGAAAACACTATATATTCGCTGTAGACTTCAACAATACTGTCCACACTGTAGTTTGGTCAAGTTCCTTATTCCGAATTCCTTCAACAAATTAAATAAAATAATCGTCTCTTTCTGCTCTATTTGTATTACGTACGACAAACAGAGACGGATGCAATTTTAATTGTGTTTCTAAATTTTGTGACTTCATACAAGGTGTAGGTTCCTACCGGATGTAACCCAGACGGAATGGTCTTGAACAGGCAAGTGAATATTTTAGCATTGCAAAAGGACATACTAGATGCGCAGTGTCAGCAACCGGGAGTACGTCCTTTCCATTAATAACTAAGAAATTACTTGCTATCCCTTAAAACTGTCCAGTTAGGACACCTCCCATCGTAGTTCGCGTCAATCATTAAGTAAGGCAAAATGGTGAAAGTGATAATAAGAACACTAGCGTGACTCAATTATAACGACACAGCCCTTTCTATAAAAATGAAACTTTACCGATCGGCTACTGGCAACCGCGAGATCTTGGTATTCTTGAAGTCCGGTACGAAGGGTGGGGATAGGAACGGGGGAATCTTAGGCGATCTTGCACAGACGAAGCGGGGGGAGAAATTTAATATTTCGCCGGAATTCGATGGAATTTATTTAATATCTCAAAAAGTAGTAACACAATATACATTTTTTAAATGCAAATCGGTAACTGAATAGTTTTTCTAGGATTACCTAAATTATTGGTTTTGTGGAGTAAAAAACCGCTTAGATATAGCGTAAAACATTAATTAGTGTAGATGTTTACCCCGGACCGGTGTGGAAGTGTTAATGATAGGTAATCTTCGGATACTTGGCGTATTTTGTCAAAGGGTAAAAATATTCCCACTTTGCAATAAAATTCAACTAAATGGAACATTTGTTAACGTATTCGAAAACTAAAAACTGTTTTCGAAAGGTGATGAAATAGGCTTTCAAATTTCTATATTAAAAATTACTATGTATTTTTTTAAATATAATTTTTTTTTGCGAAAACTTTAAATAGTATTAAAAATGGCTCACTTTACGTTTTTTTCTAACTAAAATTACTGATAATGAAAACAAATAAAACACATACTTATTTCATTAGATAAATGAATTATAAACCTTACTGTCACCTCACTTTTTTTCGTTTCATGTAAAAAAAATTCTTAAAAAATTCCATAATTTTTTTTCAAATTGCTATTGGAAACTTTGGTTTCAGGAAGGGGTAAATTTTATTTTTTTGTGGTTTTCTTTTAGATTTGAATATATAGTTTGTTGTATTCTCTTTCCAATACCGTTTAGATCACATTTCTGACTATGATAGTAAGGGAAAAACAACGATTTCTGTGAGACCTATGTGAGCTGGGACAAATATGGTCTCCTGTGATTAAACGGGTTAAAAGAATTTTGTGGTTTTGTTACTATTCTTAGGTATATTATTGGAAAAATGATAGTAAAAGAATCTGCACAAGCAAGTTCTAAGGAAAATAAATTTGCTCAGGGCCTGTATAATTTTTGGGGATAGCTTTGTAGAGGGTGTGCATAGGAAAAGGAAGGAGAGGAAGTTCTGTAAAGGACAAAAGGTATGAGAGATGGGTGAGAATCTGGCGTTAGTGTTTCCAGGAGTGATGGAGGCATGAAACCATCCCTCCCACTGAGGTGCAAGAGTGCGAGAGTCCTGTTGCAGAGGTCAAACAGTATCTCGCAGTAGGTGAGTGAACACATCCGCCGCCAAGACCCAGTCAAACCTCACCCCTGCTAAGTCACCAAACGTAGTGAATCATGGGGATGACCTATGGCGACGGTACCTATACTCGCCTCCGAAATAGCTTGGTTTAATTTAAAGCTACGCTTAGTGATCAGATTTGAAAGCCAGGTACTTCACGACCGTCTCTCTCCCCCTCCCCCCTTCTTTACAAATTGGGGTTGCCAGTTGCCTTAGTTTAGTTCGACTCAGGGCAATTGGGTACCGTGATCTTATTAATTTATTTAAAAAATCTGTGTTCGTGAAAATGTCGGCGACAAAATAAGTAAAACATTGTGCAATATAAACGTTTATAAAATACTCACTGATACCCGGCATGCGTTGCGAAGCAACATAAATAAATAAACTGTTTCTCCCTGCGTGTCCTTTCCCATTCGTCCCGTTACCTTTCCGCCTCCTCTTACCCACACTCATCCCGTTCCACCTTCACTGCGTTCCCCCTCCCCTCTCCCATACCCTCCTCCCACTTTACTTCCCACTCCATCCATTTACATCTATTTAAGTCTATTTTGTAATTTGTTTTAAGTATACCTCGAAGAAGTAGGCATTGCATTTTTCCCCTGCCGCATCTACTTCTGCGTTCACCTTCCCCATCTTCTCGCGACCCCCTCACGCATATCCTCTCCACCTTTTCTGTCTTACCCCCTCCCTAATTCCCCATCCCATAATTCCCCACCACTCTCCCAGATTCCCCTCTCCCTCCCGCCCTTTTCCCTGTCGCTAAACTCCATAAAATACACCCATTTTTTCAAACATCTTGCGTTTGACCCATTTCAATTTTTCATAATGCCAGAGCTCGATATCGGGACGGAGACCAATCCAACAAAGTAAAGATCATAAAAATACATTAAGCCGTTCTTGAGCTATAAATGGTGTAACTAACCCGACTTTATTTTATATATTAAGATTATTGTTTTTAAAAATCAACATTGAGTTTGTTAGATATTTTCGATATCAATAATTGAATAAAAAAATACCCACTAATAAATCACAACGAAACAGAAAACAGGACAAGATACAGAAAATACAAAGGCAAACGTTCGGAACTGGAGATCGAACCCAGGATTTATATCTTATCGGGACAATGTTTTTAACCATAATATCTAATTACGAAGTGGAGGATAGACCGCCCTACAATTCTGTCTGAGAACACACTCCTCGTTTCATTCCCATTAATGCACCGTCTTATACATATTATTTATTGTTTTTGTGTTTAATTCGTAGAAATCCATTTATTTTTTTAAAGGATAATTTAAATTCATAATGTTATTATTAAGTTCTGCAAGTGTTTTAGATTTTTTAAATTTTTGTTTTATTGTGACTGCTGTTTTGGCTTATAAGGCTATTTTAAAACTGTGGTTGTTACGCATTTACACGATAGACATGATTTATTATCGGTTAAACCGATTTTCTGGGTAAATAATAGATTCTCCCCAAGGGTATTTAAAATCTATTAACGGTTAAACCGATTTACTGGGTAAATAATAGATTCTCCCCAAGGGTATTTAAAATCTATTAACGGTTAAACCGATTTTCTGGGTAAATAATAGATTCTCCCCAAGGGTATTTAAAATCTATTAACGTGTTCTGAATTGTTTAAGAATGACGTTACTCCTATGAATATTGTTTACGTTTTGTAAATATACTGATAGAAGGGAATAGAATATTTTCCTTACTTTATTAATTAATGTTAAATTTGAGTCATTTCGTTCGTTTATTGATTTCTAAATGTTTGAGTAAATTTTATCTGAGACCTTTTCTTTCTATATGCAATGGTTTAGGTCCCTTGTTGTTATGTGGTTCATTCACCAAGAGATGTTCTGCGAATTTTGAAGATCTGCTTCTGTGCGTCTCATAAATACTCTTTAATCTCATGAAATGACACTACTAATATTTTGACTTAAAAAAATATGTTCATGTAGATGACATGCAAACTTAAATTACAGTTCTTTTTTTTAAAGTTCTTTTTCATAATTAAATTAATTCTACAAGTTTGAATTTTATTAAAGCCCGCGAAAACGCCGGCAAGAGTATAATACCGTGCGCGAGAGTTCGTGACGTCACCCGGTCCTTGATTGTGTGAAATATAAGGGAAAGTATTTACAAAACCGGGACACGCTTAATATGGACGAAAAAATAAATTTAAAAAGTTGTAGTAGTTGGATATTAACTAGTACTAATCAATTCAGTTAAAAAAGTGCATTTTAATGCTTAATTTTTAAATTTAAAAGCGCAAAATGTCATTTTTCACCGACCGCTATGTTAGGAACTGTTTAGTTTCGTTGAAAAATTACATTTCATGTTTTTAAATTTTAAAAATAACCATTATTCACGTTTTTCGAAATTTCGGTAAATGAATTGATTAGTACTAGTTAACATCGAACTACTACAACCTTTTAAATTTATTTTTTTCGTCCATATTAAGCGTGACCCGTTTTTGTAAATATTTTACCTTATATTTCAAACAATCAAGGACCGAATGACGTCACGAACTATCCCGCACGGTATTATACTCTTAACCAGCGTTTTCGCAGGCTTAATAAAATTCAAACTTGTAGAATTAATTTAATTATGAAAACAAATTTAAAAAAAAAACACACACACTAGTATTTAAGTTTGCATGTGAACATTGATAAAAAAAAATTAAAAAAAGGACTCAACTTCCTTAATCTCTCCCGCTTCATATATTCTAGTTGACCTCCTTTCTCCGTTCATTTGTTGTTACCTTGGTTGAACAAAACTTCTAACTGGCAATATTTTCAAAAATGACCTTGGAATGCAAAACCATTTCCTTTACTCATTTCTATAACCAAAATCATTTTCAGAACTTGTTTTAAAGCTTCGGTTTATTTTACAAGTTTCTAACATCACTTTGAACCTTTTGCAATCGCCAATTTGTTTGTATCTGACAGTTGATCGTTGTTGCGCTGTGTTGTTTCCACTTTAGTTGGACATGGTTCTAAGTTCGTCTTACCATGTTCTGGGTTGTCAAGGTTTGCATTTCTAATAATCCATTTAACTTATACTCGTGAAAAGTATGATAACTTAAATGTTTAGTTTTAATAATGGCATTAGGTAAATTTAGAACTTTGTGAAATGAATTTTTATGCCGGTTGCATATTTTACGGCAGGCGTTGTCGAAGGGTAAGGCTCTCGACTCCCAATCAAAAGGTCGCGGGTTCGAAGCGGCGTGCGCAAATAAATTTTATTTGATTAATTTGTGTTATTTCACAATTAATTAATAAAAAATAATATATAGGATATTAGAGAGTGGAAGATACTCTCTGGTGTAAGACCACAATTCGGAATTGAAACTTTGCTTGAAATGGCTTTAACCGTGTTTGGTGACCAGATCTGAATAGCCAGTTTCTTCCCCATCTTTTTCTTCCCCATCTCCTCCCCCCACCCACTACCTTAAGCCTGACTACATTACCCAATTGGAGATGCCATAGTCTTACTGGCCCCAGACGGAAGCAGTTTGGGGCTCTTGTGTGGTTTACACATAAAAATTTAAAAAATAAGCATTCCTTTCTCTCCGGTTGTCTTCTTTTTGTAACACGATCAAATATAGTTTTACCTCACACACCCCTCATTCTAACAATAATACTAAAATAATAACAGTATGATCACACAGTTTCAATTCTAATAAATACTTGTTCTCTTCGGAATTAATGACAACAAGAACATTTTTTAAAGTAAAAATCACTTGATTCTTTCATTTCATTTCCGAAAGGAAAACAAGCAACGTATCCATATCAGGAACATATATGTTTACAATGGCTATTACATACGCGTTACAACAAATAAATACGTTAGTAAGCTATATTAGTTTCGATAAAATCTTTCTTTTTGGGCAATATTCACTCTCAAAATGGTTGTTGATAAACATGGTTATTTACAAAAGCGGCGAGCTGGGTGAATTTAACCTTTTCTTACAAATCTTCAGTTTTTTTTTTCGAGATAATATGAGAAAGAAATTATAAAGAAATTCTGCATTGTTTGACATTAAAATTAATTATTTTGGCCTTCCAAACAAGAGATTTCGAAAAACAACAAATTTCCTCTCCACACCCCTTAAATCAGAATTTTGATACTTTTTGACGAAATTTCGCCAGCTTTTTAAAAAAAATTTTTAATACAGAATACTTTTCAAGAGTCCCGACTGCTCCCGCCTGGAGCCAGTGAGACTATGACATCCCCAATTGAGGTAAGTTGTGAGCCTGAAGGTAAGCGGGGAAGGGAAGGAGATGGCGAAGAAGAAGATGGGGAAGTACCTGGCTATTCAGATCTAGTCACTAAAACACGGCTAAAGCCATTATTAAGCAACCTTTCAATTCTGAATGGTTGTCTTACACCAGGGCGATACTAAGAGTATCTTCCACTCTACATTACTGTCTACATCTCATTTCGAAAAACTCTGCTAAAAGTAATAATAACAATGTTTGGATAATTCATATAGGGCCGTTTTCGTGAAAAAAGCAACTTAAGGCCGCTTTAACCGCTTCGACACATAAGCGTGTTTTCACTATCATTTAACGTAGGTAGACATAGGAATGAAGTATGTCCCATACCTGAGTTATTAAAAATTCATTTATACATTCAACATTTTAACAAAGATAACTGTGACTTGAAACTAAAACTTATAACTAGTGAAACTAAGACTTATAACTAATGACTTAAAACTATACATATTTAATTGACCGAGTGGGTATTTATTCATATTATAACTTACAACTATCTTAAAAACTAAATATATTTACAAACTTACTTGTACTTACAAACATATATTGCTATAATTATTGTCATTGGTGAGTTATGAAAAAAATTATTTCTTCAAACTTTGCAAAATCACTTAACATATAATATAATAGTGGTTGAAATATAATAGTGGTTGATACAAAGTTATTTAAATTAAACAAATAACTTCGTATCAACCACTATTATATAATCACAATTACCTACATGTTTCGAAACCGATGGTTTCTTCGTCAGGGTAGTAATGACAGTAATGACATTAAATAACAAAAGAAACAAACAAGTATAGACTAAAAAGAACTATGGACAAAAATATTATAGAGAGAGGTGATTAATTTATTAAAAAATATCGTAAAAAACAATTATTTAAAATTAAGTATAAAAATTATTTTTGAATATGAAAAATTACATTATTAAATTATCAAATCATAATAAAGATGTTTAAACAACAAAAATAAATTATTTTAAATATAAATATTAATAAAAAATAAATTTAAGAGATGGCTATTTTAAAAAAATATTTGATTATTCATAATATTTAATTTACTATTAACACTTTTTAATTTTTTTTTTAAACTTTTTAACTTAAAGAGTTAAACCTCAAATTATAATATTTTAATTAATGAAGATAATATTAGCGAAAGTCAATCGAAAATCCGAAACAGAAAAATCAGAAAAAGATACGGATACATCTGGGACTCGAACCCAGGTCCTCCGGCAATCCGGGCCGACGCGCTATCCACTGCGCCAACGTATCCCTATCCGATTCGGTCATTTTTAACTGTATCATACTTCGACTGAGAACCACCAACATTATTTTCATTTTTCTTATCGCATATTTTTATTGGCTGCTACCTTTATGTGTGATTGCAAGATTCAACTCGAACTAAATGCCCTCTAGATAGTGTCAGGATAAATTTTATCACTTTTTATTAATATGCGACATCTATTGACTTTATCTGCAAGTCTAGGATGAAATATTTTTATTTTTATTTTTATCTTTTTAACTTAAAGAGTTAAACCTCAAATTATAATATTTTAATTAATGAAGATAATATTAGCGAAAGTCAATCGAAAATCCGAAACAGAAAAATCAGAAAAAGATACGGATACATCTGGGACTCGAACCCAGATCCTCCGGCAATCTGGGCCGAAGGGCGTCGGCCGGATTGCCAAATAGTAATATGGATAGTCGAAGTATGATACCGTTAAAAATGACCGAATCGGATAGGGATACGTTGGCGCAGTGGATAGCGCGTAGGCCCGGATTGCCGGAGGACCTGGGTTCGAGTCCCAGATGTATCCGTATCTTTTTCTGATTTTTCTGTTTTGTTTCGGATTTTCAATTGACTTTCGCTAATATTATCTTCATTAATTAAAATATTACTATTAACACTTTTTCTAATTTATAAAAGAAACCATCGGTTTCGAAACATGTTGGTAATTGTGATTATATAATATATACACACTTAAAATATATATATGTGTACATATTTTTTTATTATTTTATTTATTTATTTTTTATTATTTTGTTTTATAAATAATCAGTTTAAAATAATCACTAATTTAAAAAATAAATAAAGAAGAAACTTGCTACTACAACACATAAATCCTTGTCACACTTAAACATAACCACGTAAACACCTCAGCACAGGTTCTTCTAGTGAGGTGTTCACGAAACATACAACATTACCTAACCACAGTTTCACATCCACCTACCTTACACACAACACAACAAAAAGTTCATAAATTATGTTATTAGCTATTATGTATAAATATTAATAACTTTATGTGAACACTGTAATATTATATAGAATTAAAAAAAATAAAAATAAAAAAAAATTAAAAATAGTGGTTGATACAAAGTTATTTGTTTAATTTAATTCAAAATGACGCCACAAAGTGATTTTGCGAAGTTTGAAGAAATACAAAGTTATTTGTTTAATTTAATTATGATAAAATAAGTTTACACTTAAATTGTTATAACATAAAAAGGAGAAAGATAAACTGATAGACTGGCAAATCCCACGAACTGAGTAACGAAATACTACTGAAAAAATATGGTCATTATTCCGGATACGACAATTGGTGAGTCTTGAGTTTTGCTCTGAACTTAGATGAACTGTCGATCTTTCGGAAGTTTGTTCTAAGCTGTTGGGCCTACTACATGCAAAAGCCTGGTCTCCGAAATTGGTATTTGGATTGCGCTTAGATACTGAGAGTCTACACATATGGCTGTTGAAGATTTTTTATTTATTTATTTATTGGTAAGAGACAAACATCTTATACATAAAATATAAAGATAAATATATATATTGTTAAATGAAGTCAAGCCAAAAAAGTCTCCTATGTTAAAGTTTAATGGAGATGAAGTTTTATTACATACAATTAGTTTTGGGTGAGAAGGAGAGGAAGAGGAATACAGGATGAGGATAGGAGATGCTCCGAATACATTCCTCACTCTTGTATTAATTTTCGATCGTACGTGTTACTTCTAATCGATATTTGTGAAGTGTATTGTTAATTATGACAATATTTTGAAATTTTGTGTTATATTGTGCACATATACGGGGAATTGGTGAATTTTTTCTAAAGTTAGTTCTATATGTAGGCAAATGAAACAAATGGGATTGCCGTGTTGATCTTGTCGGAATATGAATATTTATTAAGTAGGTTAGTTCTGAGTTCAGGCCATTATTAAGAATTTTAAATAATAAGATTTGGTCAAAAATTAAACGTCGTGTATGAAGGGAGTCGAAGTTATGGTAATTAAAAGATGGTGATCGAAGGGTTGCTTGCCTAGTGTTGACATCGTTTGGAATGCACAGTTCCGACAGGTAGGGTGGCGACATGTCGTGTAATGCTTTAAGGACCATCTAGCAGAGTTTGAATTAAGGCCCGGGCAACGCGGGGACTTCAGCTATTTATCAATAAATCGTGGCATTATCACACTTGTGCATCACTCAAAGCAGTAGGTACCCAATTAATCTCTGATTTATCCAAAATTTGATAAATAAATTATCAAAAGGAAAAATGTCAATGATATTTATACCATTTATAACTGAAACTCTTTATAACTTCAAACCCGTCACATCACTTTCAGGACCAATATTTCAAATCCTTTTTTTATATAATCAAACCTTTTACCATTCATTGAATCAAATCTGAAAATTGTAAAAAAATATATGACGCAGGAACGAAGCTTCGTGCGAAATCCCACTGACGAATAATACGTATTTATGACTCAATAGGCAATATTTAAATTAATAAATGGATAATAAAATGTTTACTTATGTATATAAATGGAAACCGTCTATCGTCACGTGTTAGAGGGGATGTGAATCTGACAGCAGCTGTCCAATTCAGGTGCTCACACCATGTGCATATTGTGGGGACGTCGAGGTGAACATTGGATAAATGGCAAAGTGTGTTGAAAAGCATGGAGAAAAGCTGTAAACTTTTTTTTATTTTTATGAAGTAAATATTTCTTTACGCACGCTTGACTTGGGGGGGGGGGGCTGGCGAATGTGTAACGGAAATTGAAATGCGTTGCGAGGTTAACGGGCTCACTGTAGAAGCAAGAGAGAGCAGTGCGTGCGCACATTTTCTTTCTCTCTTCCTCTCACAGCCAGTGCATGAAATATTTCAGTCAGTATTTTGAAATACCAGTGACGCGCCAAACGCGGCGGGGAACGGACGTCGATGCGCACGGTTTGATCGTGCGAGGCGAATGATAATAAATTTAAATAAATATTTGTAGAAAATTGTATGTATTCCGGATTATTTCCGGATAACTTAAATTTTGTATGCTTTAAGGTACCTAACAACTAGGTATATTATTACTATAGTATACTAAATATATTATTCTGTAAAAATAATTCAGGGAATAACTACCATACACACACACGTACCTATTCATCGCTTTCTCACACTTTGAAACAAATTAACCTTAAATATCGACATATTTAACGTAAGTTTACCATTATTTATGAGCGATTGACCAGCGGCTGAGAATAAAAGATTAAAAATGCTTGCAACTGTGAAGGGAGGTTCCGATGAGAAAGCTCGATTATTTGTCGTATCAAATTTTTAAATCAAAAATTTAATAATTATTTATTTAATTAAAAACTTGCTTTAATATATACCTACATTCAAGTAAGCAATCAAAATGCTAAAAACGCACGATGATAAATTATTAAATATAGTGTACTTCTTGATCTCGATGACTTGACTCTTGACTTCTTGATGAGTATTTTTTGATCATAAGTATTTATGATTTTTCAATAATATCTAAACAAATTAAGTGTGTAAAAAAAAAATAATATTTTAGTTTGCAAGTCCTTAAATAAATTGAAAAAACTGAGGTACTTTTATCACAATACACGTTCTCGGATTTATTTTTTAATGAATACTTAATATAACTAAAATTCAAATTTTTTAAACTGTGTTGACTAGATAATGTATTAATTTATTTTATTGTGTGATTATATGATTTGAAATTTATGTTGTTTAATAGAATCTATCGTTTGAAAATTGAACAAATCTGCCAACGACTAACGGTATAACCTTAGTATTTTAAAAATAAGCTTTGTTTTTCAAAATTTTAAAACTGCGTGTACCAGATAAAATAACAATCTTTCGAAATCAATTTATGTTTTTTTGTAAAAAAAAGGCAATACGTCTGGAATTTGATTTAAAAATGACTCATTTCCGGTATCCTATGGTAATACACTCTTAAGAGATACCTGAATGATATTTTTATGTATCATATTTTTATAATTAAGGAGCATCGTTTAAGACATGTTGCATATATTTTGTATTTTTTCTATTTATCTAAAATACTCGTATAAAAACTTGTTCCTCTCTTTTCTTTTTCTGTATCATGCACATTGTCATTAATAATAATAATAGAATGCAAGATTAAGAAAGGGACCCTCAGATGATTTGGGCATGTAGAGCGAATGAACGAAGAAAGGAGTGTAAGGAGGATATATGACGCTAAAGTGAATGGAAGAAGAAGTTGTGGACGCCAGAGGAAGACATGGCATGATCAAGTAAACCAGAAACTTGAGTCGGGCCATGTCAGGAGTCGGAATAATAGAAGAGCTTGTATGAGAAGATGTATGAATGTGAATGAAGCAAGTAGTGTGTGCCAAGACCGAGTTGTTTGGCGGTCCATCCTCTATGCCTATCCCTGCGGGGAAACGGCGTGATGGTTAGTTATTTAGTTTTTTTTGTCGTGAATTTTTTAGCTGAAAATTTTATATTATTTACAATTTGTATTTGAATTTTTATTTTCACTTAAATTTATCTTTATGCCAACCACTTGTATAATGTTATTTTTTTCAAGTTTATCTTTTTGTATCTAAACATTGTGTCTCTTTGGGCCGGTATATCAATCTTTGCTAAGGAGCACATTCCTCGCTCAACTTAAACCGCTGAAATCGGCCGCTTAAGCCGTGGTAAGCCGCAGAATAGTTCCTTTGCTAGACGCTGCAGCGCTATTGGCAAAAACACATCTGTCATCTGTTAGATTTCACATTTCTTCGGTTTCGATCTGCTACGTACATGCTACGTACGGACGCAATAAATTACATTAGAGGAATAAGTTTACCTATCAACATGGAATTCGAACTTTCTTCGAGTGATGACGATTTAAGGTAGATTCAGACTGGACGACGTACGTACGCATCGCCACGCCAAACAATGCTTAGCAACCCATACATTTTCTATGAAAATGGCCACAGACATCGCACGTCGCGATGCGTGTGGCCAATGTGATTCTAAAACATAAATTTTCATTGATAATCTATGGTTGCTAAGTAGCCCAGATATTGTTAGGCGTAGCGATGCATACGTACGTCGACCCAGTCTGAATCTACCATTAGACATCGTTTGACGTTTGGTTGTTTGATAAAAACCATAGAGTCCATAGATACTTACATAAATAGATTGGTTCTGCATAGAAATTACTAAAATTATCATAACTTAACGTTTAAAATTGGTCAATTCTAGGATTACGACTGATATACGGATTGTGTGCTAAGCCATGCTGAGCTCCACATTCCTTCAAAGCCGAGCTTTAGACCAACTGATATACCGGCCCTTTATCGTTCACTCATTATGTAAAAGCCCATAAGGGCTACGGGCACGACAACAAGCGATTAAAAATAATTACAAATAATCATCAATTAATTATTTATCAGTGACAAAATTCGTAAGCAATGCTTACTTCTTCGGGGTTAAATTTTCTTCTATTTAAAAGACAAATTGAATTCAGCCGAGGAATTGATCACGGGACGCAAACTCGATGGCAACCAACGACTGGCCAAGAGTTTTAATTTTAACGTTTAATCCAAATAATTACTTAAAGTAATTTTATAAAATACCTCCGCTTAATATGTTGACAGTCTCATAAATTAGTTCTGTAATTGAGTCTCGCAGCACAAAATAATTAAGTTCAAATTAGGGAAAGGGATGCGAAAGCAATTAATTGGTCGACATAATGTCGCAGTCAGTTCTGCGAATTACACTTAAAGTCAAACACATTTCTGAGCAAGTTTTTACCCAGGCAGAAGAAGTTACTAAATTCAAGAACTTAAGTCATTCACAGACGTTTTCATTACCAACTTAAGTGTAAGTGTTTAAGATTAAGAACTGTTGCACTCAACGAGAAAAGTTGCAATTTGAACATCTTCTTTGAAGAATATTAGTTTCGGTAGAAGTATGTTTAGGATGGGAGAGAAGGGTGGTATTTCGTGTCTGAGGAAAATCAGTAGGAGGGGATGTTCCAGATAGCTGGGGAGAGGGTTGGCAGAAATTTTGCTGATATTTCTTATAGAATTGGGCATCCTCGGGAACACAACGAAAAATTGTCATAGAAAACTTGAATTTTCAGAATGTTACGATTTAACTGAAAATGATTTTAATTACATGCTGTGTGATTTCTAGTCATTATAACAGGTAATCAAATTACTTATTCTAAATCTATTTTACTATAAAATTCCTTCAGAATTATAAGGGGATTGTATATAATGTGTATGTGCACTTCTTGTGTATATATAGCGAGTATTTTATGACATAACGAATGTATATTTGAATGTAATTTTTGTATTCTCAGTACATTCTAAATGCTGTTGATATTATTCCTATCGGCGGCTTCTGTTCACGACGGGTAAGGTTTTTTAGATTCTCAGAAGGTCGCAGTCGTGTTATGAATACTTTGTTTTAAACCGCTTTATTTTGTAATATTTTAATTAATGAAGATAATATTAGCGAAAGTAGCGAGGTCCTGGGTTCGAGTCCCAGATGTATCCGTATCTTTTTCTGATTTTTCTGTTCCGGATTTTCGATTGACTTTCGCTAATATTATCTTCATTAATTAAAATATTATAATTTGTGGTTTAACTCATTACGTTAAAAAGTGAAAATAAAAATAAAAACACTTTATTTCGATTTATATTGGTCGACCGGTTTATTGTCGTGATGAAGGTTGAGTGCAATCGAAGCTGGTCGACCAAAATAACACAAAATAAAGTGGTTTAAAACAAAGTATTTATTTCATTTGAAATTCATTCTTTTCACAAATCGAAACCGGTCGACCAAAATAAATCAAATAAAGTGGTTTTAAACAAAGTATTTGTTTCATTTGAAATTCATTCTTTTCACAAATCGAAACCGGTCGACCAAAATAAATCAAAATAAAGTGGTTTTAAACAAAGTATTTGTTTCATTTGAAATTCATTCATTTCACAAATCGAAACCGGTAGACCAAAATAAATCAAAATAAAGTGGTAAAACAAAGTATTTGTTTCATTTGGGTTTGAAAAATAGAATCCTCGAATCTAGTCGAATCAGTATAATAAGTTAGAGCTAGGCAGACAATACCGACCCACGTGTATCTTGCGTCTTTGTTGCATTGAGTAAGGTTGTGCGAAATGGAAAATAATGATTTGTTGTATTCTGAATAAAGGAAGCAGACTATTGTTAAAAATCTTTAGCAAGTTTAGACTGGTTTTGATTATACAGCATGATTTGATTGCTTTCTGTTTCCGTTGAATTGAATAATTTTTTGTCCGAATATAAACAAAATTTCTATTATGAAACTGAAAATTCGTAATGGAATTTCATTATAATAATATAACAAAACATATACACAATTTATTTCCACCATAATTTATTTGACCCTAGCCGGTTTCAGCCTCTAAGAGCCATCTTCAGATAAATTATTTTTAATTTATTTATTTATTTATGAAAATCAACAGATTATTTACATCTATTACAATAAACTTAATAATAAAAAAAAACTAAAAACGGATTTTCACGTAACTTAAAATTGTAAAAATAATAATAAAAAAGTAAAGGTCCTGTACCTGTGGGCTGACATATTTACAAAAAAAAAATATTGTAAACATTAAATAAAAGTAATAGATTATGTAAGAGCACAAATAAGTAACAATTTAAAGGTAACTAATATACTAATAACCAGCTAAATTTTAAAACATAATGTATTAAAAAAATTATCTTTACTACACAATAGCAATAATAACTATACATATTAATGAACACACTGGGGTCCGAAAAGATATAACATATTTCAAGACTCCAGAGCTCACAATATATATATATACCTACAACTAAAGTGAAAACATATGTATAAATTGCATGACAAGTAACTGGAAAGGATTCACAGCAACAACATGATAACTTACAAATGGAATTATTAAAATTATTTAACGTTAGGACAAATTTTTTAAAGTTTCTTAACACGTTTAATCACAAGAGACCATATTTGTCCCAGCGCACATAGGTCTCACAGAAATCGCTGTAACTCCCTTACTATCATAGTGAGAAGTATGATCTAAACGGAATTGGAAATAGAATAAAACACGCTATATATTCAAATCTAAAAGATAACTACAAAATAATTGAAATGTACATCTTTATGAAACCAAAGTTTTCGATTGCAATTTGAAAAAAAATTATGAAACTTTGTAAATTTTTTTACATGAAATGACAAAAAATGAGGTGACAGTAACGTTTATAATTCATTTGTCTACTAAAATATGTGTGTTTTAATTTTTTTTCATTATCAGTAATTTTAGTTAAAAAAAAAGTAAAGTGATTTAATTTTGAAAAAATTACATAATTACTTTTAATAATTAAATTTGAAAGCTTATTTCATCACCTATCGAAAACAGTTTTTAGTTTTCGGAAATATTTTTAGCCAAATTTTTCAATGGTTAAATTAAACGGGAAAATGTCTATATTATTAAAATTCTTATTAAATACAGGTTGTCCGGGGGTAAAGTGCAGTAAATTTGAGGGGTGATTCTTCATGAAATTATGCATAAGTAAAAAAGATAAATGACTTATTTCGAAATTCCAACGTTTTTTAATACAAAAAGACGTACCTGTTAAAAATCCTTAGTGCAAGATAGAAACTTACCGATAAATTTGGTGTACCGATAAATAGTATCTAGTGCTGGCCGCATACGACGCGACGGACTGATTTTATCGTTTTACCTAAAAAATACCCCTTAAAGCTGGAGTTACGAAAAAGTCATTTTTCTTTTTTACTTATCACCTCCCGAAGTTACTGCACTTTACCCCCGGACACCCTGTTTATGACAAGCTCTGAATATAAAAACTTTTTGTCGGAGATTAGTAGAACATTTAATTATTTATTTTCTCATGTTCTCCGTAAAACGGTTATACACACATATATATTATGGACAAGATTATAAATTACAAAGTACACAAGGGCAGTTTTACTACTTTGTGACATGTGCTAAAAGATAGTTGCTGAACTGTCTGTAAGTGACATTGAAAATATCGATGGTCAATGCAGAATCGTTAAGCAGTTGAGTCGCTCTGTTTATTGGCGCGTTCTGACAGGCAGAAGTCCTCACTTTCGGAGCATAAAACAGTGCATGGGATTATATTAAGATGAAAAGGTGATTTTTCTCTAGTTCTAACACTCGGGACTCTAAAATTAATCTCAGATAGAAGGGAAGAACAATCCATAGTCATTGATAATTTTATGGAGATATATTATATCTGCGGAGTCTCTTCTAGTTTTTAATGTCCTAGTAAGTATTAAAATTGCCCAAATTGTGAAACGTGTAACACTGAAGACTAGTTTTTTTTAAAAGTAAATACTTCTTTACACACGCTTGACTTGAGGGGTAAGCTGGCGAATGTGTAACGGAAATTGAAATGCGTTGAAAAGAGAGAGCAGTGCGCGCTCACATTTTCTTTCTCTCTTCCTCTCATAGCCAGTGCATGAAATATTTCAGTCAGTATTTTGAAATACCAGTGACGCGCCAAACGCGGCGGGTAGTGGACGTCGATGCGCAAGGCTTGACTGGGCGAGGCGAATGATAATAAATTTAAATAAATATTTGTAGAAAATTAATATATGTATATATTTTATACATATATATATATATATGGACATACTTATAGATAGAGTTAAAGAAGTATTTGCTTCAGTAGTGTGGTCTAAAACACACTCGTATTTTTTTGCATTATTCATGCATTTTTGACAGATTCAGAGCATATGATGGAAACAACGGTGCGGAAAAATTATTTTACGAACACACTGGGTCAGAAAAGATATAACATATTTCAAGACTCCAGAGCTCACAATTCGACAGTTTTACTCTTTCAAATATTCATCATTGTAGATATAAAAAGTTTTACAAAATATTTCTGTACAATGGCAACTAAACGATATTTTAAAAATTATCTTAAATTAAATCTCTATTGAAAAGGGTGTGTAGGTAGTTACTTATGCTTTCTAGTTCAATGATTTGCAATTATTATAATTTTTTTTAAATTGTGAATACCGTCCAAGTATTCCAACTGCTCCCAACCGCCTGGAGCCAATTAGAAATGGAATCCCCAATTGTGAAGTGTTGTGATAGATATAATAATTAGGTTATAGCCCAATAAATTATAATAATTAGGTTATAACCCAATAACAAATGTTCACAACATGCCCAAATAATAAATAAAAAAGTCAATAATTATTAACTTAGTAAAATAAAAGTTAAATGATCGTACTTACAAAAAAGAAAATTGTAAAATATATTGTACGCATATAGACATATATAAGTATTACATTCTTTTCAAATTTCAAATACAAAAAATACATGAAAAAAGTATGGTATCAATTTTTTTAGTTTGGTTACAATGAATTAATCTACCAGTATTTAATAATGAATTGGTTATTATAAAGCTCCATTAACTAATGTTTGAAAGAGCTTAAATTACACGACAAGATATCAGCATCGATACATTTTTTGTTTTAATGATTGCAAGTTCTCAATAAAGAATTTTGCCTGAGACTAGTTGAAGCAATTTCGACATGAAACAATGACTTGTCCCTAGTTTTCTTACTCGGGACTCTAATATTATTTGATGACAAAAGAGCTGGACAGTCAATATGACCATTCAAGACTTTATGTTTACCAAACACAACTAAAGCCATTTAAAACAACGTAAAATTTTGGAATGAGGGTCTTATAACAGGGCGATACTGGAAATCTATTCCACTCAGGAAAGGTCGCAAGTGGACCGTATGTATACACATTAAAACAATTAAATTGTGAAATAATACAAATTCATCAAACAAAATGAACTTCATTTGAACACACAACCTTCGGATTGCAAGTCGATATTTGTTCATCTTAAAATCATTAAAATAATACTTTTCATTATGTAAAATATTGTTTCTTCGAAAATAATCATGCTCTATTTTTTAAATTACTTTATCTCTGGTTTCGAATTTCGTAGTTACCTACGCAATTATTTAAATCTTTACATCTTCGCGCTTTCAGATAATGACTGTTCTCATTTCGAAATTCTCCTCATTTTCCACTCTCCACTTAGGTACTGTGGAAATCTACGGTTTTTGAATTTCTATGGAAAATGGCTCCACAATGGCGTACCGGGCTGAATGCAAATGAAACTCTGTCGGCCGTAATGATCCGAACAGCTAATCGGTGCAAATACTATGGATTGTAGAACTGGATGGCTGATAAAGACATTGAAATATGTTTAAATACGAGAAAATCAAAAATGGAAGACCTAATCACCTATCATTAAAAAGGATTATATTAAAAAGGTACTTACGTTGAGAATGATTATATTAAAAATATATTTACTTTATCCAACATAAACCCATTAAAACTCTCAAAACCATTTTTTTTTTACATTCATATACTTATATTTTTGAGCAGAAAAAAAAATAAAAAAATTTGTATTTACATGGAGAAAAATGTTATTCTAAAATACGATCATTTTCTTCGTAAAAACGGTTTAAAACGGGACTGAAGTTCTTACGAACAAATTAACGGTGTTTCAATGTTTATTGGCGGGAAATTGTAAGAATAATTTGTTGGTATACGTACGAAATTACGTACACTAACAAATTATTCCACACAGGGTGCCCAGAATAAAATAATTTCCCTCAGGGCGTATGTCATCTTTGTTGACGCTGTGTAGATGGTCTTTTTAGGGAAAGAAAGAAGAGGAAGTTCTGGGAAGGAAAAAATGTTTGTGGTATGTAGAAATCTAGTGGTCAAGGATACATCATTCATGGGCAAACGCATCCGCCGCTAAAAAATAGACAATTATCACCCAATCCGGGTACCCCTGCTAAGTCACCAAACGTAGCCAACCACTAAGGGTAACCTATGGAATGGGTGTTGGTTATCCATTAAATGGTTCCCGTGGCGGCGGTACCCATTCCCACCTCACAAATTGAAAATATATACGAAGAAGAGTGCCCGTGGCGGCGTGGCTTTGTCTTTCATACAAATGTGTAGTTTTATTCTTGTATCGGACAGCATATTATGTCCAGTACAATTCCGATATTGATAAAATTACTAGAACTTCATATGATATTCACTGTTTTTCTACTGAAACTTAAAACAAGAGGCAGGACAATGGCTACATGAGATTTCTGAAAACAACTCCCCATAACTTTATCCCACCCCTAGTATGCCAAGAAATCCAACGTGGATTTTCTAGAATTCATTTAACTCGATTTTCACAATTTGGGAGGCGGGAATGGGTACCGCCGCCCCTAAAACCATTTTTGGATAACCAACACCTCTGCCATAGGTCACCCCGAGTGGTTCGCTACGTTTGGTGACTTAGGTTTGTCTAGGTCTTGGCGGCGGATGATCTAGATACACTGAACCCCAGATTCCTACCCAACCCTCGTATATTTTTCCTTCCCAGAACTTCCTCTCCTTCCTTTCCTTAAAAATACCCTCCACGCAGCATCCCCAAATATGACATAGGCCCTGAGGGAAATCTTTACTCATCTTTACATAAATATGTACTATGAAAAAAAGATTAGGTACTCGCTGGTCAACGAAACTTATTAACTTATTACAATCCTTTACCTTGTTACAACACTTAACAACATTCCCACTGATTATTATTGTTACAGGAGTATTGATTTATTAAACAATTTCAAGTGCAAATTAGGATAAAAGTAATTTATTTTAATTTAATTTAATTTATTATTTTTAAAAACATTACATATTACATATTATTATTACATATTACACAATTTATTTTATTTATTATTTTTAAAAACATTACATATTACAATGATCTTTGGATGTCCAACTAGTAAAATAACCTGTTTTAGGTCAGTCAAAATGAGCAGATGTATTAAATGTAAATATTTATTTGTCTATTGTATTGACCTTTACTTAAAATATTGCACTTTATATAAAAAAAGTTTTGATGGTTGATACAAGAAGTGATGCTTTTGAATGTAAATAAATATTTTAAAATAATATTTACGTAGGGTAGAGAAATAAAAAGAAAATTCAAAAAAGAAAAATGTTAAAATTTAAAAATAAAAATTATAAACAAGTGTTCTTATCCACTTTAAAGTATTTTGATTTTGATGAAATTAATGAACTAGAGAATCAAAAATAGATAAATCAAAGAAGAGAAATCAAAAGAAAGTAGAGAATAAAAAGAAATTTATAAATCTGCAAGTGTTATAGTTTTTATTATTGTGACAGCCGTTTTGGCTTACAAGGCCATTTTCAAACTGAGCTTCTGTTTGAAAATGGCCTTGTAAGTCGAAACAGCTGTCACAATAATAAAAACTATAACACTTGCAGAACTTAATAATAAACATTATTAAATTTAAATTAAATTAAACTTCAAAAAAATAACAGAGTAGAGTAAAGATAAATTCAAAGAAAATTTTAAATATAATGATAGGGTCTTTACCGGTGAACTCACCCAAATTCGAATTTAATAATCCTATTGAATGAATATATTTTAATACAAGTGTGAGTACGTTTATGTGCATAGGTATTGTAAATTAACTTACAAAATTATTTCTTCTCCAATTTTATAAATCGATTTAAACAATTAACACTGAAACATGTTTTTTTTTACTTATAAATGTTACAAATTTCTTGCTTGGTGAAGTATCTTGTTTTTATCTTATTTCGTTTTTGATCTTGTTTTTTATTTAGTTTTTGATTTTGTTTTAAATTTTTTGTTGATTTTGTTTTTGATTTTGTTGTGATTATTTAGATGTTCTTTGTGAAATAAAACAAAAAAAGGTAAAAGTGTAACTTAATCAGTGCGCACTCACAACTCTCCACTACATATTACAATAATTCACATACACACTTACACACAAGATATTTTTTTCTCATTATATATTTCATTTGTAGCGTACGCATTGAATAGCCGTTTAAATATTTTACTGCACGGGCAACACCAAAAGGCCCCGCGCCATACGACTGCAAACTTGCCTGTCATTCTGGTTTCACGCCATCGATCGTCAAGCCGCTTCTTTGCGTACGCTACCTTTGTTAAATCCTTCTGATATTAATTTAACGTGTGTCGGTTTGTGGAGTCAATTAATAAATGAGAATTAAACGTTCACCATAGTATTCATTTAAATACCGACCATCCTTTTGGTAACATCAACGTGTCTGGAGTCCACGTGTGGATCCGCCAATGGATCCACCAATATACATCATCATCATATCCCAAACATCCTTAACTTTACGTATTATTGAAGATTTTGCTTATTTTTATATATTTATTTATTCTCAAAAAACAGTATAACAAAACAGTAGTTTGCAATAGAGGTAAAGAGAATAAAAATAAATAAATAAACTGTTTGGCATAATAAACCCGTGTGGGAAAAAATGTTTACATGGAGGCTCAAATAGTTAAAGCTTAAATAAAATTTCACACTTAAATTCGTTGTAGGACATGTGGAAAATGTTAACATTTCTTGTGAGGCAGTTAATTAACTTTGAAAGTCTTGCCATTGGTGAGGTAGTTCTGCACCTGGGAAGAACCAAAAATCTATGTTGGTGGCCTCTGGTGAAATTATCCGGGACATAGAATCCTATTTTAAGAACTAAGGCTGCAGATTCTCGAGATAAAACTTGTTGGAAACCGCCATGGATAAAAACCGAACTCTCTCATGTAGAGGTATCGTAAAAAATTGTCCGATGGTGTCCTAGATCTACTCTAGAGAATGCTACGCAATAAGCTAAAGTAAAGCAGCCTCATGACTCTAATGTTGGTCAACTTCCTTCATATTGTGAATAACAAAACCCCGAATCTTTGTGGCCAATTTTTGAGATCTTTTCAATTTGAGCATGAGATGTTAAGCGAGAATCATTCATAATTCCTAAGTCCTTGCAAATTCGCCATGTGCTTCTGCAAGTCGTCTTTTGGCGTGTACTAATCCCGCCCAATAAAATCATCACTAACTACAAATTTCATACAAACATAATATTGTCATTGGTACTGTGGCCAGCGAACAACGCCACAATTCGAGAAGCGATTACGTCCTTGTACTCCAATAGTGGACACGGATCGTCCTCAGCACTCGGCGACGGGTGCCGCATCAAAAAAAAAGATTCAATCCGTTCCCGATTGCCGCCAATCTAACAGCTCGTGAATTGCTTCGTGTTCGCTCTCCACTCCACTTTTTGATAAACAATCTTCAAATTCATCATAATGTAAATTATGATTCATAATTTACATTATGATGAATTGAATTATTGTTGAATAAATATGTAAGCACGAATGAACGCATAATTGATTTACATACACAAAACGTATTAATACCACCATAGTATCTATCTATCACTGTAATAAATTTTAAAACCTTGTAAACTGTTTGCCACTCGTTTTAATTATGTACCGTTTATTTCTAAAATAGTAAAAAATAAAATATAATCGATTCACTTCAGTTGATGTCTTTCTCGCACATGAACAGGAGGGGTGAAGCACATGGAATATCGTTCAGTTTAAAAGATCCTTCCGAGGAACCCGGGTGCTGCGTGAGGGCTCCGCAGTGCTCCCCAGCGCCGGAGGGACTACCGGGCCCCCAACTGTCGAACCCTGCTTCAGAAAGCGTCTTGCCTGAAAAGTACGAAGGATAAGGCTCGTTATAGTGTTCTAAAAGAAAAATAATGTTTAAAAGGGAGATAACATATATATATATATTTTTTTCTTCATTATTTTCATTCTTGCCTTCTTAACCACTTTTGTGATTTGTCAGTAGGTACATGGAGACAACATTTAAAGTAATAGAATAGTAAAATTAAATTAATCAAGTATAAGTACATAAATAAGCAAACAGGAACAATCAAATCAATAATATATACACAGGTAAGTAAATGAAGTATTATACTTGAAGACAAAGATAACACTAACAAATAAACGAAAATGTGAAAAAGAAGAAGACATAGAAAAATAAAAGATAACGTCACAACTGGGACTCGAATTTAGAACCTCTCGTCTTACCGGGACAAATGCCATACCAATTAGGACACTACAACCAATTATTTTAACATCATATTTGTCAATCTTTTATTTAAAATTTCAGAATTAACAATAATATCTTCGATAATTTTTTTTTAAATACTTTTGGCAGCTTTATTAACTGCGAACAAGAATCCTTTGAGCGTGTTTGTTACTTAGTTAGAATAATCGGATAAATATCATGTATCATAGTTATTTTTCATATTTTCGTTTAGATAATTATTTGATTTTTTAATGATATTACATTGATGGAAATAACCATTAAAAGTTATAAAAAGAGAGATGCTCTAATAAAAAATTAGGTATTATAATTTTGTAAGTCCTAATGTGAATTAGCAATACAAGAGCTTCATAGGGCATCAATATAAATCATCCGTGTCTAATAGACAAATTCTTGACTTTTGCAGTATAATTTTTTTTATAGCGAATACCTCACAAGAGTCCCAACTGCTCCCGTCTGGAGCCAGTGAGACAATGGCATCCTCAATTAGGGTTGTGTGGCTGAAGGTAAGTGGCCAGGGAAGGAGATGGGGAAGAGGAAGGTAGGAAAGTTCCTGGCTATTCAGATCTTGTCACTAAACACGGCTAAAGCCATTTCAAGCAACGTTTCAATTCTGAATGGTGATCTTACTTCAAGGCGATTTTGAGAGTATCGTTCACTCTGGAACGTGCCGCAAATATAGTATATACATTATTTTTATTTAATTAAATGTGAAATAACACAAAGATCAAATAAAATGTATTTGCTTGCGCCAGGTTCGAACCCGCCACCTTCGGAATGGGAGTCCAAAGCCTTACCGCTGGACAACGCCTGCCGTCAAATGTATTGTAATATAAATCGTGTTATTGAAAAAGTAAAAGGTGCATAGTCGGAAAATGCGCAAAACGTTTGCCCAACATTTATACAACGTTGAAATTTGTAACAGGAGAGTTTAAAAACGGGTAATTTCTATGACTTGTCTTACTTTTTGCAGAATCCCCAAAGATGACATAGGCCCGAAGGGATATTATTTTTCTCAAGGCCTCCTTAACGGGTAATTTCTGGGAGCTTATGTGAAAAAAAAAACAGTCTTTCCACACTGCACATAGGAATACATAAATATTTTTTTACAATTTGCTGCCTCCAGACAGGCTGCACAACATACACGAGCTGCTCCTCATTACGAAATAAATAAGGAAGCACTCAAATGGAAAAAAATAAATATATTTAAAAAATGGTCACTATGATATTAGGGATTCCCATCAATGTTAAATTTTTTTTTTCTAACCTAATTGGGAGCGGATCACGTGCGTTGTGCGGCCCGTCATGCAAAACATAAGTTTTGTACTTACCATCGATTGTTCTATGCTCTCCTGGACTCAGTAAGTCACTAAAACCCACCATGATGTGATCCTTGCTAATGCTATCCTCTGGTGTTCTTTTAACATACTCGATGAATGTGTCTGCGCAGAATTTAGCTTCTTCGGGACTATTAAGGATAATGAGGTGTGCTTCTTCGGATGCACACAATTTTAGGGCATCGTTCCAGGAACTTGCAACGGTATGAAGTTTGTAACAGCTCTTCGGCAATGATGAATTTTTCTTATATCCTGTAAGAAAAATGTGGCATTGGATTTTAAATTGAAAATCACACCTGTTCATGGGTGTTAAATCCTGCACTTGAATTGGAAGAAAGTACTTTTAATATGATAATAAAAACAGTAAGAATCTTGGACAAGCAAATCGTTAAATCCCAGATGAGCCAAGCAATTTAGCCACTAATAAACACAAACATTTATCTGAGGGAGAATGTACTAACTCTCTAGAAGGAATTTTAACAGAACACTGCCACCTGATACATGCAGCTGTCGGGGTCGGAAAACACAGGCAGCTGTAAGTAAATGAATGTCAATCCATCCCAAATTCTGAATTAACTGCAACCATTGGACATCTCCAAATACAAACAAACAATGTGACAAACTTCAATAAAGGGACTCGACTATTATTGCCAAAGCAGCATGGAAAAAGATAGTGATTGAAATGAAAATAATAAGCCCTGGTCTAAATGCTTACGGGAGCTCCACCGACTCTCCATGTAAATACATTTTTAAATAATAAATATACTTCATACCCTTGTCATAAGTACCACAATCTCCACATGCCGTGATAGCACCGTAGTCCGTTTTCTGATTTAAAGTGTCTTTCTCGCATATAAACAGGAGTGGAAAAGTAGCACACGGAATATCGTTCAACTGGAAAAATCCGCGTGGAGTGTCTGGATGCTGCGTGAGTGCCCCGCAGTGATCCTCTCCACCGGACGGGCTCCCGGGGCCCCATTCATTAAAGCCTGCTTCCGAGAGGGTTTTTCCTGAAATATTCAGAAGATAAATTGTTATCAATGCGAAGGGGTGTGTTTTAAGCAAATATTCAAGGACAACAGTTGGAGATGTATTTACCATCGATTGTCCTATGTTCTCCTGGATTCAAAAGGTCAGTAAATCCTACCATAACATGATCGCCGTTAAAGTTACCCCGAGGTGTGCTTTTAACATACTTCAAGAATATGTCTGTGCAGAGTTTTGCCTCCTCGGCACTGTTTAGGATTACGAGGTGAGCTTGTTCGGCTGCACACACTTTGAACGCGTCGCTCCAGGATCTAGCGACGGTGTAAAGTTTATAACAGCTGTCTGGCATCGATGGATAGCTTTTATATCCTGTAATAAAAAATAAACTGCTTTTAACTTTTTAACTCCGGTATATATATTTAATATGTATATATTAATATTAAAAAAAATATATATATATGAAAAAGCAAATGCAACAACAAAAGCTACTCTATAATTACGTTCGTTTCCGTAACTGAAACACGAAGCATAGATAGAACAACGAAGCGCGTTGGTGACTGAAAATAATAGGTATAGGTTTTGTAAGCTGATTTTGCACTACAAAACCTATCCTATTTCAGTCACCGCCTTGTCTGAACGGAATTTAACTTAAGAGTGATTCTGCGTAAGGGTCCTCAAAATTAAATTATAGTTACACACGGAACATGCAAATCGTTTTGGAACACTCAACTGATTTTACCTTAAGATCTAATCTGTTTGAGAGTCCCGTAATGAATGTGAAACACAGATGATGCAAGTCGTTTCCTCTCCATTTTGTACAGTCTGCAACTAGAATTCTATAACTGCACTTGGAAAATGAGAATGATTTTCTTGGAAATGCGTTATCAGATGAAAGAGTTTTGAATACAATCTTAAATTAGTTTTTACTGTGCTTTCAGCAGGCTGACCACACTGCAGGTTTCCCATCTCCGCTGTTTTAAAATAACAGGTTATTTAACTAAAAATGCTTATGTTATCGACGTACCTGAACCACAAGGATCACACGCTGGTGCAGATTTGTTTTTTTTGGAAATAAAGTTTGAACTGGAGCCTCTCTTGTTATGTGATACCTTTCTCTCGCATATGTAGTTGTGCAGGACATAGCAGTAATCGTCGTACAGTGTCAAAGTGTGCACTATAAAAACACAATATTGATTGTTGCCAAAATTGTTGGGCTCTCCGGGGTGCCAATTGTTGTAGCCCGCTTTCTCCGGTGTCTCTCCTACAAAATCAACATGAAAACTGTAATACCCATAAAGCTGACGTAACAACAACACCATTTTTCAACAGCAGCATTGACAATTAATAATTTACACTCTTGCAGAAGATATCCATACCATACTTTTTACGGGCATAATGGACCTTGGGCTCGAGAAGTATGATGACCTATTTCTTCGGCCCTATGCCACCGATCTGCCTGAAATTTTGGATGCATACTTAGAATAGTGGCTGACATCTAAAAATCTATGATCCAGAGACGTTTTTTAAAACCAGGTTGAGCAGGTGCTTTTTAAAAGGGTTAGGATTAAAATAAATAAAAAAGTATAGTGGAAGGCCGTCCCATGTTTTGCAATGCAAAGCAACAATCCCTCAACAACCGTCTGTAATATTATTTTTAATTTAATTTCAAATTATCTAATTATTTTTAATCTTATAGGTCGTACAAAATGCTTACTTTTTTTTCAGTAAAATAGTAATTTTATATTTAAATTACTCAGAAGTACACTGGAATATGCTTCTCCAATTTGGATCCCGCAATGCTACTACTGTTCATCAATAGCACATACCATATTCAAAATAAATTTACTCAACATCTTACCTTCAAATTCAACAAACTCAATGTAAATTTCAAACTTTGCAAGGCGAGCAGTGGCTGATTTAACATTTTTATATAGAATTTTTACTCCTCAGACTAATTTGTTCAAATTAAAACAAATAAATTTGTTTAAACCACTAATATAATCACAATTACCTACATGTTTCAAAACCGATGGTTTCTTCGTCAGGGTAGTAATGACATTAATAACAAAATAAACAAACAAGTATAGACTAAAAATAACTATGGACAAAAATATTTTAGAGAGAGGTGATTAATTAATTAAAAATATCGTAAAAAGCAATTATTTAAAATTAAATATAAAAATTATTTTAAAATTATGAAACATTACATTATATAAATTATCAAAACATAATAAAGATGTTTAAACAACAAAAATAAATTATTTTAAATATAATTATTAATAAGAAAATAAATTTAAGAGATGGCTATTTTAAAAAAATATTTGGTTATTAATAATATTTAATTTACTATTAACACTTTTTCTAATTTCTAAAATTTCTATGTTTGCTAATTGTAAATCTGTTGAGTTTGTGTGTAAAATTTTTAACCCTTTATTTATATCAAAAGAATGATTTGTTTGTAAAATGTGATTGGCAAATTCAGAATAATTATTATTATTCAAACACCTTAGATGTTTTATATCTAGTCTTATTAATAATTATATTTAAAATAATTTATTTTTGTTGTTTAAACATCTTTATTATGTTTTGATAATTTATATAATGTAATTTTTCATAATTTTAAAATAATTTTTATATTTAATTTTAAATAATTGTTTTTTACGATATTTTTAATTAATTAATCACCTCTCTCTAAAATATTTTTGTCCATAGTTATTTTTAGTCTATACTTGTTTGTTTATTTTGTTATTAATGTCATTACTACCCTGACGAAGAAACCATCGGTTTTGAAACATGTAGGTAATTGTGATTATATTAGTGGTTTAAACAAAGTTATTTGTTTTAATTTAATTCAAAATGACGCCACAAAGTGATTTTGCGAAGTTTGAAGAAATAATTTGTTCAATTTATGAAACAACTCGTCTAGGTCTCATAGAAATCGCTGTGTCTCCCTTCCTATTGGTTTTAGTAAGAAAAAACACCATGCTTTTATTCAAAAAAAAATTTTTTTTAAACTGACGAAAAAACCATATTTTCCGAATAATTATTTTCTTAGCCACATATAAGACACCGCCGAATTTATCTTATATACCTAAAATTAAAAATAAAATTAGTCTTTGCTAAATTGAATGTAGAGATTGGAGTTTTGATCTAAACAATAAATTAAAAGAGTACAGGTTCCACAGACGTATTTAACTTACTAAATAAAGTAATCGGGTTGTTGATACGGCTGATTATATTTTCCATGTCACACAGTAGCACAGTTACAAGTGTGTTAAATTATGTAACGAAACTTACCTTCGATTGTCTTAAATTGTGTGGGAAACACCAAACAACTGAGGCCTATCCACACGTAACTTTTGGTAATGTCTATTTGGTTTATGATTTGAGCCTCCTGGCGACTATTGAGAATCATAAGATGAGCTCCTTCCAATGAACACATTTTAAAGGCATCATGCCAGGTACTTGGCGTGTCGTGAAATTTGTAACAACTATCTTCTATCGGATGAAACTTTTTGTAACCTGAAAAAAAATAAATTTTTTTATATCTAAAATTCCAAGGCAAAAGGGATTGGGCCAGGACAATTTTCCCCCTTCCCTGGTATTTCTGATTCTTTCGGCACGTTTAATAATATTTCAAGTCAAATGAAAGAGCGATTAACCAGCGGCGGAGAATAAAAATTTTAAAATGCTTGCAAATATACAGGGAGGTTCCAATGAGAAAGATCGATTATTCCCGTATCAGTTTTTATAATTTAAAATTTAAGGTCGATTTATTTAATTCAAAACTTGCTTAATACAATCAAGTAAGCAAAAAAAAAGCTCAAGTATTTTGTAAGTAGCGTAAGTATCGTAAGTATACTTCTTTTAAGTATTTTTCGATCATAAGTATTTACGGTTTTCAATAATGTCTAAACAAAATAGGTATTTAAAAAAAAAATTAATATTTAAGTTTGAAAGACTTTAAATAAATAGAAAAACACAGGTATTTTTTTCACAAAACACGTTCTCCGATTTATTTTTTTTTTATTTTAAGTTAACTTAAATTTAAATTCTTAAAACAGTGTTTACTAGATAATTTATTGATTTATTTTGTTGTTTGTTTATATGATTTGAAATTTGTGTTGTTGAATAGAATCTATCGTTTTAAAATTGAACAACTCTGCCAACGATCAACGGTATAACCTCAGTATAATAAAAAGAAACTTAGTTTTGCAAAATTTTAAAAAACTTGGTGTACCTGATAAAATAACAATGCTTTCAAAATTAATTTATATTTTTTTGTAAAAAAGAAACAATACGTCTAGAATTTGATTTAAAAAGGACTAATTTCCGGTATTCTCTGGTAATACCCTCCTAATTTGATTGTGGAATTTTGTTTATAATATTATGTTTAGAATTACCAAAAAAAAAACTGACTGATTGTAATCCTAGATGTATTTTAAAATTACTTTAATTTTGGTCGTATTTGTTGTGAGATATAATTGAAACTCCCTTGTTCTGCCCTTCCCCCAAACTTTTTCCTAGTGCTGTAGTTAATGTTAACTGCGGTTAAAATACTTTCAAAGATGAAAAATAATCTCTTAAACATTTAAAATATTGCGACTTGAATTATTATTATTCTTATTATTAACTCCTTCTCTCCTTATATCCTTCAATTTCTAATTTCAATGATTAATTAAAGGAGGAAAAAAAATAATGACTTATATTTTTAGGGTGATCAACATTGAAGGGAGGTAGATGATAGAACAAATCAAGATTTAAAAAATTGTCTTAGTTTTTACACAAGAATACGAAAAAATCATTTACTTCTCAATCTACTTGATTGAATTATGTTGCAATATATTTACTATACGCTGTCCTGCATCCATAATATCACACCACACTAATACGAGGATACCGATTTAACGACTCTGCAACCATCATTATTAGTTATTTACGTACCCGGATCGTAGTTACCACATTCAGTATTGACTGTCAGAGTGCTACGATCTTTCTTGCAGATGAACCGGCTGGCCACCTCACAGGCCCCATCAGAGTATGTTCCATTGCGCAGCATCCGTACACAGTCACGTCCTTCACCTGGGTTGGGGTCTTGGTGGTTCAAGTATAACTCTGAACTTGGAACTTCTACAAAGTAATTTAAACAATAAGAGTAAGGACAACAAGAGACAATGAAAAACTGGTCGAATGTAAGTGTCGAGGATAAATTTAAATTTAAAAAATTCGATTAAAAATAATTCTGAATTAAATGCGCATAAAATATACCATTTTTATTTTTTCTGAATTCAGAATGTAATTCAGTGGCAAACAATTTTTTTATTCAAATAACTCATTGAATTAAAAAAATAATTTTTTGTCTTTTTTTAAAGTCCAGCCGTATAATCAAAGCTATGTTTATGGCCTGATCTAAGACGTAGTCACGCATGAGTCTTTTAGGGAGATTATAAAATATATGAAATTAGTAATAATTGCAAAGCACTTCATCTAACCATAATGGTGAAATTAGATAAATAGCAGAAGCTGTCATTTTGTAAAACGAATTTGGTGGATTCGCGGATATTTCTGAATTTTTTAACTCGAAATATCGATCTTCAGATGTGTTTTGTTTATTACGTACATATATGTTGATTTAATTTTGATAAAATGGATTCGAAATTTGCACTCCAAAATTGGAGAAAAACCGCGTTCTGTTACGTCAATATCCGTCAATAATCGCGTCACTACCTGGTGACGGCCTCAATCCAGTCAACTTCAGACCGACAAATGAGAAGCTGAAGAAAAAAGTGTAGCACTATAGGTCAGCAGATTGTTTCCGTCTGCGGGCAAATTTTAATGCTTTCCCGTGATCGGCTGTCTATTTTCGGATTTCGGATCCCTCAAGATATGCCCAGGAAATTGGTGAAATCATCACATCCGCGATAGATGGCTTCGTTCAATCCACTGTTAAAGAAACTGGTGTGGGCTCAAAGTCGTGGTTCATGATAATGCTCCGGAGCAGTTCGGTGAAAAAACTACAACATACCTATAACATCCGAAAACAGTGCAGCGTATGTTAAATTGGCAAAGAAAAGCAAGAAGATCATAAATAAGTCAAAATTCGAGCACTACATGCAGATCAGCGGCTGCCTACCCGCACGTCAGCAGAGCCTTCTGGTCGCTTGCAGGCTCAATAGGTCGCAATTTCTGCAAAATCTAGTCTGCCACCTCTTACCAGACCTGACGGTTCACTAGCAAACACCGCCACCAAAAAGGCTAACCTTTTAGGTAAAATGTTTGCTGAAAACTCGACCCTCGATGATTAAGGTGCGGTCCCGATGTCTATTGCCCACTGCGGTTTCTATGCGGATGATATTCCGCGGATGAAAAAGCTGAGGATCCAAGTACTTTAAGTCTTAAGGGGGCTTGATGTTAATAAAGCTAGGCCAGTCGGAATCCCCGCCCTGGTATTGCGGAGGTGGGATGCACAAATAGCTCCAATTTTGACAAAGCTTTTTAAAATGTCCCTGAAGTCTGGCTCCGTACCCTCTGGTTAGAAAAAAGCGGTTAGCCATCCTATTCCAAAGAAGAGTGACCACTCAAACCTGGCGAACTACCGCCCCGTAGCGATCACATCAGTTCTATCCAATGTGTGATCAACGACAAACTGCTCACATACCTCGAGAAGAACAAAATCATTAACTAAAGAAGAACAAAACACTCCGGCAGAACCGCTCGTGCAGTGATCTTCTGACCCGTGAGACCCAAACGGTTGCACTGGACATTTCCAAGGCCTTTGACCGGGTTTGACCCAGACTTGTCAACAAACTTTCTTCTTAGGGTCTTCCGCATCCCATTCCTTGTGTACGCGGATTACCGACTTTTTGAGGGAGAGGTAGATTCACACGGTTGCTGACAGTTTTATCTCTTCCTCGCATTCGATAAATGCTGGCGTCCCACAGGGATCGGTTCTGTCTCCAACTTTGTTTTTGTTGCACATCAATGACCTTTTGACATGTGCACCAATTCACTGTTACGCGGATGACAGTACAGTCCATGATAGCTTTTTGACAAGCCCCCAAAAGGTGCACAAATTTCTACGGCTCAGAAGGCTTTGATGCAAAGAATGAACGGTTACCTCGAGTGTTTTCTCTTGTAGTAAGAATAATCTCGTCGATTATAAAACACGTTTATTAGTAAAGGGAATTAAAATAAATAAGATATAGTTACCATTAAAAGCCCCATAGTTCATTTCGGTGTACAAGTCATGTAGTCCGATCCACACTTGGTTGGTAGAGCTGGATATATGAAAAATCAGGCGGTTCACCTCCTCCTCAGATGTTGGCACCAGGAGCTCGGAGCTTTCTGAGGCACATCTGGTTATGGCATCTCTCCAGCCTAGCGCATCTTTGTGTTCTTTGTAGAATGAATTAAAAGGAGCTAAGTAAAAGTAGTCGTGTTGGAAAAAGGGTTCCAACGCCTCCACTGATCCTACAAGGAAAAAAAAAGATGACGTTAACTCTTGGAATGCCATTCTCCCCCAACCAAGTACTCCTTAATGGCTTAATGTAAAAGCAAATCGCCCCCCGTTAGCTGGCAGACACAATTTTCTTACTTTTTTGAAAAATTATATTTGCACCGTCTTACTAGATGCATTTTTAATGTATATTTATAAAGAATTGTGTAGTACTTATTTATTTTAATTTTTTGGTACTATAATTTAAATTTAACAACATTTTAACCCCGACTTAACTAACCTCATTGAATTTCATATACCCACGAGAGCTCCTCGTTCCAAAATCCTGTTTAAATGCAACAATACCAGAACTGAGTATTCCAAAATCTCGTTTGTACCTATGCAGGTTGCATGAAATTACTAATAGGTACGCAGATGTAACGGATCTATTTAATTTCTCGGAAGGGAGGGTACAAGAGGGCTATGCTATCAGATGCAACAATACCAGAACTGAGTATTGCAAAAACTCGTTTGTACCTATGCAGGTTGCATGAAATTAGTAATAGGTACGCAGATGTGACGGATCTATTTAATTTCTCGGAAGGGAGGGTACAAGATGGCTATGCTATCAGATGCAACAATACCAGAACTGAGTAATGCAAAAACTCGTTTGTACCTATGTAGGTTGCATGCGATTTAAAGGTAGGTACAAAATTAAAAAATCTAGTTTACTAGATATAATGACAATCTATCATGATCAATTTATGTTTTTTTTTTAAAAAAAGAGTCAATGCGTCTAGAATTGGATTTGAAAATGACAAATTTCCGGTATTTTCTGATAATACACTCTTAATGGTATATTTATTTATACCGGGGATATTAAATAACTAAACGTCAATTGGTAATGTTGGCCTCACCGGATGGCTAACCTGTGATGAGGCCCCATTTTATTATACAAAATTTAATAAGATATCGTATTACATTTTAACAATATATGTAAAGTCGGTAATAAAAAAACGGTATATAATATTTTTAAATTTTTTTTTATTTATTTATTTTTTATTTTTTTATTATTTAAAATACAAAAGATTTAGAAAATAAATACAGTTGGTTCTTAAAAGCAATTTACAAATAGATTTTTTTTTAACAAACTACTAAACTCAACGGAGAAAAAATTTCTCGTGTTTGAGTTGGGGAGTAAAGCCTTTAATTAAAAAAAGTTAAGAAATTATAATGTTTGAAGTAGTTAATAACTGTTTACAATAACTGACTTAGAATCTACAAGAATGAAAAATAAAAATTACAAATTGAATATAAATGTCGTAGAAATAAACTAATATTAATAAATTAATTAATAGGTAGGTATATACAGTTGGTTCTAAACATTGAAATTGGCCTAAGCCGTTGATAAATATTGAAACAGCCGTACATAATAATGAAATGCAACAATTATCGTTTACCAATAAGACAGTACATAGATTATTATTATTACATATGAGTTACGATTCTGCATAACGATATGTGTTTTATAATGGTATTGTGTTACGTGTATTTGTTTTTTTTTCTATAATGTTTGTAATATTGTTTTTTGTTCTTTAATCCAACTTTTAATTTTGTATTTTTAGATCGGTTTGTGGCTGAGTTGGCATCGCGTTTTATCGCATCCAATTACTAAGTTTTGACATAACGAGGAAACCAATATTCAAATGCTCACCATACAGCAAATAGTATTTGACAATGTCTGTGATTCACGTGTTAAATATCGATAGCGGAAATTTGAAATGCTGTAGGTAAAAGACAAAATTTTCTAAAATGATAAAATTTGTTAATTTTCTAAGATTTTTTTAATATTACCGGTTTCTAAAACTAGTTACCAACACAGCAGAAACAGAGGACATAGGTATGCTACTCACCGATCAATGCCCGTGAATCAATTCAAAGGAATACAAGTAATTTTTATGAGACAAGCGAATATTAATTATCTTGTGAATATTAAATGCATCAAATGATTTAAATGAGAGACTGAATCAAACTATAGTAAAGAAAATTAGATGTAAAATAAATATAGAAAAAAGAGAGCCTGGAGACCAGTATCTCAAGAATGTGTAAGTAAATATAATGAGACCATTCACTTAGTCACTGACTTTGCACCGAGTAATCTTTTATATGGTACAGACCTCGCGATTTTACCAAATGATTTAAAACAACGAAAATCAAATAGTTACTGGATCAGAGACACGAAAATAACAACGAAATAACACATAACTAGAATAAAACATTATTCTATAAAAACCGAAAATACTTTGAATTTAATGTAGAGGCAATGGTGTTTGTGGAAAATGAAAACAAGCTGAACAGGAAGAAATTGGATGAACCGAAAATTGAATGAGATAGTTCAAAAAATTTCAAACTCCATATACAGAATAAATAAGGGTAACAAAAAATACAGAATCAAACTTTTTCCTTATCATAAAGCGTTTTCCAGTTCGAACATTGGGAGAAGAGAATATCGAAGATGAGTGATTTTGACGAAAATTTTGCAGTAGTAATTTACTATTCCAAAGGGGGCAGATGTAAAGATGAAATGTATTCCCTTAAATTTCTAATTTTGCATCATTCTTCAATGTCGATAAAGCAGTGCTTCACAATTAGAATATAAACGGGCCTAGTATATAAAAAATTTCAAAAACTGTACCATTTATTAAATTTATTAAATAAAAAAATAAAAAGTTAAAACTGAAGGATAATATTATACCATAGATATTGCGTCAGATTTTTAAATAACCAAAAGCATATAGATTGTTGGATTAAATCATAAAAGGAAATTGATTTGAAACACACGTATAGTTTCTTTATTTTTACAGGGCAACACAAATGTTTTAAATCAATTGAATTAATTAATGGAATTGAAGTGCAATATTATATATATGTATATATAAAATATAACACAGTCGCGTACGACAAGAAACTAGATATATTGATCGGTCACTTACTGTTTAGATGAAATGTGGTGACGGATAAAAATCCCAGTGCGAAGAATATACTTCGATACATTTTATATCTTATGCGGTTGACCTCTCCTTCTCATTACGAAATCAGAAGACGATTGGTCTTTATCTACGGAATAAATATGTATATATAGACACAGAGGGGTTTTTTTAATGGATTTTATAAACATTACTGGAAGATAAAAGAAACATGCGCAATCAAAAAATGCTAATATTCTCAAACAAATGTTTTTTTCTCTTGGAAAGTTTTCCAATCTGTTGACGATAAACCCGTGATTATTTTTAATTGATAAACTAATGTTTAAGACAAGATTTTATGCATAGCACAACGGGTAACAATTATTGCTTATAATAATTGACAAATCCGTGATTTTATTATTAAAAATTATAAAAAAATTCTGCCTCAAGCCGCGGCATTCCAAATTTCTACCGATTTATAACATGTCTCTTGAACACTTTCAGTTTTATGTTCCTAAAAAAATATATTTTATTTTTGAAGATAAGAATCTGTAGACTGTCAAGCCGAAACGGTAATTATATGAAATTCACTCGATAGAAAAAAAGTTAAGTACGCTCCGAAAATTATTAAAAAAACGAGTGTGCTTTAGACCACACGACTGAAGTAAATACTTCTTAAGCTCCATTTACATGAATGTCCATATATATGTTTATGTGTATAAAATATGAACATGTATATACATATATTAATTTTCTACAAATATATTTTTTAAATTTATTATCATTCGCCTCGCCCGATCAAGCCGTGCTCATAGACCTCCGCTCCCCCCCGCTTTTGGCGCGTCACTTGTATTTCTAAATATTTATCGAAAATAACGTCAAAAAGAAAAGTCAAATAAATATAATCACATAGACAGAATGAGAAAACTCATGTATATGTTTTTTAGACTTAGAAATACTGTATTATAAAAATACTAAAAGATATCTATTTTGCAATTGCACATTGTGTACTACAATATGGAATCGTGGCTAGGGAGGAGGGGGGGGGGGGAGGTGCATTTAAATCATCCCTTCTTTCACTTGATACAATTCAAAATATATTAATAAAATTCATCTTAAAGAAACCTAATTACTATCCAACAATAAAATGTCTTCCGAGATGTTACGTTTTTTTCCCGGTTCCCCCTCTCTCAAAAATTTATGACTAACTACTTCAAATAGATAAATAATTCTTTGATAAAAATAATATTCCACAATTAAATATTAGCAAAAGAATCATTTCTGTAGGGGGACTAACTGTACCACTAGTACGAACTACAACTGAACGGCATTACTATTTATTTAAGGGTATAAAATGATTAAATAAAACACTCCTAGATATAAGATCTAAGGAAAACTATGACAACCACAAAAAAAATCTGTAATACCACCTCATAACTTTTCTTAATGTTTGGTATTACGTTTCTGCATATTATTTATTTATTAAAAGAATTTTATACATAGTGTACATATTGTGTTATTTCGCCCGCCATGCTAGGGATGTCCCTGTGTTATGGCGGGTGAAGTATGCAGATTATATAATTTAAGGTAATGAAGTACGTTTACTGATAATATAATAATTATGATAATGAGGTTTACAGTTAATGCAGCAATGAATTTATGATAATACATTATTGCAGCAATGAATTTATGATAATTACATATAATATAGTAATAGATGATAATGATGTTTACAGGTAATAAATATAACAAGGAATTTATGACAATGAAATTTACAGATAAAATAATAATTGATAGATGAAATTTACAGATAATATAACATTGAATTTATGTAAACGAAGTTACTGATAATACAATAATTGATGATAGTGTAGTTTACGGATAATATGACAATGAATTTATGGAAATGTGGGTTACAGATAAATAATAATTTATTTATAAGTTACATAGTATGATGGTTGATAAATTGAATTATAATTTACTAAATTATACAAATTAAATTACAAATAATATACATCGAGGTTTCTAAATATTTTGATAATAATAATTTATAATAATAGGTTAATTATAATATTGATAGATATTAGAGTTATACAAATTAATTTAAGTAAAAAAAAGATTACATATCATAGTTCCTAAGTGTGACGATCCATAGAGATAATTGTTTTTTAAAGTTATGGGGTTGGGTTTCAGTTTTTAAGTTGTCGGGGAGAAGGTTAAATATTTTTGGAGCTAGGTACATGAAGTGTCTTCGAGCTGACGTGGTATGTAGTGTAGGTACATTGTAGTTTCGGTTTGTTATTGTTCTGGTGGTGTAATTGTGATGTAAGAGGGTTTTTTTCGTATATTTAAACAAGAAATGAGTTAGTCTAAATTTTAGATGGAGTTGCCGTATGTTTAAGACGTTGTATTCAGAGAAGAGTCGAGTGGAGGAGTATCTTGTCGGTCGCTTGTTGATTGCACGTATTATCGTTTTTTGGGCTTTTTGTAGAGGATCAATAAAATTATGAGCACAGCCGCCCCAAATTATGATGCCATATACTAATTGGGATTGGCAGAGAGCATAGTAAACTGTTTTCAGTTTTGTAGGAGTAAGGATATTTCGTAGTGTTCGAAAGACATAAGAGAGCTTGCGAATTCGGGGAGTTAGGGTGGCTAAGTGCTGATTCCAACGAAGATGATGATCAATTAGGACCTTAGTATCATTTATAACTCACCTATGTTTTTATTACTTTCATTGTGTTTTCTTATAAAATTAATAATAGTTTTTGTAATAATAATCGAAATTTAATTAGAAGTTAAAATATATAGTTATTCTCTCCTAAGCACAAGCAACTGCTTTATTAGGATTTTGATTGAAATATTATAATATATTATGTTGTAAATATTGTAACACTAAACATGTTTCAAATAATAAATAAAAAAAGCTATGTCACAACTTTACTTTATGGCGCTTTAGCCATTTTTGCTTTCCAAAGTAAATACATTATACTTATATAAGTAATATAATACCGAAGAATAATACACACTTAATTTTTAGTTTAATTTGAGGCGTAAATTGAAAAATTATTTTTTCAGTTACATTTAAAGAAATGTCTATTGCAGTGATAGTTAATTGTATGACACAGGAGCTAAATACATTAAAGATGTCTCTCTCGTTTCACTAATATTGTCGTCTTTAATTAAAATTGCAATTTGAGGTTTAAATCATTAAGTTAAAAATAAAAACAAATCTGCCCTATGTTTTTAAGACTATGGATAATATATACAAAGATGATTTGAATGCGTAGATTAATAATATATAGGATTACCATAAAGTTTATACGCAGTATTATGCATTATTATGTTAAGCTTTTTCATTTATTTTCTTTCTGGCATAGCACGGCGACTTCCCTAAACCTCCTGAAGACGATGCCTTGGGGCCAGAAATCGGGATTTATCATAGTAGGAATGTCAATAAGATTTTAAAATCGTTTACATTTCATGGTTTTTCTACCATTTTTCTCAAATAATATTTTAGGACGTAAACCCAAAAACATTTGTTTTTCTTAATTTTTTGTACCAAGTGAAAGATTGTTTAATTTATTGACTGGGGTCCTTGCATGGTAGATCGATATAACCCTATATACTTTTCGGTAACAAAAAAAAATCTCAGCCTCGATATCAAAATTGGAGACAACTCCCTCGAAAAGAAAATGAGCATAAAATATCTGGGTCTGATCATAGATTCCCAACTCTCGTGGGATCTCCACGTAAATCATGTAAAGGAGAAAATTACACCCATAACTGGTGTACTATATAGGCTTCAAGGATTACTACCCATCCCTTTATTAACTTCAGTCTATGCCATGGTACACTCTCACCTGTCCTATCTCTGCTGTATCTGGGGCTTTGCCTCAAAGAAATTGATAGCCGACCTGCAGGTAGTTCAAAACCGAGCTCTCAGAAATGTTCATGGACTTCCATGGGACACTCATGTCAGGGACATCTATTCAGTTTCCGGTATCCTTCCAATCACAATCCTTCCTAAACATGAAATCACAAGCACCATCCTACAAATTACCCAACAATCAACTCATACTAACACCAAGCCAATTTACAATCAAGACATCCACAACCACAATACTCGAAATAACAATAAAATCCGCATTCCTCAAACACACACTACAAAATATGGGATAAAATCTCTGAACTATATTGCCTATACACTATATAATTCGCTTCCAGATATGTACAAAAACATCCAGCATAATAAAAAATTGCAAAGCAATGCTTTAAAAGAATATTTTTTAACTACATTTAAAAATGAAAATATGTAATCGTCTTGTCATTTTTTGTTCTATCTTATATACTCGGATCTGTTTTTCCCTCTCTTTACTTGTTTTCTCTTGTTGTTTGTTCTACTTAACCTGTCTTTATTTTTATTTTTATGCTGTACTGAATGTAAAACTTATATTATGATATCAAAATACCTTTGTAAAATTGTAACTACTACCTCCTACCTATGAATTGTAAGTTCCTCCTGTCCTAAAATGAGTTTTGTAACTCATCGGGATTGCTCTAGCAAGAAATAAAAACAATGAAAATGAAAAAAAAAACCCTAAACCCTATATCAATACGAAATTGACCAAACCCCTCATCTTTGGACACTTATCAATATGTGCTAGCACAGTCAAAACCCAATATCAATACGAAATTCATTAAATTGGTCATCTAATTTCGTAATCAATAATTGCGAGCACAGTGAAAATATGATTCCGAAAGTAGGTTGATACAGGTCACCGCTTTTAGCGCGGCTTCCAGAGTGTCAGATAAGCTGTCAATGTACAGTTTTATTTAAATAATGTCTTTCGTTACGCAAGATAACTATTAAACAGTACAAATTTCGAATCACATAATCATACAACAAAATAAATCAATATATAATCTAGTCAACACAGTTTTCAAAATTAAAATTTTAGACAAATTAAAATCATTAAAAATAAATCCAAGAACGTGTTTTGTGACAAAAATATCCCCGTTTTTCTATTTATTTAAGGTCTTACAAACCAAAATATTTCAGTTTTTTTTACACACTTATTTTGTTTAGACATTATTGAAAAATTATAAATTATTTTGATCAAAAAGTTATTTTTAAGAAGTATGTAATTTTCTTTCTTCAAACTTCGCAAAATCACTTTGTGGCGTCATTTTTAATTAAATTAAACAAATAACTTTGTATCAACCACTATTATATGATCAACCACTATTATATTTTAATATAAATATAAAGTTATTTGTTTAATTTAATTCATATAATTTTCATTCATTTACCATCTCCCGTTTGATCATTTTTATGGCAGTTCGAGACATAAATTCTCGCGATTCATTAGCCGCCCAGACGCGGCCGTGTGAGGTTGTCTGTTCGCGCTGCTCATTTTGACAACATTTCGTAATAAATTTAAAACTAACACCATTTAGCTTCATGGTTGTAAAAACATCCGCGCGCAGCGCTGTTAACAAAAACGGAATAATGGATTGCTGGATATTACCTCTTAAACATGTCTGTGTTTTATGTATTGAAAATAGTAATGTTTGCTTAATTACCATTCTAATATACTGTTGGGAACTTCTCAATAAATCCTTGGTTCTTCTTACAAACTTTTTATTTAAACAATAATAGCTTAGGCGACTAGTTTCAAACGACTGGTATAAATATTAAAATCTGCGGGCGTATAGCCCTACACGACTATACCCTTTCCTAAGGAAAACTCTATTTTTTGTTTTTTTTTTGTTTTTTTTTATTTATTGTTTATTTTAGATCTCGGGGAGGGTGGTGCAATCCCACGAGCTCCATATTATACATAGAACATATTATCAAATTAATATTTAAAAAAAAAAATATATATATATATATTTATTATGAGATACTGCACACATAGTAAAATAAAACAGAATAAGAATAATACAGAAAAAAAACACATGAAAATAAAGTTTTTTTTTTTAAACTATGACATCAGGAGTTGGCTCCATCGCTTGTAAATAGGACCCTGCCAGAAGTGCAGTGCTGCCATCACAAGACCGTTTTCACTCGTGGCTAGTCGCGTTCTAAAGCTGGTGATCCGTTTTTTGAGTAGTGCTCGGAATGCAGGAAAACACGCCCTACTACAAACATCTCAGTGGCACTGCAGTACCAGGACAACCCAAAAAGTATTCGGTATGAATTGTTGTACTGTACTTCCATTATTTTTAGAGATGCTTTGTTGTAGTTAGTCCACAGCTCCGAGGTATATAGGCTCGTGCAGTATGTGTTAAAAAGTTGCCTTTTTGCTTCTGGGCTACACTTATTAAGACGATAGAGTTCGCTTTTCAGCCCATACAAAAAAAAGCCCGGGAAAAAACACTTTTCTACATCGAAAATTGCACAAAATGAATATATTTTTTTATACTGCCTTTTAGAGGGTGAAAACTATGTCGGTATGTTTTCGAATTTTCGATGCGTTTCGTATTAACGTAAACATTCACTGTCAAACATGTACGATTTATGAAAAAATATTATTTAAGGAAAAAGTGCTGCTAACTCAACTCTCATAAATAATTATAAAATTATAAAAAGCTACCGACGTAGCTTCTTCTTTTTAAAAATAATATATTTTTTTAAATTTCAATTTCGTGAAAGTTTCGGTGTAGAAAAGTGTATTCTCCATAAATCCCTTTTCGAGCGATTTCTGTAGGTAAATTTGAGCGTTGTCTCATTCGCACATTTCGCATTCGCATGTATTGTAAGTGTGCGTGAGCTTATTGTGAGCGGGACAGAATGACAGACGCGGGTGTTCCGCGTGTCGTTCAAAGTCTAGCCTCTTAAATCCGGAAACTAGTGGAAGCTTAATGACACCTGCCATCTATTGCTAACCTATTGAACCTTCTAGTCAATATAATACAAACATATGCTCTAAAATCCGAAACATTAATATGAAATTTTGATATTTCCTTCTAGTAACCCAGAAAACATAATTTCACTACAAGTTAATTTACATTGTAATTGATATGGTGTTGTTTATGATTAATTTGAGTATTATTCCAGATATAGGTTACACTATTACACAACGGTATACTCAATTTAAATTCCGAGTTTTTGGAGATATCTGACTAATCAACTGGTATTCAACAATACATAATTCATTGTGTTTTTGTCAGTCTAATCGAAGCTAGTATTACTATTATTAATTGTAACCCTATTTAATGAGAGTATTGGAAACAAATCATAGAGTGCCATTTTAGGGAAAAACCATTTCAAGATCGCTGTAATAATATTTTTTGCTAGAATTTGTCTAAGGTGAAGCACTACGGTGTAATCCAAAATAATATTTTTTTGTGGCTTGAAAATTTGATCGCTTAGAAAAATTTTCGATGCTTTAATTATATAGTGCGAGTAGAACACATTTTGACCTTTGAAATAATTGAGCACTTTTTTGATAAGACAAAAAAAAAATATCAGGCCTATAATAACTTCTTTAAAGATCATAATCTTCTTACAAACCCCAATTCGGTTATGTTTTATTTAATTTTTATTTTGGTATATAATATTTTTGCATTTTATGTTACAATCGAATGATGTTGCCTCACTGGGTGGCTTACCCGTGCTGAACCTCCATTATACATACAAAAAATATACATAATACATTTACAATGTAAGTATAAATATATAAATAATGTTGGTGAAGAAAAAGAAAATTATAAAACATAAGATTAAGATAAATTCAAATTAAAAAAAGAGATTTAAAATTGAAAAAGAAAGTTAATATGGGTATATTTACCATCTATATTATTGTGTTGTGTATTTGTGAGTGATGTGTGTTTTATTTTTTAATTTATTTTATTTTGCAGAAAAAGAAATGGTACATAATTACAAGCAGTGGCGGCTCGTGACTTTTGGTGAGCTAGAGTGCTAATTTTAACAAAAATGGCATTATTGATATCGTTGTAGCCGAAAAATATTTTTTTTTTTGTATTAAGATTTTTAGGAAATCGGTGCGGCAAAAAGCAAAACTGAAATTTCCTGAAAATCTCATAGAAAAAAAAAAAAATTGTTGTGTTTATATTAATTTATTTTGTATGCGCTCTATATTATTGACGTAATGGGTGTATTTGGGATTCCAGACATGCGATGCATATGCTAGTGTACTTCTGACTAGAGAGGAATAAAACGTTATTAGCGTATGTGGATTTTTAAATAAGTTACTCAGACGTAGTATGAACCTAACATTTTGTAAGATCTATCAGTGATTGATTCAATGCGCGTATTAAATATAAGTTTATTGTATACACTTCTATTGCGGTGCAAGGCGTTGGGTCGTTAGAGTCCAACCGGGGAGATCAAAATGTCTCTTTCAACCAGTCTCTCCCGATCCGGCCCGCCAAGCAGTTGGTGGGCAGATGCATCCGCTGCCAAGACCCAGACAAACCTCATCCCGTGAACTCAGGCACCCCTGCTAAGTCACCAAACGTAGCGATTCAATCCAATATTGTGTTTGTTAGCCTTTCTTGAAAATTTTGTTTTTTTTTATTGACAAAACTATTTATTCATATTCATATTGCTTGTTTATTTGCGCGAACAATTGTTTTTTCTTAATATTTCAAGCATAATTTATAAAAAGCGTTTATTCGTAAAATAATTATAGGCGCGCCATCTATGAAAGGGTAGAATATGAATTCTTTTGACAATCGCCTTAAAACCTTTACAAAATATTTTTTGTGACATTAGAGAGAGAAAATTTTGTCTCTTAATATAATAGCTAAAAAAACACATTATGTGGTATGACAGTACATTTTACGAAAATAAAAATTTGCAGAAGACAGGTAAGTTATTAAGACAATAGAGTCAACCGGCGTATTATCCCCCTTTCCACTAATTTTAGCGAAATAAACCGCGGGCGAACCTTAGTATCAAACGGAATCTGTCAAATGTTTACAAAAATATTTTTCTGTTACATAAGCAATATGTTTGGAAGGCAAGTGAATAAAAATAGCCATTCATTTATTAACTCCCAATACAAAGACTACATAAGCTTGGAAATAAATTTAGTTCAGTTGATATTTTCGTTTATTCCTTATCAAAATTTATTTCTAAAATTTCAAAAATTCCCGTTTACTAAACAACGATTTAACATAATTTGCATATTATTGTTTATTTTTCTATTATTTTTGTATTATGATTGTTGTAAAAGCTCTAAGGGCGTGAGTAAATAAATAAAAACTATTCTAAAAAAAAATTACTACCTGCGTTGTTAGCTGTAGTTTCAAAGTGCCTACCCAGCCTTATAATACGCAATTATTTCATTTTTAGAGTTTCAAATAAAGCACGCAACGATTTAAATAATAAAGGAGAAAAAAATAATATTTTTGAGTATTCAAATAAATTACTGCAAAAGGAAAAAAGAAATCCTTTATGGTAGATTCAGAATGGGTCGACGTACGTATGCATCGCTACGCCTAACAATATCTGGGCTACTTAGCAACCATAGATTTTCAATGAAAATTTATGTTTTAGAACCACATTGGCCACACGCATCGCGACGTGCGATGTCTGTGGCCATTTTCATAGAAAATGTATGGGTTGCTAAGCATTGTTTGGCGTAGCGATGCGTACGTACGTCGTCCAGTCTGAATCTACCTTTACCGTGTGAGATATTCCATTATTTAGAAGTCAATTTAAGTCAGGTATAAAGAATAAAATAAATAAAAAATCTTTTCTTGACTACTGAACATGCACAATGATAACACAATTTCTGGATTCTGAATACATTATGTTATTTTGCAGTTTGGAAAGGTTCCACTCCCCTGCGTTTTTCTTGACGTTAGTTTTTCTGAAACTTCATTAATATTTATAAAAATAATATATGTATATATTTTTTTTATGTGTACCACACAAGAGCCCCAATCGTAGGAGGAAGGTAAGGAAGTACCAGTCTTTTCAGATCTGGTCACCAAACATGGTTAAAGCCATTTCAAGCAAGGTTTCAATTCTGAAGAGTGGTCTTATACCAGAGTATTTTCCACTCTGGAATGTGACGCAAATATACCACATATTATTTTAAATGTTAATTGAATTAATTAAAATTGTGAAATAACACTAATTAATCAACAAAATCTACGTAAGAGGTGTGTTTCTATCCCTCCCATTGCGGTGCAAGGCCACCTCACCCCATAAATCCGGGAAACTTGCTAAGTCACCAAACGAAGCGATCCACATGTTGCGATTAATGGCAGGGGTGTTGATTATTAAATAAAAGTTTCCCGGGGCAGAGGCACCGATATTCGTCTAGCAAATTGATATGGTATGTTTTTAAAGAGATGTAGATTTTATTTATTTTAAAATCTACATTTGATTTAAAGATATTACTCTGCGTAAGACCTTCAGGGACTTCAGCTTGTTAAAAAATAATAGTAAAAAAAAATATTCTAAGAAATAAGTATTATTCGTAATAATTTAAAGGAATATTATCTACATGAAGCAGCAAAGGATAAAAACGATATTGTTTTATAATCTCAGAAACCGTGTAAATTCTACTAATACAACATTGTTCGTGTATTTACTACTATTTTCATAAACGTTCCCATCCTTTAGACCCGGGAGTATGACGTCACCGGCGACCTTGACTTCAGAGAGAAGGGATGTTTTCAGGAGGTCCCATCCACAGAAACCAAACTGAATTTTAATTTACACAACTACTGGTCAAAGGAACTGCATAATTCGAAATAGTTTTGTCTTTGGATGTGTGAAAATTAATTGCGTAGCTGCAAATGAAATTTACGATAAACTAGACGTCGACGATAAGTCAACTTTATGTCAAATCTATACTACTACACTTCTTCCAACATAAACTCCGAATTCCAATGCAACCTCAAACAACAATTAAAACCTGGGCCTCTACAAAAAACACTAAATATACCGATAACACACATACCTCACACGGGCAGAGAAAAGATTGTCAAAATAATTCATATTCTCTACCATAGATGGCGCACGTATAATTATTTTACTTACAAACACTTTTTACAAGTTATGCTTTGAAATATTAAGAAAAAACAATTGTTGCACACGTGTACAAGCAGTATGAATATGATTTTTTTTTACATTAGGTCCACACAGGAGGCCCTGAGGGAAATTATTTTCCTCAGGGCCTCCATGTCCATCTTTGGAGATGCTGTGTGGAGGATATTTTTAAGGAAAGGAAGAAAAGGAAGTTCTGGGAAGGAAAAAGGTAAAAGGGGTGGGTAGGAATCTGGGGTTCAGTGTGTCTAGATCATCCGCCGCCAAGACCTAGCTAAACCTAACCCCATGAACCCGGGCGTCCCTGCTAAGTCACCAAACGTAGCGAATAACTTGCGTGACCTACGGCAGAGGTGTTGGTTATCCAATAAATGGTTCCCGGGGCGGCGGTACCCATTCCCGCCTCCCAAATTGAAAAAATGAATAAATAGTTTTGTCAACTAAAAAACTCAATTCTTTCAAGAAAGCCTAACAAATACAATATTGCACCGGTGATTCAATACAATATTGTATTTGTTAGCCTTTCTTGTAAGAATCGATGATTCAATCCAGTATTGTATTTGTTAGCCTTTCTTGTAAGAATCGATGATTCAATCCAGTATTGTATTTGTTAGCCTTTCTTGTAAGAATCGGTGATTCAATCCAGTATTGTATTTGTTAGCCTTTCTTGTAAGAATCGGTGATTCAATCCAGTATTGTATTTGTTAGCCTTTCTTGTAAGAATCGATGATTCAATCCAGTATTGTATTTGTTAGCCTTTCTTGTAAGAATCGGTGATTCAATCCAGTATTGTATTTGTTAGCCTTTCTTGTAAGAATCGGTGATTCAATCCAGTATTGTATTTGTTAGCCTTTCTGGTAAGAATCAGTGATTCAATCCGGTATTGTATTTGTTAGCCTTTCTTGTAATAATCGGTGATTCAATCCAGTATTGTATTTGTTAGCCTTTCTTGTAATAATCGGTGATTCTATCTAATATTGTATTTGTTAGCCTTTCTTGAAAAAAAAAGAGTTTTTTTTAATTCACATTCATATAGCTTGTTTACGTTAGTGTACCATTAATTTTTCTTAATAATTTAAAGATTAACTTGTAAAAAGGGTTTATCCTTTAAATAATTATTCGCGCGCCATCGATGAAAAAGTAGAATACGAATTATTTTTACATTCACCCTGACCATCATACTGAAACCATTACTAACTATAAATATATCTAAAATAATTCACAAACAACATATCACGGACTGGACCAAAAAACAAAGTGTTAACTTTATTCAAAACATTTTAACACTTAACCAAACTTAACCCAACCCAAACAATTAAATAATATTGAAAAAAAGCCTTGTATATGGACAGAAAATATTACCATAATATAATTTATACCAGTGTCGTGTGATTCAAATTCACAATAATACATTTTTAATACAGACATAGTATAATCTCAACATAATCACAAATATATACTTACGCAACCCCGGTAGCTCAGTCAGGCACTCTGGAATACTCGTGTTTTTAGTTCGATAGATTGGGAAATTCGAGATAATAAGGTTCAATAAATAAAACGATCTCTTTTGCTATGTAACCGCTTCCTAAATTATATTTAGCAAAATGACTCTACGCTTCTAGGAAAAAAGCTTAAATCGCTCTGCGGGAACGAAAGACGGATTTTATATTATTAAGTCAAAGCCAGAAAAAAACAGATACAAAAAAATGGTGGTCATCCACTGACCGGTGTATATAGCCTGAAACATAGCATGTTCCAAAATAGAAGTTAGCCTGAGACATCATAATGTTTCAACTTACTAAAAACCCCTCGCTGAATCAAGCGAGTACTGCACACCTTTGAAGTTATTGTTGTCAGCGCATTACAGTATTTTTTTAATGATGACAATACAAATCCTTATATGGTAAGAACACACAGAACTCATTCCCCCCTTTGAACGGACGGGCGATGGTTTAAGTGTCAGTATCCGCCTATTAACGACCCGGTTACTGGTTGAAGAAATGTTGAAAATTCAACATAAAATATCATAATCCTTTAGGGACCTACATTTAGCCAGGAATCTTATAAGATTCTGACGTAGGTATACTTAGGACGAACACTTGAAAAATCTAGCTTGGAACATCAATGCTCCAACTAGAAAAATAAGGTTAGCTTGAAACAAAACACGCTTCCAACTAACAAACTACAGAATACCACTAACCTAGGACATAGCTACCATTCTTTATTTTTTAATGATAACCATACAAATACTTATAATAATAATAATTTAATCATTTATTTTTTATAATTTTTTTATAGTAGACAGACGGTGTCCGTCTGTCTACTCTCAAGAATGCTACGCACTAAGTTTAAAAAAACCGCCTTATAACTCCAAGGTTAGTAAACTCCTTTCAATTGTGAAGGACAAAACCCAACATCTTTGTGGCCGATTTTTGAGATCTTTTCAATTTGAACATGAGATGTTAAGCGAGCGTCATTCGTAAGTCCTTGCAAGTCGCCATGCGCTTCAGAAAATCATCCTTTAGCCTGTACTAACCCCGACCAGTAAAATCGACACTTACTACATATTTCATAGATACACAATATTGTCATTGGTAGTGTGGCTAGCGAACAACGCCACAATTCGCGACGCGATTACATCCTGCTTGTACTCCAATGGTGGACACGGACCTTATTCCGGCGACGGGTGCAACAACAAAAGAGACTATTTATTCCGTTCCCGATTGTCGCTGATCTAAAAGCTCGCGAATTGCTTTGTGTTCGCTTTCCACTTCTCGATAAAAAATCTTGTATAAAAAGGTAGAATTTGGTGCCGAATTGTTGAATGAATATTATGTAAGTACGAATCAACGTTTATTTGATTTACATACACAATACGTATTAATACCCCCATAGTTCCTATCCCTGTAGTCTTTAATACCTTGTAAACTGTTTGCCATTCGTTTAATTATGCACTGTTTGTTTCTAAAATATAATCCATTCACGTTAGTTGATGTCTTTCTCGCACATGAACAGAAGGGGTAATGAAGCACATGGAATATCGTTTAGCTCAAAAGATCCTTGCGAGGTACCCGGGTGCTGCGTAAGGGCTCCGCAGTGCTCCCCAGCGCCGGAGGGACTACCGGGCCCCCAACTGCCAAACCCTGCTTCCGAAAGCGTCTTGCCTGAAAAGTACGAAGGATAAGGCTCATTAAAGCATCCAAAAACAAGAAGATTATTTGAAAGGGAGATAATATATACAAATATTTTTTTTCCATATTTATTTTCCTTTTGTCTCCTTAACTACTTTTGTAGTTTGTCAGCAGGTATATAGAGAAAACATTTAATTTAATAACTTAGTTAAATTTATAGAATAGTAAAAGTATAAACATACAAAAAGGCCTAGTTAACAGTCATATCAATCGTAGATAGGTAAATGAGGTATTATAAAATTATTGTAAGTATTAATGTGAATTAGAAATATAAGGGCTTCGGTAGGGCATCAATAAAAACCATCTGGGTCTAATAGCAGTATAAATGGCATTATTTTTAATTGTCATAGGAAGTTTATTAAATATGTTCTTACATATGATAATCACTAATCCTCCGTTGTTCGTGAATCTTGTATTATGTTTATAGTAAACTATTCTCTATACAAGAAATCAGAAAATGTAACACACTGCACCGTCGGAAAATGCACGCTCGCCCAACATTTATACACAATTTTTGTCACAGGAAAATTTAAGAACGGGTCATTTTTACGACTCATCTTCCTTTTCGCAGAATACCCAAAGATGTCATAGGCCGCAAGGGAAATTATTTTTCTCAAGGCTTCCTGTATGGAGTTCATGTAAGAAAAATAAGAGTCTTTCCAATTCTCGCACTGCACATGGGAATAAAGAAATATTTTTAACCATTTGTTGCTTCTAGACGGGCCACACAACACACTTGAGCTGCTCAAAATTGTCAAGTAAATAAGTAATAACTCAAATGGAAAATATAAATATTTAAAAAAAAATTCTCTATAATACTCGGGCCCTCCCATCAATTTTCAAATATTTTTTTGAATAACCTACTTGCTGATTGGGAGCGGATCACGTGCGTTATGCGACCCGTATGTAAATGCAAAACTTAAATATTGTCCTTACCATCAATTGTCCTGTGCTCTCCTAGACTCATTAAGTCACTAAAACCCACCATGACGTGATCCTTGCTAAAGTTACCCTCTGGTGTACTTTTAACATACTCCATGAATGTGTCTGCGCAGAATTTGACTTCTTCAGCACTATTAAGGATAATGAGGTGTGCTTCTTCGGATGTACATAATTTGAAGGCATCGTTCCAGGAACTTGCAACGGTATGAAGTTTGTAACAGCTCTTTGGCAACGATGCATTTTTTTTATATCCTGTAAGAGAAAAGTGGCATTAGATTTTAAAATGAAAATTACTTCTGTTCAGGGTGCCAAATCCCAGCACTAAGATTAGAATAAGTACTTATAATGTGGCAGTAAAAAAAGTTAGAATCTTGGAGGTGCGAAGCATAAATCCCCTGACGAACCAGCAATTTAGCCGCTAATAAACACAAACATTTGTCTAAGGGAGAATGTACTAACTTTATAGTATGACTTCAAAAACACTGCCACCAGATACATGAAGCTGTTGGGGTTGGAAAACAAAAACAGCTGTGTACATCTCAAGTCCTGAATTAACTGCGACCAGTAGACATCGCCAAACACTCAATGACAATAAAGTGACTGGACGGTAAAAATAGTGAAGAAAAGCAAAAGGAATAGCCTTATCTGAATACTTACGGGAGCTCCACCAAATTTCCATTTTAAATACATTTTTAAATAATAAGTGTACTTCATACCCGTGTTATAAGTACCACAATCCCTACATGCCGTGATAGCACCGGAGTCCGTATTCCGATTTAAGATGTCTTTCTCGCATATAAACAAGAGGTCTAAAGTGGCACATGGTATATCGTTCAATTGGAAAAATCCGCGTGGAGTGCCTGGATGCTGCGTGAGTGCCCCGCAGTGCTCTTCTCCGCCGGAAGGGCTCCCGGAGCCCCATCCACTAAAGCCTGCTTCCGAAAGAGTTTTTCCTGAAACATTCAGGTGATAAATTGATATCAATGCGAATAGGGGTATTACAAGCAAATATTCCCACTCAAGGACAACAGTTGAAGATGTATATACCATCAATTGTCCTATGTTCTCCTGGATTCATACAGTCAGTAAATCCCACCATAACATGATCGTTATTAAAGTTACCCAGAGGGGTGTTTTTAACATACTCCATGAATATATCTGTGCAGAGCTTGGCCTCTTCGGCACTGTTTAGGATTACGAGGTGAGCTTGTTCGGCTGCACACACTTTGAACGCGTCGCTCCAGGATTTAGCGATGGTGTAAAGTTTGTAACAGCTGTTTGGCATCGATGGATAGCTTTTATAACCTGTAATAAAAAAAGGCTGCATTTAAATTTTTAACTCTGGTATGGTAAATTTTTGGTGAGTCCACACAAATGCAACATTGGACTGCGCGCCGCATTACCAATTTTCTAGTCACCAATCAAATTTTATTTGACAGACGGGTATGGGTACCGCCGCCCCGGGAACCATTTATTGGATAACCAAGTGGTTCACTACGTTTGCTGACTTAGCAGGGGTGTCCCGGTTCATGGGGTGAGGTTTGTCTAGGTCTTGGCGGTTCTTGAGGCCCAGATTCCTACCTAACCCACATACCTTTTTCCTTCCCAGAACTTCGTCTCCTTTCTTTCTTTAAAAATACCCTCCACACAGCATCCCCAAAGACGAAATAGGCCCCGAAGAAAATTGTTTTCCTCAGGGCCTCCAGAATTCTATAACTTCACTTGGAAAATTAGAATGGTTTCCTTAGAAATGCGTTATCAGGTGGATAGCGCGTTTAATTTAATTTTCAATTGACCGGTCAGTGGTTGAGTGGGCATAGCGTTTGGGTCCCACCCAGGCGTTCCCTGTTCGATTCCTCGGCTGGCTAAGTCCTCCATCACAACACAAGCAACATCTTCCGCTAAGTGTGGTGGTAGTAGGAGATTTTCAAATGTTGTTGGGTTATTCGTAACCCGGGAATGTTTGTCTTTCTTTTTAAAATGAAAACAAAAAAAAAATATTCGTAACCCGGGAATGTTTGTCTTTCTTTAAAAAAAAAAATTGACTTTTGCGGTGCTTTCAGCAGGCCACTCACCTGCGCTGTTCCAAAAGTACAGGTTATTTAACTAAAAATGCTTATAATATTTTAATTAATGAAGATGAATAATAGCGAAACTAGCGAAACTTATTCGAAAATCTGAAATAAAAAAATCAAAAAAAAGATACGGATATATCTGGGACTCGAACCCAGGACCAGATGTATCCGTATCTTTTTCTGATTTTTCTGTTTCAGATTTTCGATTGAGTTTCGCTATTATTATCTTCATAATTGTTCATCTTATTGTTCATTTTATGTGCGGGTTAAATCTTGCCCACAGGAAAAAACTTAACCCTTCCACACACTTTTCCACAAATGATCATCTAGTCAATCCATGCTATGTTATTGAACTATTTAAGTATAATAAATACAAAACAATACAAGAACAACCCATCAACCCACAAGAGAGCAAATGGGAAAATAATTCACCGACTCCAGATATTTTCTTATCAGAGGGTTCGCTCGGTAGAACTCCTGACTGGACCGATAAATCCTACTGATCCCTCAATATAAATATTTAAAAAATTATTCGTAATCCTACATGAATTTAAAATTACTGATTTTTGCATTTTTATTTATAAATTCTTTGACAAATCTAATACGCCTAAATTTTTAATGAGAGAGCTAGGTATAATGACAGTAGCCGAAATAATAATTCATTGAAGAAGAAGATAACAATAATAATATAATTTTTTAAAATATGAAAATGAACAAGACACAGAAAAATAATAAAAGATAACGGTCGCAACTGGGGCTCGAACCGAGAACCTTACGTCTTACCGGGACATACACCTCTACCAATTGGGCTACTGCGATCTATTATGAGACTGTCGTAATTGTCAACTTCGTATTTCAAATTTCGGAATTAACAATATTATCTTCGACTAATCTTTTTTTTCCATATTATTGGCAGCTACCTTTATTATTGGAAACAAGTATTCAAAGAATGTATTTGTTACCTAGATAGTGTCTCGGATAAATATATCCGATTTTATTTTTATGGAACACCTATAAGACCTATAAGACCGTTATCTTTTATTATTTTCTGTGTCTTGTTCATTTTCATATTTAATTTTTTTATTTTTTTATTATTGTTATCCTCTTCTACAATGATATACTACATTGATGGGAATAACCTTCAAAAGTTAAAAAAAGAGTTTTTCTTATAAAAATGGAAATAATAATTGGTAATATTTTAAATTATTTGAGGTTCAACTCATTAAGTTAAAAAGTTTAATATAAACATGCTTATTTTATCAACGTACCTGAACCACAAGGATCACATGCTGGTTTAGATTTGTTTCTTTTGGATATAATTTTTGAGCTGATTCCTCTCTCGTTACGTGATATCTTTCTCTCGCATATGTATTTGAGCTTAATATTGCAGGACATGTCGTTCAGAGTCAAATCGGATTCCACCACACCACAATGTTCATTGTTGCCAATATTGTTGGGCTCCCCTTTTCTCCATTCGTAGTAGCCCGCTTTTTCCAGTGTTTCTCCTAAAATATCATCATGAAAACTGTAATACCGACAAAGTTATCGTAACACCATTTTCCAAAATCAGCATTGATAAATAAAAATTTACACTCCTGCAGATGATGTCCCTTTTTTGACCTTTTGGACCTTTTTTTTCTGGGATTGATATCGGTCCAAAAATGGACCATATTTTCCTATCATTGAAAAACTTTTTTTTTTCAAATGTTCCCGCATCCTGCAGTTAACGTTGTTTGAGAACTGAAAGTCTACTTCTATTAATTATCATATTATGATCAAAGATGTCACTGTTCTTTCCTTTACTTTTGATGTACTACTCACTCCAATTCAGTTGATGGCAAAGTTTTATTCAAACTGCCAACTTTACTGTCGAAATCTTGTTATTTTAAAATGTCGAATTTACGTGTATTTTTTCGCTTTTTCTAAAATATTTATAAATTTTAGAAATAATTAAAAATAAAATTAGTTTTCTCAAAAATAGTGGATATTTGTTTCTACGTCGCAAAATAATGTTCGAGATGGCAATGTTTGCAAATGGATTTTTTTCAATAAATAAAGCATTAATCTAGTTAATTGTTATTGTAAAATAAAGATAATGATAGTAAATATAATGCTTAATGCCGTTTGTTTGGTAAGTGCATTAAAAATCATATTTTATTGTAATCAAATTTGTGCTTTCACGAACAAAATTGCTTAATTGCTTTTTTTCTTAGGAACCATTTTTCTCTTGAGAACTTATCAAAATTCAGTTTAATTAAAGATATTTCTTTATGGGATTATTAATTAGACTATTTACAAGAACTTCAGTAGAAAATATTTAATGTGGATGCAAAATTAAAGTTTCCACGGTAGATTTTTAATTAGAAAACCCTGAAAATTTATCCTTTTGGAATGTTTGTGATTTTTTAATTTTTTTTTTCTATAAAACCGAAAAATTTACGATGACAATTAAAATATAGGTGAATTCATTGGCTGTGCAGCACTATAATTTGTTTATATGTTTTCATACACAAATGTGGGGTAATGATTTTTTTAATGTGGGCGGAAAATTTTCAAAATTAATTTTTAAAACAAACAAACAAACAAAACAAATTTCAGAATTAACAATATTATCTTCGACTAATGTTTTTTTCCATATTATTGGTAGCTACCTTTATTATTGGAAACAAATATTGAAAGAATGTATTTGTTACCTAGATATAAATATATCTGATTTTATTTTTAATAATCCGAGACACTATCTTGCTTTTGCAGTAAGAATGTTGATATATGAATCATGTTATTCGGTAGATAAGTTCTTACTTTTGTGGTATTTATTGACTGGTTACTGTTATAATACGGCAATTAGCTTTTCTTCACGATGTTGAATATCCGCCCTATAGCTAATTGGCACTTTACTTATATTTTCGAACTCACAATCAAGCTTAGTTTCAAGTGTGTTTTTGTTTTTTTTTTGTTTTTTTGTAGGTTCTACAATTTATCACTCTTAATATTATACATAAGGAAATATTTGTTAATACATATTATATAGTTTTAAGGAAACATTAGGATACATCACATAATAATATAAGATATTTCAATGTACATGCCTAACAATAAGATATGTAGGCAGCTACATTAAGATAATCAATTCAATTTATTTAAAGATATATGGAGTTTTCGATAATTAACCACATTTTTATCATTTTAGGGCATAATCTGTCATTTTTTCAAATTTTAAGTTTTTATTTATTTTATTGAAAATCACTGGTATTCAAGAGTACGGCTTCCATATTTATTTAATTTTTCAATTTATTTGTTTAAGGCCCTTTCCTTCTTTAACCCGTTTAATCACAGGAGACCATATTTGTCCCAGCTTACATAGGTCTCACAGAAATCGTTGTTTCTCCCTTACTATCATAGTCAGAAATGTGATCTAAACGGTATTGGAAAGAGAATACAACAAACTATATATTCAAATCTAAAAGAAAACCAAAAAAAAAATTAAAATCTACCCCTTTCTGAAACCAAAGTTTCCGATAGCAATTTGAAAAAAAATTATGTAACTTTGTGAATTTTTTAAGTTTTTTTTTACATGAAACGAAAAAAAGTGAGGTGACAGTAAGGTTGATAATTCATTTATCCAATGAAATAAGTATGTGTTTTATTTTTTTTTCATTATCAGTAATTTTAGTTAGAAAAAAAAAGTTAAGTGAGCCATTTTGAACACATTTTAAAGTTTTCGCAAAAAAAAAATTATTTAAAAAAATACATAGTATTTTTTATATAGAAATTTGAAAGCCTATTTCATCACCTTTCGAAAACAGTTTTTAGTTATCGAATACGTTAACAAATGTTCCATTTATTTGTATTTTATTGCAAAGCGGGAATATTTTTAGCCTCTGACAAAATACGCCAATTTTTTTAAGGGTTAAATCTTGTGGTATGATTGTGTATCATTGGGTGTTAAACTAAGTAATGAAACTTACCTTCGATGGTTTTAAATTGTGTTGGAACAACCAAACAACTGAAGCCACTCCACACGGTCCTATTGTTTTGGTCTAATTTTTTTATGATTTGAGCCTCCTGGCGACTATTGAGAATCATGAGATGAGCTTCTTCCACTGAACAGATTTTAAAGGCATCATGCCAGGTCCTTGGCGTGGCCTGAAATTTGTAACAACTGTCTTCTATCGGATGCACCTTTTTGTAATCTGGAAAAAATAATATTTTTTTTATATCTGTAATTCCAGGGAAAAGGGGGTTGGTCCAGGACAATTTTAGTTTTTCCCTGGAATTTCTGATACTTTACGCGTTTTTAATTATTTTTTAAATTAAGTAAATATGTTCGTTTAGTTTAATTGTGGAAATTTGTAATATTATGATTAAAATTACAAAAAAATACCCGACCATGTAATATAGATTCATTTTATAGTTGTGTTCTAAAATTGTTTAATTTTTTTATTTTTTAACATTCAAACATTACTACTTATGTAGTTTGTCAGCAGGTAGGTACAATTTGACATAATTGAATGTAAAACATGTACATTTTCAAACGGTTTATACGTTATAATGATGAAGATAAAATAATAATTAGATCAATTTTTTTAACATTTGAAATAATTTTTTAAATTATGTGTAAAACACATTTATTAATCCTTCGTGACCTTTTTTCTGTAAGTTATATAATGAAATTCAAAGAATTGATAGGTAGAAGAAATCTTTCTTCTTCCGTATAGTAAATCCCTTTTTTTGTTTTCTGATATCCAGAATTTTATTGCGATAATACATAACGATTTATTTTGTTCATACAAATCCTTAAAATTATTTTTAATTTTACAATACTCAAGATTGCAATCTTGTTCGTCAATCCAGGTATAGTCCAGTAAAATAAAAAAAATTACCTTTGTATAAACCTTAATTTTGTATAAACCTTTTCAAATTTGTATAAACCTTTATTTTGGTATTCTATATGTTGTCTCAAAAGTCTCATAAGGTCACGTGTGAGCGTCTTTAGATATTCAAGGTCAAAAGTCAAGAAAATCAGTTTTTTGGAAATATCTCGCTTCCTTTGCATCGAATCGTATTTGCATTCACTATAAAAGTTTTAGAATATAAAATACTCTACAAATTTTGTTGCAAGTAATTTTTTATTTGCTTAACCGTTTTTAAGATTGAGCGCGAAGAGTGCGGAGCGCTTAGCCGTACATGTCGTTACGCAAGGTCAATGGCGAATTCCAGTTCATAGTACGTTTTTTTAACTTAATTATTCGTTAAATATTATTTAATATTAAATACTTAATATACATGGTCTTCCGTTAAAAGCATGTGCTTGTGGATGGAAGAAGAGTTTACATATATATTCAATTAATATAATCACGTGTTTCACATACTCATATGTACAGTTAATACAGTAACTAAAATATATAAACATCTTTTTATACATTAAGAAGAAAAACAAGTATAATTATTATTAGTGAGACTTTCATGTGGAAATAGAGGAAGCAGTCTTCCTGTTGATGGTATCTTTAAAATATTTTTTGATAGAGTTCAAGAGTTGCACTTTGTTTTTAATGTTTCTGATTTCTATAAGTAGTTTATTAAAGAAGTATTTTCCTTGCTGTGTATAATGGTTTGGGCAAAAGAAGTGTTTGGTTTGGGGCATAAAAATACATGTTTAAGTCTATTACGATTTTCAGTTATGAATGGGTATTTTTCTTTTTCTTTTATAATTTGTACGATTGAATTTTGGACAACTAAGTTTTTAAATGTGTATTTTTAAATTATAAATCAAATAGTCATTTAATATTACTTACTTTTTCACATAATTAATAAAATAATTAAGTGAATTATTTTCAATTTATTTTACTCGTAATTTATAATCTCATTAAGAATAATTGTATTTTAAGTAGGAAAGAAATTAGATGGTTTTGTTTTATAAGTGTGTATAGTCTTGGAGTATTAAGAGTATATCTAAAAAATGTAGACCACTATTAATAACCCAGTCAGTAGGGGATAAAAAAGGCCTTTACCTTGCAAAAGGTCAAGTAGTAGCGATTTTGATAAATGTTGTTTAGATTGGGACTCGAACGAAAAAATAAAGTTTTCGACCTTGGGGTGGTCGAGCTCGAGCCGCCATCTTAGATTTAAAAAAATCATTTTAATATTTATGTGAAAAAGGCAAGTAAGATTAAATGATTAGTTGATTTATAAACATAATACATTAAATAATTATTATTTAACCAATATCAAGTTAAAAAAACGTACTATGAACTGGGATGCGCCATGGCATATTCAGCTGAGCGTTCCAAAAATCTGACTTTCGTGACCTTTGACCTTGAGTATCCAAAGACGCTCACACGTGACCTTATGAGACTTTTAAGACAACATATAGAATACCAAAATAAAGGTTTGTACAATTTTTCAGCTTATTCCGTTTCATTTAGAGGTTATCCTCCTTTTTTTAAGCTTAAGTGACTGGATTAGTATGCCATTTAAAAATATGAATATTTTAGTCGATTTATTTGTGAGATATAATTGAAACTCCCCTTGTTCCGCCTTTCCCCCAAACTTTTTTCCTTGCACTGTATTTAATGTTAACTCTTTAACATTTAAAATATTGCGACTTTTCTTCTACTGTACTACTACCGACTTTATTATTCCTTGCATCCTTCCATGAAATCCTCACCACGGGGGAACCCAATAAGTGATATTGATTATTTAAGGGGGTATTCTAGTCTAGAAACACATATTTCGGGCGTTTTTTCGTGCTCTGTTAAGAATAAACGAAGAATATATTTAGTATCCTTCTTTTTATGATTTGTTTATTTATATAAAAAATAAAAAAAATTCAAAACTCATAAAGTAATCGGCTGGTAAAGTTAGGGATCCAAAAGATTGCAACCCGTCTGTTCAACTGTACCAACAAATTTATAAAAAAGTCGCTATCGCCGAAACCTCGGAGGAATAAAAAAATATTTTTTCGGTAAATGGCAATCGGTTGACAAAAAACATGTTAATTACGTTTTTTTTAACAGTTTAAAATTCTTTTTAAATAGTAAAAATTAAAAAACAAATTCTAGCGGTAATCCACCTGCAGGTAGTCGGGCATCGTCTACCATGTATTGTTCAATTTGTTCCGGTCAGACCGGTTTAGTTAGTGCGCCACAAAAATAGCTATAACTCCGAAAATAATTTGTAATTCGAAAAATCCTTTTAAGGACATATTTTTAAAGAACTAAACATTGAAAATAAGTAAAAAAAACATTTTTTTTCGAAATTCTAGACTTGAATACCCCATTTAAAGACGAAAAAAAATAATTACTATTGTTATTAGGGTGATCAATACTTAATTTAGTTATTTATTTATTTAGGAAAATCAATAGATTATTTACATCTATTACAAAGAACTTAATAATAAAAATAAAATACAATTACTTTAATTAGATTTTCACATAACTTAAAATTGTGATAATAATAATAAAGTAAAAAAAAATAATAAGTAGAAAAAAATACTATGCATGGTATTCGTTTTCGGGAAAGCAGGTAGATGATAGAACAAATCAGAGAGATTGTTCAGATTGAGCAGATGATCTGCCCTGATGATGGATACTGTAACGTTGTCCGAAACGTTGGCTAAAGAAGGAGATTGCGTAACACGGCATAACACCCCAAGAAAAAATAACAAAAATACTTTTGGCCTTGAAAATCTAAAATCATATCTCAAATCAGAGAAAGCTTAAAAACAAGATTAAAAAAATGTTCATCGTTTTTACACAAGAATATGAAAAAATTCATTTGCTACTCAGTTTACTTGATTAAATGACATTATGTTGCAATATATTGGATATGCTGTCCCTCATCCATACAATTCTACTTCTTCTCGTGCCCTGTCCGTTCATCGGACGTTGGCTATCATATTGGCTATATGGGCTTTGTTTACTGCGAACCGGAACAGCTCTACAGTAGACTGGCCAAACCACTGTCTCAAGTTTTTCAGCCACGATGTCCTCCTTCTTCCAGATCCCCGTCTTCCAGCAATATTTTCCTGCATTATGAGATGCAAGATCTCGTACTTCTCCGGATGTCTCTTCAAGTGTCCTAGGTATTGAAGCATTCGGATTTGTATTGTTTTAATAACTTATTTTTCTCTATTCAATTGAACCATAACATCTTTATTCGTAACTCTGTCTAATTAGCTTATTTTGAGTATTCTTCTGTAGATCCACATCTCAAATGCCTCAAGTCGCCTCATCAGTTCTTCAGTAAGTGTCCATGTTTCCATTCCATAAAATAATACTAAAAACACGTAGCATCTGACCATTCGTATTCGTAATCTAAGGTTGAGATCATGACTGCAGAACATCTTTTTGCATGCGGATAAAGATTGCACGAGCTTGATCAATGCGGCATTTGATTTCAACCGAAGTATCCCATCTTTCATTTAAATTGCAGCCCAAGTATACAATACTTTGTACCTTCTCTAGTTTCGTTTCAGCAATGTAAAGATTATCAGTCAAGTCAATTGCGTTATTTTTGCTTATAAGCATGTATTTTATTTTAGTTGTATTCTCTTCTAACCCAAAATTCTCACAAGTCTTCAGTACTTGATTCAGCAGAAGTTAAAGGTCCTTAATGTTACTTGTTATAAATACCGTATCATCTGCATTACTCAGGTGGTTCAGAATTTTCCCATGTATAACAAGTCCTTGAGTAGCTTTTTGCAGGGCTTCATTGAATATTTCTTCTGAATATAAGTCGATCAGCATAGGTAGGAGAAGAATACATCCATTTCCTACACCAAGCTCAAGAGCCAGTTCTCTTAATTGGTGTAGAAACCAAAAAAAAAAATGATGTTTTCACCTTTTTGTTATACCTTTTTATTATATTTTGTTTTTATTTAGTTAAACAATTTAGTTAAACAAATTGTAAAATTGTTATTTGTAAGAGGTGAAATAAATTGAAAAAAAAAAAAAATAAAAAATAAATAAATAAATAAAAATTCGCACGCCTCTCTTTATTTCTACTTTGTCTGTTGGACATTGTTCTACTCTTACTGCTGCTCTCTAGTCCCAATAAAGATTACCTATACTATATAACAATACTAGGATTTCAATCTAACGACTCTGCAACCATTATAATTAGTTTTTTACGTACCCGGATCGTAGTTACCACATTCAGCATTGACTGTCAGTGTGCTAAGATTTTTCTTGCAGATAAACCGGCTGGCCACCTCACAGGGCCCATCGGAGTATTGCCCATTGCGCAGCATCCGTACACAGTCACGTCCTTCACCTGGGTTGGGGTCTTGGTGGTTCAAGTATAACTCTGAACTTGGAACTTCTACAAAGTAATTAGAACAAAAATAATAAAGTGAACAAGAGGCAATGAAAAACTCTTACGGTCGAATATAAGTGACGAGTATATACATATCTAAATAATAGGTATCGGCGCGCACCGCTCGCGAGTCATTTATTGGATAACCAACACCTCTGCCATAGGACACCCCAAGTGGTTCGCTATGTTTGATGACTAAGCAGGGTTCATGGGGAAGATTGTCCATGTCTTGGCGACTGATGCGTCTGCCCACCTACTATTTAACAGACCGGATTTGGAGAGACTGGTTGAGGGAAACCTTTTTACCTCTCCAGCAAGACTCTACAGACCCGTCGTTTTGTACAGAAGTGAGAAGGATGAATTCATCCATCCGTCGCTCCTAGCCACACTAATCCCCCGATTCATACCCACCCCTCATGTATTTTTCTTCCCAGATCTTCTTCTTCTAACTTTCCTTAAAAAACCCTACACATGGTGTCCTCAAGAATGATAGGGAAATTATTTTTCAGAGAGCCGCCTGTGTGGAGGTAATGTAAAAAAAACGTTAATTGTTGTTCATCGTTTGTGTGGAATTTAAAAAAAATAATTAGGGGGAAATGACAATTTTTAAGTGCCCTGTGGCAGCTTGAGTGGACTGTAAAAATTTTAAGTGAAACAGCAAATGAGATTGTCTTTTCTCCGACAAAGGAAATTGAAAGATAGGAACGAGGTCCTACCTTTATTTCTTGATGATCCCAGCTCTCAGTCCGCAGGTCACCCTCACAGTAGTTTGTCAAACCAAATGGTTATCGTGTAAGATGTCATAAAACGTTTATGTACTCGAAGGTGATAATTGAAGCGAGTTTTGGATAGATTCAAATATTCATGTATTTGCGTGCGCGCTCAGATTTCAACTGGTGATTGTAGGCCATGTTCAACAATACATTTTATGCCGAAGAGTTTCAATCATCTCCTTCTTCTGATTCTTAAGTAGGTACCTCGCGAGGAAAGGAAGGATTCGAAGGGAGAACAAAAGGAAAAGAATTTGGAACAGGACCAAGAGAAAATGGACTAATGACCTAAAACTACTTTAGGCTAAACTTCAATAAATAAGATATAATTACCATTAATAGCCGCATACTTCAGTTCGGTGTATAAGTCATGTAGTCCGATCCACACATGGTTGGTAGTGCTGGATATATCGGAAATCAGGAGGTTCACCTCCTCCTCAGAGGTTGGCACCACGAGCTCGGCGCTTTCCGAAGAACACATGGAGATGGCCTCTCTCCAGCCCAGCGCATCTTTGTGTTCTTTGTAGAATGATTTAACGGGAGATGAGTAAAAGTAGTCTTCTCTGAAGAATGGTTCCGTCTCCTCCACTGATCCTACAAGGAAAAAGACGATGACGTTAACCCTTGGAATGCCAACCTCCCCCTACGTAGAACTCCCTAATGTGCCAGGGATTTAAAGCAAATCGCCCGCCGCGCCGTACGCCGGCAGACACTATTTTCTTAATAAATTTTAACCAAAATTATACTTACGTAAATTGCACCGTCTTACCAGATGCCTTTTTAAATATATTTATAAATAAATGTGTATTATTTTTTTATTTAATATTTATTTAGTACTATAATTAACAACATAAATATGTAATGGGTGGCTTACCCGTACTGAGGCGCACATTTTTTTAATACAAAAATCAATAAGATATCGTAATAAATTTTAATAATAAATGTAAAGTCGGTAATTAAAAAAATCTGTTTATATTATAAGTTATGATTGTGCATAACGATATGTGTTTTATAATGGTATTGTGTGCATGTTACGTGAATGTTAAAAAAAAATGTTTTTTATTTCCGCCTGTTGTGATTGTAGTAGAAAATTTTCAAATATTTTCAGGTTATTTGTAACCTGGGGGTGGGAGGGAATCTCAACCTGTCGAACTCCGTCAAAACTAAGTATTTACAAAAATGACACGCGCTTGCCCGTGGCGACGCTGCAAGCGGATTGCGAGTTCTCGAACGCTTAACGAGCGAGAAGTTATGCGCTCCATCTGTTGTTAATGCGAGAAGTTAAATACTAGTAATTATAGAAACTTTTTGGTTTTAAAAACTTAAAAGTGATTTTAATGACATTCTAATGTACCGGATACTTAAAAAAAATCTTTACACGTGACCGCGGGTCGCACGTTTAGGCGCCACGGGTTTGTCAGGGCTGGTTTAAATGAATGAACTAAAACAACGACATCAAATATTAACTGGATTAGAGACAGGGGAACACCACTTGAAAACACAATAAGATCACATAACTAGAATAAATCATTAATCGATAAAAACCGAAAACACTTTGAATTTAACGGATGGTGTTCGTGGAAAATGGAGACAAGCTGAACAGGAAGAAATTGGATGAACGGAAAAATGGGCCATATGAGATTGTTGAAAAAATTTCAAACTCCATATATCTACAGAATAGATACGGTGTCACAAAAATACAGAATCAAACCTATTCCATATCATAAAACTTTTTCCAGTTTGAACATTGGGAGAAGAGGATATCGTTGAGTGATTTTGGCGAAAATTTTACAGTAATTTACTTTCCCGAAGGGGGGCAGATGTAAAGGAAATGTATTCCCAAATGATTTTTAAATTACCAAAAAAAAAAATAGATTATTCGAATAAATCATTAAAGGAAATTGACTTAATAAATTTAAATGTACAACACAAATTTTTAATTAATCAATAAATTAAAAGGAATTGAAGTACAATATTATAATATATGTATGTTAATACACACACATTCGCGTATGACAAGAAAGTAGATGTATTTATTGGTCACTTACTGCTTAGACGAAATGTGGCGACGGATAAAAATCCCAGTGCGAATAATATACTTCGATACATTTTACACCTTAGTCGGATGACTTTTCCTTCTCCTTACGAAATCAGAAGACGAGTGGTCCAAATCTCGAAAGAGCTCAAAACATTCATACATACTGAATAAATATTTATATATTATAGATACATCGGGTTTTTTTTTATGGATTTGATAAACTTTACCCGAAGATAAAAGAAACACGCGCAATGAAAAAAATAATATTATTCTCTTTAAAAAAATGTTTTTTTCTAGAAATGTTTTCAATCTCTTGACTTGACGATAAACCCGTGATCTTAATAAAAATAATTAAAAACATCTTCTTAACCGCAAATTTACTTTTTGTCGTCATTATAATCAAATGAACTACACCACTTATATAATCAAAATTGCAGATATACTACATATATATATATATATTTTTTTTTTAAATTTTTTTATTTATTTATTATTAAATTTAAATATTAAACTGGGAAGGAAAAATGGTACGACGTGTACGCAGGAATCAGGAGTCAATGGTTTCAGGAGTGATGGATGTAAGAATCCATGGCATGGATTGCGATGCAAGGCGATGGGTCGAGAGAGTCCTTCTGGAGATGTAAAAAGGTCTCCATCAACAAATTTCTCCAAATCCGGCCTGTCACGTAGTAAATGGGCAGACGTATCTGCTGCCAAGACATAGGTCCTAGACAATCCTCACCCCATGAACCCGGGCACCCTGCTAAGTCAGAAAGCAGAATTACTTGAGGTGATCTATTTTTTAAATAAAAATACATGTGAATACCGCACAAGTGTTCCGACTGCTCCCGTCTGGAACCAGTGAGACTATGACATCCCCAAATAAGGATATGTTGTGAGGCAGAAGGTAGTGGGGAGGTGAAGGAGATGGGGAACAGGGAAGGAGGGAAGTGCTTGGCTATTCATATATGGTCGCCAAACGCGGCTAAAGCCATTTCAAGCAACGTTTTAATTCTGAATGATGGTCTTATACCAGGGCGATACTGAGAGTATTTTTTTATCTTTTCTCTCTGGAATGTGCCGAATATATTCCATATATTATTTATATTGAAATTATTATTTGCACACGCCGGGATTCGATCCCTCGACCTTTGGATTGCGAGTCAAGCGCACACAGGCCGTCTAGTGTATTCTAGTATGGACTAGTTCCTGTACACGACTCATTAAATTATAGTATAAGTAACAACCACGTATCCTCTGTTTACACATAAGACTGAGTTTTGATTGTTATAAATGCGTCGCAATACAAACAGAAGGATTACACATTACAAATCTCACCGTAAATTAATTACAAACAAGACGCAACACGTTAACACGAATTAACCCATATATTTCACGTACATTCTCATACCTACAAAATATGTAATAATGTTTCGTTGAAATTTAATGTCCTAATAAATTAATGACGTAGATTGAGTTACAATTATCGGAACTATATTGTAAATTAAATGAGGTACGTACAATGAGGTATATTGTATAAAATGCGGTAAACGAGGTAAATTAAGTCCAATAAGACCATGCAAATGTTAGGTTTCGTAATACGTAACACGAGGACCTTCCATAAAGTCGATGAAATTACTTTACTGCTCGCTACCTTGAAAGATTTTCACCAGAATATGCATCTCCTGTATGGTCTCCCAATTTATACTTGTAACTTACACCGCTTGGAGATAGTACAATCGAAGTTTCTTAAATATTATGTTCAATAATACGAACGAACGAATACGAACAAAAACATGATGTTTCAAAATCATTACTATATAACTCTGTAAATTTATTATCTGTTCGCTATATTGTGGTACAAAATTGCGAATAAACATACATCTCAATCTGAATATAATAAAATAGTGGTACATGTTCATAATACAAGACTAACTGCAAACGATGGACTTGTTATTCCCAGATAACTAAATAAATATGGTCAAAGAACTCTAGAATACCTCGTACCAATAATTTACAACATGTTACCCAATTCAATAAAAAGCTGTGAATTGACTTTCAAAAGGAAATATATGCTAAAAAAATGTTTATGTGAAAGATTTTTTTTGTACTAACCTCCGTTTTTTAAATTTCGTTTTTAATGTTTTTTTCATTATTACAATCTTTTTTCTTTTTCTTTCTTTCTTAATGTTTTTTCCATTATTAAAATATTTTTTCTTTTTCTTTCTTTCGTTTTTCCTCTGATCTTTATTTTTATATATGTAAAAATATGTGGATGTATGTATATATATAATGTAATAATGTATATATTTTATCAACCTGTTTAAATTTTTTTAAATGTAATTGTTAAAAGAACCCGTTGACAAACTGATATAAATCAGTTTAACGGGACTTAATGTTGAAATATGTAAAAAAAAGAATGTTAAATAAAAAATAAAAATTAAAAAAATATATATAAGTTGAGACAACATTTAATTGTTATCTGCCACAAAAGATAAATGTCAAACCAGGCGGCCTTTTTGTCGAGATAAAAGTTTTCCTCAATTTTCTCTCTGGATGTCGATAGTAGTGCAAATATTTTTTTAATATAATATATTACCAATACAGATATTTTCATTTTTGATAAGCTAATTCCAGCTAATTCTTATATTTATCTACAAAGTACATTACATTCATCCCACAATGGACTTATTAAAGACTTTGAAATACTTAATATAAAATCCTTGCATGTAAAATTAATTTCTTGCTATTTTAAATTTAAATTTACTAAAAAATATGTTTTTAGATCAAACTATAATACAAGATATTCCAACCAATGCAACTATATAATTCCAGTAACAAAAACCTCCATGGCCCAGTCACAGTTTAACTTTCTTGGTCCAAAAGCTTAACAATTGAAATAAAGACAATAACCAAATATCACACTTTCAGGAAGACGCTTGGGAACTATTTGATGAGTGAATGTGATACAGAACTAGAAGCCTGTTTATCGTACTCGGATAGAGAACAAGAGATAGGAAATAAGAGAGTGTTCATTGTTTATATTTGTGTAAATTAGTGTGTATATGTAAACATATGTACTAGTGTATATGTATATGTGTGTGCATACAAGTATGTAGTTATATGTATTCGTGGGTTTTCGTATGTGTGCACGTAATCACACACGCATACAAGTTTACATATAAAACAAACAAAAAAATGTGTTAAATCTATATTCCTCATCTTTTCTATTTTATACTTTTTATACTTTTTATCTTTTCTCTTTTGTATTTTATACTTTCTGTTGTAGTTTTTTCCAAATTCATTATAAATTTTTCTTCTACAACTTTTCCAATTTTCAAGGATGTGTCTATACTTAATCATACATGTTTACACTAGACTTCATAAAGTAACCATATTCCATTGGTCACCATAAAACAGGCAGCCGCCTAGTATGGAGATTTAATGTGTCATTTATATGTGAATGTTTTAATGTATTTTATAAATAAAAAAAATATATGATTTAGGATCCTCCAAAAATCGTTAAAATTGCCTAGTTTGAACGTCATTAACAAACGTTCAGTATACAAACCAGACAGTGTATTTAAAAATCGAAACTGACAGACATTGAATATTTTATTATTTTCTTTCTTCTAACACAGTTGGTAAAAAAATTTAGAAATCGGTCCAGTTTTGACACTCTTACACTTTTTAATTTACTGAATAAAGTCATATCAATAATTTTATTTTTATTTTTAACTTTTTTTAACTTAAAGAGTTAAACCTCAAATTATAATATTTTAATTAATGAAGATAATATTAGCGAAAGTCAATCGAAAATCCGAAACAGAAAAATCAGAAAAAGATACGGATACATTTTCTTTACCTTCTTTTTCTGATTTTTCTGTTTCGGATTTTCGATTGACTTTCGCTAATATTATCTTAATTAATTAAAATATTATAATTTGAGGTTTAACTCTTTAAGTTAAAAAAAGTTTAAAATAAAAATAAAAATATTTCATCCTAGACTTGCAGATAAAGTCAATAGATGTCGCATATTAATAATAAAAAGTGATAAAATTTATCCTGACACTATCTAGAGGGCATTTAGTTCGAGTTGAATCTTGCAATCACACATAAAGGTAGCAGCCAATAAAAATATGCGATAAGAAAAATGAAAATAATGTTCGTGGTTCTCAGTCGAAGTATGATACAGTTAAAAATGACCGAATCGGATAGGGATACGTTGGCGCAGTTGGATAGTGCGTCGGCCCGGATTGCCGGAGGACCTGGGTTCGAGTCCCAGATGTATCCGTATCTTTTTCTGATTTTTCTGTTTCGGATTTTCGATTGACTTTCGCTAATATTATCTTCATTAATTAAAATATCATATCAATAATTTTAAATTTACTCGACTCAATCATCTTTCCACTGTGACAACTATACACGGAGAAAAATGTCATTCTAAAATACGATCATTTTATTCGTAAAAACGGTTAAAAACGGGACTGAAGTTCTTACGAACAAATTAACAGTGTTTCAATGTTTATTGGCGGGAAAATGTAAGAATAAACATTGAAACCCTGTTAATTTGTTCGTAAGAACTTCAGTCCGGTTTTTAACCGTATTTACGAATTAAATGATTGTATTTTAGAATAACATTTTTCTCCGTGTAGCACCAACTATTCATATCACTTACCACTAGTGCGATTTTACCCAACATTTTCGATTTGCATATTCAAATAATAATAATTATTATTTATTATAGTTATTTCGGCTACTGGCGTTATACCTAACTCTCTAATTAAAAATTTAAGTATATTAGATTTGTCAAAGAATTTGTATTTAAAAATGCGAAATCAGTCATTTTAAATACATGTAGGATTACGAAAGATTTTTTTAATATTTATATTGAGGGATCAGAAGGATTTATTGGTCAAATTAGGAATTCTACCGAGCCGAACCCTCTGATATGAAAATATCTGGAGTCGGTGAATTTTTTTATTTTATTTATTTATATAATACATGTTACATAATTGTGACATTTACATAAAGTTGATATATTAAATCACCATACTAGGCGGCTGCCTGTATCATGGTGACCAATAGAGTATAGTTACGTTGTATTAATATGAAGTCTAGTGTAAACATGAAATTAGTATAAATCATGTTAAATATTGGAAAAATTATAATAAAAAGTAGAAAATAGAAAGGAGAAAAGAAGTAAATTAGCATGAGATTATAAAAATGTACATAACTTTTTTTTTCTTTTTTAATATGTGTGTTTGCAAGCACACATGTATAATGTATGTGTATAGGTGGACACATCTATACAGACATGAACATGAAGCCTTTATTTTACAATTATTTTACCATTTAATAGTCTGGTAGGTTAACATGCTGTTCTTGTATTATTTTGTATTAATTATACGTATATAATACACTTGCTTAGCGTGGATTTACTAGATGATCATTTTTACGGAAAAGTGTGCGAAAGATTTTATTTAATAATGAAAACAAGTAGGGTAACCATGTATTGAAATTTCTGGTGCGTAAAATATATTTGGATGACTTGTATAGCGCCGTTTTTGTGAAGAATCACCTTGGGGGCGCTGTACAAATTTCAATACTTTAAAATTTCAAGCTCTGCATTCTACATTAAACTAATAATAATATAATTAGTTGATTCACTGATATGTTTCTGAATTATGTTTATAAAGTGATAAATACTTATTGTATTGATTTATATTTATTTACAACGTTTGTAAAAAAATATTACGTACTTCATCATATTCAACCATACCTCATAATATTTGAGATTTTATTAATTTTTGTTTTTTTCATTACCACCTTTATTAGTTGGGCCCCATCGAAACAAGAGTTAAGTTAGCCTCTCTGAAACTGGGCGTAATGTACAGGGCCCGCAGATACTTTAATATTACACAACTGCTATCCCTGAACAAATTTCAAGTGCGCCTCATGGTTGAATTTAGTAGCCACCTCGGGTCAGGAGCCCCGAAAAAAACCCTTGACTACTAGAACACAAAACATAAAGGCTTTATAACCATCCCTATGCTTAGAACCACCACGGCTCAGCATCACTACCTGTATTTAGGTGTGAAATGGTACAATTTATTATTGTCCAAAAACAAAATTAGTATAACCCATAGACATATGAATATGTATAGACCTGCCCTAAGTGATAAAATCGTATTATTTCCCCCTCCTTAATTCTGGGTTCCATGGAACCGGCCGGGCTGGCGTATAGGTTCGCGTGAATCTGGAAAATGTGACGTCATCATTCTTGTGTGGACTAGCGTCGAGCTCTTATCGGTACATTTTACGAAATAACACGGCAAAAATGGTAACTCGTGCTATTAAAACATGTAAAAATAGAAGTGAAAAAAGAATATAAACCCAATTGTCGTATTACCTTCCATATGCAGGCATTATTTGTCATTATTTGAAGCTTATTCACATCATATAATATGATCAGTTTTATCACACCGAGAGACATGAAGCGTAAGCAACCGAAATTCCCGGTCCCGTCGTGTGCACGTTGCAGTTTACTGGGATAAGTAAATTATGAAACATTTGTAAAAGTGTCTTAACGAAACACGGTAACAAAATATTCGACTCTCAAAACAAGCGAACCTTTCTTCATTTTATATGGATTACACAAGTTTGTTCAAACCGGGCGAACAATTCGCGCTCCCATGTAAAAATGTCTATTCATTCAAAAGCAGATTTTACATTTAAGAGCTAAATGGTGATATTATAATGCATGATGCCTATATATTGTCATATTGAAGTATTAACGAATCACATATCGTTACCGTCAACTCATCCCTCTCCACCCCGCTACAGTTGGTTATTACCCCCCTCCCTGATTATCTAGTCTATGAATAATATGTCTGTGGTATAACCGAAACTTTGAAATATGAACAATACAAAAAACAAATTAAGTCCCTGAAATTGGATAATGATATATTGTAACCTTAATTTACGCTTAGTTTAATCTGCACTATTTACTGTAAAAAAATATATATTGTTGTCTTTCAATAAAAATTTCTTTCTAAATTGTAAACCTATGTTAAATAATGTTTGTATTTATCTCATAAGTCTTTGATTATTGATTACAAATTTAATTGGAACATTATTTTTTGCATCTCCTCCCATAAACACGAGCTCTTAGAGCTCAACTTACGGAGTAGTAGAATAATTATGTATAATTGTATAACTTTGAATAATGTAATCACCTGTAATGTAAAATCTTTTTCTTATTAATATATAAATAAAAAAAAATAAAAAATATATATCAATAATCAAATTTCAATACATTGTTACCCTACTTGTTTTCATTATAAAGTCTTAGCTTCTTTCAGCTTAGTAGGTTCCCATTATCTGTAAGAAACATTAATGTAAGAATATTATTATTTCAAAACGCAATAATTTTTGTCATTTATTAGAACTTTGTAAAATTATTAACCTCTACACGTTTTTGGCTGAAAATCAAAATCACTGGCATTGCTTTACAAGTAATTTGTAATTCATTCGTTTGCATTACAGAATGGAATAATAATTTAGTTTAATTCCACCCGCAATATTTGCAGCAACGATTTGATTCATTTCATTGTGTTATCCAATAGAGAGTAAAATATACCAAAATGCATCGGATTATTGCGCAAGGCAAATATTGGCTTACAGAGCAAGCAATTATTAACTAACCCAAACAACCGGATACTGCTATCAAATATACACCTAGGAATATCCGTTTTCCAGGCAGGGGAGTAAATTTGGCAAATTGAAATAAACTGCGGAATCCCTGACGTAAAATTTGTTCGCTAATAATAATTGGTACTAACTATGTATCAGGTCTTTAAATCTAGTTTTAACGTTAAAAATCTCCCACATATGAACCCCTTTTCGATTATGGTTAAATTGTTTAATGTGGAGAATTAATTTCTTTATCAAATGTCCCCAGATTTGACGCACAAACGACGCACATTCACACAAATGTGTCCATTCACGCTCGCTCTATAACGATCGATAGGATAACTATCGGTAACTTCTCATCGTTCCCTAGGACAACTGCACATCGCTAACGTACAAACAACAGTTGATGTCGAATATGTTAAGGACACTGAGTCATTGTGAACTGTCACTTATTCGTTGCTAGGGAACGATGAGAAGTTACCTAGTTTAGTTACTTAGTTTATATTTGATCGGCCTCAGGAGGATACTGTGCTTTTACTTATGAAGACAGAATAACACTTACTTAATCTAAAACATGCGAACACCTCGGTACAGGTTATCTCAGTGCGGTGTTAAATCACTACTACTAACCTATATACATACATAACCTGTACATGATTATTAACATTGTTTTGTATTATTGAAACTTATTATCACGATAGGCGTTCACCTATCGGCCTACAAGATACTTTGGACAAGTTTCTTGCCAAACTGAGGACTCAAATAGGAGAAACTAGTAGACACTGGTAAAGTGGAAGACATAAAAAGCAGAGGAAGGTAATAAATGCGCTGGAGTGACCAATTATTTCTGGCTTCCAGTTAGTCGGTGTCCGCAGCTCTCTCGAACTGAGGGAGAAGTGGAGGGGCCTTGTCCCCCATGGAAATTGATGTAGAGGTCACGATCCTCAGAAATAAGGAAGAAAATAACCTTAAAACATTAACAGCCTTACTAAAAAAAAAAAGTGTTTAAAAACTGTAGGATTTTAAGCTTCAAACATCAAGTTGAAAAAAAAACTTACTTACCCTAAACACTTTCTATTAAAACATTGAAATATTTAGAAAAATTCTAAATTCAAAAAACACAGTCATTTTATTTAATGATTTTGAAATAAATCTGTCACCTCACTTTTTACTCCTTCACACAATAAAAAAATATAAAAAAATCTTGAAATTATCTTTTCATTTCCAAAAATTTACAATAAAAAAACTCACGTTTGAATACATTGCTTGCACATCTTAAGACATTCATTTCTTTGATTCGTTTACTAAAATATGTATTAGACATTTTAGTCACCAAAAAACACCACTTTCAAGAATTTATAATAAAAAAAGATCTTAAAATACAAATTATTTCTGAATATAACCTATAGAACCCTTTTCTGACAGTTCAATTTAGAACACACGATTTTTGTGTCACAATTTGACTTAAACTAACGAAAAACAACACAAATTAATAGTAAATATATTGAGTAGATGAATATAAGTGCGAATTACTCATATGGATTGAAATCATTAACTACAACATCATCTTAATCACACACACATTCGCGACCGACTTTTTTTCATAGAGTGCGCATTCGCGGCTATTTTTTTTCAGCGGGAAAGCAATGCACAGGCGCACCAATCACACCATCTAGCGGATTATTATGAAAACTCCAATTTAAACAAGTAATATACAGCGTTGCCAAATCTAAAGATTTACAAAAACACCGTTTAACGGCCGCAGAGTGTTTTTTTTAGTAAGGCTGTAAATGATTTGTGCCTAAAATAAAATAAAATACAATACGCTTTGTGGCGATGTTTTTTTCTAGAATAAATCAAAGCTGGCGGCTAGTGTTAAACTATAAGGTGTTAAACTATAAAAATATAAGGAATGTTATTATTAGCGGATTGATCCAGAATTTTATACGACGTGGCCCTGTAACACATGTACATTGGGAATAACACTCTTCAAAACAAAATGTCGTTACATAGTTAATGCCCAAGAAATACACAAATCTTTAACTAATATTATCACTATACCTAACACAAATATTTTTGTAAATCGTAATTTTGGAAGCACAAAATTTTAAGCACAGTGTATAATTTTTAATTTTTCGAAGAAAACTTCTTCGGTAAGGTTTTCACTTTGTGATGGCATTATTTATTAAAAGCAAATAACTTTAGATATGACATTAAGGTGAATGTCAAAAGAATTAATATTCTACGCTTTGTTATTGTAGATGGCGCTCGTATAGTGTTTTTTACTTATAAACGCTTTTACAAGTTATGCTTTGAAATATTATGAAAAATGTATGGTTCGCGAAAGTAAACCAGCAATATGAATATTAACAAATAGTTGTGTTAATTAAAACACTTTAATCTTTCAAGAAAGGCTAGCAAATACAATATTTCATCTGTGATTTAATCCAATATTGTATTTGTTAGCCTTTTTAAAAAAATTAAAGTATTTTTAATTAACAAAACTATTGGATACGTTTTTAGATTTTCACGGGAAAAACATTTTCGTTGGTTGTTTTTGGGGTGTTATGCCGTGTTGCGCTACCTCCTTCTTTAGCCGACGTTTCGGACAGCGTTGCAGTGTCCATCATCAGGGCAGATCCGACGATGTGTGAAATTTTCTTAATATTTCAAAGCATAACTTCTAAAAAGCGTTTATAAGTAAAAAATACTATACGAGAGCCATCTGCGAAAGCATAGATTTTTTTTTGTGACACTCACCTTAAAAATTATTTTTTTTTCACCTATGATCCACTTGTTTATTTACACCAGGACCGGTTTCGTCCTTCTACGGACATTTTCAGACAGGTTGATGAAATTCGAACGCCGTTCTTCCTTGGAGCTACGTTCAAGCGACGCGATCGCCGCTCGTCTGTATTTTCAATACTGTTATTAGTTTTTTTTTTTTTTTTTAACTTTTTAACTTAAAGAGTTAAACCTCAAATTATAATATTTTAATTAATGAAGATAATATTTGCGAAAGTCAATCGAAAATCCGAAACAGAAAAATCAGAAAAAGATACGGATACATCTGGGACTCGAACCCAGGTCCTCCGGCAATCCGGGCCGACACACACATAAAGGTAGCAGCCAATAAAAATATGCGATAAGAAAAATGAAAATAATGTTGGTGGTTCTCAGTCGAAGTATGATACAGTTAAAAATGACCGAATCGGATAGGGATACGTTGGCGCAGTTGGTTAGCGCGTCGGCCCGGATTGCCGGAGGACCTGGGTTCGAGTCCCAGATGTATCCGTATCTTTTTCTGATTTTTCTGTTTCGGATTTTCGATTGACTTTCACTGTTATTAGTGTTTGAAATCGCCGCTAGGCGCTGCACTAGCAAAATTGTATGACAGGTAGCGGTAGCGTCGCTTGTAAATAGCTACGTGGACGATGGGCGTTATGCTACGGAATTTATATAAACTTAGGCAGGGATACACAACATTGTCTCTATATGAAGAATGTTTCTATTTTGTTAATTTAAGGTTTTACAAGTTATTTTGTTAAGTTAAAAGTTATTATTAAAATTATGTTTTGTGTGTAAATGAAGGTAAGTCAGATTCTTTCCCAGTGTCCATTTTTCATAATTGTGTGGGAAGCGAACGATCAGCGATCTTGAACCGGAAGCCTTCCTATTGGCTCCTCACACGCCAATAGCGGTCACTCAACAATTTCACAGTCACCGTCTGCCGTGACAAATTTAACGAAACCATTCTGTTCTAAACTGCCGAAGAAGTAACAGCTTTGCAAAACGCTTCTCGTCCGCTCCCACTTTCATATACTTACGTATTCTTTATATAAGTACATTACATATTATGGTTCTAATGTAATCGGATGTAAATTATTTCAATAAATTTGTAAGTAGGTACAGTGTCAAATGCTTATTTGATTTATATACAATCAATCTACACACATTTACCCCCATAGTTGTGTTATTTTGAAAACCCATAATTTTTTTATTACAGTCCATTGATTTTTGCAGATTTTTGTAATCTGCGACCACAGTTTGTGCTTGAATATCATAAACATTTCTTAGAAGAATTATTAAATAGAATTTAAACAAGCACCCGGTTGGAATTTGTTGTTTTAATAATGTTTATTTTTGCTACACGTGTTCTTCCAAGTGAACACGCGTGTACGTTTAGCGACCGCTCGATATTAACATTAATATCGGCAGTGAGTCCTTAGATAAACAGACTTTGTAGACCTTAAACCCATTTAACGAATAAAACGTATTTAAATCTGGTATGAGTATATTCGAATTTAAAAGCATTATTTTCAACCCCTACCAACGAATGGTTCTTGCTCGTGTCTACAAATTTTTTTTTTAAAGTTATTGATTTCGTCTCATTGGATATTATTCATTCGTTGTTATTCATTTCGTTTTATTATTTTAATTTGAGAGGCAGGTGTAGGTACCTCCACGCCAGGAAACATTTATTGGATAACCATCACCTCTGCTATAGGTCATTCCAAGTGGTTCGCTACTGCTACGTTCGTTCTGGTGAGTTAGCAGGGTGCCGGGTCCAGGTCTTGGCGGCGGATAAACCTGTAGGGGCTGGTTTGGGGAGACCCTTTGAACTCTCCAGCTTGTCTCTCTTGCTTGAGGGCTCGATTCACACGTACGTTATTCTTAGATACTCTGATGCCTAGATGATGGTGATACCCACCCCTCATACCCTTTTCCTTCCCAGAACTTCCTCTCCTTTATTTCCTTAAAAAAAACTCTCCACACTGCATTCCTAAATATGACGTAGGTCCTGGGGAAAGTTCCTCAGGGCCTCATACGTGTAGCTAATGTAAAAAAAAACAAATTTTCTATTATTCGAGAGAAATTCTTTAAGGCGTTGAAAGAGCGACTCATTGTCTGAGATTTTTTTTTTTTTTTTAAACTATAATTAATCCTCAAGTTAGTAGTAAATTTTAATATGAACCGACGAAACATTTCAATTTCAAACGACAAAAGATTATCGTTTGAACAGTAGCCCTGTTAGCCACCGAGCGAACCACTTGGGGTGACCTTCGGTAGAGGTGTTGATTATCCAATAATTGATTTCCGGAATGGTGGTATCCATACCTGCCTCACGATGGCTACAGTAGTAGTCCCCATATGACAGATATTCTGGTTTAGATTCTCAGTTGCAACTGTTACCTTTTTTATTTTATGAGTCTTGTTCTTTTTCATGTTTCTTTTAGATATTTTTAGTATTGACAATGTCAATCTTCAATGATTAAATTAAATAAAATTTATTAACTGATTAATCCGCTTTGCATGTTATTTTCATGGTTGTGGCTAGTTTTGTTCTCATCAAATGGAATATAGTTAAAACGTGAACCACCTTCTATTACGATCAAAATCTTCTTCTTCTATGGCGCTACAGCCCACATCGAGCTTTGGTCTCCCGCAACATTTGCCTCCAACTCCTCCTGTCCTCAGCAGCTGACTTCCAGTTTGTTACCTGGAGAAGCAGTGCTGCAATCCCTCTTACTTCGTATTCCCACCTCAGTCTGGGTCTTCCCATTTTTCTCTTTCCACTTGGGTGTCCAGTCATAATTCTTTTTGGGACGAGTGTGTCCGGCATTCTCTGTACATGCCCAGCCCATCCCAACCTGAAGAGTCTCATATGGGCTGAGATGTTGGGGGTCTGATATATTTCATATAGTTCTTTGTTGTGCCGGATGCGCCACTGTTCCCCCTCTTTCACGGGAACACATATTCTCCTCAACACTTTACTTTCAAACGTATCCAGCATTTCAGCCATCTTTGCCGTCAATGTCAGCGCCTCACATCCATATGCCAATACAGTTCTCACAATTGTCTTATATATGGTTACTTTGGTTTTCCCGTGGACGTGACTTAAACACTGGCAGCAATAGACAAAAGATAGGTGAATTCATTGGCTATATAGACCTTTAATCAGTTTGTATGTCTCCATATTTAAATTCGGAGGTATGTTTTTTTTTAATGTGGGAAAAAAAGTTTCCTTTAGCAATCCGAGAAAAAAGTTTTAAAATGCCCTATCGCTTCAGTGGATATAGAAAGTTTTTATGTATCGGGTTTGCTTTGTTGTGTTTCACTTATTTTGTGATATTGTGTGTTTTAATTAAAAATTAATAGAATAATTTGAACAATTCAACAATTTGAACAAAGTTAATTTTAACATTTCGTGAATGTTCTATTCAAGTTCTGTTAATATATCATTACAGTCCAGTTGCTTTATGAAACTGAAATAATTGCAGAACTTTAATAAAACATTCACAGAGCGTGAAAGTAAACTTATGATTTGTTCAAATTTTAGTTCCTTAGTTTTAACCATTTTTATTGTTTAAAAAACCAATATATTTCGTTAGTAATGTTTACTACATCTGGGTTTACTTGAAATTATTTTACGTTTTATGTTTGGAAAAAGATACAAACACGTTTATTATCAATTGCATTAAGAGGGTATTACCAGAGAATATCGGAAATTAGTACTTTTTAAATCAAATTCTAGACGTATTGACTCTTTTTTACAAAATAACATAAATTGATTTTGAAAGATTGTTAATTTATCTGGTACACGCAGTTTTAAAATTTTGAAAAACTAAGTGTACTTTTAAGATACTAAGGTTATACCGGAATAATCTATCTTTCTTATTGGAACCTCTCTTTACAGTTGCAAGCGTTTTTAAACTTTTATTCTCAGCCACTGGTCAATCACTCTTAACATGCAGTGATGAATACTTGGCGGAATTAGGCATTCCAATTAGGCTTTAACGGTTGTACGAGTTGCGGTTCTATGACGGTCGTGAATGAATTGAATCGGCATTCAATCCCGGGCGGATGGAGTGTCCTTAAACTAGGTGCCCCGCGAAGCCTTCAGACCGCTCCCCCTCTCACACCACCCCCTAAGCCACCCCATTTCCGGCCTCTCGCTGTGGGTTAAGGTTGCATCGGGAGATATTGGAAACATCACCTTCCGGGTATTTTCAGCCCAGACCGGGCTATTTATAGCACGGAAGAACCGAATTGGGCCAGGGCATTTTCAATTTGAATCCTTTAATGGATAACCAACATCTCTGCCGTCAACACCAAAACAAACAACGAAAAATGTCTGACGTAGGTCACCCCAAGTGGCGTTCTACGTTTGGTGACTCAGCTGGGATGCTTGGTTTCATCAGGTGAGGTTTGTCCAGGACTTGGCGGCGTATGCGTCTGCATTCTCCTTTTGACCTATCCAGCCGGACTCTTTCGACCCATCGTTTTGTGGCAGTGGGAGGGACATATAGGAGGATTTATTATTCTTTCTATAACTTTCTTTCCTTAAAAAGACCCACCACACAGCAAAGATGACACAGGAAATGAGAGAAATTATTTACCCAGGTATATAATGTAAAAAAGGGAATGAATTTACTACGAAAATGATTTATTTTGTAAAGGGACCGATACCTCAAGCAGATTTATTTTTATTTGATTTTTTATATAATCTATTCATAGAAGGCTGCCAAATTTCGACCCCACCCTCAAGGTATACATCTCTCTGGAGATATTGCATGGGAGATATGTAACTACTTGATATATTTCTGTAAAAACTGAATATGATAAATGTATTCTAAGTTATTAATCAACCTAAAATGTAGTTATTTTCCTACAATATCAGGTCCATGTCTTATTAAAATGTATTTTTTATCTGTTTACTTCACAAATGTTACAGCAGAATTGACATTTTCCGAAAATTGTAAAAAATGTGGCGTCTTTTGATAGGGTGATGACTTTTGTGCCATCCTGTATAAAAGAATACATTAAATCAACTGAAGTCATGCCCAAAAACTCTCTTATGCTAATGTTGCTTGGAGATTTATTTGTCTTAAAATTAAGACAATTATAAGGGGGACAGGAAGAGGAATATAGGATAGGAATAGGAGATGCTCCCGATCCATTCCACACTCTCGTATAAATTTTCGACCGTGCGCGTTATATTCGATACTTCTATAAAACTGGCTATATTGTGAAATTTTGTGAAATTTTGTGTTATTTTTCTTACATATTGAGGACTTTTTACGGGTAACATTTAATGTGGCATCTATCAGGTCGATGCAATCATTACTGGGGACATAGCATATGGATTCAACACAAAGCATTTTAGGTTTTTTTATAAGTTGAATTCTTCCAACTATTCCTAAAAAACCATCTGAATTAAAGCATTTTTCTGCTTCTTAATATTTGCACAACAAATCAGGGTATATATGTCACCATCTCCCTCATAGATTCTCCAAAAGATATGGTACAATTTCGAATAATTAAAGACGATTTATTTATTTAAAAAGTTTGAGTTTATTCGGTACTTAAACCTATGAGTAGTGGCTATATATAGGATGAGTTAACCGGTTTTCTTTTTAACTGTTGTGAGTAATTATTAGTCCTTTTATTCATATTCTTTATCGCCTGAATAAGCTATCAGTAGGATCCATATAAATCTTTTAAAACTTCTTATCTACTAGGGAAAATATACCTATGTTTAGTGCTTGTCTCGAGAAGTTTTTAATGTTTCAACGTTTTGATTAATTTGTGTTCTTTCATAATTGATTAAAAAAAATAATATAAAGGATGTCCGGGGGTAAATTCCATTAACTTCAGGAGATAATTCTACATGATGGTAGGAGCAAAAAACTAACTTAAATAACTTAAAAAATAACTTTTTCCGAATTCCAGTTTTTTTTCCCTTACAAAAAGACGTACCTATTAAAAATCCTTAATGTAAGTCAGCCGGGCGCGATAATAGCAACATTGGATGGTTATGATTGGCCCGCATCGTAATAGAGAAAAAAAAATCTTTTTACCAAATAAGTACCTTTAAAAGTTGGAAATATGAAAAAAGTAATTTATATTTTTTTTATTTATAAACCATCTAAATATTTTAAAACTTCTAATCCACTAGGGAAATTACACCTATTTAGATTACTTTTGTAGTTGTTAAGTGCTTGTTTCGATAAATTTTGAATGTTCCACGTTTTGATAAATTTGCGTTATTTAACAATTGATAAATAAAAATAATATACAGGATGTCCGGGGGTAAATTCCCTTAACTTCAGGAGGTAATTCTACATGATGGTCGGAGTAAAAAAAATGAATAACTTTTTCCGAAATTCCAGTTTTTTCCCTTACAAAAAGACGTACCTATTAAACATCCTTAACGTAAGTCAGCCGGGCGCGATAGTGGCAACATTGGATCGTTATGATTGGCCCGCATCGTAACAGAGGAAAATAATACTAATTTTATCTTTTTACCAAATAAGTACCCTTAAAAGTTGGAAATATGAAAAAAGTAATTTATCTTTTTTTAACTTATATATTATCTAAATCTTCTAAAACTTCTCATACACTAGGGAAAGAATACCTATTTAGATTACTTAATTATGTAGTTATTAAGTGCTTGTTAAGAGAAATTTTGAATGTTCTACGTTTTGATTAATTTGTGTTATTTCACAATTGATAAATAAAACTAATATTCAGGATGTCCGGAGGTAAATTCCATTAAATACAGGAGGTAATTCTACATGATGGTAGGAGTAAAAAAGATTAATAACTTTTTTCGAAATTCAATTTTTTTTTTTTTTTGATTTACAAAAAGACGATGCTATTAAATATCCTTAGTGTGAGTCAGCCGGGCGCGACAGTGGCAACATTAGATGGTTATGAGTGGAAATCTTTGATTCAAATTTTTTTGATCTGAAAATTTTGGATTCAAAAGTCGTTTTGGGAAGAAATTCAGTTAGAACCTTGTCCAACCAAAATAAGATTAACTTTCAGCTTTGTACACAATAGACCTATCAAACAGGGATTTACTCTATAAATAAATTCAGGGCCCGTACAGGTAGAAATTCCTGATTCTGCTCTGTCCCACGAGCTTAGCCTTTATCAAAAATTTGACAAATCATAATATAATATCTCGCTCCGAAATTCAAACTTTCCAAGCTTTTCGTTCCGAAAAATTGTTCAAGGTTTTCGGGAACTTTAGTATTTCCCCAGATTTTAAAATCAATGGTGCCAGTTTACAAGAATTTTTAATGAAAATATTTTTTTGATTCTTTGCTCACCATAAATTCTTTTGTGTTTTATTTATTAAATATGCTATAAAATAACACCGGGAAGCATAACGGTCTGGTATATCGGTAATTAGACATTTTGAAATTTCCTACAAGAAACCGAGAAAACATAATTTAAAAATAATTATTTTTAATTTTTTTTAAATTATCATTATTTTTATAAATTGACATTTTGTTTTGAAGAGTTTTAATTTTCAATGTACTATCGTTACTTAAATTTTAATTTTTATGCTACCGATTTCGACACATCCGTGTCATTCACTAGCAAACTTAAAACTAAACTTAAAATTTAAAACAAGTACAGAAATGAATTAGATGTTATTAGGTGGGGGTGGTGGGAGGGGTGATTTTGGGGGAAGGGGAGAACAGTGGGCGGGGTCAATATCACACGGGAACAAAGTCAATTTAAATTTTAAAAAGTACATTTATAGTGGCAATAATAACAACGAACCTGGTAAAAACTTAATATATAAAAAACTTCTTTTAACTGCTTCAAAGTTCAAAATCTCCTACTTACGAATCTTTGGTAATGTTTTTATTATAGCAGTAAAGTCACCTGCTGTTTGTTATATAAAACTTTACTTCAAAAAATTCAGAGCTTCTTTGTCCAAAGGCAGTGGCGGTTTTCTCTAAAGTGCGTTTGTGCGGTGAACCCCCATTAAAAAGATGAGAAAATAAAACAAACTTGTTGTATAATAATATAAGCACATTATAGATAGCTCGATATTAAAATTCCGACTTTAAAACTCACACTACCGAAAAATACGATACCTATTCCCATTTTGTGCGCGATTCAATTCGCACATAATCGTCCATACACAAAAAATCATAGCCGATATAAATCCCTGTGACGGTGAAACGAACAAAACCAAGCTATATTAACCCAGCTCGTATCGGTGCGGCACTCGCGGCGATCGCGAGTCAAGATGTCACGTGACCTCCGAACATTGACGAGTCTCGCGCGCAGATGCGATGCCCGAGTTTGACGGTTGAACTTTACACCATATGGATGCAAGTTAAATGTTATATATTATGATATTTAACTTTTTAGTCATTTTGGTAATTTCAAAATTTTCTTGTTTCCGCATTTCTCTAACCTTTTGCTAATGGCATTTGTAAATCTACTATGGAAGTAGGCCGATTTTGACTTCTGTTTTCGTATTATTTTATTTTAGATAAGTTTTTATACCTCTTAGTTACGAGTACCTACATTTACTAAAGTTTCGGCAAACGTCGCTAGTTATGAATGTCGCGAATATTCTGTCGCAATTTTTTTTTCACAATGTCGGAATACAGTGTTATATATACAAACAATAATACTGACAACGCTAATACTGACAAAAGAAGGTTGGAAATTTAAAAAAACAATTTTTTTTTTTACAAGTTTATAATGGATTTTTTGTATAAGTGAAAAGAGCTAATTTTATTTCGTGCCGCCTTTAATTGTGTTTTTTTATATTTTAAAATATCAATTATATTATTCTACATTCTACGTTATTTTTCTTATTGAAAAAAACAATAATAATGAGCAACGTACATTGCGTGCTGTAAAAACCATTAAACAATTTAATTCCTCTAAAACTTTGATGGTTATCTAATTATTGGGTCGCAGTGTCAAGTTATTTAAAAACAATAGTATGTATGTACTAGGTACCCCTCCCAGTAACTCTATTTAAGTTGTGTGACAATAGTAAGTAAATTTTGATTAGATGTCTTCTCTTGAATTTCTGAACCCACCGTAAAAAGATCACGAACCGCCACTGTCCAAAGGTAGTAATTACACCTAGGTAAATTAATTACGTCTCTTTGCTTGGTCCTGGTTTTTTAATTGTGTTTGCCTTTCTTTCTTCTCTTTTGATTTTGATTTTTTTTTTAGGTGAAAAACAAGAATATTTTTCGCATAGATTTTTTTTACTCGGAACATTATACTGTTTTCGATCTATTGTTTTAGTATAATATAATATAATAATACCTATAGTTGCCACTTAGGCAATTTATCTTATGTACTTTAAACTCTTAACGAACTTATCGTTCTGTCACAAAAAAACGAGAAATCCTTGATTTGTTTCTTAAATTTCTATTGATGGTAAGTTTTAAAACAAAAGGTAAGTATATTTTCAAAATGTTTATTTCAAAATAACATGACAGTTTAAAAAAAAATTCAATTTAAACATGATATTTTTTTTCACAATTACATCGTGGCATATTATTTTATAATATAAATCCGGCATTTAAAGGCTAAATATGCCCGTACACCTTTACTTTTTGCTTAAAAAAATTATCAGATTTATTTAACAGTAATTTGTAGTAGGTATAGTGTACTATTTTACAATAATGTGAATTACAAATAGTGCATTGTTTATCACATTAGTTCAATTACTACAAAAATTTAAGTACATATAATAATTATTTAAAAAGTAAAAATAGTATTCATAGAAAATTAGTCCACTACTATACAATATGTATTAAGCATATTAGATTGTATAAAATTATTGATGATATTTATTATTCTCATCATGAAAAAAAGAAAAATAATCGATTCATTTTTCATTCCGAAAAATATAGAAACCAAAACATTATTAATCTTATTTTCCTTTATTGATATTAATATAGAGAATAAAAAGTAAAAAAATTAATTAATTTTCTATGGTTAAAAAAATATTTACATTAAAACAAGTATAGTTTAAAAAACATGAATATTAAAGTCATTGAATTGTATCTCTACAATAAAAATGTTTTTTGAGCAAATATTACTTTATTTTAAATTGTAGGCACATAGAAAAAAAACTCCTAAGGCCCAGTTGTTTTGCAGAAATTCATGTGACAAATTGAATGCCCATTCAGTGCCATGTATTTTTGACAGTTGAAATGCTGATTCTGAGTCTTTTCAGCTTTTATTAGCTTATTACAATTTTATAGAAAGCTGAAACGCACCAAAATTCAAGGATCAATGGGGATCATTCAAATGTAAAAAAAAAATGGTGCTGAATGGCCATTTGATAACAATGTTACATTTAAATTTCTGCGAAACAACTGAACCTAAGTTTTTTTGGCATTTGAAATGAGTAGCGAAATAAATGTTTCTTAAAAAAAAAAAAAAACGATTTACGATTACGCTAATTATATTAATTATATACAACAGCAAATACTTGATTTGATAATACCAAGGTACTTGATTCTAATTTTTAGAAATTAAAATATTATGTAGGCAATGATTTTTATATAAATTAAATAATGTTCATATATTGTAAAGAAGGTATCAAGTTATTTTAGGGGATTCCATCTAGTTGATCCCCCTCAGTTGACCCCCTTAAATGATTTTTAAAATATATATTTTTTTATTCATTATTTACCAATTTAAAATCCTCAAAAAGATTTCGAAATAGCTTTAATAATAAGTCAGTATGGATATCAAATGAATTTATTTACAGCGTAATTTTTTTGTACCGGTTGTCGCCGGTTTGTACAGTATTTAGACACGTAGTTCTTCCTTGATGTATTTGAATAAAAATATGTTATATACTTTTGTTATTGATAAAATCCTCTTGATTCTGCTCCTTGATAAGGGGCCAATATCTCCCTTGTCTCGTAGAATGCTCTTAGGTGTTTAATAATAAGACTCGTAGGTACTTCGTACACTTTAAAATTTTTATTAGTAGATAATAATAATACACAGATTCAACCATTACTAGTATTCAAGTCTGACTGCCAAACCGTAGAATTGTGGCTCCGCTGTCGGAACCGCTCGGTTATATCAAAACCCTCGGGTATCTCCGCCGATATTTGGCAAAACCCGAAACCAATACACTGCAGTATGTATACCATATTTTCCCTATCTAACTTTATATGAGGGCAACTGTCGAGGGACCAACTGTGACGTAACTATTTAAGATATGTATAATAATGTAATACACATACGTCATTCATTGATGCAAAAAAATTAAAAAATATAAAACGTATATTTTTTTCTTTTAACATCGTATATAATTCTCACTTATATTGTTAAGGAAATATTTGCAAACTTTACACATGATGCAAGAATAAAACTAGGTTTTAACATAATAAAATAATAATGTACAATATATACTGCTACTTTAAAGAGAGTTATAATATTGATAAAGTAATGCTATTTGCAGAAATACTTGAAAATTTAAAACACTGTACTTACAACCTTTCAAGGATCCTAATGCAATAGAGTTGGGAAAAATGCCACAGAAAGGTTAAAGTTCAAACTGCTTCGTATATCATTTTCCTGTACAAGGATGATGCTTGAAATATTTTTTTGCATCTTACTGTAAGACACTGTACAATGGAAAAAAAAATATTATTAACTTTTTAGTTTAGTCTACGTTTTTGAAAAACATTGCTCGATTTTAGTAGTAGAACTTTTGTAAGCAATTAATTACTACCGGTTGTTGTCAACATTTCTCTTAAAAATCTGTTTAAGTTTTCTGAATTTATAGGCACATCTTTTTATAGTAATGTCTTCTAGATAAACGTATGGCATTATAACTCAAAAAATAATGCACCAATTTGTTTAGATTACTTTTGATTATAACTAAATCTATGTATAAATATATTAATGTAAATGTTTAGGATTGCTTGAGGCTCACGGTAAGCATGCAACATTTAAAAAATAAAGTTAGTTATTATTCAACTCTCTAAGTTCATTTACACAATATAACACAAGAGCTTATAGTGCTAATCGCACTTGACCAGGTCCTCATTACAGTTTATGCACTTGAGCTAGATGAACTCAGTAGTCAAGTGCTTTTTTTATCAGATGGAGTACAATTCGCAGAGCAGTGATAACGGAGTGCCTAGTACCGTCCCCCTTAAGTTATTTCCATAGCCGAAAAGCATTTGGAGGAGGCGTTGTTCTATGATTTCCTTCGTAACTCTCTTCGATCTTGACGAAGCTGCCCTCATTATAATTCATCGATATTTATATACAGGACATACTCGAAAACTTCCAGTGTAATGTTCTCCTCTCAGCTAATGCTTGCCTTCCAGGGCAGCGTTTACATATTGTTTAGAGACGAGTCTGACTTCATTTAACATAGGAGTAACGAGCTTTGTGGTGAAGTCACAGAGTTAGAGTTTTCCCTCAACTGAAGTACACTTTGAAGGGAAGCGGCAACGAAGTGCCCCGTAACAACCCTTATGTTCGCACTTGAGGACGCCGACTTCATCGCAGATCAAACATTTAAGATCGACGAACTCAGTCGTCAAGTCATTGAAGTGGACGCCTTTCTCTAAGCAGAATGCTCCGCGACAAGTCCATTTGCATGCCTCGCACTTGACGAGGCTGACTTCATCGCAGTTCCCGCACTTGAGGTCGACGAATTCGGAGAAGTTTTTGCAGCACGCCTTCAAATCCATCGTAACACGCCTCGTTCAGGCCAAATTCGTCCTAGTTCATGCACTTGAGAGCAACGAGCTCAAACGTGAAGTCACTGCAGTGGACGGTTTCCTCTCAGCCGAACACCCCGTGACTTGTTTCCTAGCACGCCTCGCACTTGACGAGGCCGACTTCATCGCAGTTCATGCACTTGAGGGCGACAAACTCGGCAGTGAAGTGGTTGCGGTGCACACTCTTCTTGGATCCGCAGCAAACCTGGCATGGCAGAAGTCTGTAGCCACCACACATCTGGCACGTGGTGTGGGCATCAGCACTCTGAAAGCAGAAATATCATGGTTAAGTAGAGGAAACACATTTGATTAAGATTTAGGAAACAAATGAAAATTGTCTGTATTTAGAATCAAATTTTAGGGTAGGCATAGTAAAAACAAAACTAGGCAATAAAGTACTATTTTAAAGTTAATTTAATCAATATCGTGATGGAAGATTCATCGGGTTCGTATTAAGACGTCAGGGGCACAATTGTCCATTAACTATGTTTATTAGTTCTACAGTACAATATAATTTTTGAACCACTTGTTTTAAGACTCGCATACTGAAAACTAATGCCGAAGTGCGTTTGGCCATTCAAATTAGGCAGCGCTTACAAATTATCGCGATGCTAAAAAATTAATTCTTCTAGAAATCAAAATGTGAACTCCGGCGTATAGGTAAAAGTTGTATGAAGTTTAAATAAAGCATTTTTGTTATTTGGTTAGGTTGGTAAACTGTAACATATTTATCGATCATAATATATCTTTTATTTTAAACATTCGCGTACAGTGCTGATGACGAAGTAGTCTCCAGTTGCTTATAGAGTTAGTTATAGATTTCTTTAAGTGATGTCTCTTAGTTTATATGGCTTCATGTTTCATGTTCAGAATCGAGGTGTGCCAACAGTTAGGTTTCTAGCATCAGTGAGTTTTCGAGAGCGTAGTAGAGAGGACGTTAGCCCCTAGGCCGTCATAGACACCCTTTTCCGAGAATAAGAGTTTATGGTCTAATTTAAGCAAAGTGTTTGATGTAAGAACCAACCATAACAAACTTCCATTCCTATCGGAGATTTGCCGTAATTAATAAAATCTTTAACAGACTGTGGTCCGGAAGAACTCAGCGGAATTGCACTTGTACCAGTAACGTAGATCTCAAACGAAGACGTATTGTCTTAACTTATCATGTCTCCCGGCAATCATCTCTTGGAAAGGGTAATATTGTATTGAACTTCTGAAGTTACCAAATAAAAAAATTGTTTCCTTTCATGCATTTTTATTAAAGTTAAACTAATCCGCGTAGACATCTACATTAGCCAGCTCTTCTGTCAAGACTTTAAAAGGGGGACAGGGAAAAAAAATTGTGTGTCTTACGATTGCGAAGATGGACGAAATTTTATATAAAACACTCTTTTTCCAAGTAAGTTGTAGGCAGGTTAAAAGGAATAATATTATTCTGTTATTTGAATTCAAGAATCCATAATTTTTCTTATTTTGTAACCTGGCATTAAATTCTTCTCGGAATTATTCTCATTTTGAAATTCTTAGCGTGTTTTTGATGGGATTTAAACTAACAATAAATCTAAAGAGGCCTTTAAACAGGTGCCTCAACCAATTCAAACAAACCAAAACTGAGCAAATGACTTAGTATTTTAAAAAACCAAAAGATTTTTTATTTACCAACAATGTTTGGCACTACAAAATAAAGTAGATCCAAGCCAACATAATAAGTATTTGAAATATTTATTTAACAGATATAAAAAAAATTCATTACTATTGGATTAACTTTTGAAGGTTTTACCCATCATTGTAATATATAATTGAATTATAATTCAATTAAATTTTTTATTCATTTTAAGAACATTACAAAATTTTAAAATTTCAATTCGTTAATAAAAGATACAATAAAAATATTTTAAAGGATAACAATGTGTCCTAATAAAAGACTCGCTCCTAATCATAACCAAACACAACTGATAAACATCCATCAATGTGTCGTAAATGGCCGTCGATCAGCTGTGCAAAATCAGTGAAAATACGCCCATCAGCATGCGGTTCTTCTTCTTCTTCCTTGCACTGTCCCAACTCATTGCCTAGGTAGGCTGTTGGGGTCGGCTCTCCTCGTTCTCAGGTTGTAGCTTCTTCAGTTCTGGGTATCGGTATGAATATGTAAAAACCGATTTTATTCTAGCAGCCGCTAAATTGTCCTTCGTTGAAATGTACTCTTATCAATATTCGAAGTCCTTTATTTAACAACAAGATACATAGCTCTCCCCACTTGCATTTGGCAAGTTAGTTCTGCAAGCCGGGAGATAAAACAATCTAAGTTGAAGACATAGATAATACTATTAAATCTGAACGAAACAAGAAACACAACAAGACTTAAAAAAATAACGGTCGCAAATGGGTCCCAATTATCAAAAATTGATCCCAATTGTCGAGTTGGTTAAGGTAAGACAAGAGATCCTGGGTTCGAGTCCCAGTTGCAACCGTTACCTTTTTATTTATCTGTGACTTGATCTGTTTCATGTTTAAATTTATTAGTATTATCTTCTTCATCAGTGAGATTTAAATAAATTTATATTCGCTATCAGTGCTGTCGACTCCCTTTGACAGTTAAAAGCTCAGTGAAAGTTCGTATTATATATTTTGATGATAAGATGGCTTAATTTATGCACAACTGAGAGAAAATCATGCCAAACAGCAAAGTTTTTAACTTTGAAAATGTTAAATTGGCTTGATGCAAGCTAAAAACACAACAATGTGTGTCGTAAAACTATTTTATGAACTTGCAAAACGCATAATCAAAGGTTTTTATTTCCTATGATTTGCACAATAAACACACGCAAAAGTCGAACAATTCAAAGAATTCGTCTAAGAAGAAACATTGAAAAAAGTTGTAATGCCTTATTTCCAAGAGGGAAGGCTCTCGACTTCCAATCCGAAATTCCCGAGTTGATCCCGGCGCGGTGTCCGCAAATAGAGTTTATTTTATTAATTTGTGTTGTTAGATACACAATTAATTCATTAAAGACTCCACCTTCCTCTTCCCCATCTCCTTCCCTTCCCCGCTTATTTTTACCGTCACAACATACCCCAATTGGGGATGCCATAATCTCAATGGCTCCAGACGGGAGCAGTTGGGACTCTTGTGAAATGTTCACTATAACAAAGGGTTTGATCATAATGATCATTACGATATGCTTAAAAATCTCGTAAAATTAAAATCGACTACGATATCGTGTGTCGTAAAACTATTTTTATGAACTCGCAAACACAAAATCAAAAGATGCAGGATGCAAAAGTGATCATAGCTTTTTATTACGTGTAATTTGTACAATTAACGCACGCAGAACTTCAAACAAGTACCTATCAAAGAATACGTCAAAACTTTCGAGAATTAGGAAAAGAAACATTGAAAAAGTTATAGTGTCTTATTTCCAGATAAAAGAGTTTCTTGTTTTTTTTTTATGTATTTACGCAAAACTTGTTAAAACGCTAAAGAAAAATAAAAAGCGAGCATCTTCAAATCACGATTTTTAATCAAGTTATTTAAAAGTGACACTTAAAGCTTTTTTATTTATTTCTCAGGTCTCACGACACTTGGCATTTAAACTTAATGAACAGTGAAGTCCTTCATATTTCATAATATCACAGATTATAACTGGTCGCTCTTAAAACTCGAGGTTGTAGGAACTAATTCTTCGTGGAAAATTTAGATCGCGATATTCTTTATTAGATTTTTTTACTTGCCAGTTAATGTTTGACAGTATCAAATTGAGTTTTTATCAGAAAGGAGAGAAATAATTTTTTAAAGAAAAATGATGAGGAAAGAAACCGTGATTGTTAGTATTAATGTGGGTTTTTGAAACAATAAGGATAAGAGAAGTGTACCTACTGAATCTCTAACAAACGTCATAAAAGTTAGCTGGAAAATTTATATCAGTGATCTTTCGGAAAATGGGTGTCAAATAGGAAAAGCTTCATTAGAAAACCTGTACATTAAATTCGTTATTTACCTCAATAATTACATTACTGTCTGATTGAGAAATCTTAAATGTCGTGTCAGAATAACAGAAGATAATAGAGACATTATAGTTTACCTGACAGTTGATACCCCGACAATTGACCCCCCGATATTATAATTATGATAGAATGATCACATTTTGTGCATTAGTAATTTAGATACCTGGTCGCATTAGTAATTTAGAGTGTGGAATAGTGCTGTATGGCGTGTACGTCTTACAGGTATATTAAAATTAATTGAGGATAGAAGTTCAGTACGGTCGATTTTGTTATTTAAAATTCTGTGTATAAATGTTAAATCAGCTAGTGCCCGCCTTTGTTGCAAAGTTTGAAATGTAAATTCAAAGTTATTGTTGAATTTGAAAGATATTTTAATAATTTTGTTTTGAATTTAAATTAATAAAAAGATATTTTATAAATTTGTTTTGAATATGTTCTATTCTATCTATGTATATTTTATACTGTGGGTTCCATATTAGCGATGCGTATTCCAGTGTACTTCTTACTAATGCAAAATATAGCATTATTATTGTCTGCGGGTTACTGAAAACTTTACTTATACGAAGAACAAAGCCAAGCATTTTATATGATCTATGAACGATTGAGTCTATATGCTTATTAAATATAAGTTTGCTATCAAGATAAATGCCAAGATCTTTACAATGCGTTTTAGAGATGACAGGTTCGTTGTGAAGTGAATAAGAGTACTTAATTATATTTGTTTCTGGTGAAAGTCATAGTGTCATATAAAGAAACATTGATGTCTAAACAGTTAACTTTACAATACTTGGAAAGTATTGTAAAGTTAATTAATTTAATTATTTCGGAATTATCTTGATCTCGAGACCTAAGTCTCTAGCGAGTCTTCGGCAGCAATGTCTATCTATCTCAAATGGATAGCACCCTGAGACCAGTCTCGAGACTTTCTCTCGAGATTTTGTCACAAGTGGACACTTAGCTTAAGACCACCATTGAGAATTAAAACGTTATTTGAAATAGCTTTAGCCATGTTTGGTGGGCAGCACCTCCATGTTCTCCATCTCCTTGCCCTCCACATTACCTTGAGTCTCACAACATAACCCGATTTGTAGATGTCATAATCTCACTGGCTCCAGACGGGAGCAGTTAGTACTCTTGTGCAGTGTTCTGGTTACGAAAATCATTACATGGCATGGTAGTAAATCGAATATTAGGTAATCCCGAGGTCATAGTCTTATAATACAATTTTATATTATTATAATGCATAACATGCCGTGTATTGCAACTTTAATAAAACGAATTTTTAAAGTACGGACGCCGCATTTTCATTTAAAAATCGCTCAGGTTACAGTAAATTTCCCCGGAGTCTTTAGAAAGCTTATGTCCCCGGTAAGGGGAAGGGAAGGGGGTGGGGTACGGGAAAATAGCACCGGTTTGACGCCCTTCGAACCAGTTAGGTACCCTGTCAGGGTTGTCAGATTTGTATTTTATCTGGTATTGGATTTAACACATTCATAGTACCTGCCTATTGAATGAAACGTTGCAAAATCAGATAGAACTGGAAACGGTGGTTGAAAATTTTATATAAGGCAGGGTTGGTCTTTAGATTTGTCCAATGATTTATTTAGTCAATAGAAGAGGAACTAATGCAAAAATCGTTTTAATACAAGATGGCGTCCGGTTTTTAATTTGCGATCCTGTAGAGAAAAGTACCTAGGTGCACGGATTTTGGTTACTTTTGATGTTTTTAAAATGTCTAAAACAAGATGGCGTCTTGTCATATATTTTGACACATAAAATAGTATTTATAAGCTCCGTAGTAGTCTTACTTTTTTTTATAGTGAATACCTCACAAGAATCCCAACTGCTCCCAGTCTGGAGCCAGTGAGACTATGGTATGTTATGAGGCTGAAGGTAAGTGGGAAAGGGAAGGAGACGAGGAAGAGGAAGGTGGGGAAGTACCTAGCTATTCAGATCTAGTCAGTAAACACGGCTAAAGCCATTTCAAGCCAAGTTTCAATTCTGAATGGTGGTCCTACACCAGGGCGATACTAAGAGTATCTTCCACTCTGGAACGTGCGGCAAATATACTATATATTATTTTAAATTATTAATTGTGAAATAACACAAATCAATTAAATAAAATTTATTTGCGCACGCGAATTTCGAACCCGCGACTTTCGGAATGGCAGTCCAACGCCCTATTGCTGGACTATGCCGGCTGTCATATATTAAAATCCGGCTGATAATAACAAAATATTTTTTTAAATAAATTTGAAATTATAACATGATAAATACATTTCAAGTGTTAATAGTGTATGTGCGTTGGATTTAAGTTAGATAAGAACACAAATTTAACAACAGAAAATAATTTACTTATGTTTAGTACAAGAGAACAAAAGCATACAATCTCACGTAAGAATAGTTAAAACGAGTATTATGGCTCAAAGTAAACCATCCAAAGACTAAAAATTTTCGTTAACCAGAACTCACCGTTGTATGAGTTTCGTAGATTTTATTTTAAAATTTAAAAAAAATACACTTTTTAAAATATATATTAATAAATTATGGATTGGTGTCAACCCTGTTTTGGACTTACGTGCTCAGATGCACGAGATTGCTTCGCCGAGAGTCCCGATGAATATACGGCCAGGGTTGGCCATCTTAAAGCCGCCGCACCATACTCGCCGGATCATTCAACCGGACCGGTTCAGCCCGGGTTCAATTTGCCGGCAACGCGTGCAGGCGATGTAGTACAACGATTTAGTATGCTAATTTTGTCATATACGACACATACGTGGTTATATGAGTTTTTTATGCCAGCCATAATAAGAGTTTCGAGAGAGAAAGAAATGGGAGGAACGAAAAGGGTGTGAGGAATGTTGGAAAGTACTTGGTAATTGAGATATTTGCACCAAACATGGCTAAAGCCAATTCAAGTCATGTTTCGATTCTTTCGAAAACAGCTAAGCCTCTTAAAGGAACATTCAGCTTAGAATGGTGATCTATGAAGACACTTTTGAGAGAATCAGTCATGTAAACCTCATTTTATCTTACCCAATTTAACTTTAGCTAAAATCTGTGTTTTGAAGCGTCAATATACATCGAACGGTGAGCTCGGGCCTCATGAAATTAGCACAGGTTTTGTTAACAAATACATCCCACAAGGAAAAAGTTATCCAATTTTCGCCACCCCAGAACTTACAGTTGGAGTGTTTTTTTGTGGCTTTTATGAAAATTATCAATTTATTTCAAGTTATCAATGGTTAGTTACGTAGTTCATTGGGTTTGATTGATTTTTTGACTTATTCATTATTAATCAAAGTTTTTACCAATAAATATGTAAACTTTCATGCATTATATCACTGAATAGAACGCACTAGAAATACCTTCCATCTAGAAATTAATGGAAACCACTGTCGCCACCGACTTAATACCTTTCCGTGTCTCTTACACTCGCCTCACATAGTGCGTCGCCATTCCATTTTAAATTTCATATTGAAAATTTAATTTAACACGCCAACATGACATTTGTATTGTTATTCTTTATTCGATGCATATTATTAATAGAATAAAAAAATTAATAGTTAGACATTTAAAAAAACTTCAAACACCCTTTTTACAGATAACTATAATCCACAAAAAGCTCCAAGCATCTTAATGGGCACAACAAAAGAGAAACCCAGATGATTCGATATTTCTACAAGTGGTACAACTTTCCCCATCCAATCGATGTCCCACTAGCCCCGTGGGGTGATGTAGAACAACTTGATGGCGCAGTAATAATGACTATAATATTAACTAGCTGACGTAGACACAAAGTTTAGACATCTTGGGAAATCTGTTTGAATATCAGAATAATGATTTAACGGAATAATTGTTATTTTTGATAATATTTTTGTGTAAATGATGCCTAAAAATGATTCGCAGATGTTTTTTTTTTTTTTCTAATATAATTTTTTTTTCAATATGTACCTACTTATTATTAAAGGCATTAAATTTATGTATTATTAAATTTATATATTAAACTATAAAACTGCCGTTCGTGGTAGCTGCTTGGAGCAATATAAAATATTATTGACTTATGGGTGTTGTCTATGGCATTGTTGATAATCAAAGACATGACTTAAAATTCTAAGGCGATCCGCTCACAGAAGAAACTGAAACCAAACTAAAACTGGCTGGTTGCTTTAGTTTCCAATCTAACTTCCAATTCAATTTTACGATTTCAATAATTATCTCAGCTTTTTTAACCATGTACGATGTAGCTGTCATCGTAGCAACTAGCAGTGCGAGTCGCGAGTCACTGCCTGCGTTACCATGATTGAAAACGGGTTTTTGAGAAACTGTGTAGTGTGCGGGCCATCACATTGACATACACAGGATAGCGAGTTTAGTTGCAAACTGTTTTTTTTTCAGTTGCGAGAAAAATTATTTCTATAATATCAGTTGTCGGAATGTCAATAATAAATAATTCAGAAGAGATCATCTCTTGTTCAAGTATAAAAGTACTAAGTTAGCTTTGTGATTTGAAATAATTCCAATAAATGTTTTATAATATGTCTTCAAATTGGCCACATTTTGGCCAGCGGACGCTCACAGAAATTCCCCAAAATGTGGCCAAAAAGGGGTAATCTAGTAATATCTAGTAATTAGTAAGATCTCGTAATTAAAACAAGGCCAAACGCTGGATCAAATCAGTTATTCCAATTTTTACAAAATGAAATCATTTCATTATAACTTTTGTGAAAAGCATATATTTCATCCCGATCAAATATCATTCAACCGGCTAAGCTTACATTTTTGGGCCAATTCACTGAATACGAGACATTTGCGTAAACAGTGGTAAATTTGACCGGCGGCAAGTTTAACAGCCGGCAACTGATGTGATTAATTTATGTTCGCAGTGACCTTGATATTGTATCCAGGTTACATCACATAACCAGGCTGACCTAGTTTCTTATCGGTCAGTGCGAATGCGAGAGTTGACATTGGATTGGTAATACTGTTACGATATGATTAATCTGCTGTTTGATTTGATTTATTTGCAAAATTAAGCGATTTTGTAAATTTGGTCAATGCGTAACGGATTTTCCAGTAGCTCACCGCAATTTCGTTGATTTTAAGGTATTTTTAAAATTAAAAAGTGCTCCTTCGTCATTTGCAAACATGATTTATTATCAGTATAAAAATTCGAAGCAAAATTGTGTGTCAAATATCATATTTTTTAATTTTCTGAAGTCTATTTATTTCTAGGAAAGCCTGATGTGATTTTTTTTATTTTGAATAACGCTTGTTATATGGAAAATTTAATGAAACTCAAGAACATTTTCTCATTTATTTCTACATTGTTTTTATGACAAAGCTAAACAAAACTACTAGGAATACTAGATATGATACTAGAAATTATTATGAAACAAATATAAACTGTACTGACCTTTTAGTTTAGGAGATAAAAATTCTTCTGACCTTGTAAGATTTAAGCAAAAAGATTGTACCTACTGACCTTGTAAGTTTTAAGCCTAAAGAGTGTACTGAACTTTTAAGATTTAAGCATAAAGATTTTACTGATCTTGTAGTAAGATTTAAGCATATAGTATTTGACCTTGTAAGGTTCGAGCGTATAAATTGTACTGAATTTGTAATATTTAAGCATATAAATTGTATTTACCTTGTCAGATTTATCTTTATAAATTGTACTGACTTTGTAAGATTTAAGAGTATAGATCGTACTGACCTTGTAAGATTTAAGCATAAAGATTTAAGCATAGAGAATTTATGAACTTGTAAGGTTCGAGCCTATAAATTGTACTGAATTTGTAATATTTAAGCATATAAATTGTACTTACCTTGTCAGATTTATCTTTATAAATTGTTCTGACTTTGTAAGATTTAAGAGTATAGATTGTACTGACCTTGTAAGATTTTAGCATTTTCCTCAGTTCTCCAGCTTCATTAAGTCTCTCCACAGTATCCGCATCCTGAAAAAAAGAAAAATATCACCATTAACAATTAAATATCACAGTACTAATAAATTAAAAAGATACACATTAGATTTGTATTATATCATGGAAATAAAGTTTGAACGTAGACATAGCTATTATAAAATGTAAGAAGTTGTAGTGTTAATCAAACATCATTATAATAATGAAAGGTCTGCTAATGAAGGAAATAATACACGTAACAATTTAAAATATAAATCAGACACTGAGATTTGTATCATCAGTCAAAACAGATCAATCACCAACGATTTTATTTAAACCAATTTATAAGTAAAATATCGAATGGCACGATGCAGATTATCTTTTATTTTAAACTAGCTGATTCCCGGCATGCGTTGCAATGCAACTTAAGTACAGAAATTGTTTCTCCCGTTCCCCTTCAACCTCCTCTTCCCCTTCGGCGTCCTCATCCCCTCTCGTGTTCTCCTTTCACCTCCCTTCTCCGGCGTCCCTCGCAACCCCCCTCCCACCACAATGCATTCCCCTCCCATCTTCTCCGCCTTCCCCCTCCCTCGTCCATCCTCTCGCGAACCCCCATCCTTAATTCCCCTCCGCCCCTTCCAGATTTTCCTCCACCGCCTCCCTTTTTTCCATGCCGCTAAACTCCATAAAATACACCCATTTTTAATACCACTCGCGTGTGACCTGTTGCGGTTATTTTTTGCAATTTTCATATCACATACATAATAATGTGACATTACTTTTATTTTCATATAAACTATTTTTTATGGTATAAACTACGCTTGCTCTCAACACAGGGTTCCTAGTAAGATAGGCACAATTAAAAATTCATCATTATCATTATGAGTGTAATTAAGAATGATTAAAAAACAAATAATTATTGTATTATAACTAAACAATGTAATTTTAAATTTGGTTAAATGTATGTAACGTACTAAAATTCATTTTCATTTAGTGGTGTGATGGTATTTCTTCAAAAGCTGAGACAATTCAGTAGAAAATTAAATGATATTTATTTTCCAATACAATATAAAGCATATAGACAGAATAAAATTTATTGTTTTTAGTCCTATTTCATTTATAAGCGGAGTAAAAGGTCTCAAGAAAAACATTCCTAGTTCTATAACAACATAAGATAGAGTTATTCGAGTGAACGACCGACAATTCGATAAGTTTATTTGTGATAAATGTTTCTTAAGTTTTCGTAGCGAATTGAAGCAAACAAAAGAAATGTAATATTTGTCCAGTGATATTTTCGTTATTATATAAAAGTGAGTTTCTTTAATATTTAGGAAACTCTCGACTCCCAATCCGAAGGTCGCAGGTTCGTTAAATAAATTTATTTTTATTAATGTTTCAGAGTGAAAGATACTCTCAGAATCTCCCTGGTGTAAGAACACCATTCAGAATTGAAACGCTGCTTGAAATGGATTTAGCAGTGTTTTCCACCTTCCTCTTCTCTATCTCCTTCCCCCTCCCCTACTACCTTCAGCCTCATAACATACTCCAATTGGGGATGCCATAGTATCACTGTCTCTAGACAAGGAAATAAAAGAAAACCTAGGTTAGCTTAACAAAATAAAAATATTACTTTAAAATATTTTATTTAAAAAAATAATAATGGATAAATGAGTGGATATTGCCATGTTCCAAATTTTATGAAATATTATATTAAAGTTATATTACATTATCTTATTTTTTGTACCAAATAAAGATTTGCTCCAGAGATCTCCCATGCGGAGTATTCATTAGCATATTATAAAAATTAAGTAGTATACAAAGTAATTATAAATAAATGGAATATTGTGTAATGTTTTTTTTTTCGAAATAATTATATCTATCACTGAAAAAGAAGAAAACACTAATTAATCAAGACACAAAAAACAAAAAGAAACCCCCGGGTTGCCGGCAATGAAATTGAATTGAATTGAATTGGTTGCTACTGGGATTCAAACCCAGGATCTCTTGACTTACGGGGACAAACGCCTTAGCTAACTCAGCCATTGGGACCTCTTATTTTTAATTTACTTTTTTCGATCTTGTATTTCAAATTCAGAAATAACAATTAATTATTCGACAAATTTTTCCATTTGTCCCATTTTCTGTGTCCGGTTCTGTTTCATATATTCGTACAGATTTAATAGTACTGACTTCTTCTTCAATGGTTTATATTACATTAATGGGCCAATCATTCAAAAGCTATGAAAACAAGTGTTACATATTGCAATTAAAAGCTGTACAGTGTTCTTTAGGGCGGTTTAATGGTTTCGGTTTAAGTTTGTATTGGTGTCAGTATATTTGTATCTAAGAATTTAACTAAATTCTAGATAGCGGTCAAAGTTGCATGACGCTACAGTTCACCAACATTTTTACGTGAATTTAGTGCAACAGCTATGAAAACAAGTGTTACATATTGCAATTAAAAGCTGTACAGTGTTCTTTAGGGCGGTTTAATGGTTTCGGTTTAAGTTTGTATTGGTGTCAGTATATTTGTATCTAAGAATTTAACTAAATTCTAGATAGCGGTCAAAGTTGCATGACGCTACAGTTCACCAACATTTTTACGTGAATTTAGTGCAACAGCTATGAAAACAAGTGTTACATATTGCAATTAAAAGCTGTACAGTGTTCTTTAGGGCGGTTTAATGGTTTCGGTTTAAGTTTGTATTGGTGTCAGTATATTTGTATCTAAGAATTTAACTAAATTCTAGATAGCGGTCAAAGTTGCATGACGCTACAGTTCACCAACATTTTTACGTGAATTTAGTGCAACAGTACCAACTATCCGAATAGATAGTTGAAAAGCTTCTGATAGGCTGAAGGTCTTTGGGAGGGGAAGGAAATTGGGTATGAGAGGATTAGGTAGTACCATGTTATTCAAATCTAGTCACCAAACACAGCAAATGTAATTTAAAGTAAAGTATAGATTCTGAATGGTGGTCTTTCACCAGAGTGATACTGAGAGTATCTAACACTTTGGACGTATATGCAAACAGAAATAAGAAGTCGAGGACGCCCGAGAAAGACAGGGCACGATCAAGTGAATCAGATAATTGAGTCGGGCCATGTCAAGGAGTGTGTACCAAGACCAAGTTGTTTGGCGGTCCGTCCTCTTCGCCTACCCGGCATGATGGTTAGTTAGTTAGTTATGTACAAATAGATATCTTCTTTATGGTAGGTGTATTGAATACTAATATAAGTTGTCACTGAAGTAAACAAATGATAGAGTAAAACTTATTTACGAGAGCACGAGACAAATAATAAAAATTAAATAAAGACATAATGACATCACAGGAACATCGCGAAAAGAAAAAACTTTTCATCACAAGATTTACTTTTTAATTTTTTTTTCTTCTGTTTCATTAATGGTAATGTCAGTGAACAAGCGCAGATTTCGTTTAATTGAAAAGTAGGAAAGTAATCTTTGAAAAAGAATGAATGCAATTAAAGAAACGACTGACAGAAAAAGGATAAAGGGGAAGGGGTAGAGTCAGAGCCGGATCAAAAGAAAGTATGGTACACATCCCATGCGGAAGATAGTTTTAAAAGTTTAACTATTTGCTTGAGGGCAAGAAATGACAAAAATTAAAATTGTTAAAACTACATTTCACGTGCCTGCGAAAGGCTTTCATTTAACATTGACATAAATTAAGAATTCCCTTAAACTTGCAAACTCCGAAGGTATGTTTAGTGATCAGTTCTGAATAACCAGGTATTTTCTGACCTAAACCTTTCCTATCTTCTATCTTCTATCTCTCTTTATTTTTATTTTTTATAATTCCACGTGAGAGTCCCAACTTCTAACCATCTGAATCTAGTGAGACTATGGAAGCTCCAATTAAAGTATTTTACATACATATATCTTTCAAATTCTGTTTACTATGCTCTGTAATAGGTATTCACTTATTATCAAACTCCTGAACAAATAACTTAAAATAATGGATACCTACATGTAAAAGCGTTTATAAATTAATAAATACATTCTCACCTCAGAGTAAAAAACAACTTCTCCACAGAGGTGCTAATTTGTATCTAGTTTTGTGATTTAGGAGGTACTTTACTTAGACTTTAATCAAATATTGACACATCATTGAAGAAGAAGATAACAATAATAATCAAATTTTTTGAAATATGAAAATGAACAAGACACAAAAAAATAATAAAATATAATGGCTGCAACTGGGACTCGAACTCAGAACCTCACGTCTATCCGGGACATACGCATTAACCAATTTTGCTATTGCATCCTATTATGAATCTGTCGTATTTATCAACTTCATATTTCAAATATAATATTGTTAATTCTGAAATTTGAAATATGAAGTTTACAAATACGACAGTCTCATAATAGGGTGCAATATCAAAATTGGTTAATGCGTATGTCCCGGTTAGACGTGAGATTCTAGGTTAGGTCAGATGCAGCCATTATATTTTTCTGTGTCTTATTCATTTTCATATTTAAAAAAATTTGATTATTTTTGTTATCCTCTTCTTCATTGATGGGAATAACCTGCAAAAGTTAAAAAGAGAGTTTTTCATACGAATCTATTTAAAAATTTTAGGAGGATACGACCTAAGTTCTTTATATAAAATAAAGAATTCACCATTTAATTCCCTATTTTTGTTTATATTTATTATTTATTAGCATTTAACTCCTCCAAATGCAGTAACGGGCTGTCGAATAACATAAGCACTTTCTCGTCTATGGTTCACAACCCCAGGAAACGCTACGAGAACTAGCGACTCACTGTGGCCACCTACGAGCTCCAGCCACCGCGCAAGCACCAAAGCCTTAAAATTCTTAATAAAAGTGTGTTTACCGGAAGTGACCGGCCAGGTAAGTGTATGTTTTCTGTAGGTATATGTTTGTAAATAACAAAACTAGGAACTCATAATAAATCTTGAGGTGATTTTTCACAAAACCAGTGCTCTATAAATTATGATATTATTTTTATAGCGCTCAGTAAACTGTGAACTATTGAAACAATACATTAAATTAACACATATTTAGATGTCTTTGATTAAGAGATAGCAATTATAAATTTAAGGATATAACATTTTTTAGTGCTTTACATTTTTTTCCGCCCTGGTTCGTTAATGGCTAATTCGGCACTGATTACAGGAGAGTAGGCAGGAGATTGAGATATCTTGTAGAAAACGCGACAAAAGCATTGGGGCTAACGCTCATAGACGATAGAAGTTAGAAAAAAACTTATGTTTTATTAGACACAACAGAAAAGTTCGTATAATTCCAATCTTGATAAAGAGACTTTAGATCGGACCTGAGATGAAGTTATGAGAGTTGGGTGGGTTCTTTAGTATTTAACATTATTATTTCCTGTGCTCTTGTTGCTTGACAACAACAAGCCCAAACCCTAACAAATAGAAAGAAAGCGTCTTAGATTAAATTTATTGAAACAATTGGAAATCAATAAACGAACGAATGATTCTAATATAACACTAAATGTTAAAAATAAGGTAAATTATTTATTCCCCGCTTCTCAGTACGTTTACAAAACCTAAATAATATAATCATAATAGAAAGTAAACAAGGAGTAATCAAATATCCCAACATTACCAAAATTAAATATCAGTGATTAAAAACCTTTTCAATTATATAAATTCATATAGATTCATGTCAATTAAAAATATCCTTTTACTAAAAAAAATTATTAATATTAAAATTATGTATCATCATTCATAATTTTAATAATAAACTTTATAATTATCTATATGTACACTAGCTTAACAAAATGACTTATAATACCTTAAATTAACAAAATTGAAACATTCATCGTATAGAGACAATGTTGTGAACCCCTGCCTAAGTTTGTATAAATTCCGTAGCATAAGAATTTCAACTACCAGGCTGAAAATGTCCGTAGTAGGACGAAACCGGTACTGGTGTAAATAAACAAGTGGAACAAAGTGAAAAAATTGTTTAATTTCATATCTAATAAAGTAAACAATATAAAGTTTCCCACAAAATAAAGAATCTATTGTCGGAAATATTTATTTTATTTTATTACGAACATTTACAGATTAACAACATTACATGCAAGCAATAGATTATAATAATTAGATTATTACAACCCAATAACAAATGTTCACACCATGCCCAAATAATAAATAAAAAAAGTCAATAATGATTAACTATATATATATTTTTTAATATATATTTTTTTATATAATATTATAGAGATAGGAACTACATAAACTGTCTAAGTATAATCTAGATATACTGTCTAATACTCTGTAATATATAAAAGCTACGGATAAGATAAGATAAAAAAACAAGAAAAGTAGAAAAAATAAATATATGAAACACCTGACAAATATTGTCTCAGTAAATTGTTTTAACCGGTAATAAATAATTTTATTTAGCATTAAACTTGAAATATAGGGGGGGGGGGGGAGGGGGGGGGGAAATAGAGTCGTATGAATAAGTCGTCTCAATTTATTTTATTTTTATTTTATTTTATTTAATTTGGGAGACCAACAGTATACATTTTTAATAGGGTAAAATTACTTAGGTTACATTAATTGCACCATTTTCAGGTTTCCACATGGGTATTGTAAATAAGTGAAAATATTTTAAATATGATATGAAAAATTACAAAAACAAGTCGATAGAAAGGGATTGGGGAGAGGATAGGATGGGGGGGGGGTCAGTATAGTTGAGGTATAGTATGTAAGATAGAGAGCTTTAATTTTATACATGATTCCGGGAAGTTAGACTGACTTTAAAAATAGTTTGTAGTACCCATTCTTTCTTTTTTTAAACTGATAGTAAAGTAACATTGCGCATGTCTGAAAGGAGAAGGGGGAATTGAGGGTGTAGAGGGTGAGGGAAGGTTGAGGAAGAGATACATAATAAGTGCAGGGAACATATGGGAGAAAAAGAATTGAGAGCAAAATATTTTAAAGATAAATATTCAAAAGAAAAATATTTATTGTTATTAAGTTTATTTTGTAGTACTCCATTTAAATTTTTATTTCTTTTATATATTCAATAATATTATTATTCAATGTATAAAAACTGTGTGTAAAAACAGTTTATAATAAACTGTTTTTATACATTGAATAATAATATTATTAATAATATTATAGAAGCATATTATAATCAAAGATCCAAATCAAATAGATGATTTATGTAGACAATGTATGGCTTTTCCGGAAACTATAGAACACATTATATCAGGATGTTCTATATTAGCGCCGTCTGAGTATACATTTAGGCACAATCAGGTTTTAAAAATAATTCACCAAAGTTTGGTAATTAAACATAACTTGATTGACTGTCATAATATAGTACCATATTATGAATACGAACCAAATTCATTTTTAGAAAATAATTTCTTTAAAATTTACTATGATAAAACTATACTAACAGACAGACCAATTGGTCATAATAGACCTGATATAGTTTTACATGACAAAATTAAAAAAATAACTTATATTATTGATGTAGCTATTCCAAGTTCCTGTAATATTCAAAAATCTGTTTCTGAAAAAATAAGAAAGTATACAGATTTAGGAAATGAAATTAAAAGAATTTGGCATTCTCAGACTATAAAAATATTACCTTTTGTTATTTCGGCTACTGGCATTATACCTAGCTCTCTTATTAAAAATTTAGGCATATTAGATTTGTCAAAGAATTTGTATATAAAAATGCAAAAATCAGTCATTTTAAATACATGTAGAATTACGAAAGATTTTTTAAATATTTATATTGAGGGATCAGTAGGATTTATCGGTCAAATTAGGAATTCCACAGAGCCGAACCCTCTGATATGAAAATATCTGGAGACGGTGAATTATATTCCCATTTAATAGTTTGGTAGATTAACGTGTTGTTCTTGTATTGTTTTGTATTAATTATACTTATATAATACACTTGCATAACGTGGATTTACTAGATGATCATTTATATGGAAAAGTGTTTGAAAGGGTTTAGTTTTTCCTATGGGAAAAACTAAACCCGTTCCTGTAAATCTGGTGAAAATTAAAAAAAAAATATAAAAGAAATAAAATAAAATAAAATAAATTTAAAAAAGTCGTCTCAATGTGGTTTAACCACAGTTTAAAAAAGGGTCCCAAATTCTCCAGTTTTTGTTTCAGAAAATGGCCTTGAACATCGAAAAACTTTAATAAAATAAAATACACAGTATTAAAATTGTATTTAAAAAAAATTAATCTCTTCTAATGACCCTGTTCTAAGGTATCCACTTAAATTCCAAAGAATGACCATGTAAAATTTTTGTACGAAAACAACAACAAAAAGCAGCACATTCAGTAAAATGAACTTGATCTTGAAGGTATTCCTCAAAGGAATTCTGCGGAGCAACGAATGATTGAATCCCTACTGTTGCCGCAGTTAATCCGGATCGAACGAAAAACCTTTACGCGAGTAGGTTTTCCCAGTTACAAGATTTTCTTTGATATCGTTTCAAAGACTCGCGATTTTCAATGAAGGTATTATAATTTCTCCGTTGAAAGGTCAGAGGTATTTGTTACCAGATTTTTCCAGAATTAAAAAAATTGCTGAGCAAAGATTGGACAGGTTAAATAATGTGTTAATCGTTTGCTTAATGCGTAAAAATAAGAAAAAAATACATGTTTGAATTCAAGGTTCACTTTTAAATAATTGATAATATTTTTTTTTTAATAAGAAAAACTCTCTTTTTAACCATTGAACTGTTTAACTTTTGTCGCAACTGGGAGTCGAACCCAGATCTCTCGTCTTACCGGGACGTGCGCTCTACCAATTCAGCCATTACCACCTATTTTAAAACCGCCGTAATCGTCAAGGTCATATTTCAAAATTCAAAATTAACAATATTATTTTCGACTAATTTTTTTTCTCCATATTATCAGTAGCTACCTTTTTCATTGGAAACAAGTGTTCAAATAACGTATTTGTTACCTAGATATGGAACATCTATAGACTTTTTATAAAATGAATATTCAATTAAATGAAACAATAACTTTGTATAAACCACTTTTATATAATCACAATTACCTACATGTTTCGAAATTGATGGTTTCTTCGTCAGGGTAGTAATAACAAGTTATTAATGTAATTATAAAATGGTGGTTTATACAAAGTTATTTGTTTCATTTAAATAAAAATGACGCCACAAAGTGATTTTGCGAAGTTTGAAGGAATATTCAGTAGTTTATAAGAAAAACTGTCTTTTTGACTTTTGAAGGTTATTCCCATCAATGTAATATATCATTTTATAATAGGTGGCAATGGCTGAATTGGTAGCGCGCACCTCTCGGTAAGACGAGAGATATGGGTTCAAGCCACAGTTGCCACCGATATATTTTATTATTTATCTGTGTCTTGTTCATTTTCATATTTTAATTTATATTGTTATCATCTTCTTCTTATGTCTTCTCAGGAGTTCGCTATGTTCGATTTATTACTTTATTTAACATATACAAAGAATACCTTTTTATTTTATTTTTTGAAAAGAAAGACAATCATTCCCATGTTACGATTAACACGACAATATTTAAAAAAAATCTCCTACTACCACCACTGTGGGCGAAAACTTAAACCTAGACGGAAAATTAAAATAAATACTCTATAGTGATAATTATTTGTAGAACTTTTTTTAACTATCGCTCAATGCCATAACAAACATGTTTAGAAAAAACAAATTCTAAAACCAATAACTTGTAACTTTTTAATGAACTAACCGACAATTGAAGTATCAGTAAAAATCTACGGTGGCGTTTTTGACAATTCAACGCAAAGCGGAAGAAAATCCATCTACATACGTGGCTTAACTCCAATGCCCGAATTTTCTTGAAAAGCTTAATTCTGTTTTGGGACTTATGTAGCCTTTTTACACCCTCAGAGGCTGCTTAAGCACGGAAAAGGGATAAATTCCGTGGGAACGGGACGGTGCACATGACAAGTGGACACGGAATAGTGACATGTAAAAGATTTTTTTTTGTAAATGTATTGGTATATAGCCGAGTCAATCAAAATATCTGTGTGCTGTAGACAGGTGTTAAGGTACGCACTTGACTTACTTTAACCAGTGATTCGTGACATTATTTGGAGTAAAAAAGTTAAATAAATTTTGGTCAAAATTTCATTTTCATTTTGTACTCCAAATAATGTCAGGAATCACTTGTTAAAATAGGTCAAGCACGTACTTTAACACCATATGATAACACAATATCTTTTATTTATTAAAAGATGTTTATACTTTGTATTTTGTGTTATTTCATCCGGCATGCTAGGGGACAATGTGTTATGGCGGATGATGTTTACAGTTTGGAAATTCATAATTTGGTTGATAAATTAAATTATAAGTTATTAACTCATAAAAATTAAATTAAATTACATAAATTATATCTCATGGTTTCTAAATGTAGTAATACATGTAGTAATAATAATAGTAATAAAATATTACCAATTGTTATTTCGGCTACTGGCATTATACCTAGCTCTCTCATTAAAAATGTAGGCATATTAGATTTGTCTAAGAATTTGTATCTAAAAATGCAAAGATCAGTAATTTTAAATAGATGTAGGATAACGAAAGATTTTTAAATATTTATATTGAGGGATTTCTAGGATTTATCGGGTCAAATTCGGAGTTCCACTGAGCCGAACCCTCTGATATGAAAATGTCTGGAGTCGGTGAATTATTTTCCCAGTTCATAGTCTGGTAGTTTAACATGTCGTTCTTGTATTGTTTTGTATAATTTATACTTATATAATACACTTGCATAGCGTGGATTTACAGATGATCATTTATATGGAAAAGTGTATGAAAGGGTTTAGTTTTTCCTAGCTTTTAAAATTATACAGTTCAATTTAAGTAACAATTTTTTTATAACATAGTTATAAGGATCCGGATATAAGTGAAGGTACATTGTAGTATCGTTTGGTTATTGTTCTGGTGGTGTAATTTTGATGTAGGAGGATTTTTTTTCTTTTGAACAAGAAATGGGTTAGAGTAAATTTTAGATGGAGTTGCCGTACAATTAAGACATTATAATATGTAAAATGTCTTAAATTATTATTGAAGTCTTCCATTATAATATTATTAAGTGAAAAGTCAAGTTGATGGAGCGTATTATCGTTTTTTGGACTTTTTGTAGAGGATCAATAAAACTCACACTATGATCGTGTCACATTATCAATCCTTATCACGCATCCTCAAATGTGAGGCTGATGTAAATAATGTTAATGAATTTTCGGCCTTATCACACATTTACAAATAATGTCCTTTCTTCGATGTTGTCCTTTATTATTTGTTGTTCTTTATTGAGATTCGGATGATATCCCATAATAAAATATTTAGCCCTATTAAAACCCTTGTGGAAAATTTAAGGTACAATTTTGCCCATTAACAAGAAGTGTGACTGGTACAAGCAGTCCTTAGTGCCTAAAACATTTCCGTAAAACAACGTATTACGGAAAAGTAATACGTTGTTATATTGACTATCTTCCCACTGCTCGTGCATAGCTCCTGCTGCTATTGCAAGCTGGACTCTTCCAGAACAATTTAGAAATCAAAACGTCCGTGTATGACAGTGTCCTTTTGAATTACAGTATTTCTACAAATATTTACGTTATTTTTTTAAATTTGTAAATCGTTAGTCTGCCAGGTGCTTATATCCTGATAATTCCTGTAAATAGTAATTGATGACTGCCAAATTATCCCTGTCAAGCTACAAGTACATTTTAAATGAGCCTATATTATTTTTGGTATTGAATTTTTTCCAGGCTGGCTCTCGAACTCGTGACCATTGATTCCATGGTCTATGAACTTATAACTCTGCTAATATAAAGACATAAAAAAAGTTAGCAATTAGCAAAGTTTATATAAGGAGGAGGTTTTCTTTCATTATTTCAATGTAACATTACGATAGGTATTTGAGATGAAGCTATTATTGTAGAGGTAAAGGTCAAATTATTTTTAATAGTTCTTAGTAAAGTGATTAATTATCGTTTTTTAAACTTTATTTTTAATTTTAAAATGGAGATTGAACAAACAAAAATGTTCGTTTGGACAATTAAGCACTTGTTTTTTCTTACATTGCAACATTATTCTAAGTTCATTAAACCCCTAATCTGGGGTTGGTGAACTGAGCCGAACAAACGAGGCCTCAGATTTATTTAGGGGATGAAGAAAGTAATGCCTCAGCCCAGGGGAGAATCGATTCATCTATCTACAAAGGCCTTAATGACCTGGACTTTATCTGAGTCCTTAAAGGTTATACCGAGGGAGGATAAATTCATTAATTATCACGGAATATTCAGGAATAAACTTCTTATATTATAATAATTAACCTGTACCACTGAAATATTCATTTTTACTCAGTAAATCCGACAGCCACCGTGGTCGAGGGGTAAAGCAGGGGCTTTACCAAAATACATTTTATTAATGAAAAAATAATATGAAGTATATTTGCGTCACGTTCCAGAGTGGAAGATGATCTCGATAAAAGCCATGGTGTAATACCACCATGGAGAAATGAAACGTTGCTTGTAATAGCTTTAGCCGTGTTTTTTGACCAGATCTGAATGGTCATGTACTTCCCCAGATTCCTCATCCCCATCTTCTCCTTCTCCACACTACAATATATACCAATTGTGTGTCATAATCAAATTGGAAGAAAGTTATTGGTACCGCCGCCCAGGGAACTCCAAGCGGTTCGCTACGTTTGGTGACTTATCAGGGGTGCCCTGGATCATAGAGTGAGGTTTGTTTAGGTCTTGGTGGTGGATGCATTTTCCCACCTAGTACGTGGCAGGCTGGAACGGGAGAGGCTAGTTGAGGAAGACCTTTTGACCTCTCCAGCCAGACTCTCTCGATCCATCGCCTTGCACCGCAATGGGAGGAACGGATTCATAGATCCATCACCCCTGGACACACTGATCCCCAGATTCCTACCCAACCCTTATACCTTTTTCCTCCCCAGAATATCTTCCACTTCCATTCGCTAAAAATTCCCTCGTCAAAGCAACCCCAAAGACGACAGGCCCTGAGGGATTTTTTTTCCTCTGGGCTTCCTGTATGGAGCTAATGTAAAATGATAAATAAAACCCCGGTTAAATATTTTACGGAACATAGCTAAAATAATACAGTGTTTAACGATGTACATGCAAACAATTGTAAGGTTGGCGCTATTTACGTAATCAAATATAATATAATAGCATCGTGTAAACCGTAAATTTGTAAGAAAATATAAAAAAAATAAAAAAACTACAATACAAAATATTTACATAAAAAAACATCTGATTATAAACGTATTATTTTCAATTCCCCGGACATCGATTAATAATTTGATATTCGAGGCACCATTTTTAAGTGAATTACTTAAGGCCCGTTAACCAGCGGCCGAGAATTCAAATTTCGACTTACGATCGTACTCTTGCAACTGTACATAGCGTTTCGGATGAGAAATATTGATTATTCTCCATACCATTTTTTTTTTAAATAACCCAATATCGATGTTATTACATTAAATATGAGCTGTAATGTATACGTACATTCAAGTAAGCAATGAAAATGCTCAAAACGCATGATGATAATTTTTTTAATATCGTGTACTTCTTGTAAGTATATTTTGATCATAAGTATTTATGATTTTTCAATAATGTATAAGCAAAATAAGTGTGTAAAATTTTTTGAAAATTTTAGTTTGTAATAACATAAGATAAACTAAAGTATTTTCGTCACAAAACATATTTATAATAATTATATTTGTACTAAAAGTTAAAATTCTTAAAAGTGGCTTTACTAGATTATGTATTGATTTTTTTTTTGTATGATTATATGATTTGAAATGTGTGTGGTATAAAATAATATTGCCAATGACCAACGGTGTAAACTTATTATATTAAAAAATGTTTTTTTTTTAATTTAAAACATTATTTTATCAGATAAAATAACAATCTTTCGCAATTAAGTTTATGTTTTTTTGCTTTGCCTTTTTGTAAAAAAAGAGTTAAAACATCTAGAATTTGATTTTAAAATGACAAATTTCCGGTTTTGTCTGGTTATACCCTCTTAATCTTAACATTTAGTTCGTCATCCTTGAGGCGGTGACACTAAAATAATTTTTAAAAAGCACCTGCCATTTTTCGTATATTTCTGAATTCCAGACCATTTTTCAACTGTCACACGACACGATTTTCCTCTTTAGTTGATATATTTACATTTTATCAGTTTTCTATATTTCTCCACAAAGACAGGCGAACATAGTGCTAGTAAACAAACTTACAGGGAAATAGGTAAACAATTTGTCTTTAAACTAATTGTTTAAAAATTCTTAATTATAAAAAATTAAAGAAAACTATGGATGATTGATTCCCTCAATATCGCCCCGGTGAAAGAATATATTTACATTTACTAAATACTCGTAGATTAATTCATTGTAACCAAACCAAAAAAATTGTATTACTTTTTCATGTATTTTTTGTATTTAAAATTAAAAAAGAATGTAATACGTATATGTCTATATGCGTACAATATATTTTACAATTTTCTTTTTTGTGAGTACTATCATTAAACTTTTATTTTACTAATTGCAAAAAAAAAAAAATAGTTAATAGTTAATAATTATTGACTTTTTTATTTATTATTTGGGCATGATGTGAACATTTGTTATTGGATTGTAACTTAACTATTATACTCTATTGTTTTCTTTAATGCATGTAAAGTTATTAGTCTGTAAATGTTCCTAATAAAATAAAATAAATAAAAATAAAATGGTTTTATCCATATTTGGTGACCAGATCTGAAAAGCTAGGTACTTTCCAACCTTCCTCTCCTCCTATTAATGTCCTTCTCCGCTACCTTGAGCATACCTATATACCCAAAACATACCCCAATTGAGGAGAGGATACCATAATGTAACATGCTTAAAAACTATATTGCTTAGAAGATTTCTCCTCAACTGTGGTTAATTAAAGTTGTTTAAAATAGTGCGCAATTATGATTGAATTTGAAGGACTCTATAGTATTATGATATGATAACTGTAATGCTAATGAACTTGATTTTTTATTATATATGTATATATTTTTTTAAAGTGAATACCTCAGAAAAGTCCCATCTGCTCCCATCTGGAGCCAGTGATACAACGGCATCCCCAATTAGGGTATGTTGTGAGGCTGAAAATAAGCGGGGAAGGGAAAGAGATGAGGAAGGTGGGGGAGTACCTGGCTATTCAGATCTATTCACTTAACACGGCTAAAGCCATTATTAAGCAACTTTTCAATTCTGAATGGTGATCTTAAACCATGAGAGTATCTTCCACTCTGGAACGTGCCGCAAACATACTATACATTATTTTTAATGAATTAACTGTGAAATAACACAAATTTATCAAATAAAATCTATTTGCGCACGCCGGGTTCGAAACCGTGACCTTCGGAATGGTAGTCCAAAGCCTTGCCCCTGGACTACGCCGGCCGTCAATTCCCACGTAAAAATGATATGTGATTTGGTTTATGCTGTTTGTAATTTTTTTGATTATTTTCATTTTAAACAAATATAAATGTTATACTTCGAATAATTTAATAATACCTCGTCATACAATTAAACTCATTTTCATTTTTTTGTTCTTAAGTTATTTTTTCGTATTTGTGGAAATAACAAATAAATCAAGCATTTTTTAACACAACTAAGCGTTTTCAGCGACTAACCAAATACGTCCAATTCTTAGAAATATATGTAACCTTATGTTCTACCAATTTCTTTTAAAAGGATAAATCACGTATCATATTTAAGTACATTGTGTCACGTATCACTTTCGTTTGTAAGTTTATTGTAATGTGGGATCATAGGTTTGCAAGAGCTTGGAAAATATGAAGTCTCAATATTAAATTACTTTATTATTATCTCAAGTAAAAACGAAAGAGTAATACTTATCCCTTTACTTTATTGGATTGAGATAGTAAATATAGGACCAAAAACAACTTTTCTGAGAAATTATTTAAGTTAGTTTTATCCTCTGACGGATATAACACGTTTGTTAAAATAAAAATAAATCTTATTTTAGCATCGATTTAATTTCACAATAAAATTTATCGCTTTTGTAAGATATTAGCTTTCTTTTAAAGAGCTATTTGACCAGTAGCTGAGAATACAAGTTTAAAAATGCTTGCAACTGTACAAGGAGGTTCCGGTAAGAAAGATTGATTATTTCCCCATCAAATTTTTTAAATTAAATATTTAATGTCGTTCAAAACTTGCTTTAATATATACCTACATTCAAGTACGCAACAAAAATGAAACAAAACGCACGATGATAAATTATTAAATATCGTGTACTTCTTGTAAGTATTTTTTGTTCATAAGTATTTGTGATTTTTCAATAATGACTAAACAAAATAAGTGTTTAAAAAAAACTGAAATATTTTAGTTTGTAAGACCTTAAATAAACAGAAAAACTGAAATTAAAATTCGGAAAAGTGTCTTCACTACGTTATGTATTGATTTATTTTGCTGTATGATTATATGATTTGAAATTTGTGTTGTATAATACAAAATTTCGTTTAAAATAAATTACAATCGAAACGCACGAAATTACGTATACCAACAAATTATTCTTACATATTCCCGCCAATAAACATTGAAACCCTGTTAATTTGTTCGTAAGAATTTCAGTCCCGTTTTAACCGTTTTTACGAATAAAATGATCGTATTTTAGAATAATATTTTTCTCCATCTACTTAATCAATTTTCATGTTAGTATTTTTAACACCCAGGTATTTTCCAACAAGTAAGAGTAGAAGAAAAAAACGATAAACACTTTCCAAAGAAACGTTAAGTTGAAGATTTTCATGTTTTTTTTACCTTAGCTTCTAGAAAATAATTCCCCATAAAGGGCTTAACGCCTACAGTCACTTTGGGGATGCTGTGTGGCGGGTCTTTTTAAGCAAAGAAAGGAGAGGAAGTTTTGGAAAGAAAAAGGTATTAGGGTACAAATCTGGGGGTCAATGGGATCAAGAGTGATGAAAGCATAAATCCATCACTCTCACACAACTTCTACATCATGGTACACGGAGAAAAATGTTATTCTAAAATACGATCATTTTATTCGTAAAAACGGTTAAAAACGGGACTGAAGTTCTTACGAACAAATCATGTTTATTCTTACATTTTCCCGCTAATAAACATTGAAACACTGTTAATTTGTTCGTAAGAACTTCAGTCCCGTTTTTAACCGTTTTTAGGAATAAAATGATCGTATTTTAGAATAATATTTTTCTCCGTGTACCATGATGTAGAAGCACCACCCGAAGTTAATGCACTTTTTCCCCGGACAACCCGTATACCAAAAATATTATTACGGTTTATTATTAAACACATAGTTAGATATATAAGTACCTACTTCAAAATCATTTTCAGAAGAAATTTTTGGTTTTAATTATTAAATAAGATACGAATTTAATTTAATTAGAAAATACTCATAGTTAATACTCCGTGGTGCTGGTCCCACATTCTGAAAGTTTACCCTTAGCTCCGTGGTCTAACATTGCTGACAATCCTTGTTTAATGCAAGTTTGTTAATTAATCCACCATGCTTGTGCTTGCCCGTGTGCACATATTAGCCGTGCTTTCAAGTGAGCTAATTCCACCAACTACTGCGACGGCTCTATACACACCATAAGGTCTGTTTTTGAGCAAGCCATTCAACCACATGTCTACCAAGTGAGTTGGACTACTCTTTTCAATGTGATGCAGTTTGACGTTGCATTATTTAAACGTTATAATTAACATTGAAGAATAAGATAACAATAATAATCCCTTTTTTTTTTAAATATGAAAATAAATAATTTTAAATATGCGTATGTCCCGGTTAGACGTGAGGTTCTGGGTTCGAGTCCGAGTTGCAGCCATTATATTTTATTATTTTCTGTGTCTTGTTTATTTTCATATTTAAAAAAAGGATTATTATTGTTATCTTCTTCTTCAATGATATATTACATTGATGGGAATAACCTTCAAAAGTTAAAAAGAGATTTTATAAAAAAAAATAATGTTAGAATTAACCCCTAGTGCGCCAAGAAATTCAACTTGGATTTGCTGATAGCTGACTCTACTTGCCTAGATTTTATGGTAGATATTTTGAACCATAACCCCTCAGGCCTCGACGGTATTTTGTCAGACCGTCGAAATATTTCCGCTTAAATTAAAAAAAAGGAATATTTCTGGATGCATCCAATAACTAAGAACTGTTATTGAATGATGATAAATACGCTTTTAAATTTTTAACTTCGAAAAAAAATTGTTTAAAAATAATTTTTTTTTTAAAGTTTTAAAAATGGGTCACCTCACCCACGTTTTTTCAACACATTAAAATCACTGTACTATATTTTCTGTAGAAGGTATCTTATTATATAGAGGTGCTATATACGGTATTATGTACTCATTTTTTCGAATTAAATTCCTAAAGTTTCATACAAAATTTTCAAGTCGATACGAAACTTTTCAATATAAAGCGTTGTTTTTTTTTAAACACCGTTTATATCACATTTCTTACTATGATAGTAAGGGAGACACGTCGATTTCGATGAGACCTATATGAGTTATTCCGTTGATTCCTAAAAACGGTTAAAAACGGGACTGAAGTTCTTACGAACAAATCATGTTTATTCTTACATTTTCCCGCTAATAAACATTGAAACACTGTTAATTTGTTCGTAAGAACTTCAGTCCCGTTTTTAACCGTTTTTAGGAATAAAATGATCGTATTTTAGAATAATATTTTTCTCCGTGTACCATGATGTAGAAGCACCACCCGAAGTTAATGCACTTTTTCCCCGGACAACCCGTATACCAAAAATATTATTACGGTTTATTATTAAACACATAGTTAGATATATAAGTACCTACTTCAAAATCATTTTCAGAAGAAATTTTTGGTTTTAATTATTAAATAAGATACGAATTTAATTTAATTAGAAAATACTCATAGTTAATACTCCGTGGTGCTGGTCCCACATTCTGAAAGTTTACCCTTAGCTCCGTGGTCTAACATTGCTGACAATCCTTGTTTAATGCAAGTTTGTTAATTAATCCACCATGCTTGTGCTTGCCCGTGTGCACATATTAGCCGTGCTTTCAAGTGAGCTAATTCCACCAACTACTGCGACGGCTCTATACACACCATAAGGTCTGTTTTTGAGCAAGCCATTCAACCACATGTCTACCAAGTGAGTTGGACTACTCTTTTCAATGTGATGCAGTTTGACGTTGCATTATTTAAACGTTATAATTAACATTGAAGAATAAGATAACAATAATAATCCCTTTTTTTTTTAAATATGAAAATAAATAATTTTAAATATGCGTATGTCCCGGTTAGACGTGAGGTTCTGGGTTCGAGTCCGAGTTGCAGCCATTATATTTTATTATTTTCTGTGTCTTGTTTATTTTCATATTTAAAAAAAGGATTATTATTGTTATCTTCTTCTTCAATGATATATTACATTGATGGGAATAACCTTCAAAAGTTAAAAAGAGATTTTATAAAAAAAAATAATGTTAGAATTAACCCCTAGTGCGCCAAGAAATTCAACTTGGATTTGCTGATAGCTGACTCTACTTGCCTAGATTTTATGGTAGATATTTTGAACCATAACCCCTCAGGCCTCGACGGTATTTTGTCAGACCGTCGAAATATTTCCGCTTAAATTAAAAAAAAGGAATATTTCTGGATGCATCCAATAACTAAGAACTGTTATTGAATGATGATAAATACGCTTTTAAATTTTTAACTTCGAAAAAAAATTGTTTAAAAATAATTTTTTTTTTAAAGTTTTAAAAATGGGTCACCTCACCCACGTTTTTTCAACACATTAAAATCACTGTACTATATTTTCTGTAGAAGGTATCTTATTATATAGAGGTGCTATATACGGTATTATGTACTCATTTTTTCGAATTAAATTCCTAAAGTTTCATACAAAATTTTCAAGTCGATACGAAACTTTTCAATATAAAGCGTTGTTTTTTTTTAAACACCGTTTATATCACATTTCTTACTATGATAGTAAGGGAGACACGTCGATTTCGATGAGACCTATATGAGTTATTCCGTTGATTCCTAAAAACGGTTAAAAACGGGACTGAAGTTCTTACGAACAAATCATGTTTATTCTTACATTTTCCCGCTAATAAACATTGAAACACTGTTAATTTGTTCGTAAGAACTTCAGTCCCGTTTTTAACCGTTTTTAGGAATAAAATGATCGTATTTTAGAATAATATTTTTCTCCGTGTACCATGATGTAGAAGCACCACCCGAAGTTAATGCACTTTTTCCCCGGACAACCCGTATACCAAAAATATTATTACGGTTTATTATTAAACACATAGTTAGATATATAAGTACCTACTTCAAAATCATTTTCAGAAGAAATTTTTGGTTTTAATTATTAAATAAGATACGAATTTAATTTAATTAGAAAATACTCATAGTTAATACTCCGTGGTGCTGGTCCCACATTCTGAAAGTTTACCCTTAGCTCCGTGGTCTAACATTGCTGACAATCCTTGTTTAATGCAAGTTTGTTAATTAATCCACCATGCTTGTGCTTGCCCGTGTGCACATATTAGCCGTGCTTTCAAGTGAGCTAATTCCACCAACTACTGCGACGGCTCTATACACACCATAAGGTCTGTTTTTGAGCAAGCCATTCAACCACATGTCTACCAAGTGAGTTGGACTACTCTTTTCAATGTGATGCAGTTTGACGTTGCATTATTTAAACGTTATAATTAACATTGAAGAATAAGATAACAATAATAATCCCTTTTTTTTTTAAATATGAAAATAAATAATTTTAAATATGCGTATGTCCCGGTTAGACGTGAGGTTCTGGGTTCGAGTCCGAGTTGCAGCCATTATATTTTATTATTTTCTGTGTCTTGTTTATTTTCATATTTAAAAAAAGGATTATTATTGTTATCTTCTTCTTCAATGATATATTACATTGATGGGAATAACCTTCAAAAGTTAAAAAGAGATTTTATAAAAAAAAATAATGTTAGAATTAACCCCTAGTGCGCCAAGAAATTCAACTTGGATTTGCTGATAGCTGACTCTACTTGCCTAGATTTTATGGTAGATATTTTGAACCATAACCCCTCAGGCCTCGACGGTATTTTGTCAGACCGTCGAAATATTTCCGCTTAAATTAAAAAAAAGGAATATTTCTGGATGCATCCAATAACTAAGAACTGTTATTGAATGATGATAAATACGCTTTTAAATTTTTAACTTCGAAAAAAAATTGTTTAAAAATAATTTTTTTTTTAAAGTTTTAAAAATGGGTCACCTCACCCACGTTTTTTCAACACATTAAAATCACTGTACTATATTTTCTGTAGAAGGTATCTTATTATATAGAGGTGCTATATACGGTATTATGTACTCATTTTTTCGAATTAAATTCCTAAAGTTTCATACAAAATTTTCAAGTCGATACGAAACTTTTCAATATAAAGCGTTGTTTTTTTTTAAACACCGTTTATATCACATTTCTTACTATGATAGTAAGGGAGACACGTCGATTTCGATGAGACCTATATGAGTTATTCCGAATAGCGAATAAATTAGCCTGAAGGGTTAAAAAAGGCTCAAAGCATACTTACTTTTTTATTTCTCTTAGCACACGGAGAAAATGTTATTCTAAAATACGATCATTTTATTCGTAAAAACGGTTAAAACGGGACTGAAGTTCTTACGAACAAATTAACAGGGTTTCAATGTTTATTGACGGGAACATAAAATAATAATTTGTTGGTATACTGTATACGTAATTTCGTACGTATACCAACAAATTATTCTAGTAAGCCCTGGTGTAAGACCACCATTCAGAATTGAAACGTTGCTTGAAATGGCTTTAGCCGTGGTTAGTGACTAGATCTGAATAGCCAGGTAATTCCCCACCTTCCTCTTCTTGTATCCTTCCCTTCCTCACTTACCTTTAGCCTCATAAAACACTCCAATTGGGGTGCCATAGTCTCACTGGCTCCAGACAGGAGCAGTTGGGACTCTTGTAAGGTATTCACAATAAAAAAAAATGTAAAAAATTCAGCCATTGCCACATCTTCTTCAATGATATATTACATTAATAGGAATAACCTTCTAAAGTTATAAAATTAGAGATTTTTTCTTATAAAAATTGAAATCCATTTTATGACCAATTAAAAATTCTTTCAGATTCCCAAATCAACTACAAAACACATTGTTATATTGTGGGGTAATGATACAACTAGGTAAGGGGGTTTCTCACCATCCTTCCAATAGCTTATCTACACTAAAAACGAATATTAATAAATATTAAAATAAAATACTCGCAGTGGTTGGAACACTCGGCCAAATTATTCAATATATAGCCACTATTCATAGGTTCGAGTACCGAATTATAAACTCCAACTTAATAAATAAATAAATCGTAAATCGAAAATATTCGTTATTAGTGTAGATAAGTTATTGGGAGGATGGTGAGGAAACCCCTAAGTCTAATATCAGTGTTTTGAGTTACAAATTAAAAGAAAAACTCTATTTCCTCATCCATGAATGCCCCCAAATAGAAAAGTCGTAACGAATGGGAATGGACAAGTTACAAATTTGAATATTATGGGTATTTTCAAAAAGCTGTAACGTTTAATTCTATAATAATTTATTGTTTAACTCTAGTTACCCCGAGTTTTATCCATGTTTAAATTAGGCAACCAGATCAAGCTACTTTTAGCACAAAAAAATGTTGGAATTGCTTGGGTAGCTTTCATTGCATTTTAGAATGTAAAAACTAGGTATGTCATTCCATTTTTGAAAATATATACACAAAAAATTGATTAGCCAATTTCTTATCTCCAAAATATAAGTGTTACGATTTTCACCAAACAAATCTACCATATGAGGATACTTATCTGTATAAATTATACAACAGCCAATATATCGGATTGATTATTGTCAAATAATTCAATTTCCCAACAAAGCTGATTTCAAAGATACCTAGTTGCAGTAATTACCTCACGATATTATTATATGGTTTCAATTTTAATAAATGTATAAATGTCGAAAAAGAGAGTATAATCTACCTAATAAAATAATGTATAACGCATATTCTATTTCGTTCAGCCAACAACATTTGTTTATGTATCTGTAAATGTTTTTGGCTTTTTCTTGATCGGTCGAAATTACAATAATTAGATGCGAAATGGTAGGAACTTGGTGACGCAGGAAAAAGGGACAATGATGATAAAAAGGATTTAAGATTGAAAAGGGACTGACCTTCACACTATTATGTGGTAGTTTATCACTGTCCTTTTCGGATTTCGAAAAACACTTCGTACAATGTTTACTTTGAGGGACGCTTAAAGATAGGAAAGGGTTTAAGAATATTTATGTACATATATATAATATAATAATAGGAACATATATTAGGGAGTACAAGAATGGCCACGTCGCGACGTTAAATTAAAAATTACACTTGATATTGATAATATCAAGTGTAATTTTTTTAAAGAATGTAATAAGGTAATTTTATTAAAAAATACGTGTGTACTTTAGACCACACGACTGAAGTAAATACTTCTTTAGTAATCTAATCTAATTTTCTCTCTGGCATAGAATAAAACCATTCCAATCATCAGTGTATAAGAATCAATATTGAAGATTCGTTTGGATTGTTACCAATCATCGTGACAACTCAGTCGTTTCAATGCACTGAGTTCGCACACTCTAAACGAAAATTTGATTAATTTTATTATAAGAATTACGCTTAGAATGGGATTGTTGGTTTAATTCTCACAAAGTTTAAAATAAAACTTTTTGATGCGGATTCTAGTGAGAGAGCGACGTTTATTCACATTTGCAGCAGAAAATTCGAAAAATTGATAGTTATTAGTTAGATTTTAACGTTTAGATTAAGTAAGACAAATTAACTATTGTCAGCATAAATGCCAGCACCCATTCCAAACGTCATTACTACGGATTTGAGCCTTGTTGTTACGATTAGATTGTGAGGAATGAACCTCAAAATTAATTAAAATTTATTGATAATAATGAACCCGATGATACCTAACTTCCGATAGGAGAGGGCATTAATAGACGAATAGTATCTATACGAATAAAAGTAAAGATTTTTTTACATTGGAAAACTATGTTCCTTGGGGCCTATGCCATCTTTAGGGACGCTGTGTGGAGGGTTTTTTTAGGGAAAGGAGGGAGATAAAGTTCTGAAAAGGAAAAAGTTATGAGGAATGGGTAGGAATCTGGGGTCAATGCGTCCAGGAATGGAGGACGTATGAATCCATTCCTCCCACTGCGGTTCAAAACGATTGATCAAAAGAGTCCGGCTGGAGATATCTCCCTCAACTAGTCTCTCAACGCAGTAGGTGAGCAAACGCATCCGCCGCCAAGACCTAGACAAACCTCACTCCATAAACCCAAGCAATTCTGTTAAGTCACCAAACGTAGCAAACCACTCGGGGAAATCCAATTCGGTTATCTAATAAATGGTTCCCGGGCGGCGGTGCCCATACACGCCTTCAAATAGATATGTTTTTAAATTTTTCTGAATCAACAAGAAGATAACAGTAATATTATTGTGAACTTAGAGGAGGGAAATGCATAGGTATAATATTATTGTAAATTGGTTGATCTTGATATAGTTTGAGATTTTGTTGATCCATGTAAATTTTCGGTTTTGACAGCTGCGCGTACGTATATTTCCCGACTTCCGTAACTATTTACATAAAATTAAGTATTCGTTATCTATTCGACCACGATCTCTCTCAACGCTCAAGTGGTGAGAAAACCGTTTAAATCCCGACCCATTACTCAGTCAAACTTTTCCTTCCCAATCCAAGCATCACGTCTGTTGAACGAGCTGCTCCGTGAAATTCAGGATGCTCTCTCAAACGCCAATGTGCGGGCAAAATAATTAAAGAGTATCGCTCCGTTCATAGACTTTCACTTCAACGCCGAAGTGATAAGAACCCTTAAATCATCACCACATTAAATCATCCAAACTTTCCTTTAGAATGCTATACTATGCCAAACGAATAAACTGTCATCTGATAATATGCAGGATAAATTAAACAGTATTTTTCTGTTCCCATCAATCAAAAATCACTCACACCTCAAGAAGATAATTTTACCAGTGCTCTAAATCAGCGTAAGTTTTGATGGAAGAAATTGTCACCAAGCAATAAATCAGATACAGAAAAAAGAAGAACACTGAAATAACATATCGTGGGAGTGTTTCTGTGGTTCAAAAGTTTGACCATTCTTTGCTTAAATTTCGAACATTATGAACTTCGATGGGATAGCGGAATACGATGTCATCAAGTGTAAGATAGACAGAGTGCGTTCCACTAAGGCTATAACCAAATTGTACTAAGTCAGTCACAACTTACCCCAATTGGGGATACCAAAGTTCTACTGACTCCGGATCTTATGCGATATATTTATATGAAAATTCATACATTTATTTAAAATTTACCTAGCTGAACCCAAGAAAAACGAGTGTGCTTTAGACCACATGACTGAAGTAAAACTTCTAGAGAGAGAGCTCTCTCTTGCTCCTACAGTATTTATAAAATTGTTCAAGAACGAAATGAAATTACGAATAATCTTCATGCATTAGCTATGAGAGGAAGAGAGAAAGAAAATGTGCCCGCGCACTGCTCTCTCTTCCTCCTACAGTGTGATACAGCCCGTTCGCCTCGCCCGACTACACCTTTCGTAATGCTCTCAGTCCCAAGTCAAGCTTGCGTAAAGAAGTTTTACTTCAAAAAGTCTTTGTGCTATTGTATCTCTTAGTTTCCAATACTAATACAACTAAAGATAAGTTGATAATAATTACAAAGAAGTGAGGTTCGTGTGATTACTTGGTTATTTATTGAGTTATCGTAAATATTTACAATGAACTATGTACTAGTCTAGGCTCTGAGTAGTTATGATGCTCCCGCAGGCGGACTGGAGGTGTCCGTCCAACTTGCTGATGCCTTCATCGTAAAGCATCAATCATCGTAACCGTTCGTAACAAACGACAAAAGATGAAACTCTTCTGATGTCATACTCAACCGCCATCTATTACGATATAGCAAAACTTCGTATAACTATCTAGCTACCGACAGCTAACGAATAACCAATACACTACAGATACTTTATCTAATACCTCCTTTATTTTCCGCGAGATTTGTACAAATATAATATTTATATTCGCCAAGGTATATAAATCTTTTTTTCTTTAATATTGCAAACCTAACACAATGCAGAATTAAGAAAACTACCTCGATATTACCTACACAGTTACTAAGGCGATATACGGAGTATGTATTTATAACTTTTGCTTGCGGTGAGAGCTTTTCCTAGTAGCTCCTGGGTACGTACTAAAAGCTTTTTGCCCGTGAAACAAAATTCGGTATTTCAATACTGAGAGATATTATTGTTTCAGTTACTTTTAATGGTTCTATGAAAATATCAGTTTTCACAAAAACAAATAATCATATGAGTCTAGTTTTTTAACTGTTAATTCATGGTGGAATTCCATTGTATTAGATATGAAATTAAACAATTTTTTCCACTGTCTGAAAATGTCCGTAGTAGGACGAAACCGGTCCTGGTGTAAATAAACAAGTGGAACAAAGTGAAAAAAATTGTTTAATTTCATATCTAAATAATCATTTGTAAGATATTAAGGTGATACTCGAAGTTTTTTATTTGTGAATTAATAAATTCTCTTTAAATAGCGAGAGTATAATTATTTCAGGGAAAAACGCGTTTTGCAAGTTATGCTTTAAAATATTAAAATGAATTAATTGTTTGCACTCGTACGTAAAGCAATATGAATATCAATAAATATTTCTGTCCATAAACAAACTCAAATCTTTCAAGAAAGGCTAACGAATACAATATTGGAGTATCACACTGATCATTTTGTTTTAAAGAGTTTTATTTAATTTTGTGAACTTGTTACTAATTTTTTAAAATTCGCTACCAGTTTCGTTCATAACAAAAAATAAGGAAAACGGATTATTCAATAACTATGTTTTATACAATTTACAATGTGATGCATGTGATACATAATGTGTAGAACTTATTGATTGTACATACATTTCTCCTTCTTTTTAAGGAGAATTGTACAATCAATACGAAGAGAGATTGGGTGAAAGATCGCCTTTTTCTAGAGATCTGGCATCTTTCAACTTTAATTTTGAGATCACTGGACTTAATTCTGCGTAATGCTTCTTAAGAACCAGGAATGGTCAGGACAGCTGGCTTAGTCGACTTTCAACACGTTCAAGACCCGGAGAACTTCTTTATTCCGGATCTTTGATTCCTTCTTTTGAAAACGCAATGCGAAATGGAAGGAGGAGTATCTCCGATACTTTGAAGACTTAACCAGTCGACCCATGGCTGATCGATTGGGCATTGGAATGATGTGATTACCTCTCCCACTTCGCTTGCGTAGGTTGATGGAACTTCTGAGCTAATGCAGACCAAAATCCAGGGAAAGGCGCTGAAGAATGACCGCATGCCATACCACTTTGCTGCTTAGTAAAACCATACCATCCTCTTTTTTGCTTTTACATTCGCTCTACACAGGAAGCCCTGAGGAAAATAATTCCTATATTTCATCTTCAATTCTGCTGGAAAGATCAAAAGTTCTCCCTCAAGCAATCTCTTCCGATCAGGCCTGCCACGCAGTTGGTGACCCGGAGACCCGTACCAATATCATGTCGTGAACCTGGTCACCCCTGCTAAGTCTCCAAACATAACTAACAACTTGAGGTGACCTGGGGCTGGAGGTATTGGTTATTCAATAAATTGTTCCCAGAGCGGCGGTATTCATACACGGAGAAAAATTTTATTCTAAAATCCGATCATTTTGTTCGTAAAAATGGTTAAAAACGGGACTGAAGTTCTTAAGAACAAATTAACAGTGTTTCAATGTTTATTGGCGGGAAATAGTAAGAATAATTTGTTGGCATACGTACGAAATTACGTATACCAACAAATTATTCTTACATGTTCCCGCCAATAAACATTGAAACTCTGTTAATTTGTTCGTAAGAACTTCGGTTCCCGTTTTCAACCGTTTTTACGAATAAAATGATCATATTTTAAAATAAAAAATTTCTCCTTGTACCAGCCTCCCAAATTGAAAGTTTATATATAAAAGTTAAATCTTTATATGGTTGTCAGGTTGACGATAATCAGGCAATGATCAGAGGATTCTAAAGGCGCTGTAACCTCCTCTCTGTACCCGAGTGGCTCACTGGCGAGAATCAGATCGAGCAAATAAAACCTTCTTAATTCCATTCAGACATTAGTGTCACGTTCCCTATTATGAAACTGACATGTAACATTTCAATCACCGCAGTTTCTGCATACTAATTCAACATGAACGTTTATAAGTTTAATTTTCAGCGGCACGTGTGGTAAAATCATTCCCTGTAACTAATGTACACGAAATCTAATGCTAAAATAATTACTTTTTCATATAAGTTAAATAAACTAGTTAGTTCGTTGTTTTAGGTATTATAGCATCGTTTTATTATTCTATTAATTGGAAGTTGCTAATTATGCAGTCTAACAATGATTCAGAACACACTGTGTTTGCTTTGTTAGACAGTAAAACTCTCACGGTGAGCACTCTTAAAGTTTTACCTGTTAAAGGAAAATTATATGGTTTCATATTGTAAATCAACTTGTTATATTATCTGATTTATTTTACATGGAAAGAGAAATTTCATAAGCCCTCTATCCCCCATCCATGAAGAAGGTGAAGGGCGTGCTTTTGTATACAGGGTGTTCAGCATCGTACTTGAGTTACTTTAACCAGTGATTCCTGACATTATTTGAAGTAAAAATTTTGGTCTCCGGTGATATTTTTGAAGTTTTTTTTTTTCTACAAAAAATAGAAATCAGTAGGTATTGGGAAGTTACGGGCGGGGTGAGGGGTTGTTTTGTTACTTGGCTTAGAGATGTGAAATAAAAAAAAACTTTGATTTTGAGGGAAAAGTTTTTGAAAAAAAAAAAAAAAATCATCTCAAAAGTCACCGGAGACCAAAATTTCATTTACATTTTTTACTCCAAATAATTTCACAAATCACTGGTTAAAGTAACTCAAGTACGATCCTTAACACCTGTATATTAGGGCTGAAATTTTTGCCTTCTAGACATTTCTAGAACAGTCCAGAACATTTTAGAGTGTTCGAGAGCATTCCAAAATATTCCAGAACATCCCGGAACATTCCGATATTTTGTGGAATGTTCGGGAATAGTCTGGAACGTTGGTGAACATCGTGGATCATTGTGGATCATTGTTGCGTTGATCATTGAGCACTCTCAAATGTTGTGGAAGGTTCTGGAACATTGTAAACCATTTGAAGTCTTTTTGGTAAGGGTGGGGATAGAAGGCTACTACACAATCTCATATCAACTCCCTGAGCTAAGACGGGTACCCCAGCTAGTACAATTATAAATAAAGCTTGCACCGATGCACCGACAACCTAAATTATTAGTACCTGTGTAAATCTGATGCAAGCAATTATTAGTACCTGTATAAATCTGATGCAAGAAATTATTAGTACCTGTGTAAATCTGATGCAAGCAATTATTAGTAGTACCTGTGTAAATCTGATGCAAGCAATTATTAGTACCTGTGTAAATCTGATGCAAGCAATTATTAGTACCTGTGTACATCTGATGCAAGCAATTATTAGTACCTGTGTAAATCTGATGCAAGCAATTATTAGTACCTGTGTAAATCTGATGCAAGCAATTATTAGTAGTACCTGTGTAAATCTGATGCAAGCAATTATTAGTACCTGTGTAAATCTGATGCAAGCAATTATTAGTACCTGTGTACATCTGATGCAAGCAATTATTAGTACCTGTGTAAATCTGATGCAAGCAATTATTAGTACCTGTGTAAATCTGATGCAAGCAATTATTAGTACCTGTATAAATCTGATGCAAGAAATTATTAGTACCTGTTTAAATCTGATGCAAGCAATTATTAGTACCTGTATAAATCTGATGCAAGCAATTATTAGTACCTGTGTAAATCTGATGCAAGCAATTATTAGTACCTGTGTAAATCTGATGCAAGCAATTATTAGTACCTGTGTAAATCTGATGCAAGCAATTATTAGTACCTGTACAAATCTGATGCAAGAAATTATTAGTACCTGTGTAAATCTGATGCAAGCAATTATTAGTAGTACCTGTGTAAATCTGATGCAAGCAATTAAACGCATTGTTACCGTCATAACGCAATAAATAGTTGCCAAAAAATATGTTTGAATTAAAATGTACACAGTTCGACTTTAAGCTTATTGTAAGCTCTTCTCTGCACAATGTCCGTAGCGCCAGTATTTCTAGGGTAGGTACCTACGCAGCGGTTCCTGAAAACAAGCAACAAGTAGGAATTCCCCGACGAGGGGCGGTGTGTATGCTGTATCGATCCGCTGCCCCCCTCCCCCTAGTCACCTTATCACCCCCCATCCACCCTCCGTCTGCCATCTGCCATCGTGCCACCCCTCTAGGGTGTGGGGGAGGGATAATGGTGGTTTCAGGTGGCTGAAGGCTGGTGTTTGTAGTAGGGATACCACAAACATTAGTGACTGTTCATGTTTCTTGTAGATTATGCCAGATTTCATTTTTTTTCATTTTCTAAAGACGAACGACTGCGCGGCTAGTTTCATTCAACACTTAAATATGCAAAAATACTCAAGAACAATAAATTTTAAATAAAAAGTTTATAAAATTATGAAATATATTATCTATTAAAAATATCAATTTTGCAGGATTTATAAGCAATTGTGGCATTTTTTTGTGGGTTTATTTGAATCGCGACCCCGGGAACCATTTATTGGATAAACAACACCTCTGCCATAGGTCACCCTAGTCAAGTAGTTCGTTACGTTTGGTGACTTAACAGGTGTGCCTGGGTTCGCGGAGGGAGATTTGTTCGGATTTGGTGGCAGAAGCGCCTGCCCACCAACTGTCCTTCATGCCGGATCTGGAGAGAATGGTTAAGGTTGATCTTTTGATCTCTCCAGCAGGACTCTTAAGGAACATCACATTGCACCGCAGTGGGATGAATAGATTTCTACTTCCGTTACTCTTAGACACGCTGACCCTTAGATTCCAACCCAATCCTCGCACACTTTTAAAATTATACTTTATTCTACACCCCACCCTCGGGGTACAAAAATATTCTGGAGATTTTTTTCTCTCTGAAATTCTCTTACCACACAACACACTTACACCACACCTCATCTGAGATGGTAAACCTCAAAACATCATTTCAATACAAACAAATTCATTCTGAAATCGTGCCTTACCCAAAACAAGTGTAATTGTCAGTTGATTTATTTTTTAAATTTATGTTTACATAAAATATTGTAGGATATATTGTTTTATAGCTGGCACCCCTGGCGGAACGAGGCTACCTGGGGCGCCTAGTGACGTAGGCACCAGCCGCCAGTAGCTACTCCTGATTGTGCGCCATACCCTTTACACTACACACTACATACTACACACCACACTCCACACACTACACACAACAATACCCACCGCCTCGTTGGGTCTGGCCTATGTAGGTTGTGCACTGGAGTAAACGGCTGTCATTTCAATTTCATGGTCACGAGGACATGATTAATAATATATAAAAATTTATTAAAAAAAAGTTTTATATTTAAATTATTAAAATAATAAATGGTTTTATTAATGTTGGGAAAAAGCACGTTTCTGGAATACGTGCACATTGTACAATAATAGTCTGCTTGGTTGAGAAGTAAGGCTCTCGACTCGCGATCCGAAGCTCGCGGGTTCGAACCCGGCGTGCGCAAATAAATCTTATTTGATTAATTTGTGTTATTTCACAATTAATTAATTAAAAATAATACATTGTATATTTGCGCCACGTTCCAGATATTCTCAGTATCGCTCTGGTGTACGACCACCATTCAGAATTAAAACGTTGCTTGCAGTGCTGTCGCCGTGTTTGTCTTGCTCTTCCCCATCTCCTTTTCCTCCTCAATACCTCCAGCCACACAACATACCCCAATTGGGGATGGCTTAGTCTCACTGGCTCTAGACGGGAACAATTGAAACTCATCTGGGGTATTCACTAATTAAATTTTTTAAAGTACAAATTGAGGAGTGAGAATCGTTTGCAGATTTTGAGAACAATTTTTTTCTATGCAAGTAATCGATACATTATCGGAATATTCAAAATCAATTATAATCAACGCGGGGGGATACCTAAATACTATTGTTGCATTTGTTAAATAAGGGGCACTGTTTTAATGAGTCAATCATAGATTTTATTCAATCACTTTCTTTCATAATAATAAAAAAACAGTAGGACGCTTCGGACACAAGCTTTTCTTCCTTTAGTTGCCAAATTTGCAGATCGTTATATATAAGGTGCTTGAATAATAATAATTATTCTGAATTTGCCAACCACATTTTAAAAACAAATCATTCTTTTGATATAAATAAACGGGTAAAAATTTTTTATACACAACAGATTTACAATTAGCAAACTTAGAAATTTAAGATATTAGAAAAAGTGTTAATAGTAAATTAAATATTATTAATAATTAAATATTTATTTTAAAATAGCCATCTCTTAAATTTTTTTTCATATTAATACTTATTGTCAAAGCATTTTAATTTATGGTATATCGGCATGGGGTGGAGCCGCAGACACATACATTAAGTTACTTAACACAGCTCATAAATCACTTATTAGAACTATGTTCAAAAAACCATATCTTTATCCCACTGAAAATCTTTTAACTAAAAATAAAATACTTGATATCAGGAAGCTATTCATAAAAAAAATTATCCATATAAATTGCATAAAATCGTCACCTTCACACATATCTCACTCCCAGAACACTAGAGCTAAATCTAACAATCTTTTACAAGTGCCAAAAATTAAATCCACTCTTGCTAAAAAACATGAATCTTACCTCGCCCCTTCCATATTCAACATTTTCTTAAAAGAAACACAACATTTTACTCATACCAACAGAAAACCTACATATAAAAACATTAATACATGGTTAATGAACAAAAAAAGAAATTGCATTAACAAGTTACTTGCAAACCGTCCGTGTTAATTTTTTATACGTTTTTATGTTTAAATATATATATTTGTATGTATATACAAATATATATTTTTGTATTTTTTTAGTTTTTTGTTTTGTTTTTATGTTTCTAATGTTTTTTTAATGCAATTGCTAAATTAATTTCCCTACTTATTTTTATTTTTAAGTTTTTTTGATGCAATTGCAAAAGAAAATTTGATGCAAAAGTTTTTTTAATGCAATTGCTAAATTAATTTCCCTACTTATTTTTAAGTTTTTTTTTAAATATATATATGAAATGATATTGCTTTCCGACTCGGAACAGATATTGTCTAGTGAGTCGGGTAGCGCACATGAACTGTAAATATACTTTAATGTTAATAAACGCCCGGGTTACCGGCATTGAAATAAAAAAATAAATAAAAAAAATATATATATAATAGTTTCGGTTTTGAAACATGTAGATATTATAACATTACTTACAGTGGTTTACACAAATAATGTAATTTGTTTAATTTAAATAAAGAGCAAATTTATTCAAAATGGTGGAAATGATAAAACAGTAATCTACATAAATGGTTCTATTATATAAAGGAAAATGGTTACTATGGTAAAATACGAATCTACTAATGTTGAAAATTAAATCGAACCACACCTGTTGACGTCTAAAAATAATAATTTTTTTAATAATCTAAATATGTACTTTCGTCACAAACTTGTGCGAGAATGCAACTGTACGTACATGTACATCTAGTAGTAGATTCTATTCTGCACTGAATACCTTCGCGTGTATGAACAGTGGTATGTGTTCACCGTACAATGTAATACCAGTGTGATACCATTGAATGTTGATACCACTGTACAAAAGATAATCACACCTCAAAGGAAAAATTAAGCCAGATATTCTATTTTCTGCACATCTGATTCGTTTCCATGCAACAGCATTCTTTTGACATACCAAGGACCTTTGACATATATTTGAAAACAAGGATATGGTGAGCTCGGGACTATTTAATTCTAAAAATATATGATATTTGGTTATGTTCCATTGAAGGGAAAATTTTTGACAAACATCCAATAAAAATACATTTAAATCATTTGCTAGATTCATAGTCAAACTCGAAATTAATATTTTTAGAAACTCACGTCCAAAATCAAAAAATAGAGTGGAGTCCCTTATTTTTAGAGCTAGCTCCTGATTATATATTTTTTTAAACATTAACTCCACACAGGAGGCCCTGAGGAAAATAATTTCCCTCAGGGCCTATGTCATCTTTGAAGATGCTGTGAGGAGGGTCTTTTTGAGGAGAGGAAGGAGTGAACGTGGGTCTTGAAGAGACCCATGTTATAGGAAGGAGGAAACACAGAGGCCGGCAAATCGTTCCACAGCCGAGCTGTTGAACACAAGAACGAGTCGTAGAAGCGTCCCGTTCTCATGTGACAAATGTCAACCGTGCACATATGTTGGGCGAGCGTTTGGCGTGTTTCCCGACTATGCACCGGTGCCGAGGGGATCAATGAGGCTAGTTCCTCGGAGCATCTTCCATTGAAATACCGGTAGAACAAGGAAAGCATTCCTACCCGACGCCTGTGCTCTAAAGATTGCAATCCGTTTGTTAAGACGGGAGAATCTATCAAACGGACCGCCCGTTTCTGCACAGAGTCGAGGGTGTTTTTCAGGTACTTTGGGGCTCCAGACCAGAGGTGGCTGCCAAATTCAACCGTGGGGCGCACTTGCGATTTGTACAGGGTTAGCAGTTGTGTACTATTAAAGTATCTGCGGGCCCTGTACAGTACGCCCAGTTTCTGAGAGGCTAACTTAACTCTGGCCTCGATGGAGCCCCCATATCTGAGCTGGTCACTTAGAGTTACACCGAGCATATCAATGGAAGACCTGTTCGGAAGAATGCTACCGTTGAAGGAGACTAGATAGTCATTTCGATCCCTTTTAGACGTAATCAGACATGATTGGGTCTTTGATACATTGAATTCGACGAGATTATTCTTACCCCAAGAGAAAACACTCTCGAGGTAAGCGTCCATTCTTTGCTTCAAAGCCCTCCGAGCCATTGGAATTTGTGCACCCTTTGGGGGCTTGTCAAACAAAAAGCTATCATGGACTGTACTGTCATCCGCGTAACAATGAATTGGTGCACATGTCAAAAGGTCATTGATGTGCAACAGAAACAAAGTCGGAGACAGAACCGATCCCTGTGGGACGCCAGCGTTTATCGAATGCGAGGAAGAGGTGAAACCGTCAGCAACCGTCTGAATCGACCTCTCCCTCAAAAAGTCGGCAATCCACCTGCACAAGGATGCGGGAAGTCCGTAAGAAGGCAGTTTGTTGACAAGTCCTCGGTGCCAAACCCGGTCAAAGGCCTTGGAAATGTCCAGCGCAACCGTTTGGGTCTCACCGAAACGTTCCAGGCACCGCCCCCAAACATGCGTCACATACGCGAGAAGATCACCGCACGAGCGGTTCCGCCGGAATCCGTATTGACGGTCGTTAATAATTTTGTTCTTCTCGAGGTATGTGAGCAGTTTGTCGTTGATCACACGTTCCATCACCTTGGATAGAACTGATGTGATCGCTATGGGACGGTAGTTGGCCGGGTTGGAGCGGTCACCCTTCTTTGGAATAGGATGGATGACCGCTTTTTTCCAACCAGAGGGTACAGAGCCAGAATTCAGGGACATTTTGAAAAGCTTTGTCAAAATCGGAGCTATTTCTGCAGCGCACCTCCGCAATACCAGGGCGGGGATTCCGTCAGGCCCACTAGCTTTATTAACATCAAGCCCTCGTAAAACCTGGAGCACATCCCGATGCCGGATCCTCAGCTTTTTCATATAGAAACCGCAGTGAGGGACCGACGTCGGGACTGCACCCCGATCATCGAGGGTTGAGTTATCCGCAAACATTTTTCCTAATATGTTAGCCTTTTCGGTGGCGGTATTTGCTAGTGAGCCATCAGGTCTGGTAAGAGATGGCAGACTGGATTTGCAGAAATTGCGACCTATTGAGCCCGCAAGCGACCAGAAGGCTCTGCTGCCATGCGGGCATGCAGCCAGCTTTTTGCTGATCTGCAGGTCGTGCTCGAACTTTGACCTATTTATGATCTTCTTGCTTTCCTTTGCCAATTTGTTATATGCTGCTCTGTTTTCGGAGGTTCTAGATGTGTTGTAGGCTCGGTAAGCCGCGTTTTTTCGCCGAACTGCTTTGGAGCATTGTCGACTGAACCACGGCTTTGAGCCCATACCAGTTTCTTTAACAGTGGATTGAATGAAGCCATCCATCGCGGATGTAATGACTTCACCAATTTCCTGGGCACATCTTGAGGGATCCGAAGTCCGAAAACAGACAGCTGACCACGGGAAAGCATTGAAGTGAGCCCGCAGACCGAACCAGTCTGCTGACCTATAGTGCCACACTTTTCTCTTCAGCCTTTCTTTTGGCGGTCTGAAGTTGACAGGGATTGAGGTCGTCACCAGGCAGTGGTCGGACGATCCTAAAGGCGCTGTGACCTCAATCTTGTTTATATAATATTTTGAACGAAAGTTATATAATATGATGAACGAAATAACTATCACATATTCTCCCTACACGCCTTTACTCATTCATTCGCTCTATAGTCTACATGCCCAAAACCATTTATTCATAATCTTACTCATTACGGTTACATCTGCTTTAAATTATTTGTGGATCTGTAATAATACAATATTAAAATATTTTATTAAATTGTTCTTTCGTTTGCTCCTGTCAAACTTGCAGATCGATTTCAACTAAATAGAACATTATATTTTTATTAATTTTTGTTCATTAAATTGAATAAATTTTGAACATTTGGAAATACAATCGTATAAAAAAGCTTTACATTTATTTAAAGAGGAATTAAAAATATCCCCGGTATTCAAAACTTAATTCAATAGCACTGTTCCACGTATCATGATACTCTGTGCTAGAACATCTATTCTGCCGTGTGGTATTTCCCGTGACTATAATCAACCAACCTAAGGACAAATGTCTAACCCAAAACGTAAAAAAATACAGTTTATCGTGTTTTCACTAAGAAAGCAACAGAAATAAAGATACAATCATAAATAATTGCTGTACTTTGTAAATATTGATTGAGGGTTCAATAAAAGCTTCACATCTTTCGTAATGCTTAAAGCAATATTGATTAAGGAATATCAGCATAAGTAGGATCTTTGTAAATTTTTATTTTTTATTATTAACCACTGGAGCGACAGAGCAATTACAATATTTTTTCTCGGATTGCTAAAGGAAATTTTTCACATTAAAAAAATCAAACCTCCGAATTTGAATATGGAAACATACAAACTGATAATAGTTCTATATAGCCAATGAATTCCCCTGTCTTTGGTTTATTATCACATAGTTGTAGGATTTATAAAAAAAATATAATTAAATCTTTAACCTTAAAACATTTTAAAGAATCTAGAAAATATTTATTTTGTTATATTTTGAATGTACCTACAGTATATTATTAATTTTTTTGAAAATTTGCCACATTTTGGCAACAAAGCAATCCGAGGTTTTGGAAATAGTGCCATAATGTGGCAAAAAGCGCTCGAGTGGTTATGTTAAAAGAAATTTACATTTCACTTTCTTAACTTAAAATTAAATACAAGGTAGTAAAAACTATTTCTCTTATGAACTCATTTCCGAAGGTTCAATCCCAAAGTTGTTTTCCTTTAACTCGTTTATCGGGGGTGATCGTATCGTATCGTGCGATATTGTGTCGTATTATGAGGTATCGTATTCTACGGAGTCCTGTCGTCTTGTTTCGTCATCGTATCGCATGGCATCGAAATGAATACAGATGCGAATTAAGTTTCGGCAGTCGTTGTACGAAATATTTTCTTGTTATTAGGACGTCGTTTTCTCGAAATGTTGCGAATGGAAATTTTTGGAACTTAGATATAATTTATCAGAATCATTATTTGGTCCTTCGAACTCGGTACTCAGGGGCTCGATTGTGAGATATTTCGTGTGATCAAAATTTTATGATTAATAATTCTGACTTCTACATTGTACCATCTCCGTTTGTTTGCATACACCGAGTTTCAGTTCCGAGTTAGAAAAATCATGATTGTTATTTGTAGCTAAATAAATCTACTGTAAACACATTTTTTGAGGTCTTTTAACTCCGCACACGAGGCCCAGGGGAAATTAATTTTCCTCGGGGCCTACGTCAGCTGTGAAAATGCTGTGTGGAGGGTCTCTTTGGGGAGAGGAAGAAGTGAACATTGGTCTTGAAGACCCGTTTTGTAGGAGGCCTGCAATCCATACCATAGCCGAGCTATAGAACTGAAGAAAGCAACCCGTTCTCATGTGAGAAATTTTAATCGTATGCACATTTTGTTTCCCGAAGTTGCACCGGTGCCGAAGGGATCAATGACGCTAGTTCATCGGAACATTTTCCATTATTGGTAAAGCAAGTACAGCATACCTACATGACGCCTGTGCTTTAAAAATTGCAAACCGCTTGTAACATAAGATAGGGGAATCTGTCAAACGGACAGCCCGTTTCTGCGTCATGGGTAATTTTTTAGGTATTTTGGGGCTCCACACCAGAGGTGGCTGCCAAATTCAACAGTGTTGGGATTTAGTAAAATATTTTGTTTTGGTTTCTAAATAATAATAAATCGGAGGTTTGATGGTGGGAGAATGAATTACTTTCCAATATATTTCCACGGTTTGGCTCAAAATCTCTACATCTCCTTCACCTCCACACTTCCATCAGCCTCACAACATACCCCAATTGGGGATGCCACAGCCTCACCGGCTCCAGACGGTTGGGATCAGTTGGGACATTAACAAATAGTAATGCGCAAATATGAATAATGATTTATAAAATATCATATAGATTGTAGTAAAAAATTAAGTTATAGTTAATTATTCCAAAAACAACAGACTGAATTAATATCCCCAAATAGAGGGAAAAGGTCCCCACTCTGTGATGGTTCATATTCTGCTTGTAATTCGAGTTGTATAGTATTATCTCTATTTGAGGTATAGTCAGTAGATAGTCAAGGCACAACAACACGTTTACGAAAGCTTTTTTTGCCGAAAAATGCTAAACGTATTTTTTATGAGCTTTATTCAAATTTGCGAATTAAAGCTCAAGGTTTCGATGAAAGCTTTGGCAGGCAAAAGATAAAAGCTAATAAAGTATTTTTTCAATACAAATTGAAACACATTTCATGAAATCGTTTTTAGTACCACGAGATTTATTATTTTATTTGGCTGATTTTTCATCACAAAATACGAGTTGGTAATACCTATTTAAATATTATTTAAAAAGGTAATTCTCATAAAAAATCTGTTTATTTTATAAATATCACCATTTATAAACTAACCGATATTTTATTTCCACGCAGGGATAGGCGGAGAGGATATACCTCAACATAACGCTGTTTTACGAAGCGTTTGTAAATTTGGCATACTCATATACTGCCATAATTAATATGAGTATGTAGGAATTGCTCAAGACGTTTTACAAAATTGGCATAATATGCCAAAAATCGCTCGAGTAATTTTTTATTCGACATTTATTTTACCTGTAAGAAATAATTAATTATATAAAAACATATATGTATCAGGTCAAATGAAGACCAGTAAAAAACTTTTTTTAAACTAATGTTGCTTGGAGATTGAGTTTTTGATGTCTTAAGATTAATTTTAGGTGAGGGGGAGAGAAAGAGGAATAAAGGATAAGGATAGGAGATGGGCTTGATACATTCCACACTCTTGTAGTAATTTTCGATCGTACGCTTTACTTCTTCTATTCGATATTACTGAAGATTATTGATAAAAAATTTTATATTTTAAAATTTTGTGTTATATTTCACAAATATTCGGGGAATTGGGGATTTTTTCCAGCTGTTGATTATACATGTGGAAAAATGAAATACATAGGATTGATCTTGATGAACTACGAGTTTTTACTAGGTTGGTAAGTTGAGTCCAGGGCATTATTCAAAATTTTAAGTAAAAAGATTTGAACTAAAATTATACGTCGTATAATTACTCGAGCGTTTGTTGCCAAAATATGGCAAATATTCTCTAGATTCTTGAAAATGTTTTAAAGTTAACGAATTAATATTTTTTTTATAAATCAATAAATAAGCGATAATAGATACCTACAAGATAAAAGATATGTGAATTCATTGGTTATATAGAACTATAATCAGTTTATATGTATCCATATTCAAATTCGGAGGTATGATTTTTTAAATGTGGACGTAAAAATTTCCTTTAGCAATCCGAGAAAATAGTTTTAAATTGCTTTGTCACTCCAGTGGTTATGAAGGGAAATGAAGTTGTAAAAATTAATGGATTCGGTTTAATTTCAAAATTGTAAGAAATAGAGACTTAGTTGGTTGATGATTATACCTGATTTTTATCACGATTCGACATGTATTCCAAAAAAAGTATTTTATAATTTATTTGTGAGTATTACTACTATGTTTTAATAATTACCAAGCAATAGTAATATGTTCTGCGGTATGATAATATTTTTCCGACAAAGCCAAATCCTTTGTTAATACCTGGACATATGCAAAATTCATATGTTCAACTTAATCTGGAAAAAAATATACTGATCTTTTTCATTGGCAACCTAACAATGGTGAGATTGGAAAACGACGTATGAATTTTAATACTCTTTTGAGCTTTTATATTTCTACCGCATGCTTTTGATCTACAAGCAACAAGCATTGTGTGCTTTTCTAAAGGTATTTGTAACTTATTTTACTTTTGTAATGATTGCATGCTTGGTGGCGCGAGTAGGGATGCCTGGAGATGCCTTTCATTTTATTTATTTATATTTTATTTCTCGTAGGAGTTGCAACATTTTGGATCCAGTGGAATATGCCAACTGTATGTTGTAATGCAGAAGTGATGGGGACAGGATAGCATATGTTTATGATGAAATAGAAAGGGCCAACATAATATAACAAAAGTCAAAAGGATTGCATATCAGGAAGAGGTAGATTCTGACATCTCTGACCATATATCGCAGCCAAGCTATGAATTTCGTATAGGCTTATCATTAGGACATGCAAGCAGTTTAAAATCCAAGAAGCAATACTAGCATTGTTCCATGGCATATTTAGAAGCAAGCTGGAGTACGCAAGCGATGTCAGGGCATAATACCACTAGAAGTACGTTGATATGCTGGAGCAAATCCATAAGAAATTTCACGATAGGTTCTATGCGTCCACATATTCACGTATAAGTGAATATGTGGACGCATAGAACCTATCCAAGGTTCATGCGCCATATTTACTTATTTGAGGAAACTGATTCTGATAAAGCAAGTCTAGCAATTATGTCTTTCGAAATTTAGAACCATTTCATGGATACCCCATTCCTCTTGAGATGCTATGATATATATGTACCAAACCACTACTGCCGGAGTCAATACCATGACCTGTTCAGATGTCCTGGCAAAAAGTAGCAAGAAAAGGGGAGTAGTCCTATTAAATATAAATACAAACTATTTGGAATTGAGTGGCTTTAAAATGTTCCTAACTACTGGAGCGACAGAGTAATTAAAATATTTTTTCTCGGATTGCTAAAGGAAATTTTTCCGCCCACATAAAAAAAAAATCATACCTCCGAATTTGAATATAGAGACACACAAACTGATTATAGTTCTATACAGCTAATGATTTCCCCTATCTTTTGTCTATTATAACATATTTATAGGATTCATAAAAAAATATAATTAAATCTTTAACCTTAAAATATTTTAAAGAAATTACAGAATATTTATTTTGTTATATTTTGAATGTAAAATCATTATATAGTCATTTTAATAATTTTTTTTTTTTTAAATTTGCTACATTTTGGCAACAAAGCAATCCGAGGTTGTGGAAATAGTGCCATAATGTGGCAAAAAGCTATCGAGTGGGAGTCAATTTTTTCCCCGAATTTGATCAATTCAACAAATTTCGAAGTTAATTTTCATGTTCTGTGAAGGTTTTATTCAACTTCTGTTATAATTTCAGTCATGTGCTGCGATTCGCGCCGTTTGCGGTGCTTCGTTTCTTTACCATAATTCGTGGTTTGGCTCGCAAGTTCGTATCACGTGTGTTTACGCAGCCTATTATTATATATATTACGTCATTGCATATTATAACATTGAACGGAAAATTCTTATTCTTTGTGAAACGTCATGAATTTGTACGAGCTACTGGCTCATCAAGGCCCATGACTTTTCTTATGTTGTTCACATTTGAAATTACCTATTTCAGCCTTTTTATTACATATAACCAGGTGTCTACTAATGATCACATGTTGGCATGGCAACCAGTTTTCCTCGGAAGCTGAGAATTCAGATATTAAACATTTTAGTAGGCTTGCGAAGGGGAGCACGTGGCGAATCAAGGCCACGAGGGAAGGAATTAATCGTAGGGCGGCCGACAAGCGCCAAGGGCGGACTTTCGCAGAACATGGCAAATAAGGCTTCACCCGCTGTTGTGCAGGTCGATAATAGTGATGACATTTATGTTTGGTTATATTGGAATAGAATAATATACTATAGATTTCTTATAACAATTGACACACGTATAAGATTTGTGTCAAATTCACAAAAAATACAAAAACATACAAAATTAGAGGGGTGTTTTGTTTTGAAATAAAAATATACTTAGTTCCTAATGGGATGTCATTTGTCCAGTTCCTACGTTGACTTAAGCATCAACTTGCTGGAAAAGTATTTGAAATTTTGAACAATGGCAAGAAAATAGTATAAATCGAGTGGATTTGTTTTGTAAAAGGAAGAAGATTTGGAAATACCTTAGAATCAAGTTGTTGGTGTTTTCGTGTAAACAATCTCGTTTTTAACTAAAATCTCGGTAGTACATAATATCGTTTTTATTCATCCGTTTTGTTGTGGTGATAATTAACTCGTGGTATCGCAATGGAACTATAAGTATAACATATTGTGGTTGTGATGTGTGCTCCTTCGTGGATATATACAAATGTACTGTGATTGGATATTCCTTTTTCTAACATATCTTGTTTTTCTTAAACATTTTATCACCCAATTCCACCCGAGTCCATGTCAAATCCACCTGAAGCTGGAATATGTAAGAAGTTTTGGACGCAACAAGGTGTGTGATGATTATCTATTTTTATTGTAAGATCGATTATTTATCAAGTTAGAGTACGTACAAGATTTATTAATTTGAATATCATAACAATTCGGATAACAACAGGTATACATATTTTTAAAGTTTAGTTAAAGAGAAATTGAATACATTCACGGTTTTAGAAATCTCATTAAATTCCACCAATCCTCTTGTCTAAAACAACCAATGACACCTATTGATACACCTTAAAACTACAAATTCTAGTGACATCTGTTGAGAAACATTGAAACTACATATGTACCTACTAAACAAGTTTTTTTGTACTGTACTCGTAGCTCCTTGACAAATGACTTGTACCAATGTAAATGAATACCTCCCTAATTAAATACAATAATCATAAATCTACGAGCATTCGATGTCAAACACTAATTAATTGAACATAAAACAGTACTGATAAAATCAATAATACAACATACAAAACCTGTATTTGTCTAACATTAAGCTCTCGAATTATTAAGTACCAAGCTTAAACCCTTGAATTATCACGATATTTTCTGGGAATGCTGGCTTAGAATCTCATCAAGGTAATCGTACCCTTAAATATAGGGGTAATAATGGTTATTTCTCTGCAAACTTAATCTGGTAATTTGTGCGTACTGGTTTGGGTAAGCCTTCTAGGCATTTATTAAACGTCGAGATTATGACAGAGATTTAATTAATAGGGTTGGCTTAGTTAGTTTTGTTTACAACTGAGATAAACATGGTTATTTTGTAGCAGTTAATGTTATTATTGGAGTAGGTAAGTTGTTCCCATTGCGGGAAGTAATTAAAAACACTTTAAAATGTTTGTAAATTGGGTTAATGTCTTCACTTTCAAGATTTATTGTCGTATAAAAAGGTATTATGTCGTTATGTTTATAATGAGAGGGATTTTTTTGTTCAATCAAGGAGAAAAGTAAAACAAAAAGACATTTCGTTTCTGAAGAAGCTAACCACTAAAATGGTTGTATTTTTATGGTGATTAGTTTTTGGGGTATTATGCCGTGTTGTGCTTCCTCCTTTTTGGTCAAAGTGTGCATCTTCGGGGCAGATACGACAGGGCAGATGCGATACAACTGATGATGGACACTGTAACGTTGTCCAAAACGTTTGCCAAACTAAAGAAGAACGATGTGTAATACATTTGACGTATTTTTAAAATTCTAAATACCTTGTATATCGATCACGGAAATTTGAAATAATTTTAATTGTTCAAAAGAGTGAAAAAAAATATTATTTACTTATTTTTACAAAAAATCATATCTCCTGTTTTTGTCGACATATAATTATCAATTTTTATTATAATTAATGCATTGAATAGAGCTTTCAAATACCTTTTTTGTACATTTATTAAATTTAATTTATTTTTAATTATTTAGAATAAAATTATTTTAAAATGCACGTCGTAAAAGACACACTTATTTTCCTAAATATATTTTAATGAGAAAAATGACGTATTTAACTCAATTTTGGATTTATTGCCCCGATATGCACTTGCACTATTAGCTTTGATTGATGATTAGTAGAATAATCTGCATGCGTAACGTATGAGGAAAATTACTTGCGCCCGGCGCGCCGGTCCTGAATTCGCGACCTCCGGATTCGTGGTTAAGAGTCTATATTATCAATACATGGATTGTAATAGAGTTGACAAATAATAAATAAAAAATTATAAAATTAAAATTTAAGTAATAAATGTACATTGAAAGTAATACTCTTCAAAATAAAATGTCTAGAAATCGCAACATAGTTAATGCCCAAGAAATACAAAAAATTGAAAAAATATTTTCATTTTAAAAATCTCTATTAAACCATGGAATGGTAGCCAAAATTGCAATGCCCGGTATTACTCAAATATGATGGTATATTATGAAAAAGTTTCGTACTGTTACGTTATTCGGTTTTCAATCATACATTTCGTATGCAATATTTTACTTTTCCAGATGCATTTGAACATTTTTAATATAATCCTCTGGAAATAACGAGTTGAAATGCAGGTTGCATAATATCAGATTCATAATACGTGAACTTGGAGAGTTTTTGACCGTGGAATTGAAAAGAGTTTTTACTACGAGTACCTCCTTACTACTAGTAAAGAGACGACGAATTACGAGTATTTGTAAAATAGAACAAAACTTTTCGAAGGTTACCTTATTGAATGGAATCGTAAATATTCAAGAAAGAATATTTGTACAATTCTGAAGTGCTGCTATTGAAAAATGAACTGCAAGACCTTATTTTAAAAAAGAAATGTAAAATCAGTGATTCAATCGAATATTGTAGTTGTACTTCGTATTCGCCTTTCTTTAAAGAATGCAGTTTTTATGAAAAATTCTCTCGAGTCCTTTTATTAGAAAGTTGATGCTTTGATGAGAAACGACCTTGCACGTTGCACGTAGAGAACACTATATTGGAAGCTTTATAACAGGGTGCTGGATATTCAGCGATCTATGGCCATGTCTCAAATTTCTGTAATATTGAAAAATCTATTTTTGTGGGGGTTTCTCACCGTCCTCTTAATAGCTTATTAATACTATAACGAATATTATTAAAAATAAAATATTTGCAATAGTTAGAAAACTCAGAGATAAGATTACCGAATAATAAACTCCAACTTAATAAATAAATTAACCGTAATTCGTAAATCTAAAATAACCTTTATAGTATGGATAAGCTATTGAGAGAATGGTGAGGAACCCCCGTGAAAATTAGAAGATTTGTATCAGAAGTAGAATTGATATTATTTGTTTTATAAATTCTTTTAAGCCACTGGAGCAAACGGATTCATTTAAAGACTGGAGAATTTAGCTCTGTTTGGGATGGAGATTTTTTTATGACATGACTTTAACTATGTTATATATATATATATATATATCTATATGTTCAAAAAGCCACATGCCTTATAACTAATTACCATATCCCTCTACAGAGTAAAAACTCATAGGCATTAGGTTCGGAGCTTCACTAAAATCTACTGTAATTTCTCTCAGTCGGTAAAGAAGAGTGTTTTTGTGAGCAATATGTAAAAAAAGTTAAGGCGCTCCGCTGACGAGGCAACTGAAATAAAACTAAAACCGGCTGGTTTCTATGTCTTGATTGGTCAAAAAGCTGGTTTAACCATAGACGAAGAACTATCAGCTGACAGTTGCCAAGTTGAGTCGAGTTGAGTCACCGCTTGCGTTACCATTGACAACGGGTTTTTGAGTGATTGTGAAGTGTGCGGGCCATCACATTAAACGAAATTAAAGAATACTTGTCTAAATGGAGTGAATTTTTTTACTATATGTGACCTGAATCTTTGACAATATTCTCTCCCAGGGATCAAGAGAATTTGCGTTGAAATTTTTCCCTGTTCTGATATTGGCGATAACATGGCTATTTTGATGTTATACGGACAAAACTATTTACTCATACTGGCATTGAGTATGTAATGGCGCAAACAAATACATAATCAAAAAATTTAAAAGCGTGTTTTTCCGTGACCTAGCAGATTATGACTTTTTTTAAAGTACAAATGGATACATTTAATAAATCATAATCCTTACCCCAATGTGCTGACCATCAATGTAGAGCTGCGGTAACAGGACGTCAGAGGACCTCATCCTGTCCTTAATTTCTTCCTGGTACTCTCCGCTCATGAAGACGTCCCTCTCTTCAAACTTGATGAGCAGATTCCTGAGGATCTTCTTCACAAGGATGCACTTTTGGTAAGTTCCTCGGACGATGCCCATGGAAGTGGTATACAGCACAACTTTTCCAGCATCTTTTTCCTTGTAGCTCTGAAATAAAAAGAAAAAAAGATAAATTATTGTTTTGAGTAAAAAAAAATCTTTTTTTTGTGTGTTCATTTTTTGAGACTAAGTCATGTTGTTGGCTGAAGTTAAAGTTGGCTGACCTATGCTAAGTATGTTGTGTGGCTGAAGGTATTGGGGAGGGGAAGGAGATGGCGAAGAGGAAGATGGAGAAGTACCTGGATATTCAGATCTGTCACCAAACCAAACATTTCCGAAGTGTTATTAAAAATAAATAATTCATCATCGAATATCGGAATTTTAATTTTGTATTTTTCGGTTTTAAATGTCTTATATATATATATATATTTTTTTTTTTTTTTTTCGTTGTTTGTTTTTGGGGTGTTATGCCGTGTTGTGCTACCTCCTTCTTTAGCCGACGTTTCGGACAGCGTTGCAGTGTCCATCATCAGGGCAGATCCGTCGATGTGAATTTGAATACAAATTCACATCGACGGATCTGCCGGATCTGCCCTGATGATGGACACTGCAACGCTGTCCGAAACGTCGGCTAAAGAAGGAGGTAGCACAACACGGCATAACACCCCCAAAACAAACAACGAAAATTATATTAGTTGGATAGTGAAAATTTTGAACAATATAATTGTTTATTGTTTATTATTGTTTATTTATTGAATCTATATCACAAGGTTTACATTTTTTTTTTGGCCTTGCCTGTCTCACTAGGAACTCCTGTGTCGAGACAGACTAGTTTACAAATATTTTCTAATTATAATATGAAGTACATTTTTCAATAAAGCAAAAATATTTGACAAAATTTTCAGGTTGGTAGGTAGTGATTAAATTAAATTAAATTACGTTTCGTTTTTATACAAGTAATATTCTAAAATTCAGATAATATAAATTATTTTGTTTAAATTATTTAATCTATAAAGAGAGGCAAACCATGTGATTTTTTTTAAATGCCTGTGTTACTAGGATATACGTGTTTTTAATTAGCGCAAACCGCTTTCAGTCCTCCATCAATAGAGTTACCTAAATTTATCGTCCTTTACATATTTTCTTCTTTTTTTTAAAAGTAGGTACAGGGTAAAAGTACACAATTATAATTTTTATACGATCACTTTGAAAAAATTTGATAAAAAAACAACCAACACATCACAAAGGAAAGTTACATGTACTAATTTAGGCAACTTTTTCATGTCATATATTATTTTCTTGTGTATTTTTTCCGCGTGTAATTTCTTTTAAAGGTAATTTTTATGATGCCATTTTATTACGTGCATATTTTTATACATTATTTATCTTTTAACCAAAATATAATAAAACTACTGCTGGATAGCCTAATAGCTGGAAGAACCATCTACATTTATATCTTACCACAATTAAGTATAGAATTTGATGTTAAGTAAAATGTTGATTATTTTATAAATTGTTCACACGAATTCAATTAACTGATGTTATAAATTCTGTTTACCAATCCACAGTTTCCTTTGAATAACAGAGCCTTACTTTAAGGAAGTATCCTTGTTATTACTAAATTCCTGTATGAAAATATTGATGTTAGTGGAGTATTGCGAACGTAACAATAGAATCGTAGCCTTTAACTGGAGATCAAATGAATTACGAGTGTTGTGATTAGGTAAATATAACTCATAGAATTTAATAATTGTAATTTAGACAATCGTTAATGGCGAAAACAAGCCTTGTTAAGACGATCCACTAGTCCTTGACTCATTCGGAATCGGGCGGAGCGAACGATTTTTGGGAGTTTATCAAAAAAAAACCTAATCTCTAGCCAACAACAGTGTTTTGTTATTCCGCAAGTATATTTTTAAAGATCGAAGCGCCGCGTAGACTAAGGCATGTCCTTTGGCCCCGGATTCTGGGCGTAGACTGAGCGACGGGCTAAAATCCTTCTGTACAAGACAGAAGGATGAAATTCGCAGTTACAATTTTGTTGGGTACCGCCTATTTTTATACAAAATGCACCTTTACCAATTTTATTTTGTGAAGTTCAGATATAAATATTAAAATGTTTTCCGATCACTCTATAAGAAACTTAATTAACTACATTATTCAATAAAACAATAACAGAAAAAGAATTTCTAAGTAGGAGATTTTTCACTTTTAACCATTTTTTATAGGTCAGACGCATAATTTTTTTCTAAGCTTATTAAAAAGCTTATCAAAAAAATACTCGATTGCTTCAAAGGCCAAGATGCCTACTCACAGTATTTAATTGAAGCATCTATATTATTTCTAAGCGATCTAATATTCAAAACTAAAACACATGTCTTTTGCGCATGTCTTCACCTTAAGCAAACCAAAGAAGTCCATTTCTCGATTCGACTCCCTGACAAGAATATATAATTTTGAACTGTTTATATTTTGAAATAGATCGCAAGATAATGCCATTACGTGTATTACTGGTGAGGAGTTACGAAAATGATGCCGTCGATACAAACTTATTATTCTGAATTTATGTCGGTATAGTTTAACAATGTTTCAAAGACCCAATCATGTCTGATTATGTCTAAAAGGGATCGAAATACAACCTTGTCTGTAAATAAAATCCTCAGAAGTTACGCCTATCGATCCGATATTGTAAAATTATCGATTTCATTATGCTAGACCCTCAGGAAGGACTAAAAGAAAAATGGCGAGATCCGTTGAGTTAACATTTGAATAAGAATAAAGCAAATGGGTGTGTGACAGGTGGGATTTTTAATTAACAAATTATTGCCGCAAGTGTAACAGAATTTTCGTTCTCACTTAACAGTATAACTAAATTGTTTGATTAAAATCTCCAATGTCTAAATTTCCGAACAGGCCAGTTATTTGCTTATGGGGTTGGATAATTTATTTATGGAAATTCGGTCATTGCAATAAGACTTGAAAAAGCGTCTGATATTTCTCCGAACCACCATTGTCGACATAATTTCCAGGAAATAACGTCATTGTTCGTTTATCGAAAGTAATGCGCAATTCACTAAAGATATGTCGTGCTTACTGCAAGTTATAGGAAATATTGTCGCAACAATTGTGGAAATAATGATAAAACTTTATATATTTTGGCTTGAAGCTCACAATGGGTTTCATGTATCGTTTTTAAACGTAGTGATAGAGACATAACTTAATAAAGAGTAGAAATAATACATGTTATGTTTCAGATATTGTTTTGCTGTTTTCCAATCTTCCCATCCCTATATTATCTACCCGTTTCTAGAAATTCATTTGTGAAGGGTAAAGAAGGGTTGCACAAATTTAATGCTGCGGAGTAATAAGAAATAGACGAACTGTAATGCAGTGTTTAATGTAATATCCATTGTAATATATAATGAACTTTGACTTTAGATGAATTCCTAATCGTTCCGTAACACGAATCATCAGTATTTGAATACTGATGCGAATTCTGACTCATGTAATGGCAAATACTAATGTACAGACAGCATTACTGACGTCAGTATGCTGAGATTGTGTAATGGCGTACTCATACTGACGACTGTTGTCGGTATACTGATCAGTAAATATTGAGGAAAAATTCTGACACATGTAATGGTGCGATAAGGAATATTTGTTTAACATGAAATTCTACTGAAAGTCCCCGTAAGAACCAACACTGGACTAAATTTTCAACAATTTCAACATCATGTTAATAAACAACTGTATTCTAAAACAATGTTGCTGTTGTTCAGCTTTATATTCGTAAACGCAAACACAAGAATAAACAACACATACATAAGAATCATTAGATCTTAGGGTGAAAAATACATCCAAAAGGTAACTACAGATACAACATTTTAGCTAAAAAGGTTTATACTATGGTACAATACAATCCTCTACAATAAAGTTCCATTCTCATTCAAAAATCGCACCAACATTTAATAATTAAATAAAATGCAGATTATTATTTAATTTATAAAAACAGTTTGTTTTAAAGAAGTTCTGCTATGTAATTATTGTTACGCATGACAGCTGTTTCGCCTTCTGTAGGCAATATCAAACTGTGGGAAGCCAATGTACAGACATTACATTTATACTATTTCCAGATTTTTATTTCAATTACTAATATCCTTATTGATTTCTGAGTAAAACGTTAGAATTTATTTTATTTATTAAAAGGCTCTAAACTCAGCATCCCCAAAGATGACATAGACCCCGAGGGAAATCATTTTCCTCATTGCCTCCTGTGTGGAGCTAATGTAAAACAAAATATCTAAGCTGAATGCAAACAAGCTTTTGTAGTAAAAGAAAAATTTCACAAATTTATAATATTATTTTATTTTCCAGAACTGCGCAATACTCATCAGGTTTTGACAAAAATAGAATTTCTGGCTTTCGCCCTTTAAGGATGTTAAAAATTAGGATTTTAAATCTAAATACTTTGAGTGGAGCAACTCTTCAGAAGATGTTCTATGTTTTCAGGCTATCGGTCTCTTTAAATGCCTAAAATGATGTCCATTACACTTTTATAGGACTTGCTAAAATCAAATGATTTTCAGTTCAAACCTCAACCGAGCTAGGGGCCAAAGCGCTTGTGGCTTGGATATTATGGACCACGCGCTTCCCTACCAGAGGTAACTCTATTAAAATCTATTTACTACATATTCATACAGTATCAATACATTTTATATGGTCAGACTTTACACGTGCTTGTCGTACGACCAGCACACCGCGTAACATTTTTCCTAAAGCATTTTCTTGGAGCGATTGCTAACTTTGTCAATTGCTTAGTCGTTGTCAATATAGAAAATTCACCCAATAGTCTTCTTTTCTACTTTCATTTCCCTTTGCGTGTATTCAATCTAAACTCATTTCTAACCAAGAAATAACTACTCTATCTTTAAAATGTTGTTTGTTCCAAAATACAAAAATAAATAAAAACAACAAATTGTAATCTCTTTTATTTGAAAGTGAAAAAAGTACAGCACACCGTTTCAGCACAAAGTATTTCTATCTAAAAAACTGCCTATGGTATTGCTGCAAAGATAGAGTTTTTTTAAATTTTTTTTTATGTAAATACCTTAGAAGAGTCCCAGCTGCTCTCTACCGTCCGGAGTCATAGAGATTATGGTATCCGGAAATATTCTATTAAATTAAATAATTGCATTATGAAATAAGTCACGCCGAGAATTGATCCCATGCCCTCCGGATTGCTAGTCAAGAGCCTTACCCTTAGATAACTAAGGCCGTTATAAAGAAAATTAGGTGCGTATGGAAAATTAAACTTTGTTTGTGTATTCTATCCATCGCACTGTTAATGAAAAACTATCTAACAATCTTGAGGTGATTTTCTCTCGCAAACGGCGATATAAATTATACGAAAGTTATAAAATTAACAGCTCACCATCATGCCGTTTCCCGTAAAAGTGGGTAGAGAACCGCTAAACAACTCAGTCTTGGTATGCGTACCTCCTTGCCTCATTCTCATTCATACATCGTTTCACGTATACTCTTCTATTATTCTGACTCTTGACTTAATAATTTTTGTAAACATGTAATAAAAAGCCCTTTTAATGGTCGTAAAATAAATAAATGAATAACTATCATCTTTTTGAGCCGATATTACAGAAATCCTTGCAGTGTCAATTATCAAAACAGAAAGTTAATATTAACAAATTTGTATCTACGTTTATTAGTGTGTCTGCAATATCGTAATAATTTTGACCTAACCGATTCCTTCCAGGAAAACCTTCCATATCGGTTAAGTAGCAAGAATTGGTCAAAAACTTTTACCCCTTCGCCCATATTAATAATAAATGTATGATTTAGAAATTCAATCGCATGTCTAATCGCATTTATGGGTCAAGCACGATAAAATTCAAACCTTCCCAGTAATCGAATAAACAAACAAGAGAAATAAATCAAAAATACTTCATAAACTAATATGTTGATGTCGGGTTTTCAGTTAGCTGTACTTACATACCGATATATTATAATATGAGTCCATAGCAAAACATTCCTTAATCCTCCGAGAAACCACCAAATTAATCGTTTTGAGAATCTTAAATAATAGTTACCCTTTGTGCTATGCATAAAAAGTTTTATCTTAAACATTAGTTTATCAATTAAATAATAATAATAATAATAAATATTTGACGAGTTAAAAGTATTTCACCAAAAAATATAGACATCATATGTCTCGACGCCACCTAGTGAGAAATTTAGCACTTACAATGCCTTTCTCATATAAAAATAAAGTTGGTTGTTTGCAGGTGGAAAAAATGTACCTAATAAGCGGTAATTGTTGAATGAAACGCTAGTAGATAGAGCTCCTGACCGGCAATCAGAGGGACGCGGGTTCGAGTCCCGTCGGCGGCATGTATATTTTCTCAGGAGGTTTTTTTTAAATATGGATGAGTGTTTCAGGCTAATAATTATTGCTTATAATAATTCTTAAATAATAGCTTTACTAAACACACAATCTAAACATCTGCCCTGATGGTGAGACTCTAACGCAAAGGGTAACAATTATTATAAGCAATCAGCCTCATTGAAACAATCTTCCGAGAAAATATACATGCTGCCGATGGGACTCGAACCCGCGCCCTTCTGATGATCAAAAAAATGTAGACATGATATGTCTCGACGCCACCTAGTGGGAAAGTTAGCATTTACAATGCCTGTCTCACATAAACTTATATAAATACTTTCCACCTGCACAGTTGTTTGCAGGTGGAAAGAAAAAAAAAAGAGAAGAAAAAATGTAATAAGCGTAGTTGTTGAATGAAACACTAGTAGGTATATATTGAATCATTTAGCGGGTAAGAGGTAACCTGCCGTAGCTCATAGATTGAGAGCACCTGACCAGATGTCAGAAGGGCGCGGGTTCGAGTCCCGTCGGCGGCATGTATCTTTTCTCGTTATCTGAAACCATTTCTCTGCCAGCTTGAAAATATTGTAATTAAAAATACAGATTTTAACTTGATATATATATATATATATAATATATCACTGTAACATACACTTATTTTGTAAAAGCCCATCAGGACGTTGAAAATTGATATTAAATAAATAAATAAATCTTTTGCTGCTATTTTGCCATTTTGAAGAAACCGAGCAATTGTGCCGGGGAGGGCGGAATTTTTCTTCATAAAATTTTGAAAAAGGGAGCATTGTTACATAGTGTGTAAAAAACATATAAAGAGTGCTGCGTATAACAAATTTTACAGTTGTGGGAAAAGCAAAACTGGCAGGTAAGCTTATAAATTTCCCTTTTGCCTATTAGCCCAGTGCTTTACTATTATTATTGTTGAACCACGTTGGAACTTTTGGATTCGATGTGAACATCCTATTGACTACTGGAACTTCGCGTTGAATAAGAAAATGAAGCATTGAGCTGGAGAACATTGCATTGACAAGGAGAACATGGTATTGACTAGGAGAATAATATCACATTGTAGTACAATGCACTACGGAACTAGTATTTGTTCACAACGTATGGCATTGTCTTTTTGGATATCCTGTCATGTTATTGCTTCGTTACATTTCTCCTCAACGGTGGTTGGTTAAAGTTGTTTAAAATGGTGCGCAATTATGATTGAATTTGAATCTGTAGTATTATGATATGATAAATGTAATGTCAATGAACCCGATTTTTCAAAATATATTTTTTTACGAATATCCCACTAGAGTCCTAACTGCTCCAGAGTGAGACTATGGCATTCCCAATTGCGGTATTTTGTGAGGTTGAAGGTATTGGGGAGGGTAAGGAGATGGGTAAGCGGAAGGTGGGGTGTTACCTGGCTATTCAGATCTGGTCACCAAATGCAGCTAAAGCCATTTTAAACAACGTTTCAATTCTGAATGGTGGTCTTACACCAGGGTGATACTGAGGGAATCTTCCGCTCTCGAACGTGCCGCAAATATACTTTATATTATTTTTGCATACATTTTTTATTCCTAAGAGCAATACAAATTACCTTGAAAATGTATTTATAAGAAGAAGCTGTAACACACGTAATAGATTATGCTCAAATATCGAAGTGTTTAACACGAACTTTGCTAAATTCACAGCATTCGTAAAAAAATTACACTCCATTGAATGCCATATGTTTAACCAAAAACTTAATATTTCATTGTTTTTTTTTATTAGTTCTTCACATTTCCCCGTTTACTTTCAGTAGTTTGTGTTTGAATAAATTACCACCTCAAAAAAATTAATTGATTTTATACAACACCATATCATACAACACTTTTTGTAAAAAGATGCATTTTATCAGATTTGTTTTATTAGGTACATTGTTATGTATTTTTATTATTTAGGAATGAATTTCAATGTCGTTATTTTATTGGTCAATGACATGAACATACAACATACTTATCACATTCCCATGTGAATATATAAAGACTGTTTATAACGCAAATAAATAAATAAAATACATGTATTATCGATTAGTTGCCGAGTTCAACCCAGGCGTCCCGTGTTCAATTTCTCGGCTAGCTAAGTCCTCCATCACGATACTAGTATCATATTCCGCTTACTGTGGTGGTAGTAGGAGATATACAAATCTTGTCAAGTTATTTGTAACCCAGAAATGTTTGTCTTTCTTTAAAAAAAATAAAAATATATATATATATATATATATTTCATCACCGGGCCCTCTGATACGCCATTTAATCGGTGACAGAAATACTTCGATTTATTTATTATGCTCAAGTTATTTTTGTCACTAGAAATCGCATTTGTAAGGTGATTTATTTTATATTTCTAGAAATATATTTCTACGTCGTAATAGGATTCGCGATGTTTTCAACCTTCGATGCTAAATTTATGGTTTGTTGATAGGTACTTAAGTTATTCGTTAAAGCTTCTCAGAAAGCGGAAATAAATTGCGTAGGTTTTTGCATTGTTATCGTAAAAATAATAAATTTCACTCGTTTAAATACGAGTTTTAGGACGGAAAGTAGAAAAATATGAATTTTATAAAATATTGTCTTGGCGCTTAAAATGTAAATTTTAAATATACAAAAGTTTATACATTACATGATTTTTTTTTCTTTATTAAATCTTCCATTTTACAGACACTGTTTTGCATGATAAACTAGTCCCAATGAGAGCTCATACTGACTTACGTACGTCCTCCTCCTTCTCATGGGTCTTGTTTGAAAACGAAAAAGTCTAAAGACACTAGAACGATGACAGGCTGACGAGATTTATGGTAGGTTCAGACTGGACGACGTACGTACGCATCGCTACTCAAACAATGCTTAGCAACCCATACATTTTCTACGAAAATAGCCACAGACATCGCACGTCGCGATGCGTGTGGCCAATGTGATTCTAAAACATAAATTTTCATTGAAAATCTATGGTTGCTAAGCAGTCCAGATATTGTTAGGCGTAGCGATGGGCACGTACGTCGACCCAGTCTGAATCTACCGTTAAGCTTTTCATTAATTTCGTTTGTTTTCTTTAAAGCGTCTTACCTAACGACAATAATTATATTGTACAGCATTTTAAATAACTTCAAATCGCCCTTCACTTTTTCAACTCCAATATCGTTTTCATTAAAATCAAGTCAAATCAACTGAAAATTAACTAAGGCCAAGGCGATCAAATAATATCCGATAATAAACTCTGAACAAAACAAAAGAATTCTTTTGTACGAGGAGCAGTATAAGAATTTTTGCAAAAAGCGGTACATTTTCAAGGTGTTTTCAGGAATTTCAAAGCCTTGACAGATTTTCAACTTATTTCCTCGCTTCATTGGACCTTCATCAACAAAAGTTTTCCTTTGTAGCCACAGTTTATAGCATCGTAATAGGGAGAAGTCCGGTTATACAGGATGGCTGGCAGTATCGGCAACTTGCCATTTTAGCGTTTCTTTAAAAGATGGTGTTGATTTTTCTATCGCAGTTAGTGCAATATCTACCCACGAGTTGATGTAGTGGAAGTAACCTATCAGCATAATCAAATCGGTCGCTTTTCTTTGTGACAATTTGACAACTGCTTGTATTCAATTACTCTTCGATATTATGTAAGACCAATGAAGCAAACTAGAAAATGTACAAAACAGAGTTATGAGATTATACTAAATAACAATTGTGAGAAGAGCTAAATTGAATTCCAATAAAAAAGAGACTGCTATTTAAAAATAAAATTATGAAAAAACCAAAAGTCAAAATAGTGAATGAAATTATTGAAAATGTTAAAAATTCACATAGAAAATATCGGTCACAGAATAAGAGACTGTTTAATATATAGAGGACTTAAAAATAATGAAAATATTGACGATAAATTGAATGAAATTCTCAAGAATGATTGCATTTAAAAATAATGATTGTTTTGCTCATTGTAAAAATAAAATTTTATATAATGATATGTCACTTGTGCAGATTAGTTTAAAATATAAAAATATAAACTATTCAAGTAAATGATACAAAAATATGGTCCCTCGACAACTCAACAGAGTTACATTGGAACATCTCTTTCAAAATTCATTAAAAGTAATGAAAAAACAATTAAATATCCCATAACTTAACCTAACGAATCCTATTTAACCAATTTTAAAAAATATATTTCCATCACTTTTATTGAATTTTTAATGCTGTTGAAGTAGAATGTTGTTGATTTGCCCGGTCACCAAAAGTATTAACATCTTATGACCGATGCTACCAGACACCTTTTCTATAATATAACACCACAATTTTCCAAATAAGTAAACGTTTTAATCATTTTATTGATGTGTAATAAGTAATAAACATTTACCAAAAGTAGTGTAGTGAATATCTTACAAGGTTCATTAAATATAATGAAAATAGCTTAGGGTGTCGGTACTGCCAGAACCCCCCTTACAGTTACCGGATAAAGGCTAAGAACATACTATAGAAATTTTACATTAAGTACAACAGGTAGCAGGCACCAAATCAAGGATGACCTTTGAGAATTCTCTGATCAGTTAATTAAGAAATTTCAACGAAAGATACAAAAAGAGCACGATTTTGAACTCGACCTTTATGCGGGTATAGAAAAAGCTCTTCAAAGAGTATTTCGTTAGCTGTGCTTTCATTCCTATAGGAAACCCCGATTGAAATAAATACTTGACGACAAAGTCAACGTACGTTAAAATTATTAATGTTCAAATAGTCAAATTTCGCGGAATTTCCATCAACACAATGTAACAAAAACCCTTTTTTTTGCAAATTATTCGGCTTAGATCATACGGGCTTTAAGTAAAAGGCCAGTTTTTGTTTGCTTATTGAAATTCGGATAAATGTTTGTCTGCATTTTAATAGATATGTTTTGTTATAAGGCTTGAGAAATTTCATTTTAAAAGCCTTTTTGGATGAATTTTTATTGTTCGTGGCATACAAAAATGAAAATATCTTGTGTAGTCAGAAAAATCTATTATCTAAAAATCTAGTCTATCGTAAAATTAAGGGAATAATAATATTTAGTTAAGAAGTGTGTTTTATAAATAATGGGTGGTTACTGTACGGTTTCGATTTTGATTTAAGCTTAATCCTTTATTTTAACATTAACTCCACCAAGAAGATCTTTTGGGATGCTGTGTTGAGGGTCTTTTAAAGGAAGGAAGAAAGGGAAGTTCTGGGAAAGAGAAAGGTATAAGGGGTGGATCAATGTGAAATTCGGGGTTCAGAGTGTCCAGGAGTAAAGAACGTAAGAATCCATCCCTCCCATTGTGGTGAAAGGCGATGGGTTGAGAGAGTCCATTTGTAGAGACTTCCTCTACTAGTCTCTTCCGGAAACGCTTTCGCCGCCAAGAACTAGACAAAGCTCACCCCTTGAACTCTTGCTTAGTCACCAAATTTAGAGAACCACCTGGGGTGACCTACAACTGGGGTGTTGGTTAAAATGAATTAAATACCCTAATGAAGTCATTTCTCCATCATTTTTATATACAAGTTTACAATATAGTTTGTCTTTCCTATCCGGAATCACCGGTGCTTTAGATTCATGATCATACATTTAAATTTCAATGAAAAACATATTTTGAATAATATATTTTGTTAGCCAAATTTTATTAGAAATTCTTCTTAGTGAACAGTGAATAAAATCGTGGAATCAACAATTAGGTGTTTCCATTTATGTGAGATTGATATTTTAAAGTTCAAATAGATCATGGTGGAAATGATGTTGCCAACTTTAACAGAGGAAAAAAAAGTTTCCAAATTTTATGAAGTCAGAGCTCAGCATTTTCTAGTTTTACTGCGACAAACCGAGATATTTATTGCGTGCCTATAGTATTCTCATAGTATAATTATTAATGGTTATTGTATTTGCTGTGTGAGGTCAGAAAACACATGGAAAAACTTGTAGTAATCAATTGTGGATGTAATTTCTTATTTTTCACCGTCACTTTATATTTTCTTGGAAATCTTGTACAATTCTGATTGCTTGGGAAAAATGTTCAAAGTGATTTATCTGGTTTTATAGGAAATACAACTGTTTGTTCATCCCTTACTGGTATACACGAGTGCACCCGCAATATGCCCCGGAAAACAGAGCAGAACCAACTTTGCTTCAGTTTTATTTTTCCAATAATTTCTATAAAATTTTCTTCTTTGCGTTAATGGCTTTCAAGTGTTACTGTTCAGTGATTGGAATTATCTCAAGTATCTGTAAGGATTTCTCTTTTTTTAAATTATTTTCTACGGAAAAGTTTGTACAAAACATTAGTGTAAACTCAAAATAATGTAACAGTTTTCACAGTCCTCCTCAACGGGGTTTGCTGTTCTGAAGCTGCCTGTAGTTTTTATATTTTGTGGGGAGTATCTAGTTGACTTTACAATGTCTATATAATGTTAACAAGTTGATTGTTGTTCTCTAAGTTTTTACTTTACTTTTAAACATCTTAATTTCTTTTATGTCTTATTGATTTGGTAGAGCATTTTATAGTTTTATAGCATTGAATTTAATGTTTCTCTTTTCAAATGATGTATTCAAACTGGGAATAAAAAGAATATATTAACGTACTGTGCTAGACTAGTACAAAGGTGGGAAGTGATGTGCGGTTCGAACAGGATGTGTCTAGATTATTTCTGGCTACTTTTAAAAATATCTAGTGTTTGGTTCAAGATACATACGATCTCACACATGTCAGAACATTACTAGGTAACAAATCGATATTTACTTTACACTGGCGGATGCATCAAAACCATCATAATCTTTATGTTGTTACAGGGCACGGTAGTACTTAATGATTTTGATAAAACTCGGCGGAAATTAACACAAGTCAGAATGTTACATTATAACGATGCCAGAAGAACACCGGCTGGCGCATGACGTCCGACCACCAGCACGCATCATGCAGGTTCAATCTCAATGGTCATGTACTAGCTCCTCCGTTGGCGGAGAGAAGAACAAAGCCACCAGAAACCAATGGCATTACGAAATTAACGTATTGTACTTTTTATTCCACGATGTGGGGAGGTTAGTGCAATCCCGCACGACCCATATAGTTATAAATGAGCCCTTGCCCGGAATAATGTTGTATCCAACAAAACTATCAATGTTGAGTTAATGATGAAATAATGTTGGGCATATTATTACGCATCTTTTAAGATAGGGATTATGGTAGTGAACATTTGTTTAGGCCTGTGGCAGCATTTTAAAGATTGGTTTGTGGAAGAATGTTGTATAAGGCCGTTATGCCGTGTTGCGCTACCTCCTTCTTTAGCCGACGTTTCGGACAGCGTTGCAGTGTCCATCATCAGGGCAGATCGTCGTCGGATCTGCCGGATCTGTCGGATCTGCCCTGATGATGGACACTGCAACGCTGTCCGAAACGTCGGCTAAAGAAGGAGGTAGCGCACACGGCATAACACCCCAAAAACAAACAACGACAATGTTGTATGTTGATCTGAAGACAATATCTCGAATAAATGGTTTTGTTTATTCATATCGTTTTTTTGCTTTTTAAGCTCAAATGCATCAATGACATATGTAAATAGATGTTAAAAGAGCATGGTGCTTTCTTGAAGGCACAAAAACTTTAAAAAATCCATTTTTTGCCTGTGAAATTTTTATATACAACATTTTTCCACAAAATCAGCACAAATTCTTGTAATAAATTCTAATTTAATAGCCCTTTTCCACAACTTTTCATTTTAAAAGTCCTAAGAATTTAATGTTTATTGTATTTTATATATATAAAATGTTATAAAACATAACCGGTTTCGATTTTTCCATTTATCTCGGAACAAGAATATTGTTGGATACAACATTATTCCGGGCAAGGGCTCAAATATTAACAATAAGAATCTAACATTTTATTTTTGGTTATGTGTACAAATGAAGTACAATAAAAATAACCAATTATATCAGGCGTAGGGTGGCGCTTGTGAATCGTGAATTTTGTAATCCACAAATCCTTTCTCAAACAAATCAAAACACCTCAATTATCAGTGAATAACAAGTGCTTAACTATCTAACTCCAGCATGTTTTAATGAATGTAAACTCTACCCTCTTAATGCACACTTCATACTGTTTAAAGTAACCTGGTTGCCCGGGAAGTAATAAACTCTGATTAAAACAAATTAATAAAAGAACTGCTACCCTTATCCATCCCTGTTCCGGTGGATGGAGGGGTATAATGGGGTGGGTGGGAGGGAGGGGGTGAGGAATAGAGAGAAGATAGTTGGCGGTGGACTTAGGACATTAAATGCATAGTGCAGCAGCGGTGCAAAATTGTCAACGTCGTTCTCCACGTGCAACATCAAAGAGGTTAAAACATTGTAAATTTATATTACGTTTTAATTATGAGATAAAAATATGAATTTATATAATGCAGATCTAGGAAAGTATCTGTGTAGTTTTATTGTACAAACAAAACAAGAAACCCTAGTTTTTTCTACTTTGATAATTTTTTGTCTGTACTAGTTTTCCTACCCGACGTTTCCGTGATTTGAATTTTGTACGATATACGTTTTTGCATGACAAAAAGTTTTAATTTCGTTAATTAGAACAAATAATATTTAGAAACCATAATTTAGATATTTACTGTTAAACATTTGTATACTTATATTATAATTTCCAGAATACGGAAGTCGCGGATTCAAATCCCGACGTGCGAAAAATAAAAATACACTGATGTTGGTACGAACAAAAAAATTATAATAATAGAGTAGGTACACAAAATAATAGCACACTATAATTCACCTATTTTGACTATGTTTCCTTGTTATTTTGACTCCTCCCAATACCCTCACCTAATAATATCTTCTTTTCCTTCTTCATGTGCCTTATCAGGTCCCCCCGACGTGGGCGATCACTCTGGTGAATATTTCTCTATCTTGCGCTGCCCGAAACAGCTCCTCCACACTTCTAATACCGGTCCACTGTTGTACATTTCGCAACCAAGACATTTGTCTCCTACCAGGCCCTCGCCTTGCCTTGCCTTTTAATATTAGTTGGAGGAAGTGATATTTCTCCCCTCGAAGTATGGGACCAGATATGAAATTTTCCTGACTTTTACTGTTGTGAGTAGTTCTCTTTCTGATCTAGCCCGCCTGAAAATTTATATGTTGGTGATCATGTCGGTCCATGGGACTTTGAGCATTCTCCGGTGAAGCCACATTTCAAAAGCCACATGTCTCACATCCATACAGCAAGACCGACCACACACAGCTTTTTAACATTATTTGCCTTAGTTTTAAATTGATATTGTCATTGCAGAAAGGGGATTTCATTTTACTGAATGCAGTTCTTGCTGCTTCAATTCTGCACTTAACCTCTACATCTGGGTGAGAATGCTGCCGAGGTATCTAAATCTTTCCACCTTTTCGACATTGCAACCATTTAACTGTATCATTGATCCAGAATGAGTCGTCCAAATGTCATATGTTTTATTGACGTTGATTGTGAGGTTGCTCACAAGAATTATTAACAAGATTTAATAGGTCTTGGAGGTCATTGATACTGTCAGCTAGTAATACAGTATCATCTGCTTATCTTATGTTATTAAAGACATCTCCGTAGATTTTCAGACCCTTCTCGGTGTTACTTAGAGCTCTTCGAAAAACATAGTTGGATTAGAGATTAAACAATAGTGGCGACAGGATACAGCCCTGTCGTACTCCACGCTGAATGGCGATTGCATTAGATCTCTCATTCCCATGTCTTACTTCTGCTGTTTGGAACCACTACAGATTTTTAATGAAATTCTGGTCTTTGGTGTTAATGTTTTGATCCGCAATAATTAATAAAGTAATAATACCTAATCATATCTAACTTGTACAATTTTTAAAAAAAAATTTAGAAGACACTGATGTGGAAAAACCGGTAGCAAATAAATATAATTAAATTACAAATGTCTAGAAATTGTTACATAGTTAGTGCCTAAGAAATTAAAAAATAAATATGTAATTTAGTTTTATTGCGATGTCTTAACCACTGGAGCGACAGAGCAATTAAAATATTTTTTCTCGGATTGCTAAAGGAAATTTTTCCGCCCACATTAAAAAAATCATACCTCCGATTTGGATATAGAGACAAACAAACTGATTATAGTTGTATGTAGCCAATGAATTCCCCTATCTTTTGTCTATTATCACATATTTGTAGGATTTATAAAAAAAATATAATTAAATCTTTTACCTTAAAACGTTTTAAAGAATCTAGAGAATATTTATTTTGTATATATTTTGAATGTACAATATATTATATAGTCGTTTTAATAAAAAAAAATTTTTGAAAATTTGCTACATTTTGGCAATCAAAGCAATCCGAGGTTTTGGAAATAGTGCCATAATGTGGCAATAAGCGCTCGAGTGGTTATATAACTGTTTTAGTTCCTATTTTATATTATGTTTCTGTTATATGTTTAAATAACATTGTTTCATATTTAGATTACTAGAAAAGCATAACCTCAAGCTTAAAATACGTTTTGTGTAAATTTTCTAGAGCTCTTTATGTCCCCCGAGTGCCTTATTGTCCAAAAGACCATTTTAGTTTTTGTTAATGGAGATATTAAAATTAAAAATAAAATATCAAAAACGATAATCAATTACTTTACTGATGATAATTTATACTAATGATTCCTTTACTTTTATGGAGATAGCTTCAACACCTATCATAATGAAACGCTTATCATAATGTTTCATTGAAATAATAAAAGAAAACTTCATCATCCTGTAAAATTAGTTAATGTTCGTTTAGAAAAATTAAGCACTCGGACGACGATTATATATATTTTGATCTTATAATCCGTGTAAAATCCTAACTGGGCCTAACATCAAATAAAATAAATTCTTCCTGTTTGTTAAATAGATTGAGTCCCATTAGGCATTCACGAATTTATTAACTTTAAAGTAGAATTACGTAGAGTTTTCATTTTATCATGGAGGTGTGTAATGACTGCTGTTAGTGAGCTAATGGACCATAAAGGGGAATTAAAGACAAATGCTTGAACCCGGTTTTAATTTACCCAAGTTCCGTGAAAGGTTTCCCGCGTTGTTTGGTAAATATTTCATGTAGTGTACGGAATACTCGTCAGGGGTGGCTTTATGGCTAGTGGTGGAAAATGGAGGCACCTGTAGAACCTGTAGATCCCCTCAACCCTCACAATGTAGGGACGCCTTGATAAGCCAAACGACAATTTCGCAAAGTTGTTTATTTGTATTTTTACGGGATGGTGCGCGAGATTTCCCGCTGGTTGAAGCCAGTGTAACTTTGACTTCCATATTTTGCTGAAAGTTGGGAAGCTAGAGGATACTTTAGAAAAGTGGAGGAGAAAAGGAAACGAAAGATTGTAAGCACCTGGTTGCTTTGATCTGACAGTCGATTACGCGTCTAGTTAATGTAAGGAATTGTCCTTAAGCTCAAAATTTGAGACTTTTTTCGTTAACTAGCGGTGATTCCAGTTCTACTCGAGGATAAGATAAATTCTCATTAAGCTTAAAACTAACCACCTTTTCGTTAGGGGTGATTATGGTTCTACTCATGAATAAAGAATTGTCGTGAAGCTTAAAACTAACCACTTTTTCGTTAGGGGTGATTATGGTTCTACTCATGAATAAAGAATTGTCGTGAAGCTTAAAACTAACCACTTTTTCGTTAGGGGTGATTATGGTTCTACTCATGAATAAAGAATTGTCGTGAAGCTTAAAACTAACCACTTTTTCGTTAGGGGTGATTATGGTTCTACTCATGAATAAAGAATTGTCGCGAAGCTTAAAACTAACCACTTTTTCGTTAGGGATGATTATGGTTCTACTCATGAATGAAGAATTGTCGGGAAGCTTAAAACTAACCACTGTTTCGTTAGGGATGATTATGGTTCTACTCATGAATGAAGAATTGTCGGGAAGCTTAAAACTAACCACTTTTTCTTTAGGGATGATTATGGTTCTACTCATGAATGAAGAATTGTCGCGAAGCTTAAAACTAACCACTTTTTCGTTAGGGATGATTATGGTTCTACTCATGAATGAAGAATTGTCGGGAAGCTTAAAACTAACCACTTTTTCTTTAGGGGTGATTATGGTTCTACTCATGAATAAAGAATTGTTATGAAGCTTAAAACTAACCACTTTTTCGTTGGGGGTAACTATGGTTCTAATCATGAATAAAGAATTGTCCTTAAGCTTAAAATTAACCACATTTTTCGTCAAATAGGGGAGAGCGATTCTACTTAAGGATAAGGAATTGTCCGTAACCTAAAAAAATAACTTTTTTTTGTTAACTAGGGGTAATTATGGTTCTACCCAAGAATAAGAAATTGTCCTTAAACTTAAAAAAATAACGACTTTATCATTAACTGGGGGAAATTACGATTCTACTTAAGGGTAATTAATTAATTAAGCGTAAGATAAACGCATTTTTCGTTAACAACGATGATCCGGTTCTTCTCATGGATAACGAATTGTCCTTAAACTTAATAGTAACGAAGTTTTCGAACTGTAATAGTTTTCATTCTCTCAAACCATCTAAGAGTCCCTCTTACTCTTAACGCTAACTTGCATTCTTTACAAACCTTCACACGATCATCCGTGGTGTAAATATTTATTATTTTTTGTTCATTACAAGCACCCACTAACCCTTCAAAGAAGCATGTCAGCAGTTCAATTTAACAACATTAAGTTATATTTAATAATTTATCATCGTGCATTTTGAGCATTTGTATTGCTTAATTGAATGTATGTATATATTAAAGCAAGTTTTGAATGAAATAAATCGATATACATTTTTTAATTTTAAAAAATTGATACGGGGAATAATCAAACTTTCTCATCGGAACCTTCCTGTACAGTTGCAAGTATTTTTAAACTTTAGTTCTCAGTTGCTGGTCAGTGGCTCTTAGGGGCTTTCTCACCATTCTCCCAATAGCTTATCTACCCTAATAACGAATATTATTAAAAATAAAAATAAAATGCTCGCAGTGGTTAGAAAACTCGGCCAACTTATCCAATATATAGCCGCTATTCATAGGTTCGAGTACCGAATTATAAACTCCAACTTAATAAATAAATAAATCGTAAATCGTAAATCGAAAATATTCGATATTAGTGTAGATAAGCTATTGGGAGGATGGTGAGAAACCCCCTTAATATAAAACTAAAGCACACATATAACGAGAAACCACAAAACAGAAAGTAGATATGGAAGAATAAAATTTCAAGTAACTTAATTTTAGAAATTAAAATGGCGGCCGATGATGATAATTTTATAATTAAAAATATAAATTAGAAAACATAGCAGTAATAAAAACCCTTTTAACTAATTACACTTAACATCCTCTTGGTTTTGGGCCGAAAATATAGCCAACTAGAGGGTTGACCTAGTAGGCGGCACGAGCCTTGATTCACAAATAAAAAGGCAAGCCCATTCTACCGTAGAAATAAAAATATAAATATGACGTCGTTGCAATAGGTAGACACTTTCCATTTTTCTACGTGAACTTAGTTGCGTTTATCTACAAACTGGAATATAACCTTTTTTTTAAATTAGGTCCACACAGGAGGCCCTGAGGAAAATAATTTCCCTCAGGGCCTATGTCATCTTTGGGGATGCTGTGTGGAGGATATTTTTAAGGAAAGGAAGGAGAGGAAGTTCTGGGAAGGAAAAATGTTTGAGGGTTGGGTAGGAATCTGGGGTTCAGTGTGTCTAGATCATCCGCCGCCAAGACCTAACCTAAGAACCCGGGCACCCCTGCTAAGTCACCAAGCGTAGCGAACCACTTGGGGTGACCTATGGCAGAGGTGTTGGTTATCCAATAAATGGTTCCCGGAGCGGCGGTACCCATTCCCGCCTCCCAAATTGATTGAGAACCTTATTAGATTTAAAATATTTATTAACTAGCTGATACCCGGCATGCGTTGCGATGCTAATTAAATAAATAAATTGTTTCTCCTTTCGTGTCATTTTCCATTCGTCCCCGTTCCCCTTCCGCCTCCTCTTCCTCTTCGCCTACTGCGGCCCCTCCCCTTCCCGCGTTCCCTTTCCCCTTCCTGCGTCCCCCCTCCCCTCTCGCGCTCTCCCCTATCTCACAAACCCCCCTCTCACACATTCCGCTTCCACCTTCTTCACCGTCCCCTCTCCATCGTCCCCCCTCCCGCGAAGCCTCCCTCCTTAATTCCCCAACCGATTCTCCCGCATACCCCTTCCCCAGCCTTTTTTCCCTGCCACCTAACTCCATAAAATACACCCATTTTTCCAACAACTCGTGTGACCTATTTAATTTTTTTATGCATTTTTATAATGCCAGAGCCCACCAGTATAGATATAGAACAATTCAAAAAAAATTAATAGCAATCGGAAGAAATTTTAATCGCAATCGTATTTGCGCATGCCGGGTTCGAACCCGCGACCTTCGGAATGGTAGTCCAAAGCCTTGCCTCTGGACTACGCCGGTCGTCGAATATGCTAATTTTATAGAAAAAAATGACATTTTTAGGAAAAAACTTTAAGACGCAATATTAACATGAATAATTATATTTATTTATAATATTGTATCAGTGTTGTATTTGTACGCCTTCCTCGAAAAATATTGAGTTTATATACGTATAAAATTTTTATCTTATTCATATTGCATATATGTATGGGTACAAACGAATAATTCTTATTAATATTTTAAAACAAAACTTTGTAAAAGTCATTTTTATAAAATATTTTAAACAATCGCCATCGATGCAAGCGCATATTATGAATTATTTAAAAGCCCGGGCGTCGCTGGGTGCTTTGGATAGTTCTAAATAAAACAAAAAAGTCCAAACATCTAAGAAACAAAGAAGAAAGAAACAATAACAAAAAAAAACTTATAACTCTACTAGAATAATGTACTTGAAATTTCTGGAAAAGCTTAAAAGTTTCTAGAAGATACCTAGGCACTTTAAGATTCTTTAAATAAATTACTGGAAGATTCCAGAAGAGTGCTCACTCAACAAGAGTAGGTAACTAACTTCTACTTATGGCATGTTATTGCAACCTTGTTCTAGATATTGGATATTTAAAAAAAACTCATCTCATACCTTCACAAATTTTTTTTTTATATAAATACGTGTGACGAAATCTTTTCCAAAGAAAAAGAAGTATGAATTTTATTCACTATCCAAAAACATCAATCTTAGGTTTTGACACTTTATTCGAATTTCACATGTTTGAATAAAAACATTCGCGTGTTAGAAAAATTTGTCCTTCCATAGCATAGATAAAAAAATTGCCGTCCTTGAAATTGAGAAAAAAATTGTGAGAAATATTTTTTTTTTTTTTATGGAATAGGCAATTCACCCTGAGAAGAGTGCTTTGTGCCATAAAATTTAAGAAAGATAGTTAAATTTTTTAGGTTAATCTACGAGGGGACAGGACAAATCAAACATTGAACTCATTTAAGTCTATGAACTTGTATAAAACTGAAAAAACGCGAGAACTGTTGAGAGACAGCAAATACGGAATACTAAGGGGAGAACTGTGGGTAATTTTAATAAGCAAACGATAAATGTTTTTGAAGGAAGAATGATTTTTACAATTAAAGAATATATGATTAAGAGTCTCCTCCTCCACACCGCACTCGCAGAGTGGACTATCGAGGACTCGGATCTTAAACAAATGAGTTGCAATAGAGCAGTGACCAATTCTCATTCTCGAAATGCAGGAAATAAATCTTTTGGATTTTTTTTTGCCGTGGAACCAAGGTTTACTCGGAGTGTGAAATATTCATTTATAAAGGAAAAATGTTTTGTAACAAACTGTGAGGTAACCATCCATCAATTAATGTTGAATTCACAAACTAAAAACGTTATTTGTTTCTGGATAATATTTTTTTAACTCCAAAAATATTTTTACCCATACACAACTTTTTCGTGAAGTCACGTCGGTGCCATCTAGCGATTCCTGGCAAAACTACTTTTAAAATGTTTTATCCGAGATCTTAACCATAAAAAGGCAGGTCGAAGAATTGGAAAGCAGAAGCTTTTTGATTTGGCCAAAAGGGGTCTTATAGAGATGGTGGAAGACTCTGACGTTATAATATTATTATATTATTAAAAATAAAATAAAAATACCCGCAGTGGTTAGAAAACTCGGCCAACTTATCCAATATATAGCCACTTTTCATAGGTTCGAGTATCGAATTATAAACTCCAACTTAATAAATAAATAAACCGTAAATCGAAAATATTCGTTATTAGTGTAGATAAGCTAATGGGAGGATGGTGAGAAACCCCCTTAACTCAACAACATAGGGGATTTCTCACCATCCTCCCAAGCTTATGTACCCTAATAACGAATATTTTTAAAAATAAAAATACAATACTCGTAGTGGTTAGAAAATTCAGCTAACTTATCCAATATATAGCCACTATTCATAGGTTCGAGTACTGAATCATAAACTCCAACTTAATAAATAAATAAACCGTTAATCGTAAATCGAAAATATTCGTTATTAGTGTAACCTATTTAACCAATTTTTTATATAATTTTTTTCATAACTTTAAATGACCTTTTAATAAAGGAGGTATTGAGTTGATTTCATTCTGAGTTATGAATGCAACCGGTTCTGTTTGTTCTACCGGTATTTCAATAGAAGATGTTCTGAAGAAGTCATTGACTCCTTCGGTACCAGTGCACAACCGGGAAACACCATTTGCATTCAGAAGTTGACATTAATAGTCACATGGGAACGGATCATTTCTACGACAACGAAAGTTAATAATTTCTAGTTATATTTAAGTACCTACTGTTATGCTTTATATACTGTATAAACTGCTATACTTAATTACTGTAATCATTATGTAAAATGTTCATGTAAAAGCCCATTAAGGCGTAAATAAATAATAAATAAATAAAAAATTATGTAAAGCCATTCGATGAAATAACAGCCGTCCAAAACGATGCATTTTTTAGTATGATGGTCCATAAACTGTGGGTTACCATTTTTACAAAGTTCTCAATAGTGTCCCTTAAAAAAATTGGCGTATTTTGTCAGAGGCTAAAAATATTCCCGCTTTGCAATAAAATCCAAATGAATGGAACATTTGTTAACGTATTCGAAAACTAAAAACTGTTTTCGCAAGGTGATGAAATAGGCTTTCAAATTTATTTATTAAAAATTACTATGTATTTTATTAAATAAAATATTCTTTTGCGAAAACTTTAAAAAGTGTTCAAAATGGCTCACTTTACTTTTTTTTCTAACTAAAATTACTGATAATGAAAAAAAAATAAAACACATACTTATTTCATAGATAAATGAATTATAAACAATACTGTCACTTCACTTTTTTTCGTTTCATGTAAAAAAAAAAATATTAAAAAATTCACAAAGTTCCATTATTTTTTTTCAAAATTTTCATCAAAACAAAGTGGTAAATTTTAATTTTTTTATGTATTTCTTTTAGATTTGAATATATAGTTTGTTGTATTCTCTTTCCAATACCGTTTAGATCACATTTCTGACTATGATAGTAAGGGAGAAACAACGATTTCTGTGAGACCCATGTGAGCTGGGACAAATATGGTCTCCTGTGATTAAACGGGTTTTTGCGAGTTAATTTTTGCTGTCCAAGCTCAACACGCAAGTGTAGAAAGAGTGTTTTCTATAATGGGAACTCAGTGGACAAAAGAGTTCAGGACAAATTCTATAATAAAACTTTGAATGAAGGGGATCTGCTGGCGCTGAAAAATATTTTTGTTAAAAAAGATTTATATTTTTTTTTTAGATGAGTGGGAAATTATTAAAGGACTTATTTGATATTACCTATGTAAGTTTTATTACTCATATTCTATCTCTAAACCAAAAAATCCGGAAAAATCACAACAACCCTAGTCCCGGTACGATTATGATAACTATATGGTGTGGTAGTCTTCTATCCCCCATCCGTGAAGAAGGTTCGGGTTTTTACCTGGAGGGCGTGCTTTCGTAGGTATAAGGTCTGGAAGTTTCCCCTCCAGAAATTTCTAGAATATTAGAGAGTATACGAGAGCATTCCACAACATTCCTGAACATCCTGGAACCTTCTGGAATGTTTTGGAAGGTTCGGGAATAGTCTGGAACGTTCAGAAACATCCCAGATCATTATGGAACAGTAGTGTATAGCTATAAGCATATACCTATTTAATAGTCCACGTTCATTCGGGGATGAATGGCACAGCCGAAGATTCCCGAATGAACGCATTGGCAAACAGTCACGGTCGGAGCGCGTCGCGGCCGCGAGACCAAAATAGAGGATACCTGTAATCAGACGTTACGTATAATACCATTTTCTTATTCGCAATAAACGAGTAAACGAACTTACGTTGTTATTAATAAGAAGACATCGTGGGCTAGTGAGCCACGACACAAATAAGCAAAACATAACAGGAACATTAGAGAATACTCTCGAATGTGATTGAATTTTCTGGAACATTGTGTCCCATTTGAGGCCTTTTTTGTATAGGTTAGGAATACATGGCTACCACACTCATCTCCATTTAAATCCCTGAGCGATGCCGGGTACACTAGCTAGTATAGGTATTATAAATTTAGATTTAAACATGTTTTTCTTTCTTTGTGGTGATTTTTCACAAAACAGCGCAATACAAATCATCCAAAAATAATAATTATTATTTTATGAAATTCTCAAAGCAAGGAAGTTGTTCATTGATAAAATTGCCTTAGGATGCTTTCTTCCAGTAGTGAAAATAACGTAGTAATTAATTCATAATTTATGACTTAATTCACACTCTTATTATATTTATGCATCATTACTAAAAACTACTCTATTATTACCGTAGAAAATTGACATAAAATCAATTCCAACGCTTAACGCTTGGCTGATGGCGGATTTTCTTCGATGTTGAAGGTTTAGTTTTCATTGCACTTTCGCTGACTGCGAACACAGCGCACGCACAGCACAGCCCGGTCACACCTGAATGCGGGGAACTAATCGTACTATGATGCATTGTTACTTTACATGACAATTGGTCTCAAATTCCTCGGCAGAATTTAAATAACAATACTTGTGGTGTTGGCCAATTAGTTAATTACTTATTTCTATTGAAAATCTTCGAGTACAATACTAATTATGCACACTTAAAACTTTGAAGTAGCATAAAATCTATGTAAAGATAATTATGCATGGTTTGTCTGACTTAAAGACTGCAACACCCAAACCTGCAGAGTAGGTTGTGGGTAAGATATATATACCCACAATAAAAAAATATGGCATTCATTTTTTGACTTGATTTTATGCCCGCAGTTCTAGCACAGTCTCGAAAAATTGATAACGTAAATATAGAAAGGATTAGGTTTATTAAATATCTGTGTGTAACATTAGAAGATAAATAAAAATTCGACGAACGCTTAGAATACATAATAATACAAAGAAAATAGCTAGAAATGTTGGATACCCAAAAAGGATCAGAAATAACTTGGATCTCAAGACAACGCGCCTTGATTACAATTCTATTGTAACTCCATGAAGAAAAAATTTATTCTAAAGTACGATCATTTTAATTCGTAAAAATGGTTAAAAACGGGACTGAACTTCTTACGAACCAATTAACAGGGTTTCAATATTTATTGGCGGGAACATGTAAGAATAATTTGTTGGTGTTTTGTCATGGTTTATTTGATCATTGAAACACTGTTAATTTGTTCCTAAGAACTTCAGTCCCGTTCTTAACCGTTTTTACGAATAAAATGAACGTATTTTAGAATAACATTTTTCTCCTAGTCCGCATTTAAAATAGTATTCTAATATTATTAAATATTATTCTGCAAAGTAATATTTTGTACCATGAAAATGATCACCATTATCCTACGAGAAGACGCAGAGATTTTACGCTTCCCAAAACTAAACTTTCGTGAACACAAAACAGCGTGTTTTATAAAGGGCAAAAACTTTATAGTAAATAATAACCTACCAAATGCCGAAAAGGAAGCCTCGAGGCTTAAATAAAGATTCAAAAACAAAAAACCTCCCATTTAGTGTCAAATGTAAACTGAAGGAAGTATTTCAGTTAGAAATTGACAATTTATTTATATTTTTTATTTTTTTTTGGCGTTTGATATTAACAAATGTAAATCCTAGATCTGCCAGTATTGTCAGCGTATATAGATTTCTTATTATTTATTCCATGTCAATATCGATTCGGATGTTGTAAAATTGTCGATTTTATTTTGCTAGACCCCCCGGTTTTTAAATAGCTTGTAAATTAGAAGATAATTATACAAAAAGTTTTTTAATCATACAGTGACATCAGTTACAACTAATTCTGTTAAAAAATGTTTTTGAAATATAACTTAAAATAAATTAGAAAATCTCGTCCATCTTACTGCATTCACTCTGTGAAATTCAATTTTATAATTATCCACCCCAAATATTTCACAGAACCTTTTAAATTGCCAATCGGTTTCACAGCCGTTGGTATTACGAAACCATCTTACCAAAACTGCTATGGGAATACCTACCAAAATAATTTATTACAAAGATGAAATAATGCAATAGGTACCCTAATTTCAGGCACGTAGTTTATTTCGTAAAGTGGCATAATGGCAAACGGAACATAAAGAATTACCATTGTCATGGGAACGCTTAAAAGGTGTGAAAACTAACAATTATTATTAAATTATGTATAACGTAACATTGTATTATAATTTCGCAAAGAAATGTTCCGTCGGAACATAATTAGTGTAAATTATTTTTAAGTGGTTGGCTTATTATGTTATTAAACAGGATGATTGGTAATATTGATACCAAATGTAGAAGTTTTTTTTTTTACATTAGCTCAACGTAGGGGGCTCTGATAAAAAGTATTTCCCTCAGGGCCGGTGTCATCTTTGGTGATCTGTGTGGTGGACCTTTTTAAGGAAAGGAAGGAGAGGATGTTTCTGGAAAGAAAAAATATTTGAGGGGTTGGTAGAAATTTAGGTCAAGACAATGGGTCTCTCCTGGCATCTCCCGATCCGGCCTGCAACGCAGATGATGAGCAGGCGCATCCGCTGCCAAGACCTGGACACACGTCACCCAATGAACGGCACCTTTGCTCTGTAACCATACGCAGCGAACCACTTGGGGTGAGCTATGGCTGGGGTGTTGGTTATCCAACTGTTAGGTACATATTTTTTATAGCTTTTCAGTAGGTACAAGCATGCTAACATAATGTTTCATAAAATAATTTAGTACAGATATTACGTAGGTACTAATGGAAAAAGCACCGGAAAATGTAAAATGCCGTAACATCCTATGATGTAAAGAGAAATTATGGGATATTGATGTAGGAATGTACTATCTATAATATAAAAATTAATGTTTGTTTGTTTGTTCGTACCTTATGCGCGGCCATACCGTTCATCCGATTGCGATGAAACTTTGAGAATATGATGTGCGCATACCCAGAATGATTAAAGGATAGTGAGCTCTGGCGTTACGAAATTATTTCCTATACTATTCATACGATTGCGATTAAAATTTCACCCTATTAAATTATTTTGAACTGTTGTGAACATGCACGTGAATACTTCTATGTCTATACTGGTGAGCTCTGGCATTATGAAATTTTCATAAAAAAATTAAATATGTCACGCGAGTTTTTGAAAAAATGGGTGTATTTTATGGATTTAAGCGGCAAGGAAACTCCACCAATCAGAATTGAAACTTTGTTTGAATTGGCTTTAACTATGTTTTGTGACTAAATCTGAGTAGCCAGGTAATTCTTTTTACCTACCTCCACCACACTACCTTCACCCTCATAACGTACCCCATACCCACGTATTGGGGATGCCATAGTTTCCCTTTTTCAAGGCAGTGGGAGCAGTTGGGAATATTTGCGGTTTTCACATAAAAAAGGTTATTTTATTGAGTTAGGTAATTTGCGATAAGTGGTTGGATTGGGTTAGGTTGGGTTAAAATAGGTCAATTTAATATGGGTGAATTATTTGATTTCAGGCCGCAATTTTTTACAAATTTGCACACAATTCATTAAACATCTCTGAATTGTTACAGTATTGGCATGAAATCATGAGAACTTCAGTAATTGAATTTACTAATACAATTTATTTTTAATTTTGTTGAATTTACTTTTTTTATTATTTATTTATATTTCTATTTGTTTTAATTTTATGTTTTTATTAGGTACCTACCTAATATGTAATCTGACTTTATTTCTTCTTTTATTTTATTATTTGAATTTACTATGTAGTTGTTGTTGTAATACGGCAGACTGGGATTGCACCATCCTCCCAGTCCTGCTGGAATAAAAACTTAAATAAATAAATGAAAAAAGAAGTTATTACTTACTAGTACTTGCAAGACCTGCACGGTACCGAACACCCTGTAGAAATTTTATAATGAGCTATTCAGTTTTTGAGCTCAAGTAAGGTATTTTAAACTATTGTAAGACCCGGTAGGTCAAAGTGCCGCTGATTTGGATAAGTAAGTCATGCAGCTGGATGAAGTTGTATTAAGTAGTGGCTTATGATGTTGGTGTACCTACTGTACTTTCAAACGTTCCAGATTTTGGTTTGTTTTTCCCCGTTATCCATTTAACATACATAACACTTGTACACTTTAGTTTTTACGTAAAAGGGCAGTAAACAAACCACCAAAGTATCGATTTTTAATATGTTATTTAGCAATAATTAGCCTGAAGTGCAGTTGTCCCGTACCCTCAGTTTCTTCTTACTACCTAATACTAAAATTTCTCGGCACCGCGTTTTAATTTAAGGGGAATCCGGGGGACGACGTTAGGTCAATACAAACGTATTCCCCAATTTATTATATGGTTTTGACTAGTGCAAATATTTTAATTAAAATATGGAAATCTACTGATATCGGCTAGTTTTCCTTTTTGATTAGTTACTTCTTATAGGAGTTAGACCTATCTAAATCCCAATATCGTTAAAACTGCCCGGGTTAAACTCCATCAACAAAGGTTCAGTATACACATTTGACATTGTATTTAAAAAAAGTAAAACAAACAAACATAGATATTTTTTTCTAATTCAGTTGGTAAAATATATATATATATATATATATATATATATATATATATATATATACTCATATTTTTAATGCAATTCACCCTTAAGTGACAGAGACAGTGCTTTGTGCCATTAAAGTTAAGAAAGGTATCTAGTTAAAATTTTGAACAGGACGAATCAAATATTGAAGTCATTCTTGTCTATGAACTTGTATAGAACTGAAAAAACTCGAAAATTGTTGAGAGACAGCAAATACGGAATTTGAAGAGAATCGTGGGTGATTTTAATAAGCAAACGATATAATATGCTTTTGAAGGAATGATTTTTACAATTAAAGAAGAAAAAAAATCTTAAAAACGGATTAATTTTGGAATCGAAAACAGGAAAAAATAATACATCGATTTATGATGATTTAATTTGTATATAATTATAATATTTTAATTAATAAAGATAACATTAGCGAAAGTTAATCGAAAATCCGAACAGAAAAATCAGAAAAAGATACGGATACATCTGGGACTCGAACCCAGGACCTCTGGCAATCCGGGCCAACGCGCTATCCACTGCGCCAACGTATCCCGTGTATAGTGTACTATATAGTGTATATAAATACCTTGATGAAATGCGTTATCACAATATAAAACAGAATGTGCACGAATCCTGACGGGTCAAGGACAAATTGATTTTGTAAACAAACTTTAAAACACCTTTAAACACATTGAAAACTTATGTTTTCTCAATATTTAATTTAATATAAAGTATTTTACTTTGATTAAATAAATATTAGTAAATTGCCTGAAACCCATTTTAATTAATGATAGTCATGTTCAAAACATTTAAACTTCGTTATAAGTTATTTAATGATTTTTTGAATTTTGGAGATCGCTTTCTTATTTAATTGTTTCCGGCAGATGATAATGCACTTTGACGCATGGAAATGGTTTTATCATCAATTTTCATCACATTTAACAATCATCAAGTGTCCGATTTATTCTGTAATTGCGGATCTAAGTAATTTGAACTCTAATCAATCTTGCATCGTGAGAAGCAAATGTTTCATGTTTTGTAACATTATTTCTATTACCAATTCCGTTCAATAATTTAATCGATGAAATGGGTTGAAGCATTTCGATTATTACATAAAATGATGGTTGGGATATGGTTATCTACCTCGATTTTGCTTAAGAGACTATCTAACTAACTAACTAACTTACCATCCAAAGAATTCGTCATCACTATCATCCACCATCTTTAGGAGAATCTGTGCTTTAAACGTTAAGAGAGGTTGATCAGCGGCTAAGAATAAAAGTTTAAAAATGTACAAGGAGCTTCGAATGATAAATATCGATTATTTAACTGTCAATTAAAAAAAAAAAAATTACTAATGATTTATTTCATTAAAAACTTGCTTTAATATATATGTATACAACTACATTCAAGTAAGCAATAAAAATGCTTAACACGCACGATGATAAATTATTAAATATCATGTACTTCTTGTAAGAATTTTTTGATAATAAGTATTTATGATTTTTCAATAATTTCTGAACCAAAAAAGTGTGTAAAAAAAATTAGATATACATTTTAGTTTGTAAGATCTTAAATAAATAGAAAAACTGAGGTGTTTTTGTCACAAACGCGTTCTCGGATTTATTTTTTAATGATTTTAATTTAACTAAAATCAAAAAGTGTTTTTACTAGATTACGTATTGATTTATTTTGTTGTATATATGATTTGAAATTTGTGTTATTTAATAGAATCTATCGTTTGAAAATTGAACAAATCTGCCAACGACCAATGGTATAATTAAAAATTAACTTACTTTTTCAAAACTTTAAAACTGTACCAGATAAAATAACAATGTCTCAAAATCAATATATGTTTTTTTGTAAAAAAGAGTCAATACGTCTAGAATTTTATTTAAAATGGACTAATCGGTATTCTCTGGTAATACCCTCTTAAGCAACTTTATGCCAAAAAAGCATACCTCTTCAAACATAAAACTGCATTTAAAAATGTCCAAACTGCTCGCGATACTAGAACCGAGGGTCATAATCTCTTATTTATTCCTTTCGCTAAAATAACTTTTGACCAAGGAAAATTTAAGACACTTTGAAAAAAAATCTATTCACTGCACTTCTACTGGACATTAGACAGAATATAACTTATTTTAAATATAAATCATATTTACTGGCCCCGTGGTCGAGGGGCAAGGCTCTCGATTAGAAATCCGGAGATGGCGGGTTCAAATATCGGCGTGTGCAGTGAAATTCTATTTTATAATTTTTTTTATTTATATATATTTTTTTAAATAATGGCAGGAATATTTGCTGCCATTTCAAGAGTGGAATATACTTTCAGTATCGCCCTGGTGTAATAAAACCACCATTCAGAATTGAAATGTTACTTGAAATGGCTTTAGCTAAGTTTAGTTACTAGATCCTAATAGCCAGGAACTTCCTTATTTCTTCAATTTCCCATCCTCTTCGCACTTACGTTCAGCCTCACAACGTACCCCAATTAGGGATGCCATAGTCTCACAGGCTCCAGACGGGAACAGTTGGGACTCTTGTGACTCACACATCAAAAATTAAAAAATACATCGAGTTATCCACTAGAAGCCTTTTTGCCACAATATGGCACTATTTCCAAAACCACGGAATGCTTTGCTGCCAAATATGGCAAATATTATTAGATTAGATAGATTCTTTAAAACGTTTTAAAATTTACGATTTTTTTTTATAAATCCTACGAATATGTAATAATTAACAAAAGATAGGTGAATTCATTGGCAAATTCGAAGGTATGATTTTTTTAAATATGGGCGGAAAATTTCAAAATGATGACTAAAAAATCTTGAGCAATCCGAGAAAATGTTTTAAATTGTTCTGTCGCTCCAGTTGTTAAGGATCATCAGACAAGACAAAAGATCTAACGTGCATTTCTATCTATTATGAATTTCAAATGGTACGATTATGATTGCCTTTTATTTTAAACGTAATATTGTGTTGTGTTTTGTACTTTTGCTCAACACAGGATTTTTTAGTGAGATAGATATAGCACATCAACAATTATAATAGAATTAAGAAAGGTGAATAAATAAATAATAATAAAATGATATAGACATTCTACTAAGGACTAAATTAAACAATTAAAATTAAAGGAGTACTAAAGACAATACTGAAAGTTCCGTTTATAACTCCGACAGAAGAAATATTCATAATCTTCCATGTCTATAATGTACAGAAACTTTATTAAAAAAATATTTTATTTAAACTGAAAAAAAAATCTAAATACTCCACTGCCCAACATAAATACTCAACCAGGGCAAAAAGCGAAAATATCCTGGTTACTCCCAGTTTGAACACATCTTTGGGACAGAGAAATAATAAATTCCAAGCTATGAAATTGTTTAATGCTCTACCAAATCAAACCAAAAAATAAAGAAAATGAGAAATGAGTAAATTTAAAACCAAAGTCAAAACATGGCTGAGAGATCAAAGTAATAATCAACTTACAAACATTATGAAGACGATGTAAAGACAATTCAAAACTAAATACAAAAGTTTAAAAAAAGTACAGGCCGTCTCAGAACAGGAAACCCTAGTGAGGAAGACTGTGAAAAAACAAAAAATGTATACTTATATTATACTTTATACCTACATAATGTATAAACTTTGCTATTGAAACTAATAAAAAAATAAAAATTGCGTAGCAGTTACGCAACACATACCCAAAAACGTACACAAATATCATTCGCATAATGTCAGAAGTAAAACCATTACATATGGTGTTACACATAACGTAGCAATTTGATGGTGTTATGAAAAGGTCTCATAGATTAATTCACACACGGTTCCATATTTCATGCTCATTCAGTGATTTATTTTTTGCTTGAGTCGCTATTGAGGTTTGCGAGTTGCATCACGTTAAAGGTGGATAAAGCGGCGTATACTGAAAATTCTGCAAACCCAGGGCAAATTTAGACAACAGCACAACATCACGATGATTATATTATTTTCAATTCAGCTCAGATTTTGTATTTATTGATTTGTCGATAATCTAGTCTATGGGCCGGTAGGATATTTTAGGAAACACGTTTAGGTGTTTACTACAAATAAAGTTAATTAATGTACAATTAATGTCGACGTATATAATAATTAAGGATTATTTGTTTATTTTAAAGCATTAATCTAATATTTTGAAAATTGGCCCTACGCCTTGTAATTGTCAGAAACAAGTTTTTTTAATTCTAGAAAAAATAAAATTACATTTTCAATTATCCATAAAAATAAAATCTGAACTAATTGCATTTTATATTACATTATGTTACTAAACCAAAGTATTTTCTTTAATTTTTTTGTTGGTTATGTAAAGAAATGAATATATATACATATTTTTTAATTTTTCGATATCGTCTGGAAGGCAATTATATAAATTTACCCCCTTCGTAACAAATGGATTGCTTACCATAGTTAGTGTGTATGGTGTGTATAAATATTATCATGTTGTCATGTAATGTGTGTGTACTTGGTACCTTATAATGAATTACGTATTTGTGTGTGTGTGAGTTTATTTTTTATTTTGTATAATAAAAGGAGACATGTATATTGTGTTCGAATAGTTTTATTAATGTTAACAATTTTATTTCCATTACAAATTTTTGTGGATGTTCTGGATCTGTAGTGAAGTAGTTATTACCTCTTGTGCTATGGACCTTTGGCGCAATGATATCACACCGCTTTGCCTGTCTAATGTATTTAGTTAAACGCAACTATTTTCCGATCACACTGTCATTTCTATCTTTAGCAAAAACAACAATTCCTATCTAATTTAATCAGAAATACGTATTTTGATTTCACAAATTTGTTTTATATTTTTTAATACTAATCTTAAACGAAATCGGTTTCTTAATAAGTTCGATCAAATCATCCAAAAACGCAAAAAATCTAAATTAAGCGAAAAGTGCACTTATTCAGCAATAAAAATTATTAATTTTGATGTTCATGTCCAATTTCGGCCCCCTTTGAGGAAACCCAACCTGCTGTTTTATTGTCACGCCACTGGGACACAGTACTCCAACTTACCATCAAATGTGAGCATGACAGCACTCATTAAGACTTCAAGAAATATTTGCGCAAACGACGATCAAGTCGTCCGCGTCAGCCCAATTCTGAAACGATTTGCAAAGGGCAGCGACTCATTACATTCATAATAGAAGGCTGTGTTGCAAAAATTACTAATCTCATCACTTCTCACGTTTATTGTCTTACTTATTCATCACATCTATTAGAAAAAGTACATTTCGTTGCCCTGAAGTCAAACCAGATTGAATGATTTATTCGGTAAAGAAATGACAAAGCCTAACTCTAAGTACTTAAAATTTTCGTTTTATTTTTTTCTTTAGACTCAGATCTACCATTTGACACAAAAACATTGTGTGGCATACACATCTATGGTACAAAATTATATACATAGTCCTGGAAAAAGGTTCTAAGTAACCATCGGCTCTCATTTTTTCTATGAAATAATCAACTGGGAAAGAAGTTACCGATTAATTATTAATCTACAGTTTGACATAAAAAAAATATTTTCTGCCATACCATCTCTGGTACAAAATTAAATCGATGAAAAATCGGTTGATTTTATAAAACAGCCTATGTCCTGGACTAAGGTTTTTTTGCTTGATTATTAAAACATCCTCAGTCGAGCACTTTTAATCAGCTCTTACTAGTTGATTTTTTAGTAAATTATAAAATTAATAAAATATATAATATGTTATATAAATTAAAGTTAACTCATCATTAAGACGTAAATATAATATCTAAATTCCATTATTTTCTACTCAACAAATGCAAAATAATTATATATACAAAGGGATAACTCACTTCAATAGCCTTCCCGAAAAAGTAAAAAAAATAACAGATTTAGCATTATTCCAGAAAAAGATGAAACTATTCTTAAAAAACTGTCAGCAATAAAATCCTTTAACCTTAATCCTGTAAATCAAGCCATAAAATATTGTATAATGTTTTCCTTAATCTAGTCCTTAAGATATTATATTAATTATAGACTAAAAATTGTATATTCTTACATAACTCCTACACCAAGCTCAAGAGCCAGTTCTCTTAATTGGTATAGAAACAAAAAAATTATGTTTTCACCTTTTGGTTATTGTATTTCTTCATTTTTTATATTTTTATGTATTGATTTCCATTAACGCATATTTTTTTTGATTTTCTGACTAAAACTTAACAGTTTTGTTTGATTATCTCAGAATGTGCTTTTATGGACTTGAGTATCTTTTAATAATCAGTGATTCAATTGTGTCTTAATAATGAATTACGTTTTAATTGTTTCAATTATGGTATTTGAATATTTATTTTGATTTATGTAAAGAGTGCGTTTGTGATTGATGAAAATAAGTTAGATTAGAATATTTTATTTTCTCAGGTGGTTTTTAAAATGATTAACTGTATATGTACGTAAAAAAACATTGGCATTATTAATTGGTAGTGGATATACCTACCCCTCGTGACTGCGTATCTTATATTTTTGTAATAATAGTCACTATAATATTTTTATAAGATGACGTTATTTCAGTATATAGGTATGTACTATCATCGTATCATATTTATCAGGTTTTATAGTCCAGCAGTAACGAAGTAAACCTTTAAAATCTTGATTTAAAAGTCATGGTCATCATCGAAGGCAGATTAATTGTACAACTCCATTCTTTTCCACTGGCTATCTTCAACACGAGATAAAAATTCTCACATAAAAAATTACGTAGGACCTTGCAGCGAAGTGTAAAAAGTATCCAATAATTATATTTAATCGGTAACATAAATATTTATGGTCTGATTCGAATGATTTTTCTAATGTTATTTTATGTATGATAGAGAAAGAGATTGTATGATAGAGAAGGGAGATTTTTAATGATGTTGCCTGCATGTGTTTTGTACAGAGGTGAACCGTAATTAAAAATAAACCGATACATATTTCAGGTTTTTTTTTTTTTATAAACCTACACAGAACTGTCTGAACAGAATGAGTTCAGCATTTCCACCTGACGCCCATGCTCTAATTCTGAATGTACACAAACTATTTTCGTTGTTTGTTTTTGGGGTGTTATGCCGTGTTGCGCTACCTCCTTCTTTAGCTGACGTTTCGGACAGCGTTGCAGTGTCTATCATCAAGCAGATAGGGCAGATCCGGCAGATCCGACTATGTGTATGTCGGCTAAAAAAGGAGGTAGCGCAACACGGCATAACACCCCAAAAACAAACAACGAAAAAGCTTTTGGCCGTGAAATCTAAAAATCTACTATCGTACATAGACTACGTTATTTTTGGTCTATATTGTTTCATATTGCAAGCAAACTTTTTTCCAACAAGTATGGACTTAAACGTTTATAAATTATATATTTAATTTAAGACATCTTTAAAACAATTTTTAAAAGTCTTGTTATGATATACAAGTTATACGCCATACATTATATGGTATTTGATACTAGGGATGCATTTTACATTTCTAGTCCAGCATTGTTGTTTTAAAAGTAGTTTTTTCTTTTCAAATTTATCGAAATATTTTCATTTTTTTTAAACTACTGGTCTTTCTACTGGTACTATCTTAACACCTCAGTCCTACGGCATATTCTACAAGAAGTTCGGAATATTTCCGCTTTACAATAATATTAAAATAAATATAATATTTCTACTTTGAAAGGTGGTTGAATATTATAAAAGTTATTATCACCTTGTTTTTCTGATTTCAAACAGTTTCATTACAATTTTATAAAATCATAATATTAATTCAATTTGTGGTCGGAAACTTGTGTTTCATAAAAGTGAACATTTTACTTATTTTATGGTTAACTTTTACATTTGAATATAAAGCGTGATGTTTCCTCTTTTTAACACCGTTTAGATCAAAATTTCTCACAACGATAGTAAAGGAGAAACTTCGATTTTTTGAGACCTGCATGAGTTGTTCACAAAAGCCAAAATTAGCAATTAAAAGACCAAATTAGCCTGAGGGACCTTTCCTATATCTTACTTCTGTTCATTAATAATTATAGTTAATTTTGAATCCTAAAATCAAATGAATACCTAAATACGACCTGCCATGCGGATCTAAAATCAAGTAAAAACTAAACAATTTTTTGAATGTGGTAGTAAGCATACAGTAAATAGGCAATAGTGTTTAGGGGTACATTAAAAGCAATTATGTATTCAAATTATGCAATTCACTTTGCCTGTTAAGCCACAACAATCAAAAAAATCCTAACAATACAAGATTCGGTAGGCGGAGCGTAACTTTGCAATAAATCGAACTGAAAAAAAAAATGTTTCGGAAGCTGATACAGTTTATTGAAACACGAAATCGAGAGTGGATTGTTCCCCAAGTGGTTTATTGTCTGAATTCCAGATCTGGGTCATAGTAGACTGAAGGTAAAACAGCCTGAGCGAACGGTTTCCTTTAATTGTTTTGTGGTTCGGCACACAAATATTAATGTGACGGAACTAATAAGATGAAAGACCTTGAATTGTTGTTTTGAAATAAAGTTATGTAAGAAAGTGAAAAATGAATTTGATTTATGGTTTCCAACGCAATCCCTTGATAGTTTGTCCCTCGACAGTTCGTTCCCCGGCATACTTACATACAATATGCAGTCGGTTTAGGAAAAATAGGTATACCTTTGTATACAAAATATAACTAAGTGTCCCGGAAGGTGTGTAAAAACAAAAGAATAAGACATAATATTTCCTCTGAAATACATCAAAGACGTAACAACCTGTCTGTGTAAAAATGTCGGGGGATCAACTGTGGATCACCGGATTTATGGGAAGTAAGGAAAACCGAGCAATACATATATAAAATAGGTATAACTCAATTTTGACAATTATTACCAATATTTGCCGATATAATTTAGTTAGGTTAGGTTATATTTTACCTACCAAACAGTGATTAATTCAAAAACATTGGATCTTTGGTTATGGTATTAAAATAAAAAAATTACCTTCACTTTGTGCATGAGGCCTCGAGGAAAATAATATACTTATTTTTGGGGATGCTGTTTGGAGGAGAGTAAGAAGTAAACTTATGTCTTGAAGAGACCTAGGTTGTAAGAGGAAGGCAACATATAGGCCGATTCTACGAGCTGGTGAACTCAATACCTTGTTCGTTCTCATGTGACAAATGTCAACCGTGTACAAATTTGTGTGTCTCGACAACGCACCGGGCCGAAAGGAAACAATGGCAGTAGCTCCTCGGAACATCTTTCAATGAAATATAAAGATAGAACAAGGACAACATTTCCACCCGATGCCTGTGCTCTAAAGATTGGAGTCCTTTTAAAGATAGGAGAATTATAGATAGATAGAAGAGACCAGCGATTGTTGTCAAATTCAACATGGGATCGCACTTGCGATTTGTACAGGGTCAGCAGCAGCTGTGAACTATTTAAGTATCTGCGAGCCCGTTTGTCGCATTGATATTGATTTTGACTATGTTTGTCGGGTTCATAAAAACGTATCTTATAAAACAACTTCAGCACTTACATAAGTATTCAAGGAACGTTGTTAGCTCCTCTTTCAAAGTATTAATTTTTAATTGAAAAATGCCGCAAAACAGCAACAGGAGTACGTGTAGTACGCCGTTGGATGGATTACATTCCATTTTTGTTGTTTTTCTCACAAAGAGACGTGTTGTTGTCTCCTGTCACACGCAAAAGGTCAAAACATGGAAGAGAAAGCACTCTTGTAATTCAGTCTTCATGAACATGATAAATGGAGAGTTCCCGACACTCTAATTATTGAAGAAAACTACCAACCGATTACCATGTTAACAATCTGTCGAAGATGTTCGGCATTGTGTGTTTTCTCCATGTTCAACGTTTACATCGTTTACTTGGCTTGAAATTTCCTGATCTGTTGAAAGCAGGAATCAACAATTTACTAGTAGGTAGGAATCTAGTTCAATTATTGTCAATCTACCTTTCAATCTATTAAAAATAACTTCTAGCTGTCACTGAGAATATAGGTACTTAAGATATGCGTACTGGCTATCTCCGGACAAAACTTCACAAAAATGCTGTTTTCTAAGAAGTGTCTATTTATGCAGTATGTCCTGTTTAGGAATAACCTGACAGTATTTGAAAATCTCCTACTACCACCACAGTAATCGTAAAATGTTGCTTATGTCGTGATTGAGGACCTAGCCAGCCGAGGAATTGAACTCATGACGCCTTGGAGAGGAACCCAAACGAAATGCCAACTCAATTGCTGACCAGTCATAACAATAATAGTACCTACATCATTTCTTTTTGCAAAACATTAAAGACATAAATTAATAATTATAAATCAATGAAAACAATAGTTTAAGCATTTTTATTTAAAGGAATACAATATCTTAATTAAATTTAACAAATAACTTTGTATCAACCACATATAACCACAATTAGGTAAACATGAAGGTAATTGTGATTATATGTGGTTGATACAAAGTTATTTATTTAATTTAATTAAAAAAGACGCAACAAAGTGATTTTGCGAAATTTGAAGAATTGGCTTATCACCAACAGATTTGTGGATTTCAGAGTGCCTTTTTTGTACATATCTTTAGGGGTGTATTTGTAACTATATATTTCTCTTAGAGAATTTTGTCAGGTGTTTTTGTAACCAACAAGCATGGAAAAAACATTAGTCGAAGATAATATTGTTAATTCTGAAATTTGAAATATGATGTTGACAAATACGACAGTCTCATAATAGATCTCAATGGCTGAATTGGATAAAGTTAGACGTGAGGTTCTGGGATCGAGTCCCAGTTGCGAACATTATCTTTTATTATTTTTCTGTGCCTTGACCATTTTTATATATTTAAAAAAAAATTGATTATTATTGTTATCTTCTTTTTCAATGATATATTACATTGATGGGAACAACATTCAAAAGTTAAAAATAGATATTTTCTTTTAAAAATGTACTATAATACTTTTGCTAACATTTACTACAGTACTTTATATAAATCACTAGTCCGAAACCAATTGGTTTTGGGTACAAATTAATTTCGCTTAGAAATATTAGTATAATACAATGATATATTACGTTGATGGGAATAACCTTTAAAAGTTATTTCATTTTTTTAAAATATTATTTGGTGAATACGTACATAATTTAAAAAAAAATCTATTTCGGTAAAAAAATTACATTTTCAAGATCAACAAGCTTGTGAAATTCAGTAAAAGTTCATATTAAAATAGAATGTTTACCAAATTAAACGAATAACTTCTAATTCCGACTTACGCCTAATTAAGAAAAATAATATGTTAATTGCTCAATTATAAATGAAAACTTTACTTTTACTAACGATATTTTTTAACTCAATTGACCAGTTAAACAAGGTCAGACATAGAAAAAGAAACTAGCTCGATAGGTTAATCAACCGGTTTTTAAAAGCAATGCACCTTTACTAGGCTGCAGTTTAATGACTTTACGAGTATGATTTGTACTGACAAATTCATGATCTTTATTACTTTTATAGTAGTTCTTTTCCTTGATAAATCACGGGATATGACTGGACTTTAATGAAATAATTATAATTAAATTTAATTTTGATAATTTTTTTTTTTTCAGAATTTCCACAATGGAGGGAAATAATAATTCCTTTCAAAGCCATGTCGGCTTTTGGGATGCTGTGTGGAGAGCCTTTTAAAAAAAAATGAAGGTGAGGATGTTCTGAGAAGGGAAAAAGTATGAGGTGTTGGTAGGAATCTGGTGATCAACGTGTCTAGGAGTGACGGATGTATGAATCCATCCCTCCCTCTGATGTGCAAGGTGATGTTCCGAGAGAGTCCTGCTCGAGAGAACAAATGCCTCCCTCAAACAGTCTCTCCCGAACCGGCCTGCCACGTAGTTAGTGGGCAGACGCATCCGCCGCCAAGACCTGGACAAACCTCACCCTACGAACCCGGGTACCCCTGCCAAGGAACCAAACGAAGCGAACCACTTGGGGTCAGTTTTAAGTTGTAATTAATAATCAGTTGTAATTTTGAAAATGTTTCTGAATTCAAATAAAATTATTTAAATATCTAAAAAAAGCATTAAAAGTTCTAATATTGGTTGTCGGTGCATTAGTAGGTAAGTTATTCACTGAATTTATTACGTATATAATTATTGCGTATATAATTATGGCGTATTAATATATTTTCTATGTGGGATTTTTTTTGGTATTATACATTTTTATGCATACTATTATATTATGTTTATATTAAATGTCCATGTTTGTGTGTGTTAATGTTTGTATATAGTGCGTAATGCACTATATATATAAATATATATATATATACTATATTGCATAATATATATATATATATATATACTACATTGCTTAATATATACATGCATACACACATATATATATATATACATGTATTTTTCTGTTTTAATTACATTCTATTTATTATTATTTAAAATCTTTTGTCTTTATAACTAATTACATTGCTTTTTCTCTTTTAACTATTTAAAAAAAAACTTTTATTGTAACTTAAAACCATGTATGAAAGAAAAAAAATATTAATAAATAAATAAAATAAAATAAATATACAAAATTGGATCTGAGTATAAATCATATCAGAAAAGCAATAATATTAGTACCAACATTATTTAATAACTTTTTATTTTTCACGTCGTAACTTTTTAAGTTTACTAACATTCGAAAATCATTTTTTTAATGTATTGATTAGCTTCACAAATCTAATACATGAAATTATCACATAACATTTATGATAAACTGTATGATTTTCGATTTGGCTTACACACAACTACATGTTATGGTTCTCTTATAGTATCTAAATATAAACAGGACATGAAATAAAAATAATAACAATTACCAACGTCGCGACGTTCAAAATTATACTCAATACTTGTACAAACCGGAACTAATTAAATATCAACAAACTGGTTCTTTTGAGGAACCCACAAAGTCAATAAAAAAAACTACAACATGATTGGCGGCCACTCACGCAGAACCAATAAATTTAATAAGACTATCTGATTCAATCTGATCGAGATAAGTTAATATCACGAACCTATTATAATATCACAGCATTCTGCAGAAGTCAAACCCGTGACCTTGGAATAAGAAGGCAATTCATTTAAATAATTATCAAGCACTGTGTCACCAAGGCAATCAGGACCATAAAATGAATAATTTATCTGTTGCACTTTGCGATAATATGTTCAGTACCTATTTTTAAATACAGAAACACGATCATTTTTAAAAAATTACATTTGCCCCATACAGGAGATCCTTACGATAATAATATCCATCAGGGCCTATGTCATCTTAGGGAATATTGTGTGGGGGTCATTTTTAAGGCAACGAAGCAAAAAGGTATAAGGGGTGGGTAAGAATCTAGGGGTTAGTGTGTCTAGGGGTGGCGGACGTATGAATCCATCCCTCTAACTGCGGTGCAATGCAATGGGTTGAGAGAGTACGGTTGGAAATGTCAAAAGGCCTCTCTCAACCATTTTCTCTCGATCTTGGCGCCCAGGCACCCCTGCAAAGTCACCAAAAGTTGCGAACTACTCGGGGTAAGGCAGAGTTGTTGGTTATCCAAGAAATGGTTCACGGGGCGGCAATACCCATCCCCGCCTTCCAAATGGTGAAGAATTCACCGGATAATCAAACTTTAAATGAAACTAAATTTATCATTGAAGAAGAAGATAAAAATAATAATCTAATTTTTTAAAATATGAAAATGAACAAGACACAGAAAAATAATAAAAGATAATGTTCGCAACTTAATAAATGTCCCAGTTGCGACCATTATCTTTTATTATTTTTCTGTGTCTTGTTCATTTTCATATTTAAAAAAATTAGATTATTATTGTTATCTTCTTCTTCAATGGTATATTACGATGATGGGAATAACGTTCAAAAGTTAAAAAGAGAGTTTTTCTTATTAAAAAAAAAAAATTAACTAAATTTAATTAAATCTTACTAATATTATAAACGCGAAAGTTTGTATGGATGTATGTATGTTTGTTACTCTTAGTGAATGGATTTTAATGAAACTTTACGATAATATAGCCCATACATCAGAATAACATATAAGCTATAATTTATAAAGCTAGCTATTTATTTTTAATATATTGAAAATAATAATAATTGTTTAATAGAAAACGTCAACATTTGAGAAAGACATTTTGCAAAACAATGATTGTCAAATAAAAATTTTACTTTGGAAAATATTTAAACTAGTGAATTTATTTGAAGTTCTCGCCTAATACTATGAATCGAATAAAGAATTATACATATTTTAAATAAATAGGTTAAGAAGTTTGGTATAAACGTAGATGGGACCTAGGAATAGAAAATAGATTACTCGAAGTACTAATCCTACGCAGACGAAGTCGCGGGCAGAAGCTTGTCATTAATATTGGTAGATATAACTCCGTGTGTTATTCAATTTTCGAAGTTATTATTATTTTGGACAAGGTGAAAGTTTTATCAGACAACTATTTTTAGTTTGGTTTGAACTATGGGTTTCTATGTTCACAGCTTCAGCTATAAGTTTAATTGTATTACCAACCACAATCAGACTATATGAATTTAAGAATATTTTAGTTACACTTACCGTTGAGATTCACTATTAGCAAATTTTCATTGAGAAAATGTAGTATGTTGTGAAGGAGTGAGTTGCTTACCTGAAACAAAATAAAGAAAACAATTAGTAAAGGTGAAAATAAACTCAATAATTTTGAGTCGCATTTTTATTGTTATTATAAAAAGAAAATATCTTCAATAATGGCGTCGCGACGCGGCGCGTTGTAACTAAAAACACAGTGTTTTCTTCAAGGAAGACACTTCTTTTTTATTTACGACGGCAGTACCTAACTATTGATTAATAGGAAGGTCTGTTCAAAATAAATCAATCTGATTTAACATTTATACACAGAATTTTAAATGATGAAATCGACAGTACCGAACATCCCTAAATAGTTCCATTTAATAAAGTATATTGAAATGTTTATATTTGTGTATATATGTATTTTGGCACTTGCGAGTTGTACAAGATTAAAGTATTTAGCAGTTGTATAACCACTGCAGCGATAGAGCAATTTTAAACTTTTTTCGCGGATTGCTAAAGGAAATTTTTCGGCCCACATTAAAAAAGTCATATCTCCGAATTTAAATATGGATACATACAAACTGATTATAGTTCTATAAAGTCAAGAAATTTACATATCTTATGACTATAATCACATATTCGTAAGACTAAAAAAATATTATAACATTTTAAAGAATCTACAGAATATTTGCCATATTTTGGCATTAAAGCAATCCGTGGTTTTGGAAATAGTGCCATATTGTGGCAAAAAGCATTTGAGTGGTTATGATTAAAAGTGTCTGCGGGCCTTCCGCAGTACGCCCAAATTCTAATACGCTAAACTTCCCAATCTTTCTCTGTCCATCTCCTTCACCCACTCGCTTCAGCTTTACAACGTACCCTAATTGGAGATGATACAGTCTTACTGACATTGGACAGTTGAGACTCGCTACGAGAAACAAACTGGTTCCTTCAGACTTCTACATCAATATTTCTTTGCTCATAATCCAAATCACTTTCAACTTATTCTAAATTAATTTCTGCCTAGCCTTTAACACGTAGGTGACTGCAAGTCTAGACGTTTGTTCAATGGCTGCATATAAATATTCAATGTTCATTCACTCGCTATATATACTGTACGTCATTTTCCATCTACTTCCATTCCACCTATTTATATTGACAGTGTAGTCTAGAATCAGCTTTCTATTCGTTGACCATTTATGTGTGGACGTTCCACCGTTTGATTGATGTACGAATAAATACCGAACACATCAGACTAATACATCCCAGCCTCCATTGAAACTTGAATAATACTTCTCTGATGCGAGGCTACATTAGTGTTACATTCGAGATGAGCAAAGTCATTTATTAATTGTGATTATTGCGAGTGACTTATGTGGCGGAATTAGTGCATCGTTAGTATGCCGCTACCTGATGATGCAGATTGCAAGCTAAGTGAATAAATGCAAACTGCATTTAAAGAAAAATAATAATAAAAACCTTTTATATTTCATTTTGCCTATAATAACATAATAACGATATGAATTATCGGTTCAAAGATAACTTAACACTGTGGCATATCAACACCCCTTTGAAAAGTCATTGAAAGTGAAAAAAAAATAGCCCATGACCTAACCTGAGGTAACATATTGAACGTTATTTTTTTTATCACTTTTATTAACATTTCAATGGAGTGATGAAGTGCAACTATTATCAAATGATACGTACGTACACATTTGAAAACATTCACAAAATGTTAGGTTGGTTAGATTAAATACGGGAAGGCATAACACCCCAAAAATAAATAACGAAAAACATAAGGGAAGGTTTGATTTTTTACTATTCACAATATTGTCGCAAAAATTCAGATGTTTTTAGTAACTACACCTATGTGTATGCACATACATATAGGTTGTTAAGGGAAATACTTAACTTACCAGTGATTCCTGCCATTGTTTGGAGCCCAAATGAAATTTTGGTCTCCGTTGACAATTTGATGTATTTTTTTTCAACCAAGACATAAACAAATAGTAGGTATTGGACAGTTGAGGTATTGGTTGGTTACTCGGCTGAGTGACCAGTGACGACATGAGAAAGTTTTTTTGTTTTGTTTGATTTTGTAGAAAAAAAGACTATGTAAAATATAAAGTCACCATATATTCCAAGAAGTAAATATTCGCAGTAGATATTCGCAACAGCTTTTTTGTCAAATCTTCTCCATCAATGGCAGGTCAGTGAGTTTGGGAGTGAAATTGCCATACCAGTCATTGTAATCATAAATAGTATTTTTTAACAATAATAGGTTCATTTTATTATTTTTTCTTTTTTTGTTATTTTGCTAGCCTTAAGAAACGTATTGTATTTTCTTTGGCAAATTATTGTTTTTTTTTCTCCAGGTGCCAAATATTATGTAATTTACCTCACAACTGTGGGAATTGTAGTCAAATACACAATATTTTAGAAAATAAAACTTATTTTTCTGTGTATAACGTGTAGAATTTAGCACAAAGAAAAGAGATGCGCAAGGAAATGTTTAACAGGCTTGTCCAGGAAGTATTTTAGACATCAATCGATGTTATTGAGCTGGTTATAACTTGACTATGTGCGTGCAAGAGAAGATGTTAAATTGTTAAAGTGCTGTGTATGAATGTTGCACCGGAAGCCATAAGAGTTCAATGATTAGTGATTATCCTATCATTCCAACCAACCGCATGTCTTAAGGTTGTACAGGAATTTATATCACTTAATCCAACTGTAAAAATCATCTCGTCTCATCAATATGTCGTCTCTGGAGGATTTAATGGAAGTCTTCTGGCTCGTGTCTGACAACGTCTCCTGTTTAAATCGACCATTTGTCAGTTCACATGTCTGCACATTTTTTGTTACGTTCCGGTTCCGGTTCAAGATGATAGCTTTGTTGGATACTACTTATTTATTTAAAGTGGTTTATTTATTTGTTTACAAGATTTACACAGTACATTACATATAAGTTGTAAGGTATTTTAAATAAATTACATGGTGTTGTACCTATTACATAAATCTGTAAAATGTTAATAGGTAATTTCACCTGGGTTTTAAAACTAAATTACGATGAAACTAATGAAAAGAATTAAACGTTGGTTGACTAATAAAACATAAATTAAAGAGTATGGGTGGAGAAAATTTACATTTTAAAATCAAAAATTATTTGCCGTGTTTGGTGACTTAGCAGAGGTGCCCGGTTTTATCGTGCGGGGTTTGCCTAAGTCTTGATGGCAGATGCGTCATACGTCCGTCATACGTCCGTCGCGGAGGGATGGATTCATACGTCCGTCACACCTGGACACCATGACACCCAGATTCCTACCCATTCCGTGAATTTTTAAATTTATTTTTTAATTATTTATACGTTAGAATATATACTAATAAATACAATGTTATATTTCATATTATAAATTTAAATATTTTTACAGTACGCAATTCTTTTTAAATACATTTATTCTTCCTTCATTCTTCAGACTTTCAGGCATTTCATCATACATCTTTAGTCCTCTATATAGAGGTCCTCTATTAGGCATTTCTGTGATTTTGATTTTGACATCCCTTTCCAGAACTTCCTCTCCTTTCCTTAAAATAACTCCCACACAACATCCCCAAAGATGATATAGGTCCAGAGGGAAAATGTTTTCATCACAAAACAAAGCCAAAATCATTTGAAGAAATATATTTCGATTCTAACTGGTTGTCTCACGTCTGGTGCTGAAATTTTTCTCTATTCTCGAAGGCGGTGGAGAAGTTTTCAAAATTTTAATTTAGTTGTCACATTAACTTTAAAAATATTTTATTCAAAAAATTCACCCCTCAGATAACATAAGCAATAGATTCAAAACTAAAGGCTTAATAACCATCCCTATGCTTAGAACCACCACGGCTCAGCATCACTACCTGTATTTAGGTGTGAAATGGTACAATTTATTATTGTCCAAAAACAAAATTAGTATAACCGAAACTTTGAAATATGAACAATACAAAAAACAAATTAAGTCCCTGAAATTGGACAATGATATATTGTAACCATAATTTACACTTAGTTTACGCTTAGTTTAATCTGCACTATTCAATGTAAAAAAATATATATATATATTGTTGTCTTTCAATAAAAATTTCTTTCTAAATTATAAACCTATGTAATAATGTTTGTATTTATCTTATAAGTTTTTGATTATTGATTACAAATTTAATTAGAACGTTATTTTTTGCTGTAAATACTCCTCCCATAAACACGAGCTCTTAGAGCTCAACTTATGGAGTAGTAGAATAATTATGTATAATTGTATAACTTTGCATAATGTAATCACCTGTATGTAAAATCTTTTTCTTATTAATAAATAAATAAAATAAATAAATAAATAAAAACTAAAAAAAATTCCCGATGACACTAATCAAAACTGAAGCGATATTTTATTTTTAAAGACATTTGACAACAGGTTTTCTAATATTTAAAGTATTAAATTGAACAAATGGTTTCCGCTAACCATTGAAAGTTTACGGAATTTCAATACTGCCTAACTTTTTGTTTGTTTTGAGTGGTCATTTCGTAGAAAAAAGCACAATATAAGTATTTAAAGAGAAAAGGTGGAAAGCGTGAGATATTGTCCCACGCCTGTTAGAGAATAATTAATTGATCCAGTAATGCCACTGTAAAGATGTATCCACTTTAAAATAAGAAATTTTTACTTTTTTATTCAAATTTCTATTTCATACCTTAAATATTATTGTGCCTTTGTTATTTTTTAAATTGAAATTACGTGGACAATAACATTGAATTACACCTTTAATGTCAGTACTATGACGTAGTTACTAATTAGATCCAAACATTAATTTAAACTAACTAACTCTTTTCATTATTGAAGCTCAGACCCGTGAGAAATCACGGGATGTTATAATTATTTTAGGATTTTGTGATGAAAAATGTAATTATAAAAACAATTTGCCTTAGGGATCGTTGTGCCTTTAAATAAATAAACATTGTCAATTTTGGAGACATTAAACACCAATAGCTAACTTTAAAAATATTTTTTTCTGTATAAAAGTTGAAAAGATTAAATAGATTTTTTTTACGAAAGAAACAGTTACTTTGTGGTTAGGCATTATATTACATATTATTATATTTATATATATTAAATAAATATAAATATTCGTGGTTAAATACTAAGTAACTGTTTTTTATTTATAAGATTTTTTTTTACATTAGCTCCACACAGAGAAAATTTACAGAACGTATTTACGGATCTTTGGTGACTGCTGTGATTCCTTCTACTTGTCCGTCAAACCAAATATTAATATTCTCCTGACAATAAATTCTATTGGAATCCTCCCGCTGTAGTCATCCAAATCAACCTTGTTAATTATTATGTTCGTACCTCTTCATTCTTCACTCATACACATCTCAGAAACCCTACATGTACAATAAATAACGTCAAGCAAGCTTGTTTTTCCATTATAAAACAAACATTCCACTAAGCACTTCTGATTCAAGCGGCATACGGCCTTGCTAGAGATTCATCACCGTCTAACATCAGCAATATGCCGTTAGGCGAGAACTGCAGCCAAGTTAGACCCAAGAGTCAACAGAACAGCTGGTGTCAATAGCGGTAAACTGCATAAGGCACTATAACACTAACGTTGCCTATAAATATATTTCTCTAGGCGCACCTTTAATAGGTTGCGTGGGTGGCGAAGAGTCAGCATAGATTTAAGGAAGTATTTCCAGAGAATACCGGAAATTAGTCCTTTTTAAATCAAATTCTAGACGTATTGACTCTTTTCTACAAAAAAAACATGAATTGATTTTGAAATATTGTTATTTTATCTTGTACACGCAGTTTTAAAATTTTGAAAAACTAAGTATTTTTAATATACTAAGGTTATACCGTTGGTCGTTAGCAGATTTGTTCAATTTTCAAACGATATATTCTATTAAACAACACAAATTTCAAATCATATATAATCATACAACAAAATAAATCAATACGTAATCTAGTCAACACAGTTTCCAGTATTTTAATTTTAGTTAAATTAAAATAATTAAAAAATAAATCCGAGAACGTGTTTTCTGACCAAAATACCTATCTTACATACCAAATTTTTTTTACACACTTATTTTGTTATATGATCAAAAAATACTTACAAAAAGTACACGATTTTTAATAATTTATGATCTTGTGTTTTGAGCATTTTTCACTAATTTTCATCATTTCATAATTTCACATCACTAATTGTAACAGTATTAATGACGATGAACACTAAAAAAAAATACGACTTATTTTTAGAAAGAAATTGTTAATGCCATTAATTCAAATGGCCACTTGATAAAACTTGTCGTGTGTGTTTTAGTCGTATAAATGCAACACTTAATATGTTATGTGTCAAGTTGTTCATTACACGATCTTCAGGTAAATATTCATATTATGACGAGCTTTGATGTTTAAATAATAAGTTAGGTAACTTATAACATTAGTACTCAATATTGACACTTTTGAATATCACGCAACTTGTAATAATCATAAATTTCACTTTCGAATAAGTTGTCAAACAGCGATCGTGGTAAGAAATCAAATGTCAGAAGTCGATTAGTTGATGATCTAATATCGATATTTATTTATAACTCTTGTAAAGAGTATTTGTATACAAAATAATACCTGAAGTCTCCGGCATTTCCCTAGTGTTGCCTCGCAGTTTTTTGTGTTATTTCACAATTTAATTAATAAAAATAATATAATGTAGATTTGCGGCACGTTCCACGGTGGAAGATACTCTCTGTATTGCCTTGATGTAAGACAATCATTCAGAATTAAAACGATGCTTGAAATGGTGGCGTGTTTGGTGATTCAATCGGAGTAACTAGGTGCTTCTCCAACATCCTCTCTCCCATCTCATTTCTCTCCTCACTACCTTTAGCCTCACAACAAACCCCAAATGGGGATGCCATAGACTCACTGGCCTCTTCGTTGGTAACAGTTGTGACAAAAAACTTATAACATGGTGCAAACATTTACTTTTGAGTAAAAATCAGTGTTTGAAATAGGAGTTAGCATATTGACAATTAAATTCACCTTTCTTCCTATAAATCAAATAAAACTGCGGATAAACGGACAGTCTATTATTTTGATTTTCATTTCTAATTTTATTAATTACAACCAACCAAATGTATTAATGATTGATAAGAAAAAAAAATCTGAAAGGTATATCGTTTTCATAACATTTGGAAAAGCATGTCATAAGGGCGGAAATCACTTACACATATAACTAGTTCACTCGTAATGCACCAATATTTTGGCCTCAAATGAAGACTTGACAAACAAGAGTTGAACAAGGATTATGTTGAAGTCTTCTGAATGAAGGTATCGAGCAGTTTGACATTGAAAGCAAACGATCCAAAGGTCATTTTACACATTATTATAGAATGTAAATTGTATGTTAGTATTTGTAGTTTTGTTAAGATGAAACCCGGTGGTGGAGAAATTATATTTTACTCAATTGTTGCTGTCACTGTTGCTCTTACTCCACCGGATATTGAGCGAAAGGGACAATGCACCTCGGGCTACTAATACCTAACTAAAATCGAGGTTTTGTATTCCCCACTTTTCTCCTCCAAAAGTGGATTGATTTTCAATTTGTTTTACCAACTACATAAGAAAAAACTATTCTATGTCTGTACGTTTTGCTTTTTTTAAAAAAAAACATTGTCTAGTTTGTATACTGAACGCCTTTTGACGGCGTCTAAACCAGTCAATTTTATTGATTTTTGAAAGGTCATAACTTCTATAAAAAGTAACTTATCAAAAAAAAAAACAAAAAGTCGACACGCTAATAGTTGAAATCTATTTTATGTAAAAACAATATTTTCTCTAGGGTTAAAATCCAGAGAGATAAATAGGGAACACGTTTGTGTGAAAAATCACCGCCGGGTATCCTCTTAAGAGCCTTCCTCACGCAATCACGGAAAGTCCTTGGCATAACAATCAAAGACAATCATCGTATCAGATGATAAGTAAATAGGTTATTTTATTCAACTGCACGACAATTAATTTTAATGTATATTGTTATGTTTGATTAAAGTTTTTTACACACCCGGATAACAGAAAGACGCCTTTGAAAACAATCTAACAACCATTGCGAATAGAAATATACCTTTTATTTTTTTTTTTAAATTGATAAACTAATGTTTTAAGACAAGATTTTTATGCATAGCACAAAGGGTAACAATTATTGTGCTATGCATAAAAATCTTGTCTTAAAACATTAGTTTATCAATATAAAAAAAAAAAAAATATATTTGACGAGTTAAAGTATTTTCACCAAAAAAATGTAGATGTAATGTCTCGACGCCACCTAGTGAGAGAGTTAGCACTTACATGCCTTTCTCATATAAAAATAAAGTTGGTTGTTTGCAGGTGAAAAAATATAATAAGCAATAATTGTTGAATGAAACACTAGGTATATATTGAATCATTTGGCGGGTAGGAGGTATCCCGCCGTAGCTTAATGGTAGAGCTCCTGTCCGGCAAACAGAGGGGTGCGGGTTCGAGTATCTTTTCTCGGGAGAGGTTTCAATATTGATGAGTGTTTCAGGCTAATAATTATTGCTTATAATAATTAGAAATATACCTACTTAATCATGTTTTAAATGCCGCGATGAAACTTTATGTAAAAGCGAGCATTGTAACAAACTCAATGATATTAAATTGATTTATTATTAAAAACAGTGAGTCCAATAATATTATATATAGGGCCTATGTCATCTTTGAAGATGCTGTGTGGATGGTTTTTAAGGGATAGAAAGGAGAGGAAGTCCTGGGAAGGAAAAAGGTTTGAGGGGTGGGTAGGAATCTGGGGATAAATATGTCCAGGAATGATGTGAAGCTATCCCTCCCACTGCGGTGCAAGGCGATGGGACGAGAAGGTCCGGCAGAAGAGATCAAAAGGTCTACCTCAACCAGTCTCTCCCGATCCGGCCTGCCACGCAGATGGTCGGCAGACGCATCCACCCAAATCCCGGACAAACCTAACCCCATGAACCCGGGTACCCCTGCTAAGTCACTAAACGTAGCGAACCACTTGGGGTGACCTGTGGCAGAGGCGTTAGTCGTCCAATAAATGGTTCCCGGGGCAGCGGTACCCATACAAAATACAAAATCACCCTTCTGATATACTCAAGTATATCAGAAGGGTGATTTTGTATCTTTTGCGGCAACCTAACGTGTGTTAAATCGGCTCTGTAATCTCTGTAATCCACACATAACATTTTCATCGTTTTCAATAAAAGTTTTATAAAGCAAATACAGGTTACAAATAACCTAAGGGTATCTCAAGATTTGTACATAGAATGGAAATTATACAAAGTACACTAAATAACCATGCGTTTACCCATAACAAATCGTCTAGCATTTATGCTTGATGAACCAAAAATATGGTTGCTTTCAATTATGATTATTTTGCGCTTACGACTGCGTTTTGGTCTCGCCTGATTGGCTTATCGAAGAACCAGGTTGGAGAAGTGAATACAAAAACACGCAAATGAAAAGAATTGTACAAACTGCTTTGAAGTTTAAACGCAATTCTTTGTTTTCCCACACCATTCCAGGTTTAGCTAACCTGTTGTCGGAGCTAATCGATTTAACTTTGTACATGCATGGTAGTCTTCTTCTTTCGTATGGTGAGTGATGCAGCACCCAAATTAAGAGGGCCTCCGACTACAAATTATGCCGCTACGTAAGGGGCCGAAGACCACTAGGTCTCCCGGCCAAGGGGAATCACTAAATATGCATGGTGGAAAATAGCTAATAATGGTGAATATTGGAGGATTACTTGATTCTTTATTGTGCTTCTGAAATTTAAAGGATACTCGTTTTGACTTGAAGTGGTAGGTTGTTGCGAATTTGATTTCATGTCATTCGTGCTTTCGTGATATGTTCAGAAAGATGTACACAAAACAATTTAGAGTTTATATTTTTAGTTGCAGGAAGAAGATTGGACGGAGGATTAGGTTTAATTTTATGTTGAAATGTCAATAAAAACACTTATTTTTTTATTTACTCATTATAGCGCTTGTTTTATGAATAATAATAAATTAATGATTTAGTTGAGAAGTTCCATCTATGTCATTTGAATCAATAAAGTAGGTACTTGTGTGTCTCACCATTCTATTCTATTGAGCAGTTGACTTTAAATATACCTTTAAACGGAAAAAGTACAAACAAAATAATGTTTCTCATCCAATATTATGCCAAGATCTCGCTTGGACGAAGGGAAACTGAAGTAGCAAGAACAGGTATGTCTGGAAGTGCCTTATCAATGCGAAATATCCCTGACCCGAATAGGACAACAGGAAGAAGACGAAACAGAACCCATTTTCTTTAGAAAAGCAGTAAAAGTAGTTACTGCTTCCTGATGGTCTGTCTTATAATAAATTATATTGATCAGTTTTATTTTATAACCAAACTGAGGATGTAGAAAAAACCCATTGCGTCATCTCTTGTCTTAATTTTATGAATAATGTACCCTTTCGGTGTATCGTGAACTTAGAAAAAACATTTTTATCTGGTGATTGTTCACAACAGTCCTTCAAAATACTTTTAAAACTACACTGTTATTCGTGACACGATACAAAATTTAAAGTACGTCCAGTAAATGAGAAGTATTTATAATTATTATTTGACTTGTGATTAAAGATTAAACAAAAATTCAACATGATATTGGTAGGAACGTAAAAAAACGATTTTTAAATTTTACATTTATTTGAAATATTGAAACAAAAGTTACAAGCGATTTTAACACCGGTAAATTCCGTTATCCTGATGATTGCTGTAACTACTGGATTATCAATTATTATATGCAGTAATTATTAGCCTGAAACACTCATCCATATTGAAAAAAAACCTCCCGAGAAAAGATACAAGCCGCCAACGGGACTCGAACCCGTGCCCTTCCAATTGACGGTGAGGTGCTCTAATCCAGCGTATATTATAGCTATATTATATTGAATGGGAACGTGGTAAACAAGAAATCTTTTTTTCCAAATTTCTACCATAATATATATTGAAATACATGTTATTTTATATTTTAATATTAATTTACTTGGTGAAATAAAAAAAATAGCTTTTTCATAACCACGAAATTAAATTTAATTTATTAATACCGATTGGTTTTGTTTAACACAAGCATCATCGGGGTACAATGTCAAACCACAAAATGACTACTTTCTACCAAAAAGTACCCACCTACATGTATTTGAATTTTGATTTTGATTTCGTGAATGAATGAATTAACACAAATCTTGGAAATGGAAAATAACGCACTTCCCGATATCCGATCGAGCTGAAACTGGGCAGATATGCTCTATGTCAACGACAATACATTCTATCATCTTTTGGTAGCAATCACGCCAACACAAACACACATAAAGTAGATAGAAAACTTTGACATTAGTTAAGTGGCGGCGGAGACTAATATTGGGTCTGAATGGAGCCGTGATGTCTCAGTGATTTGAGATTAGTCGTTCAATTTCCCATTAACTAGGCTTTTCTTACGCAAATGGTAATATTATAGGACGATTATTATATTTGATTCAGCATTTAAATGCTATTAATACCAACTTGCCAAAAAGATCAAAAACACATTTTATTACTGCGGCAGACAATTATTACGATATTTGCCAACGAATGCACAATTTAATGAGATTTACGATTTGCATGTAATAATAATTATTTACAGATTCGTATTAAATTAGATTTTAATTAGGTGGATTGGAAATCTACTAAGTTATTTGTTATATCATCGACGCTCATCCGAGTAGGAGAAATCATAGATTTACGTTTCGTTTTATAGATAAATATAAAAATAACAATAATGAGTCTAGTTTTTTAACTGTTAATTCATGGTGGAATTCCATTGTATTACATATGAAATTAAACTTTTTTTTTCATATCTAATAAAATAACAATAATTCGTTTATCTACAATAGGCAATACCTTTTACCCAGCATATTATAATTCATTATTGATAGGTAGATATATAATTTAATGATTATGGATAGGTCTACGACTTAATAATCTTGAAGCCCTTGAAATAAAAAAGTCATAAAAAAAATAAAACAAATTTGAACAATTAGATTTGTCTAATAGTAAGTATTATTTTTAAAATATTCCCGTTACCCCCGCCCACTTTCACCCCTCCCTCCTAGCCACCTCCACCAATGCCCCCACCTAAGTTGATGTTCTTTCTCCCTCTTTTAATTTTCTTATAAATATGTTGTATATTTGTTTTATGTTCAGTATATTTTTATAAATATTATTATAATTTTTTTTTACAATAAGATCCTGTGTGGAGGGTTCTTTTTAGGAAAGGAAGAGGAGGATATTCTGGGAAGGAAAAATGTATGATGGGTGGGTAGGAATCTGGGGGCAGTGTGTCTAGGAGAGATGGACGAACGATTCCATCCCTCCTACTGCTGAAAAGCCCTGCTGGAGAAGTAAAAATCAGTCTCTCCCGATCAGACGCATCGGCCAAGACCCGGACGAATCTCACACCATGAACCCCGGCACCCCTGCTAAGTCGTCAAACGTAGTGAACCACTTGGGATGACCTATATTAGAGGTGATGGTTATACAATAAATGGTTCCCGGGGCAGCGTTACCTATACCCGCCTAATAAATTTTATTTGATGAATTGGTATTATTTCACAGATTAAATATAAATAATATATAGTAAAATGGTTTTAGCCGTGTTTAGTGACCCACTGGTATAATAAATCTATGAAATAACTGAGAAAAAGAAACAAAACATAGGTAACGTCTTAAAATGGACCGAATAATCCAATACTCTTCTACAATGTGTCTCTTCAAAACCCACGTTAATTTTTTTCTTTCGTTAAAAGACCCTCCACAGAGCATCCCCAAATATGCAAAAAAAATTACAATATTAAAATTTACATAAAATTCTAAATTTAATTACAGCATCAAAAATTTAATTTTAATATTTTTCCCTGCATTGTTAATGTAAATCCGCTATTAATCTACGCACTAGGATGCATACAATAATCACATCATAAACCGTTCATAATTTTCACTGTCTTTCCTTATTTTCCGACCGATTGCATCGCTGTTTATAGCAGCGCGTAATTCTCAAATCAATTTGCGCATAGAACATAATAATCTACAGATTAAAATTGATCGAACGATTTCCCCCACGATGAAAGAGCAGAGGATGGTTATTTAAATAGAAGACGCCAAGAAAACCGTGACGGGCAGGTACTTTTGATTGATAATTAAATATGCACGATTCTATTTCACCAACCATCGCTCAACCATCGCTCAGCCATACCGCAAGCCGTGAAAAATTATGTTCTTTGTTGTTTTTATTTGTTGTAACTTTAAAAATATACAAGTTGTAATCGAAAATTTAAAATGGAAAGCATTTATGATGATTTTCGGCATGGTTACGTAATGATTTCTTATTTATTTTAATTGCTTTGTGATAAACTTGTGTTAACTACTTGTAATAGTGTTTATATAATACTAACTTTTTATTATTATCACAAAGCATTGATAGCTCAATTCAATAGAAAATACAAATACAAATAGTACAACAAATTTACCAATTATTGTTTTGGTTCTATTTGTGATCCTCGAACAAGTCAATCAAGAACAATGGAAAGTTAGTTTATTGTGGGTGGAAGAATATATTTAGTCAGATCTAGTTGTAAAACGTATGAGTCAACAAGGATAAAATAAAGTTCTTTGTACAATAAAATATATAAATTTATTTTAGACCACTTTAAATTTTAATTACACATTTGGCGTAGGATCTTTTATATATATCCAATTTTTCTTCACTTAGTACAAAAAAATTGCCTCCCTGTATTAAGCCCGCGTTCTATACTGACAACAACTTAGATAAATTATTAAAAAACACTAAAGATAGAGATCATAAATTAAGCCACTCAGGCATTTACCAACTATGTTGCAATGATTGTCCATCGTTCTACATAGGTAAGACAACCAGAAATGTAAATATTAGAATCACGGAACATTTAAGATGTTTAAATAATAATAATTTTTCGGAGTTTGCCAATCATCTTATTTCCACCAATCATACTTTTAATAAGGACACAGGGATTAAAATTCTTCACCGTTATAATAAAAGCAAAAAATTAGATAACTTGGAAGCACTTGAAATTAATAAATCCCTAAATAATAACGCTAATATATTGAATAACCAAATTAATTTATCGTTTAGTCCCATTCTAGATATGTTTCCAATAAACCTCTTTGTTATTGCTGGAATTCCCACAATTACCCCCCCCCCCCCCTCCCCATTTGTCCTCACACTCCAGCACCTAATTTTTTTTTTTTAAAAAGAAAGACAAACATTCCCGGGTTACGAATAACCCAACAACATTTGAAAATCTCCTACTACCACCACAATTAGCGGAAGATATTGCTTGTGTTGTGATGTATGGTATATATCTATCATTATTTTGTATCATAGGTTAGTTTTAATATTCTCCTGACGAAGGACGGGTTCTTCTGAAACCGGTAGAGTGTAACTCAAATTTAAAGTGGTCTAAAACAAATTTATATATTTTATTGTAAATTATGGCGAGCCACAAAGTTAATGCTTATAACGAACATGTAAAGTTCTTGTTAATTGTCGAATAATGTTTTTAAATGTATTACAGTCTGGAGAGGAGCACACGCTGTCGTCACAAGCAAATCAAATAAAATCTTTAGGAGAATGTGTGTTTGGGAGATCAGGCAACTATGCCAAAAACTTACTAGCGTACCTCTTCAAACACAGAATTGCTTTTGACAATGACCAAACTGCCCGAGATTGATGGGATATACAGGGTGCCCGGGGATAAAGTGCATTAACTTCGGGAGGTGATTCTACATGATGGTAGGAGTAAAAAAGATAAATATCTTTTTCCGAAATTCCAACTTTTTTTCCCCATACAAAATGACGTAGGTACCTACTAAAAATCCATAATCCACAATCTCTTACTTATCCCTTTTACTAAAACAACTTTTGGCGAAATAAATTATAGACACTTTGCAACAAAGCCATACAATGAACTTTCACTAGTCATAAGGTAGAACATAACTAATTTTAAATATAGATCAGATGATATCAATTCCTTGAATATCAGCTAAGACAGATCTAACGTTAAAGATTTTAACTAAACCAATTTATAAGTATGCATTTCCAATGCTAAGATGATGATAGTATTTTATTTTTTAAAACGTACCATTATGTTGTTATTTGTGTTTATTTATTTTCATAATTTTAGAAACTACCCAAATCTCTCTCTCTGGTTTCAATCCTGGGATTGGTTTGCAGCAATTTCCTTGATTTTTTTCTTCCATTCTTCCCTGTCTTGTGCGGCTCTTTTGAGGTCTGCATATGATGAGCAGCGCATGTCCACCAGCAGGTCCTCCAGGTACTCTCGGCATGGGCGTTACCCAAATAGAATATGTATTTTAAATTTGACCCAACCTCACTTAGCTATAGAGATCATCAGTGAAACTGTTGCTATGTACCGTAGCTTTTCTTCAAAATAGCTGTTTTTAAACGCTCTCTTTTCTCGTTATCCAATACACAATTTAATTTGTAGGGCATACAATTACGTTTGAAAAGCTTTAATTTAGTTGAGTTATCTCTTTCAAACGACTAATATATTTAGGTACACGGAGAAAAATGTTAATCTAAAATACAATAATTTTATTCGCAAAAACGGTTAAAAACGGGACTGAAGTTATTACGATCAAATTAACATGGTTTCAATGTTTATTGGCGGGAACATGTAAGAAAAATTTGTTCTCGCCAATAAAAAATTGAAACACTGTTAATTTGTTTATAAGAACTTCAGTCCCGTTTTAACGAATAAAATGATAGCATTTTTGAATAACATTTTTCTCCGTATAGGTATTTGCTTGCTTACGAAAAAAAAAAGTTTTATGAAGAAAAAATGCAGTATTTGAGTGATCATTATTATGTTTCTAATATCTACATACATTTCTTCAGAGACTATTATTTACAAAATAAGATATCACTGTAATATGTATTACATTACATTAACACAGTCCATCTCATATTACCCATTCCCTTCTTGTTCCGGTCTAACACCTGTTTGTCTCTTGTTCCGGTGTCTGATGATAACGTTTCATCTGTCATGGAACCCAGGAACAAGATTTTATCAAATCTACTTTTATATCAGTACTTGTCCCACTCTACATCATCATTGTTTATTAAGATTCCATGACAAATGATCCCCTGACAGTTGGCCCCCCGCCAGACATACGTAGGGAGGGGGGGGAAGGGAAATACAGTAACCTATTTACATAAAATATAATAGTATCCTCGAAGGGATGTGCAGAGAGGATGTACCTCCGAATAACAAAGATTTAAAAAATATTTTCATTACAATGCATCAATAATAAAACGTAAACGTAAAAAATAATAAAACTTTTTAAAATTGTAATTTGGCATCAAGCTTCGCCTTAATGGTGTTGTTTGGCAAGGGCGATACTGAGAGTATCTTTCATTCTAAAATGTTGTCTCATTTGTGGTGGTTTAAATAAATGCAAATGAATTACTGATTTAATTCTCACAAAGAAACCAATTTCGCAAATGGACAACGTGATTTTTTTCGATAAACATTACCAATCTACTTCGTGTTAAAATCCTGCATTGCACAGTTGTTCTAGTTTTTGTTGTACACAGCAAAGTTGCAACACATCTGCCCTGATGATGGACACTGTAACGTTGTCCGAAACGTTGGCTAAATAAGGAGTTAGCATAACACGGCATAACATCCCAAAAATAAACAACAAAAATACTTTTGGCGTTAAAATCTTAAAACATAAAAACATTTTAATCAAACTAAAAACTGCAGTCCATTTGTACGAAGCATAAAATACTCTTTAACGGTGAGTTCTAGCGTCGTGAAATTTTCATTGTAAATTTAACGTTTTCAATTAGCAACTGCATATCATATCATTGCAGTTGAATTTTTGTTTTTTAATTTTTGTTTATTTATTTTGTTTGTAACAGGTTTGTTTTACATGGTTTTTCGACTACCAAGCTAGGCAAATGCCCTTATTATGGTTAATTATACAATAAATCACGTTGGAATCAATAGATAAATTTAAAGCAGAATTTCTAAAAACATATCCGATACCCAGTTTACACGATCCACGGTTGACAAACATCCCAAAAAAAATTGTTTTTAGTTTACTAAATATAGGCAGTACCAATTTTCTACACTAAGATTCTTTCCGGAGTCAATAGTATGGCCATTGCATCCCCGTTTAGTTTAGGTACTTTATGAGGCTGAAAAAGTGGGAAATTGTAGGAGTTGGGGAAGAAGAAGGTTGCCTATTCAGAAGGGTGATTATGTATCTTTTGCGACAAAGTAAGGCATGTTAAATCGACACTTTATGACAGTTTTCTTAAATGCGATTTCCGTATCGCGGTAACCAATTAAATACTGCGCTTGTGTTAAGACTCCAACACTAAAGTAGTTCCACGGCGCGTTTTGTCGAGAAATCCTCGTTAAGAGATGTCAGTTGCGGAAAAAATTTCGAATCGAAAGTCATCGCGTACAAACATCAAAATAATTCGACATCCGTATAGTCATTTATGAACGCCTATTAGAAATAAAAAAAAAGTATTCATAAAGACAGGCATAGACAAGCCATTGAAAGCCAAAGATATTCACAGAAATTTGAATGCCGATAACGCACAACGGACGCCTTACGATAACCGACGATTTTTTCTTTTTGTCTTGAATGTATCATAACGCTGACAGATAGCACAAAAGGTACGGAATCATCCTTGCAATCGGTTCACCAAACACGACTAAAACCATTTCAACATGGTATAAACCACTTTAGAGCTGGATACGTTTTTAGATTTTCACGGGCAAAAGCATTTTTGTTGTTTGTTTTGGGGGTGTTATGCCGTGTCGCGCTACCTCCTTCTTTAGTCGACGTTTTGGACAGCGTTGCAGTGTCCATCATCAGGGCAGATCCGGCAGATCCGGCATATCGCATTATTCATTTAGATACGTTTTTAGATTTTCACGGCTAAAAGCATTTTCGTTGTTTGATGATGGACACTGCAACGCTCTCCGAAACGTCGGCTAAAGAAAGAGGTAGCGCAACACGGCATAACACCCCCAAAACAAACAACGAAAACACTTTGGAGCTGTGTAAATATATGAATAAACACATTTATACATATTACTTAATGTTATTGAAATGTGAAATGACTAATGTTATCCGTTTTCATGCATTGGAAGTGTTAAGGAAATAAGCAATATGTAGGGTGAAATATCACAATAAACTACATGTACTTTCGATAAATCATAAATTAAATAAATAAGTAAAATTTAAAAAAATCTAATAAATAAAGTTTAGATGTAGAAAGTTGTTTGAATCTTAAATTAAAAACACTATTATGCAATAATTGTCTATTTCCTAATCGAAACATAAAAAGTTACTATTTAGACGTAAACGCAGTGTTAACCCGTACGTGACTTGAATAGGCACACATTGTTACAACGAGGTCGTGTGTCAAACATTACGTCTAAGTTTACCAAAAAGCTTTGAGTAACACTTAAGTATTAAGAATTACAAAAAGTGGTCCAAGGATATATCTCTTTAATAACTTATTTAGCCAACACCGTTCGCGAAACACAAAAGGCATTTTTCGTGAATTGGATCGTGTATTGATTTGACTTTTCGGTAGCGTAAATGACCTCAAAAGGACTGGCATTCTAATAGATGTTGTCTTTTGTGTGTAGATTTTGTAACTGTAGATAAAATGTTTACTTTCATGCCGCATCACTCTCGTAAACGTGTTTTTGGTAACCTCTCACTGTTTAAAGTACATATTAGTGTGTTATTACGAGAACTGTTTATTTGGTTGCGAGTTCTCTGCTAGCTAAGGCCTTTAGCATTGCAAAAACATAATTTTCCGCTTATAATGATGGCAGCAGGAGTTTTTCAATTTTTTCAGGTTATCAACTGGAGCGAAAGAGCAGTTTAAAACTTTTTTATCAGATTGCTAAAGGAAATTTTTCCGCCCACATTAGAAAAATCATACCCCCGAATTTGAATATGGAGACATACAAACTGATTATAGTTCTATATAGCCTATTAATTCACCTATCTTTTGTCTATTATCACATATTCATAGGATTTATAAAAAAAAATCGTTAACTTAAAACCATTTTAAAGAACCTAGAGAATATTTGCCATATATTGGCAACAAAGCAATCCGTGGTTTTGGAAATAGGGTCTTATTGTGGCAAAAAGCGCTCGAGTGGTTAAGTGGGAAAGTTTGCGTTTTTTTTAATAAAGAAATTTAGCCATATTGCAAATTCTAAGAAATTTGATATGAATTTTTAATTTACGAATAATTTAATGAGTTAAACCTTGAGTTATAATATTTAATTATTGAAAACAATATACGCGACTCAAGCAAAAATATAAAACAGAAAAAAATAATAAATACAATATATATTATAAGTAATAATTATTAGCCTGAAACACTCATCTATATTGATAAAATCTCCCGAGAAAAGATACATGTCGCCGACGGAACTCGAACCCGCACCCCTCAGGTATCAATCAGGAATCTTGTATCTTTTCTCGGGAGATTTTGCAATATGGATGAGTGTTTCAGGCTAATAATTATTGCTTATATTATTTGTTACCCTTCTTGTCTTAAACATTAGTTTATCAATTTAAAAAAATAATCAATACAATATATGTTGCACGTTATAATGAACGTTGATATGTTTATTCAAACTATCTAGATTGCATTTAGTTCAGGAAGAATCTTTCAATCATACATAAAGATTGCAGTAAAAATATGCGATATGAAAATGTAGATAGTTCAAATCGACATTTCAAAGCTCTATTGAAACCAGATAAAAGTTTTAAGCTGACCTAATATTTTTGAACGAAAAAGATCGGTGTTCAAAATTTAAGAGTTTTTGCTGTCAGGATATCACACAAAACAGATGTTCTACTTGTTAGTACAGATGTTAAAATTGTTGTTCGTGCAAATAAAAGTTTAATAAAGCCCTTACAAAAGTTATGAGTGGTAAGTACCAATTAAAAAAAATCAGTCTTGACGTGGGAACTCCTCGCAGTGTGATAAATTTGTCAAAAACCGTAATGATATTATTTTATTTAATAAATAAAGAAAATAGATATATTTTTCTATTAGACAGTCATCTTGTTTATTCCAATTCAATGTACATCTATATGTTTTGTGTTTATGCAAGTTAATTTTTATCATGAGTTATTGTTAGTATATCTGAATAACGTCAGCCGCTAATTGAACATTAACGAATAAAGAATCGTGTTCATCATAACCTTAGGAAATATTTGCAACACGTCAATAAACATGGGAACATTCTTTTTTTCATGAGTCGTTACGAGAAATACCATTCATTTATATAAATATAGATAGACCTTGACTGAGGGTAATGATAATGACGGTAGAGTCAAATGGAGGCAAAGTATGAACATTATTGGATATTTTTGAACCTTCTTGGACACTCTTGGAATCGCTTGGAGTTTCTTGGACATTCTTGGACCATCTTGAACATTCTTTGACATTTTCAGAAACGCTTCAAATCTCTTGAACATTCTTGGACATTCTAAGACATTCTTAAAAACTCTTGATCAATCTTGTACAATTTTTGACATCCTTGGACATTCTTTGACGTTTTTGTACACTATTGGAATATTCTTGAAGATTCATGGGTATTCTTGATCGTAATTACTTTAATGTGTAAACTAATCTCCTGCCAATTAATGATTGGCTAAATTTAATTTACAAAAAGAATTGCATGACAAATTTTACAGTATATATTATTTATATATATCTACCTACCATCTATTAAACAATGTATATGTCTTAACTGCGAAATACTCATAACCTATAAAAACTATTCTAGTGCTCTTACCCAAAGATATACGATATACCCTTTAGGCATATTCATACCTGTACAAATATAATTTATATCGTACGTGTAATTCCTTTATTTTTACAAACGTGTACAGTAAAAAAAATAGTATGTGATATCAAAGGAATGGAACCTACATTGGTGCTATCTGTGTGCCGGCAATGCAAATTAAATATAAAATTAAATTAATCAAATCAAACAGGTATGGCAGATAATAATAACAATAAAAGGAAATTAATGCTCGAATAATAAATGCACAAGTATCAATAAACAAATTAACAGTTGTTTATAGACTTAACGGAAGTAAATATTGATTGATTTATAAAGTTTGCTTAGTTAATTTATATGAAAACAATTTGGTATTCAAATTTACTCCATTAATTAACAATGGAAAGCCTTTTCTTTATCAGAAAAAAAAAACTATTAAAAGAGGCAGTCTTGTTTAATCGAACAACCTTCCTTTATAAAGACATGCGTGTGGTCGATTTGGTAATAAAAATCATAAAACATGTTCGTGTACATAAATATAAAAATAATGTATACATGCATTCAAAGGTAATTATTGTTAAAAACTGCCTGTAAAAATCATTCAAGCAGATATTTTCATGTTAGAAGTTTTTGTGGCAGATAGTCATGCGGTAAACCTTAACACTAGGAAGACATGTAATAATATTACATGTAATTATTAAACAAGGAAGAAAATGCATGTAATGAAATTATACAGAACTGGGTTGAAGGATACTGCATCAGAAATTATCCTTCACTTAGGACAGTCTGTTTCAACGCTTGCTACAGTTAAAGTTAGACCAAAAGCAGTTACTAAAGTTAAATTTCACCAAAATGCGTTTTTCAATCAACTTAACTGCTTGTGTTACGTTACTTTAAACTTTTGTTTTTATTTTCCGAGAACAGACATTTACCTATATAGTTACCCCGCCATATTGGCATATTTGACAGTTCTGTTCAGCTCTGTTGGAGGAAGCTACGAAATTTCGCGCTTCAAAATCGGTTACTAATCATGATTAATATTATAGAAGATGATGATGTGTACATTCAATGGGTATTACATTACACCCTTGTGATAGACAATCATTCAGAATATAGGTAAACACGGTATTTACTGCATTTATAGTATTATGTATACCATCTACATGTGAATTGGTAAGGGGCCGCCTGTTTCAACGCTAGCCACGAAATTTCGCGCTTATAAATCGATTACTAATCACGATAAATATTATAGAAGATGATGATGGTGACGATGAATCTCTTCATCCAATATGTCTTGCTGTGAAATTAAAAAAATATCGACCCCGCGTCAATAATATGGTTATTTGGGAAGATCTCGAATTTTTGGCGTACATCTCAGTGTACTACTTCGTTTAGTAGCGTTATTGTTGTGCTTATTATTCGCATATATGTTTTTCCTTTTTTTAAAGTTTTTTTTTAAAAGAAATCTCTTCCTTTTGACTTGAACAAGTATGTGCAATATAGTATACAGTACATTATAATATTTCCGGCAAGTGAAAGATTATTTATGAGGACATTTTACGATAGATTTCCGCAAATTTAACTATTACTTATCTAAATATCAATATTTTGCACTTCGATGGTTAATATACATAACACAACTATATCCTATCGCAAAAACCTAGCAGAACTGAAAGAAGGCAATATTTTTAGAATGAGTTAGTATTGCATTACAACCGGTTAGAATTTTTTGACCTAGTTGTCTAGGAACTTGAAAAAGTCGCTTTTGAATGTTTCGGATTAAATTCATGAAATTAGATACATGTTTTCTACGCACCGTTGTATTAAAACATAAATAAAACAAAACAAAACATAAATAAAAGAAAATCTTATTTACATACATATTTATGACAATATCTAAGCACGAAGAATAAGTTATTTCTTACCTTCTTAAAAATTGCCATTTCCAGTCAATTTTTGACCAACACCTTGTCAACAAGTTAGCGTTTTTAACTGTAAAAAATGACGAAACACATTTCCATCATCCGGGAGTGTCAGAATCATTATTTACAAAAGCGTGCGTCAACAATCGACAATCATTATTCATCACATTCCTCCAATTTCCTGCCATAATGTGCAATGCGCATACCTTCAATATTACTTCTCTTTCAAAGAATCACTCAACACACTTGCGGAAACAAATATCCAAACAAAAGAGAAAATACCTTTCTTTCGCCATGGAAATTCTCATTCCCATAAAACCTACTGTTTCAATGAACATGGTGCCTTAAATCAGAGCCTTTTACCATTGTAACAATCGTGGCTATGGGAGACTTTGACAATGCCACAGTTAGTAATGTTGTACGCGGGTTATGTGATTTCGTTTGAACTAAGATTTTCGAAAAGTGATAGAATATTGCGCGATAAAACAATGTTGCCATATTTAATTAAGTTTACGTTGATTTTTGTACGGTGTTATTTAGAAACCTTTATAACTGTTGATGTAATTAAAAATGATGTTAATATATCACATAAAAAATCTAACTAATCCTAACGGAATTAAACTAATTCAGTTACCACAACGCCAGTTCTTCACAGGGATTTCTGGTAATATTCGAATTATTGACATTTTTTTTTATTAGTTCAAAAAAGGTTTATAAATTACAAATGAATTTTATATTTTAATTAATGACATAATATATGTATTTGATGTACCCCCATAAATAAGCAGGACTTGTGTGTATAACATGACCCAACATAAGTTTTTGATTCAGAGTCAAAGAATTGCAAACAAAATAAGAAAAACCATGTACTTTTTTAGCACAGGTTTGTCAGAATTTGCCCAACAATTAATTGATACTAACCGCACGTTTTATATAAATACAGGAGTCCAAATAAACCATAAAAATAGAATAGAAATACGCCTTAATAATTGCCAAATTTTAAACGAACAGCTAGAATTAACCAACAGTCCGATTTTAAAGTTGTTCCCTTTCTCATTACCCTTCATTTACCCCTCATTCTACTCCTCCTCCTACCCCTTCACCAAGCAGCCTGTTGTTCTCTCCCTCTTCTATATGCTTTCTCTTTCTATCATGTTTACCTGATATTCTTTATCTGTGCTCTGATTTAGTTTAAATATTATTATCCTGAAGAAGGTTGAGTTCAACGGAAACCGGTCGACGAATATAAATAAAAATAAAGTGGTTTAAAACAAAATATTTGTTTCATTTTGTACCTATGTATATTACATATTTTTGTAGAATAATTTACCGTTCACGACTATACATGGTGTCCGAAAAATCTTAGTACAAGGGAAAAACTGGTTAATCTACATCACGTAGAGAAATTGAAATTGTAACTTAGTAGAAACAAAAATATACGCTGTTTCTTGTCACTTGTTGATATTTTATTACTACAATTATGGTTAGACCAATATTTTTTTGTCAACGTTCGATTGCTAAAACTTGTTATTTTTCCATCTATGACTAGAAACACGTATTCCAATATTTTTACCTTTTCGTTTTATTCGACCATGAAGCCCTCGATTTAAAAGTAATAATTCGTGAAAGTGAAAGTATTTTTAGTTCGACCGGTACCTACCTAGCTAATATTTGCTTCTGATTGCAAACTTGGAAGCCAGGGTATATGTAGGTAGGTAATGTGTGGTAAAAAAAAATCACGACTATTTTGAAATAATAAAAATCTATTATTTCTGAAAATCTTAGGCGTTTTATGTAGATACGTTCTTATTAGAGACAGTCATCACATGCTACATAAGCAAATATTATATATATATTTAAATCTAACGTTAGTAAGTAAGGAGAAAAGAATCTTACTCACCGCTCTTACCTTCTGGTTTCCCAGAACCTTCTCTCCTTTCTTTCCTTAAAAAAAACCCTACACATCTCCTATGATAACATATGCCCTGAGAGGAATTATTTTACTCAAGTCCTGCAGTGAAGAGCTATTTAAATAAAAATCAATAATCTTTGTCCCAACTCAATTCTCGACAAATTTTTCGAATCTCCATCGTCATTTATGAATGATTAATTTATTTGTTGGTAATTTAAATAAAGCGCACTCACAAATCTCCCGTATTAAACATGTCATTTGGACCGACCCTAAAGATAAAAGTAGTAGAATGTTTGCCAATCATTTGGTTATGTACTGTTATTTTCTAAAATTAAAATAAATAAACAAAAAAAGTCATGAAAATTATAAGATCTTTGCAACATCTTGTAGGCCGCAGTCCCCCCGGCGGGTCCGGATGTTTGAAGCGATTTTGCCCCTTATGTATAATGAAATTATATGAAGAAAAATATCAGAATCGCTTGGGCCATTCTCGTTCTTGACATTACGAATTACGGGATAACATTTAGCCACTCCAAATAATTCATATTAATTGCTAAAGACGCGCCGGGAACCAAAGATGAAGGACAAAATGGCTGCCGCTTGATAATATGAACGCTGTCATATTCGAAGTCTATATTTATTCATTGTTTTTTTTTTAATATAAAACCACTGTGAAAAGCACAGATTTGATCTACATTATTTTGATGTAATTTTTGTAATATATCATAAAAGAAATGTTATAAAAATTAAATTCGTAAGAAAGGCGAGAACTGTCAAATATTTTACGTTGTATTGAAAAAAAAAATGTTTGTATGCTGTCTTTCAACAAGTTAAACCCAGATACGTTTTTAGATTTTCACGGCCAAAAGCATTTTCGTTGTTTGTTTTTGGGGTGTTATGCCGTGTTGTGCTACCTCCTTCTTTAGCCGACGTTTCGGACAGCGTTGCAGTGTCCATCATCAGGGATCTGCCCTGATGATGGACACTGCAACGCTGTCCGAAACGTCGGCTAAAGAAGGAGGTAGCACAACACGGCATAACACCCCAAAAACAAACAACGAAAAAAGTTAAACCCAATTCATAATAACGCTTAATATTTAAAAAAAAAATTAGCTCAAAGTAGCTCTAAATCAGGTACTATTTATTTGTATTCATAGTTTCTATTTATATTCTATATTTATAGTTATTGTTTTTATATTTCAGCATAAGTTGTTCAAGACATGAGCGCGATGTATACTCGTATTGTCGTATAATATATTTTGTACTGAAAACATGTTTTAAATTAGTGAAAATAATCATGCTTATATCTATATGTATTATAAGTTCTCACTTCTCAACACATTTCTATATCTTTATATTGTAAATCTTATTGTTATTCCTCTATCTTGATATCAGATACCTTGTTTACACTTTTCAACACTCCCAACTTACCTACTTATCTCATACTCTGTAATTCTGAATATATTATTTGTTACCAGGTTAATTCGGTAAATCCGAATAGCACATATGCTAACAGATTACTTTTTTGCATAGTCCAAAAAAAAATGTATGTATGTTTTTTATATATTTCTTCATAACACAACTCAATTTCAAAGAAAAATGAATCTTCTTGTTTTTATCTTTGTTTTTGTTTGCAATTATGTACTTAAGGAATAATATGAACTAAACCTGTCAATTTGTCTGTCCTGGAACGGGAAACTTTCCTAGTTGGACAGGCAAAGCTTCCTAATGTGTAACTTGTACTTTCTTTTGTATCTATCTATAAATAAATAAATAAATAATATCTAGTTTTTGCTAAGCCACCCAATATTATTTAAATATAATCATAACTCAAGGAAGTGGACACTTTTCAAATAGCGGAAATGCATTACTTTGCAGTGTCACCTTTTATAAACACACAAAACAATGACTGGCGACAAAACTCATTCATCGTTCCGTTTATAACGGAAGTAGATATTGTGCAGAACGGATAAGTTAATATTATATTTATGGATTGTATCGTTTTGCTGTCTCAGAATAAGAAATGATTTTGCACAACAGTGATGCAAAAGAGATATCAGTAGATTTGTAATACTTTAAAAAGGAAAGAACAAAAGAAGAAAAAAGAATTATTATTTTTAAAAAAAATCTAATTTTTTTGTTTATTTATTTTCGGGAAATCGACAGTTTACATTTATACAGTTTATTTATTAAGTAAAATAGCCGAAATAAGACCAATTATGGATTAAAAAGAGTGGATGTTATAAAAGTTACCTCGATTCATCTAGACTTTTAGGTATTCCTACTGAAATATAATATATCTAATAGGATCCACCAAATATTTACCATGTTACTTTATGAAACTCGGCCCTTCAATTAGTAAAATACATATTTAACGACATATAAGGAGATGAAGGTAGCAAAGAGGTAAAAGACGGCTAAAGACACTTCTAGCAAGGTTTTGATTTAAAAAATCTCAGCCTTTCATCAAAGCAATATGGTATAATGTGCTTGATAGCCAATTATGTCGTGTACTGTTTTTATAATGATATGTTTTTGTATTCTGAGGGAAATGAACCAGTAACCTACAAAGTCAAATGCATGAATCATTGCAACATGTAAGAATAAAATTCAATACATTTTTTTGCACGAATAATGTTGTCACCAACAAATAGTCTTGCAGTTACATTCCGACCAACGCGTTTATTTGCTCGCTTGCTGACCTCAAAGTAATACTTTGTTAAAAAACTGTAACTTCATGCACAAAGAAAAACTGATGTCACAATCAGAATCACAAACATAACGTAAGCATTCAAAAATATACAAAGAAATAGGAATCCATTATCAAAACATCTTTGTAGAACGGTAGACTTCGCGTAATGTAGATTAAGCAACGAAAGAAACGTTCAATGCACTCTGACGGAATAAAAATGTACCATAGTAGAAGGTTACCATCTTGACAGTATCGAACAAATACAAATAAATTTATAGACAGGACTTCGTTAAGCTCAATCAACATTTGTGTAAAGCATCAAAATGGTGAATTCAGCCGATATGAAAAGTGTAGTTTTTTTTTTGCTTAAATTTTCTAGGCCAGTGCAACTAACTACTTTTGAATAATGAAATTTGGAACTTTGTGATAACTGTTTCCATACCAAAAAATAAGTCAAAAAGTTAAATGCTTTACTAAATACAACAGTAAAGAACAATAAAGAAAGAAAAATCTGAATACTTGGAAGAAGCCGGATAGTTACCTGATAATATACATATATATATATATTTTATAATAGCTTCACACAGGAGGCCATGAAGAAAATAACTCCCCTCAGGGCCTATGTCATCTTTGGGGATGCTGTGTGGAGGGGTATTTTTATTAAGGAAGGGGAGGAAGTTCTGGGAAGGAAAACGGTATTAGGGGTTGGTAGGAACCTGGGGTCAGTGTGTCCAGGAGTGACGGACGAATTCCATCCCTCCCACTAAGGTGCAAGGTGATGTTCCGAGAGAGTCCTGCTGGAAAAGCCAAGAGGCCTCCCTCAACCATACTCTCCCTATCTGGCATGCCACGCAATTGGTGGGCAGACGCATCCGCCGCCAAGATTCGCCCAAACCTCACTCCATTAACCCGGTTACTCCTGCAAACTTAGCGAACCACTTGGGGTGACCTATGGCAGAGGCGTTGGTTATCCAATAAATGGTTCTCATACCCGCCTACCAAATTATAATTAATATAAAGTAGCACTATCTCTAGATTAGTGAGCTCTGGCATCGTGAAATTTGCACGGTGTACCTACATTTTCAAGGCTAGTAGGTACACTCATTTTCAGCTCCGTCGACCTTACACGGAATCCGGAAATCGAAGGATCAAATCACACCGCGATGAAATAAATTTGCTGTGTTTCACAAATAGATAAAATAAATTATATATAGGATATTTGTGGCACATTCCATAGCAGAAAATACTCTCATTAGTGTCCTACTGAAAGACAAAATTAAAATATTGCGTGTAATAGCTTTAGCCGTGTTTGGTGACCAGATATAAATTGTCATTAACTACTCCTTATCCTCTCTACTTTCTTCGGCCTCAAAACATTGGGGACACCTTTTTCAGACGGTTGTGAGCAATTGGAACTCCTGGTATATATGTATGTAGATAAAAAATGATTTCAATATAATTCGCATATAAGCCATGGAATTCGAAAAGATCCATAAAGCCAATTAAAAAAAAGGGACACTGGCCATGATTCTGTTTAACTACAATGAACCCAAAATCAAAATTAAAAAAAAATATATTTTGAAAAGAAATGAAAAAAAAACTTTCCAAAGCACCTGGTGTTATACCAGTTCAATGGTAAGTATATCCCTATGACGTAAGTCCATTGAAAACATAATAAAATGCTTTGAATGACAAGAAACACATTTCAAAACCTATAAACACGGGGCTTCTAGTTTCGTCACGCCATATGAATATTCATAATATTTCTTATATCATTATATAGGAATACTTTCGCATCGTAGACAAGTGGCCAAAGTTATGTACCGCCAGTATACTGTCGGCAGCGTGTCGCAAAGTAATACAGGTCGCGGTTAGTAGAAATGCATGATATAGCTATAGCAGTAATTTTATTAGTTGAATCTAAGTCACCCAGGCGTAACATTGATTTCTACAGAAAGTTGTATAACCTAACCTAACCTCATTGTTGATAGTGATATTCAAAGTAAGCATGACGTAGGGATATTCAATCAAATGTTTTATTAAACAGAATAAAGTTAAAAATATTTTTTCGGATAACTCAACAAAGTGGCACTTCATCACTCCTTTGAAAAGTAATAAAACATTAGGGTTTCACAGGTTTCGTTAAGTTAGGTTCGGTTAGGTTAGGTTAAGTTAGGACAGGTTAGATTAAGTTAGGTTAGGTTATGGGATATTTTTAATGACTTTCCAAAGGGGTGTTAAAATGCCAAGTTGTAGAGTTGTCATGGAAACGAAAAAAGTTGTCTAAGATACTTGAAAAATTCAAAACTTTTTTCTTGCTATTATAATTTTTTCTTTTAAATATATTGTTATTGGTATTATTTCATAGAAATGAATTACTAGAAAAACCCCGATCCACGGTTCGCGAGAGACCGGTTGGAAAGGTCAAAAGGTATCCCTCAACCAGTCTCTCCGTATTCGGCTTGCCGCGCAGTAGGTGGGCAAACACATCCGCATAACCTAGACCTAGACAACCCTCACCTTAATAATTTACGGCAGACCTATGGCAGGGGTATTGGTTATCCTATAATTGGTTATTGGGGCGGCAGTTCCCTTCTCCTAAATTTAATAGTACTGATTGGAATAATGGAGAGACAGCATTTAATTAGTTACTTTTTCTATAAACTAAAAAGGTTTCTGTGTCAAAAAATTCTACCGATACTTCCTATTTATATTTACAGCTGATTTTTAGCAATCTGATATAAGGCAATACGTACCAATGCACATTTCACTTCGGTATAATCTAGATTCAATAACTAGGCTAGATTTACGAATGCACGTTCTACGACAGGTAACTACTTAGATAGCAGATAGATGAAAAGATATAATATTATGTAATTTTATTGAAGCAGTTCGATTTTCTTGGACGAGATGTATTAGAATTTGCAGATTGAAATTTAGTGGTGCATTTTTTTTACATAATTACAGTTTTGAAATGTGTGATTCAAATAATGCTTTTGTTCATAATTTCTATTCTAATAACCAATTATTTGTAACCAATCACTATTAAATTAGTATAATTCAATACAGCTATCATTATTAAATGTTTGAAAACTTTACAAATGGTAAGTATGTATATGTATTATTTAGGTGACAAAATTGTTCATTTGCGTAGGTCGTTATTACAAGAAACGGTGCAAAATAGATTCAAAGAGACATGTTCAGAAATAATTCAGATCAAATAGTAAAATAATTAGATCGAATAGAAAAGTTAGGATGGTGTTTAATGGATTTTAAATTACAGAACCTGTCCAGTTTACATTTGTAGAATATTAAATAAAAACATCTAAACGCACTATGAATAATACTTTATTAGAGAAATAAAGTAGATTTTTAGTAACAACAATGTAATTATGTAATTAATTATCAATGTAATTAATGATTTTTAGTTACAACAATGTAATTACAACCCGGCTTTGCCCAAGTTTCAATATTTTTAAAGTTTTTATAAAACATATTTTTCAAAAGTTTGAATCAACATTTTGGAATCATTTTTTTTCAGATGAACTGATATTCAATGAGCTTGATATGAATGTAGGAAACTGAAACAGAAACATAAGTTGTAAGCTGCGTTAACCTAGATATTTTAGACTGAAAAATATATATGCCAATCTAATGGACCGAAGCTAACAAAGATCCAAATGCTCCCAACCGTCTTGAGCCAGTTAGACTATGGCATCCCCGATCGGGATATGTAGTATGGCTAAAGGTTGTGCGGAGGGGAAGGAGATGGGGCAGAGGAATGTGGGGAAGTCCCTTGCTACTTAGATCTGGTTATCAAAGGCAGATAAAGCGTTTCAAGCAGCGTTTCTATTCTAGGTGGTCTTTCACTAGGGCGATACTGAAAGTATTTATTACACTAGAGCGTGCCGCAAATGTAATATAAGTGTTTTATATAAATAAATAAAACATTGTGAAATAACACATTATTTATTATATTTTAATTAATGAAGATAATATTAGCGAAAGTCAATCGAAAATCCGAAACAGAAAAATCAGAAAAAGATATGGATACATCTGGGACTCGAACCCAGGTCCTCCGGCAATCCGGGCCGACGCGCTATCCAACTGCGCCAACGTATCCCTATCCGCTTCGGTCATTTTTAACTGTATCATACTTCGACTGAGAACCACCAACATTATTTTCATTTTTCTTATCGCATATTTTTATTGGCTGCTACCTTTATGTGTGATTGCAAGATTCAACTCGAACTAAATGCCCTCTAGATAGTGTCAGGATAAATTTTATCACTTTTTATTAATATGCGACATCTATTGACTTTATCTGCAAGTCTAGGATGAAATATTTTTATTTTTATTTTTAACTTTTTAACTTAAAGAGTTAAACCTCAAATTATAATATTTTAATAAATTTTACTTTAAGGATAAATTTTATCACTTTTTATTAATATGCGACATCTATTGACTTTATCTGCAAGTCTAGGATGAAATATTTTTATTTTTATTTTTAACTTTTTAACTTAAAGAGTTAAACCTCAAATTATAATATTTTAATTAATGCAATAGATGTCAAGATAAAGTCAATAGATGTCGCATATTAATAAAAAGTGATAAAATTTATCCTGACACTATCTAGAGGGCATTTAGTTCGAGTTGAATCTTGCAATCACACATAAAGGTAGCAGCCAATAAAAATATGCGATAAGAAAAATGAAAATAATGTTGGTGGTTCTCAGTCGAAGTATGATACAGTTAAAAATGACCGAAGCGGATAGGGATACGTTGGCGCAGTTGGATAGCGCGTCGGCCCGGATTGCCGGAGGACCTGGGTTCGAGTCCCAGATGTATCCATATCTTTTTCTGATTTTTCTGTTTCGGATTTTCGATTGACTTTCGCTAATATTATCTTCATTAATTAAAATATTATAATTTGAGGTTTAACTCTTTAAGTTAAAAAGTTAAAAATAAAAATAAAAACATTATTTATTGTTTTTGTGTTTAATTCGTAGAACTACAATTGATTAAAAAATTTTTAATTATGTTATTATTAAGTTCTGCAAGTGTTTTGGTTTTTTTATTATTGTGTCAGCTGTTTCAGCTTACAAAGCCATTTTCAAAATGTAAAAAAAAAGAAGAAAATATATTACACTATATTTTAATAGTAACCTTTAAATATTTTGTCTATGAAATTAATATAAATGTGCGACCGAAATCATTTTATTTTTCTGTCTTTTCACAGAATTTGAACAATTTATCAAATTTAAAAGTTAATATTCAAGATCATTGAAAGTTCTATTCAAGTTCTGTTACTATTTCAATTTTATGAAGCGATTGGCTTATAATGATGTAATTACAGAACTTGAGTTGAACTTTTACAAAACTCGAAAATTAACATTGAAATTTGATGAATTTTTCACATTCTGTGTAACAACGTATTATCTTGTTCTTTAATAATATTTATCACAAAATAGTTAACAAAATATTACTGAGACGTGATTGATTGTTTTTGTGTTTAATTCATAAAACTTCATTTAATTTAAATTAAATGTAACAATACTGTTATTAAGTTCTGTTAGCATTTTAGTTTTTTTTTAAATTATTGTGACAGCTGTTCGGCTAAGAAGGAAAATTGAAAATTGTCTTGTAAGACGAAATAGCTGTCACAATCATAAAAAACTAAAATACTTGCAGAACTTAATAAAAACATTATTAAATTTAATTGAAATTAAATTTTAAAAAAAAATAAAACCTTTAAAAATTAACCTTACCTATTGGCCGTGAGAATTTTATTTGTAATTTCACTTATTTCAATGAATTGATTTTAAGATCAGTATTTTGATTTATGCATAACAACCCATTGTTACCAACCATTAAAAAGATGTCTACCAACTCAGGTTTGAACAAATTCTAAAATATCATTGTAGCGACGAATAAGCAATGAATAATGCTATTCCCCGACCTATTGCGATATCGGAGTCGTCAAATTAAATTCTACTTACTAACAACATATTTATCAAACTAAATAGACTTGTCTTAATATACAGGTGTAAGTACGTACGAGAAGGATTTTAACCAGAGATTCCTGAGCATATATGGAGTACAAGAAAGTTCTTATCATGTGACCCGTAAGGTTATCACGTGGTCTCAGAGATAGAGAGCTCTTACATATCTACATTATCGACAATCGTCCTCTTCTTTGAGAATTGTGTGTATTGGTGTAAACGTAAACACTTTTTACAGTGATGTTTTTTTTTAATAGAAAATACCTCACAAGAGTCCCAACTGCTTGCGTCTGGAAGCAGTGACACTATAGCATCCCCAATTGGGGTATGTTGTGAGGCTGAAGGTAAGTGGGGAAGGGAAGGAGATGGGGAAGAGGAAAGTGAGGAAGTAACTGGCAATAAATACGGCTAAAGCCATTTCAAGCAACGTTTCAATTCTGAATGGTGGTCTTACACCAGGGCAATATTATGAGTGTCTACCACTCTGGAACGTGCCGCAAATATGGTATATATTATTTTAATGAATTAATTGTGAAATAACACAAATTAATCAAATAAAATTTATTTGCGCATGCCGGGTTCGAACCCGCGACCTTCGAAATGGGAGTATCTACCCCAAAGCCTTGCCTCTGGACTACGCCGGCCATCAATGCGAAAAGCCATTGAGAAACAGTATTTTATCTTACTTATGTACATGTTATTTACTTGAATACCGTACAAGAGTCTCACCTGTTTCTGACTGTCTGAGTACAGTGAGACTAGAATATCTCGAATCACGGTATGTTGTGAGTCTGAATGGAGTGGAGAAAAGAAGGAGATGGGAATGAAGAAGGCTGACTATTCAGATCTGGTCACCTAACACCGCTAAAGCCATTTCAAGCAACGTTTCAATTCTGAATGGTGGTCTATAATGATTTAATTGCGAAAAAACACCAAGCATTTACAGAAAATTACCGGAACCGCGACCCACAGATTCGCAGTCGTGAGATTTATCTCTCGACCACGAAGGTCATCATAGGCATGTGCAGATTTTTGTGGGTTGTTCGAATTTTAAAACATATTCGAAAAGTTTCAGTGACTGATTTTTATTGTACCACACCGAACTTCCTGAATCAATAATTGATTTTATAGACCCAAATATCAAGTATGCTGCATGCAAGCAATGCATCTCTGTGAACACTATATATGTTTGTGTCATCTCTGGCTATGAAACCTATAACTTTATATTCTACGATCACAACTAGAGTCGCGGTTAAGTGGAGGAACAGTATCTACCTGTTTTCCGGTCAGTTCTAGAGCGCGTGCCACTTTGAATTTTTATGGATAATTATTACAGTAGGAACCCGACACACACTCTCTCTCTGTCAAGGTGAACTGACTGCAATGAATATCTGTTCGTCTGACCAATGTTTAACTTATAAATGATTGTCCCACGAATACCTGTTGCTGATATCGTCTTACTATATATCGAAATCGTTGGTTACATCGAAATCGTTCGTTACATCGAAATCGTTCATTACGTCGAAATCGTTCGATATATCTTCTTACTTTATATCGAAATCGTTCGTCATATCGAGATCGTTCATTGTATCGAAATCATTCGTTATATCGTCTTACTTTATATCGAAATAGTTTGTTACATCGAAATCGTTCATTGTATCGAAATCGTTCGTTAAATCAAAGTCGTTTATTGTATTGAAATCGTTCGTTATTTTGACAAAAAAAGGGGCTACCTAGAAAGTTTTCTGGGATATTGAAAATTGCCAATATTATAGATTTCGATGTGTTTTTTCCGAATTTAAACATTACCACATTGTATATTTGCCTCTTGCGCCGCCATTTTAATAAAATTGCGCCTAATTGGAGTTTTTTGACAATATCTCCATTCCGACTTATCTTACGATAAAAACATGTATGTACAAAATAAACAAAATAAAATATTATACAATTTATGCATGGACAACTTTTTTGTAAAATCAATGGTTTTGGCGTACGAGGACCACAAAGCATACTTCAATATGCGATTTGACCAAAAAACTCATTTCCACACCTCCTTGAGGTTAATGGAGCGTTTTTTTTTTATCGTGGTGTCTGTCCCCTGTAGGCCTAATCCACGTGTTACGCACAATCTCTTTCGCTTTGCTGTTCCTGATGGACCAGGGGTTGCAAGTTCGTATTTGGTATCGATCGAGACTTCACAGACCGAAATTTCATCCGCAACATCTGCGATGGGATTATCACAATCCTCTTCGTTTTCGATTCATACGTTTGCTCGAACATAGCCTCCGTTTATTCCTTTTTATTGCTTTCACGTGATGGAACTTGCAAATTATTAGAAGCACCACTACCACTTGCGAATACAACAGAGATTTTTAACAGCAAAGCGAAGAAGATTGCGCTAAATTCCGAAATTGTGCATTACATGTGGATTAGGCCTACAGGGGACAGATAAGGTGGTGTGGAAATGAGTTTTTTTTTTTAGCCAAATCGCATATTAAAATATACTCTGCGGTGCTCGTTCGCCAAAACTATTGATTTTAGAAAAAAATTGGTAACGCGTAAATTGTTGAAAATTTTTTCTAGTTTATTTTGTAAACACATGTTTTCATCGTAAAATGAGTCCGAAAGGATATATTGTCAAAAAACTGTTATTAGTCGCCATTTTTCCAAAATTGCGCCGCGAGCGGCAAAGATACTACTAAGTGGCAAAGTTGAAATTCGGTAAGAGCACAAGTCGAAATATACAATATTAACAATTTTCAAAACTCCCGGAAAACTTTCCAGGTAAAACTACCAAATAACTGGACTAGAAGCTAAAAAAATATATTGTAAAAATGAGGGGTAACCACGTGTTAAAAAATTATTATTATAATAAATTATAATATTAATTTAAAGGAAAAATACGAAAAAAAAATTGGTAAACCTCGGCTAAAACAAATAATTATTTTTAAATCTTTACAAACAGATTTGTAGTATAATTTGGGAATTTAATAATATCTTTAATGATAATTCACGATGAAATCACTAAATATAATCGATCGGCACCAAAATCTCACCAACTCGTATGTTCACAAATACAATGTTTTATTTACATAGATTTCAATTTACTTTTACTTAATGTATTATCTGAAATTGGCAACTTCCTCATTTGCAATATTTTCACTCTTAAACAATAGTAATAATTTCACTAAAATTGCTAAATGACTTTTATGAGAAGAAGCATTAGGTATTTATTAGTTTCTCTTTTTAACAGACTATTTACCAGAGAAACCAACCAAGAGTCATCGTCTTTATTTGAATTGTAGAGATTAGAGAATTGCACAACGAATTACATGACTTAATATAATTTTCCATGACTTAATACATTGCATTACAAAATACATTCTAGTCAAAGTTGTGTGCAACAAAAACATAAATATAATGTAGATATTCCACAACCGTTGTTCAAATATTAATTGTTCAGTCTTGCGTATAAAGTCGTAACGCTCCAAGTTAAGTTATTATATGTATGTTAATATTGTCGCGTGCTGTGAATGAAGCCTTGCGATGCTCCGGTGGCTTTATTCTGTCAACTCAAGCAGATGATTCTATTGAAAATGATTGATGGCACGACACGCTAAATGTAATTGGTTCGTCAGATATTCAAATAATTGGTTAGTCAGTGTCAAACTTGTGTTACTTGTGATTCGAATAGAACATTCTATTGAATGTTATTGATGGCACGACACGCAAAATATAATTGGTTCGTCAGATATTGAAATAATTAGTCAGTCGGTGTTAAACATTTGTTACTTGTGATTCGAGTAGAAGATTCTATTGAATGTTATTGATGGCACGATACGCTAAATATAATTGGTTAGTCAGATATTCAAATGGTTGGTTTGTCAGATGAAGTAATTGGTTGAGGATAGATTGTAAAATATTTGTTACTTGGGATACCGTAGAAGATTCTATTGAATGTTATTGATGACACGACACGCTCAACATAACTGGTTTGTCAGATATTCAAATAATAATTACAATTTAATAAAAAAAAATATAAGAAAAACTCTCTTTTTAACTATTGAAGGTTATTCCCATCAATGTAATGAACAAGACACAGAAAAATAATAAAAGATAACGGTCACGGATAACTGGGACTCGAACCCAGATCTCTCGCTTACCGGGACGTGCGCTCTAACCAATTCAGCCATTGCCAAATATTATAAAATCACCGTAATTGTCAAAGTCATACTTAAAATTTCAGAATTAACAATATTAATAATAACAAGTGTTCAAGGAACTTATTTGTTACCAGATAGTGTCTCTGATAAAAAAAAATCGATTTTATTTATATAATATCTACACCTATTGATTTTCTATAAAAGTATAAATGAATATTCAATTTTTTTAAAGATAAAATCTCTTTTTAACTTTTATTCCTATCAATGTAATATATTATTATCATTGAAGAAGAAGAAAACAATAATAATCTAAATTAAAATATGAAAATGAACAAGACACAGAAAAAAAAAATGGTTCCCTGTTGCGACCGTTACCTTTTATTATTTTTCAGTGTCTTGTTCATTTTCATATTTTAATTTAGATTATTATTGTTATCTTCTTCTTCAATGACACAATTTAATTATTTTAGGCAAAAAACTTTTTGCAAAATGTGCTTTATAATATTAAGAAGAATTATTTGTTAACGCCCGGACACACGCAATACGGGTACGAATACATAGTTTTGTGCAAATACAAAACTCGATTCTTCCAAGAAAGGCATGAAAATACAATAGTGTATCGGTGATTAACCCAATATTGGATTTGTAGGTATGCCTTTCTCCAAAGAATGGAGTTTGTTTACGGACAACTATTTATTCACATTCATAATGAGTTTGTACGGGCGTACACAAATAATTCGTCTTAACATTTTAGAGCATAATTTGTAGAAATTTAAAATGAAAGTATAAACCTCCAAAAAGTTATAAAAAGAGATTTGTTCTTATAAAAATTGAATAATGTTCGAGATTTATGTACCAACAATGTTGAAACGTCTCTATAAGGTGTATTTAACGGCAGCTAGGTATCCGGTAGGTACCATAACAGTTGTTCAAGCAAAAGAGGCTTTATTTAAACACAACCTTACGCTTAATACGCACTTCAAGAACTCTGCTAATAATACCAAAGCATTCAAATCTATTCATAATACGTCCGTAATTAGGTTCACATGGTGTTAAGAGACATAGTCGACTTAATTTAACAAGTGATTCCTGACAGTATTTGGAGTAAAAAATATAAACCACTTTTTGGTCTCCGTTAACATTTTCGTTTTTTTTTTTCAACTGAATTCATTAAAAAAATCAGTAGTTAGTTAGAGGTTGGGCGGTTACTCAGCTAAGTGACCAGTGATGACACGTGAAACAGTTTTGTTGTTAGGTTTTGAAAATTAAAAAAATTGAAAAAAACATCCAAAAAAGTTACCGGAGACTAAAATTTTATTTACATTTTCTACACCAAAAAATAATGTCAGGAAACAAGTATCTTCGTTAACACCCTATACAATATGTAGCAAATTGTCACCAGTCAAAATAAGTTAATACTTAACACCCTATATAATACAATTATGTAGCAAAAAAACCAAGCGGTTATACATTCATTCTAAGTCATTTGGTTTTATTTCACATGTAAATTTGTAATTTTTATCATTTTTATTTATCTGCTACCGGTGTCAGTTTTAAGATTTGTAAGCTGATAAAAAAAATGTCTAGAAATTGTTACATAGCCTAAGATATACAAAATAATAAATAACCTTAAAGGTATGGGGACGCCGCCAAAATTTGTTGTGTTTTCGATCGATTGGTTTAAATCCGTTTCAGAATTCTTCCACGAGAAAAACACCCCGGTATCTAAATGCGGTAGATGATAAAATTGAAGTATTCTTTAAAACCTACGGTGAGTTCACAAAGGTTTTTAGCTCAACATATTAAATGTATCAGCCATCAGCGGTAGGTAAACTTTCAACCAATGTTGTACAACCTATTGTGTTGTAATGATAATAATTATCATTTGATCATTTGTAGATCATTTGCTGTACAATTTATTATGAATTCTTAGGCTCTATCTAAGTTCACTATTTACAAATACAACATTAACTTATAGATAAAGAAACATACTTACTTACCTGACAGGTCACTTCTGATAAACACACTTTAATTAGAAAGTTTATGCTTGGAGAAGATACGAATTTGCACGCGGGGGACATATTTAATTCACTGAACATTGTATGATTTTATATTTGCTACCCCCCATTACTGTTGGTATATACATTTATAAGAATATTAATACCAAAGTTTATTTAATATATATTTTGAAAGATTTAGTTTTCATGAAGTGACCTTTACAAAAGCTTACAAATAAGAATGGGCTTATATTTTTACACAATAGGGTGTTTTCACAAACGAGGAATTCTGTTGAAAATGTATGAAATATTTAAAGATCATTTTTCAGATTTTGATCATCCTACTAAAAATGTTTGTTTTTTATGTTTTCATTTAAACATTTATTCATTGAAAAAACCACTAAAAACCGGCAAAATCAAAACGGCCCGTGGTTGGCAAGGGCACCAAATACACACGTCAACAAACAACAAGTACTACTGTCAGAAAATTTTCAAAGCCGGCAAACGCTTGTAACGGCACACGATAGCCCCAAATATCGTTTTGGCGGTATTACAAAAATGGGAAACTTAGACTCACTGTAGAAAAGTTATTTGTCAACATAAAAATAAAATAAAAATGACATAATAATCGTGATTTTTTTAAGCAATAAAAAAACGAGGAAATACCTTATTGGTTATTTACAGTATCGCGGGCAGTGAAGGAAAACGGTGGAAGGTTTTTGACTTTATGGAAAAGACTGTCTGAAAAGTTGAGTTGTATGTTTAGCTCTAAATATTATGTAGTTACATAAATCAAACATAAATTAATATTTGAGACAAAATATGAACGTGAATGAAGCAAGGATTGAGTGCAGAGTCAGTGTTGTATTACATTTGAGTTGTGTTGTAGTTAGTTGTGACGATAATATCCGTACAAGTTTTTGCTTTGCAAGGTGGCTGACCCGATTCCCCGGTTCCGATTCAAAGAGAGGAGACATCGGAAGTGACGCACGTTTCAAGTGGACTTAGTGGCAAAGTTACAAAGCGATCGGTGCTACTTGATACGGGCTTGCTGGTGTCAGTGCTAACTTTCTAATAATTTATTATGGTCGTTATGGGAAATTATTTATTTATTAAAAGAATTTTATGCTTAGTGTAGATATTGTGTTATTTCGCCCGCCATGCTAGGGATGTCCCTGTGTTATGGCGGGTGAAGTATGCAGATTATATAATTTAAGGTAATGAAGTACGTTTACTGATAATATAATAATTATGATAATGAGGTTTACAGTTAATTCAGCAATGCATTTATGATAATGAAATTTACATATAATATATTAATTGATGATAATGATGTTTACAGGTAACAAATATAACAAGGAATTTATGACAATGAAATATACTACAGATAAAATAATAATTGATAGATGAAATTTACAGATAATATAACATTGAATTTATGTTAACGAATTTACAGATAAGATAATAATTGATGGTAGTGTAGTTTACGGATAATATGACAATGAATTTATGGAAATGTATATTATAATTCTTATTTGTCAATAATTATAATTCTTTATTTGTCTATTAAGAATTGTGATGACGTACGGGAAGCTTTTGTGATGTTCATTTTGTTTAAAAAGTTTGTTTACATGCCCAACTAACTACTAACCATCACGCCGTTTCCCAGGGTAGGCAGAGAGGACGGACCGCCAAACAACTCGGTCTTCGCATACACTCCTTGCCTCATTCACAGTCATTCATCTTCTCAAACATACTCGTCTATTATTCTGACTCTTGACATGGCCCGACTTAAGTATCTGGTTCACTTGATCGTGCCACGTCTTCCTTGGGCGTCCTTGGCTTCTTCTACCATTCACATTCATGCTATAAATTCTCTTTACACTCCTTTCTTCATTCATTCGCTCAACATGCCCAAACCATCTAAACGTCCCTTTCTTAATCTTACTTATTACGCTCACATCAGCCTTGCATTCTTTTTGGATCTCCACATTCCTCACACGATCATACATGATTTTACCACACGTAAACCTCATTCATCAGTGTAGGTACCGGTACTCCATTATGGACTGCTAGCTTCGCTTCTGTGGACAACTATGACAAGTCAACAAAATGGCATTTCAACACCCCTTTTAAAAAGTCATTAAAACTGATTGCCTAACATAACCGATTTAACATAATTTTTTTTCCACTTTTAATGACTTTGCAAAGGAGTGATGAAGTGCCACTTTCTTGAGGTCTCTGGTTTTTTAAACTCACCTGTTGTTGAAATACTCATTTGACTACGATTTCAGCCTTTTGTCAATGGAATATATTTTTTCTAAGACTTCATTAGTAATTAAAAAAAAATTAAAAACTTAAACCTTTGTAGCCTTTTTTTCGTTGTTTGTTTTTGGGGTGTTATGCCGTGTTGCGCTACTTCCTTCTTTAGCCGACGTTTCGGACAGCGTTGCAGTGTCCATCATCAGGGCAGATCCGGCAGATCCGACGATGTGTGTCGGCTAAAGAAAGAGGTAGCGCAACACGGCACAACACCCTAAAAACAAAACAACGAAAATGCTTTTGGCCATGAAAATCTAAAAACGTACCTTAAAAGCCTTAGCTTATAAGCTAATAGGAGGATGGTTAAATACCCTTTAAGCTTTACTTATATATTCAAGTACCCAAAGTTATCAATGTAAAAAAAAAACAAATGCTTTATTTTTAAATTAGAAGAATATTTTACAATATAATTTTTAAAAAAACATTTTTTAAGTGTCACTAAAAAATCGTTAATCAATTCGTTAAGGTTTAAAAATATCGCCAAGAACATCCACTTTCCAGATCAAACGTAATTTATTTATTTAATTTATTTATTTACATTTGATACATTTAAAGCCAAAATAACAGAAGTAATATTACATAATAAGAGAATGTATTTAAAATGAATATAAGTGTTATTACATTTTTTTAGGTCGATATTAGTTCATAGCTAGGCAGATTGCCTGTTCTAAGGAATAAATTCAACATTTAAAAGGCAAAATATGTTTATGGCTTGGTCTTATTCATATTTAGCTTATTCTTTGCGTCTTGGATTTGCAAGGTTTTACGGTGAAACTTAACTTAAGCATTATTATAATTTGCGATATCCGTTTAATTGAAACAAAACGTAACTTGTATTCATTTATTAAAACGTGTGGCTCACATTTGATTCTGCCTAAAAAAATGTTCTTAACTTGGTTAATTCTTGAGTCTTGGGTTGTAAAGCATTTTAACCTAACATAACCAAAGGGATATTCATTTAGTGAGAAACTAAATACTATGTTAAGACGTTAAGTCATTACAAGTTGGGCCTTAGCCTAATTACTAGACCTCATTTATGGACAAGATTGCTTTCAACACGAACTTATTTAACCTAAGCTTGTTTCTCGGGTGCTTAGAGTATTGTAAAGCGTTCGAGATGAAAGCTGTGTACGTTGTACAACCACGTGGCATAGTAACCCAGAATCTTAAAGCAGAAACTGGATATTAGAGGTAAGTGAGATGATACGAAGATAGAAAGCTTCGACAAGAATCCATGTGGCGGAAGCTAGAACGACACCCATTATATGTCCATTATTATTGAGTACTTCGGACATGTTAATTTTGTATTAAACATGAGCTGTCATTACAAGTTTCTCGATAAACGTCTCGAAATAATTTAATATATTTAACTACCATTATATCGTCGCGTTATTTCAACGCAGGGGTAGACGAGAGAAAATAACATATCACTAATCTCTCTTGTTTACATTTTCCTAACATGCCATCCATTGATATGCTTGGTGTAACTCTAAGGGACCAGCTCAGGCCGGGCATCCATCGAAGCCAGAGTCAAGTTAGTCTTTCAGAAGTAGGGCGTACCGTACATGGCCCGCAGATACTGGAGATAGTACACAACTGCTGACTTTCCCGGCCGCTGTGTTTACGCCATCCCATAGCATAGGTGTCTTCAAGACCCGTGTTCACTCTTTCCTCTCCTCAAAAGTACCCTCCACACAGCATCTTCAAAGATGACATAAAGAGGGAAATTATTTAAAAAAAAAACTGGAAATGTCATAGTCTAACTGACTCCAGACTGGAGCAGTTGGGACTCTTGTGAAGTATTCACATAGAACAAATGAAGAAATCAGTTTTGAAATGATTTAGGACATAAACATTAAGATAGAGGAATGACAATTGAAATGGTGTGGGCACATAAGACGGAGACCACCAGACCACACAGTGAAGCAGGCAATGTCTATGGATCTTCATCGACAGTCAATCCAAAGAACTCCTGGATGACTCAAGGCTCCAAAATTCTATATAGAAACGGCCTGGATGATACCCAGAACCGAAGAAGCTGCAACCTGAGAACGAAAAGAGCCGACCCCAACAGTCTACCTAGGCAATGAGTTGGGACAGTGCAAGGAAGAAGAAGTTTTTGAAATGATTCAAAAAATTCTCATAATCATGTAAATTTGACAAAAACGTGGAAAAATCCAAAGTGCTATTTTTAACACGCAAAGAATATCGTAAACAGCTGACAAGTGTTTAAATAATAGAAGCATCGATAAGTGTTTATAGATTTATCTTTAAATTAATTCAAAAGCCATCATAAATAATTATATGCTCTACAAATATTAAAAAAAAACCCAGGTAGATCGTAACAAGTCACCAGTATTAATTCCTTCAAGGTCAACGTAAACATAGCTTCAAAGCAATGGTAGATTATTCAAATGAGCACTTGAATATTAAATGCGGAATGCAACTAAGTCATTAATAAATAACAATTTTTTGTTAATTATTCAATGACAGCATGCTGGCCCTGATATTTATGAATTCGCCATAGCATTGTCACATTTAGATCATTATGTAATAACTATTACTATAGCAGTCTTGTTGTATAATAAGTCGAGATTGTAATCAGGATAACCTTGGAAGGTTATACGACAAGATAATAAAATAAACGTTTTTTTTGGATTAACCAGATTCGATTAAACAATTTTGGAGGCTGGTATGGGTATAGGATAACCAATACCTTTGCCACAGGTTATATCAAGTGGTCCGCTACATTTGGTTTCTTAGTACGGGTGCCCTGGTTCATGGGATGTGGTTTGTGCAGGTCTTGGTGAGAAGCAAATTGAGAGAGACTTTGACCACGTCAACAGGACTATCTCGACCCAACGCCTTCAACCACAGTAAGGGGGGGATGAATAAAGACGTCACTCTTGGACACACTAACCCCCAGATTCCTATCCATCCCTCACATCTTTTTAAAACTATATGTTTGTTTTAAAACAAACCCATACCGCGACACTCTTCTTTATAAAGTAAGATTTAGTTTGATGTGTTAATACATTTATTTTATATCAGATCAGAACAACTTTTATATGCTTAACATTTGTCACATGAGAACGGGTCGCTTCTACGACTCGTTCTTGAGTTCAACATCTTGGCTATGGAACAATTTGTCTGCCTCTTTGTTTCCTACTTTCTATAACGTGGGTCTTTTAAAAACTTTGGTTTACTCCTTCCTTTTAACAAAAAGAGCCTCCACGCAGCAGTCCCAAAGATGTCAAAGGCGGTATAAAAAATCGGTATATAGAAAAAATAATGTGCAAATATTAGAAATAAGTGTCGGTACTAATGTAATGTTTCTATAAAATATCTAATGAGAGATTATTAACATTTTAACTGGCGTGTTAGGTAAATTTATTGGGTGATTTGTGAATATGCATTGTTTAATAACTCAGGTACGGGCCATACGTCATTCCTATGTCTACCTACGTTAAATTATCGTGAAAACAAGCTTATGTGTCCAAGCGGTTAAGTCACCAGTAGGTAATGTTTTCTTAAATGTCACCACTATAGCTCTTGTGAAGTGTGACATAACGAAGTGCTGTAAAATTATTAAATAGAAACTTATATACTATGTATCTACTTGTTAACTTTATGCACAATAAAATACAATATTATGCAGATATCTACTAGTAGGTCATCTATTACGTACAAAACCTAACAAATTTAAACGATTTCATAATACAGGTAATGCTACATTCTTGGGCACCTAATAGCCTCTTGGGCTGGTACAGCCATAGGAAGGTGCCAGTCTCATTAAGTAACGGGATAGCTCCAAACGAGATATCTCAGAAGTAGCACAAGGTCAAACCATTCAGTGCGTACTTCTATGGAAATAATGTGGCCAAGATAAGTCGAGGAATATATACTTTTGGAAAAGATATTGTAGTTTTTTTTTGTATTAATTGTATAGCTAATTTGACGGCTTTATAGATTGTCACAAGCCGTATAAAAATTAACCCCTCAGGCCTCGGGAATCTTTTGTGAGACCTAAATATTTCCGCTTTGCAATAAAATACAAATATTTAATATATTTCTAAACGTATTCGAAAATAAAAAAATAAAAAACTGTTTTAGAAAGGTGATAAAATATGATTTAAAATTTTATAATTAGTTAAAAAATAAGTTCAAATTGCGTTCGGTAACGTAATTTAATACAGGAGTACATTTTATATTTTTTTGTTAAAGTTTAGATTCTAAAATAAAGCGTAGTGATTTCTCTTTCTAGCACCATTTAGATTTAGATCACCCCGATAGTAAACATGATTTCTACGAGACCTATATTATTTATTGCCAAAAGTACCTACATATCTATTCTCAGTGTCGCCTTGGTGAAACACTACCATTTAAATGTTGCGTTGCTTGAAACGGCTTTAGCCGTGTATGGTGACAAGATATGAATAACCAGGTACTTTCCATCTCTCTCTCCCTCCTTTCCATCCCTACCTTACAATCACCGACAAACTTTTGTGCAAATGTTAGTAAGCAAGTAACTCAGAATTCAACATGATATGATAAAACTAAGAAATATATCAAGAGAATGTGAGAAATAGTAACCAAATTACGGTTGCACAACAGTTGATCCCCCTAAAGTTGGCCCCTAAGTATAATATACAGTTGGTTTAGAGAAAAAAAAGAGTGTGTGCTTTAGACCACACGACTGAAGTAAAATTTCTATTGAGAAAGAAAATGTGCGCGCGCACTGCTCTCTCTTGCTCCTACAGTATTTATAAAATCTCTTGCTTCTACAGTGTGATACAGCCCGTTCGCCTCGCCTGTAACGCATTACACTTTTCGTAACGCATTCGCCAGCTAAACCCCCAAGTCAAGCGTGCGTAAAGAAGTTTTACATCAAAAACGGTAAACATTCTTAAGAAAACATCCCCAAAGCGGGGTGCAGAGAGGACGTACCGCCAAACAACAAAAATATAAAACATAATTACTGGCTTCAGACGGTAGAAGATGGGACTCTTGTGCGGTATTCAAGAGAAGCATTTTTATAGGTACTAGGTAGTACTAGGTAATGTCGGATAAAAGGGTTCGTAAGGTCATAGTCAGAAACTGTCTCTTAATTTACATTAAAAAATTTTTAACACCATTGAAAAAACTCTATTTAAAAATGATCGGAGGCAACAATTTATTTGTAGCGTCCGCTAAAACTTAACATTTAGTTGAAGCCATCTTCGGTTGGTGTTTTAGTTTATACTCGTACAAGCGTATTAATTTTAACTGTTATTTCTGTAGCTCTGAAGTCAACATATTAAAATTGGAAACTATCCTGTAACTGGTTGCAGATAATATTACTAAACCAGACACAGGTTAAATTCACAGTTGATGCACAACTCTAGAGCTTTTAATGGCTGGTTACTGAAATGTCTACAAATGCATGATAATAAATTTATACAGAAGAGATAACACCAATACGTTCTAATCAGTATTATAAAACATATTAATTTAATAGGTGAAACTACAAACTTTTCAATTTTGTTATTTGACAAACGACTTCCAAACGAAAATTTGAAACAGTAAACTTTTAAAACAGATTCGATCGCATCTAGGAAATGATTACAGGACCTTCGCCTTGCGGTGGCAATGCTTTAACCACTGCTCTAATTCAAACCTATCCTTTGGTCATACTTAACTGCATCATACTCGACTGAGAACCACCAATTTAAAAAATTTTATTGGCTGCTATTTTTATGTATGATTGCAAGATTCTGGCAGGCGGTGGAGGGTTTTTTTTGCATTAAAACACAAATCCAAGATACATACATTACATTTGCTAGGCGATGTTACATAATGCCAGCGGTTAACGGAAGTGGAACCATCTTTTGACATTTTTGGCTACTAGCTATAATTCGGTTAGATCAAGTTATTAGGTGATTTCTCTGAGATATATAAGGAATTCAGCATCATATTATATTAAGAAAAAGGTCATCATAACATTACAGTTCTGTACGAATAATTTCACAGGAAACACGAATAATGTAGAACTATTTTCGTGGGTCTTATTAGTCAATTCCTTATGCAATTTTATGATTGGGATACTTTTAGAATAATTTATTAATCAACAAATTTTGTACGTATACATTGTCATAATATAATTTTTTTTCTTTGTGTCGTTATGATTATTTTCAAGGCAAATCGAAGAAATAACCCTAAATTGTTGTTTTATTAATAAGGCCTGATAATTTATGGTGAGGGTGAAAATCAATTTCTCTTCGTGCAGACAAGCGACTATTCAGTGTCAACATCACACTTCAGTATGTCTCTTTAGTGGTAATTAATGATCAGTATTGATTTAATTTCGAATGTTGCAAATTTGTGTTGTAACATGTTAGCACTTTACTTTCTATTATATTATCTACGTTAATCATGACTAATGAATGTTGTGATTGCGAATTTCAATAATGAAAACACATTAAGAAGATTTCTTCAATCTTTGAAAAATTACTTTGTGGCATCATGGTAAAACACTATAATCATATGTTATAATTTTTACACATTACATTTTGTTAATTTAAAAATATTCTTTTAATATATAAAATGTAATGTTAATATATTCGAAAATATTTTTTTATTTTATTTTATATTACTGTTTTTAAAGATATTTTTCGGTAATTAAACAATTCTCTCTTTAATATTTTTGACGATTATTCTTTTTGTCTATACTTTTTTGTTTCTTTTGTAATTTTTATTCATGTTATTATCCTGACGGAGAAACCATTGGTTTTCAAACATGTAGATATTATAACAAGTGATTATAGTGGTTTACACAAAGTAATTGGTTTCATTTAACATTAAGAAGAGGTTAAATAACAATTTTTTTTTTAAATTAATAGAAAATAACTTTTAAATAAGAGACAAGACGATTCGAATAATTATGGACGCTTTTGGCAATTTTTTAAAAGAGAATAAATAACTTACAAGGGTCCCATTTGCTCCCGTCTTGAGTGAGTGAGACTATGGCACATTGGGGTATGTTGTGAGACTGAAGGTAGTGGGAAAGGGAAGGAGATGGGGAAGAGGAAGGTGGGGAAGTACCTATGGGTAGGGGACGGTTGCTTAAGTCATTTCAAGCAACGTTTAAAATATGAATGGTGTTCTTACATTAGGACGATACTGAGTGTATCTCCCATTCTCAATCAGTTACAATTTTGGAAAATACAGTAATTTTCAAAGCAAATTTGAGTTCATTGAATGTGAATAATTTCACGCCGGAATAATGCACACCATAGACAACATTTCTGTTAGCTTCAAGCGTTTATTCATCAATGTATAATTTCCATAAAAATTTCGAATTCTTTAAAAGCACTATTTGCAATCTCCTGGTTTTTTTTATCTCTACAATTCAAATAGAGAATGAATTACATTAAAACTGTTCAATAGAAGATGACTCCGTTAAGTAATGCAATCATTATTGTTGGTTTCTCCGGTAAATATTATATTAAAAAGAGAAATTAATAAATATCTAATGCTTCTTCTCGTTGAAGTCATTTAGTGAAATTATTGCAATTGTTTGAGAGTGAAAAATATTGCAAATGAGGAAGTTGCCAATTTCAGATAATACATTAAGTAAAAGTAAATGTAAATAAGATAATGTATTCGGAAAAATAAGTAGGTAGTGATATTTTGGTTCCGATGGATAAAAATAGTGTTTTTATCATGAATTATCATTCGATATATAATGGAATTCCTAAATTATACTGTATGACATATTTATATAATAGATTTATTGGTAAAATTGTAAAATTATTTGTTTAAGCCGAGAATTTCCAACATTTTTTCATCTCTGTGTTTTTGAATTGAACAAATAATAAAAATATTAAAATATTACTTTTTATTATTTCGGCTACTGGCATAATACCTAACTCTCTCATTATAAATTTAGGCGTATAATATTGGTCAAAGAATTTATACATAAAAATACAGTAAAACTTTTATTAGCGTTTTTATGATACGACCGGGTAGTGGACCGTTTGAATGTTATTATTGCACTGCATTTATGACTCTTGTAAGTGTGAAAATGTAGTTTTTTGTATCAAAACCTTTCGTGGGTATGTCTTATACCAAAGATTTTGGGTAGATACATAAAGGGAGACATAATCCTTAATGGTCGTCATTATCACAACTTGATCCAAAAAGTTTATTTCGTTTTATTAGACCCAGAATGCATTTTATATTTCAAGTCTGTAAAAACATAAATAAAATAAATTATAAACTCGTTTATGAATAAATTTTCGACGGGTTTCGCCAATTTATGCGTTGATGTCACCTCCTTTATATTTTTAACTCATCACTTTTTTTTATTAATTTCCGCAACGTTTTATAGTAAATATTATTACAATCTAGAACTAGATTTTGTAAATAGGTTATCTAAACGAACTGACCTACCTTTTAGGCTCCAACTAGACTGAAAAACGAAACAGAAAAAAAACTAGCGTTATAGTTACAAAAACAAATCAAAAAAATCCGTTATGGCTTTAATTGTGTATGGAATAAAACGCCGGATGGTCGTTAATCTTTGAATTATTTGAGAGTAACGGCTTTGGCAAGATTTAGAAGTATTCGTATTAATTAACGCAAATAGATGTATATATATTACTGCTAACTTCTGGTCGACGGTTAAAAAAACAATTACACGTCTGTAAAACCGTTGCAAAAATGTTTAATGTTTATGCATGTATGGTATAATTAAATTTATTCTACACGATGTGTCAAAACTATCACACGGTTGTGAATTGTAGCGCATTAATAATACAGGTTCTTCCCTAATTTGTCTTTAAATAAATTCATCATTAAATATCAATTAAATAATTATTCTTTAATTGCTTTATAGGCCACCTTGAGTGCCTACGCAAAATGGCATCTTAAACGCAGTTAATGTTAAGCTACTCGTCACGAAGGTTATTTTTGTAGGTGTTTCATAACATTGGCATATTTCATTGTTTAGTATCATTTTTTAATTTTAAAAATTGCAGTTTTTTTTTTTAAAACATTCAATTAAACATTTTTACTGATATTTTATTATGAAATATCATTTAGTTTTCGTCATTTCATTAATTAATAAATTGGCGAACTGTTTTTTTTTCATTATTATTCTTTAGTAAAATGAAAGCGTGAACATTATTTTTTACGCGTTTAAAAAATAAGGAATACATGCTTAGATTATTCGATTAATACGTAATCGAACATCTGTGAGTATCATCAATACATGGCTAATTCTTATATTATTAAAAAGACAAATAAGTCATATCACAAAGTAACTGCTTCATGTGAACAAGTTAGTTTATATCACTTTATTATACATACACATATTTCCTGAACTATATTCTTGTCACTAGGATGTACATTTTCTCCCAATAATGTGAACATCGTTCACGAAACACTAAGATTGTATATAAATACTTCTTATATTCCTAATTTCATGTATCAATTGCGCATTCCAAATATTTTAGAACAACGTGCAACTGTAGATTTTAATCGTTTTTATCTTATATCATGAAAGCACCATAATGTTATAAAGTCCTCAAGACTGCGATAGACATGCTATCAGAAAATAAAGCCGGATGACATTACAATTTTTTCACTTTTCTATGCCAAACGTTCAAAAATAAGAAGAAGAATATTTAATTGGGAGATATATGTAAATACGAATATAAGAGGGTTTGTACCAACAAAAATAAATACCATTCGGTAGAATAAATGTGGGTAAGAGAAAATATTTAATAAAGCATCACTTTTTTAAAAATAGAATAATAATCTATCAACACTCTTATTATTAACATTTAGAAACATTGTGATTTTTTAATAATCGATTTATTTATTGACTATCTTGGTCGATGCTCATAGCACACCTACTTTGCTATTTTTTCTATCAAGATACTTTCATATCATTACTTTTTTACCTAGAAAAATGTATGCTTAAGAGCTTAAGAGGGTATTACCAGAGAATACCGGACATTAGTAACTTTTAAATCAAATTCTAGACGTATTGACTCTTTTTTGCAAGAAAAATAAATTGATTTTTAAAAGATTGTTATTTTATCTGGTACACGCAGTTTTACCATTTTGAAAAACTAAGTGTATTTTTAATATACTACCGTTGGTCGTTGACAGATTTGTTCAATTTTCAAACGATAGATTCTATAAAACCACACATCTTTCAAATCATATAATCATACTACAAAATGAATCAATACATAATCTAGTCAATACAGTTTTCAAAATTTAAATTTTAGTTTAATTAAAATAATTAAAAATAAATCCGAGAACGTGTTTTGTTACAAAAGTATCTCAGTTTTTCTATTTTTTTAATGTCTTAAAAACTAAAATATATCATTTTTTTTTACACACTTATTTTGTTTAGACATTATTAAAAAAATTTTAAAACTAATGTTAAAAAAATACTTATAAGAAGTACTATATAATAATTTATCATCGTGCGTTTTGAGCATTTTTATTGCTTACTTAATTGTAGGTATATATTAAAGCAAGTTTTGAATGAAATAAATCGATATTAAATGTTTTATTAAAAAAATTTGATACTTTCTCATTGGAACCTCCCTGTACAGTTGCAAGCATTTTTAAACTTTTATTCTCAGTTCCTGGTCAATCACTCTTAAACACCTGTTTAGTTTTCAAGGGAAGTATAATCGGTAGGTATTCAGAATGCAGGTTCTGAATTGGGCAGTTATAAAAGACTTATTTATAAAGTGGGTTTATTCCTTTACTGTTGGTGATTCTAAAACAAGGCAGCCCATTTTGGGTGACTCCACATTACGAAAAGAAACAATGAACTGCATTCAGAAGTATTAAAAATTATGTATTAGACGTAGGAGTTTGTGATCTGTCGAGTTGATGGCAAATGGAACTATTCGCCTTGACCTATTTTTATTAGACTTAAAAGGAAATTGCTATAAAAATTGCCTCTTAGACTTGAAATAATAATATAAATTATACTTTCAACTAAATTAAACAAATAACTTTGCATTAACCACTATTATATAATCACAATTACCTACATGTTTCGAAACTGATGGTTTCTTCGTCAGGGTAGTAATGACTAATAATAACTATGTTAATACAATGTTAATACAAAGTTATTCATCCCCTCTAAGGCTATGAAGAGTGGATAGAAAGCTATAGAACTATCGTTGATTCATTCACATTCATACCTACTCTTCTACTATATCTTGCAATATGCTCGTGTCGTTAATACCTCAAGGAGTTGTCAATTTTTTCGTCTCATGTCTTTCTGGTATGTTACAGTTTACATACGGTTTAAATTACACAGACGATCTCATTTCTACTGCATTCAATTTACTTTTTTCCTTCCTTTGCATGTTCTATACATTTTTTTCGGAAATATGAAGATTTTGCTCTCTTAAGCTGTATCTAAAGTATCAGATTAAACATTCGTGATTGGACGAAATAATTAAATGACGCTGAATTATGCGAAAATCGTCCAAGCAGTTAAAATAAAAATATTGACATACCTTTGTGGTTGGTGAATTCTGTATCTGCAGGAAGGTGGCAATGCCAGCTCGAACCCTGTTCTTCACCCCTCGAATGGTGCCCTTGGCGCTCCTGATAGTGGATGGCGAACTATCCTCGTTCTTAAAGTCCTTGATCCCCGCAAAGTATTCCATAGACTCCTCGTCGTACAACTCACTATCACTAGAACCATTAATGCACACGCCTTTACCGTTCACAACACCTTTCTTCTTAGATTTCTTATCCGTATCACTGTCGTTATCGAAGACGTTCTCGTTCAAGTGGAAATTGTAATATTTATCTGTATCGTACAAGAAGTTGCAGCTATAGAGATTGTCTTGTTTTTGCTTCTCCTGCTCCAGTTTCCTGTCCACGTACGTGCTCTCGTTAACGATTGGCAACATTTTGGAATAAGGCGCAGTGGTTTCTTGAATCACATTTTGGGAGTAAATTACATCCGTAACTCTCGGTTTTTTGTTTTCATTGTTCACTTGCGATACCAGCTTGAATGACGTCAACTTTTCTTCTGGAATTACCATTATTTCTCTCTTGAAAGGAATGGGCTCTTGCACGGATTCTGATTTCTTTTCTAAATCCAATTCTGCCCAGGAGGTCTTGTTGACAGTTTCCTGTATCACTGGCACCGTGCTTAGCTTTGCTGATCTTTTTCTGATGTCTTGGAGGAGTCCTTGCGGAAGGAAGCCTCCAGAGTTTTGAATGTTGTTGAAGAATGCTGGCATAGCTGGTGCTGCAGGGGGAGCGCTGTCAACTTGGTCTACTGCGTCTGACTTTCGTCTTTCCGAGTTTAGGATCGCGGCTTTAAGGATGTCTGACTTGAATGTCACCGTGGCTGACTCCTCGTGAAGACTGGCCGCGCTCAGTTCGCTGCTGTTCAAGGAGTCGCACGAGATATTGCTCTCGCTGTCCTCGGAGTCTACCTCCGCACCGCTGCTGGTGACGCTGGGAGCTCTGGTGTGGGCGGTAGCTCCTATTACGGTAACGCTCACGCGCTTGTGGCCCGTGCCATTAGCCTTAGAATTCTTCTTTTTCGGTAGCGGGGGCGGAGTTCCGTCTAGGTCGCTGCAGGTGCCAGAGTCCAGTGTGTCACTCGGGGAACATTGACCACTGGACATCAGATTCGTAGGAGAGCACGGGAAAGCATTACAAAAGAAGTAAGCGTTATTCATGTTTCCGTTGTTTGCAGCGGTCTTCATGATTGTTTCCGATTTTTGCACCATTTCGTCTGAGCTTTTTTCTGTGAGGTTATTTGTGTCTGATCCGATATTTATTCGCACACAACTGTTTGAGGTGTTGTTTTGACTGTTCACATAAGCATCACTCGGTTGGTCTTCTGTGTTGTTGCTTTCACAGATGTTGACGATAAATTTGCCTATGGTGTTGATGGGGGACTGGTTGAGATTAACCTTGGTGTTGGACCTGAAGGTGGGTCGTTCCTCGCTATTGATAATGAGGGGTTTGTGTTCGTCCTTGGGGGATGCCGTATCAGGGGTGTTCGGGTACGAGGTGGGGTTGATTCTGATGGTAACAACGTGTCCGTTCCGCGGTGCGTTACCGACTGAGGAGGTGTGTGTAGCTGTGGCCTGCTGCTGGTCCCCCGCTAGGAATACCGTTGAGCGAGATGCGGTATAAGAAGACGTTGCTGCACTAACCGCCTTAGAACCAGTTAGAGTGGCCGCCGAGACAGGGTTCCCACAATCACTTTCATAAAACGCTTTAGTTTCGCAAGCCTGCAGCGAGGTGCGAGGCTTTGTCTTAGGCGGAAGCGTCGGGGGGATTGCATTATGAGAGAGCATCGTTACACTTTCCATCCTGAAATTGCTTTTTTTGTTTCCGTGCGAGTAATCCAAACAGATTTCGTTAATTAATTCATTTTTCTAAGCGCAACACCACAAAATCATTAAAACATCAAGTTGCAGAAATTCAGGTACACCACTTATTATTTACACAAAAGAAGTAAAAGTAGATTTAAACTGTTTAAAATTTATCAAACAATCGTAACAACAAATTACAAAATGGCTGCCTGCTTACTTCGGGATACTTTTAGTAATTTAACTGATATTTCTAATTTGTTGTTGACAGCCCTAGAGGTAAAGCAAGATCACACTATTCGTATGCCGCCATAAGTTGTAAGCGAATACAGTAACACCACTGTTGTTTGTATTACTCTCACCAACACTGCTTTAGTCGAACAATTCACTTGGCCCGTTTTCACTCAGGCCAAAGTTACACGATCTGTTATAATTAATATGATTTTTCACTGTTGTTTCCCTTGGCTTGTTTCGGTAATTCGTCTAAACTCAGCGTATTATGGAATCTTATATTTTTTCCCATAGAAGATTTCGAATCCGCTGTACTTTTTCTTTCACTTCGCAATTTCGCCGTTGTCACATCTGAAACAAAGAAAAATCATCATTATTAAAACGAAAGTGAAATTATTATCTATTGTCCATTAAAACTTTGTAGGTATTTATTCATCTTAGGGTTTTAGAAAAAGAGTTCGGTTTCTGTACTTAAATACCTAAGTACGTTTTTAATGTGAATACCACACAAGAGTCCCAACTATTTCCCCTGAAGCCAGTGAGACTATGGCATTCTTAATTGGGGTGAGGCTGATGGTAGGTAGAAGGCGAAGGATATTTACAATATAAAAGGTGGGGAAGTGCCAAACTATTCAGATCTATTCACTAAACACGGCTAAAGTTATTTCAAACAACGAATGATGTTTTTTTTTTTCGTTTTTTGTTTTTGGGGTGTTATGCCATGTTGAGATACCTCCTTCTTTAGCCGACGTTTCGGACAGCGTTGCAGTGTCCATCATCAGGGCAGATCCGGCAGAACGAATGATGTCTAAAATCAGGGAATTACCGAGAGTAGGTATATTCCACTCTGGAACGTGCCCAAGTTTTTTTTATTATTTGACTACCGTACAAAAGTCTCAACTGCTCCCGTCTGGAGCCAGTGAGACTACACTGAGAAAAATGTTATTCTAAAATACGATCATTTTATTCGTAAAAACGGTTAAAAACGGGACTGAAGTTCTTACGAACAAATTAACAGTGTTTCAATGTTTATTGGCGGGAACATGTAAGAATCTCCTTACGCCTCTTCCATACACAAGGAAATGCTTTAAATGGAAGAGTAGTAATTTAGAATGCCGGACACACGCGTCCCAAAAAGAATTATGACTGGACACCCAGGTGGAAAGAGAAAAGTGGGAAGACCCAGACTGAGGTTGGAAGACGAGGAAATAGGGGATGCGGCACAGCTTCTCCAGGTAACAACTGGAAATCAACTGCTGAGGACAGGAGGAGTTGGAGGCGAATGTTGCCGAAGGCCAAAGCTCAATATGGGCTATAGCGCCATCGAAGAAGAAGAAGTAATTTAATATAGGATGTTAAATAAAATATATTTACAATCTTATTATTACAATTTTCACAAATAAATTTTTTAAAAAAACAAATAAAAAAAAAATTGTTGGTGTACGTAATTTCGTACGTATATACCAACAAATTATTGTTACATTTTCCCGCCAATAAACATTGAAACCCTGTTAATTTGTTCGTAAAAACTTCTTTCCCGTTTTAAACCATTTTTACGAATAAAATGATTGTATTTTAGAATAACATTTTTCTCAGTGTGTGGCATCTGCATTTGGGGTATGTTGTGAGGCTGAATGAAGTGGGGAGGGAAAGGGTATGGTGAAGAGGAAGGTGGATAAGTATCTAACTATTCAGATCTGGTCACTAAACACGGCTAACGCCATTTCAAGCACTGTTTCAATTCTGAATGGTGATCTTACACCAGGGCGATATCTTCCACTATGGAACGGGCCACAAATATACCTCACCTATTGTAAATGAATAAGTTGTGAAACAACACAAATTAATCAAATTAAATGGGTTTCATGAATCAGCGATCTTCGGATTGCTAGTCGAAAGCCTTACCCCTCGACCATGGAGGCCGTATTTTAAAATACTTCTTCGATAAAAATTGCATGCGTCGCAATAATACATTTTCTATTTATTTAATGAATTATTTTGTTGTGTTTTCGCTTTTAGATATTTACATATTATGTACAAAATAATTGGTGCCTATACGTGAATTAATAGCAAAGTATTTAAGCTTTCCCCTGAACACAAAAAATATAACACTTGATTTTTTTATTTCACCAATAACTTTGCATTTTTTCGCACACCTTCTAATTTTCTAAATAAATAAAAAAACTAGTATTATCCATAAAACTGTTGTCTACTATTAAAAAAAAAAAATAGAAATACCAAAATACTTTAATACTAGGTCAATATCATTATTTTCTATTATTACCACTGGGTTTTTTGTTTGGAGCTTTATCATACAAATATGGGTGTTCAATCTCTATCACCATGCTTTCATCAAATTGCAAAAAATTGATATATTTTCCCAATTTTTTCATTAATAACAATCTGATGAGATGTTCTAGCAGTCGACCAGTAAAAATAATAACACTTTTCTTGTTCAGTATAGCTTTATTTTATTTCTCCACCTATATATATATATATGAATTTTTGTAATTTTGTTGTACTTGTATAACATGTTTTTAAATGTGTATATGTTTTTTTTTTTTTTGAAAAGGTTCTAAATTGGAAAAAAAATTCAAAAGAAAATATCTAAAAATTGTTAAATAATTATTGATTTATTTATTTACATTAACGCCATAAAAGGGATTTTAGATTAAAGTGATGAGTGATATTATAAGTATACAGTGGTACACAGAAGGGAAATTAAGTATTATATTAAGAACCAAATAAGAATGTATGAGTACTCAAAAATAATATCGTTAAGTGATACAGTTGTTATAAGACGTACATTTAGAATATGCACATAGTTAAATAATATGTTAGATTTATATAAGACCTTTCACATAAAACAAAGTATGATGTATGTATGACAAAATACAGTATTTAGGTACAGGATCCAATTTTTTAATGTATGTTACTTAAAACAAAAAAAATGAAGTATTAAGGTATATAATATTATAATGTGTTATAATAATAATAAATAAATACATTTATGAACAATAAGAAAATAGACAGATTAAGGAAATGAGATTAAAAGAATTTGGAATTCTCAGACTATAAAAATATGACCATTTGTTATTTCGACTACTGGCATTATACCTAGCTCACTCATTAAAAATTTTGATTTGTCAAAAAAAATTTAAATACATATAGGAATACGAAAGTTTAAAAAAAATATTTATATTGAGGGATCAGTAGGATTTATCGGTCCAGTTAGGAGTTCTACCGAGCCGAACCCTCTAATATGAAAATATCTGGAGTCGGTGAATTATTTTCCAATTTGGTCTCTGATGGGTTGACGTGTTGTTTTTGTATTGTTTTGTATTTATTATACTTAAATAGTACAATGAGTATGGATTGACTAGATGATCATTTGTGGAAAAGTCATAAATATATATAAAATAATGCCCAAGAAATAACTCTTTTTACGATGAACTAAATATGTTTTTTTTAATAATTCCAAAACCTACATATCTTTTATCTTAACTTAAGTTTTATGACCCCCATTTTTTAGGTAAATTATATCTACATAATTGTTTAATATTTCTTTTCCATTTTAACAAATAATGCAGAAAATCTATATTTTAGACGCACTAAAAATATCTTAAAATTTGCGTATAGTCTACAATTTTCCGGTCGCAACATCTTTTTTGGTATAAGCTATAGAATATTGAAGGTTTCGGGTTGAGATAAAAATCTTTAATAACCAAAGACAAATCTTAAAGCAATATATTTTTTTCCATGTAGGATTAGGTTGCTTTTGACAACCAAAACAATCCGTAATTTCGAAATTAGAATCAAAGAACAGTTAACAGTTAATAAAAATTCTGTTTCCCGTTTACTGAACAATGATGTAAAATAATTTGTATTTTATTGTTTATTTTTCTATTATTTTTAAAGCTCTAAGGGCGTGAATAAATAAGTAAATAAATAAATAAATAATAATAATTTTTCCGATTTCGCTAACCATATCATTGAAAATAGCCATGGTTTTGAAAAAAATTCAGGGATAGATATACTTCATATTAATAATAAAGGAAAACGCTTAGATAACTTAGAAGCATTGGAAATAAAAAAAATCCCTTAAAAATAATGAGTCAATTATCAACAAACAAAAAATATTAACTTATAGCCCAAATCTTAAATCTTTTCCCTTTCGATGTCCGTTCTGTTCCCTCTAACAACTTTTCATTAATTCTTGGCCACGCCCCCATCCTTACAACAACACTTTGTAATAAATTGTACCCTCCCACTCTTTTCTGATTGTCAAATCGTTATATATTTGCCCTGAGGAAGGAACGGTTGTTCCGAAACTGGTCGGCATTAATTAAATAAATCTTTTCATTTAGTAAATTTCGTTTAATTATAATGGAAAATCACAAAGTAATAGCTAGTTTCAAAAGTATAATTTGTTTCATTTAATTAAAAATGACGCCACAGAGTGAATTTGCGTAGATTGAAAAAGTTACATACACACTTAAGATAATAGCATTGAATTGAGTACTCGTAGTTAGATAGCGAAATATGTACATTTCTTTAACTATAATAATTATAAAATAAAAATACATAAATCGGTTTTAGTTACTTTTTTAAATTATTTAATTTTCTGTTTTTTTTTTTTAAATATATTATCTTAAAGATAATTAATAAATTAATAGTATTAACATCACACAGGCACAGTCCTCCTCACCAGGAATTTTTTTCATTCTTTGATATTTTGATTCATTGATGATTTTCAATGGTTTCAAACTATGGCGCAGCCGGGCTGTAAATTGTAGAATAATATTAAAAAAAAAAAAAAAAATTCGAAAAAAAATCCCTTCCACCATTTACGGTCTTATTCTTCGACTAAATTGTTCTTAATGTAATAATAAATAACATTCACCTTTCAGTACTTTAAATCAATTAAGTCGTATATCGATTCCACGATTTCCATGTTTGAGAGTAATAATCAAAAAACCACAAGTTAAAAAATACGTATTTATTTTAATCGTCAAAAAGCATCGATTTATTTAGCCTTGATCGATTCCAAAAAAGCCGGCAAAAACAAAGTAACCGAAAAGCCAAAGTAAATCAGGCTGAAGAAAGCTGAGACTCGTAATGTGTTTTTTTATGAAGGCTTATAGTAACACAAATATACGTACACAGGGTGTACTGGTGATGATATAAAAGTTATGCTGCTTGATTTTCTCTCATTCTTACTGTTCGTATGACAAAAGCATTATTTAGTCGCATATTTCACTTACTTAATTTTACATTCGTATACATTTTTTATGTACTTATGATTTTTTATTTATTAATAGTTTCATACTCCGCCTACTGGTTAATACGGAATATTTTTTATTCAAGCAGTTGGACAGTAACCTAAGTAATTCGTGCGTATTTAGATTGAAAAAAATCGCAAATATCAAATCCAAAGAAATGGCGGCAAAGGAAATGTTCCGCTCCGTATTATCCGTGCGTATCCGTGTATCGAAATTCGAATTCCGTATTATCCGATAAGCGGAGTAGCAAAAATTTACCTTTTGTTTTTTCAAAACATAAATATATTATTCTATATTTTAACCGCTTGGGCACATAAGCTTGTTTTCACGACAATTTAACGTAGGTAGATATAGGAATGACTTATGCCCCGGACTCGAGTTATTGCACCATAGAACTTTACTTTAAAATTTTTAACTTTATTCGATAATATGGGCCTCACTGGGTGCCTTACACGTGCTGAAGCCTAAATTTTACAAGCTAACAAAAAAAAATATATATATACATGTACATGTACATTTTTACGCAGCACCGCGTTAATTGGTCAGGTACATTGTACATGTGATTTTGTGTCACTGATTGAAGAACCGATCGATGCAATGTTTTAGCCATAGGTTTTTTTATGTTTGCCTAGTCTGTAGTTAGAACTAAGATTGTAGAAATGTATTGAAATTAGTACAGCGCCCTTGAGGTGATTTTTCACAAAAACGGCGCTATACAAGTCATCCAATTATTATTATTTTTATTATTGTTAAATAATACATTATTAAAAATAAAAATAAAATAAGTTAAAGAAAGATAAATAAAATTTTCAAATATTACGAAATACGGTTGTATTTAAAGATGTGCGTATTGTAATGGTTATTATTTTTTAATTAATAAACTAATGTTTAATACAAGATTTTTATGCATAGCACAAATAGTAACAATTATTATAAGCAAATATTACTAACAAGCTTTCACGAGCTTTTTGGAGCATCTTCCATCGAAATACCAGCAGAATATGTATGTACAATATTCCCAACCGTCGCCCATTTTATAAGTATTGCCATTTGATTGTTAATATATATACAAGAAAAGTACAGATAGAAGCTTTGCACATTTCAAAATGCCAGAGCTCACCGTCACAGGGTTAATGGTAATACTTACAAACATGACTACTTAGTAGTGTGCAAGTAACTGCATCGTAAGAAACAGAAAAAAAATATACATGTAAAATAGGCTTTTCGAACGCCATCTAAATGTATTAACGCAATTATATGTATATGTTAGTTTAATGTTATTTTAACAAAATTATTATACGTTATTTTAACAAAATTATTATATGTTATTTTAACAAAATTATTATACGTTATTTTAACAAAATTATTATATGTTATTTTAACAAAATTACTATATGTTATTTTAACAAAATTATTATATGTTATTTTAACAAAACATCCTGTATCACGTATTAAATGATTAATCAGTAAGCAATGCACAAGGCAGATACGTTAGCCGAGCAACATCGAGAATACTAAACCAATCTAAAGGCGTTTAATACTTGAATTGGGTTAAACTTCGCCACAGAAGTCCGTTTTCGCTTTTAATTTGGCTATTTTACGTGCCACCATTTTTTATAACCGGATATTGCAGTTTTATTACAGTATGTACTCGATTAACCGATCCATCACCGCGTTATCCGTTTCGTATAAATGCATTACAACTTTGCTTGCATTTGCAACATTTTTACTTGCAAAAAGAAAATTCATATAACTTCATAATATATTATTTATTTTTTCAATCTTCGCAAAATCACTTTGTGGCGTCATTTTAAATTTAATTAAATAAATTACTCTGTGTACACCACTATATTATATAATTACTGTATTATATATTCGACATGAACTGATGGTTTCTTCGTCAGGATAATAAGAACATCAATGAAAATAACGAAAGAAACAAAGAAATATAGTCAAATACGAACTTATTATTATCATGTTCATAAGCGTTATCCATCATCAGTGCAGATGTGTAATGATGGACACTGTAACGTTGTCCGAAACGTTGGCTAAAGAAGGAGATAGCGTAACACGGCATAACACCCCAAAAATAAATAACAAAAATACTTTTGGCCGTGAAAATCTAAAATCATATCTGACGTTATTATTTTAAGTTAGTAATGTTTGCAATACATGATAATTAAATTTTACAATAATCTACAAATAATTAATTCCGTTCATCTTGAAGAAAGTTGCAGGTATAATCTAAATGCACATAAAAAGTTACTACATCCGATTATGCATATTTTTTTACACACATCCACGTTTCTAACACGTATAAATAACAATTAATTTCTTATTAAAATTGCAAATCTCTCTGAATAAATATTACAGTAATAATTAATAATTAGTACCAAGTTACTGCTTCCGGTTTAAGGTGATAAATAATATATTAATATTGAACTATTAAGATCAATGATTGGAAGTATTTTGAACGATTCGGTATATAACTTTTATTTATTTTTTTTATATTTACTATCGTCTGCATATAATTAATATCAAATGTTACGTAATAAGTAAAAATAGATTTTAGAATGGAAGATACTTGAAATGTTGCTTGAATTGGATTTAGTCATGTTTGATGATAAGATCTGAATAGCCATGTTCTTCCCTTCCTTATTCTTTTCCGTCTCCTTTCAATCCCAACGGCTTAAACCTCACAACATACCCAATTAGGGATTCCATAGAAAAAAAATAGTGATGAAAAATTCACTCTCAGTCCTGGATCAGTGTAAAGAATATATATTTTCAAGTTATGTGATAGTCGAAGGCACACGAATGCGAAATAGGAACCAGAACTTATCCTACTAAATTTAGTTTTAATCTTCAAACACAATATTAGCGACTCAAACGAAAAATTGGCACAGAAAAATGAGAAAAAGTAAGGGTGGCGTGAAGGAATCGAACCCAGGGCGTTATCCTTGCCGGGGCACTGCTCTAACTACTGGGCTAATACGAACCTATCCCATTCGGTCATATATAAGTGTATTATACTTTTTATTGAATTACTACATTTTCTTAACCATTTTTTTTTATTGGAGTTTTTTTTATTTTTTTTAAATTATTTATTAACCATGATAATATACTATATATACAAATGCATATTTTTTTTTGTTAAATACCATCTCACTAGGCTGAGCCTGTTCCGAGGTGGCAAGAATTTAAACCAATTTTTGATATTTTAATCTTGGAAGATAAAGTACAATAATTCTTGAACATAAATTTAAATACATAATTAGAATGAAATAAATAAAAATCTAGCGCTATTTTCATGAATTATTTATACCTGGGTTCAATTCCTAGATGCAACCGTATCTATTTCAGATTTTACTATTTCGAATTTTTGTTTGAGAATCGCTAATATTATCTTCGACGATTAAATATTACAATTTGAAATTTTACTCAATAAGTTATTCCAAATAAAAAATAAATAATTTTTTTACCATTGTTGATAATCAATAAATTAAAAAAAAAAAAAATTTAAATGATCCTTCCAAATTGAACTATTTACGATAAACAGCCGAGTTCATTACTGCGTAATTCAACTTATAGTCACGGTGTTGCGTTCAACAAAGATTGATAAATTATTATTGCACTCATGTACGCTGTCATTAGAAGTTGGTTCACGGTCAAGGAATTCTAACGGGGTATTCAACGATTAGCGATGACCGCGTTGAATTGGTTGAGCAGAAAATTACTTTCATTACTAATTATTAATATGGTTTACTGCTTTAAAAGCTAAGTGCATGTTCTGTGATGGATCGACAATAATTACCTTAGTGAAATAAACAATGTGCGTAGCTATAATAACAGTGCTAATATCTCATCGATGAAATAATAGAAGCTCATTGGCGCATTGTTTTAATGGTATTTCAATGTAACATGACGGCCGGCGTAGTCCCATTCCGAAGGTCGCGGGTTCAAAACCGACATGCGCAAATACATTAACAGTTTATAACAAAAATATCAATTCAATTTTAAGTATAAAATGAACACAATTAGCATAGTACCATTTAAAACGCAAACTTACAAGTTGGTTTTGATAAAAAATTGATATTAGATCTGCCTTGGCTGATAATACTACTTGATGTAAAATTATAATAAAATTGTAATACTTAACTCACCCAAACATCGATATAATTATACACAATAATAAATGTAACAAAACTGTCTGCAATAGTTCATGTAAAAAATGAAATCATACAACTGAAATAAAGTACCTCGGTGTAATTGTAGATCAACATATGAAATGGAACAGACACATATGTGAACTTGTTAAGCGCATTAGGAAATGTATTTATATATTTATTAGATTACGAAATATTCTCAAGGTAAATAATTTAAAAAAGGTGTACTATGCACTAGTACAGTCAGTAATTCAATATGAAATTATTGGATGGGGAGGTGCATATAAAAAAATTGTAAACCCTGTAAATGTGGTTCAAAAACTAATTATTAAAGTCATTTTAAAAAAACAACCTACATTCCCTTCTGCAACATTGTTCAAAATTTTCGAAGTTCCAAAAATTGAAGATCTCTATAAAAAAGACTCAATATTACAAATATTCAAAGATAAGACATTAAAAAATAATAAAGTTAACTCATCGTTAAGACGTAAATATAATATCCAAATTCCATTATTTTCTACTCGACTAATGCAAAATAATTATGTATACAAAGGGATAACTTACTTCAATAGCCTTCCCGAAGAAGTAAAAAAAATAAGAGATTTAGCATTATTCCAGAAAAAGATCAAACTATACTTAAAAAACTGTATGCAATAAAACCATGTAACCTTAATCCTGTAAATCAAACCATCAAATATTGCATAATGTCTTCCTTAATCTAGTCCTTAAGATAGATTAATTATGGACTAAAAATTGTATATTCTTACATAACTCCTACACCAAGCTCAAGAGCCAGTTCTCTTAATTGGTGTAGAAACCAAAAAAATTATGTTTTCACCTTTTTGTTATACCTTTTTATTATATTTTTGTTTTTATTTAGTTATTCTATTGTTAAACAATGATTAAAATGTAAAATTGTTGTGTGTAAGAGGTGAAATAAATTGAAATAAATAAATAAAAAAAAAAAAATGTCTGTCTATATTTAATTGTCTGATCTGATTTATATTTAAAATAAATGTATTCTAATCGCCAGTGGAAGTACATTGCATAGCTTTGTTGTATAGTATCCTAAAATTTCATTGGCCAAATGTTGTTTTAGAGAAATGGATAAGTAAGAAATTACCCTTGGTTCTAGTAACTCGAGCAGTTTTGACAATTTCAAAAGAGGTGAATTGATGTGTCGGGATTTCGGACTACCTCTTGCCTTTTTACGGGTCAGCGATAGTAATTATAAGAAGGGGGTATTTCACCATCCTCCTCATAGATTATCCACACGATAACGTAGGTACATTTTTTATGTACAAGAAAGTACATAAAAACAAGGAGGATCGAAATTAATTATTAGAAAGAGACATGTTGATAATTTTGAATAAATAAGTGGTATGTACAAAGTGATTTGCTTTCACGAATAAAATAGAATAAACGTTTATTTATTTCAAATGTACCTATAATTGGAAACGGTTGGCATATTATCATTATAACGAATATAAAGTAACAATGCTTTATTCAAAATGTTACTCTGATCAAAAACGGTTGATATTTTCGTGTGCTAATAAATAAATTAAGGTTAGTCATTAAAAATTACAGCAATCTAAGATCATTCTAATTTGGTTAAACTTCTGTTCCGATCGTTGGTCTTCCCCTGACCCAGAAATGCAAATGAATTGTAATCACGAATCTTACCGTTTTCGTTGTAAAATATATTTTAATTCGACTGTATTATGCATTATTTTGACTGCGAACTTGTCCATGCTTAAGTCACTTGTTATTCTACCTTGATAGTTGATTCTTAATTTAATAAAACAGTTTTTAATTAAACCTTACTGTATACATACAAAAGAAGTGCACATTATGCTCATCGACGTGTGACGAATAAATACGTTACGTTTCTTTCTAGATCACTGTGCGCCGATGTAATCTGACAAATAATTTTTGTAAATAATTAAAATTAATTCTAGCAACATTCTCAATTCATTAAATTATTTTTATACATTATGTACAACAGAGCCTGGGTTCTATATAGCAAGTATTTGAAAATTTCGAGATAGCTATTTTATGCGTATAGACATATTCTTTGACTGGATACTCTTTTCATAAGCGGTGATACAATTTTTGTTCGATTAATATTATGAATAGGTAAGGTTTGTCTTGTAGTTTTATAATGTCATTGGAAAGTAATAGTATTTTTTTAGGTTTACTAACATTCGGAAAGTAAATATCTTCTACAGAAAAGCAGTGTTTCTGTGGCAAATACGTTTTTAATAAATACTTTAAGGCCGCGCTACACCGCTCAAAAAGAGATACGACGTGGGAGCGAACGCGCTAACATTAAAAACCATAGAATTGATGCGAAAATTGTGAAAATGTTTAAAAGACGACTCGTTTGAAAAAGAGCAAATATTTCGTGGGGGCTGTGTTAAGTAGCATTTAAAGAAACATTGTGAATTTTTTCATACACATAACGTGTAAAATAACAGACACAAACGTGTAAATTTTAATTTTCGGAGCATACTTTGCGATTTATTTCTATCGAGGGAATTTTAAATATTTACCGTTTCGGCGTGGGGAATGGATAGATACTCTCTTGAAAAATAATACATATTTTTTTAAGAGCTTAAAAACTTCAAACTTTTAAGGAAAACGTGTAAGAAAACGGTAGAAATTGGGAGAGCGGCCCCTTAAGTGCTTCTTCAATCTTCGCAAATTAACTTTGTGGCGTCATTTTTAATAAACTCAAAAGAAATATTTTTATATACATCTCTTATGTAATCACAATTATCGATGTTTAGAAACCAATGATTTCTTCATAAGGATAATAAGAATCTAATTTAATTTAATTTCTTATTATCCTGACGAAGAAACCATTGGTTTCGAAACCTGTCAAAAATTTTGATTGTTTAAGTAGTGTACACAAAGTTATTTGTTTTGATTTGATTTAAATACTTTAATACTCAGAAATCCTAAAATTGTAATATCCCATAAGTTTTCATGGATCTGCGCTAATAAATAATTAAGCTTAAATATAGTTAACAGCTATCTACCGAATGGTGAACACACAGTTGGCACCTACAACAATTCATTCCGAGCATTTTTGCGGACAAAACAAACTAATGATAACTTCCGATAGCAAACTAATGATTAAACTCTACTCGTGAACATTCTTTGCCAGTTATAAAATTTAATTATTCCTTACTTGATCGTATTTCCGACAAAACACGTCACATCTATGCACAAGTAACCGCTAATTATAACTTCCTATAGTAATGATAGGATACGCAGGAATCTAGCTTGTAGAATTCGACTCCCTGACAATGCGGAAGAGATATAGTCATTAATGCCTACCGGCTAATTAAAAAAAAATATCCATTGTACTCTTGCAATACATAGCTAAAAGTATTTCCTAACTATGGTTTTGGATTTTTTTTCAGAGGCTAAAAATATTCCCGCTTTGCAATAAAATCCAAATAAACTGAATATTTGTTAACGTATCTAAAAACTAAAAACTGGTTTCGAAAGGTGATGAAATAGGCTTTGAAATTTTATTATTAGAAATAAAAATTTTAAATGAAAACTTTAAAAAGTTCGAAAAATGGCTAACTTTACGTTTTTTCTAACTAAAATTACTAAAAAGAAAAAAAATAGAAACACATACATATTTTATCAGACAATTCGAGACAAATAAATTATAAACATTAATGTCCCCCCACCTTCTTGTCGTTTCGTGTAAAAAAAACTTTAAAAATTCACAAAGCTTCATAATTTATTTCAAATTGCGATCTGAAACTTTGCTTTCAAAACGGTGTGCATTTTTTTGTGTTTTAATTATAGATTTGAATATATAGCATGTTATATTCTCTTTTCAACACCGTTTAAATTATACTTCTCACTATAATAGTAAGGGAGACACAACGATATACAACGACACACTAAATAATAAAAAGTTGATAATTTTGAATTCCGGTTTATAAATGAACAGCTTTATTGCAGGCTTCGCTAGAATTTATATTAATTTTGCCTTATGAAACAAACACCACATATTTTGTCAAAAAATATGATACATTGAATGAAAAACTGATATTTCAAAGATCCTAATCCATGACATTATAAGCCATAAGCCAAATATGTATGTTTTCTTGGTGTGCCTATATCGCCACCAATAGGTACAAGAAATATATATATATATATAAATAACTTGGCAATGTGAGTCTAGAGATCACGATTTTAAGCGCAAAGCTGGTTTTTAATTATTTTGTGAACAATATTATAGGAAAACTGTCACACATAATTTTGGCTATAAAATTTACTTTTTGAATTTTTATAAGAAAACTATCTTTTCTTAACTTTTGAAGGTTATTTCCATCACCGTAATATATTATAAAAATTGATGTTCCATGTAAATAAATGACACTATCTAGGTAACAAATACGTTCTCTAAACACTTGTTTCCAATGAAAAAGGTAGCTGCCGATAATAAGGTAATATTGTTAATTCTAATTGACAAATATGACGGTTTTCTAATAGGTGGCAATGGCTGTATTGGATAAAGCGCCATTCCGGTAAGACGACAGGTTCTGGGTTCGAATTCCAGTTGCGACCGTTATCTTTTATTATTTTTCTGTGTCTTGTTCATTTTCATATTTTAATTTAGATTATTAGTGTTATCTTCTTCAATGATTCCCCCCCCGTACACACAAGCCCTGCTTGTTTATGGGGGTACATCAAACAAATATATTATATAATTAATTAGTGTATAAATTTGTAATTTATGTATCTTTTTTGAATTAATAATAAAAAAAAAAAAATAATAAAAAATTATAAAATTATAAAATTTATTTTTAAAAAGTAGTTTCCGATATGCCATCATACATTTCTAATGAAATAAATACTTTTTTTTTAGTAGTTTTAGTAGTTTAGTTTAGTAGACGGTAGAAAAAACCTCAGTTTATTCAAAGCATAATTTTTGTATTTATGATGTTAACCGATTCGTAGTTAGAGTAATCGAAAATAGTGATTTATCATTGTTATTTGCCTTAAATGAGTCGAGGAGAGTCGAGAGCGAAATTCTAAAATGATCACTGTGCGAATTTCAAGACGCCAGAGCTCACGGTATGACAGCTATTACTGTTTCAGAAAACAGATTCAATCAAAGGTGTATAAATACTTGAATCCTCAAGGTAATAATTTCAAATACTTTAACACTGAAAAGTTATCCAAAGCACCATTATGAAATTCGAATGGGATGGCGATATATGATGTAAAGCATGTGTAATAGAGACAAAGCGCGTGCTTGTGCTAAAACGAATATTTATCAAATCAATGGCAACATTGGCTTCCATTCAAATCTACACGGAACGCATTTCTAGTGTGTAATTTCTACTCAGTGGCTCCAAATGTATTATTAACGTGTTTATTGTGTGAAATATGATCAAATAATTACATAGTTTATGTTGTTCAATGAACAACTGTGAAAACAAAGATCGGTGCTATGCTGTACGTTAAGTTACAGTACATTGTTTCGAGTTGAAATGTATGTTACGATAAATTGAGAAATATTCATCAATCGAATACTCGAACACAAAAATTTCAAAAATGTTTACTTAAACCTATTTTTCTATTTACATATTTACTAGCGTTATTTTTTTTCATTGTGTTATCACACGTGCAATATGGGTGATACGATACGTTGAAAGACCACCATATGTAATCAAAACCGCGTTTGAAAAGGTTTTAGCCACGTTTTTTATTTCACTTCCTCTTACACATCTACCTTCTTCCTCGCACTGTCCCAACTGATTGCCAAGGTAGGCTGGTGGGGTCGGTTCTTTTTTTTTTTTTTTTTAATATGTTTATTCAGTTTTAATTTTACAATATTTTATTTTACAAATCTTACGAAACTGATTAATCAGTTTGATTGTAAGAAATCTCTCATTTTTTTCTAATTATTTAATACAGTATACTTTTCATTTTTACATAGTAAATACTAAATATAATACTTAATATTAAAATACTAATTATTACGACAAACTAATTATTATAATGTTTACAAATTTCGTTGTAGTAAAAATATTTTACACAGCACAAATATAAGGTGAGAAAAAAAAATAGAAAGGAACTATATTATTTGATTTCATGTTCTTCAAAGGTAGACAGATTTAACTTTTGTTTTGATTTTTGAATAAGATGTCTCATTTTTGATATTTTCAGGTAATGCGTTAAATATTTCCGGAATTTTATGCTTCTCGTTCTCAGGTTGTAGTTTCTTTGCTTCTAAGTATCGCTTTCACCCAGGCCGGATCTCTGTAGGATTTTACAGCATTAAGTCATCCAGGAGTTCTTTGGTCTACCTCTGGATGACTGTCGATGAAGCTCCATAGACATTGCCTGCTTCACTGTGTGGTCTCTTACACATCTACGGCTTCCTTGAAACCTTGTTAATTTTCCCGAGGGATTAGGAATATGGGACCAATTTGGGACACAAATAAATATAGTTAAAGCATTTTCAAGTATTATTTCCATTCTGAAAGTTGCTCTCTCACCACAGCGATAAGGAGACTCTAGTCTTATTTGAAATAGATCGAAAAAAAATGATTTTAATGCAATTAAATTATAAAAAAAAAAAAAATAATATTGACTAAGATATTCGCAGGCTCAATAAGCTAACCGTTCTGCTACTGAAGAGGAAGCCACAAGTCAAATATGTATATAATACTAGTGGGTAGGCCTTATATGTTGCCGCGATTGCTGGTAAAAGGCATAAAAAATAATGATTATTTTTTAATTGATTAAGACAATTTTTTTATGCATAGCACAAAGGGTAATAATTATTTTAAGCAATAATTATTAGCCTGAATCATTCATCAATATTGAAAGAATCTTCCGAGATAAGATACATATCGCCGACGGGATGTAGGCATAATATGTCTCGACGCCATCTAGTGGGAAAGTTAGCACTTACATGCCTTTCCTATATAAAAATAAAGTTGGTTGTTTGCAGGTGAAAAAATGTAATAAGCAATTATTGAATGAAACACTAGGTATATATTGAATCATTTGGCGGGTAGGAGGTAACCCGCCGTATCTTAATGGTAGAGCACTTGACCGGCAATCAAAAGGGTGCGGGTTTGAGTCCCGTTGGCGATATGTATCTTATCTCGGAAGATTCTTTCAATATCGATGAATGTTTCAGGCAAATAATTATTGCTTAAAATAATTGTTTCCCTTTGTGCTAGGCATAAAAATTGCTTGGATTTTTTTTTAAAGGAGTTTAGAAATGCTAAATACTTTTATTACAAAAAAGTTAATTGAGGGAAATTCTAACGGATAATCTTTGCCATAATGACATTTTTTTTCCTATATGCGTCCTTAAATTTCCAGTGAAAAAATATTTTTTTTATAAGATTAAGCTTATATTTTTCATAAAGTAATTAACTAATTTATTTTACCCCTGTTCAAGCGAAACGATATAAAAGGCTTCATTTTATCAAAAAAATATTACAATTCTATTCCTAATGTTAAGCAATTTGTAATAAGGATTTATATAAATAATGATATTACATTATTTTGCGATATCAATTAAAAATAAATATCGAACCAAATACTGCGCAGTCATTTTTTTATTTAACGTTGTGAAACGTAATATACATAAGGAAATAATATAAACATTCATAAATTAGCCAGCCAGTTCCATGTAAATCTATAACACAGCCTCTCTTAGAATGGAGATCCGGTGGAAAAAGAAACAATAAAATAGAATTCTCCGATTCAACAGGTAAAAGTGAATGCTACTACGCTGAGTTTAGAAAATAAAAGAAATTTCGTCGGGCGAAAGTAATGTAATATTATAGGACAATTCGCTTCAATAGACAAGGTGGAACTCTATGAATTTTACGTAAAAAACACTGACCATTATTTCTTTGTCATTTGGAAATACCAATTAAAAAGACTTCGGGATTTGTTTATTCTATTAGTTACTAATTAAGTTTAATCCGATTTGAATCTTATTTATTTAATACGATCACAGATACGAACACCGAAAAAGATCATATTTTTTTCTGTTAGTTTTAATTTTTTATATTTTTAAAAGAGAATACCTTACAATAGTCCTAACTGCTCCCGTCTGGAGCCAGTGAGACTATGTCATCCCCAATTGGGGTGTGTTGTTAGTGGGGAAGGTAAGTTGGGAAGGGAAGGAGACAGGGAAGAGGAAGGCGGTAAAGTAAATGGCTCTTCAGATCTAGTCACTATTATTAAGCAACGTTTTAATTCTGAATAGTGGTCTTACACCAGGGCGATACTGAGAGTACCTTCCACTCTGGAACCTGCCGCAAATATAGTATATATTATTTTTTTAATAACTAATTGTGAAATAACACAAATTAATCAAATAAAATTTATCATTGAAGAAGAAGATAATAATAATAATCTATTTTTTTTAAATATGAAAATGAACAAGACACAGAAAAAAAATAAAAGATAACGGTCGCAACTGGGACACGAACCCAGAACCTTACGTCTTACCGGGACATACGTATAGCTCTACCAATTGGGCTACTGCGATCTATTATGAGACTGTCGTAATTGTCAACTTCATATTTCAAATTTCAGAATTAACAATATTATCTTCGACTAATGTTTTTTTCCATATTATTGGCAACTACCTTTATTATTGGAAACAAGTATTCAAAGAATGTATTTGTTACCTAGATAGTGTCTCGAATAAATATATCCGATTTTATTTTTATGGAACACCTATTGACTTTTTATAAAAGTCTAAATGAATATTCATATTTTTATAAGAAAAACTGTATTTTTAACTTTTGAAGGTTATTCCCATCAATGTAATATATCATTGAAGAAGAAGATAACAATAATATTCTAATTTTTTAAAATATGAAAATGAACAAGACACAGAAAAATAATAATAGATAACGGTCGCAACTGGGACAAGAAAGTTTTTGTTTTTTTTTGTTCTCAGGTTCTTTGGTTCTGGGTATCGCTTTCATCCAGGCCGTTTCTCTGTGGTATTTTGGAACATTGAGTCATCCAGGAGTTCTTTGGTCTTCTTCTGGATGACTGTCGATGAAGCTCCATAGACATTGCCTGCTTCACTGTGTGGTCTGGTGATCTTATGTGCCCATACCATCTCAACTGATTAACTCATCAATAAAAGCAATTATTGTTAAAGTACCTAGCGGTAATACCATTCGTATTACTTTACTTCAATCGATCGTAGATAATGGACGATAAGGTATTTCATCAAGTAGATAAATGATTTATTATAATAAATATACACCAAATACGATCACAGAAATAATCAAATGTATCCCAAGTGTTTGTAGGATGAATAATTGAATGCTTCCTTCATCCATTTAGATAAGATCTTCAGTAGGCGTTTTTTTCGAAAAATCCACATTTCTTCCCGGACATCTGTCGAATATATTTAGAATTTTGTTGCAAACAAAATGGCTCAATCAAAATTCACAGCACCATGAGCCGTTTTGTTATGAATTTTGTGATGACACTACATCCATGGTCGGGCGCTTAAAATCCATCGACTACGAATTCAGAGGTTGCAAGATCAAAATTCAACTTAATCAAATAATGTGTGTTCTTTCCTTTTCGAGATAATTATTGTATGACTATTGTCCTGTTTAGAATCTACCATTTTTGCATTTCGTCTGCATTTTTTACCGACAGCAATTTTTCTCAAATTGCTGTCAGAAACTTGGATTTCATTGAGGTGCCCATTTTAGTTTTTCTGTGGTTAACTTGATTTGAATATAAAGCGTGGTGTTTTCTCTTTCTAACAACGTTGAAATCGTATTTTACACCTTAACAGTAAGGGAGATACAATGTGCTGGACTATGTACAACTATAGGCAATTCGAATCAGCAGAAATGCGAATGCTTAGATGGTCTGTAGGAGAATCATTAAAGGATAAGATCAAAAGTTCACGCATTCGTAGTAGCCTGGGTGTCACGGACATAAACAGCAAGCTGGAGGAACGACAGTTGAGATGGTATATGAGCACATAAGATGGAGACCATTAGACTATACAGTGAAGCAGGCAATGTCTACGGAGCTTCTTCGACAGTCATTCAGAGGTAGACCAAAGAACTCGTGGATGACTCAAAGCTCCTAAATTCTACAGAGAAACGGTCTGGATGAAAGCGATTCTCAGAACCGAAGAAGCTTCAACCTGAGAACAGCGTACTTAGGCAATAAGTTGGGCCGGTGCAAGGAAGACGAGTAAGGGAGATACAACTATTTATATGAGGTCTGTATCAGCTTTTCCAAAAAGCGAACTAATTAGCCTGAGAGGCTAGTTTCACTGGCTTCAAACAGCCGGGAGCATTTGGGATTGTATGTGTGATATTCGCATTAAATACATAAAATTAAAATTCAATATTCAAAAACTGTTAAAAGTTAATAATAGTAGGTAACTAATAAAATAAACAAATCACGAAGTCTTTTTTATTGATATTTCAAAAATTACACAACAACAGGGGTCAGTGATTTCTACGTAAATATCACTGACCATTGTTTACGTGTTCCAAAAAAATATTAACTATACATAATAGGGATTTTCATTAAGTACCTCTACATTTTTTGAAGGCCTCCGTAGTCTCAGGGTAAGACTCTGGACTCCCAATACAAAAGATTAAAGTGTGTTATTTCACGATTAATTAATTTAAAAAAAATATGAGTGTGCTTTAGACCACAAGACTGAAGTAAATATTTCTTTAGCTCCACCTATATGTATGCCCATATATATGTATAAAATATATACATGTATATACATATTTTAATTTTCTAAAAATAATTATTTAAATTTATTATCATTAAGCCGTGCTCCCCCCTCCGCGTTTGGCGCGTCAATTGTATTTCAAAATACTGACTGAAATATTTCATGCACTGGCTATGAGAGGAAGAGAGAAAGAAAATGTGCGCGCGCACTGCTCTCTCTTTTCAACGCATTTCAATTTCCGTTACAGATTCGCTAGCTTACCCCCCCCCCAAGTCAAGCGTGCGTAAAGAAGTATTTACTTCAAAAATATAGAGTATAGGTGCAGCACGTTCCAGAGTGGAAGATACTCCCAGTATCGCCCTGGTGTAAGACCACGAGAATAAGATATTAACATTAAGAATTGTAACGTCGTGAGATGGTTTCAGCCATGTTTGGTGACCATATCTGAATATCTAGGTACTATCCCCCCCCCCCCTTCTTCCCATTTCCTTCCCCTCCCCACTACCTTCGGCCTCACAACAGAGCAGTTGTGAGGCCGCAGAGGCGCGTATTGTAACTCTTGCGCGTCATAAAACATAAATAAAATTGGATCTTATTTACGTATTTTTAATACATAACATAAATTTAAAATATATATATATATATATATATATATATATATATATATTTCAGCAGTAAAAAAATTTCAAAAATTTAAGTCATCAAAAATCAATTAGGACACTTATCAAAAACCCAGAAAGCTTACAATAAGTTTTATTTTAATCTTTTCACATTCAGTAATCAAGTTATTAATTGAAGTAATGAGTACAAATTACTTTCACGGTTTCGTTTTGATTAAGGACCACCCAATTGGGATGGAAATCGGCCACCGGAGGCCCCGTAAAGGTTGTATTCAGATACCGAGTTGATAGTTTGAGCTGGAAACGGTTATGATCGTTTTCATAATTCTGCCCGAAGGCAATACTTTTATTCAGCCGCCTTTAAACCCTTTAGATGCAATGTAGATGATAATTTCATAAATTTGACTGAACTCAAGTTCATACACAAACTCTTGGCGATTAGTTAATCATCTTTGCATAAAGACGATAGACTTCGCTTTTCGGCCCATACAAAAAGGACGCCCGGTAAAAACACTTTTCTACATCGAAAATTGCACAAAATGAATATATTTTTTTTATACTGCCTTCTAAAGGGTGAAAACTATGTCGGTATGTTTTCGAATTTTCGATGCGTTTCGTATTAACGTAAACATTTACTGTCAAACATGCACGATTTATCAAAAAATATTATTTAAGGAAAAAGTGCTGCTAAGTCAACTCTCATAAAGAATTATAAAATTATAAAAAGCTACCGACGTAGCTTCTTCTTTCTAAAAAACATATATTTTTTTAAATTTCAATTTCGTGAAAGTTTCGGTATAGAAAAGTGTATTCTCCATAAACCCCTTTTCGAGCGATTTCTTTAGGTAAATTTGAGCGTTGTCTCATTCGCACATTTCGCATTCGCATGTATTTTAAGTGTGCGTGAGCTTATTGTGAGCGGGACAGAATGACAGTCGCGGGTGTTCCGCGTGTCGTTCAAAGTCTAGCCTCTTAACACAATAAATAAAAAAATGTGTTACGTAAAAACACTTGTTATATTGGTATGTTTTAATCGTGTTTTTCTTCTCTTCAATTTTACGATTGCAAGGAAAGTAATCTTACTAATATTATAAACGCGAAAATTTGTATGGATGTATGTGTGTTTGTTACTCTTTCACGCATAATTTACTGAATGGATTTTAATGAAACTTTACAATAATATAGCTCATACATAGAAGAGCGTATAGGCTATAATTTATAAAGCTAGTTTTTTATTTTAAATGTATTGAGAATAATAATAATTGTTTAATAGAAAATGTCAACATTTTAGAATGACATTTTGCAAAATAATGATTGATAAATCAAAATTCTATTTAAAAAAATATTTAAATTAGTGAATTTATTTGAAGTACTCGCCTAATACTTTGAATCGATTCAAGAATTGTAGACAATTTAAATAAATAGGTTAAGAATTTTGGTATAAACATGGATAATGCACAGACGAAGTCGCGGGCAGAAGCTTGTTTAATATAGTTCCACGCAATTTTATGTCAATTTTAAAAATTATTTACAGAATGTCATCAGTGATTTCGATTATTCTCGGAAGTATTCTAAACATTTTGGAGTACAAATGGAGAGTAGAACTAAGATATACGTCTAGAGGGCCATTTGTAGAACATATTTGAAGTGTTGCGAGTCATTGAGAAGCTTTAAAGATTAATAACTCAGGTACGGGACATACGTCATTCCTATGTCTACCTACGTTAAATTATCGTGAAAACAAGCTTATGTGTCCAAGCGGTTAAAAGAACCATTTTTGGCTGCAGAGCTTTGAAAGCCTATTTCTCAGAAATCGGTGAAAAAAAAAAAGATAATGTAATATTACATACTTAGCCTTCCTAATAAAAAAGACAACCCAACCTTTAAATAAAGACAATACAAATATTATTTCGAATAATTACAAAAACTGTGCTGCGAAAGAATTGGCAACATTGCATTTCGGTAGATTTGCGTACGTGCTATGCGCGTCAGTTTCCCGACAAAGTGACAGTTTTGATTTGTGATATGTGACGTCCAAATCATATCATGTTTTTGTTTATATTTTTTAATCTAATGACCAACTTACTATTATATTAATATAATAAAAAAATGTCTTTATTATTGCGAAAGAACTGCCATACATTGCATTTTGGTAGAGTAGCGCATTCGACATTTGCGTCAGTTTCCTGGCAAGTTGCCAGTTTTTATTCTAATGGCTAATTCACTTTTCAATTAGTATAAAACACAGTTTTATATCGTTCCATGAAATAATTGATATCAGTTAATATATTAGTTAGGATGTCACATGCACGGTTGTTTATTAAATGTTTACCACGTTTTTTAGTAAGGCTGTTAATCCATATCGATCTTTGGAAAAAATTACGACAGCATGAAAAAATTAACTTTTGGGAAGAGTTTTTAAATAACAAAAAACGTCGTTTATTAATTAATTATTTTCGTTTCCAATAATAAAAATGATCATTGAAAGTGTTTAGGAAGATATTTACTTTCATTATTTAAGCAGGTGTACAAGCAATCGATTCCCAATGGCACGCAATGGATGCTGAAGTACTCGAAGGAGCTACACTGCCAACAACTAGTTCTAGGTACCTCATCATATTACCATTCTCTCGAGTCTTCGCGACTCGATTGTTAAGAACGATTGACCAGCAGCTGAGAATAAAAGTTTAAAAATGCTTGCAACTGTACAGGGAGGTTCCAATGAGAAATTTCGATTATTCCCTGTATCAATTTTTTTTTAAATAAAATATTTTATACCGATTTATTTCATTAAAAACTGCTTTAATATATACCTATATTGAAGTAAGCAATAAAAATGCTCAAAACGCGCGATGATAAATTATTAACTATAGTGTATTTCCTGTAAGTATTTTTTGATCATAAGTAATTATGATATTTCAATAATGTCTCAACAAACTAAGTGTGTAAAAAAAAATTGGAATATTTTAGTTTTTAAGACCTTAAATAAATAGAAAATGTGAGGTATTTTTGTCAGAAAACACTTTTTCGGATTTATTTTTTAATGTTTTTAATTTAACTACAATTTAAATTTTAAAAACTGTGTTGACTAGATTATGTATTGATTTATTTTGTTGTGTTATTATATGATTTGAAATTTTTGTTGTTTAATAGAATCTATCGTTTGAAAATTGAACTAATCCGCCAACGACCAACGGTATAACCTTAGTATATTAAAAGTACACTTAGTTTTTCAAAATTTTAAAACTCCGTGTACCAGATAAAATAACAATTTTTCAAAATCAATTTATGTTTATTTGTAAAAAAGAGTTAATACGTCTAGAATTTGATTTAAAAAGGACTAATTTTTGGTGTTCTCTCTTAACAGCCTAGTATTTACTGATACCGCAAAGGTTGGGAAGGAAATCGAAAAAGATAATAATGTTTTTGTGATTTGGGCGATTAAAATGGAGCAATCATTTGTTGGTTAACTACAGCAAAATGATTGTCTTTGAAATGTTTATCACAATGTGAAAGTCAGAAATGATTTTTTTTATTAGTAAGCAGATATTGATTTATTTACTGAGATTACTCGAAGGTATTATTGCATTTCGTCAGTCTGTAAATTCGTTTTTATAATGGCCTCCTCGGACCCAGAGAAAAAAGAGTTTCGAATTCATTTTTTGTTTTTTTAAATTGTATTTCTAAAAAACTACATAAAATAATTTTATTTAAAAATATTTTTTTAATGCTCAGTTTTTCCAGAATCGAATGTCTCTTGTAGGAGACGTTGGGTCTCTATTGAATCTTATAATAATCCAGGAATCACAACACTTTTTTTATATCGCCCACAGAAGACGCTGGGACTGAGGAGGTTAATGGTTCAGTAAATAGTATTTTTTCAAATGTGAAATCGTCGTGTTTTGGTATTCTTTCTTATTCGCATTTTTTTCATTATTATGATATTTACCCACATGCCCGAAGAAAGTTTGTTAAAACTATTGACATTGAGATAGTGGCGTTTTTTGGGCATATTGTATAATTGTGAGGCGGGTATGGGTACCGCTGTCAGGGAAGCATTTGTAGAATGCATATGACCCCTGTCATAGGTCACCCGATGTGCTTCGCTACGTTTTGTGACTTAGAAGGGGTTCCCGGGTTTATAAGTTGAGGTTTGTTTAGGTTTTGGTGAAGGATGTTTTTGCCCACCTACTGCTTGGGAAAAATGTGGTTTGAAGATACATTTTGACCTCCTCAGCCGGACTCTCTTGACCCATCGCTTTGCACCGTAGTGGGAGGGATAGATTAGTCCAATACATAAAACCAGTTACACCATCAATTGAAAAACGAAAACCGCAAATTTTTATTTGCTCTAGATAGGTAGGAAAACGTTCTTAAATCTTTGTATTATTTATTTATAATTAAATATTCGTATTTGATGGCCGGCGCGGTTGAGGGTCTCGACTCCTAATCCGAAGGTCGCGGATTTTATTAATTTTGGTTATTTCGCAATTAATTAATAAAAAATAATATGTAGTAATTTAAATTATTAATAATTGTTTATTGATATAGATCCATTGTACGATACTGAAATTGACAACGTAAAGCTTGCAAGCACGAAGCAGCAATTAACAAACGCCTACCCGCGCCATCTGACGACCGCCGTCGGATGTACGGAGAGTAGAGGGGAAGAAAGAGAGGTAGAATGTACAATTTCTTTTCTCGCAAAAACCATCTCTTGCCACTACTGCATCTCTCCGGAGATTGGCGGGAGAAGCTGCTACAGGATGGCCAGGAAAAATAGGCAAGTTTTTGTAAAATAATATATAATTTTTTATACGAATGATACAATCCAATGTACTCATAAACTAATCCATTAGGCCCCCTAGCACACTCGAGCGATAATGATTTTTTTATTTTTATTTAAAGATACAGACAAAATAATATAATATCAAACTTTCAAAAATACAAAAAGAGATAAAAGTCTCAGTAAACTACTTTTAAGTAGATACGTTTTTAGATTTTCACGGCCAAAAGCATTTTCGTTGTTTGTTTTTGGGGTGTTATGCCGTGTTGTGCTACCTCCTTCTTTAGCCGACGTTTCGGACAGCGTTGCAGTGTCCATCATCAGGGCAGATCCGGCGATCTGCGGATCGACGGATCTGCCGGATCTGCCCTGATGATGGACACTGCAACGCTGTCCGAAACGTCGGCTAAAGAAGGAGGTAGCACAACACGGCATAACACCCCAAAAACAAACAACGAAAATACTTTTAAGTAGTTTGACAATGGGTGCATTTAACTCTGAAAATAAAAATAAAACTTATTTTGCTTAGTTATTGAAATATTGTACATGTATGTAATATAACGGACATGTTAATGTACAAATACATGTAAATGAAATTTATAGAAATACATAATGACGTATAAATAAATAATAATATAAACCGCAGATATAACAAAAATTAAAGCATTTTTTTTTTTAAGATCAACAGAGACAACGACTGTATCGATAACATTAGGTAACTTCTCATTGTTCCCTAGGACAACCTATGATCGCTAACGTACAAACAACAGTTGTTATTGAATATATTAAGGACACTTAAGCACTGCGAACTGTCACTTATTCGTTGGCGATCTGCAGGCATGCTAGGGAATGATGGGAAGTTACCGAAATATATCCTGTCAATCCTTATCAATCGAGTGTGCTAGGGGCCCTGGTACTATTCCATATTGTGGACAGAAACCCCGTAAGGGAACCAACGGATTCCAATCAAAATAAATTTTTGAAAAGGGGATTAACTGCACAACAATAAACTAAATAAACGACGGTCCCGAAGAAAAATATCGGATCTGGTAAAAATTATCATTTTGTTGATTTAAAAGTCTGTATTTTAGGATTTTTTAATAAAATCATAAGAACTTCCAAATATCAAAACGTTTCTTGACGCCAAAAATAGTAAAAATGCTGAAACGAAACTTTAAACAGTTCACAAAACTACAAAATCAATAATCCAACATTGTTGTTCGGGACCGTTAAAATACAGACGTGTACATGCTGACATATTCACTGCCAGTTACTTTCGTAGCAGAAGTTCATAGTATCGCATTCTACATGTAGGCGAATAACATAAATTCACGATGATTAAATAAATTGTACCTATTATTTTTACTTTACTAGCGCAGCAACATTCTCTCATCCTTCTCTCTTTTCCGTCCTAATTCCAATATCTTTTTCTTAGTCTATCTTAGTACAGTTAAAACCACAAACATATTGTTATATAAATGCACATTGTATTATGTAACTATAGGCTTATTATGTGTGTTGTTCTTCCATTTTATTTTATTTATTATATTTGCTACTTAGTTCTGCTTTTTATATTATAGTTTATATTTATTATATACTTGTTAAAAAAGCGGTTCGAATTCGGTTTAAGGTAGACCTAACTTAGACCTCTGAAGTACCCTCTGGTCCTATTTATTGCCTTGCAATGCGGGAGGAGAGATGGATTCATATGTCCCTCACTTTTCTTTCCTTCCCTGAATTACTTTTCCTTCCTTTCCCTAAAAAGACCCTCCACACGGCATCCCCAAAGATGACGTATACCCTGAAGGATTTTTTTTCCTCAGGGTCTCCTGTCTGGAGCTATTTAAAAAAAAACCCAAAAAATAAAATAACGAATTTAAACTTTTTCTCTTCATTTTATAATAACGTGTTAGTGAAACTCTTAAAAAAGAACTATCTAAAGGGAAAAAAGGAGAATCAAAATAAAATTATTACTGGGCTAAAATTATTGAAGGCAGTAAGCATATTTCTAACCACCCGGTACTTAACTGCATGTTTGTGTGTGTTCTCAATACGATTACAAGTTTATCATACGGGTGTGAAGTTAACACAAGTATTCTACATAATAACATACAAGTACGTAGTACGCAATACAGTGTAAGGTGAGTGTATATTATACACTCACCTTCTAGCGACGTGCATACAACTTATACATACGTACGACGTTTATTCGTAAATGTATTAGAATAACATTTATTTATATTGCTTTAGCTACCAGAATTATAAATATTTGGTAGAGAACCAAGCGCAGATCGATTTTTAAATATTAAACATCATTTTTTGGCCTTTATTCTTGTAAGCTGATAATCATTTGATAAAAAGCTGAAACGAACCGAGAATTTTCTATTTTTTTTAAATATTGTGTTTTTATATGAATACCGCACAAAGTCCCAACTGCTCCCAATTGTCCGGAGCCAGTGGTACTATAGCAATCTCAATAACTTTGGTGTGTTGTGAGACTAAGTGAAGGGGAAGGATGGGATGTAGTTTGAAACACCACAATGGTTATATTAGTAAGATAAGAGAGTTTAATTTAATTTGTAATTAAGTGTTTTTTTTTCTCTAATACCATCAAAGACTGATAGTGTATCAAAAGACATAACAGCTGTAACGCTTAGTAATACATTCGCAACAACACTTGTTAAATAAACTTTTTTTTAAATTAAATTAATAACCATTTTTAATAACAACATAAAAAAAACTATAAAATAAATTAGATTATGTAAATTTGGTAGCAATAAAAAAAATAAAAAAATGGTATTGTTTTCTTCAAACATCTGCTTTTTAATAATTAACACTTTCGAGGCTATAAAAACCATTTAATTGATTTATTTTAATTAATTCTGTCAATTATTATCAATTTCACCGTTTACAAAGAATTATCTATTTTTCATCTCGATTTATAATAATATAAAATCGTTTTTATCGAAAGGTACATTTTCACCAACATTTCTACTTCACAAATGCATTCAAAAACTTAACTCCTTTTGATGAGGTTGACGGACTATAATATTATAATAATTACATGTCGTTACCTCAGTTGGACAAGGTTCTAACTGACATTATTTTTTGATTTCTAACTACTTCATACAAGTATCTACGGAAATACAACACATATGGTTCTGAGAATAAAATTTGGTTTTAGAAATTAGCAAAATATATGGTTTTGCATTCTAAAGTCGTTTTTCAAAAAAAAATCAGTTAGTCTAAGTTGGCGACATACAATTGTTATAATATTATAGTGCGTCAAGGTGTCCCCATCAAAAGGAGATAAGTTTTCTCATATCTCAGAACAAGGTAAAGTGAAGTTAGAACCTTTTCACACTGAGGAGCCGTTGTGTGCGGAACAAGTTTCGCACACATGCACAGTGCGTATGATCTGTATTATGTATGTATACGAATATTTTAGAACGTATGTGTGATATGGGTTATGTATGCGTGTGGGTAAACTCGTTTTCAATACCCAGACTGTTATTTTTTTCAAAATAAAATGTACAAAGAATCATGAAAGCTTCGACATAAAACGTTTGCCAGCTTTTTGCGCACAGTGGACATTATCAACTTATATTAAATTATTTATTATTAATTTCGTCTCAATGTTTTATTTAGTGTATCTTAACTGTCTTTCACAACTAAGGTGGCTTAATATTTTGGCCTATAGGTTTTTGGCCTAAATTTAGAACATTGGTAAAGATGTGAGAAGGGAAGAGAGTGAACACTTTGAATTTGATTTTAACCCCTATTTCGATATGTAAGAACGATCATTTTTCACATTGACGCACATTCAAGGACGATGATTGTTAAATGTACTGGGGGTTAAACTTAGGAGGCCCTGAGGAAAATATTTGATTGGGGATGCTGTGATGAGGTTTTTTTTAGGAAAGGAAGGAGATGAAGATCTCAAAAGGAAAAAAAAAGTATGAGGGGTGGGCAGTAATCTGTGAAAATAATTCCCCTCAGGGCCTATGTTATCTTTGGGGATGCTGTATGGAGGATCGTTTTAGGAAAGGAAGGAGAGGAAGTGGTGGGAAGAATAAAGGTATAGGAGTGTCGGCAGTAATCTGGGGGTCAGTGTGTCCAGGAGTGAAATACGATCCCACTGCGGCGCAGGGCAGTGCTTAGAGAGAGTCGGACTGTCAACCGATCTCTTCCGATTTAGCCTGCCACGCACCTGGTAGGCAGTTGCATCCACCGCCAAGACCTGGAAAATCCTTAACTCGTGAAACCGGGCACCTGTGTGCTGCGATAAGGGTCTCGCAGTAGACCCTTCATTTATAAGTGAGGTATGTTATTACAGCCTTCTTGAAACTATATTCCGTGCAGTTGAAAACATCTAGTATTATTTCAACTCTTGTTTTTGATAATGGGTTCTTCGGTAAAAGGTAGCAAAGAGTTTATGAAGTCCACTGGAAATATAAATACGGTTGCAACCAGTTTGCGAACTAGGTTTCAAGGTTAAAATATCCTTCGACTATCCACTGGCAAAACGAGGAAGTTTTCTACCCTAATTAATATTATCCCGAGCTGAAATTGCAATAACCACGCTGAATACCTTCCTGCTCGGGTAATAAATAATAAAATTTAATTTATTTATTAACGTTATAAACAGTCTTCATAATTTCATATATGATGATATATGATGGTGTTAAGAATATTTACGTCATTGACCAATAAAATAACAACATTGAAATTTAAAACAAAAAGTAAAAAAGAAAAATACACAATAATATGTAACTTAAATAGAAAATAACAAAATAACAATACAGACTTTTATTACGCCCTATTTTTTATGTAATTTATACAGTTACTCCTTTTTAACTAAAATTATATTTAATTTTGAAATCTCCACTTTAACCATAAAATTGTTATAAAACCAATATTATACCCACACTCAGGCTTTGCCTTTGTGGGATTTTTTTTTGTTCTTTCATTATTAAATTAAGTATTTTATATATTTATATAGCTTTCATTATTTTATGTACCCGTATTGTATAAAATTTTTTCAATAAATAAAATATAACAATAGGGTATTTTCCCAAACGAGGGATTCTGATGAAAATATATTGATTATTTAAAGGTCATTTTTCTGATTTTAATCATCGTACTAAAAATGTTTGTTTTTTACGTTTTTATTCTAATTTATTCATTTTAAAAACGCTTAAAAACCAACGAAGCCAAAACGGCCCGTGATTGCCAACGTCGCTTCGTACGCACGTCATCAAATAAACAAAGTAGTACTGTCGAAAATTTTTCAAGAACGAGCGACCATTATGACGTCACACGTAGAAAATGCCGTTTTGGCGGGATTACATTAATGGCCATCTTAAACTCGCTGTAGAAAATTTATTTGTCAACATAAAAATAAAATAAAAACTCTCATTATAATTGCAATTTTTTGCTTACTTTTTTAAAGTAATAAATTTTTACCCTAGTACTATTAGTACCCTATTCTGATAAAGTGCGTATTCTTAATTCAATTAATTTATGAAATACTGAAAAGCAAAGATAGTGCAGACTCTGGAGTTGAGTGTGCAAAATCCGAGTGCCGCATTCTGAACATAGTTTTGAATTCAGAAAAGCTTGCAGATTATGATTATGTTGCCCGAGATTTAGTGGTCCATTTTTTTAAACCCCATCCCTTTAGCTGTCAAGTAAATGGATTGAACAAATGCTTTGGAATTATTTTAATGATTGTTTTAGTGACAATATCATTTTTTTTCTTACGATTGAAGATACTTATAGCGAGTGAGGAATGTGGAGATCCGAAAAGAATGCAAGGCCGATGTGAGCGTAATAAGTAAGATTAAGAAAGGGACGCTTAGATGGTTTCGACATGTAGAGCGAATGAATGAAGAAAGGAGTGTCATTATATGACGTGTGAATGGTAGAAGAAGTCGATGACGCCTGAGGAAGACATGGCACGATCAAGTGAATCAGATACTTGAGTCGGGCCATGTCTAGAGTCAGAATAATAAAAGAGCAAGTATGATAAGATATATCAATGTGAATGAGGCAAGGAGTGTATGCCAAGACCGAGTTGTTTGGCGGTGCGTCCTCTCTGCCTACCCCTTCGGGGAAACGGCACGATGGTTAGTTAGTTAGTTTACTTATAGTCAGTTGAAAAAAATTTAAAAATAAAAATAAGAATTGTTGATAAAAAAATTATTTATTAAGTACAAAAACAAAATTGAACATAAAGTCATAAAAAAAAATTATATTTTTACAGTCATTACTAATACATTTTAACAACGAAATACAATTAAGTTGTAATTTTTTGCAAGAACAAGCCTTTGTTTGACAAATTGGTGTACATTTATAGGGGTGGATTAACTATTCTGGCATTGGTCGCTTTGTCAGTTGCCGTGGGTACAATTTACCACCATCACTTTCATAGCCTAATAAGGTGTAAGCAATAGGCTGTAGTAGTGTTTGGTGCTGAAGCTCTTAACAAATGTAAATTTAGAGCATCTAATGTGCAAATTACTTTTAATAAATTTAAACTAAGCCGATATATGGCATTCAATCGGGTGTTATTTTTTTGGCGAATGTTGTGAACTTAGCGAGGTTCGATGTTTGGGCATAATCTATTAAATGTGTTTCTTCTTATAAATAAATTTTCACCCAACTTTCCTCTTACTGATTTCTCTCTGCCCCGTTTCAGAGCCCCAGGAGTTATAAAATGTTTATTGTTATAAAATGTTATAACATTGTTATCTCTTTTTGGAGAAAATAAGAGAAAGAGAGTAAATTGGATTGTCGTTAAGTGTAAGTAATCTTCTTGTAAAAAAAAGCGGTAATTTAGAGTGGAGAAAATTATTTTTATAACGAAGAAATGTTAACTGTACAAAATATTAATTAAAGTTATTTATATCTTTGTTTATTCAGATGAAGTCATTAATCTTTGTTTTGTCGAGTCATTATTTCATCAGATATTATCAAGTTCTATGTAGCATTACGTTTGATTGCTTCTTCCAATTCCAAGTAATATGAGGTGAAATTGTTTTGGATTAATTTGAATCTGCGCATTTCTTTTTGATCACTTTGTCATTTCATCAATTTTCGTAAACAATCGTATGACTACCACAACACGGGCATTAGCCTAGTATGGTAGTTAAAAATACGTCAAAAACTGTAATTTGTAAAAATTTATTAAATATTTTTTTTTTTTTTAAAGATGGTTATAATGACGTACATAAATAGAATGGGGATTCCAAAAATGCTTAATATTACATCTTTTGAAATTAAATCGTTTTTTATTTTACATCCGTTTGCACAGACAAGACCTAGGCAAACCTTACCCCGTGAACTGGGGCACCCCACTTGGGTTACCTAAGGCAGGGGTGTTGGTTATCCAGTAAATGGTTCCCGAGGAGCTGGTACCAAGATAGCTACTAGCTATCTTGGACCAACATTGTTTAATATTATTCTGGTTGAAATTAAAAACAAAATAAATAATCTAACTTTCAAAAAAATTATAAAATAACTGGTACAAGTCAAAAAAGATTTCATAGAACAATAAAAAACCTTAAAAAAAAACAATATAAAATACGCACACACACGATCGGTGAACGCAACACCACACAAGGAACACACTTATATGTATTTTTTCGTTACTTTATAGTGAGTATTCGAGGATCAAATTCCTATAAAACAATAATACCGTAATATTAAAACCTCTATCTCGTACAAGACCCCACTGAGAGACAGCCTGGGTTCTCATTGCCTCTCAAACTCTGGTCCGCCATCAATATAATAAGGTGCTCCCATAGCCGTTGTGCCCATATGATGCATAGATGGGGCCTTAAAGAGTCGGCGATGTGCGAATGCGGTGCGGTGCAGACCACCGTACATGTGGTCAACGAATGCCCGCTCCATTCATTCCCCGGCGGGATTGATGAGGTCCACAGGGCGACGCCTGAGGCCCTGGACTGGCTCGCAGACCTAGATGTCCCCCTCTGACCCCCCCACCATACGAAAGAAGAAGAAAACCTCAGAATGTGTATAATACCAAATCTAGTATATAATACAAGGTCTATATATTATATGTAACTAAAATAATTTTTAACTGTTTCTAAAGCATTCAATAAAAAAGATCTCTTCCCCGTGGAAAATTTAAAACCACGTTTGCCTCTTCTATCGACAAAAAATCAAATAATTTTTGGAAAAAACTCCTTGATAATCAGACACCTAGGACGTAGGTACCTTTAATTTAACTAATACTGTACTCTTGTTGCCTATTATTGATGCCTTACCAAATTAAATTAACTCCCTTCCAAGATAACGTATAAAAAAAAGGAATGTACATGGTACTCAACCTTCCAAAGAAAAATGTGATTGTATCCGGGATTCGAACTGGATAACTTTCGCTTTCCAGGCGGATGCTCGCACCATCTGTAGAGCGTTTTTACTGTAAGCAAAACCTACTCACCTATTTTCCAATATGATTCTACAAAACCTGTCACTCACGGCTATAAATGAAACATTGCAAAAACCTCCCACTTTTAGAAAACCTTGTGCAGTTTAAAGTAACAAAATGCTTTGGTTTTAAGAATGCGTTGAATAATAATTGATTAATTCTGATCACCTTCAAACGGCTTTTGTGGTTAAATCATCTATTGTAAGTTGGAGGTCACACACACGTTTTGTTTATCAACTGAAATAACTCATTAATCAAATGATTCGACGAATTGGCGTAAGCAAATATTTATGTTTTAATATTGGATACCATTTATGTAAAAATAACAAAATGGCATCTGTCACACATAGATCTCGTTATTTTGTGAAAGTCAACTGAGTGTTATACATTCACTAGGTAGAAAACGAAAGAATACCATTAAAATTTTGTAGTTCTCCCTCTCTCTGGTTTCAATCCTGGGATTGGTTTGCAGCAATTCTTCTCTTCCATTCTTGTGCGGCTCTTTTGAAGTCTGCATATGATGAGCAGCGCGTGTCCACCAGCAGGTCCTCCAGGTGCTCTCGGCGTGGGCGTCCCCTAGAGTTTGTCCCCTCGGTCATACCCTCCATTATGGCATGCAAGAGGCCTTCTTGTCGTATTATATGGCTGATCTATCTTGCACGCCTTTCGGACAAGCTCCTGAGCAGGTGTCTTCCTCCTTAGTTGTAGTTATCAGTTATTTTTGTGGACGCACACGGAATTCAATTCCAGCCAATTTAGTAGTTATCGTGATATATTTTAAGTTCCAAGAACTATTAAGCTTAGCCCATACTTTGTTTTATACGGCTACACCAAAACTAAACGCATAGCACCACAGCAATAGAATTAATGCTTGCAATACGGGGTCACTTCTAAAGACGTAAATGTTTATATCTGTAGAAATGACAAGCATGTATGTACACTTTAACACAATCTTCACATCTGCCCTGATGATGGACATTGTAACAATTATTATGAGCAATCATTATTAGCCTGAAACATTCACCCATATTGAAAAAACCTTCCCAGAAAATATACATGTCACCGACGGGACTCGAACCCGCACCCCTCTGATTGCCGGTCAAGAGCTCTACCATTAATAACTCAGGTACGGGGAATACGTCATTCCTATGTCTACCTACGTTAAATTATCGTGAAAACAAGCTTATGTGTCGAAGCGGTTAAGCTACGGCGGCTTATCCCATACCCGCCAATTGATTCAATAATTACCCAGTGTTTCATTAAACGATTACCGCTTCTTACATTTTTTCACCTGCAAACAACTAACTTTACTTATATATTGGATGAATACATGTAAGTGCTAACTTCCTCACTAGATGGCGTCGAGAGATATTATGTCAACATTTTTTAGTGAAGTAATTCAACTGGTCAAATATAGATTATTTTTAATTTATATACTAATGTTTAAGACAAGATTTTTTTATACATAGCACAAAGGGTAACAATTATTATAAGCAATAATTATTAGCCTGAAACATTCATCCATATTGAAAAAAACCTTCCGAGAAAAGATAACCCGCTCCTCTTTGATTGCCGGTCAAGAGCTCTACCATAAAGCTTAGGAGTGGGGAGAGGAAAAAGATACGAAAGAGGAAAGATGGAATCTATGTACCTCAGACAATCAATATTAAAAAAGACACTCAGATTCATACAGCACAGTCACATTTTTTTACGTAACAATCTTTTCTAAATTTTCTAAAAAAGACGCAGACAAGTTAGTCGTAACGGAGATTTGTCTTTTAAAGCGACTGTCTAAACTTATCTCATTCAGGTAACTATTACCATTTAAGTTCAGTATATTTGGTGACATTGAATTGTGCTCGCTAATCAAAGTGGACTAAACAATCGCTCAGTTTCTTTGACCAAACCATCATGATAAGATAAGATAAGTGAGCAAATTAACTGGTGCCTACCACAATTAAACCGTTCACACGCCATAGCTAAATTATTCACATATTTTAAGAAGTTTGTCGGTGTTGTATCTTAGTAGCGTGGGTTTTTTAACAAGTTCTTTGGTAGGTCATCGGGTTTGTTAAATGTGGTGTACTTAACGGTAGGGTGCACTTTGGGTTAGGGTAGTACCAGGCTTGATTTACAACATCAAACTTACTTATGACCATATTTAAAATTGATAGAATTTCTGCAAAATTCAAATATGTTGGTGTTTTTTTTTTTTTTTTTTTTAAATTTTTGATACAATCAGGTACATAAATAATAAAAGGTATATAACATACTTAAATATAATATTGTATGAACAAAAAAATCCCACAAAGGCAAATGCCTGAGCGTGGGTATAATATTGAATTTATTATAATTTTATGGTTAATAGGAGATTTAAGAATTTAGTTTATTTTTAGGTATAAAAAGAGGAAAAGTAAAAGAGTAAAAGTGCCTACTAAGTGTTATTACCCATTTTTAAAAATAAAATAAAGAAGAAGAATAGAATAAAGAAGTTTCAAATACAAATTTCAGCGGAAACAAATGTGTTTCTTTTAGCCACCATTTAGCCAATTAGCCCAGCGCTTTGACTCGCCTGCATCGTACATCCCCATCCCGTTTGAATTTCGTTAACACAGTTTTAATAGGAAATTTAAGGATCCGATTGAACAAATTAAATTTGGATCAAGAAGTACGTCCACAAGGCATTTCACGTGTTCTTTTTTATTATATGCCTACCTTACCCACATCTGTTTATTCAAAACTGTCAAACTTAAAATTCAATATTATTAATTCTGTTTGTATTATTATAATCGAGACGCGTCGAATTTAACAATGAATGTAGGATAACATTTTATTTAGTTATTGTAATTTAAATAAAGTGTCTTCAATAAGAGATCTAGGAATCATTATTGATTCTAAATTCATATTTGATGTGCACATTAACGACATTAAGTGCAAATCATTAAAAATGATGGGATTTATTCACAGAATATGTAAAGATCCTCAATCAATCCTCAATCCTCAATCAATTCTGACACTTTACAATGCCTTAATTAGAAGTAAACTTGAATATGGAAGCACTATTTGGAATCCACATTACTGCAAATATGAAAACATTGTAGAGTCAGTCCAAAAAAAAATGCTAAGAATGTTGTCCTTTAAATGTGGACTACATGACCATCTTAGATCATACGACGTACGTCGTGATTACTTCAAGATTGATACACTTTTTTTATTTATTTTTATTTTGTTTTTATTTAAAGAAATATTTAAAACAAAGAAAAATACATACATATCAAATAAAAACATAATACAAAAACAGAGAAAAAGTCCCAATAAACTACTTTTAAGTAGTTTGTCAATGGGTTCTTAAACTTAAAACTAGAAGGCAATTGGCTGATCTAATATGTTTACATAAAATCATCCTCGGCCATCTTGATACTACACTAATCTAGTCTTAGCAATATTGAAATAAATGTTCCCAATTCCCATTGTTTAAGACGTCATAACATTTTTCACCTGAATACATTTAAAAATAATATCGCTCACTTTAGCCCTCTGACCCAGATGTGTCGACTATATAACAAGATAGAGTGTGCTGAAGTAGATATTTTTGTCGATAATTTGTACGGATTCAGAAAAAAAGTTCTGGCGCTGTTAAAAAATATGCTAAAGTATTTAAATTGTGTCATTTGTCTCTCTATGCATGCCTCTCGTTTTTCATATGTCTCTAGCCTCTCATTGTAATATCTGTTACTTGAGTGAGCTTGTATATAATTTTGTATATTTTTTATTGGTGATGTTTCTGTTTTTCTAATTGTTTGTATCTGTATTTAATTGTATGTAATTGTAGATTTTTTGTAATTGTATGTCTCTATTTGTACAATAACTGAGTTTTTATAACTGGATTGTTCTCTTGTAAATGCGAACATCTGTAAAAACCCAGTATAAATAAATAAATAAATAAATAAATAAATAAATAAATAAATAAATAAATAAATAAATAAATAAATAAATAAATAAATAAATAAATAAATAAATAAATAAATAAATAAATAAATAAATAAATAAATAAATAAATAAATAAATAAATAAATAAATAAATGAATAAATAAATAAATAAATAATAAATAAATAAATAAATAAATAAATAAATAAATAAATAAATAAATAAATAAATAAATAAATAAATAAATAAATAAATAAATAAATAAATAAATAAATAAATAAATAAATAAATAAATAAATAAATAAATAAATAAATAAATAAATAAATAATTAAATAAATAAATAAATAAATAAATAAATAAATAAATAAATAAATTAATTAATTAATTTAATTAAAAAAATTGGAAGTGTTCGTTTGGAGATTTCAATGACGTACCTATATGGTATTAATACGCAATATCGCCTCTTTGTCTTTTTGTTTTATTTTAGTTTATTATTGAAACAAATGGTTAATCATATTTTATTTAAAACAATTATTAGTTACATGTTTGCATTAACCAGCGATGTTTCCATATAAAATTCATATTTATTAGTGAAATTAATAGAAAAATATTTTTTTCTTATCCCTTGATTTATCACAGTATTATACAGGATGTAACAGGACTTACCCGAGAGAAAATTTCCGATAGCGATGGGATCAGTAGCGACGTGTGATCGAAAAATATATTTTTTGCTTTTAATAGAAAAAGTATCATCAGACAGCAAAATGACAAACACATTTATTACTCCAAATATGCTCAGAAATCGCAGGGTAATTATCTCTCGGGTACGTCCTGTTACATCCTGTATAAAAGGCGTAAACTTCATTACCGAGCTGTTAGTTTGACTAAGACGCGGGAAAGCGAAACACAGGTAGGTCATTGGTTAGAATTTCACAATAAATAAAGAATTGTATGATGTGAAAAATAACACCAAACATTGCTTATTACTTATGACGAAATGTCTGCATGCAACACAGTAATTTTCTGAATGTCGGGAAAATATAATCGCGTTACATAAAAACCAAGGATTTTTACGATTCATTGAATTCTTTCAAATTATTATCAATAAAAACGAAAAAAATTATTGTTTTTTGTGGGTATTGTAATTCCGCCCTAATTTTGTCCGTTGGTAGCTCGTATCAAATAAGATTATCAATAAAATCAACCCAAGCTTTGTTGTTTTATGTTGGTATTGTAATTCTGCCCTACTTTTGTCCATTGGTAGCTCTTATTAAACTCGAAGACTTTTGGTTAAAGTATAGTGAAACAAAGACAGGAAGTCAGGTGTAAGGGAATGCCTTTATTGCTTCATATAAATAGAAAAACTGCCATACATGATATTATGACACTGATGCCTACCTAATCACTTTACTGATGTACATACAAAAAAAAATATTATTTTAATAAATTAAGATAATATTAGAGAAACTTAATCGAAAATCTGAAACATAAAACTCAGAAAAGATACAGTCACATCTGGGACTCGAACCCAGGACCTTCGGCTTTCCGGGCCGCGGCTCTACCAACAAAGCTAATGTGTCCCTATCCGATTCGGTCATATTTAGCTGTATCATACTTCGACTGAGAACTACCAACATTATCTTCATTTTCTTAACGCATATCTATATTGGCTGCTATCTTTATGTATGACTAATATATGCGTAAACCAAAAATATGTGTATTCTTAGTGTGCCTTATATCTCAACAAATACAGATAATAGGCGTACATATCTCTTACCAAACACAGTTTATAGGTCCCGATTTACAGTGCAAAAGTAGTTTTTAATTATTTTGTGAATAGTTTTATAAGCTAGAAAAAGTTTGTTATTGGATGAGAAGAAAAAAATGTATGAGGGGTTTGTTACCCACACGAGTTTCCCCTCTTTTATATCCCTAAATTGACCCTCCATACAGCATCCCCAATGATACTTAGGCCCTAAGGTGAATTATTTTATATATATATGGAAATTGTAGGAAAAGCTTCAACTTATCCAAAATACATTTTTTGTCTTTAAAATGTAAACCGATTCGTAGTAAATATTAACCTAAAATAGTGATTTATCATTAAGATTCGCCTTGAAAGACAAGCCATCACCAATTTGAATATAATACCCATCTCAGTTGAATTTTATATACTTAAAATGACATCATCAGATACTCCAATAAACAAATCTCCTCGTACAATCCATCGCTTTAGGACCAACCCAACCTTTTTATACTTCTGTACATCAACAAACCGAGCGTTTAAGCGTATAAATATTTAATTGGCTTTGGTTTAAGTATCGTTTTAGAAAAGGTAATATTTTCCTGCATGAGTAGGTACAGTTATTCGAATAGACGAGTGTAACTGTAGTTATTATGTATGTATAGTTGTAAGTAAAACCCGTCGGTCAATGTATTTACGTACCTCCGGAGAAGGTCGTCGGTTGCTATAGCCTTCAGCAACTCGCACTATCACGATGGCGAATATCTTAATGCAGTGATGTACAATCTTTTTGGGGAAGATATTAAATACTGAAAAGTATTTGACACGTTGGGTGACCAGATACGTAGGTACCAAAATATCTGCTTCCAATAAATTGTTCATGCTTTTGAGAAGAAATTGCAGTAAGACAAATTATTTAAAAGAACTAATTGTAAAAAAATCACACTTTTTTCTTACAAAGTGTAAAAAAATCCAAATAAAAATCAGAGACTTTCAGAACAAAGTAAGTTTTATCGTTTCTAAGTATTCGAACAACTAATAAATCCATTTAGAAAAAAGTAGCTAATCTAAACCCTTCGGCTTAGCCAAATCCATCCAAGACGTTCTCGCAGATATAAATAGAACTAATATTTAATATGAACAATGAGACAGATTTTGACGAAAATGAGTTAAATATACAGCTTTTTTGTCTCCATCTTCTACAATAGGAGCCATTTAATAATATCAAATATTTAAGGCAATAGAAAATAAACCATGTGAGGACAATCAAAATAGTACATAATAAAAAATTGACATCCAATACATAATTCAATTGATTTTGTACATAATATTAACATCATCTGCAAGATTTTAATAAATTAAAATTAAATATTTTGACATAATATGGTATTCAAAATTAATGAAAGAAATATATTTTCCTACTTTGTCCATAGATAGAATTGTTATTTTTGTTCCGTTATTTTTTTAAACAGTTTTTATCGATTTTCTCAGAATGTACTGAGCATCACATGGTTCATATTCTAAATGCAACGACGATATGTTGTTGTGTACACTTCGAATTGAAACCGTTTTTAGTCGAAAAATTCAAAGTCAAAAATTAGTCTAAAAATAATTTCGATGATATACTCTACTAATAATATTATTTTTTAATAAAATACTGGTATTTACTAGATGTTGAATATTGAAATCTATTTATATAAAGATGAGTGTATGTGGATGCAAGAGGTGTGGATTTGTTTTATATACATATCTAGTTTTATTCATAGATAGATGAAATTTTGAATACTTGGTTTTCAAAATAACATAAAATTTCGAAAAAACTTCGTGTAAAGCCCAGGCAATCTAGGGAACTTTAACTAGTAAAATATAAAGTTGACTGGTTTTTTATTGTGCCGGCGGTTGTGCACCACTGTTAATGGTATATTTTATGAACTTGTTTTGTGATTATTAAATAGCCGGCCGATATCACTTCTTGACGATTATGAATTTGAATTTCTTTTTGATGTGGTCTAGGACTTTTCAATATATAAGCTGTGGTCACATCTCTTTTTTGATTATCTGCCAAAATGTCTTTTTGATTATCTTACTGATAGGTTTTTTTTAAAACTAGGTATTCATTCAATTTCTTTTTCTGTTATAGGATGTAAAACCGACGTTTGTGTCCTTTTTTGTGATTATACCAATGGGTTTGCATTCCTACGATGAATCAGTAATTTGGGTGTTTTAAAAAAGTATTTTAACGTTACACAATTTAGATAACATTCCAGAACACCAAAGAAATATGTAAGCTTACAGACAAGTAAGTCTATGCATTGTGGTTTAATATAGCTATTAGCTTCTCTGGAACCACTTGATCTAATAAAGAAGGCAGATACATGTTGCAATGAAGCTCTTAGCGGTAGAAACTTTTACCTATTGTGAACTATTTGCAAACTTGTACAAAAAGCTTCCAATTAAAAATCAAAATACAAATATTGCAGATTTTTGCACTCAAAACTTTAGTACTTTTTGTAGAGCTCCAACGTCATGTTATATACTCTTTGGATCTTTGTATTTTTAGATCAATTTTGTTTCTGATATAATCCGTAAAGCATAGATATCTTGATCTTTCTGACCGTAAATGTCACAATTTTATACATAGTTGTAATTTTGAAGGTGGGTATGGGTACTGCCGCCCGGGATCTATTTATTGGATAACCAACATCTCTCTAATAGGGCACCCTAAGTGGTTTGATATGTTTGGTGACTTAGCAGGGATGTCTGGGTTCATGGGGTGAGGTTTGTGCGGGTATTGGCGTAGGATGCATCCACCCACTAGCTGCGTGGCACGTCGGATAGTAAACCCACCCCTCGTATCTTTTTCACTTCCTGGACTTCATATCCTTCCTTTCCTCAAAAAACCTTCCAAACAGCATCCCCAAAGACGACATAGGTCCTGAGGGAAATTATTTTCCTCAGAAGAAACATGACGAGACAGAAGCCTGGTCACATTTCAAAATACCAGAGCTTACCTTCAGAGAGTTTTAAGTTGTTCAGAAACAGATTTTTCGTATAAACTAACAAAGGCAAATATTTATGACAAACGATGACGCAATAAAAATACGAGTATATGATAATAGTGTGCCAACAGTCGACGGCCGCCGTGGTCGAGGGGAAAGGCTCTAGACTAAATATCCGGAAGTTGCGGGTTCAAATCCTGGCGTGTGAAGAGAAATTTTATTGATTGACTTGTGTTTTCATAAATTAATCATTTAAAATAAGGTAACGAATATTTGCGGAACGTTCCAGAATGGAAGATGCTCTCAGTATCGCCCTGATGTAAGAGCACCATTCAGAATTGAAACGTCCCTTCAAATGGCTTTAGCCGTGTTTGGTGATCAGATCTGAGTAGCCAGATACTTCCCACCTTCCTCTTCCCATTTCCTTCTCCTTCCCACTACCTACAGCCCCCCAACATACCTGTATTGGGGATGCCATAGTCTCACTGGCTTCAGACGGGAGCAGTTGGGACTCTTGTAAGATATTCACACAAATAAAATGAATAATATACCAAATATAACAATACCTACATCCTCTAAGACCCTTTTTATTGTTCGCTTGACAGCATCTGTTATTTTTTTTTGTGACCAGTGGCGTATCACATCACCTGTCTCCGAGATCCCTTCCTGTCAAAAACTGGAAGCCGAGACGAGACGGTTATTGTTAACAATGTCGGTAACATGAGCAGTGTTATTCTAAGTACCTATGTATCTTGAAACGTGATCTCAATATCAAAATGGTTCAAGGTCGAACAAAAAAGATTCTTTACATAAATTAGAATATTTACTTTTTTCGTCACCTAACCTTACCTAACTAACTAATTATCACGGGAATGTACAGGGAGAATCGAGAATAAATTTTTTCTTACATTTGCTCCTAACAGGAGGCGCTTAGGATAAAAACCCTTTAGGGCCTATGTCATATTTGGGGACGCTGTTTAAAGGGTATTTTTAGGGAAATTAAGGAGAGGAAGTTCTGGGAAAGAAAAAGGTACGTAGGAATCTGGCGGCAATATGGTCAGGAGTGACGGACGTGTGTTAGGTTGGCATAATCATTCGCCGCCATATCCTAGATAAACCTCAAATCCCTAAACCCCGGCACCTCTGCTAAGTCACCAAATGTGGCGAATCATTTGAGGTGACTTACGACAAACCCACCTCTAAAAATTGTTATTTCTACTTTGTTTCGAACTCATTCGTGAAATAATGTTCCGACTTTCTTTCGTCTTAAGAGGAACCCACAAGAATGTATGCATTCTTAGTGTGCCCCTACGTCGCGCCACGAATACAGGTAATAGGTATAAAAATCGCAAAAATAGTCTAGAGGTCACAATTTTCAGCACAAAAATGGTTTTTATTTATTTTGTGAATAAATTTATAAGAACGAATAAACATAAACAGTAAGCTGGGGGAATGACAGTTGAGATGGTATGGGCACATAATACGGAGACAACCAGACCACACAGTAAAGCAGGCAATGACTATTGAGCTTCATCGACAGTCATCCAGAGGTAGACCAAAGAACTCCAGGATGACTCAATGCTCAAAATCCTACAGAGAAACGGCCTGGATGAAAGCGATACTCAGAACCGAAGAAGCTACAACCTGAGAACGAGAAGATTCGACCCCACCAGCCTACCTAGACAACGAGTTGAGACAGTGCGAGGAAGAAGGAGAATTAATAAAATTAATCAATGGAAACTTTTTAAAAATACAATAAAATTGTACTTAAAAAAAGTTGTTTTTTGCATGTGTTGTTATATTTCTAACGAATTTTTTTTTAGTAGTTTTCGCTTATTTTATTTATTAACCAGTGATTTCTGACATTATTTGAAGTAAAAAAAGTAAATTCAATTTTGGTCTCCGGTGACATTTTTGAAGTTCTTTTTTTTTTCCTTCAAAAACATAAGAAATCAGTAGGTATTGGGAATTTGGGGGCGGGGTGAGAGGTTGGTTGATTACTTGGTTTAGTGACGATATGTGGAGGATTTTTTTTTTTTGATTTTGACGAAAATATTTATGAAAAAAAAAACATCTAAAAAGTCACCGGTAAGTTTTTACTCCAAATAATGTCAGGAATCAGTACGATCCTTAACACCCTATAACGTGTAAGAAGATTTTGCTTTTTTTGATAAGTTACTTCTCGTATGAGTTATGATCCTCCAAAAATCGTGAAAGTTGTTTGTTTTGAACGTTTATACACGTAAACGACGTTCAGTGTATAAACTAGACATTGTATTTTCTTCTGAAACTGTTCTATAAATATCTTAAAAATCGATTTAGTTTGGAGGAGGGAAACGGGCTTGATTTGGTGATTTGATTTAGGTATTAACAGCCTGAGATGTAGCTGTCCCTTTTGGGAGTACGGGCGACAGTGACAGCAACAGTTTGGTAAAATACCTATTGTTCAAATTTCTCGGCGACCAGGTTTGCTCTTAAGCTTCGCGATAAGTTTTTGATTTATTGAACATTCCATGTCTTTCTTTGGCGTATTGGTTTTTAGATAAGGACGCACTGGGCCTTCGTACGCATTTAAGACATCTGAGCCCTAGCACGCTTGCTCTATAACGATCGATAGGATAACTATCGGTAACTTCTCATCGTTCCCTAGGACAACTGCACATCGCTAACGTACAAACAACAGTTGATGTCGAATATGTTAAGGACACTTAGTCATAGTTATCCTATCGATCGTTATAGAGCGAGCATGCTATTGCCTCTGGATATCTTACAATCCAATCCATACCGTTTCTTTGAAAACAGATGCTTGGAAACATCCCTGTCTCAAGCAATGCAATCCTCGCTTCTCATGTAACGCCGATCTGCTAAGAAGGATTGTAGCTCACCTGAAAAAAAAGAAAAATTACTATTAGCTTACTTCGTAATTTTAGTGTTGCATGATACCAACATAAAGCGACCTTGTTAAGACGATAGACTTTGCTTTTCGGCCCATGCAAAAAGGACGCCTGGGAAAAAACACTTTACTACATCAAAAATTGCACGAAATGATAATTTTTTATATTGCTTTCAAGAAGGTAAAAGCTATGTCGGTATGTTTTTAAATTTTCGATGCGTTTTGTATTAACGAAAACATTCACTGTAAATGTATACGAAAATATTATTTAAGGAAAAAGTGCTGCTAACTCAATTTTCATAAGAATTACAAAATTATAAAAACATACCGACATAGCTTCTTCTTTCGACAGCATATTTTTGTTTTTAATTTACAATTTCGTGAAAGTTTGGGTGTAGAAAAATGTTTTCTCCCGAAACCTTTTTTCGAGCGATTTCTGTAGATAAATATGAGAGTTTACGGCAGTTGTCTCATTCCCACGTTTCGCATTCGCATGTATCGTAAGGGTGTATAAGCTTATTTAGAGCGGGACAGAAAGACAGACTATAAACATTCCGCGTGTGGTACAAAGTCTAGCCTCTCAATACTCTCGTCAACAAAACTGATCTTTTAATAATCAAAGTTTGTCTCGAGTGAATTTGTTAGGTATTTACGAGTATTTTTAAGTTATTAGTAATTTTAGTTAGAAAAAACATATGGTGAGCAATTCAAAAATAAAAGATTATATTCGCCATAAGTTTTTTTATGTTTAAAAAATTATATGTTTTTTTAACAATATAATTTAAAAGCGTATTTCAACATTTTTCTAAAACAGTTTTTAATTTACCGTTACGTTCGGAAATATTCTCTTTATTTGGATCTTATTGCAAGGCGCACACATTCTGGCCTGACAGAATATGCCCGAGACCTTAGGGGCTTAGTTTAAAACAAACTGCCACCCATGGCATCATTAAATAAGATTGATTCATAGAGTTTTCGATTGTCACAGTCTGAGAGTAGGTCACCGCAATCGTTTGTCCATTGATTGCACTAATGCATCATACTTCAATTTTCATTGATAGTTGTTTCACGAACGTTGGTTGTTCAATTGTCTTCCTCAAATGCCCTTGACTTCTCTAACCTTATACTTCCACAATCAACAACCAGTTGTGATTAATCGTACTTGTGGTTTTGTGGTAAAGTAATTTCATGTGTCACGAGAAGTTTGGGATCGAAACTATCGACTATAAATTATTTAATATCAACGGTATAAATATACCATAAACAATAATTACATGTCTCAGTTAAATATAAAGATAAGTTTATAGTAAAAATAATTTTTGAAAGTCACATTTAAATGTAGCATTTGACTAATTTGAGAGAGATAAGTATAATGCCAGTTGCCGAAATAATATTTGGTAATATTTTTATAAAAAACACGATAATACTTTGATACGTTTTTAGATTTTCACGGCCAAAAGCATTTTCGTTGTTTGTTTTTGGGGTGTTATGCCCAAATATGATTAAGCATTATGATCCGGCAGATCCGTCGACGGATCTGCCGGATCTGCCCTGATGATGGACACTGCAACGCTGTCCGAAACGTCGGCTAAAGAAGGAGGTAGCACAACACGGCATAACTCCCCAAAAACAAACAACGAAAACGATAATACTTTGTTTTAATTCCACTTTATTATTTCTTTATCCAACCGGTTTCGGTTCAGCCTGAACCTTCCTCAGGGATGAATAAAAATATATTGAACATAATACAGATATATAATATACATGGTAGATATTTATAAGAAAATTATAAGAGAGAGAGAACATCAACTTAGGTAAGGGCGATGGGGGATGTGGCTAAGAGGGAGGGGTGAAAGTGGGCGGGGGAAACGGAAATATTTAAAAAATGGGACTATTCGATAAATCTAATTGTTTATTAAGTAAATTGGTTGTATTTATTTTTAATGACTTTTTTTTATTTCAAGGGCTTCAAGATTATTAAGTCGTAGACCTATCCCATTTCTGTGTAATACATCTATCCCGGAAGATTTATTAAATGAGTGATCTTTATCTATCAGGTGGGTGGCGAATTCTGAGAAACCTACACTGTTTAGACATCTCAAGTGTGCCGTTTTACCTATGTAAAATGCAGGACAATCATTACATTTAAGTTTATAGATGCCAGAATGGCTTAAATTATTTTCTTTATTTTTAGAATTTATTAGAAGTTTACCTAGGTTGTTATGAGTATAAACAGCAGCTTTAATTTCTGTAGAAAATTTAGAAACACATGAGGATGAAAATTATTTACGAATAAAATTCTACGCCAACCGTGGTTTTTATTGTCTCTGATGTTGGTTATATTAATTTATAGGAACTTATTAGTAGATATGAATATTTTTATAATCTGAAAATGCCAAATGAATGAATGAACCATCATTTAAACAAGTTGATCAAGTTAAATTAGGTAAATAAAATTTAATGAGATTAATTAAATTAGGACTGTCCATAGTATCTACTATTTACAATTTTGAGAGTCGAAATAATAGAAGTGTATGTTTGAGGACAAATTCGGATATAATTCTTCGATTTAAGAGTTTTAGTAAATTTAATTATTATTATGGTCTACGCTTTTAAGGGGAATATCGCGTTTAAAATTAATATATCTTAAGAGGCTAGACTTTGAACCACACGCGGAACACCCGCGTCTGTCATTCTGTCCCTCTCTCAATAAGCTCACGCACACTTACAATACATGCGAATGCGAAATGTGCGAATGAGACAACGCTCAAATTTACCTACAGAAATCGCTCGAAAAAGGGTTCATGGAGAATACACTTTTCTACACCGAAACTTTCACGAAATTGAAATTTTTAAAAATATATATTTTTTAGAAAGAAGAAGCTACGTCGGTAGCTTTTTATAATTTTATAATTCTTTATGAGAGTTGAGTTTTTGTTGAGTTGAGCAGTTTTTCCTTAAATAATATTTTTTGATAAATCGTACATGTTTGACAGTGAATGTTTGCATTAATACGAAACGCATCGAAAATTCAAAAAGATACCGACATAGTTTTCACCCTCTAAAAGGCAATATAAAAAAAATATATTAATTTTGTGCAATTTTCGATGTATAAAAGTGTTTTTTCCCAGGCGTCCTTTTTGTATGGGCCGAAAAGCGAAGTCTATCATCTTAAGAATGCTGAAGTTCATGAAATGGGGGGACCAGGGCGAATTTGCCTAAGATAGGAACTATTATGCGGCTTATCAAGGATTAAGCGATCGATTTAGCCTGCTTAAATTTGAGCGAGGAATGTCGTAAATAGCGAGGATACGGACTGACTGCTACTGTTATACCGGGCGATAGACAGACGAGATTTAAGCATATTAAAAATATGAACATTTCAATTTCCAATTCAATTATGTTTCTTCCTTCCACACATCCGCTTCTCTGCGTGTCTGAATTTGAAATTACGACCTTAAGACTGTTTCTTATAGCTTTATGTTGGTCACATCGTGATTCAGCACATATAACGTATAAGTTGTACACTATGTAATTATATATCAATCTATTTTCTCAAAACCGACACGAACATATTCTATGGAATACGTTGGCATGAATGAGCGAAGCAGACCTTGAAGAGAGAATATCAAATAATATGGCTAGCAGACAGAAATAAATTTGAAAATAATAATTTTGAAAAGAAATTGAAGGTGTACACGGAGAAAAATTTTATTCTAAAATACGATCATTTTTATCGTAAAAACGGGACTGAAGTTCTTACCAACAAATTAACAGTGTTTCAATGATTATTTGCGGGAAAATGTAAGAAAAATTGTTGGTATACGTACGAAATTACGTATACCAACAAATTATTTTTACATGTTCCCGCTAATAAACATTGAAACCCTGTTAATTTGTTCGTAAGAACCGTCCCTAGATCAGTCTCGTTTTTAACCGTTTTTACGAATAAAATGATCGTATTTTAGAATTACATTTTTCTCCATGTAGGTACTTATTTTATTTATTTCCATTTGAAATGAATATTTTATCTAGGTATCAATGCGTTATATCATACTATTTGCTATCAGTCAATGGAAATGTTTGGGATAATACCTGATCAATTGTTTCGATGGGTGAACAGACGGTTGACCTCCTGCAATTATAATCATCGTCCATCTCTTTCCTCATTTTTCTTTCCGTAAGAACCTTCTACAAAGTATTAGAAAACTATAAAAAAATATATAAATTAAATAGGTAAAGTCATTCTGAAGTTATGGCGGGTCCAAGGGAAACAGGGATTTATTTATTATATATATATATATATATATATATATATAAAATAAATCCCTGTTGACGATTTTTTGTACTTATACGTTATTGTATACAGTGTACATATGAGTAGTTTTATCCTTGATGTATTGGAATGAAAACATGTTTTATATTTTTGTTGTTCGGCGGTACATCCTCTCTACAAATCTCTTCGTGGACACTTTGTTATATTTTGTATAAATGGGCATACCGTATTTTCCCTAAACCGAATGCTTGTGAACTCCATTACAATTTTGATGTTATCGATTTAGAAAGGGTGCCTACCTAAACAATTATAATATCAAATAAACTGTAGGTTTAAGAGTGGAAAATACTCTCAATATCACCCTAAAACCATAATAAATGTAGTAGATTAGTTAGCTGTAAACCGCAGTAAATAGTTTACATGTTTCCATATTAATATATTGAGGAATGATATTAATAAAAACGAATAGCCAAATCAAAAAAAATAATACCAATCGCTAGAATGGTATTAAGTTTTTTAGCGAGGTTCTTTCCCACCTCCCTCTTCCTTATCTCCTTCTCCTCCTTACTTCCTTCAGGTTCATAACATACCTCAATTTCGGATGCCGTAGTCCCACTGCCTCTAGGCGGTAAGAAGCGGTTTACAGTATTCACATAAAAATTATATCTTTTTTGTATAGCGTTCTTGAAGTGGTTCAAATGGACAAAAATAATGAATTGATTTTGGTTTATTTCAGCCACGGATATGAACAATACACTTTCCTGAGATGAACAAATATAAAGAATTGGTTCAAACAAAAAGATATAATTATTTTATCGTGTTTTCGGTATTATTTTATCTGTGTGTACGAAATATCGTTACAGTTTTGCCAACAAAGACAAATTTAAAAATAAAATCTTTGAGATAGACATGTTTTAAATTTCTCTTTACTTCTTCGATCGCTTTTACTTTTAACAATCAATTCACTTCAAATCACAAAATAGATTCTAGTTATCACGATTGAGTTTTTTCATTGATCGGGGGAAATCCAGCACCCGCATTCCATCTCAACACACGAAGATGCAGCCTGAATCATGCAGATTCTGTTAAATACCATCGGCCAATTTTAGAACAGTTGATTTCATGCACATCCAAATTGAGGAACTCTACCAAACATGAAATCATTTCAGCGAGCTGGAGGCAAATCACGCGACATTATTTTCGGCACCAGAGAGGGTTTGATAAGTTTGACCGCCGAAGAGCGCACATTGAAATAACCAGACCCTGCGAATTAAAGTAAAGCTAAAGTAAGGCAAAGGTTTGAACCGCAGTTCATTGTAGAACTTTCTGCGCAGGATCTGAATGTTCGTTTTTAAACGAACTGTCTGGCATAGCGTTGCTTAAAATGAATAAGGTGGGTAAATTAAACACATTATTGTAAAAGTGTCTAACTAACCAAAATATTCAATTTTGGAAAAAAAGCACGAACTTTTGTTTAATTGATTTGAGATTTGTAGTTTTTTACGCGGCTGGCAATCCCTGTTCAAAATCCACCATTGCAAAAAGGGACTAATATTTTATTTATCGTAAATGAATAGTGTTATTACAATGCAAATTACCTGTATATTGTCTGATTCATTTATTGACTAATCACAGCTCTTTAATCTTAAAATTAACGACTTCTGGGACTTTAGTTCCAAGTTTAGGACAATTCTTTATCCTTAAGTAAAATCTGAATCGTAGAGCGATAACCCGTAGATTCCAACTCACTCCTCAAACATTTTTCCTTACCAGAACTTTATCTCCTTCTTTTCTCCATAAAGGAGCTCCCATAGCATCCTAAAAGATTATACAGGCACTGAGCGAAATGACTTTCCTCAAAGCCTCCTGTGCAAAAACATTTTTAGGCGGATGCATTGATGATGACTTGTGTCGATGATGACTTGTGTTGATGGTGACTCGCATTGAAGCTGTTCGTGGAGGATGTCATGATTACTGAGAATAATAAGCCTGGCGTCATCGGTTGAATGATGCTACGGAACCTTTAAAATAAATAACTGCCAATCGCACCCAGAATTTTCGATTTGCCAATGAGGTGATTTCATTTTTCTGAGAAATATTATATTTTGGAAGAAATTATATAAATTTACAAAGAAATTAATGAAAAAGAATATTGTCAATGATCGTTATACCAGTTGTACATAAAATATTCTTTCCGTGAAACGATTTTATTATTAAACGTTACATTCAGAACGGAACCGAAGTAGGCTTTTTTTATTTAATTTTTTTATTTATTTTATGTTACAGAAACAAACAGTACATTGGTTACAGTGATGAGACAGTTTACAGATATTACATGATATTTCATGGTGGGTACCTATGATATGTTTCTTTGAATGTCTTATTTGTAATTACCGTGTGATGTGCGTAGTGTATATGTGCGTGAGTGTATGTGTGAGTATGTTTGTAGGTGTGAATAGTTTATATCATTGACATAATGCTCTTTTTAAATTTGGGCAGTGAATCGGAGAAAATGTCAATGTTAGAATTTAGGCTTTTGCTTGTAACTGTGTGATTACGCGCATTTTTACATGCCTTCATAAGGCAAAGTTTGCACGAATTCTACAAATTGCACCACAGTTTTATCTGAACTAAAAAAAATATATTTTTTACAATATAAACTTAGTAGGTAAATTGAAACCCTGTTAATGTGTTCGTAAGAACTTCAGTCCCGTTTTTAACCGTTTTTACGAATAAAATGATCGTATTTCAGAATAACATTTTTCTCCGTGTATGACCTAAAGAGGAAACATTTTTTGGATAACGAACCCACCTGCCAACCCAAGTGGTTAGCCACTTTGTTAGTAGGGGTGGTCGGGTTCACAAAGTGGAGGTTTATCCAGGTCTTTGCGGCGAATGAATTTGCCCATCTACTGCGTGACGGGCCGGATCTGGAGGGATTGGTTGAGGGAGACTTATTTTAGTTAGTTAGACTAGTTGAGACTTTCATTCCTCGCGCGTTTGACAGTTTGACATACCTATCCTTAATTTTTCAAGATTTTTGAAGTGTCCCTGACATTTACCTTATTACTAAACTTGTGTCAGCCCTGTTATTAATTCTCATACAAACATCTCAAATTCCAAGACTTCGGGTCTTTGACTCAAGGTTGCCACGAAGCTATTAATGTGCACTTTTATAATGTACAATTTCCTGTCTCATTGAAAATTATCCAGCGCATTGCTCCCGCTGAGAAGAAACATAATAATTGTTATTATCTTACCCGTGTTTACGTGAAAAGCATTAAATGAAAATAAAAGAGTAAAATCATTTACAAGGTGTGAAAAAATACGCTGTAGAAATGTAAACAACCTTTTTATAAATTTCCATGTGAGAGGTGCGTGAAAATGACCCGAGTTAAGCGCACGTTGTAAATAAACTACGTGCGTAATCATTAGCGTAAAATCGAATCAATCAAGCTTCAAACAAGCTAATTTCCGTGTCCTCACTCAGAATTTGTATTGAATGTTAGCTTTGAGCATGTATTATTCAAGACATTGAGAAGGTGTGATTGTAGCATAAGAGAAAATATTCACTACTAGAACCAATCATTTGGCTCAGAATGTAAACGGCGGTTACGGGTTTATAATAATTTAGTATGAAACAGTTACGCGTTATAGGCTCGTTAGTATAATGGTTCAAGTCCAGTTCTACGGCTTTGGATTTAATTAGAATAATTGGCAAGTTAGTATACCCTTAGGTGAACTTGGACCGGTAAACCAATAATATCAGACGTTGGATGTTCACTGAAGCTAGTGCTGTGGTTTTAATATAATTGTACAATTCATGCGATCCAGAAATATTATAGACCGTCGATCTTATTGTAAAAACTCTTGTTGTCTCTGAATCATGCAAAATATATAAAATATTTAAAAGGAATTATGAATTAAAATAAGAGGCATTTGGAATTTAAATAGATATCTACAATTGATATTAATAAACATCGGAGTTAAAAATATTTATAACAAGTTTCCGCCCGCGACTTTGTCTGCGCAGGATTAGTACTTCTGTTATTAAAAATCTATAGTACATCAAATAAGTTCACTAATTTTCATAAAATAGTATTTCGATTTAAATGAAATTTGATTATTTTGCAAAATGTCATTCTCAAATTTTGACATTTTCTATTAAACAATAATTATTATTTATAATGTATTGAAAAAAGCTAACTTTATAAAGCTTATATGTTATTCTGACGTATGGGCTATATTATTGTAAAGTTCCATTAAAATCCATTCAGTAGTTTTTGCATGAAAGAGTAACAAACACACATACATCCATATAAACTTTCGCGTTTATAATATTAGTAAGATAAAGTCATATTCGGATAAAATATCGATTGCCGAAAATTTGTACTTGTACTATTAATGTGCGTAGAAATTTTTTCATAATTGATTGCTTTAACCGGGAGAGAACCGTTATCAAACCAGTAGACAAATTTAGTGCAAAGTCATTGAGCAATATTCTAACCTTTGCGTATACGCTTTATTTATACTATGTTTAATAAATAAATAGGTTTTAGTACATATTATAGTACATATAATTAATTAACCGTCATTTAAAAACGATTAAAACACCATCGCACATAGCACATCATCCCCAAAGATGACATATGCCCTGAGGGGAATTATTTCCCTCATGGGCTCCTGTGTGGAGCTAATGTAAAAAAGGGGATTGGTTTCAATGGAGTTGTGAATCTTATAAATTAATTCATTGAATATAAAATGGGACATGGTAAAAACACACTATACGTAATCAAAATCGTAATGTACAAACTTTTGCGAAAATGCCCTGGTGCCTCATTGGGCCAGTTACTTAGAAACATTTTCATATTAGGTTTAGTGACTGTTATGTGTAATGACCATTATTGTGGGCAAAGTATTTTACTTTCTAAGTAGTGTTCCAGTCATTATAAACGAACCGTTTGACGGACATTGTTAGGTAATACTTTTTACGATTACAAAAACCTAGATTTGCGACAGCTGTAATGGAGGTTGAACCATTAACTGGTCAAATTGCTGCTTCTGTTAATAAATACATAATACGAACATATTTAGATTGAAGACATGATAATAGATTTTGACAGATTGGATTGATTGTCCGCTGCAATAATGATCTTTCAGAGTTTTTGAAATTACTGATTGCATTTGATCGCCTATTTGATAATATTATTTAATTTGTGATTTAAATAAGTACTCCTCAAATATCACAACGTTTCGTGCATTTTTTTGTTGCTTGCAACACAGCTCATTGTTGTAGGTAAGTGAAAAAATATGTGATATAACACAATATTTCCAACTGCATGGAGCAAGTGGTCTTGTGACATCCCTAATTTGGTGAATGTCGTAATTGAAGGCGTTTATTTTTGTGAACATTATGCATTATCCTAAGTACATTTTATTGTTTTAAATAGTACAATCATGTGAAAACTATATTTCTATGTTTGTTTATAATATTATGCATTTCTGTATAATGTTTACTTTTTCTTTTTGAAATTTGTCACGTAATATGTAGATACAAATCTTACTAATATTATAAACGCGAAAGTTTGTATGGACGTATGTGTGTTTGTTACTCTTTCACGCAAAATTTACTGAATGGATTTTAATGATACTTTACAATAATATAGTTCATACATCATCATTACATATAGGCTATAATTTATAAAGCAAGCTAATTATTTTTAATATATTGAAAATAATAATTATTGTTTAATAGAAAATGTCAAAATTTGAGAATGACATTTTGCAAAACAATGGAAAAGAAAAGAAATTACTCGAAGTACTAATCCTACGCAGACGAAGTTGCGGGCAGAAGCTAGTACTACATACACAGACAATTAACTTGGAACTTGATTGGTCTAGAACGGATTAAGTTACATTAAAATTAAAATGTTAAAAACGAATGCTTGTTCCATTAAGTTAATTAAGTTTAGAACTACAAACGAGTCATTGTTGTTTATTTTTTAATGCACGACTGTTTGTATCCAAAATAAATTTAAAGAAAGGACATGATAAAGAGAGATATTGTTTGTAGCTAGATTGCAAGATCTAGTCAATGAACTCAGCAAAAGCGTCAGCCGATACATCCTGTATAAATTAGCCATTCGAGTAGATTGTCTTATTCCATAGTTTAGAGTTTTATGACCAAAGGGAAATGTCAATTCAATCCAATTTAAATAAAGGCATAGTTTAGTAGCTAGAAAGTTTTAATTAATATTTCGACTTATCACACAAGGAAACGATGCTGGATTTTTTCCAAGAAAAGCATGCAGTCATAGAAGATCATTCGATACTGATGATTAATAAATTATGTGAACAACATTTTGAGAAATTAATTTTTATTAAAAATATTTAGACTTCCTAAAAGTCAATGGATGTCGCACATTAAAATAAAAATGGATATATTTATCCACGACACTATCGAGATTGTATTTATTTCGGCAATAACCTGAAATTATACATAAAGATAGCAGCAAATAAAAATATAGTAATAGATATGCTCATTTTGACAAATCGCAGATGCATCGGAAGTTTTTTAAATTTTTTTATAGTGAATACCTCACAAGAGTCCCAACTGCTCCCGTCTGGAGCCAGTGAGACTATGGCATCCCCAATTGGGGTATGTTACGAGGCTGAAGGAAAATGGGGAAGGGAAGGAGACGAGAAAGAGGAATGTGGGGAAGTACCTGGCTATTCAGTTCTAGTCACTAAACACGGCTAAAGCCATTTCAAGCAAATTCAGTTTCAATTCTGAATGGTGGTCTCACACCAGGGCGATACTAAGAGTATCTTCCACTCTGGAACTTGCCGCAAATGCACTATGTATTATTTTTAATAATTAATTGTGAAATAACACAAATCAGTTAAATAAAATTTATTTGCGCACGCCGGGTTCGAACCCGTGACCTTCGGAATGGAAGTCTAGCGCCCTGCCGCTGGACTAAGCCGGCCGTCAAGATAACAGCTATTAAAATATACTATATGTTCATTTTGACAAATTGCAGATGCATCGGAAGTTTACCAATTAGAAGTATTTTTTTTACAATATCTCTACTCTCCACACAGGAGGCCCGGAAGGAAATAATTCCCCTCAGAGCTTTGTCATCTTTGGGGATGCTGTGTGGTGGGTCTTTTTAGGGAATGTAAAGCGATGTTGTTCTGGGAAGGAAAAGGGTATCAGGTGTGGGTAGGAACCTGGGGTGTAAGTGAGTCCAGGAGTGACGGATGAATTATTCCATCCCTCCCATATGCGGTGCAAGGCGATGGCGAGAGTCTTGCTGGAGAAGTCAAAAGGTCTCCCTCAACCAGTCTCTTCCGATCTGACATGCCACGCATTTGGTGGGCAGTCGCATCCGCATCAAGAACCGGAAGAATCTCACTCCATGAACCCTACTAAGTCACCAAACCACTTTGCGTGACCTATGGCAAAGGTGTTGGTTATCCAATAAATGGTTCCCGGAGTGGCGGTAACCATACCCATCTCGCAAATTAAAATTACCTGAAGATACTTACAAAATTTCTCATGTATTTTCTGGGTTATCATGCCACTTGTCACTATATAAGCATTGATTAAACTTCACACAACTAAAATAATTAACACCATCATCACGCTACCTGCTTACATATTATATCTGCTAATAAGCACTACAAAGTAGGGAAAAGAATGTCGTAAAATAAGGCCATTTTCATCAAGAAATAATAATTCCTACTGTACCGCTTCACACACTGAGTGATTGATGTATGTAAGAAGGAGGTTATCATACAAATTCATAAAAATGTGTTTTTTTCTTTAATTCCATGGAATACAATGTTATTTATTACTAAATAGGTGAATCAATGATCAAAAAGCTTTTTAAATAAATGAAAAGAAAATACTTTGTTTTAAGTAACTTTATTTTTATTTTTTTGTCTACCGGTTTCGGTACCTCCGTACCATCATCGGGACTGTTACAAAATAATGTCTAAAAATACATAAGTACACATATATATACATAATGTTGTGAACGAAAGGGACAGTATACTAGAGTGGGACAGAGCATCAGTTGTTGGAGGGAGGAGGGGAATGGGGGATAAGTGAAGACACGGGGAACATACTTAAAATTGGACTGAAGGTTAAATTTAGTTGATTATAAATAATTCCTTCTTTTGAATTTACTGATTTTTTTTATTTCTAAAGCTTCCAAATTGTTAAGTCTTAAACTTATTCCGCTCTTATGTAGGACTTTAATTCCCTAATCCCGAAACCGGTAGACAAAAAATAAAAATAAAGTGACTTAAAACAAAGTATTTTCTTTTTATTTATTTAAAATGTCACGTCACAATGTGTTTGCTTCTTTTGAAAAAAAAAAGCTTTTTCATGGAAGAGTCAATTTGTCGATTTCCAATTATTGTAAACGGGCCACAAAAGGTGCAAGAACAACAGTTTTTCTTTTACATTATCTCCACATATTATGAGACCCTGAGGGAAAAAAATCCCTCAGGGTATATATCATCTCTGGGGATGCGGTGCGAAAATGATGGAGAGGAAGTTCTGGGAAGGAAAAGGTAAGAGGAATGGGTAGGAATCTGGGGGTCAATGTGTCTAAGAGTGACGGAAGTGTGAGTCTCGAATTTCGACTTTTCGGATATTTCTGACTAATCAACTCGAAAAAGCTATTGCATCAAAAAAATTAATAAATAGAATTCCAAGAGGAATGCGCTATCAATATAATAAAACTAAGTATTGAAAGATATGCATATAATAAAACTAAGTATTGAAAGATATGCATATCTTTTAGTTTCTTGATATTCTAGATATATTTATCCTTTTTATTAGCCAGAAATACATTAAATCGGACCGGTTTGTGCATTACCAATGAAGATTGCAGTTGTGAACATTGTCAAATGTAAATGGCTTGGTCTTCACTGCAAGTTGTAATGCATTTATAATTACGCGGAACAGAAAAGAAAGATGTGTAATAATGTAGAAAAAGCGTAGAACAATGGATTTAATTTGAAGGTGCATATTATATGATTATGTTCTGTTATGATTATTATCGTTGGATCACACTCGTATAAAATAATCAACAGAGAGATTACAAGTTTTCCGCTAGATGTTCTCGCTGATTAAAAAAGATTATTTTTGATGAATGAACTTGGTTGGTAGGTACGATTATGAAACAAATTTTGAAAGGTTCACAGTGAAAACATATATGTTTTTTGTGATATACAGATATTAAAAATTTTGAATGGTTTGAGTGATAATATACATATATTAACAAATTTTAACGGTTCACAGAGATAAAATACTACATTAACAAATTTTAACGTTTCACAGTGATAATAATATGTACATATAATTATATACATGTATTAACATACTTTAAACGGTTCACAGGGATACTATTATATATTTAAACACATTTTGAACGGTTCACAGGAAAAATAAATACATATATAAATATATATAGTACTACATATATGTATGAGTGCCTTATATGTATATTTATTTTGTTTGCAAAAAAAATTATTATCTTTTCTTTAATTGCTTTTTTTGGATATTGATATATACTTAATTTATTCTAGAACCTATTACTTGACTACATCACAAATTATAATTATGTAAATGGAATTTGTGAATCTTAACTTTATTTAATACTATATGAATCATCATGTACCTCTCCTAGAGCGGGAGACCTACCTAGTTGGATAGTCAAAGCGTCATTAAACTTATAAAAATTTTGTAAATTTGTTTTTATAACAAATAAATAAATAAATAAAAAATATAAATCTTTTAACAAAATTTGAATGGTTCGCAGTGGTAATATACATATGTTAATAATAATAATAATTGGATAATTTGTAGAGCGCTGTTTTTGTGAGAAACGCCTCAAGGGCGCTGTACATTTTATTGTGACTTCTTAGGCTCTGCCTAGAACTATTATTTACAAATAGATACAGAAAACATACTTACCTGGCAGGTCACTTCCGATAAACACACTTTAATTAGAAATTTTATGCTTGGAGCAGATACGACTTTGCAAGCGGAGGACAGGACATTGCATAATTTTACATTTGATACACCATCACTTTTCAAATTACATTTATGTTGCATTTACATTTATGTGATATTTTGAAATTAACCAATTTTTTAACGGTTTACAGTGATAATATTGTTCCATCACAACATAAACTGTATTTCAACACGCCTTTGAAAAGTCAACATGAAAAAAAAACCGCATAACCTAACCAAGTTTTCTTTTTTTAATTTCTTCGAATGGCTTTTTAAATGAGTGATGCAGTTGTTGGTAGGTACTTTGTTAAGTTGTCCGGTAACTTGATAATATATTTTTTTTGTATATGCTTTATGACGGCCTCCGTGGTCGAAGGGTAAGGCTCTAAATAAGTCACCGTAAGGTCGCGGGTTCAAATCACGGCGTGCACAAAGAAATTTTATTTGAATTATTTTTTTAATTTCACAATTTAATCCATGAATTGAGTCGTGGCTTGAAAAGGTTTAGGCCATGTTTGGTGACCAGATCTGAATAGGCAGGTACTTTCCCACTTTGCTGTTCGCCATCTTCTTTCCCTCCCTACTATATTAAGCCTCATAACAAAACCCATATAGGGATACCATATTCTCACTTGCTCTAGGCGGTAAGGATCAGTTAGGATCCTTGTGATGTATTCACAAAAAAATTGATATAATGTCTGTCGATAGATTTTTTTATTTTCTATGTTTTTATTCATATCGTATGAGTTGAGAATTTTTCGAACACCATACACGTGTTGTGAAAAGTTTGACTAAAATACCCCACTATGTTTCTGATTGCTGCATCATTTCCATTATGAGCTATGTGGCTTTGAAAAAAACAATAAAACTTAAAAAAAAATAAACTAGACTAGAAATTTCGGCTAGGTAGAGTTGCTAAGAGAAATATGCATCTTAATTAAAATTTTCACATAGGTAGGCAATTTAATTATGTTTGTGTGTTTCCCTAGATTCAGCATATTAATAATAGACAATTAATGATTACTTACGAATTCCAAGTAAGGAAGCATTTTTATGAAGGGAAACGCGTTTTTCTCGCGCTTGAAAAACGAGCGAAATTGTTAAGACAATCAGACAAAGCTAAGGTAATAAAAATGATGGTGGGAAATGTTTTTTTTTCATATGCTACCTGGTTAAATTTACAGTCGGTTAAGAACATTACTACCCAAATTGATAATTAATTAATAATATTACTGACTGAAAACAGTCACATTATAACAACTAAGTTAATAATAATTACTAAAATAAGCCTTAAAAAGAAGAAACACATGTACTTTACATATACACTGAACTGTCCTATTTGTTTAATTTATTATTTAAAAAATATTTTTCTCGGATTGCTAAAGGAGATTTAATAAAGGAGAGAGAGAGAGAGAGAAGAGGGAGCGCGCTAATTTTTAAAAAATCTAATTTTTAAACGAATATTTTCAAACTATTTAACAGAAAATTACTCGTTTAAATAGCGTAAAAATCTCTCGACAAATTCTTAAGATGCATTTAAAAATATACTGTGATTTTTTTTCATATTTCACGTTTTTACTGACCATAAAAGTGTGTTATTAAAAATTTTCATACAATTACCATTTTGGCTTTATAAATTCAAAAACAACATTTTTTTAGGTATTTAATAACTTAAGGTGCCAGAGTGGAAATTCGGAATGCGGGGCTTTAACAAACATGACTTATTTAAAACAGAATAAAAATCTAAATAACAGAATAAGATGTAAATAAATTAAAGAATATTCTTTTATATATTTTTTTTATACAGTTACGCCGATTGATTTCAAAGCAACCGTTCCTTCATCAGGGCAAAACATACTAACTTGACATTTCAAAACGATGGCGATGGGTGAACATATTAAATTACTAAATTTTGGAGTGGGGGTGAGACAGAACCAAATTTGAAAGGTAACATGTCTAAGATGGGACGGTAAGATAATATATTTTGTTTGTTGATAATGGACTCAATATTATCTATATACCTCGGAGCTGTGGACCAACTACAACAAAGCATCTCTAAAAAGAATGGAAGTACAGTACAACAATTCATTCCGAATACTTTTTGGGTTGTTCTGGTACTGCAGTGCCACTGAGATGTTTGTAGAAGGGCGTGTTCATGCATTCCGAGCACTACTCAAAAAACGGATCACCAGCTTTAGAACGCGACTAGCCACGAGCGAAAACGGTCTTGTGATGGCAGCACTGCACTTCTGGCAGGGCCCTATTTACAAGCGATGGAGCCAACTCCTGATGTCATAGATTTTTAAAAAATATAATTTTATTTTTATTCTGTTTAAAAAAAAAAAAAACTTTATTTTCATGTTGTTTCTGTATTGTTTTTATTCTGTTTTCTTTCACTATGGATGCAGTATTTCACAATATATATATTTTATATTAATTTGATATGTTCTATGTATAATATGGAGCTCGTGGGATTGCACCACCCTCCCCGAGATCTGGAATAAACAAGAAAAAAAAATATTAAGGGATTTTTTTATTATTTATTTCTAAGGCTTCAAAGTTATCGAAGCATTTACCTTTATTATTAAAACTATTTTAATTAGCATTTTTTAAATTTTATTTATCACACTGACCCATAAGCACCAATCGTCTTATTTTATTTATTTTTTATCGAACGTAAATCTTTAAGTTACAAGAAGCGACATTCCATAGCGTGCTAGAACCTTACACTGCTCAATTATAATAAAACCTATTTAGACCAATACCCGGAAATGGTCTACCGGAAGGCGTCTATTCTCAGTAGTGTTAGGAATTCGTAATCGGCAAAGATCGACGGCCGCATAGTGTTGAAAAATTAGTTCATCGACTATATTATTTTTACTAAAATGAATATGATAATGTATTCTGTTACACATGCCACAGATAATTAATAAGAATATTATGTATTACAATATTATTTAAGTAGGTCTTAATAATAATTGTGTTAAAAAGCAATTTTGTTAATTTGAATAAGATTTTCGTGTAATATTTAGAGAATTCATAGCAAAAAATATTATTTCATGTACGTAGTTTAAAATAAAATGTATTGTTATTTTTGCGACAGATTCAATTTGTAAAATCGCTTGTTTTTTTATTATCACATTCATAAATAATGATAATTAAAATGAATATAATAGCAACGTCGGTAGAAGGAAAGACATGGCACGATCAAGAGAATCAGATACTTGAGTCGGGTCATGTCAAGAGTCAGAATAATAAAAGAGCATGTATGATAAGATGTTTGCATGTGAATGAGGCGAGGAGTGTATGCCAAGACCGAGATGTTTGGCAGTCCGTCCTCTCTACCTACCCTTGCGGAGAAACGGCGTGATATTTTACTATACTTTTTTGATGTAAATAAATAATTTACATCAAAAAAGTCTCTCGTTGTATGTACATATACAAGAAATTAAGTTAATGACTCTAATATTTTTTTTTTAGAATGTTATGCCATGCTACGCTATCTTCTTATTTAGCCTACGTTTCAGACAACGTTACAGTGTCCATCACCAGGGCAGATGTGTGACAACATTCCAAAAATAAATAACCTACTATATATTATAAACTACCTAATAATACTTTTGGATGTGAAAATCTTACATCTATTTAATTTTTTTTATAGAGAATACTTCACAAAAGTCTCAACTGTTCCCGTCCCGCCAGTGAGACTATAGCATCCCCAATCGGGGTATGTTGTGAGGCAGAAGGTAAGTAGGGAAAAGAAGGAGATGGGTTAGAGAAAGGTGGGGTATTACCTGGCTATTTAGATCTAAAAAACACGGCTTACGCCATTTCAAGAAATTAAGTTAAGTTTAATAAAGCAGAAATTAAGTTTAATTCTGAATGGTGGTCTTACACCAGGGCGATACTGAGAGTGTCTTCCACTCACAAAATGTATTTTTCTCGCCGGGTTTGATCTCGCGACCTTCGGAGTGGGAGACCAAAGCCTTGCTCCTGGACTACGCCGGCTGTCATGACCATCATACTCTAATCTTTGTTTTTAACACTGAAAAAAAAAACAGTATAAAATTACGAAATAACTCATTTATAATATCGGGTAACCAACGAGTTCATCGAAAATCAATTCATCGAAAGCAAATTTATCGACCAACGAGAGGTTAGGTTAGGTTAGGTAGGTTAGGTTAGGTAGGTTAGGTTAGGTAAGATTAGGTTATTTTAGGATTGGTTAGGTTAGGTTAGGTTTTCGAAAAAAAGTTTATACGAAGTTCGTTTTCGATGAACTCGTTTTCGATGAACTCGTTTTCGATGAACTCGTTTTCGATGAACTCGCCGTGAACCATAATATCGTACCCATTTTATTACAAGAAATCAATTAGTTATTCGATGTTGTTATCAAGACGTTGTAAAAATCTTAATATTGGGATACATTTTAAAAAGTAATTGAATTTAAATAAATGTACCAGCACGTTGATAGTAAACGTATTTTAAAATCCCTATGCTCCTTGACAACAATATACAAATATAAGTACCACAAAATCTTATTGGTTTGTTACAATGGAATTCTTTACAAGTCACAAACATTTTCTGTCATTCACCTACGAAAATTTACAATTTCAGGCAAATATTTTGAAACCATCGACCGTAATTTCTCTTCCTACATTCTTGAACCTTGCCCAATTCAAGATATTAACAGCCTTACTAAAAAAAAACACTCCGCGGCCGTTAAACTGTGTTTCTGTTGCACGTTGTGTAAAGTCTGTACATATTTTAAAACAAAACGTTACTAATAACAAATCGAAAATAATCGAACAAAATCGAACAAATATATGAATTTTTCGGTTGGTCACCCTGAAAATTAGTCCATTTGCGCATGTGCAGGCCGCCATATTATTTTCTAGCGCGGGCGGCAAATTACAGTTTGACATATGAGATTTCACGTGCAATTTGTACAATCTTTTTATGGATAATTTCTAATCCAATCACCAATTCACTATAATAATAGTATTATTCAACACAATTACTATTATTAGTGTTATTTTTGTCAGTTTTGGTGCGTTAATAACGTCATGTTCGTAATTTAATTCTGTGAACATAAAAAATATAGGTTATTAATTATAAAATTTTGTTTTACCGATTGAGTTTAATAAAACTTCGGTAAAAGTAATATTATTTAATAACTAAAATGTATGGTGCGTGTGTAAATAAAAACAAATTATAGGAATGAAGGTCTAAGTTTTACAAAAATAACTTCAAAATGTCAGGTATTTTCAGTTATTCTTGGGGAATTATTAATTTATTTTTTTATAATTTTTAATTGTATGAACGAGATAAAAAGTGAAGTGACAGTTTTGTTGCAAATTCATTAAATAAGAGGAATGTGTTTTTTTAATTTCAAATATTCAAAAAATTTTCGACGTTTTAATAGAAAATGTTTGGTGAAATTTTTTTTTTCAATTTTTTTCACGTTTGAAGTTTAAAATACTGCAATTTGTAAACACTAAAGTGTATTTTAAAATACAAAAATCTAAAAGGTAATTTTATCTAGTTTCTAAAATGGTATTTGGTTTTACGACATTTTGAAAAATAAGAAATATATAGGACATTTAAAATAACTTAGAAAAAAATTGAAAAATACAAATAAAACAGATATGTACAACAGTTAAACTACCCTCTTTGGCCGTGTAAGCAATGTACATATCTTTCCATGAACAATTTTTTGTCAGTTTTTAATTAGTAAGGTTTTTTCATGCACGGTCGTTTAACAATTGTTAAATTTTTTTAGAAAGTTTTTTAGTAAGGCTGTTAGACTTTAGTCACTACCTTATATTGGCATAGCAATGCTAATTCTTACGCTAGCTTCGGTGACGCTAGAAACTAGAAACCTACATATTTACTTTGTTTAACTTTTAGGTTAAATAGGTATAGGTTAGGTTAGTAAGCTACCTGTCATCTACTGAGTTAGTATTTATTAATTTATTTGTTTTGAATTTCACGTTCAGGTGGGCATGTATACGTTATTTTTTTTTTATTTCACAAAGAACATCTATTTAGATGTTCTTTGTGAAATAAAAAAAAGCATAATAAAACAAAACAACATCAAAACGAAATAAGATAAAAACAAGATACTCCACCATGCAATGTGGAAAAACAATAGAGTGGGAAAAGTGTAATACATAGATGAAACAAGTCGAAGCAGAGCTGTGTAGTATGTTTAAAAAGATGTTTTTCTTCTTGATAAGATGATTTTTATTCATATTTTTTGGATTGTCTCAAGTGGAAGTAGTGTAGATTTAAATGCACCCCCCCAAGCCACGATTCCATATTGTAGTACAGAATAAGTCTAAAAAATATATAGATAAGTTTTCTCATTCTGTCTACTGTGGAGTTTATTTGACTTTTCCATTTGATGTTATTATCGATAATTATTCCAAGATATTTATTTTTTTCTTTACTACTAATGTGTATATAGTTTGAGTTGCAGGGTGTGATTCTAAGAACAATTTCTTTCATGAATTTTTATGTTTACATTAATTTTTAAGATATTTCTTGTTAGGCAATAAGGTAGGAAGTGCGTCTTTTTATTTTCAATTTATATCTTTCCGATATAAATACTATGACTTGTTTATGTTTAGTGAATTATTAAATTTTGTATACGACGAACGTGAATATACAATGTTGTATTCTGGGAAAGATTTCCTTCTGAACCTAGTTCGCATTTGGGAATACTGTGGTGAAGGTTCATTTAAGGAGAGGAATGTGAGAATCTAACTTAATCTTGAAGAAATATTTGTTATTGTAGTCATAGATGGCAGGAAACACAATAGTCTGCAGATTGTTCCACGGTAAAGCTTTTGAGGGCAAGATCAAACGTAAAGACATCCGTTTCCAAGCGGCAAATGTCAACCATGATGTTGTGCGTGTCTCACGATTGTACACCTGTGTTAAGGAATCAAATGTGCATTTATTCAGGAACCTTTACATTGAACTACCTGTAGAACAAACACAAAATTCTCATTGTCATCTTTGTTCTAACGATGGCAATTCGTCCTTGAAAGTTTAATCTATCAGAGTAATTTCCCGTTCTTGCAAGAAGACTAGTGTTTTTATTTTACATGTCTGAGGGGTCTAGACCATAGGGGTCTAAATACATAAACAGTGTACTGTTTACAGTATCTGTTGGATTTGTAGAGTAGGGTAAGCTTCTGAAAATAACTCTTGTTTTGATGGAAACCACGTTCCTGAGCTGGTCACTTAAGGTTACACTGAGTATTCAAAGTATACGTTTGACAAAATACTATTGCCTACATAACCAAAATAATATCAAGCGGATCGCCTGGTTCTACACGAAGGTTTTTCAGATTTTTTGATACCCAGACCAGAAGTGGCTACCAAATACAACCGTGGGACGCACTTGCGATTTGTACAGGGTTAGGAATTGTGTTCTACTAAAGTATCGGCGGCCATTGACACAAATGAAAATATTATAAATTCTTTTAACTTTTGGAGCATTTCCGGTATTTCTTTATAAGTAGAAGTTTTATAATTAGTCATTTCAAGTTTTTTAACAAGCCTAATTCCACAAGATTGTTTCATATCTCTCTGTTTGGATTTCACACTTATAGTTATTTAATTTCTTGCCAATTTTATTCACAACATGATAACTATCTATTAATTATATAAGTTATTGCAGTGGTTTTGGTTATTGTAAGTAAAATATGTAACGAAATATTGTTAATTTGCTTTATTAGTGTTCTGTGTTACAAAAGTACAGTTTTTTTTCCGTGTTTTATTAATCTTGATGGTTGATTATGAACATACTTTGTGCAAACTTGGACTCATGCGGCTTAATTCCATTGCAACGGTGTATTACAATTCAGATTTCATTCAAAATTATTTTACAACCTACTTGCTTTTACAAGTATAAAAATACCGTTCGTTCAGAAATAATACTGTATGAGAGCATACACACTTTCAATTCAGTAGGCGGTTATGGGTGGTTGGGCGGTTCCCAGATATTTTCCCTAAAAACACCCTCCACACATCATCCCCACAGATGACACAGGCCCTGAGGGGAATTATTTTTCTTAGTGCCTCTTGTGTGGAGCTAATGTAAAAAAAAACTATTTCTTAAAAATTTTAAAAAGCTGCCATAATTTTTTCATTCATGAGGTCGTTTGCTGCAACAAAGTTTTATGTTTTTTACAAATAGGTATATAAATGTAATAAATTAGATGACGTTGAGAACTTAAAGAATTTGAAATGATTTTTTTGTAAATATCAAAAAATGCCTACGGAAGATATTGTAAGACGCCTAAATGTTGATATTTTTGGCTAGCCGAAAACTACACGTTACGACGGAATCGCATGATACGCGCACATTTCGTGTGTTACCGTGCTGCTGGAACGAGACGAAGTGCTTATTAAGTGACCCGCTAGGCTACACCCGACTACTTAATTGCGCCGTGTGATGGATAATTGTTTTTATTGTTTAATTTTTTTTTTATATTTTTCGGACAGCAAAATGACATTTACATTCTTTACTCCAAATATGCTCAGGAACCTCTGGTTAAAATCCTTTGGGTACCTTCTATTGCACCCTGTATGTATTTTATAAATAAACTAGTACTGACAGAAGAAAAATCACGGAATATTATTATGATTGTAAGGTGAGCCGGAAAAGCGCAGACCTTTGAAAAATCATGAAATCCGACTTATAGAATACAATTTGATAATAAAATAATTTAAAAGAAAAAAAAATAATAATATAGGCTTAAATTATATGTGCTTTAAGCAGATACTAAAATGTGCTAAAAAAAGTTGTAAGTACAAAATAAATCTGGTAAATTTAAAAAAAAAATATTTGTGGATACTTTATTGAATAATGGCTTTATTGAAATCATTTCAAAATTATGAAAATTACACTTGGGGGTTATTCACTATCCTTCCAATAGCTTATCTACACTAATACCGAATATTTTTTATTTACGATTTACGGTTTATTTATTTATTAAGTTGGAGTTCATAATTCGGTATTCGAACCTATGAATAGTGGCTATATATTGGATAAGTTGACCGAGTTTTCTAACCACTGCGAGTATTTTATTTTTAATAATATTCGTTATTAGTGTAGATAAGATATTGGAAGGATGGTGAGAAACCCCCTTAGAAACATTAAAAAGTTAATCCGTGTTCTAGAATTCATTGAATTAAAGTTATTTTAACAACCAAACAACCAAAATTAGATCTTAACATAGTAATTGATTTCGACAGGTATTTCACAACCTTAACGTTCCGAATGTTTGTAATTATTTTTTATGATAACGACGGTTTTTTGTAGACGTTGTGACGACTTCAACATTACTTTCGAAAGAGAAAAAAAAAGCATTTTCTTCATCGGAAAAGCTCATACAATTTTTTTCCCACCCAAACGAAGTTCAAATCGGACACTATAGCGACACCTGCGATAAATCAACAAACTATTAGAGAGATCTGTAAAACAACAAAATTATGGTGATTTCTCCTTCCATCGAAAGATGTCGATAAATAAAAACGTGATGTTTAGAATTTTAAGGGAGGGGTCTCACAGGAAGGTATTTATCCAATCAGAAACAGGAGGCGTGACAATATATGAAAGACCACTTTGGACTTTGGACTTGAAACATAATTCAAGAAACTAATGGATCCAACCTTGATATTTATTAAAATCGAATAAGGGTTCATGCCCGGAGAAATAAACAAAGTCCCACGATCAGTGCATTCGGAACGATGACCCTAGCAAATGTTTACAATACGAGTGCAGTAGAGGGATAACTAACCATTGAAGTACGGGAAGAAACTGCCTCCGAGATTACTAAAAAGTTCACGTAAAATGATTATGAAAATCAGATGTATAAAATGCGTCAGTACGATAAAGGAAAAGTTACACACAATGATTGAGGTGTTAAAAAACTTACGAACATTGATGAAAATTGACGTAAAAGGCGAGACAGAACGAGAATTCCGAACTAAGATTTGTATAAATCAGAAAACGGGAAATATACAATTATGAGAATTGATATGGTATAGTGAGTCGAGAGGAACGGCAAATCGAAAAGAAAATCAAGGAAAATTCGTACTTTATCGACAGATGGCGGATAGCTTAAAACACTGAAAACAGCTTTAATCTTAATGCGAGGGTTATAATATTATTGAAAACCGACAGCCAATTTTGTTGGAAAATAGAAGGAAATGGTTGGACGTACGGAACCATGAAATTTAAAGGAAAAACCAGAGTATAGACATAGTGATTTAACAAGGGAGAAACTCGGATATGAAAGGTTATCGGCCGCCGACGAATTCAAAACATAAACACATCAAAATTTGAACATGATTTCTAGCAATTAAGGACCCTTTTATAGCTTTAGAGGTCGTAAAAAAATACATTGGTCTTATGAGATAATCTAAACAGAGGAAACACATTAAAATAATACGTAACGTAAACAGAAACAGCGGAGTCTTGGGATATAAACAAATCGAATGATAAACATAGATATTTAATGGATATTAATGCTTTTCCCCAGAGTGAGTGAAACAAAATACTTACGTACTTTGAATAAAACAATTAAAGATGACATTTAAACGGGGTCGAATTGGTGATACGTTTGTAGTGGAGGTGCAAGAAAAGGGAAGAAAAAATGCTTTGACAAAATTAAGTTCCCCTTAAATTATTGGAAAGCGTTTGAATACATGGCAAATCACTTTGGAAAGAGGGAAAAATGTTTTATAGAACGGAAACCCTTTTTAAAATCAGAAAATGGTGCCAAAAAATTAAATCACATCGAAATTAGCACGATTCGAGGGTGAATAGAATGCACATAATGACGAATATAGGTATTCTACCGGTTTCAGAAAGAAATTTAATACATACATAGATGGGCATGGCGAAAGCCATTTTTGCAGTAAAATTCAGCGAAAAACGAAGGAAAAATGTGCAACTAAATGATCGATTATAAAGTTGAAAGAGTTTGAAGGTATTTCAGTTAAAATTTGGATCAAAAAATTTGAAAGTGAAGAGAGATGTACTCAATCAACGGGAAAATAGCGTATTTGCACCCAGTGACAGGCTCGCATTGTGTCCGCGATCATGGACATATTCGTTTACAAAATAAATTTTATATGTATAAATAAAATATCCACTTGATCTGTATTCTCAGAAAGGTTGGGCGAATAGTTGATTATATTTACCAGTCCGGATCCGAATTCCGCGAGTGAGTGAAATAGCTAGGGGGGTTGCAACTAAAAAATATTTCTTCACGAAACAAAATGACTTAAGTCAAGACAGTCGATAATAATGTGTCCATTTCAAAAAATTACGAGTTGATAGGAATCATTATTTTATGCCAGGACAAGTGGAGTTAAGATGTTCTGGAATTGAGGGAGGTATAAATGCTGATGACGAGCTCAGAATGACAGTTGATTCGACAACGGAAGGATTATCTACAATAACGCGACATACGTACGGCTAACTTTCAAAGTGAAATTTACAGATCAAAAGTTCTAAGTCCAGTTACATAATTGAAGAGTGTTGTTATAAATTCGTTCAAAATAATTTTCAACACTTAGAGTTTTCTTTAGAATTTGGTTTTATTCTTATCAAGTGAAAGTAAAAGAGTTGAATTAAATAATAATTATTAGTGCTAACAATTAAAGTGACTTGCATTTAAACGGAAAAGTTTTAGTGGAAATAATTACCTTATTAATTTAGTTATAAAAATGGTGATAAATAAAAATAAAGGGTGTTGTGAGTGTAAACAAATTGATTATCGTGGCCCAAAATGATCAACACTTCAGTGAAGTTTATAAAATATATAAAAATTAAAAATTAAATAACAAAAGTGATTAGTTTTATAAATATTAAACAGTGCCTAAAAATAAAGTTTAAAATGAATCCGAGTGTTTAAATTAAAGTGCGTACATCTAAGTGTAGAAAAAGTTTATTTTAAAGTTTAAATAAAATAATAATCAAAGTATTGATAGACAGAGTTCGGTTATTATTGTGAAATAGGAAGGCGTTCGGGAAAATAATAATTATCTAATTTGATAAATTTATGTGAAAATTAAAAATTATTCGCGGTTATTATTTAAATGTGATTGAAAAGAGAAAAATCTCAAATAATTAAAATAAATCAACAGTAAACATCGTGCATTATTATAACACAAGGTGATATAAAAATAAAGGAAGGAGGATTAAGTTCACGAATTAAATAAATTTAAATAAATATACTACAACGGACTTGAGAGGAAAACGGACTCCATTTTTTTTTTGTTCGAAAATTAAATAAATCCTTCACGTTAGATAACTTTAAATAATGTCATAAAAAAAGTACGGAAAGAGATATTGCACAATTTAGAAAACTTTAGAATTTGAACATTAAGTACAATGTAATCAAAGGAGATAGTCACTTAGATTTAGTTATATTTTTCTTAGATCAGGGAGAAATATTGAGAAATTAAATTCACAAATTTTGTAATTTTAAGGTAAGATAAACACAGTGAAATATTGCCAAGCTGTTGTATTCCCAGTGGAAAATTGGTAATTTGGAGAGATCTCGGTAAGTGCTAAATATTATACGTTTTCCAGACCCCGGAGAGCTCTGCAGCAGTTGTACGTGTCTACGTTTTTTTTTGCGAAATAGCATGATTGACACTAACAAAATGTAACATTTTATAGATCGTTTTTCCACAGGTTAGCGTGATGTATGTTCAGCCGCATCACAAAGTACCTAACTAGAAATTGGGTCAACAAAAATACCTAACTGAGAATATAGGTCATCCACCAAAATACCTATACAGGAAGTAGGTCATTCTGAAATACCTAACCATAGATTTCACCTATCAACGGTACTTACCATCCGGCACTAGGTCATCCCAAATATACCTAGTACTAAAATCATTTCGTCAATTATGACCTTCACCTTCCAATAAAATGAAAATGCCTAACTGAGAATATAGGTTATCCATCCAATTACCTATACAGGAAGTAGGTCATTTTGAAATACCTAACCATAGAATTTACCTATCAACGGTATTTAACAGCCAGAACTAGGTCATCTCAAATATACCTAGCACTAACGTCATTTCGTCACCTGTGACCTTCACCTTTCAATAAAACGAAAATGCCTAACTGAGAATATAGGTTATCCATCCAAGTACCTATACAGGAAGTAGGTCATTTTGAAATACCTAACCATAGATTTTACCTATCAACGGTACTTAACAGCCAGAACTAGGTCATCTCAAATATACCTAGCACTAACGTCATTTCGTCACCTGTGACCTTCACCTCAATAAATACAATGCAAATATATACGAGTTTCCCTAAAACGGCGCTCTGTAAATCATCTTATTATTGATATTATCACTATCGAGATCCAACATGAATATATTAGAGGTACCTCACCTTGAAATCAGAATCCTCCGATCTAGGGCAGTAGGCCAAACCAAGTGTTTTATAAACAAACAATTAAATGGGCCTTATATAAACATTTCTCGGGTATCACATTCCGCCAGAGGTTAACGAACCAGCATATTCAACTTCGGTCTAGTATTATGATTCCAACAGACATATACTTACCCTCAATCGATTACGCTATTAATATTATAGAGATTTAAATTTCAATTTTAAAGGATTCCATTGGACCCACAATCATAAGACAGATAGTCTTCAACCTTCAGATTACGCAATTCAACCCTTTTTCCCATTTCATACCTTTCTGAACAGATGGGTAACCTTACCTAATTCCTTACACGAGGGGTCAGTACCTTCAATAAAAAAAACCACTGCAAACAACAAGATCAGACAGTCCACCAATCCATATTTGCCCTGCGAAATTACACTTCCTCGGTGAGGTACGCAAACATTTTCTGAATTAAACAGCCCACAACTGTTTTTTTGAGGAGTGATTTTGATTCCTTCGACGGTGTCAAAGATACGAATTACACGTGAGGAGGAAGGTGTAGTTTGTATTGACTTGACACGCTGGCGCGGCATTCAAACAATCGACCATTTGCGTATTTGTCATCGATGTCGACCTGAAAGCAAACATAGTTTTTACGAGGTAGAAGTTATGTCAGCTCTCAGAGGCGAGGAACGCAAGCCAATGATTATCCTACGAAGGAGACGAAAGGATCATCTCAAACGGCTCCGTACGCACTCAACGCGAGTAGAGTCATGATAAGGGAAGAAATGGACATACCCCTTCTAGAATCAGTCGAGTTAAAATCAAATCTGGAGGAAAGGAAGTCGGGATAATACTGGAAGTAACATGAGGACTCTGCGCTCTTTCATCTGGCGTGAAGGGACCCTTTCGTAGCAATGAAGTTCATGCAAGAGAACAAAATCAGGACTTAAGGACCATCCTAGCAAACGTAATGATTGAGTCTTTGTCTGGAATGTTGGTCACCAGTATCTATTTGGTTAGAGGAGGAGCCGACTTATTCAGGAAACAATATCCCCCAAAAATCCACCTATCACCCCTCCCCACCTTCCTCTTCCCCAGTACATGTAGTGTATACTAATAACAATAATAACTTGACCATTTAGGTGCAGTACGACGACATTGAGAGCTTCGCAAGGAACCTAGCATGCATGTCAAAATTCACACTTTCCAGGTTATGTTAAAATAACCCAATATATATCTATAGGAAGGGAAAAATCAGGTAAGAAAACTATGACTTTGAATTTTATAAACCGGGTGACAATTTACGGTAGAATTAGCGTCAATGACATACTTGTCCAAGTTGAGAAAAGGCGAGTAATACGGATAGGCTTTAAAATAAAACAAAACAATCTAAAAACGGGGTTAGTTCATCAAACGGATTCCTTCCACACTTTCCTCTGAAAGAATCTAGGTTACCACATACTACATTATTTCCTCTACATGTGTATGCGTATTAATTTACACATTCAAATGTAATTACCGAATCAAAAAATCACACAACGGGGTAAATAGGAATAATGTGCAATAAAATCTTAAATCTTATTTACTGTGAGAAAATCGCAGGGGTTTAAGGAAAATTTAGGTGTAGCTAGATACAAGGGTATATTGATCGAAGGCCAAAAGATAAGGGTAGCGTAGCCAGTAGATCCCGACAGCTAGTGTTAAAGGGAAAGAATAGAAAAACCAAGGGTAGACGACTACGGATCATTACAACGGGTGCCGGGTATCCCCACAGGTACATTACAACTGGTCCCGAGACCCATAGAAGTTAGTAAGGCCAGGGGTAGGTTCACTACAACGTTTTGTTATGTGTTGTAAAGTTAGAATTGAGTTATTCCGTTATGTTATTTTGGTGATACATGTACACAGAACTGCTAGTGCATTATTAGTAGAACCCATTAACATAAAAGTAAATTACCTTTGACCACAAAACCAAACTTATTATCACTTTGTATGAATTTCAAAACGTAACATTTGATTTAACAACTATTTCCTCACTCAGGAGCGTTATTGATTTCGAAATTGAATTAAATAATAAAAGTCAACCTATATTGCATTAGATAATATATTGCGTTTGACCTTCAATTTCATTCAATGTATTTCCGAATACCACACAATCTTTGGCCTCCAATCAGAAAATGACATAAAATAAAAAAAATTCTCTTTCTCTTCCTGGTAAAACCCGTTACAAATTTTCAATTTATTGTCTCATTTAAACCATAATTTTACTATTTACGTGAATGTGTATGAAAAAATGGTTTGGATATAAGTTATAAATTCGGAATGCGGAATCGTTAAAGGTAAATTAAATTAAATAATATATTTTTATTGAATTGATAAGCTCTAGTAAATACAGGAAATTATTCAGAATTTTAAATAACAAGATTTGGTAAAAAATCAAATGTATAAAGGGAGTTTAAATTGTGGATTAATAATAGATTTGGTGTAATTAAATTAAAACAAATAACTTTGTTTAAACCACTAATATCTAAAAAGTAAGATTAGATTTGGTGTAATTATAATGTATGTGTTAAATTTAAGTTTTTCGATTCTTTCAATACGGGTTTGGTAGAAATGAATACAGATCTGTGTGCAGTGTTCTAAATGAGTACGGATATATTGGGTGTAAAGGGAATGTAGTAGGTATTTAAACTTTTACGAATTATAAATCCCAGCATTTTGTTGGCTTTCTTGATGACTTCACTAGTGTCTTGGATAAAGTTTAATTTGACATACAGCATTACACCAAGGTCCCTGATAGATTCTATGATGTGTCCCGTTTAATCTGAAGTGTTTGCCTTTTTGTCTTTTTTTAGACGATGAACCTTCATTTTTGGAATAGATTTTTTGCGTACTTGGAACGTCGAACTGAGATTTCTGTTGATGCCTTTCTTGTGAGGTACTAATGGAGTCAATTGATTCAAATTCAAACCGTTACGTCAAGAGTAACAGCAAGACTTTGTATGAATATGCAAGGAATTTGTATCTAAATAATTAATGATGAGTCAATTTCAAGGTACATGTATTAGGTAATTTTGTAGAATTGCAAGAAAGTTTCATCGTTATAGACAAATTAGAGAGACGCACGCCGAGGCGATTACCGATACATTTCCAAGCCAAAATGCAGGAATCACCGCTTTCAAAAATACACGACGCATTACGTAATTTATCTATTATTTAATTTGTTCAAAGGCTCCAACAAGTGTTTGTTTCTACATTTAACCAAGTAATTATTCTTACGTGAGTTAAATTCTTGTTGAACAATATTGTACAATAATGTACAAAGATCGTACAAAATTTATAAATGAATATTTTAAACATACATTGGTGTACATATTTTTCACAGGAATGGCGTAACTAGTGATTATTTTATTATTAAATTTACATTATTTGTACACTTGCATGCCGAATGCATTCATTCCTATACAAATTACATATCGTATTTTATGGCATTCTTAATGCAGTGTCTTTTGTTAAATGTTTTATTATTGTAATATGCTGATAGCTAATAGTTCTAAAGATCCGTTTCTGTGTGTTATTCTTTAGATTTAGATGGATACACTGTATTAAACCTTGCATCATTTTCTAGAATACAGATAAGGTAAAATCTATGACATATAATAAAATTGTTTGCCATAAGTTTTATGGAAGCTAATTTAACGATCACAAGATCGCTAGCTTTAATTACGCAAACTATATTATTTATTATACTTCACATAGTTATACGAATCTAATAGAATAATATTTCGAAATATACGAAACGTGTTTAGGCGAGGTGGCAAGTAGTATTAACTAATATGCTACTTAAAACAGATTTTGGTTCCCTTTAGTTGGCCGTTGGCCCACCGGTGGCCACCAATGAAAAAAAATAAATTTTTAAATCATTATTTGTTTACGAGTTTTTATAACAAAATAATATTATTAGTAACAACAGTTGTATAAACTACCAACATCTGAAAGAATTGTTACTGTAAATTTAAAAAGCAATACAAAAAAAATCTGAAGGGACGTTTATTTTTTTTGAAAAAAAACCTGGCCTACCAGAGATTGTTAGATGAAATCCGAAATGACAAAAAATGTCTGAAATTAATTTCAATTTAATAATGCACAATTGAGAGAATCATTTTTTAAAATATTTTTCAACTGACATTTTTGAGGTGTTGTGCCGTATTGCGCTATCTCCTTATTTAGCCGGCGTTTCGGACAACGTTACAGTGTCCATCATCAAGGCAGATGTGTAATTGATAGTGTTGAAGTATTGCCAGCTCCACTCTTCTAAGAGTTGGTATTACATTATAACTCAAAATGATTGTCTGCGTTTAGCTTTGGTGTAGCCGTCAATTACCGGATACCAAGAACTCTCGAGCTTGGCCCCGTGCGTCGTCTCTATTAATATTAATGGAATTTTTGTGAATTTGAATTGCCTCCGTAATAAGGCGTGCTCTGTGAGTTTTGGATCTTCCCATAACTTCGGGAAAATATCACAGAGCAGTAGTACCTACCGAAGGTATTTTTAGCACATAACCGTATTAGATATTTGCTATACTCATTGATTTAATAAAATATTTTTTATCATTGAAGAAGAAGATAACAATAATAATCTAATTTTTTTAAATATGAAAATATACAAGACACAGAAAAATAATAAAAGATAACGGTCGCAACTTGGACTCGAACCCAGAACCTTACGACTTACTGGGACATACACCTCTACCAATTGGGCTACTGCGATCTTATATGAGACTGTCGTAATTATCAACTTCATGTTTCAAATTTCAGAATTAACAATATTATCTTCGACTAATGTTTTATTTCCATATTATTGGCAGCTACTAATTTAGACTTTTATAAAAAGTCAACAGGTATTCCATAAAAATAAAATCGGATATATTTATCCGAGACACTATCTAGGTAACAAATACATTTTTTGAATACTTGTTTCCAATAATAAAGGTAGCTGCCAATAATATGGAGAAAAAAAACATTAGTCGAAGATAGTATTGTTAATTCTGAAATTTGAAATATGAAGTTGACAATTACGACAGTCTCATATAAGATCGTAGTAGCCCAATTGGTAGAGGTGTATGTCCCAGTAAGTCGTAAGGTTCTGGGTTCGAGTCCAAGTTGCGACCGTTATCTTTTATTATTTTTCTGTGTCTTGTATATTTTCATATTTAAAAAAATTAGATTATTATTGTTATCTTCTTCTTCAATGATAAAAAATATTTTATTAAATCAATGAGTATAGCAAATATCTAATACGGTTATGTGCTAAAAATACCTTAGGTAGGTACTACTGCTCTGTGATATTTTCCCGAAGTTATGGGAAGATCCAAAACTCACAGAGCACGCCTTATTACGGAGGCAATTCAAATTCACAAAAATCCCATTAATATTAATAGAGACGACGCACGGGGCCAAGCTCGAGAGTTCTTGGTATCCGGTAATTGACGGCTACACCAAAGCTAAACGCAGACAACTATTTTGAGTTATAATGTAATACCAACTCTTAGAAGAGTGGAGCTGGCAATACTTCAACACTCTTAATTACACATCTGCCTTGATGATGGACACTGTAACGTTGTCCGAAATTCTGAAATTTGAAATATGAAGTTGACAATTACGACAGTCTCATATAAGATCGTAGTAGCCCAATTGGTAGAGGTGTATGTCCCGGTAAGACGTAAGGTTCTGGGTTCGAGTCCCAGTTGCGACCGTTATCTTTTATTATTTTTCTGTGTCTTGTTTATTTTCATATTTTAAAAAATTAGATTACTGTTGTTATCTTCTTCTTCAATGATATATTACATTGATGGGAATAACCTTCAAAAGTTAAAAAGAGAGTTTTTCTAATAAAAATATAAATATTTTTTAGTTTGGTTGGGTATTTTGGCCTCAAATCAAAAATTAAATTTGTAAAAAAAGGGCCCGCAGCCGTTCTCCTTAAGATTATGAATTTGAGAATAAAGAAACTTGATCTTTGTAAATGATTTCTGTTTGCAAGAAAGAAGGAAGCAGGGTTATTAAACACCTGCTCGGATATCCGTACACCTTCTAACCGCTAACGTGTTTCTTCGAACGACAGATGTTTCGTCAGTAGTAAGTAACAGACCTTCAAAAGGTAGGGGGAGAAGCTACCCTTACCGAATGAAGTTAAAAAATAAGGAAGGTTCTTATTATCAGGTAAAACCATTTCTTGCAATAGCGCAATGTTGCTATAATTGACAATTGACAATTTTTTATAATTTTTACGATAAAATAATATAAAAAAATATTATTATATTGATTTTTTCGTAGTGCATTTTTTATTAAATTAACTGTAAGACTGTTGCCAATATTATTCAATATAATACTATACACACTTACATTTCCACTATTCTTAGATATTAATTTATTATTAGAAGAAAATGGCACGGTGACGGGAATGGCTAGCGCTATCTCATTTCTTTAGTACAAGTGAGGAAGAGGCACGACAATGATTACTTTTTTGCATCTGACACTCGTATCTATTAAATAAATGAGATATCACGAATTATTAAAATATATATATATATACATATATATATATATATTTTTTTACATTAGGTCCACACAGGAGGCCCTGAGGAAAATAATTTCCCTCAGGGCCTATGTCACCTTTGGGGATGCTGTGTGGAGGGTATTTTTAAGGAAAGGAAGGAGAGGAAGTTCTTTGAAGGAAAAATGTATGAGGATTGGGCAATATGGGCACTCAGGGCCTATGTCACCTTTGGGGATGCTGTGTGGAGGGTATTTTTAAGGAAAGGAAGGAGAGGAAGTTCTTTGAAGGAAAAATGTATGAGGATTGGGTAGGAATCTGGGGTTCAATGTGTCTAGATCATCCGCCGCCAAGACCTAGACAATGAATCCCATGAACCCGGGCACCCCTGCTAAGTCACCAAACGTATGGTAGAGGTGTTGGTTATCCAATAAATGGTTCCCGGGGCGGCGGTACCCGGCGGTAATGATGATTATTTTTGGACAAAATATGTTGATGACATTTTTTGTATATGGACAGGTACTAATAGACAATTAAATATTTTCTTAAATTTCATTAATAAACTCCAGAAAAAAATTAATTTTCCTTAGAAATTGGAAAAAATTGTAGCTTATATTTTTTAGATTTAAGTATTTCCCTCATCAATAATAAATTTAATTTTAACATTTTTCGCAAAGACACATACATACATGGATATCGTTATACAAAATACATCGAACCATACAATTTCACAAAAATTAGCAGCTTTTTTCATACCGTACTTAGTTGATTAATTAATGCTCCCTTGTCTTTGAATAATATTAACATTGAATTAAATATTATTAAACAAATTGCAATCAATATGGGTTATAAGTACAAAATTAATAGACAATATGTTAAACAAAAAAATATGAAAAAGTTTATTATCCACACATAATTGACAACCATAATAATTGGAGAAAAATTTAATTTATTTTTAAATAATAATACTTAAAATTTAGTGTTTAAAAACATACAACACAATAATATCCATCCATCTTTTTACGCAAATAACAAATTTAAAAATGATGTTTTTAATAACAAGGACAAGGGTGAGTTTGTGACCAAATCTGGGATAAAAATCAATTGTAATGATTGTAATTTTTTTCTATGATAAGACTTCTAGAAATGTTAATATTAGAATTAAGGAACATATAAGGTGTTTGAATAATAATGATTATTCTGAATTTGCCAACCACGTTTTAGAAACCAATCAGTATTTTGATGTAAATAAAGGTTTAAAATTTTTACACAAAAACACAACATATTTACAATTAGCAAACATAGAAATTTTAGAAATTATAAAAAGTGTTAATAGTAAATTAAATATTATAATTGTTTTGTTTCATTTTAAATGACTAAAATACATTATGATATTTTAGGAAATTATTAACCACTCCCTTTAATATTTGTGTCGATTGTTCTTTTTGTCTATACTTGTTTGTTTCTTTTCTTATTTTTATTAATGTTATTATCATGATGAAGAAACTATCGGTTTTGAAACATGCAGATATTTTAACCTTTAATTGACCGTTGGCCCACCGGTGGCCACCAATGAAAATTATTATTATTTTTTTTTTAAATCGTTATTTGTTAACGAGTTTCTATTACAAAGTAATATTATTAGTAACAACAGTTGTATAAACTACCAAAATCTGAAAGAATTGCTACTGTAAACATATAAAATGCGACACAAAAAAATTCTGAAGTGACGTTTGATTTTTTATTTAACCTGGCCCACCAAAGGTACATACATGTGATTATGATGGTTTACACAAAGTAATTTGTTTAATTTAAATAAATATTTTTAATTAAGTGTAACTAGGCAAACAATGTTTCTCATTATTTCGCTAAGCTTATTCATCAATACTTGTTTACAGCAATAATACGCTGTGGACGTTTTAACAACCTAATCATAAATTCTTGCGAAAATAGGCATTCGTCATTTATTGCAAAAGATCAATACTTATTGCTGTTTTCCGACGACCCACTTCAATACCCGCACAAAGTAACTACCTGTGGAATATTTGCATAGTTGATAGGTAATATTAAACGATTTATTAATTAATATAGTTATTGTTGTCAGCAGCCGTTTTCGTATTAATTTATTAGTATTTACATTGGCTGTACTATCTACTAAATTACAAAAATCTATGATAAGAGAAGAGGGGCCAAAAATGTATTGATGAATACGGTTGGGATATGGAACAAATTATTACGAAAACAACTTTATTAGTTTGGTTTTTCCATTCAGAATATATTAGTTGAGATAATAAATAACTTTAGTACCTATTTAGATATCTACTAGGATTCTCGCATTCATCTGATGGCGATGAAACTTTGGTGGCTTATTGTGCTCAGGTCCATGAAGGTTTCTATACATAACGGGAAGCTCTTGAGTTATAAAATTATTTCTTATACCACTAAACGATGAATGATTTGTTGTGCGTACTAAAGTGAAGGTTTCTAAATATAAGGGTGGTCTCTGGCGTTAAGAAATTTGTATTAAGAGGTGGCGCGCGAGTGCACGGAGAAAAATGTTATTCTAAAATATGATCATTATATTCGTAAAAACGGTTAAAAACGGAACTGAAGTTCTTACGAACAAATTAACAATGCTTCAATGTTTATTGGCGGGAAAACGAAAGAATAATTTGTTGGTATTTCGTAGGAAATTACTTATACCAACAAATGAATCTTACATGTTCCCGCCAATAAACATTGAACCCTGTTAATTTGTTCGCTAGAACTTCGGTCCCGTTTTTAACCGATTTTTACGAATAAAATGATTGTATTTTAGAATAACATTTTTCTCCGCGTGATTTGAAAAATGTGTGTATTTAAAGTAGTTTATAGGCATGGGGGAAGGCAGAAAGGGGTGAGGAATTGTAGAGGAAAGGGGGGAAGGGAAAGAAGGAGGGGTTTTGAAGCGGGATTTCGCACTGTTTTCGGTGGCTTCGTGGCTGCGCTAAGGAGAATATACGATGCAAATTGTGAAATATTGAAGAATTTGGGGACGCTCGAGAAAGATACGGCATGATCAAGAGAACCAGATACTCTAGTTGAACCATGTCAAGAGTCAGAATAATAAAAGAGTATGTATGAGACATTATATGAATGGGAATGAGGTAAGACGTTTGTGCCAAGACCGTGTTGTTTAAGGGTCCGTTCTATTTGTCCTTTTTTAATAATGAGTTTTACAGATCTGCGTAAATTACAATACGCATGGAATAATTTACATAGCTTTAAATAAATAAATATAGAATTTGACAATAGTATATTTTACAGTTCAAATGGCTCTCGAAACCATAAAGGCCAATTTGAAAATGTCAGGAGACCTAAAGATATCATTAGGAGCACCATCACGTTTTTCTCGAAACTACTTTTTTCAAGCTGGCGTACATGCAGTCTAGATTTCTACTGAAACGATTTATTTTAAATTTGGTACGTATCTTCTCCACAAATCCCTTTATGGCCGCAAGCAGAATCAGAGAAAAACAATTAAAACCGTTAAAAAAACGTAAAAAACATGTTTTTTTTTCGAACGGCTGCCATTTTGTGAAAACAGAGCTTTTTACTCCTCCGAGGACTCTACTCGTATATTGATTTCTATAGTGTCCTTAAATGGCATATAGTTTCAGTGGGTTTTGATAGATATCGGTAGACTTAAAGCTTTCGCCAATTACCGACAGATGTCGGGGAGTTATAGAAGCACATCCGGCGAATATAGCCGATCAAAGAGAGCCCTGCTGAGCAAATTCAGTTCCTATACAGTAGAAGCCGGTCACACGACCAAGAAGCATGGTAATTATTGTAAACACGTATTATTGTAAATAAAATAGTATTGTACATGGACCTATAATTATTATTGAAGAAGTCCAACACAATGTCTGCCTGTGGATCAGGCAAATAATACAGTTTCTAATTTATCTCCTGTCGTAATATGTTAGGCTGTGAACGGTCCAACCATGCTGTGGATATCGATATAAAATCATCAGAAATTATGCCTATCGATTCGATATTCTGAAGTTATCGATTTCATCATTATATAGCTACAGGTCGTGGTGTCGACCCTTGCAGTCAGTTTTAGCCAATTATAATATTAACATCTCATTGTGCACCTTCGCAGATCGCTGGTATTTCAATATTGAATACCACTTCCATTGACGATTGGCCATATTGACACGGCATTCTAAGATGATAATCATTATTACATCATGTTGTTATTCCGCTACACAGCCTCTCAGGTGGACCGGACCTGTTTGAGAATTCAGACCCGGCGACCCCCTTGTGGTGATTCGAGCCTGCAGAGGTCACCGCAAAATCATAAATCATTGAAACGTTGCAAAATACCTGTACTCGGGCTTCTTCGACGAGATACACATAATGTGATAGTGATCTTAAGTTTTAATGTTATGTATATACATAATTGTTAGGTTTGTTATAGTGAACATCAATTACAAAAACATAGATATAACACTAGTTATTAGAGATTCGTTTGTCTTTTTTTTTAATTCTGTTTTTTTTTTCAATTTATTTATTTATTTACGCCCTTAGCGCTTTTACATCAATTATGTAATATAATAATATGTCAATCAATCAGACAACATAATAGGTACATTGAACCCCTAGATTCCTACCCATCCCTCATAATTTTATCCTGAATCAGAACTTTCTCTCCTCCCTACACGGAGAAAAATGTTATTCGAAAAAACGATCATTTTAATAGTAAAAACGATTAAAAACGGGACAGAAGTTCTTACGAACAAATTGAGAGTGTTTCAATGTTTATTGGCGGGAACACGTAAGAACTTCAGTCCCGTTTTTAACCGTTTTTACTATTAAAATAATCGTTTTTTCGAATAATTTTTTCTCTGTGTACCCTTAAAAACCATCCACATAGTATCTCCACAGATGACTTCGGCCCTGTGGATTTTTTCCTCCTGTAAGTTGCTTACGTTAAAAAACACGAAAACAGTGCTTTATGGATAATTTTCCGAGAAGAAGACGTGAAAAGATTGGGCTAGAAGGTTTTCTGGGACTTAGTAAAGAACGGTTTTATAAAGAATGACATTTATGCTATATAATTTGTCTATATTTGTATCTCTTGCTCGTATTTCTGATGTCACTTCACAATCAAATGCCACAGTTAATTTGTTATTCTTTATTTAAAATGATTGCTAACATTTTTTAATGGTTCTAATTGTGTCATGTAACTATTTTTTATGGTATACTTTACTGTAGAAATTAAATAAATAAATAATTAAAGAGGTTAAAGATCCTGAGTAAGAATTCAACTGAATGCAATAGGTCAAGTGTTTGCTAATGCAGTTAAAGAAATATCTCAGATTTTTTCTGCCTTTAAATTCCAAGCCAAACAGTTTGATGTGTGAAACATGCAATGATGATAATTATTGTGCCTAGATTTAATAAGATATATATTTACCTTCACATACCCATGACCATTCTACAAGATAAATAAGCGACCGTTCACTCCGCAGACATTTCAAGGTTTTATAGAATTATTACTATGTACTGATTACTGTGTTCTCAATATTATATACATTGCCTACTTATTTGTAAGTCTCTTTCTCTTTATATACCGACCAATATAATTGTACAAGAAATTTAGAGCACCGAATTCATGGTACGGCTGCTCAAATAATTCAGATAACTATTGTGGGCATGCTACATATATCGAATTAGAAACCAAACAAAAGTTTCACAAAGAACAATGTCAGCACTTATGAGATTTTTTATAATATAATTGGGTAATGCTTTCGGAATTAAATATTTAGGCTGAAACAAATGGGATTTTTGTTGACTTATCTACTTAGAAGCCTGTTTGTGAAATGCCGTACAGAACGCAGCAAACTTATAATATTATTCTCGTATCTTAACAGTAGTTAAGTTATCTTAACAGAGAATACCGGAAATTAGTCCATATTTAAATCAAATTCTAGACGTTTTGACTATTTTTAACAAAAAAACATAAATTGATTTTGAAAGATTGTTATTTTATCTGGTACACACAATTTTAAAATTTTGTAAAACTAAGTGCGTTTATAATATAGTAAGGTTATACCGTTGGTCGTTGGCAGATTTGTTCAATTTTCAAACGATAGATTCTATTATACCACACACATCTCAATTCATATAATCATACAATAAAATAAATCAATACATAATCTAGTCAATTCAGATAGCAAAATTAAAATTTTGGTTCAATTAAAATCATTAAAAAATAAATCCGAGAACGTGTTTTGTGACAAAAAATACCTCAGTTTTTCTATTTATTTAAGGTCTTACAAACTAAAATATTTAAATTTTTTTTTTAAACACGTATTTTGTTTAAACATTATTAAAAAAATCATAAATACTTATGGTCAAAAAATACTTACAAGAAGTACACTATATTTAATATTTTATCATCGTGCGTTTTGAGTATTTTTATTGCTTACTTGAATGTAGGTATATATTATATTAAAGCAAGTTTTGAATGAAATAAATCGACATTAAGTTTTTAATTTAAAAAAGTTGATGCGGGGAATAATCGTATTTTCTCATTGGAACCTCTCTGAACAGTTGCAAGCATTTTTAAACTTTTATTCTCAGCCGCTGGTCAATCGCTCTTAAATTTAAAAAAAAAAAAAAAACACTTTATAAAAGTGGTATATATATGTATAATGCCACAATAAAAAGTATATGCTTCCTTCGATAAAAAATAAGCAATAGTTACCAAAATAACTTTTTGCATGCCCAGCTATACAAATATCTATATAAAAAAGTACGAAAATAAGAATTAAAGAAATCGTAAATAATAAATTAAGTTAAGTTTATAGAAAAAGTCAAAAGATCTCGCACATTAAAAATAATAATGAATATATTTATCCAAGACATATCTAGATTGCATTTAGTTGCAATCATACATGAAGATATATCAAATCCAAGTAGCAACCAATAAAAACATTTGTGTTAAGAAAATGAAGGTTGGTAGTTCTTAGTCGAAGTATGATTCAGGCTACAAACAAGGCTAAGGTCCTGGGTACAATTCCTAGATGATTCCAAAACTTTTTTATGATCTTTAAGTTAAGAATTTCTATTGAGAAGCGGTAATATTGTCTTCAATAATTAATAATTTTGCCCTTAAGAGTGATTGACCAGCGCCTGAGAATAAAAGTTTAAAAATGCTTGCAACTGTACGGAGAGGTTCCAATGAGAAAGATCGATTATTCCCCGTATCAATTTTTTTAAATTAAAAAATTAATATCTTTTTATTTCATTCAAAACTTGCTTTTATATATACATACATTCAAGGAAGCAATAAAAATGCTCAAAATGCACGACGATAAATTATTAAATATCGTGTACTTCTTGTAAGTATTTTTTGATCATAAGTATTTATCATTTTTCAATAATGTCTAAACAAAATAAGTATGTAATTTTTTTTTAATATATTAGTTTGTAAGACCTTAAAAAAATAGAAAAATTGGGGTATTTTTGTCACAAAACACGTTCTCGGATTTATTTTTAATGATTTTAATTTAAATAACATTAAAAAAATTAAAACTGTGTTGACTAAATTATGTATTGATTTATTTTGTTGTATTATTGTATGATTTATTTAATATAATCTATCGTTTGAAAATTGAAAAAATCTGCCAACGACCAACGGTATAACCTTAGCATCTTAAAAATACACTTTAGAAATTTTAAAACTGCGTGTGCCAGATAAAATAAAAATCTTTCAATATCAATTTATGTTTTTTGTAAAAAAGAGTAAATTCGTCTAGAATTTGATTTAAAAAGAACTACTTTCTGGTATTCTCTTGTAACACCCTCTTAAAGGGTTAGGATATCAAGGTTTCAATTTGTCAAACCCATCTATATGCTTTTGATAGATTCCCCTATCCAAACGGATTGCAATTTTAGAGCACAGACCTCCGGTGAGAATGCTGTACTTGTTCTACCGTTATTTCAATTAAAGATGCTCCGAGAAACCGGTGCATAATCTTGAAATACACCAAAAGAGAGCCCAATATTTGTACACGGTTGACATTTGTCTAAGGCTCCGAGGGAAATTATTTTTCCAAAATGCTTCCTGTGTGGACATAATATTAAATAAAAAATAAAACACTTGCCAAAATTGCAAGTTGGCAATTTTAATATGTTCTATAATATTTCTGAATGATAAAAATCAACAACATTTATTGGTTTTACAACTGTACAATTGTACATAGATTTAAAGTTGTGCAGGAACAATTTGAGAATGGATTAATCCGGCTAAAAAGGTTGTTCTTCACTGTTTTAGTCAATGAAAGAATGGATTAATTATTACATGAGCAATGTCGTACAGCACGGTGAAATTTAAGAAAATTTGTACATACGTACATCTTGTCAGAATGATTACGAAAAGTAACCTGAATAGTTCTGATATGTTAATCGATTCAGATAACATATATCTTTTCTTTTAGATCGCATCACCGTTCTGCATGTATCTATGGGTTCATCTTTTATTAAAAATATCGCATGGATTTTGACATTTCATAATATAAAATTCATAAGTCCATATGTGCTACCAATCTTTGCATGATTTGTTTTTGGGATATTATGCCGTTTTGCGATACCTCCTACTTTAGGCTACAGCATGAGCTATCGCTACACGGCAATACCCCAAAATAAATCACGATAATTAGTTTGTGAAAATCAATATTATTGTAATTACTTAATACTTAAAAATAAAGCTGCTTTGATGTTAGGATTTTTTTTTAAATTAGCTCCACAGCGGCCCTGAGGCAAATAATTCCCCTCATCTTGAGGGATGCTGTGTGGAGGGATATTTGAGGAAAGGAAGGAGAGGAAGTTATAGGAAGGGAAAAGGTATGAGGGAAGGGTTGGAATCTGGAAGTCAGTGTCAGCAGTGACGGACACTTGAATCCATCCCTCTCACTGCAGTGAGTATCTCCTTCCACTCCCCTCAATCTTCAGCCTCGTAACATACCTCATTTATGACCGGTCAGTGGCCGATTGGCATCGCGTTTGGGTTCCACCCTGGCGTCCCGTGTTCAATTCCTCGGCTGGCTAAGTCCTCCACTACGACACAAGCAACATTTTCCGCTAACTATGGTAGTCGTAGGAGATTTTCAGGTATTGCCAGGTTATTCGTAACCTGGGAATGTTTGTCTTTCTGTTTAATTAATAATAATAATAATTGGTGCTGCCTTAGTCTCACTGGCTCACGACGTTTACCACACAAAGTAATTGGGCATTTACATAATAATGCGGTATTATTCTTCCAAATTACGAAAATTCCATTGCATTCTAACGTGAAAACGGTTCTAATTTCATTGTATATTATATCAGGTAATTCTTTATAATTAGTGCTGTGTTCAAATAATCCAGGCCAAATCTTTCCATGTATCCACATGCTGTCGTGGTACCCCATGCCACATATTTATCATTACATACTACTTATGAAATATAATATTTCTTAGAGTATGCAACGCTTTTACGTCACTCACATAATGGCTAAAGCACTTCCTTGCCGATAAAAGAGTTCCGGGTTCGTTTCGAAAGGAAATATAATTAAGCAACAAAACGCCATTTCAAAACCATGGACGGTTCCGAAGTAATCATTTGTTATTATTTACTTTGCTTACCAACTAACTTTGAGGAATGAAATAAAACTAAACTTAAGTTTTTAGTACGAATCATTGAATAAAAAAAAAAATGTATATTTTGCAGGATACATAGATAATTATACAATCTAAACCAAACGAAGACAGAATCAAACAGGAATCAAAAGGCTGCGTTACCTCATGTTTGCAATGTGATGGACAGGATTGCCAGGATATTGAGAAAATAAAGAATCAAAACAATCTTCGCAACTACGACAAAAATACAAGACCCACTGAGGCCTTCAAAAACCAATTTCCTTTCAATTGTTAAAAATGCGTTTTTTATGTTAATACCGCACAACAGTCTCAACTGCTCACGACTGAACTCAGTGAGACAATGGCTTCCCCAATTTGGGTACTTTGTGCGGCTGCGTGTATTAGGGAGGTGAGGAAGTACCTGAATATTGAGATCTGGTCACCAAACAAGACAAAGTCTTTCACCAGGGCGATACTGAGAGTATCTTCCACTCCACAAATAAAGTTGTTAAAACGCGAAACCGGGTGGAAACTATTATTTTAATAATGGAAACCCGAGAAGTTTTTTTATGCTAATTTACTTTAATAAGCGATATTGTGAAATCGAATGGTGACCTTACTACAGACTGCATTATCTAAGAAAACACGCAAAGTATATTAATGCAACCTACATTTTACATTATAAAATATTAATTACTTAGGTACCATGTTGCTTTATTGACTGAGTGTAGCAAAGTTATGTTTCAACTCGACCACTTTGGATTTAGTCTGTATGTAATATATTTGCTAGAGATAGCTGTGTTTGATCGTTCCTTTCTATTCGTGGATAACCAACACCCCTGCTTTAGGTTACCGCAGGTGGTTTGCTACGTTTAAAGACTTAGCCGGGGTGCCTGGATTCAATGAGGTGAGGTTTGTTTAGGTGCTGGCGGCGAAGGCGTTTTCTCACCTACTGCGTATCGGGATCGGGAGAGACTGGTTGAGGGAGACCTAACCTAGACCTCTCCAACCATATTCTTTCGACCCGTAGGCTTGCACAGCAGTGGGAGGGATGGATTCACACTTACGTCACTCCTTGACACATTGATCCCCAGATTCCTACACACATCACTCATACATTTTTCCTTCCCAGAACTACCTCTTCTCCATTTCACTTAATAGATCCTCCATACAGTATCCCTAAAGATGACATAGGCCCTGAGGAAATTTTTCCTCAAAACAACTATCGAGTCTATTTCATCCATCCTGAAAGTTTTTCGTTCATACCACTTGACTTACTAAAGTACTTCAGGCTTTCTTCAAAGTAATGTTCCGTCTGTCTATCTGACTAACTAACCTTCTTACGGTTTCTTTGCAGGGGTGGGCAGATAAAATTATCCCCCATACAACTATGTCTTGCTGCACACTCTTTGGTTCATGCACCATTCCGTTATCATAACTTTTTATATGGCCTGACTCGAGTATAATTTATTTGATAATGCCATGTTGTTCTAAGGTGTCACCGACTTCTTTATTCTGTCCTTAATTTATTTCAATTAGCACACAGGGTCCCAAATATTGCAACCATCTGCAGACGCAATAGTCTGCAGCCAGTGGACCATCGCATCCCCAGGGTACGCCGTAGTTGAGTTGCTGAAAACAATGGTGAACGGACGGAGATAGGGGAGAGGAAGGTGGGGAAGTACCTGTCTCTTAAGAACTAATCATCAACATGGCTAAAGCAATTTCATTATGATTTGTGATTTATCAGCAGGGTGATACTGAGAGTATCTTCCAACCTGAAACGTGTCGCAAATGTAGGTACTACGCACTTGACTTACTTTAACCAGTGATTCCTGACAGTATTTGAAGTAAAAAATGTTAACGAAATTTTCGTCTCTGGTGACATTTTTATTATTTTTTTTTCAATAAATAAATCGGTAGGTTTTGTGTAGTCAGAAGCGGGGCGAGAGGTTGGTTGATTGCTCGACTGGGTGACCAGTGGCGACATGCATAAGAATTTGTTTTTGTTTTTTATAGAAAAAAAAATACATCTGAATAGTCACCGGGGACCAAAATTTCATTTACATTTTTTACTCCAAATAATGTCAGTGTTATCACTGGTTTAAATAGTAAGTCAAGTATGTCCCTTAACAACCTGCATGTTACATTTAAATATTTTAACAATTTTTTTATTTGAACCGGCAACCTACGGATTGCTAGATGGGAGTCTTACCCCACGGAGTCTTACGTAAGTTGTTTCTAACATTTATATTTTTAATTATACATTATAATAATCTGATGAAGACACGGTTATGTCGAAACTAGTTGGTGTGTTAATTGAAAGTGATGTACATAAAATTTTCGCGTTTCATACAAACATTCTGTGCAAAGTTGCTTATATGAAAATAATAAGTAATTTTATTCTTACCTAAGCAAAAATGTAGGTAATCCGATTGCAGTAAAAATGATGATTAATATCCAAATAGTTAGTATAGCGAACTAGGCACAAATTATCACAAACAGCACAACTTGTCAGCAACTTTTACAATCCACTTTCAGCGTTGAAAATATGGTCACACGGTGCAAAAGTTGAATTCAACGATCACAAACGTTGACCGTGCAAACAGTCTTTATTTAAATTTTTTTAATTATTTTCACACTAAACTAGTTTAAATCAATTTTATCGACAAGCAGATTTTAAGTCAATTTTCACCGTTACATCAAAGTGTTGTAACAAATTTTTTAATGTTAAATAATAATTTAAACATGCAAAGACGAACAGATGACCTTAAAACCAGTCTCGACGTTGTCGTTAATGAAAGAAATTTAAAATATTTTTGCAAGCGATTCTGACCATTAAGGTGAGGGCGTTAGGCGCACAATCCCGCGACACTTGCGACGATCTTCCGTTTAGAAATTCAAATTCGCGACGAAGGAATTTGATTCTTATCAACAGGTGTGTTAAGGTCGATTTTACGGGAGCAGGTTTTTGTATAACGCTTCGCGCATGACCGTTCGATGCTCGAGTCGAGTCAGTACTAAAGAAACGTATTCGAAATACCTGCTTCGAGCTGGATCTTGAAACATAAAATGACAAAGAAAGTTACTAGCAAAATAAATAACATTATCAAAAAGAACACTTCATTTGTATGAACATGGTATCATAGTATATGAGTTTGTACAAATAGTTTGCTAAAATCACTTACTAGCGGGTATATTTTATCATATCTAGAACAGGTGTAACAGATGTAATCAAGTGTAACGGGGAGTGACGAATAAAAATAATAGCGCCGCAGCAAAAAGGCATGTCTCACAGTATTAAACATTTATTACAAACCGTTATTGAATGGTTCCTTTTTAAAATTATAATACCTACAATAATAATAATTTATGCAACTCGTCTATGAGTACAATTTAATTAGGTAAGAAAACTGTGAGGGTTTGTAGTAAAAATGTGTTTTAATTTCGTACATAATAAAACAATGTTCTATAGGCCAGAAAATCCCTTTTGATTTTTATAAACGATATAATTTGAAATTTTTAATGAAAGTGTAAAATGCATAAATTACATCGAATGTTTAAATAATTTAATAATATATTTTTTTAATAAGAAAAACCCCCTTTTTACTTTTGAAACCATCAATGTTATATCAATAAAAAAGAAGATAACAATAATAATTTACATTAAAATATGAAAATGAACAAGACACAGAAAAATAATAAAACATAATGGTTGCAACTGGGACTCGAACCCAGATCTCACGTCTTACCGGGACGGCGCTCTACCGATTCAACCATTGCATCCGATCATAAAACCGACATGTTTTTTATGACATTGTTGTTTTATATAAATTTATTAATAAAAGTTAAAAAGAGAGTTTTTTCTTTTAAAAAAATGAATAATCATTTAGACTTTTATAAAAAGCCAATAGATGTTTCATAAATAAAATCGGATATATTTATCCGAGACACTATCTGGGTAACGAATACGTGCTTTGAACACTCGTTTCCAATGAAAAAGGTAGCTGCCGATAATATGGAAAAATAAAAACATTAGTGGAAGATAATATCGTTAATTCTGAAATTTGGAATATGACTTTGACAAATATGGCGGTTTTATAATCTGACGCAATAATAATAATAATAATAATTGGCTGACTTGTATAGCGCCGTTTTTGTGAAAAATCACCTCAAGGCTGAATCGGTAGAGCGCCAACCCGGTAAGACTTGAGATCTGCTAACTTCGAATAGCATCTACGAATATTATCAAATTTACTTCCACGGGAAAAATAATAATATGAAAACTTCAATAGTTCGCTTTAATAACTCAGGTACGGGACATACGTCATTCCTATGTCTACCTACGTTAAATTATCGTGAAAACAAGCATATGTGTCCAAGCGGTTAAATATTATAGATGGCGGCACATCGGTTTACATCTCGTACGTTGAGCGAATGTCTACGACAGACGTTAGCGTATTAATAGTATAGACTTTCTTTCAGTATGATTTTAAAATACAGTGCCTCTATTGTAGAGGAGAAAATCGATACATTTCTAATTTCTCTTTATGTTTTTATCGCAAATTATGGTAAAATTAAGGAGTTAATAAATTAAAATCCGTAAGACTTGTTATCCTTGATGTAAATGAAACTAAAAAGAAATTTGCAAGGGCGAACGCCTTCATACTAACTACTCGTCGCCGTCTGGAACAGAAATATACTGGGGAAAGTCCAGCGATTTTATTTAATAAATTCCTAAGAACTGGAAATAATCAGAATATTTTTAACAAATGAATAGACTAATTCTACAAAACCTGTAATATTACACAAAGGGTAATATAATTACGAACTTACGTTACTTAATTACGATGCCAACTCAGCTACTGACCGGTCATTTGATTTGCCAATATTGCAGTTAGAAACACGTTGCGTTTGCGGTTCTAACAATTTAAAAAAAATGAAAACTAATCGTTTTGTCTACACTACACATTTTTTATTAAAATTATGAACGTGTTTAGAAACAAATGCTTTCTTTGTCAGGTTATACGAAAATAATGAATAAAGTAATTTTCATTTCTTCGATTAATTAAAATGATTTGTTTTCAATAAAATATATACATTTTTTTTAGACCACTTTAATTTTAATTACACTCTACCGTAAAATCACAAATCCCTTTCAAATCCCTTTCAATGGCGTAGGATCTTATATATATCTAATTTTTCTTCACTTAGTACAAAAAAATTGCCTCCTTGTATTAAACCCGCGTTCTATACTGACAACAACTTAGGTAAATTATTAAAAAAACACTAAAGATAGAGATCATAAATTAAGCCACTCAGGCATTTACCAATTATGTTGCATTGATTGTCCATCATTCTACATAGGTAAGACAACCAGAAATGTAAATATTATAATCACGGAACATTTAAGATGTTTAAATAATAACAATTTTTCAGAGTTTGCCAATCATCTTATTTCCACCAATCGTACTTTTAATAAGGACACAGGGGTTAAAATTCTTCACCGTAATAATAAAAGCAAAAAATTAGATAACCTGGAAGCACTTGAAATTAAAAAAATCCCTAAATAATAACGCTAATATATTGAATAACCAAATTAATTTATCGTTTAGTCCCATTCTAGATATGTTTCCAATAAACCGCTATGTTATTGCTGGATTTCCCGCAACTACCCCCCTCCCCCTTTGACCTCCCACTCCAGCACCTAAATGTTTGGTATATATCCATCAATATTTTGTATCATCGGTTAGTTTTAATATTCTCCTGACGAAGGAAGGATTCTTCCGAAACCGGTAGAGTGTATTAAAATTAAAGTGGTCTAAAACAAATCTATATATTTTATTGTAAATTATGGCGAGCCACAAAGTTAATGCTTATTACCAACATGTGATTTGTTTTCGTCCAATAAAAATGTCGCCAAAAAGTGAATTGGCGATTTGTTGTGCCATAAAATACTTAGACACTTTAATTTTGATTGCAGAGGAGCAGTGAACATAATATTTGACTATATTATTATTAAAAGTGAGACTTACCCACTTACAATCGTGAACCAGCACAACCTAGTGGGCGTAGAGCAGTCAGAACAAGATCCAAAATGGGAATCGGAATATTTGCATACAGATTGCCGTGTCGATGACATTTCTCCCGGTGACAACGACCAAGTAGAAAACATGTAATATATCCATACCCGTGTTTACATAATATTATTGCGAGATTAGTCTATCAGAAATTGTTATTTAAATCAATGGTAAATAATTCTGACAAACCTCGATAGTATCTTGTTTGACAAAGTGATTCGCTGGTTTTGTATTTCGATTCAGTGGTAGACACTCTCAGTATCGCCTGTGTAAGAGGACACAGAACCAAGACGACCTCCGTTGTTAATTAGTTGGCTACGAATTCAGATGTCGCGGATTCTAACTACGTCTAAATTTATGGATTTTTTAAACATTAATTCCACTCCTGTGTTTAGATGCACTAGCTAAAGTATTTTTCCAAGTTATTTTTTAATTTTTATTGGGTACTCCATCTCAATAATACATCTTTATTTTATACATTTAAAAAAGGAAAAAAATAGAACTTTCACACTAAAAATTGTTTAATTATTTTTATAGATGTACGTAATATTTTATATTTTGATTATTTTATGTAGTGTTTATGTTTTATATTTTTATTAGGCCCTGAAAATATTTGTAATGATACTGCTACCCATCTCAGAACAGATATTGTTTAGTGAGTCGGGTAGCGCACATGATTTGTAAATAACCAATGTCAATAAACGCCCGAGTTATATTGGCATAAAAAAAAAATAACCCATCTCCACAAATATATTAGAGAGATAAGAAAGAAAAAATGGACCAAAATGGACACTGTAAAAGGAGGATACGTTAGAAAGGCATAATCACGAACTCACCACAGTCACCTTGGGATGACCAATAAATGGTTGTCAGGGCGACAACACCAACACTCGTCCACCAAATTAAGTCCGAATTAATGATGGACGCAGAAGAAGATTTTAAAGACACGACACAAGACACAAAAATAAATCACGATATCTTGTTGTGATATTCGCGTTTACCTGAAAAAAAGTTTTTTAAGATATTCTGATGTCATTACACTTGTAACTTTTTATTTTTATAGTGAACACCTCAAAAGCCAGTGAGACCAAGGCATCCCAAATTGGGGTATTTTGTGAGGCTGAAGGTAAGCGGGGAAGGGAAGGAGATGGGTGGAAAAGGTAGGTAAGTTAAAAGGGTAAGTTAGGTAAGTTAAAAGGTAGGTAGCTAAAGCCATTTCAAGCAACGTTTCAATTCTGAATGGTGGTCTTACAAAAGGGCGATACTGAGAGTAGCTTCCGATCTGGAACGTGCCGAAAATATAGTATATATTTATTTAACATCAAATGGAAAAGCCAAATAGACTCCACAGTGGACAGAATGAGAAAACTTATCTATATATTTTTTAGACTTAGAAGTACTGTATCATTAAAAATACTAAAAGATATCTATTTTGCACTTGCACATTCTGTACTACAATATGGAATCGTGGCATGGGGGGGGTGCATTTAAATCTACACTACTTCCACTTGAGACAATCCAAAAAATATTAATAAAAATCATCTTAAAAAAACCTTATTACTATCCAACAACAAATGTTTTCCAAGATTTCCCGGTTCCCCCACTTTCAAAAATTTATGACAAAATTGTACTCCTTTAAACACATAAAGAATTCTTTGATAAAAATAATATCCCACAATTAAATATAAGCAAAAGAATTATTTCTGTTGGAGGGCTAACCATACCTCTAGTACGAACTTCAACAGCACAACATCACTTTATATTTAAGGGTATAAAATTATTTAACAAATTACCTCTAGATATAAGAACGGAGGAAAATTATGAGAATTACAAAAAAAAAATTAAATTAAAATTCTCTAATACCACCTCATAACTTTTCTTATTGCCTGATAATATCTATATTATGTTTTGCTTATTATTTCCTTGTATCATTTATAACTTACCTTTTTATTACTTTTATTGTATTTTCTTATTTTTGTATCATTTTATAACTTACCTAAGTTTTTATTATTTTCGATGAATTTTCTTATAAAATTACTAATACTTCTTTTTTTATAATAATTTTGTAATTTAAATAGATGTAAAAATATATAGTTGTCCTCTCCTAAACACAAGCTACTGCTTTATTAGGAGAGTGATTCAAATGTGTTATCTATATTATGTTGTAAATATTGTAACTCTAAATATGTTTAAATGTGCAAAGCCTTGCCCTTGGACTACGCCGGCCGCCATTTATACACTTATTACTAATAATGAATTATGTTTGTACGCTCCTGCTATAGATACCGATATATGTGACCTTTGTTTAAATGATATAATGATCTTTTACACAATATTCCTAATCACTTTTTTTTTAAGTGTGTGCATACAAAAATGAGTTCGAACATAAATACGGAAAGCATTTTTGAGAGCGTGTTTTTTTATCTAACTATCTGTGATTCGTTGATAAACTCTTATTATTTTTTTAATGAAATCGCGATAAAAAGAGTAATAAAACATTTATTTTATTATTTCATTGATATAAACATTTGCGACTCTCACAGAGATTAGAAGATAAAAACCTATTTTAGGTTGATTGACAATCTATATGTCTATAAATATTTTATTATCTGTTATAAGATTTCCTTGTCCCCGAATTTCACGTTTCTACCAATTTACACCATATTTCTCTTCCACTTCAGTTTTTAAGTTCCTAAAAAAATGTTATTTTGAAGATAATATGTGTAAATTTGTAGAGCCGAGACAGTAATTATATGAAATTCCCCTATGGTTTTAAAGGCAAAAAAGATACATATTTTTTTTTTTTTTTAGAAATGAATAATGTTGGTTAATTCATTTCACATAACGTTATAGTATAATATATGATGTATCTTTAAAAATAAAATTAATTAAAAAATATCAATAAATAAGTCCGTCGGCGCCTCGAAAAAAAGATGTTATGCGGTGAACATCTCGTTACCGGATCATCCGAAACAAATAAAATTGAAATGCATTTAAAAATTAAAATTGAACAATTTTTGCAATTTGTTCCACTTATTTATTTTCACCAGGACCGGTTTCATTCTACTACGGACATTTTCAGACTGGTAGTTGAAATTCTTATCCTACGGAATTTATACAAACTTAGGCAGAGGTGTACAGCATTATCTCTTTAAAATGAATGTTTCTATTTTGTTAATTTAAGGTATTATAAGTTATTTTGTTAATTTAATGTACTTATAGGTAATTATAAAGTTTATTGTCGAAATTATGAATGATGTTACAAAGTAAATACATATTTTTAATTCACATGAATCTATATACATTTATATAATTGAAAAGGTTGGTGTTTCAAACAATTATGGTGTTCTCTTAATTCCTCTGACTAACACTGTAATTCTGATGATTGGGAGTTTATAATAATAATTCGGTTCGTCAGAGATTACGAGTTTTGTTTATTATCGTGTCGTATTTAAAATTAATGTCTAACTGGACCTAACGTCCGTTCTAAAGGATGCTCTCTGTTAATCTGCGGCGGGGGGACTGCTCACTGAGGGTGCCCGCCTACAAATCGGATAAAATATCCTAACTTCGTAACTGTTTGGTTTTTAGACTCAAACATCCGACGGCTGTCTGTATCATCCAATACTATCAATGACACCTACTGAGACACTTTAAAACTACTTATATCTACGACATATATTGAGAGACATTGAAACTACTTACTTTAACGATATCTGTTGAGAGCTCTATTAGAAATTACATATATATTTACAAACACTCCGCAAAGAAAAATTAAAACATCGATTTTTAGTTCGCGCAGGTTTCAAAAAATTACAAAAATCACAATAAAAATGTGGCGTTTTTCGGTTTCTGATAAATCACTATTAAACCTTTTTATTGCTTGAAAATAAAAATAAAAATATATATTATGTTTACATGCTTCGGTTTTCCTTCTGAAGATACTAATATCAATTTCTAAAAACCAAACAACTTCGCCTGTATAATTATTATTAATTATTATAAGCGTTTTCGTTGTTTGTTTTTGGGGTGTTATGCCGTGTTGTGCTACCTCCTTCTTTAGCCGACGTTTCGGGCAGCGTTGCAGTGTCCATCATCAGGGCAGATCCGACGGATCGACATCGACGGATCTGCCGGATCTGCCCTGATGATGGACACTGCAACGCTGTCCGAAACGTCGGCTAAAGAAGGAGGTAGCACAACACGGCATAACACCCCAAAAACAAACAACGAAAATGCTTTTGGCCGTGAAAATCTAAAAACGTATCTCATTATAAGCGTTATTTTTTTTTCAAACTTTAGATCCTATGCGCCCTAGGCCCTCGCTACATGAAACCCGATGTCCATAAAAATTGGAATGCTACTTTTTTAAAGTTTTATATATTTAATAATACTCGTATTATTATATGATTTATAAAAATCTTCGTTACACATACAAAATAAAGTCCGTAAACTGAATCTCTTAGAGCAGTTGTAAATTAACTATTAATAACATTGAGCATTAGATTGAGGACAGACCAAATAGGCCGCTGTTATTAACTTTGCTCTACTCAAACCGATACCCGATACCGCTGACTTCAAACGAGCCCGAATGATTTCACTCAAAATATAAAAATATGACTGGCATTGAAGCATAGAACATTTTTTACTACCTACCTAAAAATATGACTGGCATTGAAGCATAGAACATTTTTTACTACCTACCTAAAAATATGGCTGGCATTGAAGCATAGAACATTTTTTACTACCTACCTAAAAATATGACTGGCATTGAAGCATAGAACATTTTTTACTACCTACCTAAAAATATGACTGGCATTGAAGCATAGAACATTTTTTACTACCTACCTAAAAATATGACTGGCATTGAAGCATAGAACATTTTTTACTACCTACCTAAAAATATGACTGGCATTGAAGCATAGAACATTTTTTACTACCTACCTAAAAATATGACTGGCATTGAAGCATAGAACATTTTTTACTACCTACCTAAAAATATGACTGGCATTGAAGCATAGAACATTTTTTACTACCTACCTAAAAATATGACTGGCATTGAAGCATAGAACATTTTTTACTACCTACCTAAAAATATGACTGGCATTGAAGCATAGAACATTTTTTACTACCTACCTAAAAATATGACTGGCATTGAAGCATAGAACATTTTTTACTACCTACCTAAAATATGACTGGCATTGAAGCATAGAACATTTTTTACTACCTACCTAAAAATATGACTGGCATTGAAGCATAGAACATTTTTTACTACCTACCTAAAAATATGACTGGCATTGAAGCATAGAACATTTTTTACTACCTACCTAAAAATATAATTCGCACGCCACTCTTAGATATGTTCAAACCAAGTGCAAATATGAGTTCATAAAAATACTTAATTATGCTATTAAAAGAAACCCCTAAGTCATAATTTACGAATAATTTAACGACTCAAGATGACTAACAATATTATTTAGTCAAAATTTAACAATGTTTTAATTTTAGTAACACATCACAAGAGACCCACTGCTCCCATCTGGAGCCAGTGAGACTATGGCATCCTCAATTAAGGTACGTTGTGAGGCTGAAGGGAAGGAGATGGGGAAGAGGAAGGTGGGGAAGTACCTGGCTATTCAGATCTAGTCACTAAAAAGGCTAAAGCCATTTCAAGCAACGTTTCAATTCTGAATGGTGATCTTACACCAGGGCGATACTGAGACTATGTTCCACTCTGGAACGTGCCGCAAATATACTATATATGATTATTAATTAATTAATTATGAGATAACACAAATTAATCAAATAAAATTTATTTGCGCACGCCGCTCTCGAACCGCGACCTTCGGAATGGGAGTCCAAAGCCTTGCCCCTGGAATACGCCCGCCGTAATTGGGGAAACTTTAAAAAAGGCAATATAACCATTAATAATTTTCAACACTTTACTCGGAAATCAATAAGGGCATAAGTTTTAAAAATAAAAGTTCTGTCTTATCTAGAAATAATATAAATCGTTTGTAAGTGCGGCTATCCACAGTTTGATAATAATAATATTATTGAGTATAAAAAAATATAAATGAAATGGAGTTCTTCAAATTAAACTTGATAACCATATTTTCGTTGTTTGTTTTTGGGGTGTTATGCCGTGTTGCGCTACTTCCTTCTCGCATCGTCGGACTATACATCTTCGGATCTGCCGGATCTGCCGGATCTGCCGGATCTGCCCTGATGATGGACACTGCAACGCTGTCCGAAACGTCGGCTAAAGAAGGAGGTAGCGCAACACGGCATAACACCCCAAAAACAAACAACGAAAATGCTTTTGGCCGTGAAAATCTAAAAACGTACTTGATAACAATAAATGAAAACTTACTGGCTCTAGGAGTGACTATGATTTGTTCAGCATGCATTTAGCCGTGGTTATGCGCAAATTCGCACTACTTTCCAATCACATGTAAATTCCATTGACAACACGATATCAAGCATGATCCCAGCATGTTTTGAGCCTACGTCAAGACGCCACGAAAAGGGTGGTATTCAAGACACCATGTGGATATGGCTAACGCTTTTGTAACACACTTACAATCCATGCAAAATAATGTGTCTCCATTACTAAAAACTAACATTACTGCCAAGTTGAATATATATGGAGCCCAGAATATTGATATTGGTAAAATTGATGAATCAGATATAAAATCTTCCATAAGAAAAATACACATTGACTTGGTCCAAATTTTTTTTTTCAATTTTTAAAACTGACAATAATTATTTTATTTAACCTTTTCTTAAACACTGGTGTTTTTTCTTTTTCCGGATAGTAATGGAAAATAATTAAAAAAAATCGATTTATAAAAGCGCTAGAAAGACTTCTAAGGAAAATTTTAGAACATTTTCTCCGTCACCGACAACAATATTTATCTTCCGCCTGCTAAATTGTTCGAATCAAAAAGTGGGTGGTTCGTAATTTTAGAACAGCGTGGATTTAGAAAAGGTCGATCTACATAAACCAACTTATTGGTGTTTACTGATTACGTAGCAATATCGTTAGATAAAGGCCATCAGGTAGATTGTTCGTAAAATGAATTTTCAAATGTTCTCTATGCTGTTAATCACGACGTCCTACTTAATAAACTGGCTAAAATGGGATTCTCCATAAGACCAGTTCCTTTTTGGCTAGCTATCTTGCAGACAGGAAATAGTTTGTATCTCGTGGTCTATTCCAGTCTATTCAACTTTGTACAATCAGGGGTACTCCAAGGCTCTAATAAAGGCCCAATCCTCTTTTTCATAAAAAATAATGACATTACAGAAGTAATTCTGCACTCTAGGTTTCTTCAATTTGTTGATGACCTTAAATTAGTCCAAGAAAAACTAACTTCAGAAGACTGTAATCAAATCTGGTTAGAAGCCTAATCGAACATAACTCAATAGTCTGGTCGCCCTTCTACAAAATTCATATCCATAATATTAAAAGAATTCAAAGAAAATTTCTAAGATTTGTAAATTTTAAACTTAACATCCTTTTAGAGCACATAAATTACCTATCATTAATGAATATGTTAAATATTCCAACTTTAGAAAATAGACGAAAAATAACCGACCTAACATTTTAATTAAAATTATTTAACTCTAAATTTGATTGCTGTGAACTCTTGCATTTAATAAATCTACATGTACCTACACGAACTACTAGACAAACATTAACGTTTTCACACACATCTCATTCTAACTATAAATTGCATTCCCCAATACAACGATTACATGGTCTTGGTAACCAATATTTAAACAATATTGATGTATTTGACAATAATTTGAATTTGGCAAACTTTAAACGCCGTATGTGCGAACTATTTCTACTTAATTCATAAACTATTGTAAATACCAATTATATACATTTTTATTAATACCTATTATTGTTGATTTGGAGGATACTGGCAGGCTATTTTTTTTTTAACTTTATTTATATTCTGTATTACCTACATTTTGTCAACTCATATTTTATCTAACCTTTATTATGTGTCTTAATATTTTCTGTTATTTACCTGTATTTTATTCACTTCTGAAGTTTAAAGATGTTTCCACTATGAAGGATCTCAGAATCATGTTTGATAGTAGGCTGACAATTCGGGTTCATATTGAGATAATTTTTAGCATTTTATTGAGAACGCTGGGCTTTGTTCTGAGTGGAATTTTAGATATAAATATAGAAAAAATTATTTAAATTTCTTCAGGTGCACATATTATACAGGAATATTATATTTATGGGAGGTAGGTTACTTAAGATTAACACTGATATTAAAAAAAAAAACAATTCTACACGCAGAGGACCAAATTGAATACACGTCGTGTTATTGGAAATTATAACACCTAATAATTTGTTCATTTGTGAGTGTTCAGGGAAAGAAAGCACATTTTATAATAGGCTGTGCACAGTTCAAGAATTTTATTAGAATTTATCATTCTAAATTTATCATCTATCCATCAATAAACAAACTAATTCCAAGATACAGGCTTCAATTAATGTTAATCCAATTTACAAATATCCACAGGGTATTTTGTGTGGAGCTAATGTATAAAAAAAAACAAAAATGCTTCGATAATAGAAACTGCACCCTGCTTTTATAAACAACTTCAAATATCATTGTAATCATAGGTTGGGTGCATCCAAACTGGGTCCATACTAAGATATCCAGTTAGCAGTCTGTAAAAGCAATAGAATAATTCAAGGTCATCCCGAGGTGCTACACGAAACCTGTTGCGCTCAAAATATGCGGCATTTTTTGTTGAAGTTTGGAAATGAATTTGACCACAAAAAGTGTAGACTTAAATTCCAGGATATAAATTCAAAACAAATAAATAATTGTTACAAAATGATACGCCATTTTTTGCTGATAAACAGGTGGTACGAAAATATAATTTGATTTTACAATATTTTATAAGGTATTATATATTGAGAGGTGTAACAGCACATACCCGAAAGATTTTAACCAGCGATTCCTGAGAAGCCTCCCTCAACCATTCACTTCCGATACGGCGTGCCATGCAGTTAGTAGGCAAGACCCAGACAAACCTCACACCATGAATCCGTGCACCCCTGCTAAGTCACCAAACGTAGCGAACCACTTGGGGTGACCTGTGGCAGAGGTGTTGGTTAACCAATAAAAGTTTCCCGGGACGGCAGTACGAATGATCTTTCTGCAAAATAATTTAATTCAAGTCACAAAAAAGTATACTTACTGATATTTTGAGTGACCTAAGATATTTTTCGTAAATTCTTCAACACTAAAGTTGACTTTGAACATCCATTGACCTTTCTCCCAACGCTCTTGACCAATAGGTACTGACTCCCTTGTTTATTCCACATTAACTCGCTGAAGTGTTCTGGCCACTCAGGTAAAAACAGGATTAGCAGAACCATTTGCCTCGGGATTTGCCGATGATGTCATGGGACTCTCACACTTTGTGGCTGGGCTGTTTTGCAAATTTGTATAAAAGACAACAACTAAAAGATTTCAAATATTTTCTTTTTTAATACAAGTAGAAAATAAGATGAAGCACTTTCGTTGTTTGTTTTTGGGGTGTTATGCCGTGTTGTGCTACCTCCTTCTTTAGGCTAAAATGCTTTTGGCCGTGAAAATCTAAAAACGTAAGATGAAGCACGCTTTCCTCTTTGATTTGTTTTGCTTCGTAATCTCAAGCTGTTGTTTTTCTCACAAATATGCTTAAAAGATATAATAACAATAATAGATATTAATATTTCGATAATTTGTATAGCTACATTTTAGTGAAAAATTATAATATATTTCTACAATCGTAATACTTCTAATTACAGACTAGACACACGATTAAAACAAATTATAGCTAACAAAGTGCCTCCGTCTGTTTGTCGATCACTAATACAAAACTACTTGTACAATAAATTTGACCAATGACATTTTTTTTATTAAAGCATAGTTATAATAAATAAATTAACAAACAAGTCCCGCTAAGCCAATTGAATTGGCTTGTCAGCAGGTGCTTAAAATTTAGTAACATATACATAATGTATATCTTATATCTACATATAACATTTTTTCATAATTTTTCATGCACAACATAAATATTTTTTTTTCCGATAGCCAATTTTTCACCATATATTTAACCTTATTCATAGAATTACATTGTTTTATAGTGTTAGGTAATAAATTAAATATCTTCAGTATGTTGTATTTAAACGTTCTCTGTCCGTACTTATTATTATTTTTCGGAACTATTAACCCGTCGTTGCGCGTGAATCTAGTACTGTATTTATGTTCTAATTTCTCTTTATGCTGCGGGGTAAATGTATACTGAATTATTATTTTTTGCCATAGAATAGCCTAAACAGGTAAAATTTTGGAACTCTGAAAAAACAACGGTATATTATGTCTCTGTTTGAAAATATTAGGGACAACTAATAATTTTACAATTGCATTTTGTACCACTTGGACTTGATTTGTGAAGTCTAGATTTTCTGTTTTATAAAATTTTATTTTTATATCTGAATAGTAAACTTATTGTGATTGTCTATGCCCACGAAACTCGTATATAAGTTAGATCACTCTATCTCCGCAAGACGCCGCTAGTGTCTGTTTACGCACATACATTTTGGTGGACGTAAGACACAGTTCGTTTTGAAAACCCCTTAAATAATCTTTTATAATTTTTTTTGAACGATTATAAAGGCTTTTTGAGAAGAAATGCATACTTAACTCAAATTCACGAAAAATGGTCTGCTAGACAAAAGCGAACTAGAGCGTATTCTTGTAAAATTTAATTCTATAGTACACTTTGTGTGCAATATATTGTTTTATTTATACGTAGGCTGACAGTAAAATAACGTCTCCAAGGCGATGTGATCGCGAGGAACAATTTTAAGCGCGATCTGGCAACACTAGCATATAGCCTGGATCCCCCACGCCAAATCCGTACCTACGGCATTCTCTGCGATGCTTAGTCTCGGCCTGGCAGCCGTTCGCGATAGAGCTTCCTCTCACCGCACCCGCCAGGTGTTAATTACGCACTGTAATTAGTTTTTAAACTTCCACTGCGCTACTGACGGTATTATTCCTTTGTCTCTGGTTTGTCTAGTATACCCAGATCTCGTCCCAGTCAAAATTGAATCCAACAATTCCTCGCCATCGATGTCGTAGCACTCAACAAATTCATAGGCTGCTTCAATCCGTTGTTTTTTTGTGGTCTTCGGTGAGCATTGTTGGGACTTATCTTGCGCAGATCCCGATATAAATTAGTATCCCAAATGTTCTGCAAAATCTTGTCTACAGTGGTCTTACTGACATCAGGTGTGCTAGCATGGTCGATCGACATGAAGTTACCGACTAATTGTCGATAACTTCTTATCGTTCCCTAGGACAACTGCAGATCGTTAACGTACAAACGACAGTTGATATCGAATATATTAAGGACACTTAGTCTTTGTGAACTATCACCTATTCGTTTGCGATCTGCAGTTGTCCATAAGAAGTAACCGACACAGAGCTCCCGAACAATCACACGAGTGAAAGCCCCATGGCGAACGGCTGCCACGCCGAGACTAAGCATCGCAGGGAATTCAGCGTGGTGGGATTAGGCGGGGGGAATCAGGCTATACACCAGTATTGCAGGATCGCCCCGCAAATCGTCCCCACGACCGCATCACCTTGGAGACCTTATTTTACGGACACCTCCTTGTATTATGTACAAGCAAAAAAATATACAGGACCATATTTAGTAGTGAGATCACTGGAGATTATCACTGTTCATTGTTTATCAGACAAATTTAGATGCAGTTTGCACCCAGAAGACATAATTGAGAAAACGTGTTATGGGAAATGCTATTGTTTAATCCTGGTATATGTTATAGTAAGAATATATAATATAACCTGTAATTAACGTGTTTGGGAAGAAAATAATTACATTTTATAATTGCGCGGGCGGTACAATATTGCAATGATTTAATAAGAATTTTTCTATTCCTAAATTTGATTCCTCCTTCGGCAAGAGAAAGATTGAGGTGACAAATATTTAATTAATCATTAAATATTTATAATTATTATCAACTAGATTCCGCCCGCGACTTCGTCTGCGTTGGATTAGTACTTCGAGTAATCTAATTTCTTTTCCTAGGTCCCATCTACGTTTGGACCAAAATTCTTAACCGATTTATTTAAAATATCTGTAATTCTTGATTCGATTATTATTATTAGGTGAGTACTTCAAATAAATATTTTGTAAAATAGAATTTTGATTTAACAATCATTGTTTTGCAAAATGTCATTATCAAATTTTGACATTTTCTATTAAGCAATAATTATTATTATCAATATATTTAAAATAAATAGCTAGCTTCATAAATTATAGCCTATATGTTATTCTAATATATAAGCTATGTTATTGTAAGGTTTCATTAAAATCCATTCAGTAAATTTTGCGTGAAAGAGTAACAAACACAAATACATCCATACAAACTTTCGCGTTTATAATATTAGTAAGATTTTATTAACTATTTTAGGTAGATAAGTCATCAATTTACAGTACAAGATTTCTTTTTTAACATTCTTAAAATTATAATGATATTGATGTCAAAATTATAATAATAATAATAATAATAATTTGCAAGGCAGACAGAAATATTTCACCTTTAAATTTATACGACGAGAATGCCAACATTTTTATAAATACCAACCAGGAATTATTAGATTCCTGGTCAAATAAAATTATTCACGCAAAACACTTCAACTATCTCAACCAAACGTATGTTGACAAACTTTCGTCAAACAAATGGTTGAGTATTGGAGAGTTGAGCGCAGAAATAGAAGGTTTTATGCTTGCTATTCAAGATAGAGTAATTAATACCAAAAATTATAGGAAGCATATAATCAAAGATCCAAATCAAGTAGATGATTTATGTAGAAAATGTATGGCTTTTCCGGAAACTATAGAACACATTATATCAGGATGTTCTATATTAACGCCGTCTGAGTATACATTTAGGCACAATCAGGTTTTAAAAATAATTCACCAAAGTTTGGTAATTAAACATAACTTGATTGACTGTCATAATATAGTACCATATTATGAATAGGAACCAAATTCATTTTTAGAAAATAATTTCTTTAAAATTTACTATGATAAAACTTTACTAACAGACAGACCAATTGGTCATAATAGACCTGATATAGTATTACATGACAAAATTAAAAAAATAACTTATATTATTGATGTAGCTATTCCAAATTCCTGTAATATTCAAAAATCTGTTTCTGAAAAAATAAGAAAGTATACAGATTTAGGAAATGAAATTAAAAGAATTTGGCATTCTCAGACTATAAAAATATTACCTTTTGTTATTTCGGCTACTGGCATTATACCTAGCTCTCTTATTAAAAATTTAGGCATATTAGATTTGTCAAAGAATTTGTATATAAAAATGCAAAAATCAGTCATTTTAAATACATGTAGAATTACGAAAGATTTTTTAAATATTTATATTGAGGGATCAGTAGGATTTATCGGTCAAATTAGGAATTCCACAGAGCCGAACCCTCTGATATGAAAATATCTGGAGACGGTGAATTATATTCCCATTTAATAGTTTGGTAGATTAACGTGTTGTTCTTGTATTGTTTTGTATTATTTATACTTATATAATACACTTGCATAACGTGGATTTACTAGATGATCATTTATATGGAAAAGTGTATGAAAGGGTTTAGTTTTTCCTATGGGAAAAACTAAACCCGTTCCTGTAAATCTGGTGAATAAAAAAAATAATAGCGCCGTCTGAGTATACATTTAGGCACAATCAGGTTTTAAAAATAATTCACCAAAGTTTGGTAATTAAACATAACTTGATTGACTGTCATAATATAGTACCATATTATGAATACGAACCAAATTCATTTTTAGAAAATAATTTCTTTAAAATTTACTATGATAAAACTATACTAACAGACAGACCAATTGGTCATAATAGACCTGATATAGTTTTACATGACAAAATTAAAAAAATAACTTATATTATTGATGTAGCTATTCCAAATTCCTGTAATATTCAAAAATCTGTTTCTGAAAAAATAAGAAAGTATACAGATTTAGGAAATGAAATTAAAAGAATTTGGCATTCTCAGACTATAAAAATATTACCTTTTGTTATTTCGGCTACTGGCATTATACCTAGCTCTCTTATTAAAAATTTAGGCATATTAGATTTGTCAAAGAATTTGTATATAAAAATGCAAAAATCAGTCATTTTAAATACATGTAGAATTACGAAAGATTTTTTAAATATTTATATTGAGGGATCAGTAGGATTTATCGGTCAAATTAGGAATTCCACAGAGCCGAACCCTCTGATATGAAAATATCTGGAGACGGTGAATTATATTCCCATTTAATAGTTTGGTAGATTAACGTGTTGTTCTTGTATTGTTTTGTATTAATTATACTTATATAATACACTTGCATAACGTGGATTTACTAGATGATCATTTATATGGAAAAGTGTATGAAAGGGTTTAGTTTTTCCTATGGGAAAAACTAAACCCGTTCCTGTAAATCTGGTGAATAAAAAAAAAAATTGGATAATTTGTAGAGCGCCGTTTTTGTGAGAAATCACCTCAAGGGCGCTGTACATCTTATTATGACTTCTTAGGCTCTACCTAGAACTATTACTTACAAATGGACACAGAGAACATACTTGCCTGGCAGGTCACTTCCGATAAACACACTTTAATTAGAAAGTTTATGCTTGGAGGAGATACGACTTTGCACGCGGAGGACACTATATTAAAACACTGGACATTGCATAACTTTACATTTGCTACACCATCATTTTTCATATTACATTTATAAGAAGATAACTGCCAAAAATGGAGTTAATAAATTGAAGTTATTTCGAAAGACTTGTGAATTTAGGACTCATTAGGACTGGAGGATTTGAATGAAATTAGATGTACAAATAATTCACCATTAAGAATTTGTTAACATTTTTATGCAATTACTTATTTACTATGTCGCGGGCTGAGAAGGTGAAAGTGAAGGTTTTTGTTTTTGGCTTTATGGGTACGACTGTCTAAAAAGGTGAGTTTTAAGTTTAGCTCTGAATTTCGCCGAGTCTGTGATCATTCTTAAGTCATGTGGCAGTCCATTCCAGGCTTTAGGTCCCGACACTCCGAAAGCACGCTCACCGAACTTAGTATTTGGTGTGCGCTTTGGCTCCTTCAACCTTCCGATTGCTGATGATGCCGCTGACCTAAGAGTTGACTGTCGAGAATTGGAGTTTTCTGGGATACACATTTCTGATAAGTAAGCAGGAGCCATTCCATTAAGGGACTTAAATACCATCCAGCAGAGCTTGAACTGGATTCTTTCAGGACATTTGAGCCAATGAAGATTTTTGAGATGCTCTGAAATATGGGAATATTTAGATACGCCGGTGATAAGTCTCGCCGCAGCGTTGAAAACGGATTGTAATTTGTTGATTTGATATTTTGGGAGACTTGCATATATTTCGTTGCAATAATCTAGGCGTGAAACAACATACGAATTGACTAGTAATTTAGTCGCCTCTGTTGGCAAGTTTCTTTGCACTGCTTTAATTTGCCTTAATTGAAAGAACCCAGTGCTTACAGTTCTGTTCACTTTAAGGGAAAAATCAGCATCCAGATTGACACCCAGTAGTTTAATACATGTCTTAGGAGTGATATCACTTCCTGAAATGGATATTGGGGAGTTATCGATGTTATGCTGACGTCTGCTTGTGGCGGTCCAGAGAAATTCAGTCTTTGATGGATTCAGCTTTAATCTATTTGAGGTCATCCAGCGGGTGATTGCTTCTAGACACTCAGTTATGCGAATAATGTACTAGCTGATACCCGGCATGCTTTGCAATGCTAATTGAATAAAGAAATTGTTTCTCATTGTCATTTCCCATTCGTCCTCTTTATTCTTGCGACTCTTATTCCTCTTTCCCTCCCGCGTTCCCTTCCCCTCCCGTGTTCATTTCCCCCTACCCACGTTCCCCATTCTTTCTCCCGCTCACCCTTTCACGCGAACCCCCCCCCCCCCCACTATTTCACGCATTTCTCTTCCACCTTCTTCGCCTTCCCCTTTCCTTCGAAGCCCCCCTCCATAATTCCCCAACCGACCCTCCCGCATACTCCTCCCCCCAGCCTTTTTATCCTGCCGCCTAACTCCATAAAATACACCCATTTTTCCAACAACTTGCGTAACCTATTTAAATTTGTTAAGCAAATTCAATAATGCCAGAACTCATCAGTATAGATATAGAAGTATTCAAGGGCATGTTCAAAACAATTCAAAAAAATTTAATAGCGGTTGGATGATATTTTAATCGCAATCGTATGAAGAGTATAGGAAATAATTTCATAACGCCAGAGCTCATTATCCTATGACCATCCCGGGTATGCGCACATCTTATTACCAAAGTTTCATCGCAATCGGATGAACGGTATGGCCACGTATAAGGAACGAACAAACAAACCAAAAACATTAATTTTTATATTATAGATATATTTTTTTGAAATGCTAGACTATTTACGAACTTTTGACGAAATACTGTCAATTATAATAATGAAGTAAACTCGTTAAAAAGAAGGTTTCTTCTTTATTCAAATTACTGCATATTTTTTAATTTTTTTTTAAAGACAAACATTCCCGGGTTACGAATAACCCAACATTTGAAATCTGCTACTATTACCACACTAAGCGGGAAATGTTGCTTGTATTCTGATAGAGGACTAAACACGGAACGCCTAGGTGGGACCCAAACGCGATGCCCACTCAACCACTGACCGGTCTTAACTACTTACTACCTATAGATTTAAGTAATTCCATTTTGAGAGATTATTTTGTTTGCTTCGGGTATTAGAAGGATATAAATATTTTGTATATATACTCAGAATATATTATAATAAGGATGTTTATATTTTTACCTCATACGCAGTATATAATCCACATACATGATAGATTTATTGTATATATTTTTACCTCATACGCAGTATATAATCCACATACATAATAGATTTATTGTATGTTAAAAAAAAATATTTTTACCTCATACGCCACCAAACACATTTCAAGTAATGCTTCAATTCTGAATCGTGGTCTTACACCAGGGCTATACTGAGAGTACAGCAAATATACTTTAAATTATTTTTAAATGATTAAACTGTGAAATAACACAAATCAATAAAACGAAATTGTCTTGCGCTCGCCGGGAATTCGACCCGCTACCTCCAGATCGCTAATCGTAACTCTTACCCCTGGACCACGGAGGCCGTCTTCAAAAAAAACTTATCGTAAAATAAAAGTATGTATTTGTATGTATACTGCGTACCTCGATTACGATTAATGCAAGATAGTGTAGTAGCCAAAATTACAAAAGACCGTATCTTTTTCAATTTTAACTGTTTTAGATTATCGATTTCAAAATACGGTGAACCATATTAGCTTTATTCTTAGAAAATTCAGTAAGATAAATTATACCTTATTTTGACAGAATGTTCCTTAGGTGAGATAGTAGATATATTTTGCGGCACCTTCCAGAGTGGAAGATACTATCAGTATTCCAATTTGGGAGGCAAGAATGGGTACCGCCGCCCCGGGAACCATTTATTGGATAACCAACACCTCTGCCATAAGTCACCCCAAGTGGTTCGCTACGTTTGGTGACTTAGCAGGGGTGCCCGGGTTCATTGTCTAGGTCTTGGCGGCGGATGATCTAGACACATTGAACCCCAGATTCCTACCCAACTCTCATACCTTTTTTCTACCCAGAACTTCCTCTCCTTACTTTCCTTAAAAATACCCTCCACACAGCATCCCCAAAGGTGACATAGGCCCTGAGGGAAATTATTTTCCTCAGGGCCTCCTGTGTGTGTGTAATGTAAAAAAAAAAAAATACGCAGTATATAATCCACATACATGATAGATTTATGGTAGGTTCAGACTGGACGACGTACGTACGCATCGCTACTCAAACAATGCTTAGCAACCCATACATTTTCTATGAAAATGGCCACAGACATCGCACGTCGCAATGCGTGTGGCCAATGTGATTCTAAAACATAAATTTTCATTGAAAATCTATGGTTGCTAAGCAGTCCAGATATTGTTAGGCGTAGCGATGGGCACGTACGTCGACCCAGTCTGAATCTACCATTATTGTATGTTAAAAAAATGAAGTAACTAAACTTAATCCACAAACAAACAAACAATTAAAAGGTTTGTTGCCAACTTGTTACCAATTTAACCGCCTACCTTATTAAATTTATGCATCAACTTTCTTAAAGAAAAAAAAAACATTTCTCCTTCCAAAAACTAATAAATTTGTTCGACTGCAAGAATATAATTAATATTTTGGCAAATCAGGTTTGGCTCTTGCCACTACGTTGGTGTCCAAGGAGAAATTATTTTCCTTAAATGCGTACAAAGAGGTGCCGCTGAAGATTAATCAACTTCAGTGGTACGAAGCCTCCTTTTATTTTTGTAGTTTGTTTGCCGTTCGAGGCGGTAATTTTTCGCTTTTGGAGCGGCCAGATGAGAGTGTTATCGATTCGCGAAAGTAAATTCACTGTGAGGTGGCCGTATGTTTGGGTTTTATTGAACTAAATTAAAAGTAATTTATTCATTTTAAAGGTATTCAAGAAATATTATGTGGACTCAGAGTAGGTAAATATTCCCAGATCTAGAGTATTGAATATTTAAGAACTTGTAGGCGATGTGTGAATGTGATGAAACAAATTCATTTATTTATTTTTTGTAAGGATGTTGACAGTTTATTATGAAGGTTATCAGGTATGTTAACTTAAATTACACAGTAATATTACCTATTACGCATAACCTCGGTATGAACAACTCCTACTCTAGTCAACTCGAAACAACAGAAATGCAATGCGGAGTATCACTAAAAGAAAAAATTACACCCCTTGAACCCGAGCACCCTTGTTAAGTCACCAAACGGGGTTAGTATAGGTTATCTAATAAACGGTGGCGGTACCTTTACCCATCTCAGAATGTTAAAGATATTAAACGTAGTAGGCATTTGTAACGTGAGAGTGAGTTGCTTCTAGTTGTACGTATCTTTGTTTCATTCCTTCCATGACACAATGCTTATTCTGGAAAATTAAAGTAAAATTTCCATTTAAAAAAATACTTTTAAATTATGGACACCGTACGTATTTTGCATGACTCTCAGGCGTAAATAATAAATAAAAAATATTGCGTAGATGTTTTGCACTGGCAAAAAAAGTTATAAATATAAAGTGAACGTCGGAGATCGCCATCGTTGACCGGCACGTAGGCGATACGATATTATAATTTCCGTAATATAATAAGCGTTGTTATAACGTGTAAAAATTACTTATTCTAGCAGTACAAGAGGTTTTGCTGTTACTTTCTTTTAAAGATGATGTATAGTATGGGGGCGGTAGTCGTTTAGAATCGTTGAATAATGGTCATATCTTGTTTGTATTGTTGTTGTAAAATGGTAAATTCAACGATAAGTAGGGAAAGTAATTATGTGTATCTACAAACATTTTTAATTACCTAGTTGCTTTAATATAATTATGTAAAGCTATATGAGGATAATGCCTATAAACGCGTATGTGTTTTCTACGTAATAATTGAATGACTAACAATAAACAATATTATGGAATTAATTACGACAAGTCTGTTGAATAGAGTATTTTCACAAACGTGGGATTCCGTTGAAAATGTATGGAATATTTAAAGATCTTTTGTCTGATTTAAATCATCCTACCAAAAATGTTTTTTTTTTTTTATGTTTTCATTCAAATTTATTCATTTTAAAAACGATCAAAAACCCACAAAACCAAAACGGCCCGTGGTTGGCAACGACGCCAAATAGGCACGTCAACAAACAAAGTACTATCCCAAAAAATTTAAAAGCCGGCTATAGCTTACGACGTCCCACGATAGCCACGCCCCAAAATATGGTTTTGGTGGTATTACAAATATGGGAAACTTAGGCTCCCTGTAGAAAATTTATTTTTCAACATAAAATAAAATTAAAATCATCTATTTTTTTATAATTTTTTTAAGCAATAAAACATTGTAGAAATACCCAATTGCATAAATTCATAATATTTTTTTAATCCAAAGTCGAATTAATAAACGAACGGGACCATTAACCATTTATTGTTTAACCAACACCCCTGCCATAGGACAGGTGGCAGACAAGTGGTCCTTTATTATTTATTATCAACTAGCTGACCCGGCATGCGTTGCAATGCAACCTTAATAAAGAAGCCGTTTCTCCGTGCGTATCCCTACTTAATATTTTTCATTCCCTGTTCCCCGTTCTTCGTTCTCCTTTCCCCGTTCCCCTTTACCTGTTCCCTGTCCCCCGTTCCCCTTTCCTTGGTCCACGTTCCCCGTTCGACGTTTCCTGTTCCCCGTTCCCCGTTCCCCGTTCCCCGTTCCCCGTTCCCCGTTCCCCGTTCCCCGTTCCCCGTTCCCCGTTCCCCGTTCCCCGTTCCCCGTTCCCCGTTCCCCGTTCCCCGTTCCCCGTTCCCCGTTCCCCGTTCCCCGTTCCCCGTTCCCCGTTCCCCGTTCCCCGTTCCCCGTTCCCCGTTCCCCGTTCCCCGTTCCCCTTTCCCCGTTCCCCGTTCCCCGTTCTCCTATCCCGTTCCCCGTTCCCTGTTCCCCGTTCCCCGTTCCCTGTTCCCCGTTCCCCGTTCCCCGTTCCCCGTTCCCCGTTCCCCTTTCCCCGTTCCCCGTTCCCTGTTCCTCGTTCCCCGTTCCCCGTTCCCCGTTCCCCGTTCCCCGTTCCCCGTTCCCCGTTCCCCGTTCCCCGTTCCCCGTTCCCCGTTCCCCGTTCCCCGTTCCCCGTTCCCCGTTCCCCGTTCCCCGTTACCCGTTACCCGTTACCCGTTCCCCGTTCCCCGTTCCCCGTTCCCCGTGCCCCGTTCCCCGTTCCCCGTTCCCCGTTCCCTGTTCCCTGTTCCCCGCTCCCCGTTCCCCGTTCCACTTTCCCCGTTCCCCGTTCCCTGTTCCCCGTTTCACGTTACCCGTTCCCCGTCCTCCGTTCCCGTTCCCCTTTCCCCTTTCGCCTTTTATTTCCCTCCTGTGTCTCTTTCCCCTCCCGCGTTCCTCATTCACCTTCTACCTCCCCTCTCCCGCTGTTCCCCTTCTTGCATCCTTCTTAACACATTCCCTTTCCACCTTATCCGCCGTAGACGTCATGATCCGAATACTAATATTACAAGCCGGTCGTCTATTTTAGCGAAGTATTAGCGTCTCTCAGCATCTCTAAAGTACCGAATATAAAAAAATATATTAATATGATTAATATTAATGGGGTTTTATGAAACTTACTTTCTTGCGCATGATCCGTTTTTGGTCTTACAAAAATTTCAGAAACAAATCCAAAGTAATGGATGGTTTCATATTAGTAAACATCAATTGTCGATTTGTCCGGATGGCCGAGTTTGCTCACTCGATGCCCCGTACCTAACGCTGTCCGTTGGCTGAAGAAGGAGAAAGCGGTACACGGTATAATAACCCAAAAATATCCAACACAGTCACCGTGAAATAGATTTTATAAGTTCCCTGTAACATTTATTTGATGTCTCTACACTAAAAACGGAAATAAATTATTGCCTATTTAATGTTTCGATACAATGAAGTCATTCGTTAGTTACCCAAGTACAGGTATTCCATATGTAGTCCATTTACATGCCCAAATCATGTGAATCGATGATTGAGATTAATCATCCATGACTCTTTCTTTGTTCAGCAGAAAAGTATTGGTCATTCAACTATCAGTTCAAGTATTTTGTCTGTTTTATTATATATTTTTAACAATAATATAAACATTTAGATTTACAGAATAGTACCACTTTTAATGTATTCCTTTTAACTACACCCACTTTTAATCTCTCTTTCTTGCCTACCTCTTACATGTCCCCCTACCAAAATTGATCTTCTCTCTTTCTTTCCTATGCACTAAATTTTCTCAAGATTCCTTGGACGGCTAGAAGAGCTAGGCATCTATAACAGGCTCTCAAATTTTAATTTTTTTTTATTTATTTAGTAACTATACTTTATTTTTTTACATTTTTATAAGAATACATATTGTGCTGAATGAAAACGTCATGTTTTGGTTAAGGTTTTCCAGAAACTTTTACGACGATGTTTTAAATATGCTATAGTAAGTTATTTTTCCGGTAGTTCCTTAAGCCAAGATTTGATGTCCTTAATGTAGTTATTTTTTGTTTTAATTTGTTTGATACTAAGTGGAACTTTGCCCAAAGGTAGAGTTACACTTTGGTATATTTAGTATCTCTGTTTGTTTGGCTCTGGTTCAATGAGTATGTGAAGTGTTTGCCTGTGAATCATTTTTGAGGTGTTGTACGAGAATGTTTTTGGCAAAGATTTTCTGTATACTTGGAACGTCAAATTGTTTAAAAATTTCTGTTGTAACGTCCTTATGCGGACCTTTAGTATGGTCTTTATGATGCAATTCTTAGTTACCTATCTGTCTAGAATGTATTTTAAGATACTTTGGACACGTTGTTCGTAAGTTGGGGACTCCAACTTGGAGAAACTCATAGGAGTGGAGGAGTCTCGTCCACCACGGAAATCGGAAGGGGGGTTACGATCCTCAGCAATGAGGAACCGACTTAAGAAGAAGTAATTACTTTAGTATGTTTTTATGAAACTCTGAGGAAGGCTCACTTAGAACCGAAGTCGATTCTCTAAAATAAGTTAAGTACTCAATAAAGTGGTATCCGCACGGAGTTCTTTATTCTAATTATTTCTTATCTACGTGAAGTAAAGTTAAATTTTTCTTCTTGTAATATATAGTCTCTTCATTTTACTTTTAAATGGAAATAGGGGAACAAATCATTCTACATAGGTAAGACAACCAGAAATGTAAATATTAGAATCACAGAACATTTAAGATGTTGAAATAACAATAGCTTTTCGGAGTTCCACCAATGATTATTTAAATAAGAACACAGGTGTTAAAATTCTTCTCCGTAATAATAAAAGCAAAAAATTAGATAACTTAAAAAAACTTGAAATTAAAAAAAATCCTAAAAAATGACGCCAGTATATTGAATAACCAAATTAATTTTTCGTTTAGTCCCATTCTAGATATATTTCCAATAAACCGGTCTGTTATTGATGGAATTCCCCCAATTACCTTTTCCCCTTTGTTAATCTCCCACTTAAACACCTAAAATGTTTTTTGTATATATCTGTCAATATTTTGTATCATAGGTTAGTTATAATATTTTCCTGACGAAGGAAATTCGTTCTTCCGAAACCGGTAGGGTTTAATTAAAATTTAAAGTGGTCTAAAACAAATTTATATATTTTTTATTGTGAAAAATAAATTGATTAAACATTTTTTAGACTTAGAAATATTGTGTCATTAAACATACTAAAATATATTTATTTAGCACTTGCGCATTCTATGCTACAATGTGAAATCGTGCCTTAGGAAGGGGCACAAAAACCATCTTTACATCTACTAGAAACAATTAAAAATAAATTATCTTAAAAAAGCCATTTTACTACCCAACAATAAATTTATTCAAAGATTTCCCGGTTCCTCCACTTAAAAAAAATTACGATAAAATTGCACTACTTCAGTTACATAAAGATCTCTTTAATAAAAATAATATCCCACCATTAAATAATCGCATAAGAAATAGTTCCGATGGTGGACTCTCTGTTCTACTCGTGTGAACTATATCATCACTGCGTGTACATATAAGGCAAATATTTTTTAATAATTTATCCCCTGCACTTGATACACAAACAAAAGAAACAACGAAAATTATTTATATAAAAATTTATTAAAATTTCGCAATACCACCATATAATTTTTTACTTTTTCTTCTGTACATTATGTTATGCTTATCGTTTCTAATGTATGATGTAGGTATGTATCTACATATCATTTATCTATATTATTTATTACTTTTATACCGGGTGTTAAGGTACGTACTTGATTTACCAACCAGTGATTCCTGACATTATTTGGAGTAAGTAATGTAAATGAAATTTTGATCTCCTGTGACTTTTTTGATGACATTTTTATTTTTGTTTTTTTATTCAAAATCAAACAAAAAAATTCTTTCACATGGCGTCACTGGTCACGCAGCCGAGAAACCGCCCCACCACTTAACCTGCCACCAACTGTCCAACACCTACTATTTTTTATGTTTTTATTTTTTTATTTTTTAATGTCACTGGAGACCAAAATTTTACTCACATTTTTTACTTCAAATAATGTCAGGTATCACTGGTTAAAGTAAGTCAAGTACGTACTTTCTCTCTCTGGTTCTCTCTGGTTTCAATCCTGGGATTGGTTTGCAGCAATTTCCTTTATTTTTTTCTTCCATTCTTCCCTGTCTTGTGCGGCTCTTTTGAGGTCTGCATATGATGAGCAGCGCATGTCCACCAGCAGGTCCTCCAGGTACTCTCGGCGTGGGCGTCCCCTAGAGTTTGTCCCCTCGGTCGTACCCTCCATTATGGCAAGCAAGAGGCCTTCTTGTCGTATTATATGACCTATCCATCTTGCACGCCTTTCGGACAAGGTTCTGAGCAGGTGCCTTCCTCCTTCGATTCTTTGGAGAACCTCCTCATTTGTAATGTGGTCTCTCCAGGAAATTCCTAATATTCTTCTATAGGACCACATCTCAAAAACCTCTAGTCTCCGTTTATCTCTTTCGGATAGGCACCATGTTTCGCAGCCGTACATCAAGATACTCCATACATAGGTCTTGATGAGGAGTATTCTCAGTTTTAGGTCTATATTATTTGATTCTATTGTTTTCGACCTTTTATTGAATGCAAGCCTAGCCTGGTGTATACGGCTGTCGACCTCGCTCTTAGACCGACCGTCCCATGTTATTTTGCTCCCGAGGTAGACAAACTCCTTGGTGTTCTTTAGTGGAACTCCTGACATCTCTACTCTCATCTGATGTTGCGTTCGGCCTACAGTCAGCAGCTTTGTTTTGTCTTTATTTATCTTCATGTTGTAGTTGTTTTGAAGAATGCTTTGCATGATTGTTAAGGCCTCTTGCAGTTCTTCTTCGCTTTCAGCAACCATAGCAATATCGTCAGCAAACCTTATCATATCCACCTTTTGTCCGTGTATCTTTACACCTTCTCTGTGACTCATTCTCTCTCTCAAGTCATCAATCGCACTCTGTATATAGGCATTAAAAAGAACAGGTGACAAAGAGCATCCCTGTCTCACCCCTTGTCTTATACTGGCTTCCTTTGTACCATTGTCACATCTAATTATAGCGGCCTCATTCTTGTATAGCGCCTGGATTATTCGTCTATCTCTATATTTGATGTCAATTCTCTTCAGAATCTCGAAGAGCCTTTTCCATTCTACTTTGTCGAAAGCCTTCTCCAGGTCTATGAATGCGATGAATGTGTTTTGGTTTATTTTTATTCTTTTTTCTAGCAGTATGCGTAGCGACAATATTGCTTCTCTGGTTCCTACACCTCTTCTAAAGCCATACTGGTCTCCGGAAAGGATGTTCTCTACTTTTGGTTCGATTCTTTTTAGAATGATATTAGTCAATATTTTTGAGGCATGCGATATTAGGCTAAGAGTTCTGTGTTGTTCACATTTCGTCGTGCCTGCCTTCTTTGGTAATGCGACAATTAGGCATTTCTCGAAATCCTTTGGTATGTTTCCAGTCTTATACATTATCTGTACCATTTTAAACAGGGCATCTGTAGTTCCTTTTCCTGCTGGCTTAATTAGTTCAGCTGGAACGTCATCGATTCCGGGTGCTTTCCCGTTTTTGAGGTTTTTGAGTGCGAGGTCAAACTCTTCTCTAATGATTGGGTCTCCCAAATCATCTGCGTCTACCTCATTTTCTCTTTCTATCAATGTTTCGTTGTCACTATTTCCCTTTCCATTGTACAGCATTTCGAGATATCTTTTCCATCTCTCTCCTATTTGGTTATTTTCGAAAAGTATTTTGCCATCTTCTCCTTCTATTGCATTACCCTTTCCAACTGTTATCCCAAAGAAGTCTTTCACCGCAGCGTGAGCTCTTTCTACATTTCCTCTCTTAAGGTCGTTATTTATCTCATCGCACTTTTTCTGGTAGAATGTTTCTTTGGCTATTCTTGACTCTCTATTTATTTTGTTTCTCAGCACTTTGTAATTCTTTTGTGATTCAGCTCTTTTATCATTTTTGAGCTCTCTTCTATTCTTTATCATATTTAGGATCTCATCGGTTATCCATTCCTTCCTTGCTTGAGGTCTTTCCTTACCTATAGTTTCCTCTGCCGTAGTTACAATCTTCGTCTTTATCACTTTCCAGATCGCATTCACATTCTCCTCTTCCATTAGGTTGCACTCTTGCGTCTTTTCCCTAAAACTGTCGCTGATCTCTTTTATCTTTAATACTTTTGTATCCCATTTGAAATTTTTTCTCTTTTTTAATTTTTTCAGTTTTAGAAGACTTTTGGCCATTACCATATTATGGTCACTATCTATATCTGGACCGGAATAGCTTCTACAATCTTTTATTTGGTTTTTAAATCTATGTCTAACCATTATATAGTCTATTTGCAGTCTTTGTCTGTCTCCAGGGGATTTCCAGGTGTATCGCTGTCTTGGGTGGTGTTGGAAACAAGTGTTTGCTATCACTAATTTGTGTTTTTCACAGAATTCTGACAATCTGTTTCCTCTGTCATTTCTTGCACCCAGCCCAAAGAGCCCAACGCAATTTCCTTCACGTCCTTCTCCTACAACAGCATTCCAATCTCCTAGGAGAATCAGATTTTCACCTGCTTTTAACTCTAATATAAGTTTATCCAGCGAACTGTATACCTCCTCCACTTCTTCGTCGCTATGACTAGATGTTGGCATATATACTTGGATAATTACAGTGTCTACAGGCTTAGTTTCTATTTTGACTAGAATAATTCTTCCGCTATATTGCACGTATCCCTTAACCCGTCTTCCCCACTCCTTGCACAGCACAACGCCTACTCCTCCTTGGCCAGGTTTATCCTTGATGCATCCTGTGTGGATGATTCTGTAGTCGCCACTCCAGAAGTCTCCACAATTGGGCCATCTCATCTCTGCTATACCTAGGGCATTCAAGTTTACGTTTTGCATCTCAGCTTTCAGATTATCCAGTTTGCTGTTTTGCAATAATGTGCGGACATTCCACGTTGCCCATCTCGCTATTTGGTGTTTTGTATTTGTCTTTGGTTTCGCTATTGACTTTGTGTTTCTAGCATCTCGAGCAGTCCCCACCCGGAAATCCGAACGGGGGACTATTTTACCTCCGGAGAATTTTACTTGAGATTGGGTCATGTTTTGCTGGTTCTTGGGATGCCACTTGGACCTTTAATGTGGTAGTTTCCCGTTTCTTTCCACATCCTATGCCGTTGACCTCGAAGGTTCTTCCGCCTTTGGAGATTATTTACTTCTCCAGGACAAGAGGGTGCCCTAGACAACAGACGCCTGGTAGGGCAAAAGTTGGTGGTTAGCTTATTCCGGCCAGCGCTCGGTCCCTGTCTATATTTGCCGACATGAGGTCGTTGCTCACTCCCCACCACGAGAAGGAAATAGATCAGGATTTTCCTTTCCTCAAACCTGAGACCAGAAGGCGTTTCTCAGAGTTCTCTAGTACTTTACTACGTACTTTAGCACCCAATATTACAAAATTAGCATATCTTTAATTATATATTTTTTTACTTTAACTTCCCACAGGACGGAGGCCCTGAGAAAAATAATTTCCCTCAGGACCTATGTCACCTTCGAAGATGCTTCGAGGATGCGGAAGGAAAGAGTGAACATGGGTCTTGAAAAGACGAAGGTTGGCAAATCGTTCCACAGCCGAGATGTTGAACTCAAGAACGAGTCGTAAAAACGAACCGTTCTCATGTGACAAATGTAAACAGTGTACAAATGAGGGAGTGCATTTGGCGTGTTTTCCGAATATGCACCGGTGCCGAAGGGATCAATGATGTTAGTTCCTGGGAGCATCTCCCATTGGAAAACCGGTAGAATAAGGACAGCATTCCCACCCGACGCCCGTGCTCTAAATATTGCAATCCGTTTGTTACGACCGGAGAATCTATAGAGTCGAGGTTTTTTTTCAAGTATTGTGGGGTTTTAAACAGAGGTGGCTTCCAAATTCAAAAGTGGGGCACACTTGCGATTTGTACAGGATTGGCAGTTACTGTACGGTACGCCCAGTTTTTGAGAGGCTAGCTTAACACTGGCTTCGATGAAGCCCCCGTACCCGAGCTGGTCACTTAGAGTTGCACTGAGCATATTAATGGAGGGACTGTTCGGCTGATTGCTTTCGTTGAAGGAGACTAGATTTTCATTTCGAAAATTTTTCCTCTTTATTTGCAATTTAATTATTTATTGTAGCATTCAGGAACTGGATTGGGATACTGTCTTCAATCTTATCATCGGTACTACACACTAATTGTTTGTGTAAACAATACACTTGAGGTTCGTTATATGAGATCGTCGTTTATTGAATACAAATGGTTACAAAGTAAACGTCCAGCATAGCGGTTAGATTATTAATAAATGCCCGGAGCAGCGCTCGCTAAAGCGCTACCTTGAAATGACCCACTTCGGGTCACAACTCCGTCAACGTTCGGGACGTTGCTCGGCGGTAAATCCCGCCCATCCATTATAAAGTAAGAAGCAGTGTTGGAAAGAAACACCGTATTTGTGTTATTATTTTACTTCACTCTGCAAGTTTTCAAATAGTTGTAATAAAATATGAGTTTTTCTCTCATAAAGACAAAAGCATCTAATTGAATGAAATATTAAAAGTATGAAATTATTATGTCCAATATTATGTTGTAAATAATTATGGAAAAATATATATATATATATTACAGAGTCACGTTATATGCATTTGTGTCTCTCCCACAGAGTGTGCTCACAATAAAATTCTTATTTTCGGTGTATAATAGATGCTGCAGCAGGTACTAGCTACCAGGTGCGGTAAAATAGGGTGACTTTGATAATTTTTTAAACTTTAAACCTGAATAAACTTTTTTTTTAAAAACATTTACCTATGCATTAAATTTTTTTGTAAAAAAAAAACAAACTTGACATACTATTTTTTATAAAATTTACAATTATACGCCAATTCCTAAAAACTAGTTCGAATATTCGAGTAGTACATAATATAAATAACTAACTAATTAAACATTAAGCCGTTTCCCCGCAGGGGTAGGTAGAGAGGACGGACCGCCAAGCAACTCGGTCTTGGCATACACTCCTTGCCTCATTCACATTCATACATCTTCTTATACATATCTACTCAAAATATATTTGCAAATTAACACGCATAATCGTTGGACACTTTATTTTATTTAATTTTTGAAATTAATAATTTTTTTTGTTTACATTAATTTTTAAAAAGATAGAAAAACATTCTCGAGTTACGAATGACATGAAAACGTTAGCAAAACCTCTAGTACCATCACAGTAAGCGGAAAATTTTGCTTGTGTCATAATGGAGGCTTAGCCAGCCGAGGAATTGAACAAGCGACACCTGGGTGATATCCAAACGCGATGCCAACTCAGCCACTGACCGATTATTAAAAATATAAAAAACAGCTTAACAGTTATATTCAACCGATATTTCTTATTATTTTGATTCTTATTTTCGAAGCGTCTGTTTATCCACATTGCTCGAAAGAATCATTAAAAGAAAGGGAGGTTATTTTTTGAAGTAAAACTTCTTTACGTACGCTTGACTAGGGGAGTAAGCTGGCGAATGCGTGACGAGGGCGTTACGAAAAGTGTGATCGGGCAAGGCAAACGATAATAAATTTAAATAAATATTTGTAGAAAATTTATATATGTATATACCTGTATATGTTATACATATATACATACATATTGATGGATCTAAAGAAGTTTTACTTCAGTCGAGTTTATGCCCACTCCTTTTTATTAAGTGCTTACCAAAATTATCGTTTTCATAAACTCTGTGTTTATTTTGTTTTTGTGTACTTTCTTAACCTTTTTACAATTTCTTATAATACATTTTTGTTGGTTGTGTGAGTGTGTGTGCATCAATCTACGCACACCTATCATCTATCATTTTACCTCCTTTTTTCTCTTTTTACTCGTGATTAATGTACTCATTGTTTTTTTTTTCATATTATTATGATATTTTATTGTATTATTACCCATCTAAGAATAGACATTGAGCGAGAATTATTAGCGCGATGATCGACGTAAAGTCGCCTCTCTTTTCAAAAGTTACCCCATATTACGCTACCAGCACGTGAAGGGAGTGGCCGTTGATCTGTCAAATAGGAAGTCAATGAACTGCGAAAACAGCTCTCACAAACAGAGATAAATTCATTGCTATTAAAACCAGCATATTCGGATTAAAACATTCGAACGTTTTTCTTTTTTTTTTCAATTATTTCTGGCTTTCACCCTTCAAGGGTGTTTTACGCCATCATTTAAAATTAGAAAGGAGAAATGAAAGGTGAATTTAAATATTAATTTTATGTAGATCGACAGATTTCAAAATTATAATGAAGATTGGAGTAGAGCTCAGACTTAGAAGAGATAAATTATTAAATGGAGGGGAGGCAATTTTTCTTAAGTCTTGATAGAAGAGAGGGTCAGCCAAAAAAAATATGTGATCCAAAGTTCCCACTTCTAGACCACAGAATGTACAATCTGGGGAGTCAAGGACGTGAATTTAAAAAGGTGAGAAGGAACAGAACAATGTCCGATTCTCATTCGAATAAGTGAGGTAATTACTTTTTTGTAAAAATTGGGGAATTGTTGAAACCATGGTTTTAATGGGATAGTCCTTTGTATTGAGGCATAGAAGGCTCCCTTGGATTGACTAGAAATGTGCCAATACTTTGCCCAAATATTGCGGGACCTATCTTTGATGATAGAAAAAATGTCAGATAGGGGAATGTGGTTTACGAGGGTAAAAAGGGTTGGGCGCTCCTTGTTTTGCCAAGGCATCCGCAATATCATTACCCATTATGCCAACATGTCCAGGAATCCAAATCAATATCACGGTTTTTCCAGAGCTTTGAATGGAGGCTATCAGCAGTCGAATAAGATGTACAAAGTGATCTTCAGAATGAAGAAGACGACTGGGATTTAAGTTTTTGGTGGGAACTGAGAGAGTCGGAGGGAACAAGAAAATGTTCAACATTATTTTTTATTATATATTTGAAAGATTCTATTATTGAAATTCACTCGGCTGAATTGAAAAATGATTTGAAATTGAATTCAATATTCTGTCATTGACATTATTGTGGTAAACGTTGATACCTATACCACAGTTAGGAGAGTCGGGAGATTTAGTTCCATCGGTAAATAAGAGAGAAAAGTTGGACTATTTAGATGAAATGATGTTATTGAAAATATTATTGACAGTACGGGCCGAAAGATTGGAATGACTTATAAGGATGCCGATCCCTTCTAAAATTGTTGTACATTGACTTAAAAAAAAAATAAAATTCCCATTTTTTTTTCATGCATTTCAAATATAACCTTTTACATAACTTCAAAATTAGTAACATGCTAATGACGGCCGTCCGTGGTCGAGGGACAAGGCTCTCAACTCCCACTCCAAAGGTCGTGGGTTCGAACCCGACGTGCACAATTAAGTTTTATTGGATAACTTTTCTGTAATTTCACAATTTATTCATTTAAAATAATACTTCCCCTCCCCACTACATTTAGCTTCACAACATACCCCAATTGGGGATGCCATAGTCTCACTGGATCCAGGCCGGAGCAGTCGGGACTCTTGTGCGGTATCCATATAAATAAAATAAAAATTATAAAACCAGCATAGTCGGATGAAAACACGTCCATGGAATTTAGAACAATAAACTTTTATCATTCAAGAAAGGCTAAAAAACACATTATTAGATTGAGGTGGTTTCTCACCATCCTCCCGTTAGCTTATCTACCCTAATAACGAATATTATTAAAAATAAAAATAAAATACTCGCAGTGGTTAGAAAACTCGGCCAACTTATCCAATATACACCCACTATTCATAGGTTCGAGTAGGTACCGAATTATAAACTCCAACTCAATAAATAAATAAACCGTAAATCGTAAATCGAAAATATTCGTTATTAGGGTAGATAAGCTACTGGGAGGATGGTGAGAAACCCCCTGAATCACCGATGAAATATTGTATTTGTTATGCTTTCTTGAAAGATTTGAGTTTTTGACAAAACTAATTATTAATATTCATATTGCTCGTGGACTTGCCCGAACAATATTTTTTTCTTAATATATCAAAGCATTTGCAAAAAGCGTTTATAAGTAAAAATACTTTACGAAAGCGTACAATATGAATTCTTTTGACATTTACTTTAAAAATTTCGAATACAATTTTTTACAAGGCTTCAAAATACGTAGGCACTAGTAAGTTGCTTTATAAGATACAAGTATTGTAAAAGCAAAAATAAATATATAAATATAAGACAAAAGTAGGCAATGAGAACCCACTCGTATGGTGGTGTGGGTAATATAAACAAAAATGCTTTTATTTAATTTTTTTACATTTTTAAATTATATTATTTGTATAGTCCCGTTTATATCAGTTTTTTCCACGGATTCTTTAAACAATAACTTTTTTTAAATTGAGACAGGTACCTACATAAAATATACAAATTAATACATTAAATATATATACGAACATATATATAATTATTTTTAGTCACATTTTTTTTTAAATATTGGTAAAACATTTAAAAAAAATAAAGAACCGAGAAAATGAAAGATAGAAAAAAAAATAATAAAAATGGAAAAACATTAAAAAAGAAAGGAAGAAAAACAGGGAATAAAAAAGAAAAAACAAAAAGTCATCGAGAATGTTACCGGAGACCAAAATTACTTTTACCTTTTTTACTCCAAATAACCCCAAAAATCACTGGTTAAAGTAAGTCAACTACGTCTAAAACTGTGTAATATTATTACAAAGGTCCCCTAATTTTTATAGAAGTGGGATTGGAAAGATTTAATTTTATGATAAAAACACTACCCTGCTAGTAAAATATATAATATATAAAAAAAATAAGTCTTTCGCAGGTGCAATATTATATATATGTTTAGGACAATAACAGCGCCACACTTTATCGCAGGCTGGAAGTTCGATTTCAAATTTAATTTATAGAAGAAAATATATTTATCCGCGCACTGGTTTATTTCTTGGATCACACAATTATTCAGATTCCAGCCAAGAATACATAGATGGCGGTAAAGTCAGGCGCTTTATTGACGGTCCACTATATCGAATGAGAGAGGCGAAACTATTTGTTATAAATGAACTTACATACAAAATATAACTGTGAATTTATATTATAGATATTGTATTTCTTAGTCCTCCTCACTAGGGAGTCCTGTGCCGAGGCATTATAGTTTATTTGTCTTCTATTTAGTTGTGTCTTTATTAGAATTTTTTCATTGACCTCTTTCAGCCATAATTTAATCTTGATTTGTACTCATTAAATTTTTTGATTAGTTTTATATCTTGGGGAAGAATGTTGTGGAGTTTTGTTGCAAAGTTAAGGGGGTTTCTCACCATCCTCGCAATAGCTTATCTACCCTAATAACGAATATTGTTAAGGGGGTTTCTCACCATCCTCCCATTAGCTTATCTACCCTAATAACGAATATTATTAAAAATAAAAATAAAATACTCGCAGTGGTTAGAAAACTCAGCCAACTTATCCAATATATAGCTACTATTGGTAGGTTCGAGTACTGAATTATAAACTCCAACTTAATAAATAAATAAACCGTAAATCGTAAATCGAAAATATTCGTTATTAGGGTAGATACGCTATTGGGAGGATGGTGAGAAACCCCCTAAATATAAAAATAAAATACTTGCAGTGGTTAGAAAACTCAGCCAACTTATCCAATATATATATCTAAGGGGGTTTCTCACCATCCTCCCAATAGCTTATCTACACTAATAACGAATATTTTAGATTTACGATTTACGGTTTATTTATTTATTAAGTTGGAGTTTATAATTCGGTACTCGTACCTATGAATAGTGGCTATATATTGGATAAGTTGGCAGAGTTTTCTAACCACTGCAAGTATTTTATTTTTATTTTTAATAATATTCGTTATTAGGGTAGATAAGCTACTGGGAGGATGGTGAGAAACCCCCTAAGTCCCTGAAATTGGATAATGATATATTGTAACCTTAATTTACACTTAGTTTACGCTTAGTTTAATCTGCACTATTCAATGTAAAAAAAAATATATAAGTACATATATTGTTGTCTTTCAATAAAAATTTCTTTCTAAATTGTAAACCTATGTAATAATGTTTGTATTTATCTTATAAGTCTTTGATTATTGATTACAAATTTAATTAGAATGTTATTTTTTGCATGTAAATACTCCTCCCATAAACACGAGCTCTTAGAGCTCAACTTATGGAGTAGTAGAATAATTATGTATAATTGTATAACTTTGCATAATGCAATCACCTGTAATGTAAAATCTTTTTCTTATTAATAAATAAATAACTAAATAAATATAGCCACTATTCATAGGTTCGAGTACCGAATTATAAACTCCAACTTAATAAATAAATAAACCGTAAATCGTAAATATTCATTATTAGTGTACATAAGCTATTGGGAGGATGGTGAGAAACCCCCAAGTGTAGTTTCATTGTCCAAATGTGGTTTTATAACTTGGAATGTCAATTTTGTTCGATCTAGGGGGTTTCTCACCATCCTCCCAGTAGCTTATCTACCCTAATAACGAATATTTTCGATTTACGATTTACGGTTTATTTAATTATTAAGTTGGAGTTTATAAATCGGTACTCGAACCTACGAATAGTGGCTATATATTGGATAAGTTGGCCGAATTTTCTAACCACTGCGAGTATTTTATTTTTATTTTTAAAAATATTCGTTATTAGGGTAGATAAGCTAACGGGAGGATGGTGAGAAACCCCCCTAGTGTGACGGATGCATGGTTTAAGAGAGGATTCAGTATTTTTTAATAGCTTCAATAATATATTTTTGGCATACATTCGTTGTACATTTTTGGAATATCTAAGCTGTTGAAAATTTCAATCGAAGGCGTTATAATGGATACTATCAGTATGGTCTTTATGTTTCCATTTTGAATTATATTCAGGTTTGGTATGTATGTGTTTATTTTGTTATGTGTATGTGTCCTCCCTCCCGCGAACCGCCCCTCCTTTATTCCCCTCCGCCCCTCCCGGATTCCCCTCCCCCAACCGCCTTTTTTCCCTGTCGCAAAGCATTAGAAAAATTTAATAAAGAGATGAATGAAATAGGTAAAATCACTCTGAAGATATGGCGTGACCAAAGGAAACCGGGATTAATTTTTATATATTTAGATACATATAGCCACTTACTATTCATAGGTTTGAGTACCGAATGGTAAACACCGACTTAATAAATAAATAAACCGTAAATCGTCAATCGGAAATATTCCTAATATTATCGTTAAGAAATGAAGAGGTTGGGAAAAAACCCTTTTAGAATTCTAACCTGTCAAACAAATTCATGAGTACTAGCGGTGTACCTCAAGGATGACATTCAGGCCCAATATTTTCTTCATTTTTATTGATGATATTGTCACTTTTTCTTTGTTTGTTTTTGGGGTGTTATGCCGTGTTGCGCTACCTCCTTCTTTAACCGACGTTTCTGACAGCGTTGCAGTGTCCATCATCAAGGCAGATCCGGCAGATCCGGCAGATCCGGCAGATCCGACGATGTGTAGTTGTTTGTGTTAAAATTGTGTGCTTATTTACTTGGAAGCGATTTCATGTCGCCATACAAATAAGCACACACTTTTAAAATTTATTTGTTTATTTTTATTAATATGCTTTACCTTATGGATAAGCTATCAAGGGGATGTGAAATAGATACCAGTATGTTTGCCAATTGTGCGTTTTGAAAACTACTTCGTATTATAGGATTGAGGAACATTGAAACATAATAATGTTTTTAAAATTAGAATTCTGTTTATTAGAACGTGTTTAAAAATTGGATTGCGTAACATAATAATGGTTGTACAATTTATAAAGGTCTTAATTTTACAAAATTAGAAATAATCACCGATACAATAGTGCATTATATTGCATATTAGAAAGTGTTTAAGAATTGCATTGCGTAACATAATAATGGTTGTACAATTTATAAAGGTCTTAATTTTACAAAATTACGTTTAATCACCGATACAATATTGCATTATATTGCATATTAGAACGTGTTTAAAAATTGCATTGCGTAACATAATAATGGTTGTACAATTTATAAAGGTCTTAATTTTACAAAATTAGAATTAATTACCGATACAATATTGAATTATATTGCATATTTGAAAGTGTTTAAGAATTGCATTGCGTAACATAATAATGGTTGTACAATTTATAAAGGTCTTAATTTTACAAAATTAGAATTAATCACCGATACAATATTGCATTATATTGCATATTAGAAAGTGTTTAAGAATTGCATTGCGTAACATAATAATGGTTGTACAATTTATAAAGGTCTTAATTTTACAAAATTAGAATTAATCACCGATACAATATTGCACTATATTGCATATTAGAAAATGTTTAAGAATTGCATTGCGTAACATAATAATGGTTGTACAATTTATAAAGGTCTTAATTTTACAAAATTAGATTTAATCACCGATACAATATTGCATTATATTGCATATTAGAACGTGTTTAAAAATTGCATTGCGTAACATAATAATGGTTGTACAATTTATAAAAGTCTTAATTTTACAAAATTAGAATTAATCACCGATACAATATTGCATATTAGAAAGTGTTTAAAAATTGCATTGCGTAACATAATAATGGTTGTACAATTTATAAAGGTCTTAATTTTACAAAATTAGATTTAATCACCGATACAATATTGCATATTAGAACGTGTTTAAAAATGGCATTGCGTAACATAATAATGGTTGTACAATTTATAAAGGTCTTAATTTTACAAAATTAGATTTAATCACCGATAAAATATTGCATTTTTTTACGTGCGCAAACCAATAACTCATCTAAGTTAACATTATATTTATGTTTAATTAAATGAGCGCCATCCATGAACGAGCCGAATGTGAATTATTTTATATACGTCAAAAGAATTCATATTCTAAGCTTTCGTAGATGGCGCACAAATAGTAGTTTTTACTCTTATAAAAGCATTTTATAAGTTATGCTTTGAAATATTAAAAAAAAAATACTGTTCCCGAAAGTACACAAGCAATATGAATGTTAATAAATTGTTTTGTCAATTAAAAATTTCGAATCTTTAAAGAAAGGCAAACAAATACAGTATTTGATTGAACCACCGATGAATTATTTTATTTACTAGCCTTTCTTGAAAGATTTCAGTTTTTTAAATGACAAAACTATTTATTATACATATTGCTGGTGTACTTTCGCGTGAACGAGCCGAATGTGAATTATTTTATATACGTCAAAAGAATTCATATTCTACGCTTTCGTAGATGGCGCAGATATAGTATTTTTTACTTATAAAAGCATTTTACAAATTATGCTTTAAAGTATTAAGAATAAAATATTGTTCGCGAAAGTACACTAGCAACATGAATGTTAATAAATTGTTTTGTCAATTAAAATTTTCGAATATGTATTTCAATAAAGGAAAACAAATATAATATTGGATTGAATTACCGACGAAATATTGAATTTACTAGCCTTTCTTGAAAGATTTCAGTTTTTTAAATGACAAAGTTATTTATTAATACTCATATTGCTTGTGTACTTTTGTGAACAATATTTTTTTCTGAACACTTCAAAGCATAACTTGTAGAAAGCGTTTATAAGTAAAAAATACTATATGCGCCATTTAGGAAAGCGTAGAATATGAATTCTTTTGACATTATTCACATTATCTAATACAAACGTTGTGCACAAGATTTTATCTTTTTCTTAAATTAGGTGCTTTTATTGTTTAAAAAAGTAAGTTGCATACAAACTATAAAAAACCCTAATAATATTCTAATTAGGTTTGTCTTAAGTTTAGATATAAGTACATTACTTTGTTAAAGTATTAATAATTGTTAAAAAAAATCAGGTTTATGTGCACCAAAAAGTTGTAATCTTTCTTTGAACCAGCGCAGCACCCGTTGCTTGCCTCGAGAAGAAGACGAATCTATGCATTCAGTCATCGACAAAACTTCTTCGAAGCGCCGCAATAGCACGGTAGCCTTTGTACGTAGTACTAGTGTGATTGTAAATTGTGCCATTAATATATGGATTTCAAAAAAAAAAAAAAATCTCTGTTCCGTGAAAATATAAAATATTAAATCGTGTGTGATCATGGAAATATATATATTTTTTAAATTGTGGAAAAAATGTGGTGTAAGTAACTAATTTATTTCTTTCAGAACTGCATAGAAAGAGTATGCCGACTGCAATACCTGGAAAAGAAAAAAAAGGTTTACATAAAAAATAAGAGTTTACCCAATTGATGGAGCAAAAGCAAAAGGATTTACAAAAAACTTTAGCGACATTAGCATAAGATGTATTATTAGTTTGAACATTAGTGTCCTGAAGAAGGTTGAGTTCAACAGAAACCGGTCCACCAAAATAAAGTGTTTTAAGTATTTGCTTCATTTTGTATTAGATTTCGACACATCCATGCCATTCACTAGCAACCTTAAAAGTTAATTTTTGATTTAATTTTTTAATTTTTTTTTTAGTTTCTAAAGCGCACAAGTTTTTTTTTTTTTTTTTTTTTTTTTTTTTTTATTTCAATTTATTTCACCTCTTACAAACAACAATTTTACAATTTTAATCATTGTTTAACTAAATAAAAACAAAATATAATAAAAAGGTATAACAAAAAGGTGAAAACATCATTTTTTTTTGGTTTCTACACCAATTAAGAGAACTGGCTCTTGAGCTTGGTGTAGGAGTTATGTAAGAATATACAATTTTTAGTCCATAATTAATATAATATCAAGGACTAGATTAAGGAAGACATTATACAATATTTTATGGTTTGATTTATATGATTAAGGTCACATGATTTTATTGCATACAGTTTTTTAAGAATAGTTTGATCTTTTTCTGGAATAATGCTAAATCTCTTATTTTTTTTACTTCTTCGGGAAGGCTATTGAAGTAAGTTATCCCTTTATATACATAATTATTTTGCATTTGTTGAGTTGAATATAATGGAATTTGGATATTATATTTACGTCTTAATGATGAGTTAACTTTATTATTTTTTAATGTCTTATCTTTGAATATTTGTAATATTGAGTCTTTTTTATAGAGATCTTCAATTTTTGGAACTTCGAAATTTTTGAACAATGTTGCAGAAGGGAATGTAGGTGGTTTTTTTAAAATTACTTTAATAATTAGTTTTTGAACCACATTTACAGGGTTTACAATTTTTTTATATGCACCTCCCCATCCAATAATTCCATATTGAATTACTGACTGTACTAGTGCATAGTACACCTTTTTTAAATTATTTACCTTTAGAATATTTCTTAATCTAATAAATATATAAATACATTTCCTAATGCGCTTAACAAGTTCACATATGTGTCTGTTCCATTTCATATGTTGGTCTACAATTACACCGAGGTACTTTATTTCAGTTGTATGATTTAATTTATTACATGAACTATTACAGACAGTTTTGTTACATTTATTATTGTGTATAATTATATCGATGTTTGGGTGAGTTCTGAACTTATTTATTGAGAAGGGAATGTAAAGTGTCTTTTTTGCATTAATTGAGAGCAGGTTTGTGTCGAACCAGTTTTTTAGGATTTGCATGTCATTGTTTGCATTTTTCTTTAGAATATTCCAGTCCTGACCCTTAACTATGATGATAGTGTCGTCCGCGTAAGAAATAACGCATCCACTGAGGTTTTGTTTAAAAATGTCGTTGACATACATGATAAAAAGTAATGGCCCTAATACAGTACCTTGTGGTATTCCAAAATCACTTGTAAGAGGTTTGCTCAATGTATGGTTAATTTTTACCACTTGTGATCTGTTATTAAGATAACTTTTTATCCAATTTAAGGCTCTGCCATTAAAACCAACAGCGTTTAGTTTTTGTGTTAATTTGACATGAGAAATGCTGTCGAAAGCTTTTTGAAGATCAACAAATATACCAATACACTTCAAAGATTTATCTAATGCGTCTTGTATAGTATGAGATAATTTAGCAATAGCATCTTTTGTGCTTCTGTTTTCCATGAAACCAAACTGGTTTTCATGAATTATGTCATTAGTCTTAATGAAATGATTTATTCTTTTTTTTACAATTTTTTCAAAAATCTTTGCTATATTAGATAGTAAAGAAATTGGGCGGTAATTGGTTGTTTCTTCCGGATTGCCGGTTTTAAATATTGGTATAATTACAGATTGTTTGTATATAGATGGAAATACTCCGCTTTGAAAACTTGTATTGACGATATGAGTTAAAGGTTTTGATACTAGTGATTTTATGCTTTTCAATATTGGGACTGTGACTTCGTCAAAACCTGGAGCCGAACCTCCTTTCATACCTGTAATGATTTGTTCGATTTCTTCTGGTGTTGTTGGTTGAAATAGTTCAATTTTTTGCTCATTATTTACTGTAGAGTTGGGTTCATTGAGACACGGGTCTTTTTGTATTTTGTTAGCAAGGTTTTTCCCTACATTTGCAAAAAAATCGTTAAATACATTAGCGGCTTCAAAGGGATTTTCTTTACAACAAATTTTTGAATTGTGATGGTTGATGTTGTTGATTGTTTTATTTTTGAATGGTTTTTTGTCAATAATTTCGTTTATGATGGACCAAGTCCTTTTGCTATCATTTTCAGTAAGTTCTAGTTTTTGTTTATAGTAATTATCTTTTGTGTTTTTTATTAGATACGCAAGTTTTTTTTTATAATCCTTAAAATGTTTTTGTAATGTTATGTCTTCCGGTTGTTTTATACATTGTTTGTAAAGTGTTTCTTTGTGTCTAATTGAAACGATTAATCCATGGGTTATCCATGGTTTAATTGGTTTAAGCCTCGATGATATTTTTTGAGGTGAGGTATTTCTGCAGGCATTTATGTGTAGACTCAATTTATTATAAAATATTTTGCAACAATCTTCTACATCGTTACATTGATATATTTCTTGCCATTCTTTTTCGTTATTTAATATTTTTATGAGAGAGTTTATATTGATTCTATAATTGCATTTATTTGTCTTATTTAGTTCCGTTGTAGTTGGTATTGGAGAGTTTTCTTGTTTATAGTTGTATTTAAATACACATGCATAATGATCCGTTATAGTTGTTTTTATTACAGCCGATGTTATATTTTGTGTATCTTTGATATTTGTAAATAAATGGTCGATACATGACGGTCGTTGGCCGAGAATGTTTCTAGTATATGAATTTATACATGAAATATAGTTTAATTCCGCAAACATATTTAAATAATTATCTTTGTCGTTCGAGGAGTAGTCGTTAGCGATATTTAAATTGATATCTCCTATAATAATGGTTTTTTATTTTTATGATGTCGTAGTATATTTTTTATTTCTTCTATATATGCAGTTATGATCGACGCATGTGTGCGATAAATAGCAATGATATTGAAAGAATTATTCATAAAACGTATCTCCATATTTAATATATTTACACTATTAATCTTGATTTCATTTATATTTGTGACAGCGTAAACATTAGAAATGAAAATGGCGACGCCGCTGTTTTTGTTAATTTTGTTTGCCGTTGCATAATACGAGAAACCCGGTATATGGTAATTAATTTCATTCGATGAATGCGTTTCGGATAATATTATACAGTCAAGTCTTTTTAAAGATTTAATTGTGCAAATAAATTCATCGATATTCCTCTCCAAGCTTCTAATGTTCATGTGCATTATTATTAGACTGGATGTCGGTTTTATATCTATAATATAATTCGTTTCATTTATGGTGTCAAAAATTCTTTCATCTATTATAAAGCAATCATCGATTGCGCTAGTTATGAAGTCATTCATTTTGAGGTATAATTAGTAAATACGATATTAGATTGTCGCCGGTAATACACACTCACAATTACACTTTGAGAAGTATAAATTGCATAGTACAGTATGTATTTTAAACAACGGTTTGTAAGTAGGTTTGCATAAGACATAATGAGCAAGTACTGTTCGATTAATATAGGAGTATGGACGGTTCCAATGTGTTTACATAGACAATTAATGTGTTTATAATGATATCTGCTAATGAATATCAAAGTTTTACAAAGGTGATAGTAATATGCAGTGTATATGATGTAGCGGGAACTATAAGAAAATGTAAAATAAATGATGTGGCGGGTACGGCATGTTATTAGATCATTTATACGATGTTTCCCTATGTTAATAATATTGTTAAAAATAATAAATAATAATTCCATAAGATGTAATTTATGGAAGTTAGATTTCCAAGTATAATTAGTAGTAATAATGTAGTAGTTATTGTTAATAACATTGACTTTAGAGAAATAAGTATTATGCGGGAATATATAGGGTTCAGAATATACTCTAAGCGAGTTAATTTTAAATGTTTTTGCTTTCAGAAAGTAGTGCCAGTTTTTCCTCATTAGATACCAGAATAGCAGCTGTTCCGATATCTCGACGTACATAAATCTGACCTGATTTGATCCACGCATATTTACACTTTTTTCCCTTTGTCGCCTGACGGGCCAGGTACCATGGTTAAAGTATGAATTTATATTTATATGTTTAAATTTGTTTTTTTCCTTGCTGAAGCTATGGCCTGTCTCTATTAACCCGTTTAATCACAGGAGACCATATTTGTCCCAGCTCACATAGGTCTCACAGAAATCGTTGTTTTTCCCTTACTATCATAGTCAGAAATGTGACCTAAACGGCGTTGGAAAGAGAATACAACAAACTATATATTCAAATCTAAAAGAAAACCACAAAAAATTAAAATTTACCCCTTTCTGAAACAAAAGTTTCCGATAGCAATTAGAAAAAAAATTATTGAACTTTGTCAATTTTTTAAGAATTGATTTTACATTAAACGAAAAAAAGTGAGGTGACAGTAAGGTTTATAATTCATTTATCTAATGAAATAAGTATGTGTTTTATTTTTTTTCATTATCAGTAATTTTCGTTAGAAAAAAAGTAAAGTGAGCCATTTTTAAAACTTTTTAAAGTTTTCGCAAAAAAATTATTTAAAAAAAATACATAGTAATTTTTAATATAGAAATTTGAAAGCCTATTTCATCAGCTTTCGAAAACAGTTTTTAGTTTTCGAATACGTTAAAATATGTTCCATTTATTTGGATTTTATTGCAAAGCAGGAATATTTTTAGCCTCTGACAAAATACGCCAATTTTTTTAGGAGCATTGATTGGCGAATTCAGAATAGTTATTATTTGACTACTAGAAATTTTAGAACTAGAATCAGGGAACATGAACTCTGTTTACGAAATAATAACTATTCTGAATTCGCCAATCATTTAATAGAGACAGGCCATCTAATTAATTTCTTTACTTGTTTTAAATTTTAAGTTTAGTTGTAAGTTTGCTAATGAATGGCACGGATGTGTCGAAACCGGTAGCAGAAAAATTAAAATTTAAGTAACGATAGTACATTGAAAATTAAAACTCTTCAAAACAAAACGTCTAGAAATTGTTACATAGTTAATGCCCAAGAAATACAAAAGATTATGTTTATGTGCCTTATGATTGGGTCTAGTTGCAGATGAGGTCGCACCCTCCATGCTATGATACCTTAAACGTAGTTAGGTTATTTCCTACATATTTTTAACAGCTGGTTTTTGATCATATATAAGTGTAAACTTTCATATGCAGGTACAGTGGCTGTTTTAAGCAGATCGTACAAAAAACTACCATAATATGTTGAAAGTAAAAACCCGTTTTTTTCTTCTTCATTCTATTGACTGGCTGTTATTCTATTATGTAGTACTTTGTTCATTTCTATATGCTGCTAATTCCCTTTGCTGGCCATATTTCTGCCACACTTTCGTGATATTGATGCATTTAATGTAATAAAATGTAAAAGCCCAAATGTGGCATGGCTAAGTAAATAAATATATAATATTTTCCTGTTCAGTGCAGAAAAAATATTATTAAATAAATTGTTTTACATTTTTTAAGGTTTCGTGACTGAGGATGCTGAATGGGCCTCCAGAAGTTTGAAGCGGCTTTTGAGAATTGTGTAAAGCCACCAGAACGAGCTTTCTTTCCAACGGATCCATTTCAGGCCAAGGAGTAGAATAAAATGCAAAAGCTATTTCTTCACTCTGAAAATACATAGATAATATTAATGTTTTGATTCATTAAAGTAAACACTCACACGCTTAAAACTCAAACTTAATTTTCTTACTTAAAATACACCTTAAATTTAATTATAAAATTCAAATAAATTAAAATAAAACGTTTTTTGTACAAAATAAATAGAAAAGTGTACTATCTTATAGAGATACATTTAATTTCTTACAGCTAATCCAATTAACAAGAAGTAGATTAGGTCCATTATATTATTATTGTTCTGTGTAAATATACAAAGAGAAACAGAGGTTAATTTATTTATTTTAAAACATCCTTTTACGGGATTAGTTGCACGGCCTTTTCCTTACATAACTTAAATTTGGATTTGACGCCGAACTAATTCATTATTTTGTAATCAAATTGTATAGTGTTGCGGTGTTGGCCAAATGATGTATCAAATGATCAAAAAATCAAATGATGTATGAAATGGTCAAGAAATCAAATGATCAAAGAATCAAATGATGTATGAAATGGTCAAGAAATCAAATGATGTATCAAATGATCAAACGGCGCGGCGTTGAGATTTTGAGCGTTGAGACCGTAAGTTGTGATAGTTTATTGGATATCGACATACCAATTTCAAAACTGATGTGTACGTCCCACTCTGCACCGAGGTTATATAACCGGGAAGGAAATTTTTAGTTTTGGAAATGGTCAGGGGGGAATTGTAAATTAAACCCTACTTAGCTGTCAAGTAAATGTACTGAACAAATGCTTTGGAACCATTTTAATGATTGTTTTAGAGACAATATCAATTTTTTTCGTACGATTAAAGATACTTATAGCTATTTAGTTGAAAAAATGCTGAAAAAAAGTTTTAAAAAAAAAATTGTTGATAAAAAATGATTTAATACAAAAAAACAAATTTGAACATAAGTCATCACAAAAAAATAAATAATAACCAATTGCACAACGAAGTACAATTTAGTTGTAAATTTTAGAAATAACAAGCCTTTGTTTGACAATTTCATTTACATTTACAGGGGTGGATCAACAATTCTGGCAATGGTCGCTTTGTCAGTTGCCATGGGTACAATTTACCAACATAATTTTCATAGCTAATAAGGTGTAACCAATAGGCTGTTGTAGTGTTTGGTCAGCATTTATCCATGTATATATATTTGTGCTGAAGCTCTTAAGAGGAACGGCTGCGCGGCCGGTTTCATCCAAAACGCAGTTTTGGGTTTGAGGCCAAAATACCCAATTGATGAAAAATTATTTTTGTAATCAAAAGGTAATATGTCAAATATCTATCTCGAACATGAGCACAATTTTTTTTTGGGTTTTTGATGATGACGTATAATATATAAAAAGAAGTTTGTAAGTTTTTGATAATTGTTAAACAAACAAAAATCTGTTTATCCTTGGTTTTAATAAAATTAAAAATAAAATATAAAATTGTCAAAAATGCGTTTCTTTGGGCTTTTTGCATTTTAATATATAAACGACAAGTTTTAAATAGGTAATTAATAATTTAAATTTACACCCATCATAATATTTCTGAAAAAAAAAAAATAATTTCATCATATCAAGTACAGTAAAAATATTTTTTTAAATGTTTACATTTACTCGCAAATGATTGTCCAAGTTGCCGCAAAAATTACAAAAAGTTAAAATTTTGAACAGCCTGTATTTTTTAATTTAAAGCAAAAATAAATAATGTAGCTCCTGTCCGAGATAGACATTTAACATAGACACCTTTTGTTTAAAAAAATAATTTTTCGTTTTGGATGGGTATTTTGGTATCAAATCCATAACTTTTTTTTCTTGTTTATTCCAGATCTCGGGGATGATGGTGCAATCTCACGAGTTTTATATAATACATAAATATATCAAATATAAAACATTTTGTGATATATATGATCCGTTTTTTGATTAGTACTCGGAATCCGGGAACGCGCCCTTCAACAAACATCTCAGTGGCACTGCAGTACCATGACAACCCAAAAAGTATTCGATATGAATTGTTATACTGTACTTCCATTCTTTTTAGAGATGCTTTGTTGTAGTTGGTCCACAGCTCCGAGGTATATAGGCTCGTGCAGTATGTGTTAAAAAGTTGCCTTTTTGCTTCTGGGATGTCTTCGAGAAATCATATTTGCCCTAATGCACAGTGATCTTCTCTGTGGCTCAATATCAGTATCATCATTGAGCTCCGCTGTTACGATGTGTCCTAAGTATTTGACGGGTAGTATTTTTGTAGGGCCTGCGCCCGTTTTTAATACTAGTGCCTCAGATTTTGTTGGGTTGTAGACCATGTTATGTTCAGCGGCATATTTTTCGCGTATTTTTAATAGCCTTCTCAATGCTTTAATACTTGGAGACAAAATGATCATGTCATCTACGTATGCAATGTTATTTACGCAAAAGTTTCCCAGGTAACAACCTACATTTGCCGAGGTGAGTTTATCGTTTAAATCATACATATAAACGTTAAATAAAATCGGAGACAAGCTTCCTCCTTGTCTGACGCGCATTCCGTATTCACTGGTACTGACATTTTATTTTTCCAGATAACTTGTTTGTATTGTTGATGAAGCCAGACTGCCAGACTGTTAATTATTGAACTGGGCACCTTCCTTTCTTTTAATTTTTTCCAAAGCAGTGCATGAGATGCCTTGTTATTTTCCTCTGTCAGTCGTGTGAAATACGAAGGTATATGTAATTATTGTATTTTCGCACCCTTAAAATTATGTCCCATCTTTCCGGTTTATAAAAAAATTTCGGATTAAAATTTTTGAATATTTGCCTAAACCGGATTTTTTAAAATAGTGGCCTATTATTCAGTTGGTTGGGAATTTCAGGGTCATATCTAAATTTAAGTGCTGCATGAAAAAGTCCGCGCACCCGTTTGAAATGAATGTTTTTAGTGACGATTTAAAAAATAATTATATCGGGTATTTGTTCGTTACATGTTATCTTTTAATTGTGGTGTTTGCAACACTGCCTCTTGCTCTATGATAGATGGGCGGGCTTTACCGCCGAGCAACGTCCCGAACGTTGACGGAGTTACGACGCGAAGTGGGTCATTTCTAGGCAGCGCGTTACCGAGCGCTGCTCCGGGTTTCCATTAATAATCTTACCGCCAAGTAGGCTGGACGTTTACTTGGTATCCATTTGTATTCAATAAACAACGTTCTCGTATAACGAACCAGTCTCGTATTTATTTATAACCATCAGTGTGTAGCACTGAGGATAGATTGAAGATTGAATCCAGTTGCTAAACGCTACAGTAATGTTAGGTGGGAGGTGGTTATATACTTTAATAGTTTTGTAGAAAAGTCTTTTAATATTTTTTTTGTTTGCTTAAAGTAATATGTTTTCTGTATATCTTGTCGATTGCTTATGTATTGGGTGCTTTAATTGGAACTTGTCTGGATATGACTAAACTATTCACAAAATAAATAATAAGACTAGAAGTATCTTGTTGGCGTATGATCTAATTAACTGTGATTCTGAAATTACAATGAAATTTGTGTGGAAAACACTTCTAGTGTTATATACTTTATTCTATGGTACTAATTGACTTAGCTCCAATACATATGAATCAGAAGTTTCAGTTTTTTAAAAAGGGGTCGTCTACGTGAATCCAGATAACTTTTGTGATTGGGGTAATAAAAACATCTTTATAAATAAATACAACAATAAATTGATGGATCCTTGCCTTATTTTCCACTTTTTGTCCAAAGTAACAGAAAATGCATATTTCAAAAATCTGACCCGGTAAAAATATCATTGCACTTTTATCCTGAAAATAATTTAAAAAAATTGTAAATAAGCCGGCATGTATTATTTGTCAATATGGTACATTTCAGTGAATTAAAATGACAGAATATTTACTGTGTAACTTAAGATAATTAGGGAACCTTTTTGGGGCAGAATTTGAGTATAAAGTAGTAACACAATACGTTGATGAAATACTTGACGTGTTTTATACTTTTCAATCGAAAGCATCTCAATTTTGTCTAATGCCAAGACAAATATAACGTTTATATTAATGGTTTTTTTTGTGATAAGGATTTGGAGATCAGAATATTTCTCGGTTGCAAACTAAACCTATAAATTAGTTTTTCTTGTTCATTTTACAAATTTACAATTGTTTGAATTTTTTATTTTGTTTCCATAGGTATTAATGATCCTTACCCCTGAATGAACCAATGCAAAGCAAATACATACTGTGCTTACTGACAGCTGTAAAAACACCATTAGGTAGAACGACTGACATCGCAGAACATTGACGCTGGAAGGAAAAGAAAAGTACTAAAATAAATATTTACATGTTTTTTATCCATGCTAGAATACCTTTGATGTATGCGCATTCACTCATAGGTCTGTCCGACCCGTCGACGGCAACACAAACTTTAGGCTCCGTCAAATAGGAGGCGTACTTATCGCGGCGTTAAGGCTCCGTCAAACAGAAGGCGTACTTACCGCGCGTCAAGGCGTCAGCGTAACGTCGCGTACTTTTTATTTGAACGGCTTCGACGCGCAAGCCAGAGCGTTCGGCGTCATTCACTGTCAGTTGGTCTTCGCCACGATGTCCAGCGATTCGGATGAAGATAAGTTGTTACTGCTGTGTACATTATCACGTTCCCGTAGTAATAGAATATGGGTGCATGATATTAATAAGAATAGGAAAGAATTTGGAGAATATCATCGTATATTTGGGAGCTTTCATCACATGAAGATCGCTTCTTTCAATACCTTTGTCGTATGTCACGAGAGTGCTTCGAAGAATTGCATTCCCTTCTGCAACACCAGATAAGCAAATACACCACAAATGCACTGTTCCTCGTGTCATACAAACAAGGATGTTTTCGGACACATTCAATTAACTTTTCAGCAACCATTTCTATCACAGTCAAGCAAGAACTCCCGGCGTCAAAGGAAATTTTGTAACAAAAATACAACGTAGCGTTCTGCCGCGGCGGCAGCGCTTCGCGTATTACTACACGCTCGCTCTGTTTGACCGGTTTAGACATGTTCAGTACAACACAACGTAGCGTTATACGTCCGGGACGTTTTAACGCCTTGACGCGCGTAAGTACGCCTCCTGTTTGACGGAGCCAGGCGTAAGTACTAAAGCGCCGTAACGTCGCGTACTTTCTATTTGAACGGCTTCAGTACAATAATATTATTAGGAGCAAAATAACATGGGACGGTCGGTCTAAGAGCGAGGTCGACAGCCGTATACACCAGGCTAGGCTTGCATTCAATAAAAGGTCGAAAATAATAGAATCGAATAATATAGACCTAAAACTGAGAATACTCCTCATCAGGAGTATCTTGATGTACGGCTGTGAAACATGGTGCCTATCCGAAAGAGATAAACGGAGACTAGAGGCTTTTGAGATGTGGTCCTATAGAAGACTATTAGGAATTTCCTGGAGAGACTACATTACAAATGAGGAGGTTCTCCAAAGAATCGAAGGAGGAAGGCACCTGCTCAGGACCTTGTCCGAAAGGCGTGCAAGATGGATCGGCCATATAATACGACAAGAAAGCCTCTTGCATGCCATAATGGAGGGTTTGACCTTGGGGACAAACTCTAGGGGACGCCCACGCCGAGAGTACCTGGAGGACCTGCTGGTGCACAATGGACATACGCTGCTCATCATATGCAGACTTCAAAAGAGCCGCACAAGACAGGGAAGAATGGAAGAAAAAAATAAAGGAAATTGCTGCAAACCAATCCCTGGATTGAAACCAGAGAGAGAGAGAGAGTTCAACAAAATGCAGCGTTATAGCGCGACGTCAGTTGAACGCCTTGACGCGCGGTAAGTACGCCTTCTGTTTGACGGAGCCTTTTGTGCGGCAAGCATCTCATACGGTGATGATATCTATATGGAAATTTTCCTACGTTTGTCCAGGGAAAAGGAAAATACAGAAATCATGCTCGGCGAGCTGATCAGTTACGTATATTTATATGGCGGATATATGGAAAGTAAACCGACGAACGGAACTGATCTGTTCTTCTCAAGAATACGCCGGTGCATCCGATTGTGAATTCAAATTCGATCAATCCTCGTGCGTGTGTCAAAATTGTGTAATTTCATTTCAAACAAACAATTAAATTTTTAAAAAATAATAATAATTGGTAGGTAATGAATGATTATACAAGGACAACAACTTCGAAAGGAAACTGTAGATTTGCAATTCACGCCATCGCGCTAAATTTTATTGATCTCGTGTTAAAACTGTAGATTCGTATGTAAAACAAAGCCACACTGCGACACTTTTTTAAATACATTAAATGTATATCTGAAGTCCCCGACGTTTTCCGGGTGTGTCAGACAGGGTGAGACACGAAAGTACCGTAAATAGGCTGGATATCGTAATCCAAGAAGGCACAAGATGTCGCTTCTTTCAAGGGAAAACGTAGTATTCGTTGAAGCTGTAGAGCTGGTCCAATTTGGGTAGGGGAAGGTAGGAAAATCAATGGTCCAGGGTAAGGCGATGATGAGAAGAGAAAGAAGGCAGGGTCGAAGCGAGGTGGAGCGGGCAAGCAGAGTTAGGTATTTGGTCTAGTTTAAAAGCAGAATACCATTATTATAAAAATAATCCTATAATTATAGAAAAAATAATCTTGTAATTAAACAATCTTTAAAAATTTTAGTTTGCGATTTTTTTTTTTTTTTTTAGTTTTTTTTTATTCCAGAAAAAAAGAAAATAACATTTTCACTTACTTAACTAGAATTTGCATAACATTATATTATCATACAACATATTATCATACAATATATTACAATACTATTCATTCACTTTCAATATTATTCATTTTCACTACATTGTTTTTTGTAAATAAAAATGAATAATTTTTTTTTAAATTTACAGACACTTTTTTCGTTTTTAATATCAACTGGAAGGCAATAATATAAATTGCCCCCCTCATAACTGATAGATTGCTTACCGTAGTTAGTATGAATAGTTTTTAAATGTATGTTATCGTGTTGTCGTGTAAAATGTTTGTGTACTTGGGACGTTTTAATGAATTCTGTGTTTGTATGAATGAGAATAATTTTGACATCTTTTTGAAATTATGGAAATGTTAAAAATGTCCTTAAACTAAATGCATAGATGCTGCAGGAGTTAATCCTCTCTGAGAACAATTTTTGGTCTTTAATAATTCAATATGGAATTTGCGTCTTAGCTCGATACCGAGTTTATCGTTGGGTTTTCAGGGCCAGGTAATCTGTTAATGATTTTGAAAGTGATTTAATATATTCCTTTATCAGGAGAATGTTTGCATTGTGTAAAGTGTTAACCCTGATCAAAGAAGGGGCATTCAATGTTACCTTGTTTTGCAGGGATTGTAAGGGTTTTATGTTTGAATTCGTGGCGTTTCCGCAAATGGGTGCAGCGAATGAAAAAATAATACTAATAGTGGTCGTGTACAGAAGTATTTAATTGTCTATAGATAATTTACTATTCTTACGAAGGGTAGAGAGAAATTTCGGCGCGATTGGTGGAATAAACTTTTTCTTGGATATTATAAGTGAGTTTTGAGTCTATAACAAGCCTCTTTTAAGGGATTGTGGGCCATATTCACAATGGTTTGACAGCGGAACAACGTTACCGCTGCGACAGTTCTTAGAATTCCAAATTGAAAGTTCCCAATCAGTTCTCGATGATGGCGTATGGCCGTTACGCTTTCTCTTTGTAAACATCTCTGTGCGCTTTCTTCCCTCTACTTTAGTTAGCATTGTTACATTTCTTAACCTACCCTTCTTCTATATACATGTCGCTTTATTTCACACATTCAGTCATCAATCGATCATCACCGCCTAAAAATCTCCGCGTCAATATTCCGTCATCCGCTCTTTCACTCTTCGCTGTCGCTGAAGAAAAGTACCGCTATAAAATAATAAAATAATACGAATATTTCCACTATAAATGCTGTGCAATTCAAGAACAAGTATTTGAAAAAAAAAACAGAATATTTTTGAAACATTTGTTGACTATTTTCCACATAATCGCCATCCCGTTCAATCAATGTGGTCGGCCGTGGCACCAGCTTCTTTACGTCCTCCTTAAAGAACTCTCCTGTTACCTCCACTCCCCACTTCAGAACCTCGTTTTTCACCAGCTCGTCGATTGAAAATTTATTTCCACCCATGTGTGCCTTCAAGGAGGTGAAGAGATGATAATCTGAAGACGCTAAGTCCTCCCATCATCCAAACCAAATGAGTCCTATGAAACCAAGGCCGAGGACGGGTGTTGTCGTACAACAAGCACACTCTTTGCATCAGCTTTCCCTTCCTTTTTTTAATGTTCTTTTTGAGTTTCTTTAGAGTCTCACAACATTATGGTGCATTGATGGTCTCCTCTTGAAGCAGAAATTCGACCAAAAAGATACCTTTTCGGTTCCAAAACACTAAGCCAATAATTTTTTTCCCCAAAAATTGGTTTTATATTTTTGGCAGATGGGGTGGGGTGGGGTGTAGGTGAAACAACTGTTATTTTTTGTCTCAGGCATGTAGAGGGTCAAGCGCTATTAAACAGTTTTTCCTTGTGCTGAACGTGGCTTTCACTATAAAGTTAAATACCATAGAATGTGACAGTTAACTTGCATCAGTATGGTGCAAAAGTTTACCGTCAGCCGGTCATCCTGCGACAATCTTGGGCTTCGGCGTCGGCGAGACTCGTCAAAGTTCGGAGGTCACGTGACATCTTGACTCGTGATCGGCGCACTAAGCTGGGGTAATTCTACGTAGTTTTGTCCATTCCACCGTCACAGTGATTTGTATCGGCTATGATTTTTTCATATGGAAAAATGTGTGCGAATCGCAACGCGCACAAAATGGGAATAGATACCGTATTTTTCGGTGGCGCGAGTTTTAATGTTGAGCTATCTGTGATGCGCTTATATTACTATACAACAAGATTGTTTTATTTTCTCTTCTTTTTAATGGGGGTTCGCTGCACAAACGCACATTAGAGAAAACCGCCACTGATTCCAACTATAGTTTGCATTCCCCAATACAATAATTACATAGTCTTGGAAACCAATATTTAAACAATAATTGATGTATTTGACAATACTTTGAATTTGGAAAACTTTAAACGCCGTATATGCGAAATATTTCTACTTCGTTCACAAACTATTATGAACACAAATTTTATACATTTTTATTAATATATTGTTCATTTTTAGGATATTAGCAGACTATCTATTTTTACTTCTATTACCTATATTCTATATTACCTACATTTTGTCAACTCGCCAATTAAATTTAAAAAAAATTATAGTTGATCTTTCCTATTACATTTGTATTAGGTACATTCATTTTCTTTTGAAACCAATGTAAATTCAAAAACTGAATAAATTTTTCTTTGAATTTATCTATTTTCCAGTCTCTTTTCTTTTTTTTGTCTATTTTTGATTCTCTAGTTCATTAATTCATCAAAATCAAAACTAAAATTTCATGGAATGGTTGAAAAACATACAGGTTTATATTTTTTTAAATTTTTGAATTTATTTTTATTTATCTACTTTGTATTATTTTTTTATCTATTTTTTATTCTCTAGTTTATTAATTCCATTAAAATCAAAAGTAAATTTTTTAATTTTAATTTGTTTATTTTTCAATTTTTGTTTACTTTTCTTCTATACCTACATTTATATTATTTTAAAATATTTATTTAGATTCATTCAACGTCTTGTATCAACCATCCAAACGTTATTTTTTTTTTCTCATCTCAGTTCATCTTTATCTAACCCCCGCTCATATTTAATGTGACATATTTCGTAAATCAACACATCCATATGCGCAATGATGAAATCACAAAAACAAATGAAAAGGATATTATACATGGTCGCTGATAAACACAAGAACCCGATAGTAAAACTACGAGTAAAAATATCGACTCTGAACATGGGAACAATGATTTTGTGTGCACCAAAATAGATTTTTTGGATTATCGGTATCAAAACACAGGAAACGAAAATTGAAAAATTCCATCCTAAATATGAGTAAATAAATTTCAATACGGGCTTCGTTTTAATTTTCATAACTAATTGGTATTCCTCTTCGTCCAATCGGAGGTGTTTGTTGAAGTAATCTGTCAGATATCCCAAAGATTTGCAGAAGAACAGACCGCAGTGTTTTCCGATGCAAGAGATCAAATTGATTTCGAAAAAAAAGACGAGTATCGCGTCCTCAGTTGAATCGTAGTGCTGGAAAAATGAAATTATCACGCATATCGTGAAATATATAATAAGTAATATGATGCAGGTGGTGCTGATTATTTTCTGCAAGCGAACCGTTATTTTGCAAGGGTTCCAACCAAGTATCCACAAAGGTATCACTAGGAATTTGTAACAGTCAAAGAAGCTGACAGTCATATTTCCGATATTGATATCGAAGTTGCAGTGAAAAATGGCAGCTGGTAGAAAAGTTTTCAGATTTTATACAGTAAAAAGCATTCAGTTACAATGGTCCTATAATTCTTACGTGTATTTTTAAATAAATAAAAAAACAAACAAAAATCAGCCGGCGGTGTCCTTAACAAATCATGAAAAATTTCTTGAAGAACTTATTTGTCACTATCATAAGATTTTACAACTGGGTTTAAGTTTATAAATTTTTAATATTTCACAAATTTTGTTCAAAGCCCATATTTAATACTGAATTCTGTTCTCGTTATTTTATTCCGTGTGACTTGGAAGGGACCAGGTCAGATAATGAAGATTTTTTGTATTGCACACCCGTGGTAATTTTTAGCAAATTAAAGGGCATAAATGTGAAATGCTGTTCTTTGATTATGCAGTTGAAAGCAATTTATTGATTTTCATTTTTCTGTAAAGTGTGAGACAAAATTCTACCGAACACCTGAGAACACCTCAGAACCACACTGAACCAAGTCGAATTTTTAAAGAAATGAATTAATGATGAAAAAATACTCCTAATATGCAAGTGACGTTGAGATGCAAGTCTTATGTAAAATGTTAACGATGTTTATAAAAGGACACAACGACCAAAAATGGTAGTAATGATTTGTGTTTGTCCAATGACGTTACAATACATCTAGACCTACTATTTTTTATTTATTTAGTTACTGTATTTTAACTATTAGATTTATAGAAGATACATGTATATATTTAGGCTACATTCGTAGTCCTCTTCATTAGGTAATCCTGCTGAGGGGGACTGTTGTGATAATTAAAACTCTACGACGTTGTTTTAAATATAGAAGTAAGTTCTTTATCTAGCCAAAATTTAATTTCCTTAGTGTAATTTTTTGTTTTAATTTTACTGTATTTTAACTATTAGATTTATAGAAGATACATGTATATATTTAGGCTACATTCGTAGTCCTCTTCATTAGGTAATCCTGCTGAGGGGGACTGTTGTGATAATTAAAACTCTACGACGTTGTTTTAAATATAGAAGTAAGTTCTTTATCTAGCCAAAATTTAATTTCCTTAGTGTAATTTTTTGTTTTAATTTTGTTTGATACTTAGTGGGAGTTGGTTACATACTTTCACTGTTAAAAATTCAGAGCTTCTTTGTCCAAAGGTAGACTTAAATAATATATTTAGTACTTCTGTTTGTTTGGCTCTGGTTTTATGAGAATGCGACGTGTGTGCATTTATAAGGTGATGAACCAGAATGTTTAGAGCAACGACAGTTTATAAATGGCGGCGATTGTTATTGTACTCGTGGTTTCTGCTGATTTGCATATGGTTTCACCACAAGCATTTAAACAAACAGATTAATTGGACAATTTTAAATAGTAAAGTTTAGTTAGCACCAGCACTGACTTCGTAATTTGACTGTTGCGCCCCAGACCCTGACCTTTAGTAGACCTTACATTCTCTAATGATGCATAAAATCATCGGTATTCGTATTGTTTATAATAGTACGATAAAAATGCGTAATTTTCGTGTAATTAAAAAAAAAAATTATTCCTTAGCTTATACTATGAACCTACGAGTTTAGTGTTAACCGAGTAATGAATAGGTACATTTTATCATCAGTGGTTCTTTGTTTTTACATCTTCCATCTAACTTTGTGTTTATTTTTAGATATATCCGAAGATTAGTGTCTTGTTTGTGGTAACTCTAGTTCTTTGAGTGTAGAATGGGTGAAAAATGCGAGCTTAAATATATTTTTTTTTTTTTAGTAGATCTTTCTTAGCGGGCGCCAGAGTTGGTTTAGGCCCCGGATCGAAAAAATCGTAGATTCAGGGCCGTTAATGTAGCGAGGCAGTCCGCTTCAAAAGAGGAATCAACCTCGATGCTGTTCTCTCCAGATAAAATCTTTATATTTTGGCAGTTTTCGAGGGTTCTAACTCAAATTTCAAGACTCCGTATGTCTTCTTCCTCGTCAACTTTTCGCTGGGTAATCTAAAGTCAAATTGTCCAATAGTCAAGTAATCCAATTTATCTATTTAGTTATCTGGAAGAAAATCTACCTACCAATGTTATGAGTTTCATTTAAAATTCTTACTATTGTTTACCAAATAAATAAAAAATATTAAGAGAAACAAGTTCCATGTCGGACATAATAATTAAATAATAATATTATTTATTTAATAGAATTAATACAAATAATAGAATTTAATCGAAATTGCAAAAAAATATGACGATAAAAATAACATTGGCCCATTATTAAGGGCCGGTGATACCCCCCTATAGAAGGAAGAAGAAGGAAAGATACGACAATACGAATATTGGAAGAAGCGCGCTAATATTAAAAAACGATAATTTTCAAGTGAAAACTGTGAAAACGTTTAATTAATTTCGTTTCAAATAGATCAAGAATCTCTCGTGAATCACTTGAAGCACATAAAAAAAAACACTGTGATTTTTTTCAAATCCTAGCTTTAAATAACAGAACCGTACGTGTTTTTTTTTTAATTTCCGGAGCATACTTTGCGAATTTTTTCTATTGAGGGAATTTAATGTGATTACCGTTTCAGCTCGACAGTATCCAGAAGTTATCTTCAAAAATAACATTTATATTTTTTTTATAACTTAAAAACGTAACTGTTCAAGAGACATATATTATTTTCGTTGTTTGTTTTTGGGGTGTTATGCCGTGTTTTGCTACCTCCTTCCTTAGCCGACGTTTCGGACAGCGTTGCAGTGTCCATCATCAGGGCAGATCCGTCGATCCGAAACGTCGGCTAAAGAAGGAGGTAGCAAATCACGGCATAACACCCCAAAACAAACAACGAAAATGCTTTTGGCCGTGAAAATCTAAAAAACGTATCTGACATGTATTATGTTATAAATCAGTAAAAAATTGGAATACCCAGCTTTAAGAAGTAAACACAGAAATCTGTAGTCCTTGCAACGACAAATAATATCCTTTAACATAAGAAAAACTCCGGTTCATGAATTTTTTCAATATTTTAAAAGACAAAAAACCTAAATGTAGAAATAAAATAACTCATTTCTTAACCCAAATTGATTTTATTCGTATACCGCACATTCCGTAGAGAAGTCTAAATGGTTTATTTTAAGTTATATCTCTGTAAAGTAAACTGATTATCATTATCTATGCCTCTCGAAAGCCGTGTTTAAGTTACATCACCCTAGTATTTCTTTTAGACATGACCACTTGTCCATCATTCATTCATTTGTTTTTACTCTCCTGTAAAATATTCTTTTTTTGACTTACGATACTTATCTACGAGATGCGTGACTTATTTTTTTCTTTAATTCCCTTTGTATTTACGTTTTTAAGTGGAAGTCACGAGAAATTTTGCAAAAAAAAAATTTTTCGTATTGTGGACTTGATTCCGTATGCTTCTCAAGATCAGAAATAATAAGAGACAGTTTTTTTTTAAATAGGAAATTCACCCTAAAGAGAGTGCTTTGTGTAAGAGATAGTTATTATAAAGACCCTCGTCTGTTATTACTGCGAAGCTTGACAAGCATGGGAACAATTTTATGTAAAAATAATAGGGGTTAAAATATTACACACTGCGAAAATGTTGTACAAAGGAAACATATTCATTTTCTTTATTTTATTAACAGGTAAGAGAAAATTCATGTATTAAAATGTATCACAGCTATAAGCTATATGTGCTATAAAACAATTCATTAGGTTATAGAATGTTGAATTAAGTAGGAGAGGGGATGGATAAGAGCAATACAAATTACATTGAAAATTTATTTATAAAAAGAAGCTCTTTAATCACATTTAATACATTATGCCCAAACATCGATGCGTTTAACACGAACCTAGCTAGATTCACAACACTTCGTAAAAAACTAACACTTTTTGTGATATCTGTTTGAATATGTATGAGAGCAAGCGAGACAGTATGCTTGCGTGAATCTATATAAGGCGATGCGTGCTCGAGGTATGTCTCTTTTGTTACTAGCAGCTCCTGAATAAATACCTGTACATAATACTCACTCGCTCTTCATTGCGTACTACCGACTCCACACTTGCATATAACAAATATACATTACAACTGGCGCAGCTACGAAAAGAACCTGCAGAAATACGTAAAAAAGTGCAATCGGCCGTAAAATATATTGTGCAAATCAGTACGGAAGAAATTGTTGCGACAATCGTAAAAAAAAATTGTTGCATGTGAGAAGACGCCACGAATACAAACATCATACGTCTACGAACAAAAAGACGAACAAAAAGAGCCTGCATCCGCAGAAAATTGAGGGAGCTATTGGCGTTGGCACGCAAACATCCGTGCGAAAAGAAGAGGACGGTGACAATTGACATCAACGGGAAAAGCCGGAATCTGAGGCAAGGGCTCGGATTCTGTCGCTGCAGCTGGACAAGCGGAACCGGACAAAGGGCTGGATTCTGTCGCTGCAGGGAGACGGACACGTGGAGCAGCGGTCGAAAGGGGCTGCTGGAGACGGAGTTCCGGACGCTGAGTGGGAGACTTTGGAGCCGCGAGGTCGTCGGTTCTGGAGCGTATCCTCCCGGAAGCGCTGAGATAAGTCTTTTAATACTAAAAGTTATTTCAGCTCTTATTCCTAATGGATGCGATTTGCAAAGGTCTGGGGGCATTCTGTCATAAGACAGGAGTATGGTCTCTGTTCAAAGAGAGACTGGACCAGGCACTCATATTATATGATGAGAAAATTTTGTCACCTGAACGTAAAAGAGCGTTCCTTTTAAATAACCTCACCGAAGACACCTTTTCATTACTAAGTGATTTATGTTTTCCTAAAAAAGTGTCGGAGACCTCATTTGAGGATTTGTGTAAATTTCTAGATTCCCATTGTAAGCCCATCCACAATATATTTGAATCTCGGGAAATATTCTATAAATGTAAACAATCGGCTAATGAATCCATTAAGGAGTTCGCCGCTAAGCTTAAAAATATTAGTTTGTCTTGTAACTTTGAGGCAAGATTAGAATCATGTTTGAAAGACATATTTATTATTGGTGTATGTAATGAGAAAATGAAACACAAATTATTTATGGAGGGTTTAAACAGGTCATTTGTGGAATGTGTTAATTTAGCTTCCACATGGGAACACGTTTTAGGTATGGAAAGTGGAAAGTCGAATTTAAATATAGTTCATAATTTTGAGAAATCTAGACAGGTTAGCCGCTTTAAAGATAGTAAAGTGCGTTGTAAGTCACCCCATAAGATAAATAATTATAAATCATGTTTTATTTGTGGAAGGAATAATCATTTACAAAAAGATTGCTGGCACAAGAAGTTACAATGTAATTTTTATAAGAAGGTAGGTCATATTAGTTCAACGTGTAAAAGCAAAAATCGTGGTAAACATGATCGCTCCTCTAGTAAGGAGCGCGATAACGCTATTCATACGGTAACTCAGGGTAATAATAATGATCCTATGTATTTAAATCTATGCGTAGATAATATTGTATTAAAATTTATGGTTGACACGGGAGCTAGTATAAATGCGATCCCGTACGAAATGTTTAATAAGTACTTCAGTGAAAAGGAATTACAAGTTTGTGATAAAAATATATTCGGATACGATAATAATTTATTAAAGGTACGGGGAAAAATTGTATGTAATGTGGAATTTAAAAATAAATATATGCCAATCGAATTTATTATAATCGACAATGGTAGCTCATGCATCGTAGGTAGAAGTTTTCTCAAGTGTTTCGATATTACATTAAACGGAATTAATCTAGTGAACAACAGTGATACGGATAATTGTATTCGCGAAGTTTTAAAAGTAAAATACCCTAAAGTATTTTCTGATAAACCGGGAAGATTGAAAAATTACGAGGCAAATATTGAGGTTAGGTCGGATTTCAAACCGAAGTTCGTTAACCCGAGACCCATTCCGTTTTGTTTACGTGAACAAGTTGAAATAGAATTATTGCAAATGGTGAAAAATGACATTATCGAGGAAGTTGATATTAGCGAAATGACTAGTCCGATAGTTATTGTAAAAAAAAAAGACGGTACGATTAGGATTTGTACAGATTTCAAAAACACTTTAAATCCTATGCTGGCACCTTTGAAATTCCCTTTGCCTAGAGTGGAAGATTTAATTTCTTCGCTAAATGGCGCGAAACATTTCGCGAAAATTGATTTAAAAAACGCCTTTACTCAGATTGCTTTAAATGAAAGTTCAAAAAAACTATGTGTCATTTCAACTCATATTGGTTTGTTTGCGTATAAAGTTTTACCTTTTGGGCTAACAACAAACCCGGCTATTTTCATGCAAATAATAGCTTCTATCGTCGGTAGTTTAAAGAATGTGCGCGTTTTTCTAGATGATATACTGTTATTCGGGAAATCGGAATCAGAGTTAAGTTCAGTATGTGACGCGGTAATTAAGAAATTAATTGATCATGGACTGACCGTAAACGATCAAAAATGTTATTATGTACCGGAAATTGAGTACTTAGGATTTAAAATCTCTCAAGAAGGAATTATGCCGCTTGAAAGTTAAATCGAGGCTATTAAAAATTTGGCAGTTCCGAAAAATGTTTCAGAACTGAGAAGTTTGTTGGGAGTAATCTCATATTATAGAATATTTCTACGGAATATATCAGATACTCTATCACCTCTCCATAGTTTATTAAAAAAGGGAACCGTATTTATGTGGTCGGAAGAATGTAATGATGCTTTTAATTTTGTAAAAAAACAACTGATGTCGGAAAGAATTCTAGTTCACTTTAATCCTAGCATTCCTTTGAAACTCATAACAGACGCTAGCAATATAGGTATATCAGCCATCCTCTGTCATAGGTATGATAACGGGGTAGAACGCCCTATAGCATTTGCGAGCAGGACTTTATCGGAAACTGAACGAAAATATTCAATTTTGGACAAAGAAGCGTGCGCAATCATCTTTGGTTTAAAAAGATTCTTTCAATTCTTGTATGGAAATAAATTCATATTAGCATGCGACAATAAACCTTTAGTGCACATTTTAGACACCAAGAAGCAAGTACCTATTCTAGCAGCGATTAGATTGCAACGCTACGCGTTAATATTGCAAACGTTTAATTATAGTATAGAATACATAAAGTCGCAGGACAATAAAGCCGATTTCTTGTCCAGATTACCTATGCAAGGTAGTAATAATAATATCGATGAAAACGATGATAATCATTATTTCTTGGATCTAATTAACGATTCGGATATTGATAGCTTGGAATTGGAACAGTTAAATAATATCTCTGTTGAAACGGAAATAAATCCGGAAATATTTAAACTGAGTTCGGAGAAGGATTTAGTTTTATCAAAAATTGTCAATTATTTGTATATAGGGTGGCCTGAAATTTTTTTTTTAAATGCAGACTTATTAAAATTCTGGCATATTAGAGATAAGTTATCAGATCATGATGCATGTTTGTTTTATGATAGTAAACTGGTAGTACCAATGGAATTGAAGGAATCAGTTTTGAAATTTATTCACCGTTCGCACTTAGGTATTGTGAAATCAAAAAGTTTGGCAAGAAATTATTTTTTTTGGTTTGGTATAAATGCTTATATAGAGAGAGAGGTAAGACAGTGTACTAGGTGTGCAGTATGTTTACCTACACCTTCCAAGGTACAATTGGCGAGTTGGCCAGTAAATAATTTTGTTTGGAACAGAATTCACATAGACCACCTGGGTCCGTTCGGTAACTTAAATTTTTTTGTGGTGGTTGACGCTACCACAAAGTGGATCGATTGTCAAATGGTACCTACGGTAGATTCAGTTAGTACGATCAAAATATTAAAGAAAATGTTTTCTAACTTCGGTATACCGGAAAAAATTGTCAGCGATAATGGAACTGCTTTCACGTCAGCTTCATTTCGGGAATTTTGTCGTGAATTTAATATCGAGCATGTGACGTCAGCCGTTCAGCACCCGGCTTCGAACGGTCTAGCAGAAAACGCTGTCAAAACAGTAAAATTCTTTTTTAAAAAAATATTTGTGAATAACAGATTTCCAAGGGATCTGGAGGATAAATTACTGTCATTTTTAATAGACATTAGGAACACACCTTCGTTATGTACGGGAGTTGAACCTAGTGTGTTAATGTTAGGTAGAAAAATTAGGTCAATTTATAATACGGTTGTTCCTAAAATAGATAATGACAAGTGTAGCGATTTTAAAAAAATAGATGATAAAGTCAAAGAGAAAATGGTTAAAACTCTAAATAGTCAAAAGAAATATTACCGGGGTAGAAAATTTAAAAAATTCTTTGATTTAGGATCAAAAGTTTTGACTAAAGATTTTAGAAATAAGAAAAATAATTGGATTTTGGGAACAATTATTAAAAGATTAGGGAGTAGGACTTATATGGTAAGGATACATTCAACAGGTCAGGTTTGGAAAAGGCACCATGATCAGCTTTCTGATAGAAAGGTTAGGTGGGGGGAGAGTGACTATTCTGATAATTTGTTGGACTTTGGTCCACTCTCAGATGTGGACAGAACCAATGCTAATTCCCCTGTTCTTTGCAGATCGCATACACCGTGGGAAGGGAGACTGCGTTCCAGACCACAACCACGCCCACGTTATCCAAAGTGAAAATTTTTAAAAAGTGTTTATAATTACATAACTACATAACTGTATATAATAAATTAAGTAGCTATTTGTTTTATATAATGTTAGATAAAAAAAAAGAATATTGTTATATGTAATTATTGTTTAAGTGTGGGGGTGTGATATCTGTTTGAATATGTATGAGAGCAAGCGAGACAGTATGCTTGCGTGAATCTATATAAGGCGATGCGTGCTCGAGGTATGTCTCTTTTGTTACTAGCAGCTCCTGAATAAATACCTGTACATAATACTCACTCGCTCTTCATTGCGTACTACCGACTCCACACTGCATATTACTAATGTACATTAAGGTGGGTCACGAATGTATGGGGAAATTTTTTTTCTTGTTTTGATTTGTCTAATAGTGATAAAAGGGTGTTAAATGACGATAAAAAATCACTTAATTTTTTTTTAATAATATTTGGATATCGTCTTCTTCCTCCGGATTGACTTTTAAATTTCACATATTAGAGAAAAAACCACCCTTGTTAAATCTTTAAAATATGTTAGATAAACAAGTAAAAATGAACAATTTTTCAATAAAACACAAAATAGAGGGAATGTTTCGAATTATTTACTAAAAACATATATGAATATAATTAAAATTATCTCAAGGTAGTTTATTCAAATACCAGCAAAATCCTTCTTACTCTCAAATTTCGGCATTATTTTGCGAGACTCAATCTTCACCTAAATAAGACCTTCTCTTGCATACATAAAGTATTCAAGGCTTCAATAATAGTCGTTAAACTTTTTTCAACTGCTTGAGTATGACATGGCAGATGCAGAAGAGGCAATCTACCTTCTCCCCAATGAGCTACAAATAATTGAAGATCTTCATCCGATATATTCTTCAGTATTGGGGGTTCGGTTACATTTTGTTTCCAAATAATATGATGCACCGAGGTTTATGTTTGGAAGTTGGAACAGCCCTGTTTTACTTAGTTTCTTACTGCGTGCTTTTAGAACACGACGCGCAGCTAATTCTCGGATATGTTTGTGAGGGTCAGTCAACAGTGCAAGCAATAAATTTTTGGGGTGTGCGAAGTAACTGTTTTTTTCTATAACTGGATCAATTATAGTTTTTAGTTCAGCTGATAAGTTGATAAAGGTGCTGAGATTAATTACCACAGGTGACGTGCTCCATTTTTACAGGTGGTATGAGTTTTAATGCTAAACCAAGCCGGAGCATACAGTTTAATAACGTACGTTTCTTAAATAATAAGATTCTCTGAAGGAGCTTCCGTTGAAACATAAAGATGAAGAATTCGGTTAGCACGCGTAAGCTATTTGGCATGAGACGTTTTTAGGAGATTTGTGGCATAAATCTTCAGGTAATTCCCCCACCGTAACTGCAGATACTATTTTATACAAATATAACTGGTCTGTATCCACGTCTTTAGTAAATAATTCATGCAACTCTCCTTCAATTTTCAGAAAATGAACCATAGGCTTTTTTTCACAGTTTTCCAAAGCTAGTCCCATTGTGCCAGAACATGTTTGAGGTCCAGATGTCTTACCGTCAAGATGTGCGAACAAATTCCGAAATGGTAACTCGTTCATGTGAAGCAAGCAAATTATCCATTGCAATGGTTTATAACTTTCGATGTGCCGGAGTTTGCTGCAATAAAACCTTAATATATTGAGTCTGGCTCTTTTATCAATGAAATATGCTCTTCAAAACATCATTCTCTGTATTGCGTCTCCTCCCTTTCCCTGATAATTAATGTTTTATCTTTCCGGCCATCAAAATATATTGCGGGTTTTTATAAAACTTTGTGTTGTGCCCTTAATATTTCGTCTTGTTTTCTTTCGTTCTCTGCGAAGTTTACTCTTGTCAATAACTGGAATATTAAACTTGATGTCATCCAGAACTGCTGGGGAAATAGCTGCCGCTGCCTTATCTGACACTCCATATCTATCACAAGTTTTAGACAGTGTGGAATGATCAATATTGACCGCAGTCTGCTTCTGAGCTTGAGGTACAACATTAGGTTTGAAAAGATCTTTACAATTGGATTCATTTGATGCAGAAGACGTGGAAATATCGAGTAGAAAGGTAGTTGGCTTACCTGTGCTTTCCTTTTTAGACGAGCACAAGGATATTTGTTTGAAAAGTATTCCTTCTAACGGAGTTTTCATTTGTTTTGTTGCATCGATATCCACGTTTCCTATTATCTCTTTTCGTGTAGTACGTTAGTCAGTAGTGAAACTCTATTCATTTACAGGTATTTTTTGATCTCTAGGGCTGTCACATTTACTGAAATCATTGCATTTGCAAGACGAAATATCAAACAGCACTTTACTTTCGCGGCGGAATTCTTCCATTTTTTTCTCCGGTATTAGTGCAATCGGTGCTCCCCCCACCCTCACCTCACGCCTCCAATAATCAAAACCAGGTCTTTTTGAAAATGATTTCGTAAATATATACTGTATTTGCTACGGAAGATTACAAAAAAAATTGTTAAAAATATTCATGGTAATTTCTATACACACTACAAATAACCTCTAAAATTTAAAATTTTCAAAACTTCGAAGTGAATCCGGAGGAAGAAGATACTATCAGAAAATTTTAAAATTTTAAACACGTCGTTTTAAACCCATTTGACACCCTTTTATTGCTCTTAGAATTTGATATTAACACTTTTTTTTAAATGACCCACCTTAATGTACATTACACTTTTAATTGATTATTTTTTTTTATTAGTTCATCACATTTCGTCTTCTACTTTTAGCAGTTCAAATTTGCCTCAAAGAAATTATTTATACCCATTGAAATTTAAACGTAAACCTCGGAAATATTTAATAAAACACTTTTTGTTAATTGATATTGCACTTTAGGTACATTAGGTACATTATTGTGTATTTTTCTATTATTGTCTTAAATTCCAATGTCATTATTTTATTAGTCAATGATATAAATATATTTATTACTGTATCATGTAAAAAAAGTCCAATTTGAATGTAAACAAGAGAAAATACATTATATTTTGTTTCTTGGATCGCGTCATTAACTAAAAATGACAGCCTAGAATAATACATAGGCGGGCGGCGGTAATGTCAGTGAGTTTATCGGACATTTTCAAAATATTTATCTTTGACACGTTTCACTTGACCCGAACCTTTCATCGGTAATATCAGATGAAATTATGTTATATTTTTATTTTTATTTTTACCCTTTAACTTAAAGAGTTAAACCTAAAATTATAATATTATAATATTTTATTTCGATGAAGATAATATTAGCGAATGTCAATCGAAAATCCGAAAAAGAAAAATCAGAAAAAGATACGGATACATCTGGGACTCGAACCCAGGACCTCTGGCAATCCGGGCCAACGCGTTATCCACTGCGCCAACGTATCCCTATCCGATTCAGTCATTTTTTTTACTGTATCATACCTTGCCTGAGAACTACCAACATTATATAATTTGAGGTTTAACTTAAGTTAAAATCTTAAAAATAAAAATATAAATATTTCTTCCTAGACTTGTAGATAAAGTCAATAGATGTCGCATATTAATAAAAAGTGATAAAATTCATCATGACACTATCTAGAGAGCATTTAGTTCGAGTTGAATCTTGCAATCATACATAAAGATAGCAGACAATAAAAATATGCGTTAAGAAAAAATTAAAATAATGTATGAAGTATGAAACAGTTAAAAAAATGAACGAATCGGATAGGGATACGTTGGCGCAGTGGACAGCGCGTTGGCCCGGATTGCCAGAGGTCCTGGGTTCGAGTCCCAGATGTATCCGTATCTTTTTCTGATTTTTCTGTTTCAGATTTTCGATTGACTTTCTTTAATTTTATCTTCATTAATTAAAATATTTAAATTATGTTCTTAATAAAAGTATTGGATAAAAGTTAACATCAACAACTCCCAATGAAATAATTAATTAACAAACAAACAAATTTAGCATTCCAAAAACGAAATTTGTTGTATCGTAGTTCACTTGCTCCGGAAATGCAGTCTTGAGTGGTGTCATTTTTTAATATGTGAATTTTCTCCTACCGGTGAAAAAAATAACATTTTTGCAGTGTGTTATATTTTAACCCCTATTATTTTAAAATAAAATTGTAACCTTGGCTTGTCAAGCTTTACAGTAATAACAGACTGGGGTCTTTATGATAATTGTGTCTTATTATCGCTGAACCCGAGAAGCATACGGACGCAAGTCCAAAACACAGAATATTCTTTTTTTCGCAAAATCTCTCGTGAATTTTACAAATTAATACATAGATAGATTAAAGAAAAAAAATATACGTCGCACATCCCGCAGAAAACTGTCGTAAGTCAAAAAAAAAATATATGATTGATGAACTAGTGGTCCCGTCGAAAAGTAATAGTAGCGAAATCTTGACGGAGTGATCTAACTTAAATTCGGCTTTCGTGATAATGACAATCAGTTTACTTTTCAGAGATAAAACGTAAAAGAGAAAATGTTGATTTAAGACACTTTTCTATGGGATGTGCGATGTGTGAATAAAATCAATTTCGGTTAAGAAATTACTTATTTTATTTATATTTCGTGAATTTTAGCCCATTAAAAATATTGAAATAGGTCTTGAACTTGAGTCCTTCTGCTGCTAAAGGAAATTGAATTATTACCAATGTATTATGATTATTCAATTACTGTCTCTGACGTGGCACTTTCTTCTATTAATATTTTAATTTATTTGGTAAACATTAGTAAGAATTATAAATTTGTAGATTTTTAGTAAGAATTTTAAATGAAACTCGTAACATTATTAGGTAAGTCCTCATCTTACGAGGAAGAAGTTACACAGCAAATGTCTTTTTTTGGGATGAACAAACTGAGTCAGGATCCTCGAAAACTTTGGCAAAATATAAAGAGTGTGTCTGCAGAGAGCATCGTAAAGGTTGATTCCTCTTTAGATCTTAACTTAAGGAACTATCGGAAAAGTATCTTAACCCTAGATTCATAAACTATATTTAGATACTGTTACAAAGTTCATAAACATATACTGTGTTACACCGAATTTTTAAGTACACCAACTTTTTAAACTATAAGAATAATAATAAATAATATATTAATAATTAGAAAGTTTATTTGATATCATAAGATTAAAAAACAATTTTTGAGATCATTCAGAGCATTCTAAGCGGAAACTTCCCCGATGTTCCATGCACATGTGACGTTTGCAAGAGGGGCAGATAAATCTAGTCACACGTTTTTTTTGTAACAACAGAAGCTGCATAGCTTCCTGGTTTGTATTCCAGGATTGGCTGGCAAATCAGGCAAAGTATCGTCTAAAATCGCATCGATGTTCCGTTTTATGCAACGATTCAAAGTTGGTGTTTCACGGTGACGCAGTAACCAAGGCTCGATCAACTTATTTAAGGATCCTAGAGAAAATATTGTTTTTACATAAAATAGATATTAACTACTAGCGTGTCGGTACTTTTTGTTTTTTTTTTATAAGTTACTTTTTATAGAAGTTATGACCTTCTAAAAATCAATAAAATTGACTGGTTCAAACGCCGTCAAAAGACGTTCAGTATACAAACTAGACAATGTTTTTTTAAAAAAAGCAAAACATACAGACATAAAATAGTTTTTTCTTGTGTGGTTGGTAAAAAACAAAAATTAAAATCAGTCCACTTTTGGAGGAGAAAAGTGGGGAATACAAAACCTCGATTTTAGTTAGGCATTAGTAGCCCTAGGTGCATTGACCCTTTCGCTCAATATCCGGTGGAGTAAGAGCAACAGTGACAGCAACAATTTATAAAATCTATTTTTAAAATTTCTCCACCACCGGGTTTCATCTTAAAACTTCTTTCACAAAGTTTTCCTTGTCAGTGGTTTGTTTTAATTACGACTATTATTGTGAACGTGGATGACAAACGAATTGACTATGGACATATTCAATATACCGTAACAGTAGGGGTAGTGGCCATCTTTGGGTTTTTCTATAGAAATATTCCGTTAAAATTGTTGCACTATTCATAAATATGTGTATCTCAGACACCTTAGACGTATTTGCGTAACTACCGGCCGCTGTTCCCAATCCTACTAATCAATTACTAAGCCAAAATTTTGCCTTAGTATTTGATTAGTGCACAACTACGCTTTTTCCAACACACAAGTATCGCTTAAGCATTTATCTTAACCTAAGGAAGCCGGACTAGTGGATTAAACTCGTTCCGGCCGCCTCAGTTTTGGACTAGTTCTTAAAAGTGTCAACAGAGTAGAAAAATACCGCGAACACAATGTATGGTCGATGAAATATCACTTTGACAGAAGACACAGTTTCGCGCTCATTTCACTTCTGTTGTATTGCGTTTATCAATTATCATTTTAATTAATATGGATTGAGAAGTTCGGATGCGTGCGGAGCAGAGACGAAAAACGGTTAATTTATGCGAAAAACTATGTCGGTTTCGTATATTCGCCAAGCCAAGTGTCAAGTCCAGTACCCACGGTCAAGCTGACACTTTATTTTATATACGTTTGTTTAAAAAAATATAAAATGTCAGTTTATGGATAAAAATATTTTAAATAAATTACGTGTATTAATAATAAATCCAACAATTAACTCTATAATATTAATTTAACTTCGAAAGTTCTTACTTTGATGTCATTTTATTGTCTATGAAAGTGGGCGAGGCCAGATAACATAAGATGTTTGGGGACAACATAAATCAAGCGCTACCCTACAAAATGCTTGGCTGATAGCGGCCCCAGATGAATCGATGTAAAAGTTAGAAACATACGTGTTTACGCGCTAAGACTCCTGGCGCCACATTGAGCTCTAACCGTGTTGGGAGGGTACTGAGTGCACGTATTGCCATCTCTTTCGCGTTGCGCTCTGTGAGCGTTTTACTACTTCATTAAAACGCTCACAGAGAACGTTTATGAATCTAGGGTTAAATTTATATTTTAAACATCGTAGTAGAAGTTTCTGGAAACCCTTACCCAAACCATAAAGTTGTACCATAGAAGTCACTGAAAACTTATCCAAAACATAATTTAATATATATAGTATAACAAACTAACCAATAGGCAGAGAGGACTGACCGCCAAACAACTTGGTCTTGGCATACACTCTTTGCCTCATTCATATTCATACATCTTATCATACGTGCTCTTCTATTATTCTGACTCTTGACATGGCCCGAATCAAGTATCTGATTCACTTGATCGTGACATGTCTTCCTCGGGCGTCCTCGACTTCTTCTACTTGACACTCCTTTTTTCACTCATTCGCTCTACATGTCCAAACTAGCTGACCCTCCCACGGGTTGCTGTGGCTAACAAAACACAACGCCATCTACTGGATGGTTACCTTACCTAGATAACCAATTGTTGTGTCAATAAATTAACTTTCACCGCTATCTGTAAGAAACTATGTAATTTACAAAAAATTTGAAATCATTTTTTCATAAAAAACATTAAATGAACATTTAATTCGCAATAATAAATATTGGGGTAAATAATTGTGACAAAAACTATCCTATATTTTAAGTTGGATCAAATTAAGGCAAATTTCATCCAAATCGAATAAGTATTTTCGGTGTTTACCTTGGACTAACATTATGACGCTAGATTTTTATATATAAAGATATTTAACACATATCTTTAATAACTCAGGTACGGGACATAAGTCATTCCTATGTCTACGTTAAATTATCGTGAAAACAAGTTTATGTGTCCAAGCGGTTAAATGTAATAATAAAATTGCAGCGACTAAATAAATTAAATTTTATGAAAAAATGGCAGATCTAGATGTATTGTAACGTCATTGGACGAACTCAAGTCATTACAACCATGTTTGATTGTTTCGTCCTTTTATAAATTCAAACCTCAAAAACCTTATAAGTTATACTAATCTCTCCATCACTTGCCTATGGGAGTATTTTTTCATATTTGATTCATTTCATTAAAGTATTGACTTGGGTCCGTATGGTTCTCAGGTACAATTTTTTTCTTACACGTAACGGAATAATTCTTAAACGTAATCAATAAATTGCTTTGAAATGTATAATCAAACTGTCAGAAAAGCATGTCACATGTGCCCTTTCATTTGCTAAAAATTGCCATGGATGTGAAATACAGAAATTCTTCATTATCTGATACGCTTCTTTCCAAGTGACATCGAATAAAAATCGCGCATAACGAGAACACAATTTAGTATTAAATCAAGAACTTTGTGAAAACAAATTTCGCGAAAAATTTCAAATTTATTTTGAAAGCCATATACTAAAACCCAATTGTGAAATCTTAGTGAGAGTTACCAATAAGTTTTAAAATTTTTTTAAGGAGACCGTATTAAGGAATAAGGATTTTTATTTTTATAAAAACACTGTGAAGATTTGCAAGATCATTTTACTGAATGATTCTTACTGAATAAAACCTGAAAATTTCACTACCAGCTGCTTTTTTCCAATGTAACTTCGAAATATTGCCGGAAAGATGTCTGTCAGCTTTTTTGACTGTTACGAATTCCTAGTGAAACCCTTGTGGCTATTTGGTTGGAATCCTCGCAAAATAAGAGTTCGCTTGCAGAAAGTTGTCAGCACCACCTGCATCATAATACACCTTATATATTTCGTTATTTGTTTTTCCATTTCACTTTTTCAGCACTACGATTCAACTGAGGACGTGATACTCGTCTCCTTTTTTGCAATGAACTTGATCTGCTGCATCGGAAAACACTGCGGTCTGTTCTTCTCAAGAAAAAAATTCGAATATCTGGTGGATTACTTCGATAACCACCTCCAACTGGAAGATGAGGAATACCAATTAATTATGAAAATGAAAACGAAGCACATTTTAAAATTCATTTACCCATATCTAGGATGGAATTTTATAACATTCGTTGTAGTTATTTTGGTAATCCAAAAATTATATTTCGATGAACAAGAAATCCTTGTCCCCATGTTTGAACCTGATTTTATTCCCCGAACTTCACTTATCATGCTCTTATGTATGTCAGTGACAATGTATAATACCCTTTTCATTACATTTTGTGATTTCATCGCTGCACACATGGATGTGTTGATTTACGCAATATCTCATATTAAATATGAGCGGGGTTCAAATAAAAGTGAGCTGAGAAAGTCGTTGAACAAGGTTATTAAACGACATGCTGCCATTATGACGTAAGTATTATATCAATCGATTGCTGTATTACTTATTTTGTACATGCTTATGCTTGGGTCTCTCCACTGGGTCAAGTCGCCATTCACCTTCAGTCATCGAGCCTTCTATCCTGCTCCATTTCACTTCCACCAAGTAATTCTATATCACTAACAGAATAAGAACACTGAGAGACAGCCTGGGTTCTCATTGCCTCGCAAACTCTGGTCCGCCATCAATAGTGCACAGAATAGAAGGCACATGCGAGTTGTCTTTTATAACGAGTGTATTTTATGGAGTTTAGAGGCAGAGAAAAAAGGTGGGAGGGGGAAGTAATCCGGGAGGGGAGGAGGGGAATGAAGGAGGAGTGGTTCGCGGGAGGGAGGTCGATGGAGAAGGTGGAAGGAGAATTTGCGAGGGGGAGGTTCGCGAGAAGGGCGAGAGTGGGATAGGGGAGGAGGAACGCGGGGAAGGTGAAAAGTGAACATGAGAGAGGAATAGGACGAGGTCGGGGAAGAAATTGTCACGAATGGGAAAAGACACGCAGGGAGAAACAATTTCTTTATTTAAGTGGCTACTTTTGTCAACTCTTACTTTATATGTAATCTGTCTGTTGTTTCTTATATTATATGTTACCTAAATTTTGTCAAATCTTTATCTAAAATTTATAAAAACATGTACTGACAGCACAAAGCTCTACGGGCGTTAAAATGATTAAATAAATAAATATATTACCGTATGGGATGCTTGCCCCACGAAGTGTGGGTTGCCGTCGGCGCGGCGGATCGGCCCCGTGTATAAATGCGCATAGATCAAAGATACTCTAGCATGGATAAAAAATATGTTAATATATTTATTTTATGAATTTTCTTTTACTTCCAGCGCCAATGAACTGCGATCTGATGCTTTCTACTGGCTGATATTTTTACAGCTGTCAATAAGCACAGCAGGCATTTGCTTTGCATTAGTTAATTCGAGGGTAAGTATCATTATTACCTATGGAAACCAAATAAAGAATTTAAAAAAAAATTATAAATTTGAAAAATGAACAAAAAATAAATAATTTGTAGGTATACTTTGCGACGGAGAAATATTCAGAATCTATAAATCCAAACCCATCAAAAGTATTTCATTAACTTACAGTGTCCCTTCTTTACACTCAAATTCTGCGAATTTTTACAGAAAAAAAAGTTCCCTAATTATTTCATGTTACACAGTGAATTTGATGTAGTTTTTTGAATTCTCTAAATTGTACCATAATGACAAATAATACGTGCAGATTAATTTACAATTTTTTAAATTATTTTCAGGATTCAAACACAATGATATTTTTACCGTCTCAGTTTTTCGAAATATGCATTTTCTGTTACTTTGGACAAAGGGTGGAAAATAAGGCAAGGATCCATCAATCTATGGTTGTATTTTTTAATAAAGATATTTTCATTACCCAAAAGAAAAATCACAACTTTCGATGATCACAGACATATGCATGACATGAACATGACAAGTTCCAACATAAGCACTCGACAAGATTTACGGAAAAATTATTACTTTAAACTTTAAACTTTAAACAAACAAAACAATATTAAAAAACACTTTTCTACATGGCTTTTAAAATATATAACAACCTTCCACGTACAGGATAATATGTAACGTAACGAATACCCGATATACTTTTATTTAAATCGTCACTAAAATCATTCTTTTAAAACAAAATTTCAAATAACTGCACAGACTTTTTCATACAAAACTTAAATTTAGATTTTAGACTGAGATGCCCAAGCTATAGCATAGCATCGCGTTTCGATCCTATCCAGGCATTTCGAGTTCAATACCTCGGCTGACTAAGTCCTCCATCACAACACAAGCAACATTTTCCGCTTACCGTGGTGTGAGAAGGAGATTTTTAATCATTTTCATGTTATTCGTAAATCGGGAATGGTTGTCTCTCTTTTTAAAAAAATTATAAAATAATTCAAAAGTTAAAGGAAATATCTAGTACTAAGTATGTTTTTTTTGCAGATACAAAGTTACAAAAATTAATACAATAATTGGTACCAATGGCATGACGTTGTTACATATATTTATTTACAATCAAATATATACATTTGTTTTAGACCACTTTAAATTTTAATTACACTCTACCGGTTTCGGAAGAACCCTTCCTTCGTCAGGAGAATATTAAAACTAACCTATGATACGAAATATTGATAGATATATACCAAACATTTAGGTGCTGGAACGGGAGGTCAAAGGGAGAGGGGGGGGGGGGGGTAATTTCGGGAATTCCAGCAATAACAGGGACTAAACGATAAATTAATTTGGTTATTCAATATATTAGCGTTATTATTTAGGGATTTTTTTTATTTCAAGTGCTTCCAAGTTATCTAATGTTTGCTTTTATTATTACGGTGAAGAATTTTAACTCCTGTGTCCTTATTAAAAGTATGATTGGTGGAAATAAGATGATTGGCAAACTCCGAAAAATTATTATTATTTAAACATCTTAAATGGTCTGTGATTCTAATATTTACATGGTTGTCTTACCTATGTAGAACGATGGACAATCATTGCATCATAGTTGGTAAATGCCTGAGTGGCTTAATTTATGATCTCTATCTTTAGTGTTTTTTTAATAATTTACCTAAGTTGTGGTCAGTATAGAACGCGGGTTTAATACAGGGAGGTAATTTTTTTGTACTTAGTTAAGAAAAATTAAATAAATATATAAGATCCTACGCCATTGAAAGGGAATTGTGATTTTATTATTAGTTACAGGTGTACCAAATAAAAATTTAGTAGTTGGAATGAGCTTAAGTTTCTTATTTAGGATTTTATCAATTAAGTTTATAGAATAACCATTATTTAGAGCAATTTGTTTAATTTTAAATACTTCAACTGTGAAATTAACAGATGATAGAGGGATTTTTACTTACCGGTGTACCGTTGAATGATAGGCAGAATGTTTATATGTTACCGGATGGTTTGACGTGTTATGTATAGTTACATCCGTGAATGTCGATTTATGATAAATGTTAATATATTTTTTTTTTGAGATAACGGGTTCATCGCAGAGTAAATAGGGATTGTTAATTATACGCTTGTTTCTGATAATAGACGTAGTGTGGCATTTATAAATATTGAAGTTCAAGTAATTAGCTGTGCAATGGTTGCAGAGCCTATCTAAGTCGCTTTGTAGCTCTTTACAGTTCGATAGAGCGGACCGTTTTATATATTTGAATATCGTCCGCATACATTAATCATGTTGGAAACGTGAGTCTATGACGTTTACTTCTATATTAAAGAAGAGCGAACCAAGGTGGGAACCCTGAGGGACACCTGAGTTTGCGATGATAATTTTGGATAAAACGCCATTTATTGAGATAACTGACTACGACTACTAATGTTTGATTTAATCCATCTATTCAATATATCAATAACATTCCAAGACGAGTTTATTTAAAATAATTGAGTGGATAACGCAGTTGAAGGCCTTTTCATATTGCTGTGCAAATAGTAGACCAAGTTTTCATGAATCCGTGTTGGTTTTGTGTAATTATTGTAGAGATAGTCTGGTAAAGTTGGTCGTAAACAAAATTTTCAAGTATTTTACTTAAGATAGGAAGTTGACAGATAGGTCTATAGTTTGTAACATCATATTTGTCGCCCTTTTTAAAAACGGATGTTATTACGGCAGACTTCCACTTATGGGGAAACGTTCCTTCAGTAAATGATTTTTTGAAAATTGCGCTGACCGGTGAAGTGATATATTTACTACAATTACGTATGAAGATACCAGGCAAACTATCTAAACCAGGTCCTTTATTGATGTCAATGGATGAAAGATATTTGTAGGTGTTATCGTCATTAATTGTAATTTTGGTTATAGCTATATTATTCAGCGGATCAGGTTCGTGAACATCAGATGCTAAGTTAGGCGTATGATCAGTGAAGACGGTGGTAGAAATAAGTGATCAGTGATCTCCTTACTATTGTGTGCGATTTTCAAGCCATGTTAGGTGTTCAGATATGGAAGGAGATTTATTTTGCGTTTTGAAAAGTTCTTTATTTTTTACCATTATTTTGGATAGCATGTTCTAATTGTAGCGATTTTTTTTGTCTTTTTCGGAGCAGTGAAAAGGTTTGATAATCTAGTGTGTTCTTGCGGCGTTTCCAGACTCGAAAGAATGAGCTTTTATTTTATAATAGTTGAGTGGGCATCGCGTTTGGGTCCTACCCAGGCGTTCAGTGTTCGCTGGCTAAGTCCTCCAACACAACACAAGCAATATCTTCCGCCTAGAGTGGTGGTGGTAGGAGATTTTAAAATGTTGTTGGGTTATTCGTAACCCGGGAATGATTGTCTTTCTTTTTAGAAAAAAAAATGTGAATATTAATAATATTAAGAAAATTTATTGCAAATTAAAATTACCCCAGTCAAAATGTTTTTTTCAATATTTCAATAATTTATTTCATAAAAATTATATTGAAAACTGTGATTTCAATAATTTTCCCTAACACTCTAGTAATAGTCAAAGATTCACTCGGGCCTCACATCCAAATTTAATTCCTGTAAGGAAAAAGCCGCGCAACCGTTCCCGCAAACGGATGCTCTGCATTAATAGAATATCTCTGTTTCTATTTGTATATTTACGCATAACAATAATACATGAACCTAATCAATTCTTGTTAATTGGATTAACTGTAAGAAATTTAATCTATTAGATATTATAATATTCTATTTATTGAAATTATTTTATTATTTTTTTATTCGAGTTTGAATTTGTATTAAATAATAATATTTAACGTTTATTTTACGTATGAAAATAAAATTTGTGTTTTACGCTTGTAAGTATTCACTTTACTGAATCAAAACATAAATATTGTCTTTGTATTTTCAGAGTGAAGAAATAGCTTTTGCGCTTTATTCCACCCCTTGGCCTGAAATGGATCCGTCGGAAAGAAAGCTCATTCTGGTGGCTTTACACAATTCTCAAAAGCCACTTCAAACTTCTGGAGGCCCATTCAGCATTCTCTGTCACGAAGCCCTAAAAAATGTAAAACAATTTATTTAATTATGTTTATTCGGCACTAAACAGGAATGTATTATATATTTATTTATTTATCCGTGCCACATTTGGGCTTCTACATCTTATTAAGTTACATGCTTCAATATCAGAAAAGTGTAGCAGTTATATGGCCAGCAAAGGGGGAATTAGCAGCCTTCAGTTCTTTTAAAAAAAATAACAACCAGTCAATAAAATAAAGAAAAATAAAGAGTTATTGTTTTCATCATATTTATGATAGTTTATTGTTCGTTCTGCTTAAAAGAACCAGAACGCACAGGGCGAAAAATGTTATACTAAAATACGATCATTTTAATCGTAAAAACGGTTAAAAACGGGACTGAAGTTCTTACGAACAAATTAACAGTGTTTCAATGGTCATTGGCTGGAAATTATATGAATAATTTGTTAATAAACGTACGAATTTACGTATACCAACAAATTATTCTTACATGTTACCGCCAATAAACATTGGAACCCTGTTAATTTGTTGGCAAGAACTTCAGTTCCGTTTTTACGAACAAAATGATCGTATTTTAGAATAGCATTTTTCTCCGTGCATATATGATCAAATACCAGCAATTAACACGTAAGAAACAACCTTACTACTTTTAAGGTATCATATCATGGGGGGTGCCACTGTATCTGCACTAGACCCAATCATAAAGGCACATAAAAATATTTTAAAGTTAACACTTAGACTTCCCCTCATTACACACTAGAACCTAATCTTTAATCGGTATTATGAATGTGTTCAACAACAACCTAACTCATCTACATATAGAAAAACGTACATACATAATACATACTACGAAAAAGGATTAATGCCGAAGACCACAAATTCCTGTAATGCATACTACTATTGATCGAAAAAACTTAAACATTGCAACAAAACAAAGATATTGTAAAAAATTGGTTCAAAAGTAATGATCGGGCACAAATTCAACCAAACTCTTGAGTGAATATATATTTTAATATAAGTGTGGGTGATGCGGCGTTGAGCCAATGCTCAACTGATACTTGTACATCAGTGATCGAACGGATTTGAGCGGACTGTAAATATGTTACGATATTATGTATAATTTGACTTACCGATCTCCAAAAACTGCTTTGTACTCTTCACGGTCACTGAGGTCACCAGAAAGGTAAATGTTAGTAGAATACATCAAAAAGGGATTTATTTTTATTTTTTATAGTGAATACCTCACAAGAGTCCCAACTGCTCCCCTCTGGAGCCAGTCCTGACATCCCTGATTGGGGTATGTTATGAGGCTGAAGGTAAGTGGGGAAGGGAATGAGATGATGAAGAGGAAGTGGGGAAGTACCTGGCTATTCAGATCTAGTCACTAAACACGAATAAAGCCATTTCAAGCAAAGTTTCAATTCTGAAAAGTGGTCTTATACCAGGGCGTTACTAAGAGTATTTTCCACTCTGGAACGTGCCGCAAATATACTTACTATATATTATTTTAAATAATTAATTGTGAAATAACACAAATCAATTAAATAAAATTTATTTGCGCACGCCGGGTTCGAACCCGCGACCTTCGGAATGGAAGTCAAACGCCATACCGCTGGACTACGCCGGCTGTCAATTTGGCTTTCTAGTAGTGAAAAAATTGCAGATTGATATTGCGATTAACGAAGTCGTACGCATTGGCGGTTGGCAATGGCGATATTTTAATGCGTATTAAACAGTTAATGCGGTAACGTGCAAAGGAGCGGCGTACCTTGCGATAGCGGCGGTGCTCTATTTTAAAACACAACTTGGGTTATGCGGAAAGAGGTAGAAGGGTTGCTCCTTGCGGCGGCGAATTCAAAACTCAACTTAATAAGCGGCGGCATAAAATAATGTTTGCCATAAATATATTTTTACAAATGAACAAAATATATTTTTACTACTTTGTGTGAGTTTCGTTATTACAGTCTCATATGGTTCATATTCTGTATGCAACGACGATTTATCGAATTCATACGTAATGCACCAAACCATTAGTTAAAAAAATATTAGTTTTCCTGATTATCAATTATATGTTATAAGACAATTATTAGAAAAATATCATGTGACATTGCACTCTGAAGTTAGTCCGCACACGTCACAAGATGTGCCATTACGGTTATCTGCCAAAATGCTGGCTACAAATAATGCCGAGACCTATATCTGCAAACGGATAAAAAAACAAAAATTTGACAAAAACTGTTATGTTTGCTCAAACACCAAACTTAGAACAAAAACAAGAAAAACGAAAAAATATATGTGTGGTGAATGTAACGAGCCGTTTTTAGCCATGCTCAACCATATTCCATGAGAGAAAAAAACATTCATTTTTAAAATCTTACGTAAAAAAAAATTCAGGCTAAAATGTGAAAACAGTAGGAGATCGTTGCCTGACTTCTATTTGACATTTCATAGAAACTACAGACATCACAATCGCCATAATATAGAAAATAAATAGATTGACTTAGGCGGTCCGCTCACGAGGCAATTGAAAAAAAAAACGTTTGCAACTTAACTCGCTATCTTGTGTATACAACTTCTCAACAACCCGTAGTAAATTGCACCGCAAGCAGTGACTCGAAACTTGCCGTGCAAGTTGCTACGAAATCAGAAAATTGAGTAGCGCCGTCATAGAAGTTTGGTTGGAAACCATAGCAACCAGCCAGTTTTAGTTTGGTTTCAGTTTCTCCGGTGAGCGGACCGCCTCACCAATATCGGTTGGATTTGAAATCATCGCTAGTTAAGCCTGTCGATTCAATATTCTAAAGTTATCGATTTCAGTGTGCTAGGACCTTGTTAAAGGTTAGGAGGGCATGCACTTACATTGGTACCCGTGTCTTAGGACTGTGTCTTAGGATTGGGACTGTGTTTATGGCATTTATGTAAACCCTTTTTCTTTTGCTTGAACACGAAGAAAAATGTTATTCTAAAATAGATCATTTTATTCTTAAAAACGGGACTGAAGTTCTTACGAACAAATTAACAGGGTTTCAATGTTTATTGGCGGGAACATGTAAGAATAATTTGTTGGTATACATAATTTCGTATGTATTCACTGCACGTATTGAAACACTGTTAATTTGTTCGTAAGAACTTCAGTCCCGTTTTTAACCATTTTTACGAATACAAGTATCGTATTTTAGAATAACATTTTTCTCCGTGAATATGTACATCTTTTGCTTTTGCTACTCTTATTTTTTATGTAAATCTTTTTTTTCTTTTCCAGGTATTGCAGTCGGCATACTCTTACTATGCAGTTCTGAAAGAAATAGAATAGTGACTCTCACCACATTTTTACCACAATTTAAAAAAAAAAAAAAATATTTCCACGAATTCATTCATATATATTTTTTAAATTTTGCACTGGACAGAGAAAAAGTGTTATTTTTGAAATCAATATATTAATGGCACAATTTACAGTCACACTTATTACGTGAAAAGCCTACCGCTCTACTGCGGCGCTTCAACTAATCTAAAATTAAGACATTATGCTACTTTATAAATTGTACAACTACTTTAATTATTATGCTACACAATGCAATTTTTAAACACGCTCTAATAAACAGAATTCTAATTTAAAAAACATGATTATTTTCCAATGCTCCCCATTCATGTCCACTTTTTCAAAACGCACAATAGGCAAAAAGATACTATCGTTTTAACGTGTTTCCCATTTTTACTTAGTCCACTATTGAAAAAATGTCTTCTAGAATCTCACAATCAAAAATAAAAGTGAAGTGAACAGAGTTCATCGAAAACTGACTGGTACCTATTTCACCATCCCCTTGACAGCTTACCCATAAGGTCATGTATATTATTAAAAATAAAAAAATAAATACTCGCAAAGGGTATAAAATTGGATATCCAACCGGGAACCATTTATTGGATAACCAACACCTCTGCTATAAGTCACCCAAAGATTCGCTAAGTTTGGTGAATTAGCAGGGGTGCCCAGGTTCAAGGGGTGAAGTTTGTCTAGGTCTTGGCGGCGGATGATCTGGACACACTGAACCCCAGATTCCTAGCCAACGCTCATACCTTTTAGCTTTCCAGAATTTCCTCTCGTTCCTTTCCTTAAAAAACACGCAGCATCCGAAAGATGACATAGTCCCTGAGGAAAATTATTTTCCTCAAGGCCTCCTGTGCAAAAAAAAAAAGAAAACTCGTCAATCTTTTCCGATATACATCCACCATTCATATAGGTTCGAGATAATTTATTCCAACTTCATTTTAAGGAGAGGAGTGAGTGAACATGGGTCTTGAAGAGGAAGGAGGGAGGAAGCACAGAGGCCGGCAAATAGTTCCATAATTGCGTTGTTGAACCCAAAAATCTGGACCTCTAGAGTACTGAACTACTCGTATCAGTGAATAGAACACGGTATCACTTCTACCTACACACTACATACTCACTTCACTACAATCTACAAATCTGCCCTGATGATAAACACCGTAACAGAAGTAGTTGAGAAGTTGGGTTACAGAAGGATAAGGCGCGACCTGGCATTATATCCCAAAATCATTTAATTTACTTTTATTGCCGGCAACCCGGCCGTTTATTAAGGTAATATAATACTTTATAAACAAGTAAGTAATCCCCTCACTAGACGATGTCTGTTCTGAGACGGGTAATAAATAATTTAAACATTAAAAAAAGATTTTTATTTATTTGTTATAATAAAAATACATTTACATTTTATTGACATTTTGACTATCCAACTAGGTCTCCCGTTCTAGGACAGTCAAATTTATAGGTATCGTACATAGTAGGTAGGTACATGATGATTCATATAAGAAATAATAATTTTTATAAATACCAACCAGGAATTATTAGATTCCTGGTCAAATAAAATTATTCACGCAAAACACTTCAATCTCGACCAAACATATGTTGACAAACTTTCGTCAAACAAATAGTTGAATATTGGAGAGTTGAGTACAGAAATATAAGGATTTATGCTTGCTATTCAAGATAGAGTCATTAATACTAAAAATTATAGGAAGCACATAATCAAAGATACAAATCAAATTGAGGATTTTTGTAGAAAATGTACGGTTTTTCCGGAAACTATAGAACATGTTATATCGGGATGTTCTATATTAGCGCCGTCCGAGTATACATTTAGGCACAATCCAGGTTTTAAAAATAATTCACACAAAGTTTGGTAATTAAACATAACTTGTTTGACTGTCATAATATAGTACCATATTATGAATACGAACCAAATTCATTTTTAAATGATAATTTCTTTAAAATATACTATGATAAAACTATACTAACAGACAGACCAATTAGTCATAATAGACCCGATATAGTTTTACATGACAAAATTTAAAAAATAACTTATATCATTGATGTAGCTATTCCAAATTCCTGTAATATTGAAAAATCTGTTTCTGAAAAAATAAGAAAGTATACAGATTTAGGAAATGAAATTAAAAGAATTTGGCATTCTCAGACTATAAAAATATTACCATTTATTATTTCGGCTACTGGCATTATACCTAGCTCTCTCATTAAATATTTAGGCATATTAGATTTGTCAAAGAATTTGTACTAAAAAATGCTACAATCAGTCATTTCAAATACATGTAGGATTACGAAAGATTTTTTAAATATTTATATTGAGGGATCAGTAGGATTTACGGTCAAATTAGGATTTCCACCGCGCCGAACCCTCTGATATGAAACTATCTGGAGTCGGTGAATTATTTTCCCATTTAATAGTCTAGTAGGTTAACATGTTGTACTTGTATTGTTTTGTATTAATTATACTTGCATAATACACTTGCATGGCGTGGATTTACTAGATGATCATTTTTAAGGAAAAGTATGTGAAAGGGTTTAGTTTTTCCTATGGTGAACACTAAATACGGACCTAAAAGTCTGGTGCGTTAAAAAAATAAATAAAATGGTTTATTCATCAATAGATTTTTTTTTACAATATAGATATACATTTTTGATTAGATACATATTGGTTCTACTGACTAAAAGGTCACTGCTCAGCTGCAATTCAGGATTTCTCCTGGAATGAAGCTGGTTTTCAGCAGTGCCTCAGTATTAAACAATTACGAATCTAATATACAATCAAATAAATTTAGCCTCTAATACACAAGAAATAGTATATTTGAAGTGAATATTGTACAAAAAACAGTAAATGAAAAGAAAGAAAAAAAACAAATGAAATATATAAGGCGCTCGTAATACATTTTGCATTTTGAATAATGTTTCTGTCTCTGCCTGCCTAAAATTAGTATCTATTTTGTTATTTTTGGATACAAGAAAAACACTAAAAGAAAAAAAAAAGAAAAAAAAAAGAAAAAATAAATTATTAAAAGAAATATATAAGGCGCTGGTAATACATAATTATAAGAAAGCATTTTTAATTGTTTTTCTGGCCTAAAATATGTAACCATTTTGTTATTTTTGGATATAAGAAAAACAGTATACAAGAAAAACAGTGAAAGATAAAGAAAATAAAAATAAAATAAAATTTTGGAACAAAAGAAATATATATATAAGGCGATTTTAGTACATAATTATCCGATAGCTTTTTTTAATAATATTTCTGACTCTGTCCTGGCGAAAATTAGTTCTAGTGCATAATTATCAGATAACATCTTTTAACAATATTTCTGACTCCATCCTGCCTAAATCTATTAACCATTTTGTTATTTTTGAGCCGAAGGATGAAATTTCACACAGTTTTAGTTGAGAAGGGATTTTGTTTTACAATTTTGGTCCCAGGTATGAGAACGTCCCTCGATAAGCTGCAGTGTTACTTATTGGAATAGAAAGGTAATTTTTACCCTTACTTCTGGTTTAAGGGGGGGATATCAAAACTCGGCTTTACTGCAGCTAGGTATTTTTGGTACTTGTACGGCCCGCTAGCCAGCCACAATTACAGCCGTCTATGGGGCAGACTCGGGTAATATTGACACGAAATTGGTAAACCATTTAGCATTTTGTACGAAATAAAAAATACACTTGTTCTATAAAATTTAAATTTGTTTACTAGATAATGGATACAGCTAGACAAACAAAAAATCATATTAGCAATGGAATGGATAGATAGAAACATCTTTTACGCCCTGAACCTTTTTTGACGTCTCAGTTTTTTACTCAATGAGACTTTGAATCTAATGGTGTTTTGACGTAGATTGTATGGTTTATAAAATGGTAATAACTGTATTTATAATATTACTGGAAAATAATGGGTGTAAATGAAGGGAGAACATAAAATAAAGTTGGGACAAATATTTTTCAGTACGTGCGATAGAAATGACAAAAGGTGGTATTGTTTATGAAAGTTTATTTAGACAAATTTTTTTGTACTCAAGAAAGAATATATTTCAAAATATTAGCTCAGATAAACAAAAAGTAGAATGACGCACATAAACGAAAAATCACAAAATTTAATACAAATTGATATAAAATCAACTAAATGTAAACTTGGTATGCAAATATTCAGCATAATATCCTACAAAAATTGCCAAGACTTGTGGATTTTAGAATGATATTAATTTTATCTTTAGTACTTGTGTTAAACAGTGTTAGTCGTACGGAATTTTTAAACCTCTCAACAATAATAGTCGAATCTTTTTTATTTTTAAATGTAACTTCGCACAGGAGGCCCTGAGAAAAATTGTCTTTAAGAGACCCATATTGTATGAACGAGGAAACACAGAGGCCGGCAAATCATTTCACAGCTGAGCTGTTGAACTCGAAAACGAGTGGTAGAAGCGACCCGTTCTCATGTGAGAAATTTTGACCGTGTATATATGTTTCCCGACTTTGCACCGGTGCTGAAGGGATCAATAGTTCCTCTCTGAAGCATCTTCCATGTCTGAAATAACGGTAGAACAAGGATTCCATCGCGGTAGACGACCCTGAATAATTCTTGAAGCACATGTGCTCCTGAGGCTGTTCCTTCTTATTGGCAGCTCGTGTACAAATTACCCAAAATTTATTTGACTCTCTCGACTCATCGCCTTGCCCCGCTGTGGGAGAGATGGATTCATACGTCCGCCACTTCTTTTTTTATATGAATACCTTACAAAAGTCCCACCTGCTCCTGTCTGGAGTCAGTGAGACTATGGCATCCCCAATTGGGGTATGTTGTGTGGCTGAAGGTGAATGGGGATGAGAAGGAAATATTGTAATTATTTCTACAAATCTCATGACGTCAGAGCTCACCACTATATGTATATAGAATCCTTCACGGACGTGTGCACAACAAATCACCTATTGTTTCAGCGCAATCGAATGAATTGTATAGGAAATTTTTTATAACGCCAGAGCTCAGCACTACATATAGAAACCATCACAGGTATTAGCACAACAAATCACCAAAGTTTCTTTGCAATCGGAGTAATGCTTTAGGTACCGTATAAGGAATTACGAAGGTGTGCATTTAACAACTTACAAAAGTTTCATCACAATCGGATAAATAGTACAGGAAATAAATTCATAACGCTAGAGCTCACTTGCACTATAATATACATAGATACCTTCAAGGGCATGTACACTAAGGTGGGTCACGAATGTATGGGGAATTTTTTTTTCTTGTTTTGATTTGTTTAATAGTGAAAAAAGGGTGCTAAATGACGATGAAAAATCACCTAATTTTTTTAATAATATTTGGATATCATCTTCTTCCTCCGGATTGACTTTGAAATTTTACATAGTAGAAAAAAACCCACCCTTTTTAAATCTTTAAAAAATGTTAGACAAACAAGTAAAAATGAACTATTTTTCAGTAAAACGCAAAATAGAGGGAATATTTCGAATTATTAACTAAAAACATATATGAATATAATTCAAATTATCTCAACGTAGTGTATTCAAATACGAGCAAAATTCTTCTTACTATCAAATTTCGGCATTATTTTGAGAGATACAATCTTCACCTTAATAAGACCACCTCTTGCAGACTTCGTACATAAAGTAGTCAAGGCTTCAATAACAGTCGTTACACCTCTTTCAACTGCTTGAGTATGACATGGCAGACGCAGAAGAGGCAATCTACCTTCTCCCCCATGAGCTACAAATAATTGAAGATCTTCATCCGAAATATTCTTCAGTATTAAGGGTTCGGTTACATTTTGCTTCCAAATAATATGATGCATCGAGGTTTATGTTTCGAAGTTGGAACAGCCCTGTTTTACTTAGTTTATTACTACGTGCTTTTAGAACACGACGCGCAGCTAATTCTCGAATGTGCTTGTGAGGGTCATTCAAAATTGCAAGTAATAAATTTTCGGGGTGTGCGAAGAAACTGTTTCTTTCTATAACCGGATCAATTAAGTTTTCAGTTCAGCTGATAAGTATCTAGGCGCTGAGATTAACTACCAAAGGTGACGTGCTCCATACTGCTCCATTTACAGGTGGTATGAGTTTTAATGCTGAACAAGCCGGAGCATACACTTTAACAACGTACGTTTCTAAAATAATAAGATTCTCTGAAGGAGCTTTCGTTGAAACATAAAGACGATGTATTCGGTTAGCATGCGTAAGCTATTAGGCATGAGACATTTTTCCAGGAGATTTGTGGCATAAATCTTCAGGTAATTTCCCCACTGTAACTGCAGATACTATTTTACACAAATATAACTGATCTGTATCCACGTCTTTAGTAAATAATTCATGCAACTCTCCATCAATTTTCTGAAAATGAACCATAGGCTTTTTTTCTCAATTTTCCAAAGCTAGTCCCATTGTGCCTGAACATGTTTGAGGTCCAGATGTCTTACTGTCAAGATGTGCGAACAAATGCCGAAATGGTAACTCGTTCATGTGAAGCAAGCAAATTATCCATTTCAATGGTTTATAACTTCCGACGTGCCAGAGTTTGGAGCAATAAAACCTAAATATATATTGAGTCTGGTTCTTTTATCAATGAAATATGCTCTTCAATGCATCATTCTCTGAATTGAGTCCCCACCCTTTCCCTGATAATTAATGTTTTATCTTTACAGCCATCAAAATATATTTGGGTTTTTTTATTAACACTATGTGTTGTGCCCTTAATATTTCCTCTTGTTTTCTTTCGTTCTATGCGAAGTTTACTCTTGTCAATAACTGGAATATTAGACTTGTTGTCATACAAAACTGCTAAGGCAATGGCTGCCGCTGCCTTATCCGACACTCCATATCTATCACAAGTTTTAGACAGTGTGGAGTGATCTGAAGCGTTTGCGGTAAAACATTAGGTTTGAAAACATCTTTACAATCGGATTCATTTGATGCAGAAGACGTGGAAATGTCGAGTAGACAGGTAGTTAACTTACCTGTGCTTTCCTTTTTAGACGGGCACAAGGATTTTTGCTTCAAAAGTTTCATTTGTTTTGTTGAAGCGATATCCACGTTTCCTATTATCATTTTTCGTGTAGTACGTTGGTCAGTGATGAAACTCTATTCATTTACAGGTATTTTTTGATCTCTAGGACAGTCACATTTACTGAAATCATTGCATTTGCAAGACGAAATATCAAACAGCACTTTACTTTTGCGGCGGAATTCCTCCATTTTTTCTCCGGTATAGTGCAATCGGTGCTTCCCCCGCCCTCACCTCACGCCTTCAATAATCAAAACCGGGACATTTTGTAAATGATTTCGTAAATATATACTACATTTGCTATGGAAGATAACAAAAAATATGGTTAAAAAGATTCATAGTAACTTTTATACACACCAGAAATAACCTCTAAAATTTCAAATTTTCAAAACTTTGAAGTGAATCCGGAGGAAGAAGATCGTATCAGAAAATTTTAAAATTTTAAACACGTCGTTTTGAACCCATTTGGCACCCTTTTATCGCTCTTAGATTTTGAAATTAACACATTTTTTTAAATGACCCACCTTAATGTACACGTACACGAAAAATCCGCCAAAGTTTCATCGCACTCAGATGAATGCTTTAGGTACCGAATAAGGGACAAACAAAGAAACATTAATTTTTTATGTATTTTTTTTACAAATTTCTTGACGCCAGAGCTCACTATTATTTATAGAAACATTGGCGGGTGTGCACATAACAACTCACCAGAGTTTCATCACAATCGGATAAATGGTATAGGAAATAATTTCATAACGCTAGATAGGAAATAATTTCATACACGACAAATCGCTATCGGATAAATGCTTTAGGTTCCGCACGAGGAACAAACAAAGAAACATTCATTTTTATACGATAAAATAATTAATTATTTAATTTCTACTTTGCTTGTATAACACCCATTTCCCCATTCATTCCTTGACGGAACTGCAATGCGAGCGCGCGACCTCTCCCCTCAAATGTCCACTCATTACTGAATAAATTTCCAAAATGTTACCGTAAAACCTGGGCCTTGTTTGTGTTCGACTGTTTTCATTTTATATTTATTTTTATGAGCATAAATTACTATCTTTTTAATGTAACACTCTCGAACATCTAGTACCTTAAATTCCCTGAAGAGAGCATCACACGAATATCTGAAAGGTTTCTTCAATAACAAGTTTAATATTGTTTTTCCTGTGCCCCTCACCCAATGCATACGTAGGTTACGGTCGAGTTACATAGCCCATAATATATATTTTTTAAGTAGTGTGTTTTTTATATTTCCCGCAATGAGATAAATATATATGACTCAGTGAACTCAGGAAAATAGTGTTAACTATATTATACTTGAATTAGGACGGTAGTATTTGTGTATGTTACAACATGGTTTATCTGTGAGATAAGATATTTAATACATATATTAGATTTTTTGTACAGGAATAAATTTATTATAAAGTAAAATATTATAAAAAGTTTGGAATAATAAAAAATGAAAACAACGAATTAAAAACAACGTTTTATGTATCAAGGTTTGACAATAGCGTAACGGAGAACAATATTCGGAACTTTATTGACAGTAAAATAACAGGAAATTACATCCAAAATAATACAACGAAATCCCACGCAGTTTGGATCCTTCAAGTTGATAATACCAAACAAGGACTTCAAAACCTATATGAACAAAGAATTTTAGCCAATAGAAAATTTATCGAGAAAAAATACAATGGAAAAGAACAAAATTAAGATAACCTCGCTTAAGATAACTGCAAAAGTTTTAAAAGAAACGTTAACTTCATTGTAGATATGTGCTATACCTATGATGTAATACTTCTGCAAGAAACGTGGCTATTACAAAACGAAACATCTATTTTATCAAAAATGCATCCTAACTTTCAAGGATGGGGCACATCTCTGCTGTAGATTTAGCTAAAGGGCCGCTACGGGGACGACCCAACGGAGGAATCGCGGTACTTTGGAGGGACGAGCTGCAGGCTTCCGTAATACCATGTGAAGACGATCGCATCGCTGGTATTCAGATAACCACCAACGGAGGGACAATATGTGTATTAACTGTCTACATGCCGGTATGTCATGCGGACAATCTTACTGACTTCACCAACTACCTATCCAAATTACATACGATCATTCAAGACAATGAATATTCTAAAACCATCGTGGTGGGAGATTTCAACTCTCACCTATCGTCTATATTTGGGAAAGAACTATCATTTTTCTACACCGAAAATAACTACAGTTGTGTCGATATGGAGAGACTACCCAATGACACTTATACATATATTAGCGATGCACACAATACCACTTCTTGGCTCGATCACTGTATATGCTCTGATAATCTCAAGGACAAAATACATAGTCTACAAATACACCACGATACCGACATTTTGTGTAATCGCTGCTGAAAACCTACCTATAACTATTATTGATGCCTCGCAACAGCCTAATACTATAATATGGAGAAGGATTAACAACAAGAAAATCAATGAATATACATCTGTGGCATAAGCACAACTCACCGTAACTTATCAAAGATACTCCGAATCCATATAATGTAACGTGTGACAAATGCGATAATATACAAAATATAGATAAGTTTTTTTTATTTATTTACTTTTTTTATACATATATTATACATTATTTATAGATATATAGCTTTGGCTGCCCAACTAGGAAGAATCCCGTTTTAGGGCAGTCAAATTAGGATCATATATGGAACATATGGAACGTGTCCTGTACAATCAAAAATAAATAGAAGAAATAAAAAGAAGAGAAAGAATAAAAAAAAAATATATATATACAATAAGAATAAAAAAAAAATAGTAATAAAAAAAATAAAAGTTTTAAATACAATAACTGTTGTTTGTTTAGCACAGATATTGAAATAATATAAAAATAATAATAAAAAGTCCTATATAAATGTGTTGGATAAAATAAGAAAGAGAAAACAAAAAGAGAAGAGACTGAATAAAATTAAATAAATAACCCATTAAAATATGAATATAACCGTTGTTTGTTTAGCAAAATTATTTAGATAATAATAAAAAAGAAAATAAAAGTTTTATCTACTTAAAAATAAAGGATTAAAACAAAATAACTAATTAGTGTTTGCATTGCAAATTATGGTCTTACATACACATTTTGTATAAATAAAAACTGGAACAAGAAAAAAAAAGAATAAAGTAAGATAACTAATTATGCATGAATATGATTGTTGTTTGTTTATCAAAGTTATTGAAAAAGCAATCTTATAAAAGGTATATATATATAGTTAATAACAGGGATTTAAATATATCATAATAAAGGTAACCGGTGTTTGAATTGCCTATTATATGAATATGAATAAAAAATAAAGATAATTAAAAGAAATAAAATAACCAATTATTATATTCCTATTATATCTCTCATGATAAATCTCCGGAACACGAAAGTCTAAGTATTGAGCTAATTATTTCTATCCTAGTACTATAATTAATAATAACAATAATAATAATACTTATATTATTGATGTAGCTATTCCAAATTCCTGTAATATTCAAAAATCTATTTCTGAAAAAATAAGAAAGTATACAGATTTAGGAAATGAAATTAAAAGAATTTGGCATTCTCAGACTATAAAAATATTACCTTTTGTTATTTCGGCTACTGGCATTATACCTAGCTCTCTTATTAAAAATTTAGGCATATTAGATTTGTCAAAGAATTTGTATATAAAAATGCAAAAATCAGTCATTTTAAATACATGTAGAATTACGAAAGATTTTTTAAATATTTATATTGAGGGATCAGTAGGATTTATCGGTCAAATTAGGAATTCCACAGAGCCGAACCCTCTGATATGAAAATATCTGGAGACGGTGAATTATATTCCCATTTAATAGTTTGGCAGATTAACGTGTTGTTCTTGTATTGTTTTGTATTAATTATACTTATATAATACACTTGCATAACGTGGATTTACTAGATGATCATTTATATGGAAAAGTGTATGAAAGGGTTTAGTTTTTCCTATGGGAAAAACTAAACCCGTTCCTGTAAATCTAGTGAATAAAATTAAGAAAATCAATTACAAATTAAAATATTATCAATTAAAATCAATTAATTAAAAAAAGGATTACGAAAGATTTTAAAAATATTTATATTGAGGGATCAGTAGGTTTTATCGGTCAAATTAGGAATTCCACCGTGCCAAACCCTCTGCTATGAAAATATCTGGAGTCGGTGAATTATTTTCCCATTTAATAGTCTGGAAGGTTAACATGTTGTTCTTGTATTGTTTTGTATTAATTATACTTATATAATACACTAGCATAGCGTGGATTTATTAGATGATCATTTTTATGGAAAAGTGTGTAAAAGGGTTTTGTTTTTCCCATGGGGAAAACTAAACCCGGACCTAAAAGTCTGGTGCGTAAATTATAATATAATAATGTAGCCCCCCCCCCCCCCCCGATGGCCCTCTGGAGATGGGAGACAGTGAAATATCACCCATAAACGCCTACTAGCTTTCATTTTAGTATTTAAGATTTTTCAGTTTCATTTCTCATAGTTTTCATGCTAATTCGTTTTTATTTTTATTTATGTCTTATTATTTACTTTTTACCTTATCTTATTATTTATGTAATTTATTTGGTTATTTTAAAATATAGAATGTATTGCATTACACTACCCCTGCATACATTCTGGAATAAACTATGTATTGTTATTGAACATGTGAATTAGTTCCCACCAGTTGAATGAAATAAAGAAAATATTATTTTATATAATAATAAAATTGCTTCCTTGGCTTGTGAAGCATTGCAGTAATAACAGACAAGGGTATTTTAGTTATTGCCTATTATTATTTCTGTACCCCAGAAGCATATGAATGCAAGTCTAAAATACAAAATGTTCAGTAGAACCGAAAAACAGAGCAAGCCTTTTGGCAAACACTTGTCACTTCATTTATTTTAATTTATTTGTTTTTAAACAGAAGGTTATTATGTTATTTTTAAGTTGTACATGTTTAAGACATCCAAAATACGTCAGCCAATATTTATATGAAATGACGCTGACCCCTGTCAAAGAAATAAATGACTAGGGAATAATTTTCGACCCTAAATTAAACTTTTCATCTTACTGTAAGATGGACATTTCTAACTAAGAATGAGCGATGACTCCTCGATAATAAGCATAAAAAATACAAAGGACGTACTATTGCAGTAAACGCGTTATAGGCCAATATTATTAACTATAATTTTTTTTAAACCTTGAAAATAGATTTCCCTGACGATATTTTGGTAAAAAGACAAAAAGTTATGTTAAGACACAACAACACTTAATAATTAATCTTTACTATTCAATGTATAATTTTATTATAATTTTCGAAACACAAATACAAGAGTAAATAGCTGTATAAATTTGAATTTGGAATTCCTAACCAAAGAGAAAATATTTGAGATCAAAGTGTCCAGTACGGCAAAACGCCAATTTCATATGTAAGGACCAATATTATTTTACATCCAGATCAGGCTCCCTAGCACACTCGATCGATTAGGATTGATAGGTTAACTTTCGGTAACTTCTCATCGTTTCCTAACATGAGTGCCAATCGCAAACGAATAAGTGACAGTTCACAGTGGCTTAGTTTCCCTTATATATTTGACATCAACTGTTGTTTGCACGTTAGCGGTCTGCAGTTGTCCTAGGGAACGAATAGAAGTTACCGAAATTAATCCTTTTAATCCTTATCGATCCAGTATGCTAGGGGTCCAGCTGTCCTAAACATTGATGTAACTGATCATTCTCCAAAATTTTACGGTCACAGTACCTTAAAATATCATCGTATCAAATATCAAAGCCCAAAAGGTATGAAGAAACAAAATTAACTGCTAAATACTAAACCATGCTCTTACGGTTTGTGGGCTAGACGTGTTTGACCATAGAAGTTGCGTTAAGTACTTGCATCCTTATGCTTCTAACGTGTTCGGTTGTTGCGTCTTTTTATAAATTCAAATCTCGTAAACCGAATTATACTTGCATCCCTTTTTCACTTGCGTACTGAGAATATTTTTCCATCCAATTCATTTCTTCAAAATTTGGACTTGCATCCATTTTCTTCATGGGTATAGAATTTTCTCTCACACGAGGAATTTTAAAATCAATAAATTGTTGCAAATATGCAATCTATCCATTGAGACCGTACGTCAAAGTTGTCTTTCTTCGTTTGCTAAGAAGTATCCAATTATAGAAATTCTTTATTAAAATTTCTACAAGTTTTTAAAAGTTATTAAAAATTTCTTTCTGGATTCAAGTAATTAGAACCATATTATTGTGAAGTCGTAATAAAAGTTATTTTTTTACTTTTTCCGGGGACGCTGGTGTGGAAAACAATCTAATTGATGAAAAAAGTTTTTCTAAAGAAATCGCTTTAAATTCTTGAATGAAGACAATTCAAAAAACTTCAATTTTTAATAACCGTATTTCAACAGGGAAATAATAAGATAGTCTTTCACTTCTCCACGTAGGTCACCAAAAAAATCCGCTGAAAAACCGAAATCGTGAAAAAAAATTTAACCATTTTGAGGGATTGTTGAACTGTTTAATGAATGATTTTTTGGGGTATAAATCCTAAAAACTTCTTCACAAGCTGTTCTCCACTATAACAAATTAAATAAAGATCGACTGAACGATGACTTGCATTTACTTTGAGTGTTATGGATTCCTAGTGATACCTTTGTGGTTATATTGTTGGAACCCGTACAAAGTAAGAGTTCGCTTGCAGAAAGTAATCAGCACCACCTGCATGATAACACAACTAACCTTTAACATCGTCTGTGGGATCATTTCGTTTTACCAGCACTACGATACATCTGGGGAAGCGTTACTTGTGATGTTAATCTTTATCAATGTGACCATCTGCATCATAAAACACTGCTCTCTATTCTTCTGCAAAATTTCTTTTGAAACTGTGTTGGATTACTTTAATAACCACCTTACACCAGAAGAAGAAGAGTACAAAACTGTGATTAAATATAAAACAAAACCCGCTTTAAAGTCATTTTACCTATATGGAGGAATGAACTTTATCATTTTATGTTTTACTTTTTTGATACCTATAATCCAAAAATACTATTTTGTGGAACACAAAATCATCGTCCCCATGTTAAAAACTGATATTATTACTCGATTTTTCACATTGGGTGTCGCATGTTTGTCAGCGACACTATATAATTTCATTTTCTTCACATTTTGCGACTTCATAATTGCGCACATCGACGTGTTGATTTGTCAAATATCCAAAATTAAATATGAGCGAGGGTTTGATAAAAATGAACTGAGAAAGTCGTTGAAGAAGGTTATGAAACGACATGCGTTCATTTTGACGTAAGTATTAAATTTATCGATCACCATGTAAAAGAATCTTTCAAAAAAATATTTGTTCAGAGTTGATTAATTCATATTCTACCGTGGGTAAAAAGAGTGAGTTGGTGGTTCTTTATTAATTTTTATTTTTAACTCAGTAAGTAAAACCTCAAATTATAATATTTTGATTAATGAAGTCAATATTAGCGAAACTCAATCTAAAATTGGAAACAGACAAATCAGGAAAAGATACAGTCACTTCTGGTACTCGAACCCAGATATGACTGTATCTTTTTCTAGAATCTTCTGGGTTCGAGTCCGAGATGTGACTGTATATTTTATCTGATTTTCTCACCATTAATTAAAAGGTTTTTTTTTCAGTTTTTGCAAACTCACTTTGTGGCATCATTTTATTTAAATGAAACAAATAACTTTTGTGTAAACCACTGTAATCAATGTTATAATATCAACCAAAACCATCGGTTTTGAAACATGTACCTTTTTTTTTTTTTTTTCAAACACCTTTTTTTATTTAAATGAAACAATAACTTTTGTATAAACCACCGATATCAATGTTATATTATATATATATATCTACATGTTTCAAAACCGATGGTTTCTTCGTCAGGTTTTGAAATGGTTTCTTCGTCAGGTTTTGAAATTGGTTTTGAAACATGTAGATATATATATAATATAACATTGATAACGGTGGTTTACACGAAAATTATTGTTTCATTTAAATAAAAAAGGTTATTTTTTAATTTGCATTTATTTAACTTGTAGGGCAAATGGACTAAGATGTAAGGCTTTTTATTGGGTGGTGTTTATGCAGTTATCAGTTAGCACAGTTTGTATATGCTTTGCATTAATTAATCCAGAGGTAAGGATCAATTCCATCGGTAGAAAATTATGCAGTATCAACCATCTCTATCACCTCATCTTATTATTATTGCTTGAAACTACTTTTAGCGAACACTAAATAATTGGCACATCTTTCAGACTCTTTACATCTTTCAGGAATTAAACGCGCTCAGTATTTTACCGGGTCAGATTATTGAAATAAGTTTATTCTGTTACTTTGGACAAAAGGTGGAAAACAAGGCAAGTTCCACATATCTATTATTATGATTATAATTTTTTATTCACCAGATTTACAGGAACGGGTTTAGTTTTTCCCATAGGAAAAACTAAACCCTTTCATACACTTTTCCATATAAATGATCATCTAGTAAACCCACGTCATGCAAGTGTATTATATAAGTATAATTAATACAAAACAATACAAGAACAACATGTTAATCTACCAAACTATTAAATGGGAATATAATTCACCGTCTCCAGATATTTTCATATCAGAGGGTTCGGCTCTGTGGAATTTCTAATTTGACCGATAAATCCTACTGATCCCTCAATATAAATATTTAAAAAATCTTTCGTAATTCTACATGTATTTAAAATGACTGATTTTTGCATTTTTATATACAAATTCTTTGACAAATCTAATATGCCTAAATTTTTAATAAGAGAGCTAGGTATAATGCCAGTAGCCGAAATAACAAAAGGTAATATTTTTATAGTCTGAGAATGCCAAATTCTTTTAATTTCATTTCCTAAATCTGTATACTTTCTTATTTTTTCAGAAACAGATTTTTGAATATTACAGGAATTTGGATTAGCTACATCAATAATATAAGTTATTTTTTTAATTTTGTCATGTAAAACTATATCAGGTCTGTTATGACTAATTTATCGGTCTGATAGTATAGTTTAATCATAGTAAATTTTAAAGAAATTATTTTAAATTATTAACTATTTTATTATGATTATTACTATTGGAAAATATTTATGAAGAATTTTCTGCCTTCCCTTGGCTTATATTATCTTATTTATTTTTATTTTTTATTTCCCTTCTTATTTTATCTACTCGCTTTAAGTGAATTGGAATTCTTTCTTTGAATATTTATTTTTTTTCCTACTTAACAGTTATAAAATACAGATGTCAATATGTTATGTATCTTGTATCTTGTTACATAACATAATATTACGATACTAACGTAAAGTGTTTGGTCTTGAAATTGTATGGATATTTTACGGCTCCTTGATGGAGTATGAGGGGTCACAATCCTCAGCAATGAGGAACAGACTTAAGAAGAAGACTCCTTGAAGAAAATAATGAATGTGGAATTTAGCCCAGTCATTGAAGGAAAAAAAAAATACTTGATGTCGGAAATAATTCCCCGGAAGCTGAATTTTTCACATGTTATATAGTAGAATACCTTTAAACATGCAATTTTACAAAAGTCCTCATTTTTCCCCCATTGTGCTTCCCTCCCCCCAACCCCTCATGAATGTATTTTAGTCTTTCAGAATACGTTTATATCTCCTTAAGCGCTGTTTGAATTTCCGACAATTTTTTTTTAGTGGTAATTAGTTAATATAAAAAGTTCTTATTCAGTTTTAAGAGAAATGTCATACATTCATTAAATTTATTAATCAATATACCCCTCATGAATGTATTTTAGTCTTTCAGAATACGTTTATATCTCCTTAAGCGCTGTTTGAATTTCCGACAATTTTTTTTTTGTGGTAATTAGTTAATATAAAAAGTTCTTATTCAGTTTTAAGAGAAATGTCATACATTCATTAAATTTATTAATCAATATACCCCTCATGAATGTATTTTAGTCTTTCAGAATACGTTTATATCTCCTTAAGCGCTGTTTGAATTTCCGACAATTTTTTTTTAGTGGTAATTAGTTAATATAAAAAGTTCTTATTCAGTTTTAAGAGAAATGTCATACATTCATTAAATTTATTAATCAATATAGCCCTACCGTACCTATTGTTGGTTCCGAACAAAAACTATTTTAAAAAGGCATAAACCTTAAAAAAATTACTTTTGTCTTCAGCTTGTTTTAATGTACGTGTAACTAGCCTTTAACTAGCGGCGACTCGAAAGCGTGTCGGCTCACATTACGAAATACCTAAGATAGCTACTGATTAATTGAATTAGATGATTTTTTTATAATAACTTTCGGTTACTTCTCATCGTTCCTTAGGACATTGCAGATTGCTTACTTACAAACATCAGTTGTTGTCAAATACACACTAAGGACACTTGTGATTTTGAAATGTCACTTTTTCGTTCGCGATCTGCAGTCATGCTACGGAACGAGGAGAAGTTACATACCAATCTTTATAAATTGAGTGTGCTAGGCCTGGATTAGCTAACCAGCTTCCGTCATATTATCTCGTATAATTGTTAATAACTAATTATAAAAAAATGCCTAGGTATGTGAAACAAGCTAAAAATACATGGGACATGCTAAAAATAGTGTTACGCACCACCCACTCACCACCTTAAAATATACCAGACCTTATGAAATGAGTAATGACGATGTTCTAAAAACTCTTGGAAAATTTGGAAATTCTCACTTTTTAATATTATGTACGCCTATCAAAACCAAATAATTGGAAAAACAGTAAAACATCGATTGATCTACTAATAAATTGTGATTTAAGATTTTCACTGCCAAAAGTATATTTTTATTTTTTTATTTATCGGATGTTATGCTGTGTTTCACTAACTTATTCTTTTACAAGTTTTGTAGGAACATGTTTTGCCCTAACAAGCCCAAAAAAAGGTATATGCAAATATTTCGATACATATTTTTTATTAATAAATTGCAATGAATGTATGACTTTGGGGGGGAGGGAAGCAAAATAGGAAAAACCGGGGACTTTTGTAAAAATGCATGTTTAAAGGTATTTTGTATATATGGTATTTCATTGGTATCTGGGAAAGGTATCTGTGAAAATGCTTCCGGGGAATTAGTTCCGACATAAAACCTTCATTAACTAAATTGGAGATGTAGTTTATTCGTGTTTTAAAGAACGAAATTATTTTTTTTACATATATAAGTTTTTATTTCAATGGTAACAATGCAATTCTTATGCTTTGAATTTTCAGAGTGAAGAAATAGCATTTGCATTCTATTCCACCCCTTGGCCAGAAATGGATCCTTCGGACAGAAAGCTTATTCTGGTGGCTTTACACAACTCTCAAAAGCCACTTCAAACTTCCGGAGGCCCATTCAACAACCTTAATCATGGAACTTTGAAAAATGTAAAAAAAAAATTATAATTTTTCTCTAAGCTGAACACCTAATCCTCTATTTTTAGGTTTCGATAATTGAAAAAAATTGAAAAAAAGTAGATCAATTTCGCCCAGAAGTACGGAAATTGATCTTACTTCAGGCACACCAGACACACCTACAATACACATTTTGTGATTTTCCTCTTCAGTGTTTTCGAGTGCCTACTTGACTGTTAACTGTAAACTGCACATGTTTGCGTGTCTGTATCCATTTTCTTACGATAACATTGCGCATTTCATGCCCCTCTTAACATAATCTTATGCAATAGCGTTCCTCATCGTTTGAATGCCACATTTAACTAATCCCCTCATATGTTCCCTCTGTTGAGTTGGTTAAGGAATGCATGGACTGAATACCGCCAACGATAGCCTACATTTATCCTTCTTTCAATATCTCTATTGGCCTTCCCATCTCTCGTAAACATACTTCCCAGATACACAAACTTCTTAACCTGCTCCAAGTATTCATCTTTCATTTACTTTCATTTAAGAGATATTGAAAGAAGAGTAAATGCAGGTAACTCCATTAATAGAGGACTGAACGCCGTTGGAGCCAACAAAAGCTGTCTACAGAAGCGAAGCCAGCAGTCCACAATGGAGTGCTGGTACCTACTCTGATGTATGGCAGAGAAAGGATGAAAGTAGAATGAATGCTGTAGATATGAGATCCCTGAGGCGTATGTGTGGTAAAACCTTGTATGATCGTGTGAGGAATGTGGAGATACGAAAAAAATGCAAGGCTGATGTGAACGTAATAAGCAAGATTAAGAAAGTGACGCTTAGATGGTTTGGACATGTTGAGCAAATGAATGAAAAAAGGAGTGTAAAGAGAATTTATGACGCGAATGTGAATGGTAGAAGAAGTCGAGGACGCCCAAGGAAGACGTGGCACGATCAAGTGAATCAGATATTTGAGTTGGGCCATTTCAAAAGTCAGAATAATAGAAGAGTATGTATGACAAGATGTATGAATGTGAATGAGGAAAGGTGAACAAGATCGAGTTGTTTGCCTACCCCTGCGGGGAAACGGCGTGATGGTTAGTTAGTTAGTTATTTAAGTTAAATTAAAACTAATAACTTTATTTAAACCACTAATATAATAAAATAAGTTAAATTAAACAAAGTTATTTGTTTTAATTTAATTCAAAATGACGCCACAAAGTGATTTTGCGAAGTTTGAAGAAATAGTTATTTAAATATTCATCTTTCACAACTATATTCCACACTGTTTTCTTACTCTCTTTCAAACACCATGACTTTAGACTAGCTTACATTCATAATTTACTCATTCTTCATACGTACTTCGTTTATCCTAGGCACGAGAGACAGTAAATCTTCCATACTGTTATAAATTAGCACCGCATCATCAGCATACAAGAGGCAACATACTTTCAGATTACTCAATTTCGCACCAAATCACACCTTCTTCAATTCTTGCATACAATATATAGATTAAATAACCACGTTGACATTACGTAGCCTGGTTTAAGACCTTTTGTGATGTCACTCTAACACATCCATTATTCTATTCCCTCATACAGAGATGCAATTACCCTTATGAGAATTCATTCCATACTTGGACAATACCTTCCTTTTTCTGTCGACTCTGTCGTATGCTTTTTGTAGCTCTACAAAGGCAGCAGTTTTTGGATTTTTGCCAGAAACTTCTCAGTTATCAAATGCAATGATAGAATCTCGTCCACGCAGCTACTTCCACTCATAATAGCTCCTTGCAAATCACATACTTTATCATTATTTTCAATTCCTACCCAATCAATCAATATTCTGCCATACAGCTTGCGGGCTTAACTTAGCAGGCTAATAGCCCTATAATTCCCACAGTCCATACGTGATTGTATGGAGTGTGGGAAACCTCCATACTTTTGTATAATAGCATCATTACAGCCCTTCTCAAATATAAATGACGTGTAACCCTCCTGTTAACACTGGTTAAAAAAAAATCACAACCGTGTGAGAAAAATATGGTTATCTCCTTTAAAGTATTCGGCAGCAATACCGTCGTTACCAAAAAGACTTACTGCTCTTCGTGCATTAAATCGTTTTTATTATTTCATGACTTTTGTTGAAATTCGTGCTGATTTTGTTAACGCTCACTCAGTCATCATTAATAACTGGAATCACTATCACCCGGGTTGCTTTCGAAGACTTCCTCAAAACATTTCATCAATCTCTCTTTTATTTCATCCTCATTCGATAAAAAATTTCCATCTTTCGATTTTATCACATGCGTGATTCCTTTTTCAGGACCACTCTCTGACCTATTCCAAAACAGTTTATTGTTTTCTTGGAAGCAGTTTTACACTTTGATTCCCTCTTCGTCTTCCAGGCGTTTCTTTCACTCCAACACTTTCGCTATTTTCCTGCATCCCTTTGTGTATATGTACTTCTTTTGCAGGATCTCTCTTTTCAGGAGAAGTTCTGCCCGCCAAAACCAGGCTTTCTTTTTCTCTGAGACCAGTGCTTTGAGCTCATCATCCCACCATGCATCGCTTTTCTTCCTACCTTGCGTACTTATTTCACAAACAGTATTTCTCTAGCATATTCACAAAGACGCACCATCAATCTATTTTTCATCAATGCTTAGACCGTCCATTCCTTCTCATTCAATCTCATCTCTGAATAATTCTCATACTCACTTTTGACATTATCGTTTTGCAGTTTTTCTATTTTGGCTCTTGTTGGTTTTAATGACTATTTCACTTTAGGGATCCAGCTGTAAAAGAAGTTTACTCTCGACACTACTATAATGTTATCAGTTTTCTACCTCAGTCCCTCTGAAAACTCCTGTGTCCTTCGTAATGGTTTTCAACCTTAATACAAAATCAATTATTGATCTATCATTTCCTTCTTCCCACTTACATCGGTAGATTCCTTTATGATTTTAAAAATTGCAACAAAATAATTGATATCTCTTTTTCAGGTATTGCAATCGGCCTATTCCTACTACGCTGTGCTGAAAGAAATAAAATAGTGACGAAAAAAACCTCGATAATACCTACTGGTTAAAAAATAATATTTTCCATAATTTATTTATTTATTATTTCTTTACAGTTAAAATACATTGTTTAGCATTACTTATCAACCCCACTAGGGTTCGCCTGTGTCGGGGTTAATAATTTTACAATTTAACAAAAGTAGCACACATTAAAAAAACATTCATTAAATATTGTGGGAGGGGGGAGGTGTTCCAATTTTGGTACAGTAGGGTTATATGCGTCTAACAAGTCGCTTGCTGAGGGTTAGTTTGTACTATGTCCACAAAAACTCGTATTGAGAAAACGAGGTTTGAAGTTTTAAAAAAATCTATTTTTGTTTCATTTACTACAAACTAATTGTTATAAATAATAATAAAAAATACAACGGCTAATCTACCAGTAAGTAAAAGAACAACACAGTTGGTTGAATTTTTATATGCATAAAAGCATAATCAAGAACGTAAAGGGACACTTTTTTTGAACAAAATAGCAAAAAAAATAATTTTGGTTTGTACCGAAACCATATTTAATGTTCGTTTATATAATATCCATACTATGGGCGGAGATAGTCCAAACCAATGGTAATTTCATCCTAAGGCACATCAAACAATAATAATTTAACATTCACATACATGAGGTTTTAATAAATAATGAAAATATTAAAAAGTATTCATTAGTTATTTGTTCTTCGTACAAGTAAAGTTTTTGGTAACCCACGTACAATAGTAATGCTATACTTTGCATTAGTCAGAAGTACACTGGAACACGCGTCGCCAATATGGAATCCGCAGTATAAAGTATACATCGATAGCATCGAACACATTCAAAACAGATTTATAAAATATCTTACCTTCAAATTCAACAATAACTTTGAATTTAAATTTCAAACTTTGCAACAAAGGCGGGCACTAGCTGATTTAACATTTATACACAGAATTTTAAATAATAATATCGACTGTACCGAACTACTATCCTTAATTAATTTCAATATACCTTTAAGACGTACACGACATACTGCACTGTTTCACACGCTTAATTGCAGAACAAATGCAGCAACTAATTCGACAATTAACCGTGCTCTTCATACATTCAATAATATTTGCCTAAATTCTAACATTGACATTTTCTCCGATTCACTGCCCAAATTTAAAAAGAGCATTATGTCAATGATATAAACTATTGTGCATAATGCGCATACACTTCTCACACCTACCAACATACTCACACATACACTCACACATATATACACTACGCACATCACCCGGTAATTACAAATAAGACATTCAAAGAAACATGTCTTAGGTACCCACCATGAAATATCATTTAATATATGTAAACTGTCTCATCACTGTAACCAATGTACTGTTTGTTTCTGTAATATAAAATAAAAAAATAAATAAAATAAAAATAAAAAATTAGAAATTAGAAAACTTTGTATTGTCGTATAAATAAATAAAATGTATCGAGTAATGAAACATTAGTAATTTTCACATATACGTGCATAATAAGGTTTTAATAAATTATAGTAAAAAAATACTATTGGCCAATGGGCACCCAATACTCTTTTAACCAATATTTTTTTGTAATTACATACCTACGATAATGATAAGGATAAATCTTAATTTTTTAAGATGTTTTTTTCTACTCTACTTAACTTATGAAACTTCATATTTCATTTGTTACCAAAAATTTTCTTTTCTTTACTTTTACTGTTTTCTGTATATTCACTTCAAATACACTTTTTCCTGTATATTAGATACTACATTGATTTGATTGTATATTAGATACTTAATTGATTGGAAATTGTTTATTACTTATATGAAATACCTACCTACCAACCTAATAATAATATGTACGATACCTGTAAATTTGACTCTCCTAGAACGGGAGACCTACCTAGTTAAACAGTCAAAATGTCAATAAAATGTAAATGTATTATTGTTATAACAAATAAATAAATAAATAAAAGTTTTTTTTAAAAATAAAACCACATAATGCCTAACCACAAAGTGATTGCTTCTTACAAAAAAAAAAAAAATAAAAAAAAAAAATAAAAAAAATAAAATAAAATAAAAAAAAAAAAAAAAAAAAAAAAAAAAAGTTCCTTCAAATATATCTTCTTGCTGCTCGGCGGACAACATGCTGCAAGAATATTTATGATATATTGATAAACGGTGGTGATTTCTCTAGCAGCTTTTAAAAGAAATGTTTGTTTTCTTAAAAGTAGGATGGTTTTTTAGGATTAATCTTTCTCCTTTTCTATTCTCTCTGATATTTGAATAAGTTTGGAATATTGAACGTAGATATGGTTTCGTTTTCAGTATTAATTTATTATGCAGATGTTCACAGAGATAAGGGTGCATGGGTTCGCTGCTTTGATGCGCCATAAAGTAGTCAGACGTGATGAGGCAGCGCTACCGGAGATCGGAAAACACTGTTGTCCAGGCCGTCGCCCAGTATATAAGGAGAATTTTCCTCAAACCACCATTGATCGAGTCATTTTTTCAGTTCACCTTTTTATTTTATATTGAATGTCATAATATTAAGTATTTTATTTAGATGGAAACTTTATTATGGCAGAAATGCTCTGTTTAGCTGAAATAAACACAATATTATTAAAAGTATTTATTGAATTATTTGGCGGGTAAGAGATAAGCCGACTTATCTCAGTGGTTAGAGCAGTTGACTGGAAATCACAAGAACACGAGCTCGAGTCCCGTCGGCGGCATGTATCTTTTCTCGGGAGTTTTTTTTAAATGTGGATGATTGTTTCAGGCTAATAATTATTGCTTATAATAAGTGTTACCCTTTGTGCTATGCATAAAAATCTTTTCTTAAACATTAGTTAACATTAGTAGTGGATGATTGTTTCAGGCTAATAATCTTTTCTTATAATATGTGTTAACCTTTGTGCTATGCATAAAAATCTTGTCTTAAACATTAGTTAATCAATTCAAAAATTATAATTAATGTTTGACGAATTAAAGTATTTCACAAAAAAATTTAGACATAGTATGTCTCGAAGTCACCTAGTGGGAGATTTAGCACTTACAATGCCTTTCTCATATAAAATATGGTTGGTTGTTTGCAGGTGAAAAAAAATTAATAAGCAGTAATTGTTGAATGAAACACTAGAATATATTGAATTATTTGGCGGGTAAGAGATAAGCCGACTTAGCTCAGTGGATAGAGCAGTTGACCGGAAATGAGAAGGACACGGGTTTGAGTCCCGTTGGCGGCATGTATCTTTTTTCGGGAGATTTTTTCAATGTGGATGATTGTTTCAGGCTAATAATTATTGCTTATAATAATTGTTACCCTTTGTGCTATGCATAAAAATCTTTTTTCTAAATCAATTTAAAAAATCGATTTTTTCAAAGTCATTATTTTAACATAAATATTTTAAATAGCTTACGTCCGTCCTAGATATTTGTAAAGCCCTTTAATTAAAAAAAAATAAGTAATATATGATAATAGCCGCACAACTATTTTCTTTGACATTATAAAATAAATATTTCCATATATTGTCTAGTTATGGGTCATTCTGATCTATGCCTATTATTTTGTTTGACGCTTAGTGGAACAATTTTTAAATCAATATATTGTTTGCAAATATGTAATCAAACTGACACAACAGCAAGTCACAAAGTACCCTTTCATTCGCTAAAAAGTTATAAAATATGCAATACAGGAATATATCTTTATCTATTTTTGTTCCTTTTTAACGGCGTCGTTTACAAAACGCGTTTTACGATATGAGAAGTTTTTAATTTATTTTTTGTTATTAAACGTCCAGATTTAAATTATTTTCGACTATTTTTCTCTGTATTATCGGCAGTTACCTTTTTCATATGAGTTTGAAAAATCTGACGGATTTATAATAGGTGGCAATGGCCGAATTGGTAAAGGTGCCCGTCCTGTTAAGACGAGAGGTTCTGGGTTCGAGTCATATATTAATTTAGATTATTAGTGTTGTCTTCTTCTTCAATCATAGATTATATAAGCAATAATTATTAACCTGAAACACTCATCCACATTGAAAAAATCTCCCGAGAAAAGATATATACTTGATATTATATTTCTCCAAAAAATAATAGAAAATTGAGAACTTCTTTAGACCAATACATTATGCAGCTGCAAATACTACGCTGTGATTTAAACGATTTTTACTCGTTAAATAACGATATTTCAATCGTTATGTTTTTAATAATGAGGGGCTCTGGAATTCTTCATTTTGCCACTGCCTAGCCGTTTAATAAGGAATTGTAGGACTATAATTACTGAGTGCTTCATGCTGGGGTATAAAACCCGAAAACTTCTTTACTAACTGTAGTTTTCTGCTATTACTCCAAGAGAAAAGATGGCTGCAAGCTTTTTTGACCTTTACAAATTCCTAGTGATACCTTTGTGGTTATATGGTTAGAATCGTAACAAAATAAGAGTTCGCTTGCAGAAAGTAATCAGCATCACCTGCATCATAATACATCTCACCTGTTTCATTCTATCTGTGATGATTACGTTTTTCCAGCACTACGATACAGCCGAGGACAAGATGCTCGCCATCTAACCGCGATCATTTATCCTAACCGACACAACCACCTGTATCGGAAAACACTGCAGTCTATTCTTCTAGAGAAAATCTTTCGAGAATGTGGTGGATTACTTTAATAACCACCTCACACCGGATGAAGAAGAATATGAAACAGAATTTAAAAACAAAACGAGGCCCGTATTAAAATTTATTTACCCATTCCTTGGATTAAGCCCTGTCTTTTCCGTTTTGATTATTTTGGTGTAGTTGGGACTCTTGTGCACATGTTACTCACAAAAAATATATAGTCAATGAATTTGTAATGGTTACATCATAATTGATATCTTTTTGCCAGTATGGGCTTATTCCTTCTACGCAGTACTGAAAGAAATATAATATTGACGTAAACCAGACTTCGAGAATATTTTCCACATTTTTTTACCCTTTTGTGCATCGAACAACTAAACTAATAACTGGTAACTCAAAACTCTTTATTGTTATCCAATTATTAATTCCATAATTTATATTTACACTCGCATATATTGCGGTGAACTTAGAATGAAAACATGAAACAGACGAAGACACAGAAAATAAATATGTACGGTCGTAACTGAGACTGACATGAATATTCATTCCTCTCGTGAAAAGAAAAAAGATGTCTTAATTAAAAATGGACAGGAATATCAAAAATACCATCCAGGATGCAATCAACATTAAGTAGAATCTTACAATCACATGGAGAGCAACCAAAAATAACATGGGTAATAACTGAATATAGTACCTCGAGTTTTTATTTCTTAAATGAAAGTGGGATGAGAATGGGCGTAAAGGACCAGCATTACAATCATGGCAAGAGATATTGTGCTGCTAAATGATACATTTTCAACATTGGCTTTAATGATTTCAAGGGTTATGTGTTTTCTGATTTTTTAAATTTAGGTATTATGAATAATTTAGAAGCATTAGAAATATCAAAATCGAAGAAAAATAATTTCCAGATTTTAAATAAGCAGTTAGAATTGACCGACAGACCGATTATCAAGTTCTTCTCCTTCTCCCTACTTAACACCCACCCTTCCTCTACCACTCCTCCTGCCACTACACCAACCAGTCTCTGAAATTCTCTCCCTATCTTATATCGTCGCAGGAAAGCAATACTGCTGTAACCGCCACTACCATTTTAAAGGTTCTTTTTTCTGCGTCGATTTATCTGGGTCCCGTGACTCTACAACGATAAATAAGAACTGTGCGCCGTTGGGAAAACTACCCTTTTTGTCAAAAATATGTTTTGAATTGATGTACACACAGCGAAATTCTGTGTTTTTTTTACGTTTGGCGGTTATGACAATATTCAATTTAAAAGAGAAACGACAAAATCACGTACACGGAAATATTACTCGTTTGCTTAGTGCTTACAGCATTTTCAAAGATTGCATGTAAGTGTTCGCGGCGGTCGCTCCATTTTATTTGTTTGCTTTCTAATAACACTTGTCGTTTACTACAACTTGTCAGTACTTTTTATAATAAGTTAGTGTGTTTACTACAATTATACAGGTCGTGATTATCGTTATTTGTACATTACAGTGTTGTAAACCAAACGAATTTAGCCCAAAAAAATAACGACGCACATTTACAGCTATTAATTTTTTTTATATTGATACACTTTGGCGCTTACAGCAATTTATGAAGCTGAAAATAAAGATGAGTTCAGTATTCAAACATTTAGCAGCGGTGTTTACAACATTTTTGGCGTAGGTACAGAAAAAAAAAATCTTCTGCTGTAAGCGCCAAAAAACATTGTACTCCTTCACTTATAAAAGATTTAAATATTGCCATTTGATAAATTATATGTTTTCAGCTAAGCTTTTTAAAAATGGCATTTCCCTAATAACTGGTTTAAAAATTACGATTGTTTTCTAAAATCAGAAAAGTTTTTTGGCTCTGATGAACAATTTGGTTTTTGGCTGTTACACCAGTATTGCTTTCTTGCGACGATATGCTTCCTCTTTCTCTTTTCTTTACCTCATAATCTTTCTGTGTATTGTATTTTGGTTTATGTGTTTATTGTCCTGATTAATGTTTTGATCAACCGAAACTGGTGGAAAGTCTATAAATAAAATATAAGGTTTTAAACTAAGAACTTGTTTCATTTTTTTAACATGGAATTTTTTTTTCTTATCCCAATTATTACGGTTCCCTGTACATTAATTTGAGACTTAACCTTAAACAAGAACCGATTTATCAAATTGACCGCCATCATATCTTTCGATTTCCAAAGAAACTGATTTCAGAGTTAACTAAGTTGTAGTAATAACCCCACTTTCTCACAGAATCTGTTAACTCAGGTGAGCAAATACGGTGAATGAACCATGAAAAGGATCAATGCATCCGCATATATCTATGTCATATTTGAGTTTTTTCTTCTGGTTTATGTCCAACATATCAATTAACATCCAATTATACTGTGCCATTGCATCGCTCGAGTCCACAGCTTGCTTCGCAGTACGCCATCGAGCAATGTTGGCATTGCTTCTTTGTAAATAAGCTTTAGAATGACAGTGAGCTGCGATATGTGGTCAGAGATCATGTCAGTTCTGGATCAAAGACGTCATCGAGATCTTTCACGGATTTTATAATGTTTCAGCCTTTATCTTAAAATCGTAAACTATGGTATGTATAGAACGAGTGAAGGTCATAGTGACAAATGTTTTGTGTTGAAAACTAAGTTTGAAAACGATCTTTCAAATAGTGACAAGATAGATGCCAAGAGTCAGAATAACAGAAGAGTTTGGATGAGACAATGCATAAATGTGAATAAAGCAAGGAGGCTGTGCTATGAAAGAGTGTCGACATTAAAGTTGATGATGCAAATCTCAACTTTCACTTTTACAGAACTCTTACGCCGTTCTTCCATGGAACTACGTTCAAGCGACGCGATCGCCGCTCGTGTGTATTTTCTATACTATTATTAGTGTTTAAAATCGCCGCTAGGCGCTGCACTAGCAAAATCGTATGACAGGTAGCGGTAGCGTCGCTTGCAAGTAGCTACGTAAACGATGGGCGTTAGTTATTGGGGGAGACGCATTTTGTCCATAGAAGCCCAGTAGCGTTAAGTTCTTGCATAATTATCCTTCTAACGTATTTAGTTGTTGCGTATTTTTATAAATTTAAATCAGATAAACCGTTTGAAATAGGATCAGCATTTCTCTGTCACTTACTGTAAAAGGAGTACTTAGGTATTCATCGTTAAATTATTTCTTAAAAATTTGAATTTGGATCCGTATGGTTCTCGGGCACAGAATTTTGTAACACTCACAAATGAAATTTTTTTAAATCAATAAATTGCTAAAAATTACGCAACCAAACTAACAAAACAGCATGTCGTACTTGTAGCTTTTCATTGGCTAAATAGTGGAAATTATTCATTATTATTCTGATGTGGTTCCTTTCAAGCGGCGCAGATTAAAAATCGCGCTTAAGGAGAAGGGAATTTAGTGTTATATCGTAGACTTTAAACAAAATTCGTGGAAAATTAAAAATATATTTTGAAAGTTATGAATTAAAAACCAATAGTTAAATCTTAATGAAAGTTATAAACAAGTCTTTCAAGAAAATTTTAAAGTTTTTTTGAGGACACTGTCGGCTGCTATTTGGAAATTGTACAATTTTTTTGAAAATGGTTTGCAGGACCATTTTTACTAATTGCTCCTTATTGGGGTACACCTGAAAACTTCTCTACCTACTGCCATATTCCACTATAACTTCTAAAGAACGTCAGAAAGATGACTGTCAGCTTCTTTGCCTATTACAGATTCCGGGTATAACTTTGTTGGAATCCTTACAAATAAGAATTCACATATAATCATATTGACATTCTTCGTATTATGAATCAGATTATGCTGAGTATTTTTTGCAAGCGAATTCTTATTTTCTAAGGATTACAACAAAGTATCACCTGGAATTTGTAATAAACAAAGAAGCTGACATTCATCTTATTGACGTTCTTTACAAGTTATAGTGGAAAATGGCAGTTGGTAGAGAAGTTTTCAGATGTTGTACCCCAACAAGAAGCATTCAATAACAATGGTCCTGAAAATCCTTTTTTAATAAATAGATCATTTTCCAAAACGCAGCCAGCGATGTCCTCAAAAAACTTGAAAAGTTCTTGAAAAACTTTTTTGTAACTTTCATTAAGATTTCACAATTGGGTTTTAATACATGAATTTCAAAATGTATTTTAAATTTTCCACGAATTTTGCTTAAAGTCGATGATTTAACACTGAGTTCCTTTCTCCTTAAGCGCGATTTTTTATCCGTGCTGCTTGGAAGGATCCGTATCATATAATGAAGAATTTCTGTATCGCATATCCTTTATATAGCAAATGAAAAGGCACAACAATGACGTGGTGTTTTGACAGTTAGGTTGCATATTTGCAAGCAATTTATTGATTTAAAAAAATTTGCAATACATGTGAGACATAATTCTATACCCGAGAACCACACGGGTGCAAGTCCAAATTTATAAGAAATGAATGGAAATAATGGAAAATAATTTTTTGTTATAAATCACGGAGAGAACCTGGTCCCATTTTAAACGGTTTATGAGATTTTAATTTATAAAAGGACGCAACAGCTAACTACATTAGAAGCATAAGGATGTAAGTCCTTAAGAGGGTATTACCAGAGAATACAGGAGAATAGTCCTTTTTAAATCATATTCTAGACATTTACAAAATATCTCTTTTTTACAAAAAAACATCAATTGATTTTGAAAGATTGTTATTTTATCTGGTATACGCAGTTTTAAAAATTTGAGAAACTAAGTTTATTTTTAATATACTAAGGTTATATCGAATTTTAATTTTAGTTAAATTAAAATCATTGAAAAATAAATCCGAGAACCTGTTTTATCACAAAAATACCTCAATTTTTCTATTTATTGAAGGTATTACAAATTAAACTATTTAAAAAAAAATTTACACATTTATTTTGTTTAGACATTATTGAAAAATCATAAATACTTTTGGTCAAAAAATACTTACAAGAAGTACACGATATTTTATTATTTATCATCTTGAATTTTGAGCATTTTTATTGCTTATTTGAATGTATGTGTATGTGAATGTATGGATATTAAATTTTTAATCTAAAAAATTTGATACGGGGAATAATCGATCTTTCTCATTGGAACCTTCCTGTACAGTTGCAAGCATTTTTAAACTTTTATTTTCAGCCGCTGGTCAATTGCTCTTAAGGCTACAGCGCTTCTGTGGACAAAACGCGACTACTCCAATAACTGAGAATTCTGTATATCAGAAAGTTGGGATTTGCATCATCAACTTCAATACCGACAACCATATTTTGGCACATGCTCCTTACTTCATTTACATTTATGCATTGTCTCGTACAAACTACTCTGTTATTCTGATTCTTGGCAGGAGTCATAACTCTATCTAGTCACTATTGAAGTTCGTAAATAACTAGAAAAAAGCTCTTAGTAAGAGACCTCCGATCAGAATCTGTTCATTATTTAACATTGTTTTGGCCTCTAGAGATCGAATCTGAATTGACAAGTAAATACTTCATAATCTTTCTCTTCCTCTTATCCAACCCTTCTCCCACTTCATTCGGCATACCAATAACCAAATTTATTGTGTACTAGTTCCACTTGCTCTAGACCGTGTCGGTGTCACTTTTTAATATTTGAATTTGGTCCTGCCAGTTGATAAAATATAAAAAATAAATAGTTTTATACACATTTAAAATTCTCACTGTGTAATATTTTTATTTTTATAAGAAAAACTATCTTTTTAAATTTTGAAGGTTATTCCCATCAATGTAATATATCATTGAAGAAGAAGACAACAATAATAATCTATTTTTTTTAAATATGAAAATGAACAAGACACAGAAAATAATAAAAGATAACGGTCGCAACTGGGACTCGAACCCAGAATAGATCGCAGTAGCCCAATTGGTAAAGGTGTATGTCCCGGTAAGACATAAGGTTCTGGGTTCGAGTCCCAGTTGCGACCGTTATCTTTTATTATTTTTCTGTGTCTTGTTCATTTTCATATTTAAAAAAAAAAGATTATTATTGTTATCTTCTTCTTCAATGATATGTGTAATATTTTAACCACTTTCATTTTATAAATAAAATGTTACCTTCGCTTGTCGAGCTTTGCAGTAGTATCAAACGAGGGTCATTTTAATAGTTGTCTGCTATTTTTTTCTGTACACGAGAAACATGAAATTTTCAAGAGAGACAAAAATATTTTTTTTCCGCATATCTCTGTTAATTTCCACAAGTGAATGTCAAAACAAAAAATTATAGACCATTTATTGTGTATCATCATTCTAGAAATAAAAGTAGAATCGTCAATGTTAGCGAAAACAAATATGATTTTGTCCCATAGGTTTCAGTAATAGGTTACATTTTTATGTCAATCTTTAGAATTCCCAAAAATTGTCAAGCTCGGAAAAATCACTAAAAGGAAATAATTACCGCGTTTGCTGTGGAATCGATATTTTGGCGACATCTAGCGATACTTACACGCAGAAAAATGTTATTCTAAAATTCAATCATTTTAAAAACGGTTGAAAACGGGACTGAAGTTCTTATGGTACGGCCTCATACGTGCCGAGCGCGCTCGTCACTGAAGCTTTCCGAGCTTGTCGCTTGGTGGCCGAAATATCCACCGGGCCCTGGGTCAACGGCAAGCTATGGCACGCTCTGGCAGGCGTCGGCACGCGGTCTGACCACACACGTGGGACTTGTCAAGGGTTGTCGTGGCTCGCCACGAGTCTGGTCAGCGCATTACGAACACATAAACAGGGTTTCAATGTTTATTGGCGGGAACATGTTAATATAATTTGTTGGTATACGTAATTTCGTACGTATACCAACCGATTATTCTTACATTTTCCCGCCAATAAACATTGAAACACTGTTTATTGGTTTGTAAGAACTTCAGTCCCGTTTTTAACCGTTTTTACGAATAAAATTATCGTATTTTAGGATAACATTTTTCTCCGGGTATTCCACCGATTTTAGGGGACTACAACACACTATGTTTGTATTAGAAAGGATTTGGTTAAATATTTGTGTGAGGGCATTATGATGGTTTTGGACGAAAGACATAAACATCGAATTCTACTAATGAAATAACTGACAAAAGTATACAATAGAATTTACGAAACAAAAGTCAGGTAGGGTGGTGTTTACTTGGAGAACTAAGGAGTGCTTTTAGAAATATTTTGATTTATATGGTGATAATTATCAAAGAGACCATTGGATATATTGTTATATATAACACATATATTGTAACAGCGCCCTTGAGATGATTTCTCACAAAAAAACAAATTTCTCCAATTATTATTATCATTATTATTATTATTGTTCACACGCCAAGAAGTAAAGATTTCGACAACGTTTGGAAAGGTATCAAGAAAAAGGCGTAAAAACCATATATCGTAATAATATAATAAGATAATATGGTAAATATAACAATTATTCTGTTAATTTTCAGCAGAACATTTAAAAATAAGTCCTTGCATTTTTCTTCATGAGACGATCGTGTGATGTTACCTTTTGTATAAAATACACGCCTTTTCTCATGTGACGTTTTACCTCAGTTACCTCTCTATACACAACACACTTATTATTAACAACCACCATCCTTTGAATTATTCATGCCAGAAATACAGGTGGCTACATTACCTGTGGCGTGGGGGTGAGACGCTAGTGGAAATTGCCTGAAATTAAGTGGAAAGAAAATATCATGTCCTTTTGATGTCTGTAAGTGGTTTTCCAATGCATAATTTTATCGCAGTTACTAGAATGCAGAAAAATATTATCTAACATCAGCTTTGTGCAGTTATGCAATACTTAAATATTTATATATATATAATATCTTAACTATTATATTGAAAAAAGGTCGCCTAAGGCATAACTTAGGTCTGCTTTGAAATGGTCCCTCACTCCGGCGACAAAACTCACATTAAACTATCGGGAAATCTATTTTCGATTGGGAGATTTAGACTATAAATTGACATTATATGTATATATTAACACCTTATCTGTCTGAGATCCGAGTTAGGTTAATTTAATACACTTGAAAAACATAATTTTATTCAAATTAACATATTATTTATTTTTTTCTTCAGACCCTATTAGGGCTTTTACGGATTCTTAAATACATTACACGCATGATAAAAATAAAACTGAAAAATGTATACTTAAAAAAAAAAAAATTCTCAGCTGCAACATTTGGAACATATAATAAAAAAAATAATTTTGATTTATTTGTTTGTATTTTTATTTCATAAATTAATGGTTTTTATATTACATTAGAGGTACTTCTGAAAACCGGGAGAAATAATATGTGTAGCTAAACAGTGACCCATTTATCAATACAAACAATCTTACTAATATTATAAACGCGAAAGTTTGTATGGATGTATGTGTGTTTGTTACTCTTACACGCAAAACTACCCAATGGATTTTAATGAAAGTTTGTTACTCTTTCACGCAAAACTACTCAATGGATTTTAATGAAACTTTACAATAATGTAATTCACACATCAGAATAACATATAGGCTATAATTTATAAAGCTAGCTATTTTCAATATATTTATAAACAATTATCCGGCAGATCCGTCGATGGATCTGCCGGATCTGCCCTGATGATGGACACTGCAACGCTGTCCAAAACGTCGGCTAAAGAAGGAGGTAGCACAACACGGCATAACACCCCAAAAACAAACAACGAAAATGCTTGTATTTTTTTTATTATAAGTATTCATGATTTTTTTCAATAATGTCTGAAATTTCAAATATTAGTTTGTAAGACCTTAAATAAATAGAAGAATTGTGGTGTTTTTGTCACAAAACACGTGCTCGGATTTATTTTTTAATGATTTTAATTTAACTAAAATTAAACAAATTAAAACTGTGTTGACTAGATTATGTATTGATTTATTTTATTGTATGATTATATGATTTGAAATTTGTGTTGTTTAATAGAATCTATCGTTTGAAAATTGAACAGATCTGCCAACAACCAACGGGATAACCTTAGTATCTTAAAAATACATTTAGTTTTTCAAAATTTTAAAACTGCTTGTACCAGATAAAATAACAATCTTTAAAAATCATTTTATATTTTTTTGTAAAAAAGAGTCAATAAGTCTGGAATTTTATTTAAAAAGGACTATTTTCCGGTATTCTCTTGTAAATACCCTCTTAAAAATATTTAAAAGCTATAAAAAAAAAACCATTACTCTAACCTAACATAAACTATTTAAACAATTTTTTATATATATTTTTCATAACTTTTAATGACTTTTCAGATGAGATGTTGAGTTGAATTCATTGTGAGTTATCCGGTCACCGAACAGCCATATAAACAGACCGCCATTCAGAATCAGATCAGAAATGGAAAGTAATTCTTAAACTTTCTTATCCTCCTTTCCATCCCCCCTCCCACTTCACTCCGTATCCAATAACCGAATTTGGTGTACCACAGTTCGAGTTGCTCCGGCTCCGGACAGTAAAACGGTTTTTTTTTATTTTTTATATTCACCTCTTCTAAGTATTTTCACAAAACCTAAACAATATTCATAGCAGTAACGTTATTATTAAATAATTAAGAACACATATACAAATTTCAAAATACCCCTGGGGGAGAATCTACTACTTTCCCAAGAATTCGGTTTAACCGACAATAAATCAATTTGCTCACTTTCAAATTGACATTTTTAATCGTATAAATATCGTCGTCTAATTATGAAACATCTCAGTTTGAAAATGGCCTTGTAAGCCGAAACAACTGTCACAATAATAAAAACTATAACACTTGCAGAACTTAATAATAAACATTATTAAATTTAATTTAAATAAATTTCAAAAAAATTAAATGGAGTTCTACGAATTAAACACAAAATCAATAAATAAATAAAGTAAAACTGTTGCTTACTAACATGTGAATTAGTTCCCACCAGTTAATAAAACAAAGAAGATATTATTTTATATTAAAGTCTCTCCTGTAATAATAAAATTGTTTCTTTGGCTTGTGAAGCTTCGCAGAAATAACAAACAAGGCTAGTTTAGTAAATATCTGTTATTATTTCTGTACCCTAGAAGCATATGAATGCAAGTCCAAAAAAGAAAATGTTCACGAGAACCGAAGAATTTTTTTTAGCAAATATTTTGTTCCTTCCACAAAATATTATTGTTTTTTTTTTTGTAAAGCCGTCAGTATTTTTTATGTTCCATTTGTCTATTTCTGATTTCACAAAATAAGTCAGCCATCCACATGAAATTAATAACTCAACCCTGACCCCTGTCAAAATAAGTGTGTAAAAAAAATGGAAATATTTTAATTTGTAAGACCTTAAGATTGGGTTATAAGGAAGAAAGGTGATTTGCTGCAAAACGGCCCTCTAAAACAGCTGAATACTACCTTTCGTATGTAATTCTCAGACTTGATATTTTTTGTTACCAAATAAAAGACTATTATTTTTCAAACTGCTGATTTTTTTGTAATTGATTTAAGCATTCGAACATAAAATCAAAATAAAAAAACATTGATACACCATACAACCCACTTTCAAAACTTCGATCTATGATTACCGTATTAATGACGATTTCACACAATATTTTTAATTTAAAATATGTATATAATACACACATCTGTAGAAGTACGGCCTCTTATTGTCGTTTTGATATCTGTGGATATTAACTTCGTATGTAATTCTCAGACTTGATATTTTTTGTTACCAAATAAAAGACTATTATTTTTCAAACTGCTGATTTTTTTGTAATTGATTTAAGCATTCGAACATAAAATCAAAATAAAAAACATTGATACACCATACAACCCACTTTCAAAACTTCGATCTATGATTACCGTATTAATGACGATTTCACACAATATTTTTAATTTAAAATATGTATATAATACACACATCTGTAGAAGTACGGCCTCTTATTGTCGTTTTGATATCTGTGGATATTAACAATTAAATAAATACTTCATTTTCACCGTATTTTACAACATTTCACAGCTTTCTCGTCATCGGGCTAGAATCTCCCGTCGTCGGAAGCAAAATTACGGGTTCCGTCTTTGACAGCATATTAACTTCGAAAATGCGAACAAAATGTTTTATAAATGGATCTGAAAGGTCTGAAGGGACTTACTTGAAACATTGTAATAATTTAAGATTAATTAAAATAAGAAGAAACTACCCGAATTTGAAATTTCGGACAAAGAACTCGATTTTCGGCGACATAAAATTTCAATTTACGTAAGAATTCGTTAATTCGAAGTATGATTTTTGATGTCCTATGGATTTCAAATTAATGAGGTTCTACCGTAGTAAACATGTTGATCAGTTCTACTTAGAAAATTTATTTTAAAAGTCAATAAAAGGCTGAATATTCAGAAGTTAAATAAAAAAAAAACGCCATAAAATCGACTTTAAATGTGAAGCACGAGATTCCAGACGCCGATTTTAAAATTAAAACCCTGCCTACTGTATCAGAAGGCAGTGCAATAACGCATGTCGAATGTTGAAAATTACAAATCCGAGAAGGGACTGTTACTGCCACCTAGCGATGTAAAAATAAAGTTATTTTGACAGGAAATGGATTGTTCCAAGGCTATAATATGCGCTTAAGTAAATAGAAAAACTGAGGTATTATTTTCACAAACACGTTCTCGGATTTATTTTCAAATGATTTTAATTAAACTCAAATCATAAAAATGAAAACTGTGTTGACTAGATTATGTATTAATTTATTTCTTGTATGATTCTGTTTTTTTTTAAATTAGTCTGGTTTTATAGAATCTATCGTTTGAAAATTGAATAAATCTGCCAACGACCAACGGTATAACCTTAGTATATTAAAAATACACTTAGTTTTTTCCAAAATTTAAAACTGCGTGTACCAGATAAAATAACAATCTTTCAAAATCAATTTATGTTTTTTTGTAAAAAAGAGTCAATACGTCTAAAATTTCATTTAAATGGGACTAATTTCAGGTATTCTCCCTCTAAAGCTTTTATTGATTTTTTTGAAAATCACTGATATTAGGTATTCTAATTAATCGGTGATAATCGATAAAAATATTACTTTTAATCGGGCTTTTTATGTAAGAAAGATATCCTCCGCTGTATATAACACTCAGATATCTATTTGCATTTCGGTTTAGGACAGAATGTTCTGTGTTAATTTTTATATCACCTGCAATAAACTAGAAATCTAATTGGTTGCAATTATTTTCGTTTATGAAATTTTCAAGTTCTGTAATAAAGGATTTTGAGTGTAAGGAAGGGAAGCGTTATGTATATCAATTACAGAAAATCTTTTATTGTTTTGCATGAAAGATAAATATATTGCACTTTAATTCTAAAATTATAGGATGCTTTATGATACGTTAGTTGTTTTCAGTGCACTATACAATATGCTTAATCCACCGTGCAAATATGTTAAGAGGGTGTAACGTATTAATTTCCCTGTCAATTTATTAAGTAGGTACTGAGAACTTATGCATGGATTTTTTTAATATTATTTGGATTGTGTTTGTTTTGGTTCGAAAGGTTGGCGGCATTTACAAAAAGGTTGGTAGAGGCAGAAGATAGAGGGACGGTTTGGGGGCAAAATGGCGAAAGACGTATTTTTTAACTTGTGACGGACGGAAGGAGTGAATTGTTTTTTGGACCGAATAGGTCGTATTAACCGGCGGGAGAAGTTGTTATTTTTAGTATGTAAATCATTATTTAGTTCGCCCTTTTGTGTACATTATCATCGAATGACATTATTGGAAAGGCTGACGAGGATTTTCTGCAGCCGCGGCAAGGGGGCCTGCAAGGGACAGCACTTGGAGAATCTAGTGAGTCATCAGCCGGAGATCGCGAATCCACTTGTGTTCACGTTTCAATTGCCGATTCCGCGAGAAAGCGCGGTCCTGGATTGGTCCAGATGGCAGCGAAACCTGATCGGAGTTCTCCATGCCGACATTAAATGCCATTCTCAAGTGAAAAGGCAGTCGGCTAGGATGCAGTTAACATGGATGAAAAAAGGATGAAAAAAGGGAGACGCCGACAGCGATTGGAAGCTGTACGCCGAATCCGTCGAGAGACGAAGTCTCGACTGTACTATTGAATCTCCGATCGACGCATATCTGTGCAATTGCTCCGCCATTCCCTTTTTCGAACTAGGATATTTGCATCACCAGATAGTGGCCTTTATCCCACTCAGGACCCTGCGAAGTGATAGGAGCTTTTGACTGCAGTGTTTCCTTTTGCTCATTAGAGCAAATACTGGTTGCAAGGATTACTACCCTTACTAATAAGTATTACAATCAGAGATGTAAGTAAGGGATTCACGCATTGGCGTTTCAGTAAGTATAATCACCTTTTTTTGAAATACTTAAGAATTGAGAAAAACAGAATTCGTCAAAATGTTTACGCATACTTCGTATATTCAAATGTGTTATATTGAAGTCAGTGTTTCCTTCATGTGTGTAATTATTTTGATATGTTTTTTTTTCACCAACCTCTGTGTCTTTTACCGAAAGATCGTCGTTGAAATTTTTTTTTAAAAACTATGTGTATTACTATGTTGGCAGATTTTTTCAATTTTCAAACGATAGATTCTATTAAACAACACAAATTTCAAATCACATAATCATACAACAAAATAAATCAATACAAAATCTAGTCAACACAGTTTTCAGAATAATTTTAATTTTAGTTAAATTAAAATCATCAAAAAATAAATCCGAGAACGTGTTTTGTGATAATAATACCCCAGTTTTTCTATTTACTTAAGGTCTTACTCACTCAAATATTTCAAAAAAATTTTTACACACTTACTTTGTTTAAACATTATTGAAAAACATTAATACTTACGATGAAAAAATACTTACTAGAAGTACTTGATATTTAATAGTTTATTATCGTGCGTTTTGAGCATTTGTATTGCTTATTTGAGTGTAGGTATATATTAAAGCAAGTTTTGAATTAAATAAATCGGCATTAATTTTTTTATTAAAAAAAATTAAGGATTAATCGATCTTTCTCATTGGAACCTCGCTGTAAAGTTGCAAGCATTTTTAAAACTTTTATTCTCACCCGCTAGTCAATCAAAAATGAGAGACCATTCCCTAAAATGATAAAGCTGTGGTTAATTAACGAAAACTTCACGTGTCTTTGAATATCTTAATGTAGCAGCCTATGTGTATTGTTATTAGGCTTGTATATTGATATATTTATAGATGTGATTTAAATTATCAAATATTACTATGTGATCTATTGTAATGTTTCCTTAAAACTAAAAATGTATTTTTAAATTTTTTCTCATATATCATATTAAGAATGTTTTATTGATAGAACCTACAGACAAGCTGCCATATGACAGCTTTGTAGGCTACCCTAATTGTGTACAAATGATTTATCTACTAAAAAAAAAAGATATGGCTATCAAAATAAATCATGCCTGGATCGTATATTACGCCGTTCTTCCAAGGAACTACGTTCAAGCGACGTGATCGCCGCTCGTCTGTACTTTCCATACTAATATTAAACTAACTAACCATCACGCCGTTTCCCCGCAGGGGTAGGCAGAGAGGACGGACCGCCAAACAACTCGGTCTTGGCACACACTCCTTGCCTCATTCACATTCATACATCTTCTCATACATACTCTTCTATTATTCTGACTCTTGACATGGCCCGACTCAAGTATCTGATTTACTTGATCGTGCCACGTCTTCCTAGGGCGTCCTCGGCTTCTTCTACCGTTCACATTCGCGTCATAAATTCTCTTTACACTTCATTCTTCATTCATTCGCTCAACATGCCCAAACCATCTAAGCGTTTCTTTCTTAATCTTACTTACTACGCTCACATCAGCCTTGCATTCTTTTCGGATCTCCACATTCCTCACACGATCATACATGGTTTTACCACACATACGCCTCAGGGATCTCATTTCTACAGCATTCAGTCTACTTTCATCCTTTATCTGCCATTTTCACGCTTCACTGCCATACATCAGGGTAGGTACCATTACTCCATTGTGGACTGCTAGCTTCGCTTCTGTGGACAACTTTTTGTTGGCTCCAACGGCGTTCAATCCTCCATTAATGGAGTTACCTGCATTCACCCTTCTTTCGATATCCCTATCAGCCTGCCCATTCTCGTAAACATACTTCCCAAATATACAAACTCATCCACCTGCTCCAAGTATTCATCATTCACAACTATATTGCACACCGTTTTCTGACTCTCTCTTTCAACACCATGACTTTAGACTTACTTACATTCATCATTAATTCATTCTTTATACATACTAATATTAGTGTTTGAAAAAGCCTCTAGGTGCTACACTAGCAAAATAGTATGACAGGTAGCGGTAGCGTCGCTTGTAAGAAGCTACGTGAACGATGGGCGTTACGCCGTTCTTCCATGGAGCTACGTTCAAGCGACGCGATCGCCACTCGTCTGAATTTTCCATACTATTATTTGTGTTTGAAAACACCGCTATGCGCTACACTAGCAAAACCGTATGACAGGTAGCGGTAGCGTCGCTTGTGAGTAGCTACGTGGAAGAACGGCGTTAGTGCGCTACACGCGTTTGCAGATAGAAGTTGCGTTAAGGTGAGACAATACCACGTTTATCGAGGGTTTGCCCTAGGCTCACATTTTAATTTATTTCGGCGAATTCGTAATTGAATTAACAATTTTTTTTACGCTCCCGGAAGGATGCAAGTTATTTATATTTTAGATAAATAAAAACAGTCCCTTACGATACATTTTTTTAACGTACAACGCCTTTGAAAAATTGTAATACGTTGTACAACTACATCTTTAGCGGTAAGGTCAATATTATTTTTCTATACGATGAATTCATGCTTTCCCGACGGTGTGGTAGGAAAACATCTACGATTTTATTAATATGTTTATCAGAATTAATTAAAATCTGCAACTAGGAAACACAAAGTTTTTGGCATGACAAAAGAAATGCAACTGTCGATACATCAGCGACCGTGGCGTCCGCCATTATTTTTCTCTGCAGGACGAAAAGCACAAAAACTGTTATTATTAGTCGCCGAAAGGATTTCGGTGAGACAAGATGTTTTGTCCCGGCCCGTTGCTGCAGTAGTTTTTTACGTTATTTTTTGTTAAATCAATTGAATACTTTTAAATCTATTAGTGAAATCTTACGTTTATTTTAAATTTTCGACGATTCACTGATATAAAACGCAAATACTTTTTTCTATAAATCTACTTTGAAAAATACATTATCAAATATTTACCGTAAATAAATAAATTACTTCTTAAATAAAAAATAAAATATTCCTTTTTTCAGATTTTATTGGCATTTATAGTATAATTACAACAAACAAATGTAAATAACTAAAGAAAGGATATGTGATTTACGATTACTTGGGATCTCTTATATTTATGCTACCGCTAGTTTCCGACCACCATGTAAATTATATTATTACCAATTACTGCTAACTATAACGTTAATTATCACAAGCTTATAAAAATATCGTGCTGAAATTTATTTAAATCTGTCCAAGTATATCGAGACCTGCCACACTGCGCAATATTGTAACTCTGCATCTTAGGCGCTAACTCTGTGGCTCCGCCCGAAACTGAATATTTATTCATGTCCTGTGGCCCCTTAAGTACTTGCATTCTTATGCTTCCAACGAGCCTAATTGTTGCGTCCCTTTAAAAATTAAAATCTCGCAAGTCCAATAGAACTTGCATTTCATTTTTACTTGCATATTGAGAGGACTTTTCCATCATAAATTCTTTTTTTTAAAATTTGGAATTGCATCCATGTACTTCTCGGTTACAGAATATTCTCTCACACTTAATGGAGGAATTTTAAAATCAATAAATTGTTTGCAAATATGCAAACTCACCGTCAAAACATTACGTCATGGTTATGCTTTTTCAATTGCTATATAAAGGACGTGCCATACAAAACATCTTCATTATACGATATGGCAAATAGCGCGGATTACAAAACGCCCACATTCAGAACAGAAGTTAGTACGTGATCACGGATTTTTAACAACAATCGTTAAGGTTTTTCAAGTCACATAATTAAAACCGAAATATAGTGAATATCTTTTTTACGTTTTTCTGAGGACAATGGAAAGCAGATAATTGATGAAAAGTTTTCAAAACTTGAATGAAGAAGGAAAATTCTCTTATCGTCAGCTCATTACATTTCAAAGAACTTCAATTCTGACCAACTGTGGTTCATCAGGGAGATACTCAGATTATCTTTCACTTCGCCACGGAGGTCACCAAAATTATCCACGGAAAAAGATAAACCATAGAAAAAAAAATCAACCTTATTGAGGGATTGTTGAACGATTATTAGAGAATGATATTTACTGGTGTATAAATCTTTTCTACCAGCTGCTTTTTTTCTCTATAACCACTGAAGATCATCTGAAAGATGATTCTCAGTTATTTTGACTGTCATGAAATCCTAGTGATACCTTTGTGGGTACGGTGTTGGAACCCTTACGAAATAAGAGTTCGCCTGCAGAAAATCATCAGCATCATCTGCTTAATATCACATCTAACCTTTTACATCGTCTGCGGGATCATTTCGTTTTCCCAGCACTACGATACATATGGGGACGCGATACTAGTGATGTCATTCTTTATCAATATGACCATCTGCATCATAAAACACTGCTGTCTATTCTTCTGCAGAAACTCTTTTGAAACCGTGTTGGATTACTTTAATAACCACCTCACACCGGAAGAAGAAGAGTATAAAACAGTGATTAAAAATAAAATAAAACCCGCGATTAAATCAATTTACCTATATGGAGTATTCATCATATTTTTTTTATGTTTGGTTATTTTGGAACCAATAATCCAAAAATACTTTTTTGAGGACCAGAAAATCATTGTTCCCTTATTTAAAGGTGATATTATCACTCGATGTTTTACTGTGAGTGTCGTTGGTTTGTCAGGGTTATTATATGATTGCCTTTTCATTAGTTTTTGCGGTTTCATCATTGCGTATATTGATGTGCTGATTTGTCAAATTTCTCACATTAAATATGAGCGGGGATTTGATAAAAGTGAGCTGAGAAAGTCGTTGAAGAAGGTTATGAATCGACATGCGTCTATTTTGACGTAAGTATTAAACTGGTCTATCACTATGGACATTAGTTTCTTCATTGTCATAACATCTCAGGTTGGGATATGGATTCTTCCACAAATTCACTCAACCGGCTCAAGTCTCTCGCCATTCACCTTCAGCCCTCATGCTTTCATTTTACTTCTTTCTTGATCTGTCTCTGGGTATTGGTTTGTTTAACAACGTGTTCCAGGTGTTAAAGCATTGTTTCCCCTTCTCCTACGTTTTAATTGTTTCAAATTTAAATAATATTGTGGACGCAATACACCAACTGGCTCAGGTTGGGGATTGTTATGAGGTGGAAAGGGAAAATGGAATGAGAAAGGTGCATAAGTACTCGGCTATTCAGTAGTGGGATTTGAAACGATGCTTGAAATTTTTGGTGAACAACCCATTTTTTTAACCAATTTGTGGAACCCTTTTGTAATTATAACTCTTTCTAACTGTATTGTCTTTTAGACCTGCAGAAAGTTGCGAGGTTTTCATTCTCAATATAATATTATAGTTTTTGTATAATTTAAAAGTGGTTTAATTCATATTCTGCCGAGGGTAGATACCAAAATGATGATATGACCAGTATTATTAAAATTTTTTTCTTTTACTTTTAGGGTAAATGAACTGAGATGTAAGGCGTTCTACTGGCTGATGTTTATACAGTTATCAGTCAGCACATCTTGTTTATGCTTTGCATTAATTAATACAGAGGTAAGGATCAATATCTATTGGTATCACATTATTAAACATTAACCATTTCTGTGATCTCACCTCATTCTTATTGCTGGAAATTTCTTTTAGCGAACACAAAAATCTTACTTTTTAATTAGCACATCTTTCTAATACAGTTTACGTCTTTCAGGAAACGAACTCGTTCATTATTTTACCTGGTCAGTTTATTGAAATATACTTATTCTGTCACTTTGGACAAAAGGTAGAAAATAAGGCAAGTATCTATCAATCTATGGTTGTAATACTTAATATAACTATTTCAATATGAATGTCACCATTTCAAAAGATTCATGAAGAATTTTCTGGCTTCCTTTGCCGTAATTATCTTTTTTGAGGTTTACTATCTACTAGCTTTAAGTCAATTGGAAAACATTTTTAAACTTTAATATTCAGCTGTTAATATTTTATAATCTTGATAGATTATATTATAATATCACGACAACAACGGTCTGTGATATTTTATGGAGGTTTTACTCCATGAAAAAGTAGGGGACACGATCCTCAGAGATCCTCAGAAAGAAGACTCGTAGAAGAAATTAATGGAATGTGAATTTATTATAATATTGGAGAAGTAGGTTATTCGTATTAGAAGAAAATTTTATTTTACCTGCAAAAGTGTTTATTTTAATTGTCAAAAATATAATTTTTTTGGATTTTCAGAGTGAAGAAATAGCTTTTGCGTACTATTCCACCCCTTGGCCTGAAATGGATCCTGTTGACAGAAAGCTCATTCTGATGGCTTTACACAATTCTCAAAAGCCACTTCAAACTTCTGGAGGCCCATTCAGCACACTCAGTCACGAAACGTTAAAAAATGTAAAATAAGATATTTTCTTTTGCTTTTTCTCTAAACTGAAAAGACAATCCTCTTTAATTTTTTTTTATAGATTTGATGTTTGAAAAGCTTAATCAATTTCGCCCAGAAATGTAGAAAAATTGATCTTACTCCAAGGAATACCTAACACGCCCACAATACAAGGCCCTTCTTGTGGTTTAGCTCTTCAGTGTTTTCGAGTACCTACGTGACTATTATATAAAGGCTATTTACAGTAGAAAATAAAACTGTACATTTTGCGTGCCTGTGAACACATTTTTGCGAAAACATTGCGCAATTGCATGCCTATCGTAAACTAAATTTTCCCAATAGCATTCCTCATATTTTTGCTGCCATATCTAACCAATCCCCCCATACGCTCTATCTGTTGAGTTAGCTTAAGAAGACAAGCATAATACCATCGTTCATATCATTTTAAACTTGTGTTTCCCGATTAATTCATTAAAAATAATACACTGTATTTTTGCGGTTCTTTTCCTATTGGTATCGCCTTGGTGGACGACCACCTATCAATTTTTTTTTTGCTTGAAATGGCTTGAGTCGTATTTGGAGACTACATTTGAATAACTTCCACTCCACCATCTCTTTCTCTATTTTACTTTCTTCAGCCTCACAAAATACCCCAATTGTGGGCTACCAAATTGCTGTACTAACATTAACAAAATATGTTTGAAAATATGGTGCCATAATTAACATCTCTTTTTCAGGTATTGCGATCGACCTATTCCTACTATGCTGTGCTGAAAGAAATAACGCAGTGAGGAAACCAGACTCCGATAACACTTACACCATTCTTCCATGGAGCTACGTTCAAGCGACGCGATCGCCGCTCATTAGTGTTTGAAATCGCCGCTAGGCGCTGCACTAGCAAAATTGTTTCACAGGTAGCGGTAGCGTCGCTTGTAAATAGCTACGTGAACGATGGGCGTAACTCTACTTTTTTTCAATTGTTTTACCCATTTGTGCACTGAAAATAATTTAAAAAAATAAAACTATTAGCAGCTTTTCATACTTAACTTAGTAAATTAATTGAAGTCCCTGTTATCTTTGAATAATCTTAACACTTTACGCATTAACTTCGGAGATGACTGTACATGATGGTAGGAGTAAAAAAGGTTAACAACTTTTTCTGAAATTACAACTTTATTTTTACCTATTAAAAATTCAAGGTAAGGTACAAACTTACCAGATTAATTTTCTGTGAGTCAGCCAGGAGCGATTGTGGTGATGTTGGATGGTTGTGATTCACCCGTATCCACCATATATCACCAGCGTAAAATAATATTTCTGACCGCACATGCCGGCCTAATTTTTTTTTTCTATTTTTATAATACTATAACGTAGAATCACCTCCCGAAGTTGTAACACCCTGTATAATAAACAAAAAAATATGATAAAAAGTTTATTAACCCTTATGTTTATCCACACACAATGGATAAGAATAATTATTAGAAAATATATTGTTTATAAATAATAATACTTCAAATTTAGTAATTAAAAAAATGTCAGATATTATCCACATACGTTTTTATACTAATAATTATTTAAAGTATATATATATATATATATATATTAAATAACTAGGAAAAGTGTGATTTTTTTAACAAATCTTGGGTTTGCAAATTAATTTGTAACGATTGTAACTTTTTTTTATTTAGGGAAGACGTCTAGAAATTTGAATACTAGAGTTAAAAAACATGTAAGGTGTTCGAATAATAATAATTATTCTGTATTTGCCAACAACACTTTAGAAGCAAAACATTATTTTGGTATAAATAAGGTGTTAATAATTTTACACACAAACACCAACAGATTTATAATTAGCAAACATAGAAATTAGGAACAGTGTTAATAATAAATTGAATATTATTATTTACAAAATATATATTTTTTAAATAGTCATAATTTTAATTTATTTTCGTAATAATACTTATATTTATAATAATTCATTTTTTTTGGTTAAGAGCGATTGACCAGCGGCTGAGAATAAAAGTTTAAAATAGCTTGCAACTATACAAGCAGGTTAAAATAAGAAAGATCGATTATTCCCCGATTCAATTTTTTTTTAATGAATAATTTTATATCGATTTATTTCATTCAAAACTTGCTTTAATATATACCTACATTCAAGAAAGCAATAAAAATACTCAAAACGCAGGATGATAAATTATTAAATATCGTGTACTTCTTGTAAATATTTTTTGACCATAAGCATTTATGATTTTTCAATAATGTCTAAACAAAATAATTGTGTAAAAAAATTTGAAATATTTGAGTTTGTAAGACCTTAAGTAAATAGAAAAACTGAGGTATTATGGTCACAAAATACGTTCTAGGATTTTTTTAAAATGATTTTTTTTAACTAAAATTAAATATCTGAAAACAATGTTTACAAGATTATGTATTGATTTATTTTGTTGTATGGTTGTATGATTTTAAATTTGTGTTGTTTAATAAAATCTATCGTTTGAAAATTGAACCAATTTGCCAACAACCAATTTAGTTTTTCAAAATTTAAAAACTGCGTGCACCAGATTAAATAACAATCTTTTTAAATCAATTTTTTTTTGTTGTAAAAAAGTGTCAATACGTCTAGAATTTGATTTAAAAAGGACGGATTTCCTGTATTCTCCGGTAATACCCTCTTAATTGTTCATGATTATCTATTGTATATATATATTGTTAATTTTTAAAATACTTTTAATGTAATGTTTACATATTCTAAAATAATGTTTATATTTCATTATATGTATTTGTCATTTATGATATTTTTAAGTAATTAATCGCCACTCTTTATAATATTTTTGTGTGAATATTTGTATGTCTATACTTGTTTGTTTCTTTTGTTATTTTTATTCCTGTTCTTATTTTACTAACGAAGAAACCATCGGTTTCAAATCATCTCAATAATTGTGATTATATAGTCGGGTACACAAAGTTATTTAGTTAATTTAAATTAAAAAACCGTATTTTTTTATTTCTTTATAATATTACAGTGTTATTAATATTTTTTTTCGCACCAGACTTTTAAGTCCGGGTTTAGTTTTCCCCTTAGGAAAAGCTAAACTCTTTCACACACTTTTCCATAAAAATGATCATCTAGTAAGTCCACGCTATGCAAGTGTATTATATAAGTATCATTTTTTAAATTGATAAACTAATGTTTAAGACAAGATTTTTTATGCATAGCACAAAGGGTAACAATTATTATAAGCAATAATTATTAGCATGAAACACTCATCAATATTAAAAACTCCCCCGAGAAAAGATATATGTCGCCAACGGGACTCGAACCCGCACCCCTCTGTTTGCCGGACAGGAGCTCTACTATTAAGCTACGGCGGGATACCTCCTACCCGCCAAACAACAATTATCGCTTATTATATTTTTTTCCACCTGCAAACAACCAACTTTATTTATATGAGAAAGGCATGTAAGTGCTAACACTCTCACTAGGTGGCGTCGAGAAATTATATCTACATTTTTTTTGGTGAAAATACTTTAACTCGTCAAATATGGATCATTTTTTAAATTGATAAACTAATGTTTAAGACAAGATATTTTATGCATAGCACAAAGGGTAACGGACTCTTTTATTAAAGATCGTTCTTTGGAGGAAATTTCTTTTGCTACAGAAAAGAAATTGCGATCATATAGAAAAAGGGATGCAGCAAATGTATTGAAAACCATTACTTATTCTCCAACCCGGGGTACAAGAATGAAAAAGGTTTTTGACTTATCATCGAAGAAAAAGATAAGTAATTATTCTTTTGAAGAGGCATTAGCCATGATGGTATCTGCAAAACTCACAAGATACCAATACCTAATGCTGCAATAAGAGACCAAAGAAAAAGGTTGTAATTTGTACCCATCTTGCAACAAAATTATCTAACAAAAGCGAGCTTGTTATCCCGATGAAGATTCTGTCATAATAACCGACAGATGCAAAGAGACTGCACAACTGAACATTTAATTGTTCCCAATTCCTGTAGCTGTGTTTTAAATATTGACCCATGGGACTGCAATTATATCTTCCTTTTTACTTCTAATTGGTCAACTATCTAAAGAGAGCTTTACTGAAAGATCCTGAGTGAGGAAAATTAATCATTATGATCAATAACCACTCAGTTGATACCAAAAAGTTGAAACGTTAAATTTTATTTTTTAACACTCCATTAATATATTATGTAGTTCCAATGCGAACCTCAATGAATAATATTTCTATAAATATTTGAAAACCTGAATTACGAGCATTATTATCTTAATTCTTTAAATATTTTTTTCTAATTAAATATCTTGGAATTTGATCTAAAGTCTCAATAGCTACGCGCATTAATGATTTTATACTGAGTGACTAATTTTTTGAGCGAAGGTCACATTTAAATCCTATTTCTTATTTCAAATTTGTGCCCTTGCTGAAGGTTTTTAATTGTTCTCAAAATTTGTAATTTATGTTAATTAAAAATGTCTTTAAATAAAATATATATAACTTCTTCACCATTCCTTTGATTTCCATAAAATATGTCTATTTTTCTATCTCTTTAACTGTCGTAGAATATAGTACATACATATTAAACGATGGATATATATTTGTTTCACATGTTAGAATTCTATTTTGTAATATTATCATCTATTTCATAAATCCATCGATTAATATGCATGTACCATGCACCTAAGGTATCATATACAATGCTAAAAGACATGTGTTTCATAAAAAATGAATAAACTTTTATTTAAAACCATGAAATAATTGTTTCCCTCTAGAATCGTTAAATAACCCACTGTGCGCCAGTTTACCCCTCAAGTCAAGCGTCCGTAAAGAAGTATTTACCTCGAAAAAATATTATTGACCAAAAACAAAATCATAATTTTTTCCTTCCCTGACCGTCCTCTCCTTCCATTCCTAAAAAGACCCTCCACATGGCACACAGCAACTCCAAAGATGAAATAGGCATGAGGGAGTTATTTCCTCGGGTCCTAATGTTAATAAAAAAACCGTAAAGTAAGAGCTAATAAAAAAATACCATGCATGCCTTTAACATACTTCTAGAGGTTTACCACTTTAGTGTTTATTAAATTAGTGTTTTTTGTCAATAGATTTTTGCAAATCAACACATTTATTTATTTATTTTTTATGACACTGATTCTATTGACAAATGGGTCACTGCTCAATTATGTGATCCGGGGTTCTTCGCAGTGCCTTAAATATTTAGAGGCAGGTGCGATCTCCTATGTGAGGAGATTTGTGGGCCTCCGGTTGATTGAGGAGATATCGGTGGATCGTGATATCTCCGCGTGCTGTGGGTCCGAATAAATAATGCGAGGAGGATGATTGTTGATGAATGTATTTACAATAATTACATAATGCAGTATATACAAATGAAGAGAGTATTTACAATCGCGTAATATTATTCCCGACACGCGAACCGCAGATTGCGAGGTTGTGTTGCTGGGCCGCCGGCTTGTTGCCGCGAAGACTGATTAAGATCGACTGCTCACTTGGATTGCTCGAGTCCTTATATAGGCTGGGACAAAGGTACACGGAAGGTAGGTCAAACATGCACACGCGAGAAGTTTCTCGATATGGCTAGGCAGCGCTGTGTGTAATGTGTGGCAGGTCCGAGCTCTTTCCAGAAGGTGGTCGAAATTAAATTGCCTCGCGAAGTAGCAGGTAGGTGCGGCCGTTCAGTAACTAGGTACGCCGCTACGTAAATACGTGGAACGCTACAAATATAATATGTGTAGTATCGGGAAAAAAGGGTACACGCTAAAATGTCGTCGGGGTAGGTGTTAATTCTTAAGAGTGTTTTACAAGAGAATACCGGAAATTAGTCCTTTTTAAATCAAATCTAGACGTATTGACTCTTTATTACAAAAAAACATAAATTTATATTGAAAGATAGTTATTTTATCTGGTTACACATTTTTTAAATTTTGAAAACTTAAGTTTATTTTTAAATTTTTTTTTTTTACATTAATTCCACACCTGAGGCTCTGGGGAAAATAATTTCCCTCAGGGCCTATGTCATCTTTGAAGAAGCTGTGAGGAGGATCTTTTTGAGGAGAGGAAGGAGTGAACGTGTTATAGGAAGGAGGAAACACGGAGGCCGGCAAATCGTTCCACAGCTTGAGCTGTTGAACACAAGAACGAGTCGAAGAAGCGTCCCATTCTCATCTGACAAATGTCAACCGTGTACATATGTTGGGCGCGCGTTTGGCGTGTTTCCCGACTATGCACCGGTGCCGAGGGGATCAATGACGCTAACTTCTCGGAGCATCTTCCATTGAAATACCGGTAGAACAAGGATAGTATTCCCACCCGACGCCTGTACTCTAAAGATTGCAATCCGTTTGTTAAGACGGGAGAATCTATCAATCGGACCGCCCGTTTCTGCACAGAGTCGAGGGTGTTTTTCAGGTACGTTGGGGCTCCAGACCAGAGGTGGCTGCCAAATACTGGGGCGTAATACTAAATAATGGGGCGCACTTGCGATTTGTACAGGGTTACCAGTTGTGTACTATTAAAGTATCTGCGGGCCCTGTACAGTACGCCCAGTTTCTGAGAGGCTAACTTAACTCTGGCCTCGATGGAGCCCCCGTATCTGATCTGGTCACTTAGAGTTACACCGAGCATATCAGTGGAGGACCTGTTCGGAAGAATGCTACCGTTGAAGGAGACTAGATTGTCATTTCGATTCCTTTTAGACGTAATCAGACATGATTGGGTCTTTGAAACTTTGTATTCGACGAGATTATTCTTACCCCAAGAGAAAACACTCTCAATGTAAGCGTCCATTCTTTGCTTCAAAGCTCTCCGAGCCATTGGAATTTGTGCACTCTTTGGGGGCTTGTCAAACAAAAAGCTATCATGGACTGTACTGTCATCCGCGTCACAGTGAATTAGTGCACATGTCAAAAGGTCATTGATGTGCAACAAAACCAAAGTCGGAGATAGAACCGATCCCTTTGGTCTTTTCGAGGTATGTGAGCAGTTTTTTGTTGATCACACGTTCCATCACCTTGGATAGAACTGATGTGATCGCTATGGGGCGGTAGTTGGCCGGGTTGGAGCGGTCACCCTTTTTTGGAATAGGATGGATAACCGTTTTTTTCAGAGCCAGAATTCAGGGACATTTTGAAAAGCTTTGTCAAAATTGGAGCTATTTTTGTAGCGCACCTGCGCAATACCAGGGCGGGGATTCCGTCAGGCCCACTAGCTTTATTAATATCAAGCCCTCGTAAAACCTGGAGCACATCCCGATGCCGGATCCGCAGCTTTTTCATATAGAAACCGCAGTGAGGAACCGATGTCGGGACTGCACCTCGATCATCGAGGGTTGAGTTATCCGCAAACATTTTACCTAATAGGTTAGCCTTTTCGGTGGTGGTGTTTGCTAGTGAGCCGTCAAGTCTGGTAAGAGGTGGCAGACTGGATTTGCAGAAATTGCGACCTATTGAGCCCGCAAGCGACCAGAAGGCTCTGCTGCCATGCGGACATGCAGCCAGCTTTTTGCTGATCTGCAGGTCGAGCTCGAACTTTGACCCATTTATGATCTTCTTGCTTTCCTTCGCCAACTTTTTATATGCTGCTCTGTTTTCGGATGTTCTAGATGTGTTGTAGGCTTGGTAAGCCGCATTTTTTCGCCGAACTGCTTCGGAGCATTGTCGACTGATCCACGGCTTTGAGCCCACACCAGTTTCTTTAACAGTGGATTGAATGAAGCCATCCATCGCATATGTGATGGCTTCACCAATTTCCCGGGTACATCTTGAGGGATCCGAAGTCCGAATACAGACAGCTGACCACAGGAAAGCATTGAAATGAACCGAACCGATCTGCTGACCTATAGTGCTACGCTTTTCTCTTCAGCCTTTCTTTTAGTGGTCTGAAATTGACAGGGATTGAGGTCGTCACTAGGCAGTGGTCGGACGATCCTAAAGGCACTGTGACCTCAATCTTGTAACCGTGTGGCACAGTTGTTAAAAATAGGTCTAACAGATTGGAGCAGTGAGTCTGGACATTAGGAACACTGGTAGGCTCCTGAACCAAGTTTATAAAAGTAGTTTTTAAAGGTTATTTGGTTTTTTCGTTATTTCGTCTGTTAGGTTTCTAATCAAAATATAACCCATCTTCTGTATGCACCCCCTCCCTTCCTCGAGTAGTCTCTTTTCATCTTTAGTTCGTTTTGTTTTGAAAGTTAGTTTTCGTGACTTTTTTTCTTGCAGTTGTGGTTACCCTTCTGCCACATCACTATTATTATACGTTACACATCACTAGTGATGATCTAGTTGTTATCTCGCTGTGCTTTCTCGTAATTAAAAAAAAGTCTGTTATATAAAAAAAAAACTAATCAGTGTTTCCTTGAGTCATCTACAATACATAAATAACTGAACACCTTCCAAACGTTATCGATGTCTTTAATTTGTGGGCGTGTGACTGTTTACAGTATCGTCCAATGATCGCTTTGATAATTGTAGGATATTTTCAAAGTTTCATCACCCTATTCTTTGTTTTCCAAGTAAACTGTTACGTATACGTTTGTGGGTTCTTTCGTTATTAGAATTTAATTTTTATATATTTTTTTCATATATTTAACCAAACCATTTCTAATGTAAAATTCAATGTGTTCCCCTGTAATCGGTAGAATAAGTGTCGCTAGATATCTCCAGGGAATCGATTCCAGAGCAAAAGTAGTAATTATTTTCTTTCTTAGATTGGGAAATATAAAGCTCAACACGAAAATGTAACCAAATATAGAAATATAGGGGACAAAGTCATAATCGTTTCCGCTAATAACATTGTCGAATCTACTTTTTATATCTAGAATGTAGCCCCGATGACAGCTCACCCTAATTTGTCTATGAATGACAAAACATGTTTTCGTAAGCGCCTCCGCCCACTGAGGCAACTGAAAACTGCCAACTTGCAACTGTTTTTGTATGACAATGTGACGGCCCGCACTCTTCACAATCACACAAAACCCCGTTGTCAATGGTAACGCAAGCAGTGACTCGCAACTTGCACTGCTGATTGCCGTGGGTGGCCGTTGCTAGTTGCCAGCTGTCAGCTGATTGTTCTTCGTCTATGGTTAAACAAGCTTTTTGACCAATCAAGACATAGAAACCAGCTGGTTTAAGTTTGTTGTCAGTTGCCTAAAATACTAAATACCTATCTGTGAACATTTATAATTGGTCTGTTTTTTTACTATCCTTTTCTGTATATTATATTATTAAGACTGTCTATGTTCCTCAAATAAATAAATAAATTAGAAATAAATATAGAATTAATAAATCAGGTTATATTAGTCCATTTTTTGTTTGTTTTGGCGTTCATTCAAGTATTTTATCAATAATCTATCTTTATTTTTGTGGAAGTTTAAAGAGGTTTGAGAAACAAAATTTTTTTTCGTCTCTACTGAATATTCCATTTTTAAGGCTTGCATCCGTAAGCTTCTCTTGTAAAGAAATAATAACATGCAATTATTAAAAAGACCCTCGTTTGTAATCCTGCGAAGCTTGACAAGCCAAGGTAACATTTTTTTATAAAATCAAACAGGTAAAAATATTACACATTGAGAAAATTGTATACTTCCAAAAAATATTTATATTCTATATTTTATCAACTGATAGGACCAAATTCATAAATTAAAAAGTGACACCGTACAAGAGTCTTACGGTCCGGAGCAAGTGGAACTATGTTACAATAAATATGCTTATTGGAATGCTGAATGAATTGGGATAGGGGATTTTTTACTTTTTTTTATGTTAGTACATTTTTTTTTTTTGTTTATTTTGCGTTATTTTTATTATTATATAAAATTATTAACCTCAAGACAGGCTTGTCCTAGAGAGTGAAATGTAACCAATCCATATGAAGAAACGTGGTATTATTGGTTTTAACTTTTTATTTAATTTTTTTTTATTTAATTTTTTTTTTTTACAAAAACAGGTATGTTGCCCAAAAATGTACATACATGAGTGATTTAATTTCAATGTGTAATATATATTATCATAACAATAGCAACAAAATAATTATCTAAATATGCAAAAGTAAGTAACAAACGAGAATGATTAAAGGGTAAACAATATATTATCGACACCTGTGCTGATGAGACACCGATTGAGTAGGTACAATATTGCCTGATTTAAATAAAGGGCTTCATCACAATTTCAGCTTTATATGATTGAAAAATTATCCATTACGAGTAAGACAAAATTCTGTGCCCGAGAATCATACGAATCCAAGTTCAAATTTTGAAGAAATAATTTAATGATGAAATAATTCTCCTTTATGCACGTTTACAAGTGACAGAGAAATGCTGGTCCTATATTAAAAGGTTAACGTTATTTGAATGCAGCAACCAATAAGTTATAAGCATAAAGACGCCAGTCCTTGACACTACAGCCCTCCTACGGACACAGAAGGCGTCCACTCCAATGACTGAGAGTTCTGTAAAACTGAAAGTTGGGGTTTGCTTCGTCAAATTTAATGCCGAAAACTCCATCTTGGAACAGACTCCTTGCTTCATTCACATATATGAACAGAAGAGTTTGGATGTGACAATGCATATTATCCATTGTCACATCCAAACTCTTCTGTTCTTTTGACTCTTGGCATCTATCTTGTCACTATCTGAAAGGTAGTTTGCAAACCTGTTTAAACACAAATCATTTTTCACTATGTCCCTTACTCGTTCTATAAAAACTGTAGTTTACGATTTTAAGATAAACGTGATCTCGCAGCTCACTCAGTCACGCTAAAAACTTCTTAAGTTTATCCTCGGGACATGAATGCAGTTTAATATCCAAGAAACAAATCTAAAATTGCTCAATTGAGTACTGCGAAGTAAGAAGTACACTATATTTAATAATTTATCGTCGTGCGTTTTGAGCACTTTTATTACTTACTTGAATGTAGGTATGTATTTAAGCAAGTTTTGAATGAAATAAATCGATATTATATTTTTAATGTAAAAAATTTGATACAAGGAATAATCGATCTTTCTCATTGGAACCTCCTTGAGCAGTTGCAAGCATTTTTAAACTTTTATTCTCAGCTGCTGGTCAATCGCTCTTAAGTCTCAGATTTTGTAACGGGAACCGTAATACATACATTTTGGAAATAAGAAAAGGGACAATCACTTTTCTATGTAAAAAATTAAACAAGTTCTTTGTTTAACCACTTTATTTTATCATTGGAGAAGAAGATAACACTAATAATCTAAGCTCTAAACGAAAATATGAAAAATAGCAAGATATTGCAAATTAAAAGATAACGATTTTACTTTATTTATGTAATTTGACCGGTTTCAGTTGATGTCAACCTGGGACTATAAATATGTAAACTGAAATACAGTATAGAGGATGATTATGTGGTAAATAAAAGAGATAGTGAAAGCATATAAGAGAGGGAGAGAACAACAGAGAATGGTTGGTGGAAGGGTAGGAGGAGTGGTGGAGAAAGGGTGGGTGTTATTAAAATGGATAAATTTATCCAAGACACTATATAGAGAGCATTTATTTCGGGTTTAAATCTTGAAATCATACACAAAGAGAGCAGCCAATAAAAAGTTGCATTAAGAAAATGAAGATAACGTCGGTGGTTCTCCGGATACGGACACATTAGCTCAGTTGTTAGAGCTACGCCCGGCAAAGTGAAGGTCCTGGATTCGTAAATAAACTCATTATCTTTTTTAGTTTGGTGATCGTGAACTTATTGTTTTATACTAAAAAACCGATGTAAAAGTATGTTTGTAAATGAACAAACCACAATAATTATTTTTTTTATAAATTGGCAAGAAACGACATTTTTTTGGTTGTTTAAAGCGTCCTTTTGGTGAAAAACGGCGCTATATAAATTAGTGCGTGCATTGGGTGAAGTTGAGTGTGCAAAATCTGAGTGCCGCTTTCTGAATATAGTTTTGAATTCAGAAAAACTTGCAGATTATTTTTATTTATTTAATTATAAGAAAAAGATTTTACATTACAAGTGATTACATTATGCAAAGTTATACAATTATACATTATTATTCTACTACTCCATAAGTTGAGCTCTAAGTAAAAGTATATTATGATTCTGGATGTTGCCAGGAGGTTTGGTAGTCCTTTTTTTTTACATCCCATCCCTTTAGCTGTCAAGTAAATGGACTGAACAAATGCTTTGGAACCATTTTAATGATTATTTTAGTGACAATATCCTATTTTTTCTTATGATTAAAGATACTTATAGCTATTTAGTTGAAAAAAGTTAAAAATAAAATAAGAATTGTTGGCATAAAAACAAATTTGAACTTTTTGAAAAATAATAAAATCAATCTTTTTTTATTTTGACAGTCATTGTTAGTACATTTGCACAACGAAATACAATTTAATTGAAATTTTTTGCAAGAACAAGTCACCCCAGAAGGGGTGGAAAAGGGGTGGAGGAGATACTTCTGGCAATGGTCGCTTTGTCAGTTGCCTTGGGTACAATTTACCACCTTCATTTACTTCCATTCGAATTTTATAGACGGCAGCACTTCCGTCTGTATCTAGTACGTGGAGTGATGGTGTACGACAGACATTAGCGTAAGTGCGAATATGTGCTTAGATTGTGTATTAAATGCAATATATTTTCTTTTTTTATTCTACATAAAATTACAACTTTGTATTTTTTGGAAATATATTTGCCCTACGATACAGTACACTTAGTTTTGTTATATTTTCATGTTATATCATGAAAATCTGTTGTTGGTTGGTTGTAGTAGATAAATCTGTTGATTTTGCGCAGTAAAAAAAACATAATAGGTACCTAGTTTGATATCAATAGCGAGAAAATTATTTTTTTTTAATTTTTCGGTGCAAAAATGGGTAAAGCAATAATTGTAGAAAATATCATTAATGAAAGTAGGTATTATCAAAGTCTGGTTTTATCCCTATTTTATTTCTTTCAGCACAGCGTAGTAGGAATAGGCCGATTGCAATACCTGAAAAAGAGATGTTAATTATTATTATGGCACCATATTTTGTTATTGTTAGTACAGCATCATGGTATCCCCTATTAGGGGTAGTTTGTGAGGCTGAAGACAGTAGGGTAGGGAAGAAGATGGTGGAGTGGAAGGCAGGGAAGTTTCTGGCTATTCAAAACTAGTTACCAAAGACGGCTGAAGCCATTTCAAGCTAAATAATGATTTTGAAAGGCTGTCATCCACCAGGGTGATACTCATAGTAGGTATCTAGCACTCGGAAAAGTACCGCTAAAATATTGTGTATTATTATTTTTAATGAATAAATTGGGAAACAACACAAGATTTAAAATACATGAACGATGGTGTTGTGAATGTCTTCTTAAATTTACTCAACAGAGAGAGCGTATGAGGATAAATATGGCAGTAAAAAGATAAGGAACGCTATTGGACAAGTTTAGGTTACGATGGGCATGCAATTGCGCAATGTTTTCGTAAAAATACGGATACCACACGCAAAAATGTACAGTTTTATTTTCTATTGTAAATAGCGTTTGCATAACAGTTATGTAGGTACTCGAAAACACTGAAGAGGTAAGTGTCCTGTGGGCGTGTTTGGTATGCCTGAAGTAAGATCAATTTTTACGCACTTCTAGGCGAAGTTGATTAACTTTTTCAAATATCAAACTATAAAATAGATTGTGTAGGATTGTCTGTTCAGTTTAAAGAAAAAGCATTGTTAAATAAAATGTTTTACATTTTTTAAGGTTTCGTGGCTGAGAATGCTGAATGGGCCTCCAGAAGTTTGAAGTGCCTTTTGAGAGTTGTGTAAAGCCACCAGAATAAGCTTTCTTTCCGAAGGATCCATTTCGGGCCAAGGAGTGGAGTAGTATGCAAAAGCTATTTCTTCGCTCTGAAAATTCAAAATAATTTCAATGTCTCATCTCTTCTAAGTCTGAACTCGACTCCAATCTTCACTTTAATTTTGAAATTTCTCCATTTAAATAAAATTAATATTTAAATTCGTTTTTCAGTTCTCCATAATTTTAAATGATGGCCTAGAACACCCTTGAAAGGTGAAAGCCAGAAATAATTATAAAAAATATATATGTACGTTATATATATATATGTTATGTACGAAAAAAGAATCTTTCTAATACGAATAATCTACTTCTCCAATACTTTAACAAATTCGCTTTTTATTAATTTCTTCAATGTGTCTTCTTCGTCGGTTACTCATTACTGAGGATCGTGACCCCTAATATTTCATGGTAAAATGTCACAGACCAAGCACGTTCCATTCATGTCGATAAATACTATATATTCACATCAGAATATTAAAGTAGGAAATGAAAAAATTACATACAAACAACTGAAAACCTCAATCAAAACAATTGAACCAGAAGAAGCCAGAAAATACTTCATGAGTCTTTTGCAGAGTGACAATCATATTAAAATAGTAATATTAAGTAATAAACTATAGATTAATAGATACTTGCCTTCTTTTCCACCTTCTGACCAAAGTGACAGAATAAGCATATTTCAATAAACTGACCCGGTAAAATAATCAGAATGTTCGTTTCCTGAAAGACGTAAACTGTATTAGAAAGATGTTTCAATTTAGTTGGTGTTTAATAATTTGCTACCAATAGTATTGATGCTTACCTCTGTATTAATTAATGCAAAGCATAAACAAGCTGTGCTGACTGATAACTGCATAAACATCAGCCAGTAGAACGCCTTACATCTCAGTTCATTTGCCCTACAAGTAAAAGAAAAGCAATTAAATAAATACCCATCAAATCTTAGTGTTGTGGTTAAAAAAAAAAAGAAAAAAAAAATCATATATTCGTAACTTCCCACGGTAGAACATGAATCAAACAACTTTGAAGTAACACAAACTAAAATATATATATAGCATTAAAACCTTGTAAATTACTGTAGGTGTGATGGTTAAGACATTTAGAGAGAGCTATAAATAACAACAGGACTGCACAAGCGTTAAAAAATGGGTGTCCTGTTGGAAATTCACCAAACATCGCTAAATCAAGCAAAGTTTCAACGATCAGAGGTCCTAGCACACACGATCGATAGGATAACTATCGGTTACTGCACATCGCTAACGTACGAACAACAGTTGATGTCGAATATGTTAAGGACACTTATTCATTGTGAACTGTCACTTATTCTTTGGCGATCTGTGGTCATGCTAGGGAACGATTAGAAGTTACCGATAGTTATCCTATCGATCGTTATCGATAGAGCGTGCTAGGGCCTCAGATCTGATTAGCCGAGTACTTCTTAACCTTTCTCATTCCATTTTCTTCCAATCCCTAATTATTCCATCTCACAACATACCCCGCTCTAAGCCAGTTGGATTATAGCATTCCCAATATTATCTATGATTTGAAGAAATTGAAATGTAGGAGGAGGGGTAACCCGTCAATAGGATGTGTCAACTCCCCGAACACGTTGCATACCAAACCAATATCCAGAGACAGATTAAAAAAGAAGTAGAATGACTTGGACTTGGAAGAGAACTGGAGCAAGATGGAAAGGCATGGTGACAACGAGGGACTTGAGCCGGTGGAGAGCGATTGTAGCGAAATCCTTACCCTAACCTGAGATATTATTATAATGATGAAATAATTCATATTGTTACCGATAAATTTAATACTTACGCCAAAATGGACGCCTGTCGTTTCATAACCTTCTTCAACGACATTCTCAGTTCATTTTTATCAAATCCCCGCTCATATTTAATTTGAGATATTTGAAAAATCAACAACTCGATATGCGCAATAATAAAACCGCAAAAACTAATAAAAAGGCAATTATATACTGTCACTGAAAAACAAACAACGCTCACAGTGAAACATCGAGTGATGATATCACTTTTAAACATGGGAACAATGATTTTGTGTTCCTCAAAAAAGTATTTTTGGATTGTTGGTTCCAAAACAGCCAAAAAAAATATAATGTTGATGAATCCTACATATATGCAAATAGATTTTAATACTGGTTTTGTTTTATTTTTAATCACAGTTTTGTACTCTTCTTCTTCCGGTGTGAGGTGGTTATTAAAGTAATCCAACACGGTTTCAAAAGAATTTCCACAGAAGAATAGAGAGCAGTGTTTTGTGATGCTTATGGTCATATTGATGAAGAATAACATCACGAGTATCGCGTCTCCATATGTATCGTAGTGCTGAGAAAACGAAATGATCCCGCAGACGATGTAAAAGGTTAGATGTAATATTAAAGAGATGGTGCTGATTACTTTCTGCAATCGAACTCTTATTTTGTAAGGGTTCCAACAATATACCCATAAAGGAATCACTAGGATTTCATAACAGTCAAAGAAACTGCAAGTCATCTTTCAGATGATTCTTAATAGTTATAGCGGAAAACAGCAACTGATAGAGAAGTTTTATACCCAGAAAAAATCATTCATTAATTCAACAATGCTTCAATATTATTGATTTTTAATTCGCAGTTTATCTTTCTCCTTTGATAAATTTGGTGACCTCCGTGGTGAATTGAAAGATAATTTGCGTATCTGATAAAACACAGCTATCCAGAATTGAGGTTCTTTGATATGGAATGAGCTTATGATAAGAGAATTTTTCCTTTTTCATTCAAGTTTTGAAAACGATTTCTTGAGCAAACCCCTTTTTCATCAAATAGTTTGATTGCTTTTCACAACGGTGTCCTCAGAAAAAAACGTAAATAATATTAGAAATTTACGATTTCACTTAAAATTTTTCGTAATTCGCTCTACTCGTACGGAACCATATCGTATAATGTAGAATTTTTTTATTGCATTTCCTTTATATAGCAAATGAAAAAGAACAACTATGACGTGGTGTTTTGACAGTGAGATTGCATATTTGCAAACAATTTATTGATTTTAAAATTCCTCCATTAAGTGGGAGAGGATATTTTCTATCCGAAAAGTGTAAGGATGCAAGTCTAAATTTTAAAGAGATGAATTAATTATGGAAAAATTCTCTCAATGTTCAAGTAAAAAGGGATGCACATTCTATTTGTTTTACGAGATTTGAATTAAAAAAAGGACGTAACAACCAAACACGTTAGAAACATAAAGATGCAAGTACGTAACGCAACTTCTATAGACAAACGAGTCTAGCCCACTTACTGCAAGAGCTTTAAAACTATTTAAGTTTCTTATTTTTGAGAATTGTTTAGTATTTAGTAGTTAATTATTTTTCCTACTTGTTGGTTTTTATTTGTATGATGATAATTTAAGGTAATGCGACTGTAAAATGTTGGATATTGGTCAGTTATATCAATGTTTATAACAGCTGATATGGGAATAAAAAACAATTAGTTTTGAGTAATATACGATCAAGGCATGATTTATTGTGATGGCCATATCTAATGGGGCTATTTATATGATATAAATATCCTTCGCTGTATATAAAATTCAGATATTTATTTTCTATGTTAATGTATATACAATAAACCAGAAATTAGAGAAAGTATTATCTTCGTTTACGAATATTTTCAGTTCTGCAATAAGGCATTTAGAGTGTAGGGAAGCGATATATATATATATATATATAGCAATTATAGATTATATCTTATTGTTTTTCGTGAAAGATAAATGTATTGCATTTTAATACTAAAATTATCGGATATTTATTGTTACGTTATTTATTTTGAGTGCACTATAAAATATGATTCATGCATCGTCCAAATATATATATATATATATATATAGATGGTAGTAAATCAGTGTTAGAATCAGAGATGGAGTAAATGTACATTAAGTATAATCACATTTTTGTTGAAATACTAGAGAATTGACAAAAAAAAAACTATTTTTTTACGGATACTTCGCATATTTAAATTTATTATTTGAAAGTGTAATTATTTAGATCTGTAATGTCTTCAGATACTTTTATGTCTTTTACCGAAAGATCACCGGTGAAATCTTTTTTCAAGATGTAATAAAAACTTTATTTAATAATCTTTTCGTAGTACGCGTATACTGCAATGGTATGTGATTTGCCTCTCTTATTCGTATTATCTGGGTACTTTGCATTTTCTTAGTAAGAAATTTACGTTTTATATAAGATAAAAAGCTTAATTATGAGTCGAGAATTATTCCTAGGTCATTAGTTTCTTTGACAGCTGTCAGGGTTGAGTTATTAATTTCATGTGGATTGATAATTGCGGAATTATTTTGTGATATCTTAAATAGGCATGTAAAACAAATAATTGAAATTACTGACCGCTTAAAGAAATAAATAAAATATATTTTTTTTTGTGGAAGTAACGAGATTTTCTGAAAAAAAGTGTTTCGGTTCTCAACATTTTGCATTTTAGACTTCGTATGCTTCTAAGGTACAGATATAATAATATGAAATTACTACAAATAGCCTTGTTTGTTATTACTGCGAAGCTTCAAAGCCAAGGAAACAGTTTTATTATTACAGGAAAGAGTTAAACAATTTTATTAACTGGTGGGAACTAATTCACATGTTAAAAAGTGACACTCGCTTGGCGCTCAAAGCGGACGCTCTATTTTATTTTTTTTTTTTACATTAGGTCCACCCAGGAGACCCTAAGAAAAATAATTTCCTTCAGGGCCTATTTCACCTTTGGGGATGTCTAAATTTTGTGTAAAAGGTATTTTTAAGGAAAGGAAGAAGAGAAAAGGGTAGGAATCTGGGGTGCAATGTGTCTAGACCATCCGCCGTCAAGACACAGACAATGAACCCCATTTACCCGGGCACCCCTGCTAAGTCACGAATCGTAGCGAACCACTTGGGGTGACTTATGGCAGAGGTGTTGGTTATCCAATAAATGGTTCCCGGGGCGGCGGTACCCATTACCGCCTCCCAAATTGAGATTGTTGAGAATATTGGCTATCAAGAGGATGGTGAAATAAATACTTGTTTCAGTTTTAAATTAACTACGTTCATTAAAAAAAATATATCGCGCGTTTTGAAAAAGTTGCCTCCGTGTTACTAAGAATTAGGAGACTTAAAAATAATTGTATTTGTAAAATTAAAATTCTGTTTATTAAAAAGTGTTTTAAATTACATTCTGTTACAAAGTAAGGAGATTGTATGATTAATAATGCACCATAATGTCTTACTTTTAACCTACAGGTTCAATTTTCATTCAGGTAAAAAAAAAACTGCCGGATTAATGCGTAGATGTTTATGAAGGGTAAAATTAAAAGTATTTTCTTAAAAAGACAAATAACATAGTTAATATCACTTAATTTTTTTATTTATTTATTTTATTTATAAGAAAAAAAAATTTACATTACAAGTGAACATTATGCAAAGTTATACAATTATTCATCATTATTCTACTACTCCATAAGTTGAACTCTAGGAGCTCTTGTTTATGGGAATCTTGAGTATTTACATGCAAAAAAAAATGTTCTAAATAAATATGTAATCAAAGACTTATGAAATAAATACAAACATTATTTAACATAGGTATACAATTTAGGAAAAAATATATTTTTAAATGACAATACCAATATACTAGTATATTTCAACTTTCAACATTGATAATACAGATTAAGTAAGGGTAAACTAAGGGTACAATATATCATTATCCAATTTCAGGGATTTAATTTGCTTTTTGAATTGTTCATATTTCAAAGTTTCGGTTACACTAATTTTGTTTTTGGACAATAATATATTGTACCATCTCACACCTAAATACAAGTAGAGATGCTGAGCCGTAGTCGTTCTAAGCATAGGGATTGTTATTAAGCCATTAGTTTTGAATCTATTGCTTATGCTATCTGAGGGGTGAATTTTTTGGATAAAATATTCCTTACAAATTTGATATAAGGCGTTTCTCTTATACAATTCTGTGACAGATGGTACATTAAATTCCCGAAATATCATAATGTTTAAGATGAATAAGAAGGGGAAGGGGTAAGAGTGAGGAAGTTCATTGGAAATAGGGATGACATTGTCATTAGAAGGGAAATACTGGTTAAGTGAGAAAACGTTAAAAAGAGGGCTAAATTTATTATTATTTTTTTTTATTCATAAAATTGTTACATACATGATTTGAGGATTTTTCGACTACCATACTAGGCAAATGCTCGAGTTGTGGTGGTCGAAATATATCTGCTTTCTTATTAACATTTTTTCTTAATTTAAAATTTCAAAATTATTAATCTTCGAAAAAATTCAGAAAAAAACCTTTTTTTATTTTATCTATTTTTTTAAATTTTACTTGAACTAAATATATACACTTACATTGTGCAAAAAATTATTTCGATCATGTGATTTTATTATTTATAAAAGTAATTTCCATATAAACAAGAAGAAACATAACTAAAAAACGTCACTTCATCACAATATTAAATAAGTTAAAATAATGTGTACCTACTTTTTTTATTAATATTAAACCAGGTTTGAAATCCTATTATGAAAATCACAAAAAAATTGTATTGAAAAAAATACGAAATTATCCTTTTTTGATCCGATCGATTTTTTTTCGATTTTCGATTTTTATTGTAAGCGACTATTTTATTTCTTTCAGGACTGCATAGAAAGAGTACACCCACTGGAATACCTGGAAAAGATAAAATAAATTGATTTCATTAAAAAATTAAATTTTTTCTTCAAACTTCGCAAAATCACTTTGTGGCGTCATTTTGAATTAAATTAAAACAAATAACTTTGTTTAAACCACTAATACACTATTAGTGGTTTAAACAAAGTTATTTGTTTTAATTTAAAAAATTAAATGTTTATCTACTTGACGAAGTAAAACAAATGGATATTCATAAAAAAAACCTTTTTTGCGTGACTTAATCTATATGCGTACCAACGTAATGGCATGCCCTCCTAACCTTACTCAACAGGAAGGCATGAGAGAATTAACTAAATGTGAAAGGAAAAAAGAAGAGGAACGCTGTTCGACTAGGGTGGGATAAAGGGGGCATGCACATTACACATTGCGTTCGTAAGCTCAGAATACCGTTAGCTGGTTGTTTTTGAAGAAATAACAGCTTAAGTGCTATTTAAATACGCGGAGTTTGACTCCATACTATATACTATGGAAAGATGATAGATTTTTTTTAAAAGATTGTAAGACAATATCGAAGAAGTTGGCGCAGATAAATATTTAGTAATCCGCTTTTCTTCCTCGATTGTTCTAAGGCGCGCTCTCTCCTCTTTATCTGTAAGTTTTTGTCCAACCCCGCTACCTGACTCTCTTTGCCGCTGCAAGAATATTATATCTTCATTTATTTTTATTAATTCAAGGGCATCGGCGTGTGCAATGTCAAATAAATTGTCGAAGTTTTTGACAAACTCTTGACGACGTTGTTCAAATAGGGCTTGCGTTTTCTACACATTTTTTTCCCCTTGTCCCTCCAAACTTGATATAAGTTTACAAGTTTCTTCACACAATTAGGTAAAGATTTGGTTGGTATACGCGCCTTTACCCAGTATAAAACACTTGCGAATAGTGAGATTAGCACTTTCATAAACAGTTAAATTCACTTCCCGGATATTGTAGATCAAAACTTCAAGAAATTGTCCATTAGAGGGCAGTTTAGAACCCGATATTTGATGTTTTACGACTCCCCATAAAAATATACTCTTTTTAGAACTGCGTACATCTAAAGACATCTTGCCTGAATGAATAATATTAATTTTTCGAAGAAAACTTCTTCGGAAAGGTTTACACTTTGTGATGTCATTATTTATTTTAATTAAAAGACAAAATTACTTTGTTTTCATCACTTTTTATTTATACACAATCTACATGTTTCGTGAACGATGTCTCTTCATCAGGAACAAATGTATACTACATTAGTATACATTTGTTCCTGATGAGGTGAACATCGTTCATGAAACATGTAGATTGTGTATAAATAAAAAGTGATGAAAACAAAGTTATTTTGTCTTTTAATTAAAATGAATAATATTAGTTTACTAACAAAAAAGGAAAGTTATTACAAGCGCTTCAACACATTGGCAAACTTCGAACCGCCTCAGAATCAATAAATATTGTGTTTAATTTATTAGCTGAAATAAATTAAGTTTTTAGTAAGTTAAAATAAATAGGTACCTACTCTAAGTTCAAAAAATGAAATTGAGCTGTTGACTAAGCACGAAATGTTCGGCACACTACACCATTGGCAGTTCGAATTGATTCAAATTATGTCAAACAATGCACATTATTTGAAAAGCCGTTCCATACAAAATATATGAAAAAATTAATTTTCTTCATAATTATTTTTTTAGTGATTTTTTTCCGATGTTTTAATAGTTATTCTGTTAATCGGGACGGAGACAAATCCAAGAAATCAAAGATCATAAAAATCGGTTCAGCCGTTCTTGAGTTATATAATGGTGTAACTAACCCGACTTTGTTTTATATATATTAAGATTGTACATTCAAAATATAACAAAATAAATATTATAATATTTTAATTAATGAAGATAATATTAGCGAAAGTCAATCGAAAATCTGAAACAGAAAAATCAGAAAAAGATTTAATTTGAGGTTTAACTCTTTAAGTTAAAAAGTTAAAAATAAAAATATAAATAAAATAAATATTCCCTAGATTCTTTAAAATGTTTTAAGGTTAATGATTTAATTATATATATTTTTTTAAATCCTACAAATATGTGATAATACTGATAATAAACAAAATATAGGAGAATTCATTGGCTACATAGAACTATAATCAGTTTGTATGTCTCCATATTCAAATTCGGAGGTATAATTTTTTGAATCTGGGCGGAAAAATTTTCTTTAGCAATCCGAGAAAAAATATTTTAATTGTTTTGTCACTCCAGTGGTTAACTCGTCTGTCAACTTTTTTTGACTTTGTTGACTGGCTGATTTCTGCCGAACTTTGCTCAATTCTGCAAGACTTCTAATTCCCCCATTGCTGCCAATTACAATTACCTGTTTTAAAATTCAATTTTTTGGTAGGTATTATGCATAAAATTTTTACATAATATAATGTAAATTTCCAAGTCTGGAGTGGCAAAATTAATTAATAAATAATATTTGTCGGTTCAGTGACTATGAAATTATATAAATAAAATTGTTTTACAGTTTTTAAGGTTTCGTGACTGAGGGTGCTGAATGGGCCTCCAGAAGTTTTGAGTGGCTTTTGAGAATTGCGTAAAGCCACCAGAATGAGATTTCTGTCAACAGGATCCATTTCAGGCCAAGGGGTAGAATAGAATGCAAAAGTTATTTCTTCACTCTGAAAATATAAAGATTGTTTATTTTTTTTTCATTCAAATAAATACTTACACGTTTGAAACCACATTTTTATAAGCCTTCCTTTTTTATACCTTTCAAAATAATAAATACAAAAAACCTTTTTTATTGTACAAAATAAATACAAGTACATTAAAAATGTATAAAATTTCTTACAGCTAATCCAATTAACAAGAAATAAACTAGGTAATAATATTTGTAAAAAGAAAAGAAAAAAAAAATATATCTATGTATTTACATGCTTGTAATACTATTTTTATAAATTCTCTAATGGGTCAACGTGAATCCAGATAACCGGAATGTGTGATTTTTCTAAACCCCTTAATAAAATACAAATAATTGGACTATTTCTAAACGTTTCCGAAAAATAAAACTGTTTTTGAAACATGGTATGAGCTTTTAAATTTTATTATTTGAAATAAATATTATTTTTTAAATATAAAAATTTGAGACTTTCATAAAAAAAATATTTAAAAATGGCTCACGCTATGTTTTTTCTCACTAAAATTACTGATAAAACATATTTAATAACACAATGTTCAATGTTAAGCGTAATTCACATTTTTATCATTTTATGTAAAAATATTTAATAGAAATTTCACAAAAATTTTTTTTTTTCAAATTGCGGTCAGAAGCTTTGGTTTTTTATAGGTGTATATTTTAATTTGTCTGGGGGTTAACTTTTAGATGTGAAAATTAAGTGTGGTGTTTTATCTTTTTGTTTTTTTTTTAATCTTTTAGATTTGAATATTATGTGTGGTGTTTTATCTTTTTGTTTCTTTGTGACCTATTATAAAAGCTTTTCTCAAAAGAGAACAAATTAACCATTCTCTTTTGGGTAAAGAAAACTATTTTAAACATAAATACAGCCATATAATGAGAGACTCTTGCCTTATTTTCCACTTTTTGTCCAAAATGACAAAATATGCATATTTCAATAATCTGGCCTGGTAAAATAATCAGTTTACTTGAATCCTGAAAGTAAAAAAAATGTTAATAAGCTGGCATATGTTTATTTGTTTATTAATACATACACACTATACACAGTACATTCACGCTATATTTACATTTAGATTATGACATGGTTGTACAGGGTGATATAATACTTATTTGAATTTGGCGCCCTGAAGCGATAGTTGCTGCGAAGTGTGTGGGGATAGACACATTCGAGAGGGTGGGACTAGAAGTTTTATCTAAGCTGTATGCCTCGGCAGCGAACGCGCTCTCCGCTTTCGTCCACTCCATCATTCTATCTAAACGAAGCGGAAATAAAACTTCAAGCCCCGCCCTCTCGAATGTGTCTATCCCCACTCTCTTCGCAGCAACCATCGCTTCAGGGCGCCAAATTCAAATACGAATTATATCATGTACAACCATGTCGTAATCTAAATGTAAATATAGTATGAATGTACTGTGTATGTCTCCACTTTCCTCGCCGCAACCATCACTTCAGGTTGCCAAATACAAAAAAGGAAATTGCTCTGTTCCAGTTTAATAAGTAAATTGCGGAGCGAGCGGCAAAGATTCGAGGTGGCAAAGTTGAAATTAAACACTTTAAAATCTACCAATATTACCAATTTTAAAAATCCCGGAAAACTTTCCAGGTAACCGTTTTTTTTCGTCCCAAATGACTGGACTATGGGTTATCCAACGTGTTCATGCAAAGCAATGTAATACCAGTAAGTGCGCTTGTTTTAAATAACAAATAAAACCTGGAATAATGGGGCTTGTGAATAAATATACCTTAAGAAGATTTAAATTACCTGTCATTTCTTCACAGTTTATTTAATTTGAAGAATAAACTTTATTTTGAGTAAAATGAACTTATTATGGTCTTCCTACAAAACGATATTGCTAAACGTAGTTAGCCAAATCAACAAATTTAATGGTGAATATTGAAAAAAGCGCCTGACATAAGGGCAAGGCAAATCATGAAATAGTGGCAAATCATAATGTGGCCAGGCGCATCATGATCTGCCTGGTTTTACGAACGGTCTCTTACACATACCTACACGTTTTGTTTTGGTATGGTATCGGTTTGAATTATTTGGATTTGGAGATTTCTCGGTCGCAAACAAAACTATAAATTCGATTTTTTTCTGTTTATTTTCCAAATTCATAATTGTTTCAATATAATTTATATTTTTTAATATTAATGATCTTTTACCTTTGGATGAACCAACGCAAAGCATATACAAGCTGTGCTTACTGACAGCTGTAAAAATACCACCCAGTAGAACACCTTACATCGCATTTCATTGGCGCTGGAAGTGAAAGAAAGTAATAAAATAAATATTAAAAAAAAAATTTATCCATGCTTGAAAACCCATGATTTACGCGATATTTACTATACTATTTTAATAAATATTGTTATTTAACGAAATATTGGTATAGGGGTGAAGATCAGATCAGTCGAGCAGATCTGTGTGTGAATTATGCGCGTAAATCATAAGTTTTCCAGCATGGATAAAAAACGTGTAAATTTATAGTGATCGACAGATTTAATACTTACGTTATAATGGAAGCATGTCGTTTAATAATATTCTCCAACGACTTTCTCAGTTCACTTTTATCTAACAACCCCCGCTGGTATTCAAGGTGAGAAATTTGGTAAATTAAAACATCAATGTGCGCAATCGTAAAATCAGAAATACTAATGAAAAGGAAATTATACATTGTCGCTGATAAACACATGATACCGATAGTGAAACTTCGAGTAACAATGTCAGCTTTTAACACGGGAATAATGATTTCTTGTACACCAAAAAAGTATTTTTGGAATTTTGGTACCAAAATAATCAAAAGGGTAATGAAAAAGTTGATTCCAAATAATAGATAAATGAATTTCGTTACTGGCTTCGTTTTTTTTTTAAGTTCTGCTTCATATTTCTCTTCTTCCAGTGTGAGGTGTTTATCGAAGTAATCCAAAACGGTTTCGAAAGTTTTTCGGCAGAAATACAGATGGCAGTGTTTTACGATACGGTCATATCGATTTCGAAAAACATGACGAGTATTACATCTCCACCTGTTTCGTATTGTTGGAAAAATGAAATCATCACACAGTTAGTGAAAAACATTAGCTGTATTATTATGCAGGTGGTGCTGATTACTTTCTGCAAGCGAACTCTTATTTTATAAGGATTCCAACCGAAGAGCCACAAAGGTATCATTAGGAATTTGTAACAGTCAATGAAAGTGATCATCTTTCCGATGTAATTTAGCAGTTATGGTAAAAAACGGTAGCCGATATGGTAGAAGTATTCACGAATTTTACCCCAATAAAAAGCATTCAATAACACTGTTTGTGCAATCCCCTACTAAAAAATAGATTTTTTCCAAATTGCAGCCGGTCTTGTTCTCAAAAAAAACAGAAAACTTTTTTGAAAAACTTATTTGTAACTTTCATAATTTTTTTATATTTTCCACGATTTTGATTAAAAGTCCCATGATTTAACGCTAAATTCTATTAACGTTAGGCTCGATTTTTTAACCCCGCCACTTTGAACGGAACGCTATGAGATAATGCGGAATTTTTATATTGCTGTGTGACGCTTTGTAGCCAATGAAGAGGCTCATTTTTGACATGCTGTTTTGACAGTTAGATTACATACTTGCAAACAATATATTGATTTTAAAATTCCCTTATTAAGTGTGAGACATAATTCTTTACAAGAGAAGAATACGAATGTAAGTCATAATTTTAAAGGGAAGAATGATTGATGGAAAAATGTTTAACAAACGCAGAGAATTGCAAATCTTTCCTTAAACTGTTTACGAGATTTGAATTTATAAAAGGATGTAACAACCAAACATGGTCGAAGAATAAGGCGCTCCGCTGACGAGGCAACTGAAAACCAACTAAAGCCGGCTGTTTTCTCTGTCTTGATTGGTCAAAAAGCTTGTTTAAACAGAAGAACAATCAGCTGACAGCTGGCAACTAGCAACGGCCGGCCAGGGCAATCAGCAAAGCAAGTCGCAAGTCACCGCTTGCGTTACCATTGACAACGGGTGTTTGAGTGATTGTGTAGTGTGCGGGCCATCACATTGCCATACAAAGACAGTTGGCAGTTGAGAGTTTTCAGTTGCCTCAGTGGGCGGAAGCGCTAAGCGCCTCCGCCCACTGAGGCAACTGAAAACCAACTAAAACCGGCTGGTTTCTCTGTCTTGATTAGTCAAAAAGCTTGTTTAACCATAGACGAAGAACAATCAGCTGACAGCTGGCAACTAGCGACGGCCGCCCAGGGCAATCAGCAGTGACAGTCGCAAGTCACCGCTTGCGTTACCATTGACAACGGGTGTTTAAGTGATTGTGTAGTGTGCAGGCCATCACATTGTCATACAAAGACAGTTGGCAGTTGAGAGTTTTCAGTTGCCTCAGTGGGCGGAGGCGCTAAGTATGCAAGTCCTCAACGAAACTGCCTAACTGGAGTACTTACCTAATATTACGTTTTATTGTAGTATTTCTTCTTTTTTTAAATGTTTATTATACTCTGTAGTATAAGGCGCTCCGCCCACTGAGGCAACTGAAAACCAACTAAAACCAGTTGTTTCTCTGTCTTGATTGGTCAAAAAGCTTGGTTAACCATAGAAGAAGAACAATCAGCTGACAGTTGGCAACTATCAATGGCCGCCCAGGGCAACCAGTAGAGCAAGTCGCAAGTCACCGCTTGCGTTACCATTGACAACGGGGTTTTGTGTGATTGTGTATGTGCGGGCCATCACATTGTCATACAAAGACAGTTGGCAGTTGAGAGTTTTCAGTTGCCTGAGTGGGCGGAGGCGCTAAATGTATGTGTAATAAGGTAAACTGGGATTTCAAATCCTCTCAGTCCTGGTGGAATATAAACTTAGATAAAATAAATAAAAATTAGATAATTATATTAAACAGATCCATTGTGATTATTTGTTATTGAGTATTTATTATTATTTGTTTTTATTATTTTATTTTTTTATTTTTTTTTTATTTATTATTATTTGCGGCTGAGGCCAATTTCAATGTTTAGAACCAACTGTATGTACCTATCTATTAATTAGTTTATTAATATATGTTTGTTTCTACATTTATATTCAATTTGTAATTTTTATTTTTCATTCATGTAGATTGTAAGTCAATTATTGTAAACAATAATTAAAATATTATAATTTCTAACTTTTTTTAATTAAGAGGCTTTACTCCCCAACTCAAACACGAGAATTTTTTTCTCCGTTGAGTTGAGTAGTTTGTTAAAAAAAAAATCTATTTGTAAATAGCTTTTAAGAACCAACTGTACTTATTTTTCTAAATCTTATGTATATGTATTTTAAATAATAATAAAATAATAATAATACTATTGCGAAGCTTGACAAGCCAAGGAAACTATTTTATTTTAAAATAATAATACATACTACGAAATTTTGAATTTCGAAATTCATTTTTTTTAGATACTTTATTAAATGGCATGAGTAAATTTAGACGCAAGTCTTATGGTAAATACATACTGGGTCGATGTACGTATGCATCGCTACGCCTAACAATATCTGGGCTACTTAGCAACCATATAATATAAAGGGTAGAGCAACATTTTCTATGAAAATTTATGTTTTAGAATCACATTAGCCGCACGCATCGCGATGTACGATGTCTGTGACCATTTTCATAGAACCAGTATGTATTTACCATTACTATCCGAAGCAAGTGGAACTATATCACAATAAAATTGGTCATTGGTATGCTGAATGAAGTGGGACAGGGGATGGATAAGAGGAAGAGAAGGATTAAGAAACACTGACTTGCCAATTTAGATCCGAGCAAAGGCTGAAGCCATTTTAAACAATGATTCGAATCTGATATTTTTCGGTGGTAAGTACAAGTATGCTTGTGATTATTTTATGTTCTATAGCAGATTACATAATTATTTGCAGAAACAATTATGAAAACGACCAGCGCACAGTGCATGGAGAAAAATGTTATTCTTAAATACGATCATTTTATTCGTAAAAACGGTTAAAAACGGGACTGAAGTTCTTACGAACAAATTAACAGGGTTTCAATATTTATTCTAACATTTTCCGCCAATTAACTTTGAAATACTGTTAATTTGTTTGTAAGAACTTCAGTCCCGTTTTTAACCGTTTTTACGAATAAAATGATCGTATTTTAGAAAAACATTTATTAATAGTTTCGTACTCCGCCTACTGGTTAATACGAAATATTTTTTATTCAACGTGTTCGATAAAGTGATTCGCAAGACGTGTGTTCCTCCGCTCGGCGACGTAAAGCTGGGCGCGAGACGACAAAGTGCGGTGCTCAGACGCGGCCAGAGGTGCTGGTGTGAAGACAACGGTGCTGGCAGGAGACCAAGAGACTCGGCTAGGGGGGCCTGAGCTGCAGAACTGCGGGAGCTGCCATCAAGGACCTCGGCCCCGAACAAAGTGATAATAGTGCTAACAAAGGTAGTTATAGTGAACAATTAATAATGACAAATTAGAAGCGACCCCAAATCATTTAAGATTTAAGTAACCACTATTATTATTAACCACAACTATTTAAGATTTAGATATAATATTTAGATATACGTAAAATTAAGATTATATATTAATTTGGCCAAACCTCATTAAAATCAATAAACCTAAATAGTTCTTTGCAATCAAATTCATCCCCATTGTCCCAACCCAAGCGATCCAAATTGGTGAGATGGTAGAGTGGAGAAAGTACAAAGGTCAAGTATAAAACAGCATTTATTTTAATATAAGATAACTATTTCTGAGCTAGTTACCGGAGCAAAAAATATTTTCGTTACACATAACACCCCAAAAATTAATAACAAAAAAAAGTGTTTTTGTAATTTCGCCTTTTTATTACTTAGAATTCTATAAACACCTTTTGCATTTCGTGCAAGGATTTTTAGATTTTCGGCTGGTAATTTATTTATTTATTAAACGCCCTTATTGCCTTTTACATTTTAGTTAAATAGATGAGTATAACAGTTATTTCAAAAAAATCTAAATTAAAACAATAAAGAAAGCATAATACAGTGAAAATAAAAGTAAAACAAAAGCATATATCTACAACAAAATATAACAATAAATGCATATAATAAAAAGAGATACATAGGTGAAAAATATAAGAAGTTTCACAAAAAAAAGATATTCAATATAGACAAAAATTGTAGAGATTATAGACGTCTATTTATGTCTAAATATAAAAAAGAATTGAAATAAACAATGTTTATACTGATTCTTTTTAAAGTGAAATATATCTCCCAGATCAGAATATTTATTTCCGAGACTGTGAATTCTCGGTATCGGGGAATTTTGATAAGAGAGTGTCCTGGTGTTATTAAAATAAAAGGGTAGTAAATTTCGGCAAGATCTTATAGGTGTGTGGATATTGATTAATTGAAGCAATTCAGGACAGTCAATTTTGTAATGCAGTATTTTATGTAATAGTATTAAATCTGTGATTATTCTTCTTTCTGAAAGTTCTAATAGGAACATTTTATCTAGTAGGTAGTTATAATCAATGTAATATAACACTACGTAGGGCTCGTGAAATTGGAAAAAAATTAGCATTTTTAGGAGCAAGTCACATAATTACTGCTTCCTGTGCTGGTAGTATAAGATTGCAACATGAGAATTTTTAACTTGCATCTTATTATCTTTTAACTCTCACTTATTGGAGTAGATGCGTTTTGTCCGTAGATAGAATTCATCCTCATAATTCTACGTATTTAGTTACAGTTGTTGCGACCTTTTAAAATTTCAAATCTCTTAAACCGTTTAAGATAGAAATACCTACATCTTTGTTACTTTAGAACATGCGTACTAGAAATGTTTTTCCATCATTATTTGATTATGGACTTGGACCCCTATGGATCTCGGATACAGAATATAATACGATATATAAAGGAATTTTTTTAAAACCAATAAATTGCTTGCAAATATGTAATCTAACTGTCAAAAAATCATTTCATTGTCGTTCCTTTTTATTTGCTGAATAGTGGATATTCAATACAGAATTTTATCCGGTCCGTCCGAGCTGTACGGATTAAAAATTGCGCTTAACGAGAAAAGAATAACTGCTTAACCGAATTTTATCTGGTCCGTCCAAACTGTACGAATTAAAAATGGCGCTTAACGAGAAAAAATTATTTAGATACTTGCTCGTGGAAAATTTTAAATATTTTTGCAAATTTGAGTTTTAAAACCGAATTGTAATATGTTATTAGTACTTACAAATAAGTTTTTCAAGACATTTTTCAGTTTTGCTTAACATCCTTGACAGCTCTCGATCCTTGATAGCACTCGGGGCTCTGCCGGGTGGACCTTCTTTTCTCTTGACACTCGTGGGACGAAAATTGAACCAATAAAAACTAGGGGCCTTTGGGGAACCTAGGAGATCTTAGGCCACTTTCATGAACTCTTTCCGTGTGGGGCCTTCAGGGAACCAAGGGGGAGTATGAACTCTTCCATCGTGGGGCCTTTGGGGAACCAAGGAGGAGCGGAATGGAGAGATGACATCCTCCCGCTCGTGGGGCCTTCAGGGAACCAAACAGGAATGGAGAGGAGAGATGAGGTCCTCTTCCCTCATAGGGCCTACAGGAAATCAAGGTGGGGTGAACTCTTCCTTCTTAGGGCCTACGGGGAACCAAAGGGGAGTCGAATCTCTGTCGTGGGACCTTCAGGGAACTGAAAAACTGGAGAGGAGAGATGAAGCCCTCTTCCCTCATGGGGACTTTGGGGAGCCAAGTTGGGTGGACCCTCCGCCGTGGAGCATTTAAAGAACTAGGAAGTGGAGAGGAGATACTAAGCCCTCTTCCCTCGTGGGGCCTTCAGGGTGCGAAGGTGGAGTGGACTCTTTCCTTGTGGGGCCTTCAGGGAACCAAGGGGGAGTGAACTCTCCATCGGTGAGCCTTCAGGGAACTAAGGAGTGGAGAGGAAATACTAGGCCCTCTTCCCTCGTGGGGCCTTCAAGGAACCAAGGGGGGTAGACTCTTTCCTTGTTGGGAGTGGAAAGGAGAGATTAGACCTGGGAAACACATTGTGGAACCAGAGGATATGGCCTCCTATCCAATGACAACACTGGTGAACTTTATAAAAAAGTGTCTGAGTTACTGTTAACGGAAAGAGATAAAATGGGAGATAGCACAATGGGCCTATGGCCTAAGTGCTCACGGGAACCACAAGTAAACCGTCTCCGCTCTTAAAAAAATAAATAGCGACAATCTATGACTCACCAAAATTGGTAATTGAAGTGCTGAATGAAATGGAAGACGGGATGGATAAAGGGAAGATAAAAATAAACTGCACATTATTTTTGAATGTTAAACGTTAAACGTTACTTGAAATGGTGCTACCGTAGGACTGGGCGGTAGCAATATTGCAATATCATTTTAGTGATGCATAAAATTTAGAGAGATTTAACATTGAAAAGATAATATTGAATATTAGTACGTATTTTACACAAGTGGATTACTCATCTTCCCTGATGATGAAAAAGTGTTTTTAAGGACCAACTGAAACTTTGGCTAAATAAGGAGGTAGCGCAACACGCCATAACAACCCAAAAATAAAACAAGATAATATTTTTTATAAAAGTTTTTGAAACTGAGAATTTCCAAGTTTTGTGAATATTCTGGTTGTTTTTTTCTCATCCGGGAAGATCTTGGAAAAGTTTAACAATTCATTAGAAAATACCGGAGTACGTTACCCTCTCAGAAACAAAAATAACATATTTTTGGTGTTAACCAGTTTAATCACAGGAGACCATATTTGTCCCAGCTCACATAGGTCTTACAGAAATCGTTGTTTCTCCCTTACTATCATAGTCAGAAATGTGATCTAAACGGTATTGGAAAGAAAATATAACAAACTATATATTCAAATCTAAAAGAAAACCACAAAAAAATTAAAATTTACCCCTTTCTGAAACCAAAGTTTCCGATAGCAATTTGAAAAAATATTATGGAACTTTGTGAATTTTTTAAGATTTTTTTTTACATCAAATGAAAAAAAGTGAGGTGACAGTAAGGTTTATAATTCACTTATCTAATGAAATAAGTATGGGTTTTATTTTTATTTTCATTATCAGTAGTTTTAGTTAGAAAAAAAAGTAAAGTGAGCCATTTTGAACACTTTTTAAAGTTTTCGCAAATAAAAAAAATATTTAAAAAAATACATAGTAATTTTTAATATAAAAATTTGAAAGCTTATTTCATCACCTTTCGAAAACAGTTTTTAGTTTTCGAATACGTTAACAAATGTTCCATTTATTTGTGTTTTATTGCAAAGCGGGAATATTTTAAGCCTCTGACAAAATACGCCAATTTTTTTAATATTAACGGAAATCCAACCATTATTCCAGAAGAACTATATTTTACAACTTTCTTCCACACAATATCGTGTGACGTTGCCTTTTGTAAGTGGGTAGACTTTGTACAGCCACCGCCATTACCTATTGAATTATTCATGTCGGTAAAACAGTCGGCGTCTTTACCTGTGGCTTAGGGGGAGGTTCGCTGTTGGAAATTAAGTGGAAACAAAGCTACGTGTCTTTTTGATAACTAGTTATCCACTGTATAATTTTATTGCATATGTTGCAGGAACGTAATACGATCCATTCGAATCCATTAACGGATGGATGATATTACGTTCCTGCAAATTGGAATTGGAAATTCTATTCTTAGTGTACAATTTCTGAACGTTTGTGTTTAATATAAGTGCAGTTAAATATCGTAAAGCAGGGGTGGGGAATCTTTTTGCCTGCTGAAAACACAAAAAAAAATACAATAATAGAAAAGTAATTAACAATCAAATAAATTTAAATAAAAGTCCGATACTTAGGTTATTCCCCATTGATAAAAAACATTCACTTTCCAATCCCCAGTCCCTTACTCCAATTACGTCCTGCACCGGCGGAACCCAGCCCATTTCTTAAACCCTTCAATATATTATAACACATGTTAGATATTAGTAGAGATTATACTGCCCTGAAGAAGCTACGTTTGTAGCGAAACCCGATAGGCATTAAGTATAAAAAAATAAAAGTGGTGTATACAAAGTTATTGTTTTAATTTTATAAAAAAATCACTTAGTAATCGAGTATGGTTTTCTTTCATGGTATTTCAGATACATTTTATAGTTATTATTCAAACTATTCAGGAACGAAAAAAATGGGAAGTGCTTTCAATGAAAAAACACGATGTCAAAAATCGGGATGCGAAAACCTCTGCTGACGCAGTTCTAGGCATATTATTATCTATCATTGAAGAAGACGATAACAATAATAATCAATTTTTTTATTATTGCTATCTTCTTCTTCAATTATATATTACATTGTTGGGAATAACCTTCAAAAGTTAAAAAGAGAGTTTTTCTTATAAAAAAAAAGAATAATATTATCTATTTCCGAGAGCTGTTATAAATTTGTAGTTGCAGAATTAGTGTACAGTACCCCCGATACCAAAAAAGATTCCCCACCCCTCCGCTACTAATAAACGTGTTTTAAATTTTACTGTTAAAAAAACAATTTTTATATGGTAAACGATGTTTAGCAGTTGCATAAAATTGGTTAAATATTTATTAGAAAGGACCTCAGGGCCGAAATCGCTTATACCAAGCAACATCAGGACTTCAGTTATTATCTATAGAGCTCGGTTTAAGCGAAACTGGTCGACATGTAAGATATTTAAAGTTTATGATAAAATAATAGCTATTGTATAAAATATATAAAATATTATAAAATAAAGCAGGCAAAACATAATTTATCTTTATTCTTTATCTTCATTACCTATCTTGATTACTGTGATTTATATACTAATAATAATTATTTTTTAATTGATAAACTAATGTTTAAGACAAGATTTTTTATGCATTGCACAAGGGTAACAATTATTATAAGCAATAATTATTAGCCTGAAACACTCATCCATATTGAAAGAATCTTCCGAAAAAGATACGTATCACCTGCAAACAACCTGTAGTCATAGATATTTGGTCAATGGACAATGTACATGCTAAACAAAAACAAAATAAAAAATAAACAAGAGATAGTAAAAACCGTTAAATTTAATTTATAAAATTTTGTATTGAGTGATGATGATACATACTCAGATATTTTTCACTACCACAATCTCCACCTAGTAACAACTAAAACTTGATTACGCATGCTGTGAACATTTTTAATTCGAGCGTTAACATCTGTGCACATTCCAACGGCAATATCAGTAATGTGATAATTGTTAACAATATGTAAATGTTTCAAACAATAAATAAATAAATAAAAGAAAATGAGGTATTATATTTTGCGATGGTACAGTTGAAAATGTCTACATCTCGTGGGGTGTTGAATGTCTAACAGATAAGTCTAGTGTGAATGAATTTTGGGCATAATATGGGATACTAAATGAATCCTTCGAACTGGTGGCATTAGGACAAAGAAATGCAATCTAACAAATCTAACAAAATGCATTAACGCCAAAACTGCTTATGGATAGGCTTAGAACTATCTACTTACTTTGCAATCGCATATCTTGTTTTTTGTACGAATATCGCACAATAGTCCCAACCTGGTGTCTGGAGCCCCAGTCTGAACCAGTGAGACTTTGGCAACCTTAAAATGGGCGTGTAGTGAGGCAATAAGGTAGTGGGGGGGGGGGGAAGAAATTGGTATAAGAAAGGTGAGGAAGTACCTGGCTATTCAGATCTAGTCACTAAACAAGGCTAAAGCCATTTTAAGCTTCTTTTAAATTCTGAATGGTGGTCTTACACCAGGGTGGTATTGAGAGTACCTTCCACTCTGGAACGCGCCGCAATGGTTCCATGTCAACTCAGCACCTCTTTAAAAAATTGAAAAGTTTGAGTTTTATTGACAAAACTATTAAATTAATTTTTATAGCATAACTTGTAAAAAACGTTTATAAGTAAAAGTACTACACGTAGAATATGAATTAATTTGACATTCACCTTAATCAAATGAAATTTGTTTGCGCCGGGTTATAACCCGCGAACTTGGGTTTGGCAGTTGAGAGCCTTACCACTCGACTACACAGGCCATCATCCGTTTTATTTGAAAACTTCCATAGTTTTGCTTTTTTTTTTACCAGAATATAATTTTTCCTATTGATAATACCAGTCTCACACGGCGCCATACTATCAACGCGGTATTTGGGCATAACCTACATAGATTTTTAAATGTGTTTTAGTCTGACACGGAAGATAAAATCGTCCTCTCCCCCCTAGAAAAGTGGGAAGAGGAATTGTGTGTGGAGAGATGGGGAGGGCATGGAATATCATTTTTCACTTTGGTATAAGTGTGAGTGAAGAGGAGGGGTGGGCAAGGAATATCATTTATATTTACGGGATTTTTCACCTTGATATCTGAGAGCCGCGTGACCAAAGCAGCTCCTTAATTCACAGTAGCATCATTTTCAAATATCGCTAGGCTAGCAGATTTATTTATTTATATAATACAAACATACAATACATGATGATCCTTTGTCTGTCCAACTGGGAAGGATTCCCGTTTCAGGACAGCCAAATTGTGTTTTAGTACATATTCTTACAATGGAAAGGAATGGCGATTCTGTCAAGACAAATTTTGAGAACATTAGTAGTTGCATTTGTAGTGACGGGATTGTTTCTTTTTCCTTGAAAGAATCGCCAAGATGTAATTATTTTACCAGGGTCATTTTGGATAACATTAGTAATTTCATACAGAACAGATGAATGGTTTCTTTCGGGAGATAACAAGTCTGAGATTCTTTCCAGGGCATTTTGGAGAACATTTACAATTGCATAGTTAGAATTTCCACATTTACAAGCTAGTATAAAACATAATATTATGAATCCTAAAGTACTATATTTTTTTGAAATTCTTAAGATATAGAAATTATACATTACTAAACCAGAATAAATACTTTATGACATATGAATTTCCAATTTAATAATACAGAGGATTTCAAAACATAATTTTTTGAAATGCCTAGACGTTATTTTACAGTAATCGAAAAAAAACTGCTCAAAAGATACGTAAATTTAAATTTAAGTATTAAAATAATTAACAACAATGGAGATCAAGTAATTAGGAACCAAAACAATAATTTTTTTTAAATTGATATAAAAAGTAACTTTCCGATCCTTATCTCTCTTAAGTGTAAATAGCCCTTTGGAAGATAATATAATAAGAATTAACATAATATTATCAATGCTATAATTTTTTTTACTAACTTTTTAAACAATTACTAAAAGATAAAAAGATTAAAATATTTATTTATAGATTACGACATATCATCTAGCTCACGATCATTCGTATTATATTTATATTATCTGTCTCGTTTGAGACGTTTGTATGCGGTTATATGGTAGCTTTATATAGCGCAGTGTGAGACTATTACATACATTCCTCCAAAAGAGAGTCAAACAAAAACATAACAAAAAAATAGCCAAAAAAAACTGCACACATATCAGATATCATCTTTATTCTGTTAATTTTATATTTTACATGGTGTTTGTAACTAAATAATTCTAAAAATAAATGTTTCTTAACAAAATTGCCAATAATATGATACTAGAGTGTTTTAAAGTGTTGAAATTAGCTACTTATATTTAATATATATACATTTTAACATAAATTTTTATATATTTTTAGGACAACATCGAAATGCTTAATAATAACAGCTACAACATATAAATGTGATTTACTTTTAAAAAGATGGACTTTATAATCATACATTTATGTTTTTTAATTAACACATAATAAAATAACAATACTTTTTTGTGAATTAAACACACGCTATTTATTTACGAGCAAGTAATTTATATTATTTTTAAAAGAAAGACTTGAATTCCTAATTAGCGAAAAACCCGACAATTTTTTATAATTTCCTAATAATATCATTAATATAAGCAGAAAATACTACTCATGAAATGATGGATGACTTACCTATTATTACAATGCCTTGGACCACTTATCCACCAACAGGCAAATAATTACACAACTGCTAACACAAATGACAATTTAGAGCTTGTTTTTTTTTTATTTATCACTAGTATAAAGAATAAAGACCATCCGCAAGGTGATGGTTTTCTATGAAAATAATTTTAATTAGTTTTTCAATCTCAAAATTAATAATTATAAGTTAATTCTTAACGAACCAACAGGATTGGCTTTCAGAAAATTTAAAAATTTTGTGGTTATAAAAACAATTTTTTAACAAAGACATATGAAGTTGGTGAATCTAAGATAGCACAAAATTTGGTTTTAGCTTTTTCATTAAAATCATAACTCACAGACATTTTTTGTACAGATTATTCTTACTTACTACTCATTTTAAAATTGTGGCAAAAGGTAATTTATTTTTAGTGAAATTATCGGGAATATTCAATTGATAAAAAGCTGAATATATCAAAGCATGACAAAGAAGTTCTGAGTTTTTAGCTGTAAAGTTATACAACGACATTATGAACTATATGAACAATTCATCAATTTTTTTAAAATTAATTTTCAAGTACATTGAAAGTTGTATTCAAGTGATGTTTTATGAAGCACCTGGCCTATAATGATATACTAACAGAACTTGAACAGTACTTACATAAGGCTTGAAAATTTACTAAAAATATTTAATGAATTTTTTGTCTGTTGTTTTGAAACAACCCGTCCTAAGCCCATCAAATATCAGCTTAAGGAATTATCGAAAAAATAACTGAATATCCTAGAAGTTACTGATAATGCCCTACCCAAACCGTGATGTTGATCCATATAAATTACTGAAAATTCCCTACCCAAACCATGATGTTGATCCACAGAAATTACTAAAAATACCATACCCAAATCATGATGTTGATCCATATAAATAAATTAAAATTTCCTAAACAAACCATAAGGTTGATCTATAGAAGTTACTGAAAATACACTACCCAAAACATAAAGTTGATCCATAGACGTTACTGAAAATACACTACCCAAACCATGAAGTTGATCCACAGAAGTTGCTGAAAACCCTCTATCCAATGCCTAGTTCGCCTCAGAACAGGATCTTCTAGTGAAAAGGATTGTACAATTATTTTATATCTATTTTAAATTTGTATCTTCGTACCAAAATCATAGTGTTTAAAAAAAAATCTCTTGAGATTTCAAAACAAATCTCGCGACAGATAAAATTTATCGCACAGATATAAATTGGTGTGTGGTTGTAATGTTTTCTTTTCCCGTGTTTAGCTATTGCGCAATACATTGTTTATGATTAGTAAAATTCAGAATTGCTGGACATGCTACCTCAAATATTAACAAGTTTAATAAAAGTTTACTTGTGTATAAAATATATTTTACGAGTAATTGCTTATATTTTTACAATCTTCATACTGTTTGATTTTAAATTATGATTGTGAACAAATAATATAATTTTTATATTATCTACAGTTTAAAAACTGGTATGTGATTTTTTTTCTTTTTCCATTTTTTATGTAAGATATAAACTTTTGTAAAAGCCCAGAAGGGCTTTTATAATTAATAAAAAATTACAACAAGAAGAAAAATCGTGTCTAAATTTGTCAAAACACGAGAAATTTTGAAACTTTGGCAAACAATAGTAAGATGTATTTTATAGTAATTACAAAAGTTGAATCAAAGTGATATTTAAAAAAAAAATATTCGTAAGTGTATTCAGCTATTCTGAAAGATTACTCCATGATTATATCTACGCAGCATAATTTGATTATGGTTTACATAAAAAACTTCTGTTAAATGTCGACTGAAACCAATACGATGGTAACCGGATGGAACAGAACATGATGATATGATACATTTAGGTTTGATGATAAAACTTTTTAGTATTATAAAATGGTAGTTTTGGTTAGGTTGTGTTAGATTTTATTATATAAAGTCGCTGTGGAATAAAGCGTTTGCAACTGCAAACTAGGACCAGTCCCAAAATTAAGCCTTGTGTCATACTAAGATGAAACCGGGCGACGTTTTGTCCAAACAAAGGTATACCCCAATTTCCTCGGTTTTGATACAACTGCAAATATTTTTTCATACAATATTAAAATACGGTACGCTTTACTTTTTTTGGTAAGTTACTTGTTGTAGGTGTTAACCGCTTGGACACATAAGCTTGTTTTCACGATAATTTTACGTAGGTAGACATAGGAATGACGTATGTCCCGTACCTGAGTTATTTTAAGGCTCTCAAAAAATTGTTAAAATTGCATGGTTTGAACGCCACAAACGAGACAATGCAGTTTTTATAAAAAGCAAAACTTTTAGATATAGAGAATTTTCATCTTAATACAGTTAGTAAAAATAAAACTTTAAAAGGTCCAATTTCGGAGGAGGAAAATGTGGAATACAAAATCGATTTTGATGATTTTTTTTTTACATTAGGTCCACACAGGAGCCCCCGAGGAAAATAATTTCCCTCAGGGCCTATGTCATCTTTGGGGATGCTGTGTGGAGGGTATTTTTAAGGAAAGGAAGGAGAGGAAGTTCTGCGAAGGAAAAATGTATGAGGGTTGGGTAGGAATCTGAGGTAATCAGGAAGGCCTCATAGAACTACCCTCCTATTCGTCTGGAAACATTGATTCCCGTATTGGTTATCATTCCTAGGATTGGTACATTGGGTGGGTATGCCAATTACTGGATTTAATATAGAGACTTTCAATCCATCGTGGTCCTTGCAATCACCTATTTTGTCCCAAACATATTGGTAAGGTACGGTTGATTCACCTTTTTATGAATTCAAACAGGAGTCATACAAAGTTGAATTCCACCATGAAGTTTAAAAGGTTTTAAAATTAGAAATAAGGTAAGGTTAGGTTAGGTTAGGGTAGGTTTGTCGTTATTTCAATTTTTTTTAAACTTTACTAGATATTTTTTTTTGTAATGGAATCAAAAGAATATATTGAAATGTCAATAAAGAGTTATTTTATTTATGGTTGTGTAGCCCTTTTTAGGAACCAGGTGTTCATCGGCTCCGACTTGCCCTTCATGATCACTGGGCCGCGGTAAGTCAGCTCAAACTGTGGGTCATAATTATCATCTCTGCAGAGGTAACTGGAATGTAAAAAAATAATGAATTAATTCATCGATCTTATAAGTAAATTAGACACTTCAGAGTGGCGTTAAAATTTGGCATACGCGACTTCAATGTAAATGTACGATTATGTCACTAAATAGATACCTATATGTGTTATGTGAATTGATCTTATATTTTTGTACGTCTGTTGAATTTTTCAAATGTCTTCCAATTTTTATTTTTCAACGGATATTGGGCGCTTTTATAACTCCATCGGCAAGGGTGATATCTGTCAATATTTTGTATCATCGGTTAGTTTTAATAATCTCCTGACGAATGAAGGGTTCTTCCGAAACCGGTAATTAACTAACTAATTAACCATCACGCCGTTTCTCCACAGGGGTACGCTGAGAGGACGGACCGCCAAACGCCTCGGTCTTGGCACACACTCTTTGCGTCATTCACATTCATACATCGTCTCATACTATTCTTCTATTTTTCTGATTCTTGACATGGCCCGACTAAAGTATCTGATTCACTTGATCGCGCCATGTCTTCCTCGGACGTCCCCTACTTACTATACCATTCACACTTGCATCATATATTCTCCTTACGCTCCTTTCTTCGTTCATTCGCTCTACATGCCCAAACCATCAGAGGGTTTCTTTCTTAATTCTACTCATTACGCATACATCAGCCCTGCATTCTTTTCGAATCTCCACATTTCGCACACGATCATACGTGGTTTTACCACACATAAGCCTCAGGAATCTCATTTCAACAGCATTCAGTCTACTTTCTTGTACCTACCCTGATATATGCCTCACTGCCATACATAAGGGTAGGTACAAGCACTCCATTGTGGACTGCTAGCTTTGCTTCCTTGGACAGCGAAACCGATAGAGTTTAATAAAAATTTAAAAGTGGTCTAAAACAAATTTATATATTTTTATTATAAAAAATGTATAAAATGAAAGAATTCTTAACCAATTATTATGACAAAAATGGATGAAGTTAGGCTACCAAGATTGTGCTCACTAATAATGCAACTAATTGTCAATAGAGGTCTCTATTGTTACTTTGATTTATCAGTACAGCGAAAATACGAATATCCTTTTGTAATTTAAATCAATGCTTGTGACTATGGCATTTTTTTAAAGATATTGAAATTGATTAATGGCAGAGCCCTTTATTTCATATGTATATACATTTTATGAATTTAAAAAAATCGTTTATTTTTTGGTCTTTGCATAATAACATCAATAACAAATCACAAAAATTAAATAAAGTAATCCACCGCCAAGCTAAAATTATTCATAACACAAACATTTTTGCTAAGAATATCTACACAATAATTGGTTTTATCTTTCTAATAGAATAGAAATACACAAAAATCGATTAGCACACAAAAATCGATCTTAGATTTCATCATCCTATTATTGCATTGCTAATTTTGTGCACAATATAATTATTACAATCAATAATAAATTATAAGAAGGAGACTAAGAGAAAAGAGTTTCGATACGTTGCGTTGCTTCAATTGTAGGTTTTAAATACCTCCTAGGTAGCTGTTTGAGAGAAGCCGTAAAAATAAAATTGTGAAGTAGAGGGGGATTCACTAGGCTTCTAATACACCATATTCCACAGAAAATTACATAAGTAGACGTATTCTAAATATGTGAATAAACAATATTAGATGATATATCGTTTATCGCAAAAAAGATATCTTTAATCATAGTGTAACTGTGTCACGTTTCGTGGGAAGTATACATCCGTACATTTTTGTATGAAGTAATTATAATTAAAAATACTAAATAGGTCATTTTATTCGTATTACGTCGTAAAAACCTCCGAATCAATTATGGATACAGAAAAATGCGTGATGAATAATATAAAATTTGGTGTTTTCTGGGTCACTAGTAAGATATTTCAAAATGCCATAATAATGTACCGGACCTTTTATCACTTTTTTAATGTGTAAAACACTTGTAAACAGTTTTTGTTATATGGTGAGCATTCGAACATTGCTTTCCTCGTTATTTCAAAACTTTGTATTTGAAGATGTCTGACTAATCAACTGAACGATCGACATAGCTTTGTTGCAAAGTATCTAATTTTTTTTTATCAAAAACATTGTGTAGCAAAAAGGATAAGGAAGGAAATTTGTATTTTGGTAATAGTTTGGAAGGTGATTGCGGATCTCCTATGTGAAGAGTTTATTATTGTTTTATTTTTTGCAATTTCTACAAAGATAATATACATATATAGAGTAAATTTAACTTAACTGCTTTAAAAAAACACAAGTATACCCACGAACTGGCGATGCCTATGTGGGATTTTTTTGTTATCGTACATTTATGCATACTATTATAAATTATGTTTATATTAAATATATGTATGTGTGTTTGTGTGTGTATGTTGGTATATAGCGTCTAATGCCCCATGTATAGATATTTATATATATAAATACATATATATATACATATACATGCATACATATGTACATATATTTTTCTTTTTTTTTTATATTTTTCTTTTTTTTATATTTTTCTGTTTTTTAAGTCTATTTAGTTTATTTTATTTTTTTAAATCTTTTGTCTATACAACTACATTGCTCTCGCTTTTTAGTGTTTATAAAAATAAAATAAAACTTTTATTGTAACATGTATGTGACAACAAAATTATTAATAAAAAAAAAAAAAAAAAAAAAAAAAAAGAGAAGAATGGGCCTCCGGTTGAAAGAGGAGATATCGGTGAGTCGTGATATCTCCGCGTGCTGTTCGGAATAATAAATGCGATGATGATTGATATATTTACAATAATTGAATTATGCACTATATACAAATGAAGAGAGAGTATTTACAATCGTAGTAATATTATCCCGACCGAACCGCAGATTGCGAAGTTGAGTTACTAGGCCGCTGGCTTGTCGCCGTGAAGACTGAGTAAGAACGACTGCTTTACTGGGCTTGCTCGAATCCTTATATAGGCCGAGCCAAAGGTACTCGGAAGGTAGGTCAAACATGCACACGCGAGAAGTTTCTCGATATGGCGGCGCAGCGCTGTATGTAATGTGTGGCAGGTCCGAGCTCTTTCCAGAAGGTGGTCGAAGTTAAATTGCCTAGCGAAGTAGCAGGTAGAGGCGGCCGTGCAGTAACTAGGTAGGCCGCTACGTAAGTAGGTGGAACCGCTACAATAGTATCACTACCGGTTTGGTTGCTTAGTACGGAAGTTAAGAATTCTCAAAAAACTGTAACTTATAAAAATTATGAAATAAAAAAATTAAAACAACTCATAAAATAGTCACAGTAAAGTTAAAAAATAAATATAAACATTAAATTTACCATATAAAGAAATAAGGACCAATAAATAACAATAAGATTTTGAGAATTGCAATGAAAATAGTTTTATACTAAAAACAATGAGCTATATGTGCTTTAAAAGCACCCTGTAGTATTTTCGTTGCATAAAAAGGTTTCGCTCTTGTCCGAGTGTGTAAAATGTACCTTCCTAATCCGGATTTATTGCAGGGCCTCTTTATTCAATTTATTAAATGATAATTAACAGTACATATATGTGTACCTTAAGAGCGATTGACCAGCAGATGAGAATTAAAGTTTAAAAATGCTTGCAACTGTACAGCGAGGTTCCAATGAGGAAGATCGATTGTTCCCTTATCAATTATTTTTAATTAAAAATTTAATATCGATTTATTTCATTCAAAACTTGCTTTAATATATACCTCCATTCAAGTAAGCAATAAAAATGCTTAAAACGCACGATGATAAATTATTAATATAGTGTACTTCTTGTAGTATTAAGTATTTTTTGATCATAAGTATTTATGATTTTTCAATAATATCTTAACAACATAAGTGTGTAAACAATTGAATTATTTAAATTTGTAAGACCATAAATAGAAAAACCGAGGTATTTTGGTCACAAAACACGTTCTCGAATTTATTTTTTAATGATTTTAATTTAAATTAACTAAATTTTAATTTTGAAAACTGTGTTGACTAGATTATGTATTGACTTATTTTATTGTATGATCATATGATTTGAAATTTGTGTTGTTTAATAGAATCTATCGTTTTAAAATTGAACAAATCTACCAACGACCAACCTTGGTATATTAAAAATACACTTAATTTTACAAAATTTTAAAACTGCGTGTACCAGATAAAATAACAATCTTTCAAAATCAATTTATGTTTTTTTGTAAAAAATTATCAATACGTATGGAATTTGATTTAAAAGGGACTAATTTCCAGTAATCTCTGGTAAAATCCTCTTAATAAACAAAAAATAATTTATTTTATTGGGATAACTTATTATAAAAGACATTTATGAATAGTGTAAAATCAATATTTTCCACTTATTTCACCTACACAAGGTGCCTCGAAAGAGAAACTTACGACTATCTTCATAGGCTAACCAAGAATTAAAGTTAGTAGCACTAGCCTATGGCTAAGAATTTCCCCTTTCAAATGAGCCGAAGAACCGGCTCGGTAGCTGCTTCAGTGCGACCTTCTTTTCGATGGACGCTCCGCTATCAATCCCGCCGCCTGCAATGTGTGTTTACCATACTTTTAAGCCATTCTAGGGGGAAGATTTTTCCCAATATAAACTAAGTAATAATTATAGCAAAACAAAATGAATACTGTAAATTGAATAATCAAAAAACCTTAATTACAAAATACGTGCTTCTTTTAGACAACCCTACTCCCCTAATTCAACTTGTACGTAGTTCATATTACCTACACTTGCAAAGAGGGGTTGAATTTATTTTAAAACATTACCTACTTTCTTCACGGTTTGATTTTATATATTCAGTATGTATTCAGCAGTCAATCGAAAGTATATTTTTAAAATAGGTGTCATTGAAAAAAAATTTAAAAACAACTGATAATCAATAAATTACATCTGTCAAAAAATAATAACAAATTCAAATTATGTGCCATAACTCTAAAACGTCAAAAATTATAATGTTTCTTGTGAAAAAAGATAAAAAGAAATAGATTAAAACAAACATCGATTAAGCCAAAAATATAAAATGACTCCCTCGTAAAAGTGAAAATTGTGAACAGTTGTGAAGAAATAAACGTAGACAGAAAAATAAATATATTGAAATTATGGAGGTCTTCATGGATTGTTATTTCGAGGACGTTTTCAAAAAGTTAGAAAGAGATAGTCTTTTCTCTCGAACGAAAAGGCGGGAATTAGTGCAATATTTCACCACGCTCATAGCCGGATGTGCTAAAGGTATTTTTTTAAACATTTACGAAGTGTTAATAATAAATTATTACATTTAATAAGGGAAACGGCCGCGCTGCCCGTTTTCACCCGTTTCATACAAAACTTAATTTTTGATTTGAGGCCAAAATACACAACCAAACTGAATATATTATTTAAAAAAACAATAGTTATATGAAATATATGCATGGTATGTATGCATGCTGTTTTTAAATTATGATATATAGATAATTAAAGAATTTAAATTTTAATTATACATATTTAAAAAACATCTAAATTTATCTACTGTGTTACTATTATCAAAAACAAGCTTCTGCCCGCGACTTCGTATGCGCAGTATCTATATGTTTATTTATTTAAAATATCTATAATTCTTGATTCGATTCAATGTATTAGGCGAGTACTTCAAATAATTTCACTAATTTAAATAATTTATAAAATAGAATTTTGATTTAACACTCATTGTCTTGCAAAATGTCATTCGCAAATTTTAATATTTTCTATTAAACAATAATTATTATTTTCAATACATTAAAAATAAATAGCTAGCTTATAAATTCTTCTGATGTATGAGCTATATTATTGTAAAGTTTCATTAAAATCCATTCAGTAAATTTTGCGTGAAAGAGTAACAAACATACATACATCCATACAACTGAAAACTGTCTTTGTTTGACAATGTGATGGCTCGCACACTACACAATCACTCAAACACCCGTTGTCAATGGTAACGCAAGCGGTGACTCGCGACTGGCACTGCTCATTGCCGCGGGCGGCCGTTGCTAGTTGCTAGCTGTCAGCTGATTGTTCTTCGTCTATGGTTAAACAAGCTTTTTGACCAATCAAGACAGAGAAAACAGCCGGTTTTAGTTGGTTTTCAGTTGCCTCAGTGGGCGGAGGCGCTTAGATATAAAAAATTACGACAAATTTGTTTTTCATTTGACATTTTTTGTTTTGTTCGAATAAGACGTGATGTAGAATTTCGTGACGAGCACAGATAAATTAATAATAATGGTAGAGCGCCGATTTTGTCAGATCTCACCTCAAGGGTGCAATATGCAAAACAAATACGAAAATATCTAATTACGATTAAGCTAATGAATTACTGTTTTCGATTAATCTTTACAGTAAAATTGGTTTGAATTTTAAATATAAAAAAATACGATTTGGATAAAATGAAACTTTTCCGGTTGTTTGCCTTGAGTAGAATAACAACAAATTATTATTTTCTTTATGTAAAATACAAGCTTAAACATGTATTTTTAATTAGAAATGTATGATCACATATAATATTATAGGAAATAACTTAACGGAAAATAAATTTAATGGTTAAGATTATCCGTGTCATTTTCCTTTGCTCTTTATTTTTCTTTCTTATAAATTTATTCACCAAATAAATAAACAAATAAAACATTATAAAATAATTAACTAATTGCATCAAATACTGCTTTCAGCTGAGATGGAGGGCGTGGATTACGAAACCTCGTGTCGCCACTTCGTGCTGGCTGCCCTGCGCTATCACGAGACTTCCAAGAACAACAACGGGCAGGTCTGCCTGATGGGCAAGTACCACAACGTGCTCTACATCGCCGCCAAACTGTCCTTCGATTGGAGCCTGCAGGACAACTTCACTGTCGCCAGACTTCTGGATGAGATCTACTACTGCGAGAACACCTTTGAAAGGCTTTTTTTAGGTAAAATTTGTATTCTGTAGTGTATCTAAAAGCTTCCTGCTTTTAGACATAGATGGCAGTGCTAAGAGATTCCGCCAGATGGCAGGTAGGTCAGTACCTGTGGGAACGAAGAGAGGGTGAAACAGCTCTGAGAGAGTGTTCAGAAACACTCGATTAGATTCCATTTAGTCAGCTTATAGTTAGGTCGATCAACGAGATCTACATTGTAAACCGCGAAGTGTATAATAAACGCAGATAATAAAAAAGTATCTATTATTCCAAGAAGTAATCTCCATCCAAAGTATTGGAGAATCTGAAACGCCCATCGTTCACATAGCTATTTATAAGCGACGCTACCGCTACCTGTCATACAATGTTGCTATTGCAGCGCCTAGCGGCGATTTCAAACACTAATAATAGTATTGAAAATACAGACGAGCGGCGATCGCGTCACTTGAACGTAGCTCCATGGAAGAACGGCGTTAGTGTTTGTAGCAATAACAGAACGCTACATATTCTAAACTATATTTTGCCATTTTTCTTCTGAAATCATCACCATACAGGAAGAAAAATGTTAAAACCATGATTTTACGATTGTTTTTATAGTAAATAATATTTTTTCCTTTAAATTAAAACAAATAACTTTGTTTAAACCACTAATATAATCACAATCACCTACATGTTTCAAAACCGATGGTTTTTTTACTACCCTGACGAAGAAACCATCGGTTTTGAAACATGTAGGTGATTGTGATTATAATAGTGGTTTAAACAAAGTTATTTGTTTTAATTTAAATCAAAATGACGCCACAAAGTGAGTTTTTCGAAGTTTGAAGAAGAAATATTTTTTCCTTTCACAGGTGCAATATTTGGAACAACGGCGCCACACTTCATCGCAGGCTGGAAGTCCGATTTCAAAGACAAAGAAGAAAATATCCACGCATTGGTTTATTTCTTGGATCACGCCACTAATGCCAGCCTAGAATACACAGATGGCGGTAAAGTCAGTCGATTTATCGACGTTCCACTGGAAAGTTGCGGAAAAGCGCCGCCAGTCCGCGTCGTGGTACAAATCGGCGCTAGTGAGATGCTAATGATCCTACTAAGGTTTGGAGCTCGACTAAATTGCGACAACCTCTTCGAAAATAATGCCACAAATCCAGTTGAAACAATCTTGGATAGATTGAAGGAATCTAACAGAAAATATCCGTATGAATTGGTTACTTGTTTGAGGGTTATTTTAAGAGCTATACCAACGGTTAAGCTTACAGTTGATATGAAAGAATACAGAGATTTTGCTTATCCGGAAGACTATAACTATCAGAGAAGGACTATGTTGGAAAGGTATCCGTTTATAATGGAAGATCATCTTGTTCCATCTTCGAGGTGTGGTCTCAGACCTACAGAACTAAAACATCTATGCAGATGTGCTGTAAGAGAACAGTTGTGGAAATCTTTTCAGCTTCCTTTCGGTATAAGAAAATTGCCAATACCGAATGTTCTTCATCGATATTTGGATCTTTGCGATGACTGATTTAGTTTATATCTAGTTATTAGAATCGATTGGAATTTCACTGATTTTTTTAGATATTATATTATAATAGGCATTCGTAGTTGATATATAATTGAAGCAAAAAAATTTATGTTTTAAATTCCTTTACAAAATTATCGAATTAATTTATACATCCATCAAAAACTGTGAAACATAAAAACCAGAAAAAGATTCGGTTGGATCAATGGATTGAACCCTGGATCTCAGCCTAGCGGGGCTTTACTCTACCACCGAGCTTATTAGACCCTATTGCCTTCGGTCAAATTTAACTGCATCATAATTCATCTGAGAACTACCAAAATTATCATCATTTTCTTAATGCTATCTTTGTACGTGATTTTAAGATTATTTCCGAATTTAATGGTGATCAAGCTAGTGTCTTTAATTTATACACTAGTCTTCCAATACATTGGCTAAATTTAAAAAGAATGTTAAAATATTTGTGTTGACAGAGGATTGGCATTTTTTTCATCCTTGACCTTTTTTAAATAATAAGATTTTTTTAAATAGTAAGATTTTATTTAAGTTCCATTTGCCAAAATCAGAGTGTCAGCCTAATTATTTTGAAATTTAACTTTGCTTCTTAATGAGTTTAGTATATTGCCACAATTTTATTCTCAAGTTCTACCCATCTGGCAACTAATGTAATATTATGATTTCTTTCTTTCTCCATGTAATTAATATTTTAGTGTTTTGAATGTTGTTTTTCTTATTCGTATTTAACTTATGCTTCTTTGCTTAAATTTATTAATGTTAACCTCAAAACAGGATATAATTTTTATGTAAAGAAATAATTATAATTAATATATGTATGGTGATAAGATATAAATATAAAAATAAATATAACATTTGGATTTTTAATATTCGATATCTATTGACTTTTGCACAAGTCTATGATGAAAATACAATTTTTTTTTATTATGGAGTAACTTATTGAGTAAAAACTTAGATTGTAATATTGAATCATCGATCATCATATTAGTATCCCTCAAACGAATAATGTGCAATAGAAATTCGGAAAAGATTCAGTCGCGTCTAGGAATTGATCCTAGAACCTCAGTTTTGCCTTGCTCTACCACTGAGCTAATTCAATCTATCTAATTGAGCTATCCCCTATCGTCATATCTTATTTTTTAAATTTATTTAATAAATGTAGTTTTTTTTACAATTAATACACAATTTTTACTTGTTATATTATACAGTGTTAAAATGGTAGACAAGAATAGCTTTTCCTCACTATAAAGAGACGAGGTTATTTTGTTTGGTGAGGGAATTTTAGTTCAACTATATAATATCATGTGTGAAAGTAAATAATAAAATATTGCAAAAACAAGGGATAATTAAGAAAATGCAAGATTTATCAATAACAGATTTTAAGATTTGAAATAAATAATAATAATAGTAAGATATGAACTCTCATAGTAGTTTTAGGTAAATTTTTTAATTTTTGCTGAAATTCCTGAATATTTTTGATAACTTTTAGATATAATGGGAGGTTTGTGATGAGATAGGTTTTTCCACAAAGAAATTAATTAATGATTTTATATGACAATAATTAAAAATGAGTTTGGAGATTTTCATTTAGTTGAGAAAACCATCACGAGGGTGACATCTCTTGAATAAGCTGCGTATTAGAAAGGAAACTGTTTTACGGATAGAAGGAGAGAGAGAGGTGACATGCATTGGAGTGAGACAATACGCCAAATCATTTAAGAGTGGGATCTCAACCAACGACAGATCTTGTTTTGTGTCATAAAACGATAAAAAAATCGAATAAGCCAATGGAAATGGTGATGTGGGCGTGTTGGAAGTCAGACAAAGGAATTGAACTTTACGCCTATCAATTATACGTTTGATTTATGGTTGAGAAAAGCACACGTGTCCGAGGGGGTCATTGATTGTTTAATAGTTTGTTTCTCACGAAAGAATTTAGCGATCAAGAACCAACGATTTGGTGAAGGAAAATTTTCACATTTTATTATAAAAAATTACAAAAAAAGGAGTTAAAAGTGCTTGGGAAGACCGGTAGACTTTTCATCTAACTACGTGCACTTCAAAAAAGGTTCATAAGATTAACAAATATCATCAAATAGCAGAAAATTATTACAAAGTGACGTACATCAAAGAAGAAACTTTAGATGAGTTTGGGAAGAGAGTTGTTGAATTGAGAATTGCATAGTAAATGTAAATCTGTCAAAAAAAAAATGGAATGAAACACAAAAAAAACAGTAATTTTGGTCTGTGAAATGGTCCAGAATAACGGGTAGAATAGCGAATTGTTGTTGACCGCTGACATTGAATACAACGAGGGTGTTGTTCTTCTCAAAGAATATTCGTTACATGACTTCAACATTATAACAGACCAATTTAGCTGGAATATTGTCGTAAAATTTACATGGGCCTTATGGAAGTGTTTATATTATACAAAAAATATTAAATTTAATGGGGAAGCGATTAGTTCAGAGTTCTCACCAAGTACGTACAAAATTTAACATCAACACAAAAACTTAATCGCTTTACATGAGCAAGGAGGACAGAAAACTGATCAAACGAGGGGCGGGTCTTCGGTTTGATAGGAATTCGAGGGTTGAATTGGTGAAATTAGTAGAAAAATTTGAATAAAAGACATAAACATGTATCTGACAATACAAAATATAGAGGTATAGTTACTTGGAATCATGTGTTTAAATAGACATGGAAAATGATATTCTATAAATGCATAAGATAATTGATAAAACGAGAGAGAAAATAAGATACGAGAAGGGTTATTTGTGAAAGTCCCAAATTAAAGTGATTGAATAAATACAGTCTTGGATGATAATTATTTATATGATAATATAACATATCAATGGGTTGGAGACAGGATTTCATAGAAAATTACGACATTATAAATAAAATTCAAATTTACAACGTAAATAGAGTGAATACGGTTTCAAATGAAATTATTCATAGAAATGGCATTAAAATTCGGAAAAATCAATGTCTAATATACATGAAAATTTTATAGAAAACATTTCGGTATGAGATTAATCGTGTTTTACAAGCGTAGATGTTTTAGGGGGCATAAACGGTTTAAGCAAAGTATGGACCTATCTCGAATTATTAAAAAGAAAACAAGAAAATTATGTAATTTTACATAAATTTCTAAGTGCAGATGAACAAAGGAATTTGGGCAATTTGATGGATAATCGTAGGTTCGGTACTGATAGAACGAGAGAGCGAGACACATATCATGATGGGCTGTACTAAGATCTTGGAAGCAAGAATGAAAAAAAATATATATCAATATACGAGTTGATAAGAAACATTATTTGATATCAAAGAAAATTCGTTTAGGCTCTTCTAGATCTCAATGTGGTATTTATACGGGTACATAGGGAAAATTCAGTCAGGTCGTCGTTTGTCGGTCGGGAGATCTCAATAATATACCTTACGTCACGTCGTCGTTAAAGTGGTAAAATAAGTGTTTGGAATTTAAAAATAATTCTGATATTCGAGGACTTAGAAAATTTAGATCCAAAGTGCCAAGTGACTTAGAGTATTTCACGTTACAAAGTAAAATAAAATCAATAATAGTTATATAATAGTGAGAAATTGTTATATCGAGTTTAGTGAAAATTAAAATGAATGAAATAAAATAAAAAAAGTTTAATACCAAGTAATAAATATAGTGATAACATTTAATATCAAAGTGTATAAATCAAATAAAAGTTATTATAAAATTAAATAAAGAAATAAACTTTTAAAATCTTTAATTAAAGTGATCATTTATCGTCTTTATTCGAAATCAAGAGTTCATTAAAATTGATAAAATCTTTAACGGTTATAATTTATTTAAAACACTTAGCAAATCTTCATTGCAAAATAAAAATAGAAAAAAAAAAATTAGTAAGAATTATATTATGTTTTAGAAAATGAAAATAATAGTAATAATCATCATCTTTAAAATAAATTAAAATTTAAAATTGTGTGTTTGTTTAAATAATTAAGATCAATTTTGGTAATAATCATCATCTTTAAAATAAATTAAAAATTAAAATTGTGTGTTTGTTTAAATAATTAACATCAATTTTTGGAGAATTAATAATAAAAAATTTGCAAATTCCAAATTTAATTAAAATAAGGAAAAAGGGTCTTCACTTGAAATATTTGATATGTATACATTTTAGGTAGAGGAAAAATTAATTAAGATTGTCGTGTACACCCGACGGAAGAGTCTTAATTCGGTAAGTCAATTATTTTCATAATTAATCATTTCCAGTTACAGATGGGAGGTAGCTGAAAACTCGGGTGACTATATGATATTTATGTACTTTATGGTTTTGTATAAAAAGAATTATATATTGAAAATATATATATAAATATATATGTAATATATATATAAGCATAATTATAAACAATTCAAAAGAAAAAAAATTAAATCAAATCATCCCTAAATTGATTGAGTTGGATTCGAATTCCAATTATTATTATAATCATATGTTCATTTTTCAGGACCAAAGGAAATAGTAAATATTAGATATTTAATCCAGATGGTTGGGATAGATCAAAAACTACGCGTTTGACCTTGAACCCATTCATTGTGATATGTATGTTAGTAGGTCAAGAGATCGGGATGCATAAACATTCTGAGTTTGTTTATGTTTATTATTAACATACCCTAGGGCAATTCAAGCGACCTTCTGCGTGTAACCACGACCTTCCTTTAAATAAATATTGACATTCATGGACTACGATATTTTAATTTAAGCTTCAAAGCCAAGGTTAAGGAACGTTATCAAATTTAAAAAAAAAAAAAAATCATCAAACAATATGAAATATTATTATAATTACCACTCAATCAGATAAGAGTTATAGATTTTAGTAAATTTCACACAAGTAGAGCAATGGGTTTTAATTTCATAACTTTGTTTTGGTGGATTATACCATGACATACAAGGTCGAGAACATTATGAATCTAATGTACAGTAATAGACTCATCTTTAAATTATTTGACGTTGAGTAGGTCAGGGGATAAAGTATTTAAGGATCACCTAGGTTACCATTAAAATTATGTAGGTACTTATCAATCTAGATGGGGAATGTCATTTTGGAGGGGATTAATATCGAACAAGCAATCGGAGACAAAATTATTTCAAATAGTGGAGGTGAAAAAGGAAAAATTATTTTACAAGCAACATCTACACTTAACATTGGGAAAATCACGGGATAGTAGGAAAATACTACTGAGGTTGCACTCGGAGGAGGGAAGAATTATATCAAACAAGCAATCGGAGACAAAACTATTGCAAATAATGGAGATTGTTAGCCATGGGTACGAAATGAAAATTCATTTAAATAAAAATAAACAAAGAAATTAAAGTGGGAAATTAAATATTTACTATGTTAGTAAATAGACAAATTCAGGGGAATGAGAGAAAGCAACAAAATAAAGTGTTATGATTACATTGAGGTTAAAATGGTTTGAGGACCATGTTATAGAATGTCATAAATATGTTCTATACAAATATTAGAGAGAGGAGAGGGGGTGTGCAATTGTAAATAATTGCACAATATAGAGTTGATAAACTCTATCAAAAAAAATTATCAACCAAAACCAAACAGACGAGCGGAGTATATGTTTTATGTTTACAGTGTTATTTATTTTTATATTATTAATTATATATCGGGATACTTGGATCCGGGTGGTGATAGCCCCTGATACTGAGAATTTTCGGCCTCGTAATGCCATTTGAAAAGGTGGACATTGCAGGTTATAAAAAAATTATGTATAAATATATATCTTTGAATGTACTATTCATTGGAGAATGTAATCCCGTCGCCACTAGACGCTTTTACATTTTCTCTTGGATGTGGCGGAAGGACGTAGGAAACCCGGCTGTCACAAACCTCGTGAGTATATGATTGGTTGGAAAACGAAACCGGTTCGCTTTCAGTAGTCGTAATTTTGGAGGAGTAGGGGCTTGGGTACGTTCGGACTCGGAGGAGGGCTTTTCTAATCCGTTGGAGAGCATGGAAGGGTTGATTTGGAACTCGGAAAAATCATTGAAGAGATTTAGCACCAGCCAATTAATTCGCGCTCAGTGATATCGGAAAGGTTTAGTTCGAATTCGATCAGTCGAATGTTACGCAGGAGGTAGGTGCCAAGCCATTGCAAACAAGTATATCCGTCTTCGTTTTCTATTCGATCTATAAAATGTACTAACCAAATAAAACAAAATTATATATATGTATGTAAACCCACAATCTAGGACAGGCGAACGGGAGCAGACCAAATGACTTCATAATTGCACATTTTGCACATTAACTAACTAACAAAAAAAAAAGATAGCAATCAACATGTTTAAATTAAAAAATAAAAAAACAGATTAGGATGAGGTTGAGTCACAGTATAGGAGGGAATTTAAAAGCACATTAAATAAATTTATATAACTAAAAGTAACTACACATTCTGTTTGAGATGCACTTATCAACGGCAACGCCATCCAAAAGAATCAGGGATACCACAAACAAAATGTAATTAGACTTTAATATCATGAAAAAAAAATATGCACAACGTATGATCCGAAGTCTCTTTACGTAATAAATAGTCACGTAGTTTTTGCGTTCAAAGTCGTAAATAACGTAGACAAATTAGATGCATATATATTTGATAAAAATAATGCATCAAAAATACTCTAATGTAGTATTTAAATTGGGGAAACAAAGGGTTTTCAGAGAGTTCTGTGATTTGAGTGGGAGAATTTTCTTCATCCCTTAGTTATACAGAACAAAGCCTTGAAGGAAATGGTGATGTAAATCTCGACAAAAACGAGGACGGAAGTTTAGGGGTCAAAGATATAACATTTTCCAATTAGTTCGCTTGAACATGAGTAACATCTTGAATCACGGGGAGGGAAAATTCACGTATGTTCGACTTTGTAGAGGTAAAACTCTAAGGGTCTAAGAGAGGGTGGAAAGCCTGAAAACAACGTGTATGTGAAAGAAAATTGGGAAATAAAAGTATTTGATAAAAGAAGAAACATTTCAACTGCGCTTAGGTGACCAGGAGGGTGGTTTCCAGATTGCCGTTTTTATTGCGTTTCAAACAAGTGTGTAATTAAAAAAAATATACATATATATATTGAAAAATAAATAAATAAATTAATAATTTTTGAATTAATAATAAAAAAAAACCGACAAAGTGCGAATTTTAAAAATAGGTTTTATCTAAAATAAATAGGACGTAACCATTTGGACATTTTAGTTAATGGAAGTGATAACAGATTAAAAAAAATTTAAAGAAAAGTGAAACGTTGAATAAGTCTAAAAAAATATATAAAATAAATCTAAAAATAAATTATCCGTACAAATAAAACGGTATAAATTACGTTGGAACAGAATAAAAATAAAAAATAAAAAAGTGTGGCAAAATTGACCAAAAGTGTAAAGGAAAAAACATTGACATTGATTTTAAAATAAAAATAAATAAATTCACGCTGATAAAAACGGAATTCAATCATAAAGCACGAAAAATAAACAAAGATTTGTAGGCCAACTATGGTTTGTTTACATAACAATAACAAGACCTCTTTAAACCAAGCCATAAATCTTAAAATAAGAAGGTTGATATTGACATATCTCGGTCAAGAATGTTAATGATCTTAAAATAAACTGCAGAGCAATAAAAATTTTAAATATTTAGGTCAGGAATGTGGAATGTTTACATTTAAAAAAAAATCATAACATAAAAAGGTCCTGATAACGAAACGTTGAATTGTAAACAATTGGGAACATCGAAATATTAAAACATCGATTTGATAATTTAGAAGTTGATGTTTTGATAGTAGAATTAAACATCGAGGGTCTCGCGAGTTCAAGCAAATATAAACAAACTTTAACTTCAAACGAAAAGGCAATTTGGTTGTTGACACTTGGGCATCTTTCAAAACGATTCTGTTGACGGTATCTTGATTGTTGATTGTGGATCATCACATAAAAATCCATGACATAAACATAAATAAAAAAAAATAAAGATGGAGTTGAAATTTTGTTGAGTGAATAGAAATATATTCGTTCAACCGGTTCGTTATTTGTTTGGAAAATAATCATGTTGAGAAGATAGAAGCATGAATGTCAAACATTTGTAAATAGGTAAATACCGATTTAAGATTATTCGGATATTCAATCTTTAAGTAAGGGAGTTTATCTCGATGAGGAAAGTCGAAATTGACGACATTTTTCCCATGATAGGTATTGCAAAACGTGAAGAAATGATTGGCATTTAGACAATAAATAATTATTGTTCAAACTTAATTAACAATAGTAGTACAATGATCATTACGTGCCATTTCAAAGACAATTACGTACATTTATTGGAAATGAAATACGTGTTTGTAAACGTGAATTATTTTGGGTTGCGATCGTTATGCGAACAAGCTAGGTAAATGTTAAATGGAAATCTTACGTGATTTACTGATGAATAGGAATAGAAATTTTTTTTTTTAAATAATAATAATTATACATAAAAATGTATTTTGTATATAAATACTATATATGTTTATATACAGAGGAGAAAAAAAAAGGTATAGTTAGTATTGTTAATCAACAATAAATTTAAATGGCGGGGAAGAGGAAGGTGGATGCGACAGAAGTACAATACAATACAAGGAAAAAGAAGACAAAAAAAATAAAATAACAAGGTGTTGTGATAAAAAAAAAAAATGAGATTGTAATATCACAGGAAGACCGAACGAAAAAAAGATATAATACAAGAAAACTGGCAGCATTTGATATTGAGTCTATTTGATATAAAATAGAACGACGAACAGTTTGAGATGCATAAGGAGATCGAATAAATTTGTTTATAAACAATCATGGATGAATAACAATGAACCCTATTTAATGCTACGCTTAGAAGTGTTGGGTATGAAAGACGAATAAATAAACATATTTGGATCATAATAAAATGACGCTGACTCGAGAGTTAAATTTAGAGAGAAGACAAGACCACTTGATATTTTATTTATGTAATGGAATAAAATAAAACAGCGTAAATAAAATAAAATAAGACAGCGGGATGTGCACTTAGAGTTGACATAAAAATATTTAATCGAAGTTTTGGATGTGTTTACAAATTAACTCGGTATCAATGAATGAATCACATTAGCACGGATCTCGTATGATAAGGTGACAGTGTCGGATTAGGAAAGAGAATTTATTTAATAAGTTCAACTTAAAATAGGACGAAGAGGATGCAGTAAAGAAAATTAAATTCCATTTATATTAGAAAATGGGAAACCAAGAGGTTTCGATACATGAAGTGAGGAAAATGGAAAATCAAAAGAAAATTTTTGGAAAATCGAAAAAAAAAAAAAAAATGAAAACATTTAAATTTAAAATAGTTTAAGATGTTTAAGAAGTGAAATAAAGGCAGATATTCGAAGTTTCTGAGGAATACTATAGGAGGGGAGGAGGAACGAAATTTGAAGAGGGGAGAAACAGAATTAGGAGGGAGTAAAGGGATCTATACGGTGAGGAGGGAAGCCTAGTTTCCTATGTTTTGTCCCAACGTCAGTAAATAACGGAAAATAAAATTGAACAATAACATCGAACTGAAATGAAGAAAAACAAAAGGAGGTAGAACACCGCTATTCACAGAGGTTGTGACAATAGGAGGGAATTGTGATGAGATAGGTTTTTCCACAAAGAAATTAATTAATGATTTTATATGACAATAATTAAAAATGAGTTTGGAGATTTTCATTTAGTTGAGAAAACCATCACGAGGGTGACATCTCTTGAATAAGCTGCGTATTAGAAAGGAAACTGTTTTACGGATAGAAGGAGAGAGAGAGGTGACATGCATTGGAGTGAGACAATACGCCAAATCATTTAAGAGTGGGATCTCAACCAACGACAGATCTTGTTTTGTGTCATAAAACGATAAAAAATCGAATAAGCCAATGGAAATGGTGATGTGGGCGTGTTGGAAGTCAGACAAAGGAATTGAACTTTACGCCTATCAATTATACGTTTGATTTATGGTTGAGAAAAGCACACGTGTCCGAGGGGGTCATTGATTGTTTAATAGTTTGTTTCTCACGAAAGAATTTAGCGATCAAGAACCAACGATTTGGTGAAGGAAAATTTTCACATTTTATTATAAAAAATTACAAAAAAAGGAGTTAAAAGTGCTTGGGAAGACCGGTAGACTTTTCATCTAACTACGTGCACTTCAAAAAAGGTTCATAAGATTAACAAATATCATCAAATAGCAGAAAATTATTACAAAGTGACGTACATCAAAGAAGAAACTTTAGATGAGTTTGGGAAGAGAGTTGTTGAATTGAGAATTGCATAGTAAATGTAAATCTGTCAAAAAAAAAATGGAATGAAACACAAAAAAAACAGTAATTTTGGTCTGTGAAATGGTCCAGAATAACGGGTAGAATAGCGAATTGTTGTTGACCGCTGACATTGAATACAACGAGGGTGTTGTTCTTCTCAAAGAATATTCGTTACATGACTTCAACATTATAACAGACCAATTTAGCTGGAATATTGTCGTAAAATTTACATGGGCCTTATGGAAGTGTTTATATTATACAAAAAATATTAAATTTAATGGGGAAGCGATTAGTTCAGAGTTCTCACCAAGTACGTACAAAATTTAACATCAACACAAAAACTTAATCGCTTTACATGAGCAAGGAGGACAGAAAACTGATCAAACGAGGGGCGGGTCTTCGGTTTGATAGGAATTCGAGGGTTGAATTGGTGAAATTAGTAGAAAAATTTGAATAAAAGACATAAACATGTATCTGACAATACAAAATATAGAGGTATAGTTACTTGGAATCATGTGTTTAAATAGACATGGAAAATGATATTCTATAAATGCATAAGATAATTGATAAAACGAGAGAGAAAATAAGATACGAGAAGGGTTATTTGTGAAAGTCCCAAATTAAAGTGATTGAATAAATACAGTCTTGGATGATAATTATTTATATGATAATATAACATATCAATGGGTTGGAGACAGGATTTCATAGAAAATTACGACATTATAAATAAAATTCAAATTTACAACGTAAATAGAGTGAATACGGTTTCAAATGAAATTATTCATAGAAATGGCATTAAAATTCGGAAAAATCAATGTCTAATATACATGAAAATTTTATAGAAAACATTTCGGTATGAGATTAATCGTGTTTTACAAGCGTAGATGTTTTAGGGGGCATAAACGGTTTAAGCAAAGTATGGACCTATCTCGAATTATTAAAAAGAAAACAAGAAAATTATGTAATTTTACATAAATTTCTAAGTGCAGATGAACAAAGGAATTTGGGCAATTTGATGGATAATCGTAGGTTCGGTACTGATAGAACGAGAGAGCGAGACACATATCATGATGGGCTGTACTAAGATCTTGGAAGCAAGAATGAAAAAAAATATATATCAATATACGAGTTGATAAGAAACATTATTTGATATCAAAGAAAATTCGTTTAGGCTCTTCTAGATCTCAATGTGGTATTTATACGGGTACATAGGGAAAATTCAGTCAGGTCGTCGTTTGTCGGTCGGGAGATCTCAATAATATACCTTACGTCACGTCGTCGTTAAAGTGGTAAAATAAGTGTTTGGAATTTAAAAATAATTCTGATATTCGAGGACTTAGAAAATTTAGATCCAAAGTGCCAAGTGACTTAGAGTATTTCACGTTACAAAGTAAAATAAAATCAATAATAGTTATATAATAGTGAGAAATTGTTATATCGAGTTTAGTGAAAATTAAAATGAATGAAATAAAATAAAAAAAGTTTAATACCAAGTAATAAATATAGTGATAACATTTAATATCAAAGTGTATAAATCAAATAAAAGTTATTATAAAATTAAATAAAGAAATAAACTTTTAAAATCTTTAATTAAAGTGATCATTTATCGTCTTTATTCGAAATCAAGAGTTCATTAAAATTGATAAAATCTTTAACGGTTATAATTTATTTAAAACACTTAGCAAATCTTCATTGCAAAATAAAAATAGAAAAAAAAAAATTAGTAAGAATTATATTATGTTTTAGAAAATGAAAATAATAGTAATAATCATCATCTTTAAAATAAATTAAAATTTAAAATTGTGTGTTTGTTTAAATAATTAAGATCAATTTTGGTAATAATCATCATCTTTAAAATAAATTAAAAATTAAAATTGTGTGTTTGTTTAAATAATTAACATCAATTTTTGGAGAATTAATAATAAAAATTTTGCAAATTCCAAATTTAATTAAAATAAGGAAAAAGGGTCTTCACTTGAAATATTTGATATGTATACATTTTAGGTAGAGGAAAAATTAATTAAGATTGTCGTGTACACCCGACGGAAGAGTCTTAATTCGGTAAGTCAATTATTTTCATAATTAATCATTTCCAGTTACAGATGGGAGGTAGCTGAAAACTCGGGTGACTATATGATATTTATGTACTTTATGGTTTTGTATAAAAAGAATTATATATTGAAAATATATATATAAATATATATGTAATATATATATAAGCATAATTATAAACAATTCAAAAGAAAAAAAATTAAATCAAATCATCCCTAAATTGATTGAGTTGGATTCGAATTCCAATTATTATTATAATCATATGTTCATTTTTCAGGACCAAAGGAAATAGTAAATATTAGATATTTAATCCAGATGGTTGGGATAGATCAAAAACTACGCGTTTGACCTTGAACCCATTCATTGTGATATGTATGTTAGTAGGTCAAGAGATCGGGATGCATAAACATTCTGAGTTTGTTTATGTTTATTATTAACATACCCTAGGGCAATTCAAGCGACCTTCTGCGTGTAACCACGACCTTCCTTTAAATAAATATTGACATTCATGGACTACGATATTTTAATTTAAGCTTCAAAGCCAAGGTTAAGGAACGTTATCAAATTTAAAAAAAAAAAAAAATCATCAAACAATATGAAATATTATTATAATTACCACTCAATCAGATAAGAGTTATAGATTTTAGTAAATTTCACACAAGTAGAGCAATGGGTTTTAATTTCATAACTTTGTTTTGGTGGATTATACCATGACATACAAGGTCGAGAACATTATGAATCTAATGTACAGTAATAGACTCATCTTTAAATTATTTGACGTTGAGTAGGTCAGGGGATAAAGTATTTAAGGATCACCTAGGTTACCATTAAAATTATGTAGGTACTTATCAATCTAGATGGGGAATGTCATTTTGGAGGGGATTAATATCGAACAAGCAATCGGAGACAAAATTATTTCAAATAGTGGAGGTGAAAAAGGAAAAATTATTTTACAAGCAACATCTACACTTAACATTGGGAAAATCACGGGATAGTAGGAAAATACTACTGAGGTTGCACTCGGAGGAGGGAAGAATTATATCAAACAAGCAATCGGAGACAAAACTATTGCAAATAATGGAGATTGTTAGCCATGGGTACGAAATGAAAATTCATTTAAATAAAAATAAACAAAGAAATTAAAGTGGGAAATTAAATATTTACTATGTTAGTAAATAGACAAATTCAGGGGAATGAGAGAAAGCAACAAAATAAAGTGTTATGATTACATTGAGGTTAAAATGGTTTGAGGACCATGTTATAGAATGTCATAAATATGTTCTATACAAATATTAGAGAGAGGAGAGGGGGTGTGCAATTGTAAATAATTGCACAATATAGAGTTGATAAACTCTATCAAAAAAAATTATCAACCAAAACCAAACAGACGAGCGGAGTATATGTTTTATGTTTACAGTGTTATTTATTTTTATATTATTAATTATATATCGGGATACTTGGATCCGGGTGGTGATAGCCCCTGATACTGAGAATTTTCGGCCTCGTAATGCCATTTGAAAAGGTGGACATTGCAGGTTATAAAAAAATTATGTATAAATATATATCTTTGAATGTACTATTCATTGGAGAATGTAATCCCGTCGCCACTAGACGCTTTTACATTTTCTCTTGGATGTGGCGGAAGGACGTAGGAAACCCGGCTGTCACAAACCTCGTGAGTATATGATTGGTTGGAAAACGAAACCGGTTCGCTTTCAGTAGTCGTAATTTTGGAGGAGTAGGGGCTTGGGTACGTTCGGACTCGGAGGAGGGCTTTTCTAATCCGTTGGAGAGCATGGAAGGGTTGATTTGGAACTCGGAAAAATCATTGAAGAGATTTAGCACCAGCCAATTAATTCGCGCTCAGTGATATCGGAAAGGTTTAGTTCGAATTCGATCAGTCGAATGTTACGCAGGAGGTAGGTGCCAAGCCATTGCAAACAAGTATATCCGTCTTCGTTTTCTATTCGATCTATAAAATGTACTAACCAAATAGAACAAAATTATATATATGTATGTAAACCCACAATCTAGGACAGGCGAACGGGAGCAGACCAAATGACTTCATAATTGCACATTTTGCACATTAACTAACTAACAAAAAAAAAAGATAGCAATCAACATGTTTAAATTAAAAAATAAAAAAACAGATTAGGATGAGGTTGAGTCACAGTATAGGAGGGAATTTAAAAGCACATTAAATAAATTTATATAACTAAAAGTAACTACACATTCTGTTTGAGATGCACTTATCAACGGCAACGCCATCCAAAAGAATCAGGGATACCACAAACAAAATGTAATTAGACTTTAATATCATGAAAAAAAAATATGCACAACGTATGATCCGAAGTCTCTTTACGTAATAAATAGTCACGTAGTTTTTGCGTTCAAAGTCGTAAATAACGTAGACAAATTAGATGCATATATATTTGATAAAAATAATGCATCAAAAATACTCTAATGTAGTATTTAAATTGGGGAAACAAAGGGTTTTCAGAGAGTTCTGTGATTTGAGTGGGAGAATTTTCTTCATCCCTTAGTTATACAGAACAAAGCCTTGAAGGAAATGGTGATGTAAATCTCGACAAAAACGAGGACGGAAGTTTAGGGGTCAAAGATATAACATTTTCCAATTAGTTCGCTTGAACATGAGTAACATCTTGAATCACGGGGAGGGAAAATTCACGTATGTTCGACTTTGTAGAGGTAAAACTCTAAGGGTCTAAGAGAGGGTGGAAAGCCTGAAAACAACGTGTATGTGAAAGAAAATTGGGAAATAAAAGTATTTGATAAAAGAAGAAACATTTCAGGTTGTTAAAATATGTTATACCTAGATAGAAATTATATTTAAATTCTCGGGACATTTTAATATTAATAGCACTCATTAAATTCTAATTCAAAATAAAAAAATAAATAAATACCTTCCTTTACATAGATTAATAACCTCAGTGAACCTCTATATAAATAATTTTTTATCTATATTAATCTATATTCATATTCGTCAAAACTCTTATTCAAAAAATTTAAGGTCAGAAAATTAAGTGAATTATACTTTTACCATGCAACATTACAAATTTATAAAGATAATATTCAAAATAAAACTGCACCCTTTAAAAATAACAAAAATCTTAGACAAACATCAATACTTCCTACTCCAAAATGTAAAAAAACAATAGGACACTTAAATCATAAATATCTCGGAGTAAAATTCTTTAATTCATTACCAGAAAATATTAGAAACATGAATACCAATATAAAAGATTTTAAAACTCACCTTAAAAAGCATACTCAAAACCTGAACTAAATCATAACAAATAAAAATTGTTAAATACCCCCCCCCCCCATACACACAAGCCCAGTTTTTTATGGGGGTACATCAAACATATACATTATTTAATTAATTAGTGCATAAAATGTATTTGTAATTTATATATCTTTTTTTGAATTATTAATAAAAACAAAATTTAAAAAAACAATCGTCTATCTATCCGTCTATGATATTTAAGTAAAAATATAAATTTAGGAGGCGGGTATGGTATCACCCCTCCAACACCTCTGCCATAGGTTACCCCAAGTACTTTAATAAATTTGGTGACTTAGCAGGGGCACCCGGGTTCATGGGGTAAGGTTGTCATGGTCTGGCGGCTGAAGCTTTTTCCACCTACCAACTGGCGGGCCGAATCGTGAGAGAGTGGTTGAGCTCTTTTGACCTCTCCACCCGGATTTATACGTTCATCACTCCTGAACACATTGGCTTCCAGAATCCTACCCAACCCCAGTACATATTTCCTTCCCAGAACTTCCTCTCTTTCTGTTCCTTGTTTTTTTGTTATCCTACTCTGAATACCTATTGTATTATTAAGTCTGTTTATTTTTCTAAAATAAATAAAATAAAAAAAAAATCTTCCAAAAGCTTCCCAAAGACGACATAGGCCCTGAGGGATTTTTTTCCTCATGGCCTCCTGTATTGAGATAATTTAAAAATAAAGCAAAACCAAACTTTTACGGGGCTCTGTCTCCGCTACCGTTCAGGGCCATTATTTATGACAAGTGGGTTGTTAAATTTCAACCGTACAGTCGCTAGCGTATTGATGCTATCAGATTGTTTTTAAGACTACTCACTTGTACGTATCTTCCGATACGTTGATGGTCCCCGGCAGGCCTGTGGTCTCACAGCGGCTGGTGAGGTTCACAGTGTTGCCGAACAAACAGTAGCGAGGCATGCGGTGGCCTATAACACCAGTTACCACCTCGCCAGAATGAATCCCGATCGTGATACCCTAAAAACATTAAACAATATACTGGTGGTCTGGTTCATTAATCAATGTCATCTACAACACACCTCTCATATAGTTCAAATCAATTTATAAATACAAAACAGTTAAAGTATGAAAGGGAATAAGACACTACGGGTATCTCTGTTTGTCCACGTCCACAAATTGAGATGAAATTTTTATAGGGAAACAAAATCTTTTCACCTAGGTCACTCCAAATGGTTCAATAGGCTTTGATAAATTTGCAGGGGTGCCTGATTTCATGTTCTAAGTTTTGACCAGGTCTTGGCGGCGGATTTTTGCCAACCGGCTTCGTGGCAGACCGGATTGGGAGAGGTAGTTGAGTGAGACTCTTTGACATATTTAACCGGACTCTCTCGGCCTATCACCTCTGGGAGGGATCTATTATTTCGTTCGTTACTCCTGGGATGATAGCATGGTCGATCGATATGAAGTTACCGACCGATTGTCGGTAACTTCTCATCGTTCCCTAGGACAACTGCAGATCACTAACGAATAAGTGACAATTCACAATGACTAAGTGTCCTTAATACATTCGATATCAATTGCCGTTTGTAGGTTAGCGATCTGTAGTTGTCCTAGGAAACGATGAGAAGTTACCGACAATCGGTCGGTAACTTCATATCTATCGACAATGCTAGCACACCTGAGGCCCTAGCACGTTTGCTCTATATCGATCGGTAGGATAACTATCGGTAACTTCTCATCGTTCCCTAGCATGACTACAGATCGCCAACGAATAAGTGATAGTTCACAATGACTAAGTGTCCTTAATACATTCGACATCAACTGTTGTTTGTGCGTTAGCGATGTGCAGTTGTCCAAGGGAACGATGAGAAGTTACCGATAGTTATCCTACCGATCGATATAGAGCAAGCGTGCTAGGGCCTCTGGACACACTAACTCCAAGATTCCAACCAACCGCTCATAGAATTTTCCATCTCAGATCTTCCTCTCCTTTCTTTTCTTAAAAAGACACACAGCTCATCCTGGCCCCGAGCAAAATTATTTTAGGTTCTCCTGTGGGGAGTTTGCACAGCTTATTCATGGTTTTATGAAAAAGTTGTTTATATTGACTTACAACAGGTAGGCCATCGATAGTCACTTCCTTTGCAAGGTCCATCATGTCCAAAGCCAGGCGAGCTATCCACCTGGCATGGGCCGGACAGGCTTCGGGCAGTCCGGAGACCGCCATGTATTTATCACCAACTGTCTCCACCTGTAAATAATTGTTAAAAGTCCTTAAATTATTGTAAAAAACCTTGATGAAGATCACTTCCCTTCATGCAAATCAAAGGCCTATTTAAATAAAAGTTGGTCTGTTCAATTGTGACATAAAACTTTGTTTAAAAAAACTACAAAAAATAATTTTAATTCAGCACAATTCCAACTGCACCCGTCTGGAGCCATTGATTTTATGGCATCCCCATTTGAGATTTTTTGTGAGGCTGAAGGTAGTAGGGAGGGGAAGGAGATGGGACAGAGGAAGGTGGGAGAATACAGAGAATATGAATTTATTTTCATAATAAACATATCTAAATTTCTATTTATCTACTTAATTTTATGTTCAAAATTCCTTAAATCATAATTAATTATGGGTACAAAACATTTTTCATTCCGACACTCGCTCCTCTTCTAAACACAAGCGTCCGCTTCTATAGAAGAGAAACATCAAAAATCAAAAAAATATGTGAAAACTTATTTTATAATTCATTGTTGTCAACAACGACCTTCTAAACTTATTATTTAATTTAATAATAATAAAAAAATACTTAGTAATACTTGGCTATTAAGATCTGATCACTAATCACGACTAAGGTTATTAAAAGCAACGTTTCAATTCTGAATGGTGGTCTTACACCAGGGCGATACTGAAAGTATCTGGAAAGTGCCGCAAGTTCCGAAAACTGGAAAGTGCCGCATTTAATTATAAATGAAGAAATGTTTAAATAACACAAATTAATGAATTCAAACTTATTTTCCTACACGGGGTTTTGAGACCATTTCGTCTCGACCATGGAGGCCGTCGAAGCCTGACTCGGGATTGGTTCAGATCTTTCATTGTTCTTAGAATAAAATATTTTTTATTGTAAATTCCTTAAACACTAACAAAACAGTGTATATATAAGAAATGCTTCCTAAGATGCAAAGATAACAAAGATTGACCAATTTAAAATGAAAAAAAGTCAAACAGGGCTAATAATCGTGTCAATGATGCGAGACTCGTTCAAGATCGAATAGGATTTCACTTCTGAATCTCTCGTCACTGACGCAAAGTATGGCTATACTAAGAATTTTTTTTTAGGACCAATAAAAATATACTTCTCCATACCGGAATAACCAGTAGAAGTTTAGCTCTACAAGCTGGAAGGTAGAAAAAAAACTTAGATGATGTTGTCTCAGATACCTAATCATTATTAAAATAGATTAAAAAATAGCTGAATTCTATATTGAGCATTGCAGCAGTCTAAAAAAGTGGATGGCAGAATTTTTCTGATGGTACAATGTTGGCACCATGGGATAAAGAATATGTCACTAGAAGTGCCTTCTGTACAAATTTGAATAGAAACAAATATGCCCTGACTTTGTACCTTTTGGATCTAGACCATTTAGCAGGCGGTCTGTCTCTCATAATATCTAATCCATTTGCCAAACCATTTGAATTTCGTAATCATGGTGAAACACAGTTTGCATGAGATTTGTGCGGGAAAATAGGCCGAAAATTTCGACCTGTAATTGAAATGTAAAGTTTCATAATGTAAATTGTAACCCTACCACATGCTCAAACTGTGAAGAGATGAAATCAGGAAAAAATATAAAGTACTCAGGTGTAACTATAGATTGTCAACTTAAATGGACCAACCATATAGAAAAAACTGTTAACAAACTGAGATACTTAACTTATATTTTTAAAAGAATGTGTAATATAGTGAATATAAAAACCATAAAACTAGTTTATGACGCACTAGTTCATTCATCTCTTTCCTATGGAATAATTGGCTGGGGCGGAACTTACAACAATCATGTAAAACAGTTAGAAATTGCCCAAAAATCAATTATTAAAATTATGTACCAAAAAACCAAATCTTTTCCCTCCAAGCAATTATTTAAGGAAACCGATATTTTGGACTTTAGACAGACCTTTAGTTTCCAGTGTCTTAAATTTATGTACACGCATCCTAAATACTTCTTAAAAAATTCAAATCGCTCCAGTCTAAGACTTGGCGCCTGTGAGTATGCTGTACCCCACTGTAAAACTAGGTTGGCCCAAAGGCATATTAGTTTTATTGCTCCAAAAATGCATAATTCATTACGTACAACATTTACAGGGCCCACGTGTCAAAATCTTAAATCTCATAAAAAATATATCATAACTTGGCTAAAAAACATTGAAAGAGATATCTTTTTCTTATAAGATTTAACAAAGCCATTAATTATGTTTATCATCAGACAGCTTTTAAAGTACAAATATTATATTGCTTGCTATCTTTTTGTTTTTTTAATTGCGCCTTTAACATTAATTCTTCATTAAATTTTACAAATGCAATAATAACAACAAATGCTGTTATTTTGCTCTATCTTTTAAGGCACTTTAACTCTTTTCATTTTACTCTTTTTATACCTAAAAATAAACCAAATTCTTAAATCTCCTATTAACCATAAAATTATAATAAATTTAATATTATACCCACGCTCAGGCATTTGCCTTTGTGGGATTTTTTTGTTCATACAATATTATATTTAAGTATGTTATATACCTTTTATTATTTTATGTACCATTGTATCAAAAAAAATTTCAATAAAAAAAAAAATAAAAAAAAAAAATTTGACTTGTAATTGGATCACGAAAAATATCCCCGAAACACTTCTTGTGTTATTCTGTAATAACTTAGTGATTCTTTCTACCGTTCTAAAATTGAATACTGACTAGCTGACAAAATGTCTACTAAGTCCTATCTTTATATGCATGTCTCTGTATACAATTATAAATAATAAACTTAAATATAGCCTAAGAATTATATTATAAATTGTACAGCGCCCTTGAGGTGATTTCTCATAAAAACGGCGCTATACAAATTATCCAATTATTATTATTATTATAGACATTTTGTCAGCCGAGTGCCTCGTTGTCCAAACGACCATTTTAGTTTTTGTTCAATCTTCATTTTTAAATTAAAAATAAAGTATGAATGAAATAATAAAGAATTCTTCCTCCTCCTGTAAAATTTGCTAATGGTCGTTTAGCAACGGTTTCGGTAAGAATACTAAACAATTAAAATCATCAGATCTGTTAAATTGGTGATATACCTTATAAACATCAGGGTTCTTCTTCGGATCCGTCAGAACATCAAACGTGGTATACAGATCATTCAGCATCCTGACTATCTTCATGGCGCCGCGGGAGTCCGTATTCTGGGAGCAGAACCGGGCAAACTCTACGACACCGCTGAAAAGAAGTGTGACTACGTCGTAGCGGCGAGCGGCTACGGGACGCCCGTGTCGTAGCTCCGATGCTACGCTTATTGGTAAGACGGAGTACAGGAGTCTGCAAAAAAATTTAAATCGCTGGTTAAGGCTTCATAGTAAGCATTAAAAAATAAGAACAAGATGATTTGAAAGGGAGATATTTAAATTCAAACATTTTAGAGAACACTCGAATATTGATTACAATTATTAAAAGGCGTATTCATAATATATATTTAAATAAAGCATGACCTATTTGAAAGAGATCAAAAATCTCTCAACAAATGTTTTCAGTAGCATTCAAAGAAACACTATGATTTTTTTTTCTCATAACTATGTTAAATAAAGATTTTCATATTTCTACTTTTCAACTCCGCAAATGAAAATCATATTCATATATATTAAATGAAACAAATTACTTTGTGTAAACCACCATAATCACATGTTACAATATATACATGTTTTAAAACCGATGGTTTCTTTGTCAGGATAATAACATGTAGATATGTAGCTATTATATACATGCAGATATTATATACAGTCAGTGGTTGAGTGATCATCGCGTTTGGGTCCCACCCAGGCGTTCCGTGTTCCGATTCCTCGGCTGGCTAAGTCCTCCATCACAACACAAGCAACATCTTATGCTTGATGTGGTGGTAGTAGGAGATTTTCAAATGTTGTTGGGTTATTCGTAACCCGGAAATGTTTGTCTGTCTTAAAAAAAACGTAGATATTATTTTATGTGATTTTAGTGGTTTACGTAAAGTAATTGGTTTCAAAAGTAATTTTGCAAAGATAAAAGAAATAATAATATATTTTTTAAGAAAATTTAAAAAAAAAACAGATTCTACACACCACTTACTTAATTAAAATTATCAAAATGTTTCGAAAGCAATAAAATTAAATATTTAACTAAGCATAAATATATATTTGATAAATTAAAAAAAAAAATCCGGAGGAAGTAACAATTGGTTTCTAAAAATGTTCATAATTTTGATTAAATATGTAGTGTATACAAAGTGATTTGTTTTCATATAATTAAAAGTTTAAAATTTAATTAATTAATTTAATTTTCATATAATTAACAGTTTGAAACTTAAGGTGTTTAAGGGATGTACGAGTATTTTATAATTCTGTAGAAATTCGGAATGCGGGGTTCTAATTTGAATAGGTTACTAGAACAGGATTGCTAAAGTTGTTTTGATAAAATATTCATCAATAAATATGTGAAAACTATACAAGCGTTAATGAGGCTTTATCTCTTTAAGAAAATGTAGGGTCACCGGTAGTTATTGCCGAAATAAGGGAATGTATACACCGCAATGCGTATACAAGGCAGCTATTGTTTGACTTAAACACAATGGTTCGAACAACAATTATAGCTACTTACAGTCGCTAACACCAACTGAGGCAACTGAAAACTGGCAACTGGCTTTGTATGACAATGTGATGGCCCGCACACTTCACAATCAACTCAAAAACCCGTTGTAAATGGTAACGCAAGCAGTGACTCGCGACTCGCACTGCTTATTTCCGTGGCCGGCCGTTGCTAGTTGCCAGCTGCCAGCTGATTGTTCTTCGTCTATGGTTAAACAAGCTTTTTGACCAATCAAGAAACTAACCGGTTTTAGTTTCTCAGCCCTCCGGTTTATTTTATCAGAAAGTCACAATATTCCGCTTTGCAATAAAATCCAAATAAAGCGAATATATCTGAACGCATCCGTACTAAACAAAAAAAATGTTTTTGAAAGCTGATAAAATACGATTGTAAATGATATTGTTAGAAATGAACGTATTATTTTATTAACACATAAAAAAATTTAAGGCAAATAAAAAAAATCTCGAAAATGGGTAACATTTGGTTTTTTTTAACTAAAATTACTGATAACGAAAAAAAAAACACACACAAACATTTTTTATTACATACATTTGTTATGAACATTTTCATTGCCTCACTTTTTATTCGTCTCATGTAAAAAATAATTGATTGAATATTAGGTCGACTGAAACTTCACCTAACTCATGTTGAATGTTTTTATTCATGTTGAATCGAAAGAAATCCTTCCAGGTCGATGGTATCAACATTTGGTGAGATAAGACAAGTTTTTAGTAAAGAAACATGAAAATAACTTGGGTTAACCTCCTAGAGGGGTGATCAAACATTTTATTTTGGGTGGAATCTGTAAGTCTTCATTTCTACTGCTAAGTAAAATGTTTCAGTAAATTTTTATGAATGTCGTTGAATCAAATTGATCAGTGAAGGTAACCGTTTACAAAAGCTTTACAAACCTGTCAGTTTTCTGCTTCTCGGATTCCAGTTCCCTGTAAGTGTGCTGTAGCTTATCGGTCAGCACCTCAAGATTCCTCGTCAGCTTGTAATCAGCCTCAAACTGTTCGGACATGAGCACCAGGTCTCGGGTTGCGTCGTGCAGGGGGATGTCGGAAATGTACAGGCCGCGGCTGTTGAAGATAAATGATACACTTTTTAGATTGCGTCATACGTTGAAAGGGTATAAACTAGACCTAATGCTATATTGAAACCAGAAGCGGATCCTGAGTATGTGCATTTATGTCTTGCATAACTTACAACAACATCATCTGTGCCCCGGTCATCAATATACGAAAGCTGCAGTCGAAATTTGTTTTTGTGTTTGCATAAAATCGTAAATTCAATAATTGATAGCCCTGAACTATTATGCTTGATTTCTTTCCATATACCTCGCAAACCAACATCGAGACAATATCTTCCGTTTTATTGTGAAAACTCCAAAACGAAATCACAATTGTGTACTACAATTCGCCGAATTCAGAATTTGGGAAATGAATATAAAGACGTTGCGGATATGTTTGACACATCATTTATTAAGTATAAATACCTCATAGTAAGATGTTTATCGGAAAAAAGATCAATAATATTTAATTGAATATACCACACAGTTCTCCTTGACTCAATCTACGAATTGTACTTATCCATTCTGTTGTTTCTCTACCTTGCATGGTAGGGTATCCTGCTTTTATCTAACTCGTATTTGATTTTGTTATTGATTAGGTTGTTGATTTTGTTTTTGATTTTGACTTTGATTTTGCTTATGATTTTGTTTTGGATTTTATTTTAGATTCAGTTTCATATTTTTAGTTTTTGCTTTTCTTTGAATTGTTTATCAATCAACTCATTCCGTGCACTAGCGATGTATGCGCAGAACGCCTCGTCTTCGCCAGAATTTCAGAAATGAATTGCGTGTCTTTTACTTTCGAGATGATTTTGCCACCGCTAAAGGAGAAGTATTATTTAATCAATTCTATTACAAGTTTAACTTAGTGGAGTAAATGAATTGCAGTGCTCCCATTAATTAATTTGTTACAGCTTTATTACGTACTAGGTACATTTTATAAGTGAAATGCACTGCTGGAAAATTCAGTATCGAGCCACCACTGATTGAAAAAAAATGTTACTTAATTGAAAAATTTAAAGGAAACTTAAATCTACCAACGGGTAGATTGCATCATAGTAAAGGGTAAATCATGGGAAACAACCAGATATTTCGTCAAACCCTTTATTATAGATAACTGACGTCCCTGACATCGCTCGGGCTTTACACAGAGTTTTTAAAAATCGGATTTAGACGCTGACTTTATGAAGATCTGTGCACACTTAACCTTTAAAATAAGAAGAAGGTTCTTGTCATAGACTGATTTCGTAAAAAAATCCTGTTTAAAGCTCAGGCAACGCCAGGGACCAAGAGAAAGCTATCCTTAATATTTTGATCGTAGGAACTGAAAAAATTAATAAACCCTAAAACGTCATAATATTACGTTTTCTTAGCATGAGAAATTTCTGATAGACGGAATATGGAGTTAATTGTTGAAAATTCATCAAAATGTAATAAAGGTGCGCATTTTAATTGCTTGGGGAAATCAAGTGAAAATAACAAAGCTCGACTAATTGCTGTAATCAATTAGTTAATGTAATGAACTGCGCAGTTTTAAAAATATATTCTGTTATATAAACAGTAATTTGAGTCTTTCGTGATACATGCAATAAATAATTACACCTTTTATCAAGTACTTTCTCGTGTGTATAATTCTCTAGTTCATTTTCTAATCCCATTAAAATACTTGGAAATGAAAAATGAAAGCGTTTAACTTTTAATAGTGATTATTTAAAAATAGATTCAGAAATTCAAACATTCGTGAAAAAGCAAGTTAATCATAAAGCAAAGAACAGATTCTTTCAGAGAATTAAACAATTCATCAAATTTCAAAGTAATTTTTCAAGTTCTGTAAAGGTTTTATTCGGGTTCTGTTATTTCATCAGTATTGGCCAGTTTCTTCTCACAACTGATTTTTAAATTTTTTTTTTAATAAAATATAACATTGTCACAGTAATACACATAATAGTATGTCAAACACCAAATGGTGAAATAGACATTTTCACAGATTCTACGCCAATTAAGAGAGCTAGCTCTTGAGCTTGGTGTAGGAGTTATTTCATAATTATATAATAGAGTCTACAATAAATATAATCTTAAGTACTGGGATTTTGTAACGTTTAAAATTATAATATGGCATGAAATGAAATTACAGTATTTTGGTTGGTGATGTTATGATTGTTAATTTTTAAATAATTTTTTTTTTTTCTAAAGATATCAAATCTTTTATTATTTTACTTCTGCTGGAAGAATATAAAAATAATGTATGCCTTTGTAAATTTAATTATTGTGCATATGTTGTGTTAAAAAAAAAGGATGTTGTGTTCATGCCTTAATGATTAGTTTAAGCTTTTGAATTTTTTGATTATATTTTCTTTGAACATTTGTGATGATAAGAGAATTTGAATAGAACTTACAGAGAACCAGAAAAATAATTTTGAACTTTGATGAATTGTTCAAATTCTCTGACACAACTGACCCTAGGTAAGGTTGTTTCTCGTCAAATTAATTGATGACCACTAAAGCAACGATCAGCGTCATTTATACATTTTGACATTTGAATTATCCCTGATGAACGACAATTCTCAGTCTGTTTCAGCGTTTGATAAAATTTTCAGATAGCTAGCATCACATTTTAATAGAAAGCAAAAAATAAAGTAATAAATCTTCATCAACCGTACCTAGAATGAATTAATTTCTGTGGATCTTTCAAAGCCAGACTTAAATGAAATTGCCAGCAGAAAAAAATTAAAATGTATCACAAGATCCAAGAGATATTTTATTAGCATATTTAAAAAAAAAATTAAATCCTGGTATCAACAGATTAATGTACCAATTTACAGTAGGTTTAGGTCTTCTTTAAAGCTAAAATACAATGATTCTAGGCTAAAGTAATAAAAACAATAAAAGAAAAATATATAATATCACATATTTTAAAACGCCAAAGCTTACCTAATATTTTTGGTAAAGCAGAAACATTTGTATGCATCACAATTATTGAGAATATACTAAAAACTTACCGAGTTAAGTCATCCAAGTTCATCACACTCGGGTAGCACAGAAAAACCATCAGGTCTGTTTCAGGAATGTACAGCATCTGACCCTAAAATATTTTTAAGAATAATGATTTAATTGTAAATTATTTACCAAATACTTAGGTAAAGCACAAAGTAAAGCATATCATAAAGCATCAAGACAAATTAGACAGGATCATTTTCAGATCCTTGAGGAACTCTGAAAAAAAAAATTTTTAAACACATCGAGCCTGGTAAGTAAGTCTCCTAGTATTATTTACCACCATTTTTACATTATCATTCTATTTAAAACATTTATCTTTTATAAAGGCTATTATCAGTTCACTCCTTTCCGTTTAATATTAAAAAAAAAATTATAAATTTTGGCCGGGTGAAATGATTGGCGGTTTTCTGTTATAGAATTATTTTTTTTTAATTTCTTAGCGATCTTTTTAGGTAAACTGTTATACATTGTGGTGTTTTTTCTTTTTAAATCTGTTGTCTTTAAATAAATTCTTGTACATAAATATGTGCCTAATCATAAAATAAAGGAAATACTTATTTTAGAATTTCTTGAAAATGATTCGAGTAGGAATCATTGTTATAATGAGGTTAATATATTTACTTTCAAACGAAGAGAGGCGAATTCATCCTGAACGTCCTGAACTTTCATCTCTCCAGGTTTGGTCTTCAGGACGTAAACGGTGTTGATGTGAGCCAAAATATTGGCAAATGTCAAATCTAAATGTGGACGAACCTGCAAGAATAAATACACTGGAATATTACATCGTCTCAGTGACTTGATATCCTTATTTATGGCCTGAAACGACAATCAGGTTTTCAGACCTCACGAGCGTTTTTGATATCAACAAAAACATTATATTGGTATATAGATGTTCGACAGTCCAAACTAGAAAGATTTTTTTAGGCAGTGTCATTCAAGGCACGGCTTTCGGTATAAATCCTTTGAGTCACGGGGGACCATATTTGTCCCAAAGGTCTCATATAATTATTGAAGTGATAATAAAGAATTGAAGGCGAATCCTTGCATACGTTAATCATTATTTGAGAGGCGCTGTGCAATATTTTAACCTGCAAAGAATAAAAAGAATTACCGGATCCAGCACGTGAGTGATTTTGCACTTTTTGGTGGTGACTCGAGGCAACACGCGTGACACGGCACGTCCTGATTGCACGACGCGCAGTCGCCGGTCGAACATCAGGTGGAACGGAAACACGTGGCAGAAGGTGGCAGGGCTGACCTTTGGTTCTACGAAAAATATAATATATAAATTTTAGGACAAAAATTTATTTTGATATAGCGCAAGGGTCCCTGCTGCGTTGTTATTGGTGTAATTCATTTGCGGAATGGATTTTTGTTGAATTCATTTAAATTATTTACAGATTCAACATCAATTAATTTAATTTTTTTATCAATGACAATTTAAAAATATAAAATAAAATAGTTTATTCGCAGTCCTCCTCATTAGAGATTACTGATCTGAGGTGAACTGTAAGTTGTTATAGTTGTGATTTCCTTATTTCAAGTACGTTATAGGCACGTAAAATATGTGGTTTCCAAGAGGTACCTATAGGCAATCAATAGAGTTCTGCACTATTTACTAAAGTGATTGTCAAAATAATTCATAATCTACTCTTTCATAGGTATCGTGCGTATATTTATTTAACGTACAAACGCTTTTTACAAGTTATGCTTCAAAATATTAAAAAAAAAAATTTGCATACTTACACAAGCATGAATATGAATAAAATAGTTTTGTCAATTAAAAACTGAAATCCTTTAAGAAAGGCTTATGCAATTGGATTCAATAACCAATGCAATCTAAAAATCTTTTGATATTGTTTTGTCAAATTGGATAAGATATTGTTTTGTCAAATTGGATAAATAAACGTCCAATTGGACAAAGGAATTTCCAATTGGACCAAATAACTGTCCAATTTTGTCGAATTTATGCATATCATTCGGAACATGAAAATTGTTTATACGTAAAAGGGAATCGGCACGCGAGTCCCCGGCTTTAATTGATACTTCACCCACAACACGAAAATGCTTTTCCTCCGAATATTGCATTTGAAAAATATGGATGGTGTCATGTCTGTTTTTATGCATGTACTTTTAATTAGAGACGTAAATTAGTCACACTGGGACGCGGTTCCATACTCCTTATTACAAAAGGATTCTCGACCTTAAAAATTTAATTGACATAGTCGAATTGCCGTCGTGTATCCTCCACGACGAGAATTCGAGAAGTCTATTCACAAACGGAAACATTTAAAAACCAGCGAAAAAATGTTGGCAGTTAAAATCAAGCTATGAATTTACTCATTAACTGGCCAAGTCAGGAAAATAATTATTTCTGACAATATGAATTATTTTCGTGACGATGGTATCCTTCAAAATGGGGCAGCAGATGAATCCGCAACAGGAATTTGCATTATGAACACGAGAGTGGTTGAAATAATAATAATAATTGGATAATTTGTAGAGCGCCGTTTTTGTGAGAAATCACCTCAATTACAGTATAGTGTACTCAGAATACGTGAATGGTTGTCCTGCATTTTACAGAAAATTTATTGAATGCAATCAATTTCATAATATTATATTTATTCAACCATTTACAATAAATTATTTGGAATAATTTATTATATTAATTGAACTAAATAACATTTTTTTATGGAAGCAGTGAGGTAATATAAAAAGAAAGCACGTCATATTATATTCCTTCCCGAAAAGAGTTGTCGTCAATACAGATATATTTTTTCAATAATATTTTCCATGTCATAAAATAATGAGAAATTAAAATAAAACTTAAAAACGATGTTGGATCACGTATGTGTTTGTATATAAACTGTCTTCAGTAAAATATATGCGTACGTACGCACACACCTGTCAGCTGTATTACAACTTTCTCTGGGTTTGCTAATAATATCTAATGTATCTGAAACACCGTTCTAGCTTTCTGTGTGAAATAGAAATTTTATTTAATAATCATTGTTTTGCAAAATGTCAATCTCAAATTATGACATTTTCTATTAAACAATAATTATTATTTTCGTTGTTTGTTTTTGGGGTATTATGCCGTGTTGCGCTACCTCCTTCTTTAGTCGAAGTTTCGGACAGCGTTGCAGTGTCAACGTTGAAGTGTCCATAATCAACACGGCATAACACCCCAAAAACAAACAACGAAAATGCTTTTGGCCGTGAAAAAATCTAAAAACGTACCCAATAATTATTATTTTCAATAAACTGAAAATGAATAGATAGCTTTATAAATTATAGTCTATATTTTATTCTGATGTATGAGCTGTATTATTGTAAAGTTTTGTTAAAATTCATTCAGTAAATTTTGCATGAAAGAGTAACAAACACACATACATCCATATAAACTTTCGCGTTTATAATATTAGTAAGAAGTAAGATGTAAGATTTTCTTTAATTAACCACAATTTTTTTTTGGTTCATTTAAAACTTCGAGATCCTTGTCATTATTAGCGGAAACAAGCGGAAATGCATTTAGTATTGCGGTTCAAAATGAAATCCCGGTAATGGTCTTAAGTTTTGCAATATGTAGGTAATTGAGTTGTTTTCATTTAAAGTTTCAAGTTTGTGCAGCAACTCCAAGCTATTTTACTGCCAAAGTTTCAAAACATTCAACATCCTTAGGATCAAAATTGAAACACCAACCAATGTTATAATAACTACAATAAGTTATATTAAATTATAATGCAATAAAATCAACCATTAACCTACCCCTTTTGACATTATTTTTTTTAAGAAAGTGGTATTTTGGACCTAGGACAAATCTATAGTTTTCAATGCCTAACATTTTAGTCCAAACAATTTCTCAGAAAATCTAAATCGTTCTAGCTAAAGACATAGCACTTGTGTATATTATGCAGTACCTTTTTGCAAAACCAGATTAGTCTAAAAACATATTCATGTTATTGCCCATAAAATGAACAATTCAATTAATTATATTTTTTAAAAATCAACCAGTCAATTTTTTTTTACTATACTACGTATATTTTTTTAAACACTCTTCACTGCCTTAGTTAGAAGTAATTTAGAATACAATTCCACTATTTGGTCCCCATACTATAAAGCACATCAAATAAAAGTTGAGAGAGTTCAATATAAATTTTTAAGATACATTAATTTCAAACTCTCCATACCCATTGAACAAATCAATTATGATAAATTAATGAAAGGACTTAATTTAACTGACTTATATTGTAGAAGAACCAAAAGTGATAAGGTACTTTTATTTAAATTAGTAAATGGCACAATTGACGCACCTGACTTAACTAAACTAATAACATTCCGAGTACCAAATCGTAACACGAGGCTTCCAGAGCTGTTCTTTGTTTATCCTTCGAAAACCAACTATTTTATTAACTCCCCAATCCAAATACTATATAGGCTTGGAAATAAATTTAGTTCAGTTGATATTTTCGTTTATTCCTTACCAAAATTTATTTCTGAAATTTCAAAAATTCTATTTCCCGTTTACTAAATAATGATGAAACATAATTTGTATATTATTGTTTCTTTTTTTATTATTTTTGTATTATGATTGTTATAAAAGCCATAAGGGCGTGAATAAATAAATAAATAAATACATTTTTAATGTAGTTAGTTTTTACAGTTTTGACTTTCCGCCACGATCCTACGCATCGAACGGAAATACCTAGTCGCACTATTTCTGGGGATGGCTAGAAGCCAATTTCAGAGAAATGCACATGTGTGTAAAATTTGATTCATACGTCACTCTGGGATTCGAAACACTACTAACCCCCAGATTCCCACCCAGCCCTCAAATAATTTTCCTTCCCAAAACTTCTAGTTTTTTTCCATAAATATATCCTCCACACAGCACACCCAAAGATAACGTTGGCCAATAAGGAAATGGTTTCCTTAGTGACTTCTATGTGGAGTTTATATAAATTTGTTTTTCTGAAAGTGTGGTTAAATAATAAAAGGCACTTGCTAAAATGAATTCAACGGTTTTCTCAAATAAGACATAAACAACGCATGGTTGTCAGTGATGTCACAAACATTAAACAAGTTCACGCCCACGCCGATACAAATCTATTTACTGTTGCTACCCTCACCCTTCACCCCCGCACCCCTTGAAGCCTTGAATTTAAGGGGAGTACTGTTAAACCCACGAATAGGGTGATTTGTTGGGGAAAATAGAAATGTATCAAACAGGGGCTGGTTAATGAAATTGTATTAATTATTTACTATTTTTTAATACCCTGAAATACTTTTGACAAACATCTTAACAATGAACTAACCATAAAGCAGAAAGTACTTCTATTCACCAGTAAAAATTCTAAATGAGCTACAGCGTCTTGACATTGGTGAAGATTTCTTATATATTTTCCTTCAACTAAGCTCTGAAAAAAGAAAAATTCTTTAAGATAGTATCTGTAGTGTATCTAAAAGCTTCCGGCTTGTAAACATAGATGGCAATGCTAAGAGCTATCCTTAGATTCCGCTAGATGGCAGGTAGGCTAGTACCTGTGGAAACCAAGAGAGGGTCAAACAACTCTGAGAGAGCGTTCACTGGTAAACACGGTGTAGATTCCATTTAGCCAGCTTCTAGTTGGGTCGACTTACGAGATCTATATTGTAATAAGAAGAAGTTATCTCTATCCAAAGTATTTGAGAATCTGTTAGTGTCTGTACTAAATAACAGAACGCTACAGTATCTATACATTCCCCACGCTGAAACAGTAATTATTTGAAATTCCCTCGATAGAAGTAAATCAAATAGTATGCTCCGAAAATTATTATTTACACGTTTGTTTCTGTTATTTTACAAGTTATTTGTAAGTAAACATTCGCAATGTTTCTTTAAATGCTACTTAACACAAATTTTACGAGATTTTGCTCTTTTTTAAACGAGTTGGGTTTTATTAAACATTTTCACAATTTTCGCTTGAATATTATCGTTTTTTTATTATTAGCGCGCTCCCTCTGACATGCGAATTGTCGTATCTCTCCTTTTTATTCTGTTTGAGCGGGTAATATCGGGCCTTAAGCGTATGGAATATTGTTGTATGGTGTACACATATTAAAGGTATATTGAAATAAATAAAGGATAGATATAAGTTCTGTACAGTGGAAATACAATTTTAAAAACAGTTCAAAAATTCACTTGCCGTGGGTTTTTCAATAATAAAATGATAAATCAAATATAATTTATACAATGTAAAATTACAAGTAAAAAAAAACTTAAGGAGCTTCTAATGCTATAATTTTTTATGAAGTTACACCATCCATATTTTATTTTGTTGCATTTTGTTCATTTGTACTTTCAAAGAACTTGTTTCCATCTCAGCCTTAGAGAGAGCAAACATTCAAAATAAAAGTCCGCCATCTCACAATGTAAGCCGTATTTATTTCTGTAAATGTAGGCGGGAGGCTGTGAGGTAATTGTCGGCAAACATTTCAAGTCAAAGTGGGCTAATGAAAAGTGCTTGTGATATCACGCCAGTTGGGCCAAGGCTTTCCGTATGGAACAACACTCGACAGAGCAAAGTGTGATACAGAAATAAACAGGAATGGGCGACAAAGTCTGATGGGTGTTAGAAGTGATTGCAAAAATAGTGGAAAAAAATAAATTCAGTGCCTTGTATTTATTGGTACTAGGAGGTTCCCTGTACGTAAGTTAATAGGTACAGATTTTTTTACTCCTAAATACTAAGTGCGTTAGTCAATTTAAGAAAGTAAATAAGCCAGTTTATGTAAGTCAGTTTTAATCAGCACTGAAAAGGGTAATTTAGAAAAGTTACCTAGAGGAATCAAAATAACTCAGTCAGGGCCTATAATATCATCATGCAGAATTTGTGTGGAGGGTGTTTTAGGGAAAAGAATGAGAGGAAGTTTTGAGGGGTGGGTAGGAATCTGGGGTCAATATGTTCAGGAGTAACGAACGATTGAGTCCATCCCTCCCATTGCGGGGCAAGGCGACGAGTCAAAAGGTATCTTTAAAGCTTGGAATGGATTGCCATATGATTTGAGAATGATCACAGACTCGGCAGAATTTAGAACTAAACTTAAGGCCCGGTGGAAATCGCTCAAAAAGAAAAAGAAGGGGAGATACGTAAATGCAAATATTAGAGGGAGTGCGCTAATATTAAAAAACGATAATATTCCTGCGAAAATTGTGAAAATGTTTAATTAAATATGTCTCTCTTAAGATAGAGCAAAAATCTCTTGACAATACCTTAAGAAGCATTTAAAGAATTTTTCTTCGATTTTTGCAATATTACTTTGTGGCATCAATATAAATTAAATGAAACAAATTAATTTGTGTAAACCACTATAATAAAATTTTATAATATTTATATGCTTAAAATCCTATTGGATCTTTGTCAGAATAATAACATAAATATTTGATATTATAATTTAGATATTATAAAATGTGATTATAGTGGTTTACACAAAGCAATTTGTTTAATTTAAATAACAAATATTTATTTAAGAACTTAAAAACTTAATGTGTTCAAGGAATATAAGTTACAAATCGGTAGGAAATCTGAATGGCTTGCCTTAAAACTCACCTCATCAAACAGTCGTATCCATAAAACCAAAAACCTTACACCTTCACCTTCACAGCCCGGGGCATCTTTAATAACCAATTATTTAAAAATACAAGATTATAAGAGGTTGTAAAAATTTTCAGGTCATTTCATAAAAATTCGCGAGTCCTAAATTCTCCAGTCTTACAAGATAATAACTCTACTTTTGTCACTAATCTTCGTATAATTGTAAAATCAATAGTAATGGAGGGTGGCAAATGTAAAATCACGTAATTTCCAGTGATTTAAGTAAAGTGTCCTCTGCATGATAAGTTGTATCTTGCATAAACTTTCAAATAAAAGTGTTGCTGGGCTGCGTCATGCGGCTGGGGGTGTTGGACTCACCTTGTGGTGTCGCTCTCAGGAGGCCCACGGCCTAGCTCAGTGATGGGAAAAGGGAGAGAGACTACTGTCCCAGGGTCATGGGGGGTAGGCACGAACACAGATTCCTGCCCCTAGAGATCGGCGGTCAGCTCAAATCGTGAATGAAAACAATATATTGGAGATAATCACATTGTATTTGCACGGTAAATGGTACACAAAATATAACGGTAAAGGTCCCTATGAGAACACGGTCTCCTACCCTTCTCTCTCAGAATAACGATTGTTATAGCGATTTCTAAATACACAAGCGGCACAAGAGGTTAGAGGAATTTGGGAGACTCACGGCTGTTGTTGAGGACTCCATTGCGGGCACAAAATTGTGGGTTCACTTTAAACAAAGATCCCGCGAAAAGGCTTGTATTCGGCGGTTGCCTGCCGCGTACGCGTCCCGTGTTGTTGACAGCGCGATCCGGGAAGTGTGGAGGCGGGCATGATTGCCTGGCGAAACCGAAAGCCGAAGCAGGTGGCGCCTCCTTGCGGCGTGTTATAAAACGTTTGCCTCGGTAGCAACTACGCATGTGTGTTGTAACATAACAGTGTGTTTATCGGAAGTGAAGTAAGATGTTTTCTATATATGTTTGTAAATAATACTATTAGCCACTCGAGCGCTTTTTGCCACAATATGGCACTATTTCCAAAACCACTATGGCCCAAATATGGCAATTTTTTTATTAGCTACTGTATTATAATATATTGTACATTCAAAATATATATTTATAAATCCTACAAATATGTGATAACAGACAAAATATTGGGGAATTCATTTGCTATATAGAATTATAATCAGTTTTTATGTCTCAATATTAAAATTCAAAGGTATGATTTTTTTAATGTTGGCGGAAAAATTTCCTTTAGCAATCCGAGAAAAATATTTTAAATTGCTCTGTCGCTCCAGTGGTTAGATAGTACCTAAGTACTCATAACAAACTGTGGTAAAGCCTTGCGGCCTTGAGGTAAATCCAATTATTATTATTATTATACATAAGTTGCGTTGATCTCAGAATTCCAGACATAAGATGTCATTAAAATTTAACTTCAGTAAACAGACAGCTTTAAGTAAATTATTATTTATTTATTTACTTGTAAGAAAAACGTAAGAGATTGCTTGAAGGGTAGACAAATGCAAAGCGGAAATTACGTAATGCGTATAATTCGTGAAAACCAAATAGGAATGGAAGAAGAACCGAGGAATTATTATTTAAATGAAATGTATAGCTTTCTGTAAACACGCACCAGTATTATTTTTGAAATAACACCACCAAGAATGATAAATATCGTCATTACAAAAATGTCACGTTAAGCTATATTCCGGTGTTCGCAAAACACAACGCAAGTGAAATGTCTGCTCGGTAAATTACCCAGATGCGGGATGAAATAATCAAATGGAATTTACATATTATTAGGGAATGTAGAATGGGAAAATACATGCCATTATTTGGAGAGGTTATTGCGATTTTCATTAGTAGACCTTCATTATTATTAAACCCCGATAAAGACGAACTCTAGTGGGGTTAATAATTAATGCTTAACAGTATATTTTAATTGTGAAGAAATAATAAATAAATAAAATAAATTAATACAAAATAAAATAAAATCAGTCTTATTACATTTACCGCAAAATGAATTAATTCAATATTGTTACTTTCAATGAGTTAGTTATTGAGGTATTTCCATACTAATTATTCCCTAAGATTATGTTAAGTTCATCAAATACCCATTTCAAAAAACCTGTAAAATTGCGATTTCAAATTGTAAAACGCGTTACATTTGTTCACGATTGACATTTGTCATTTTAAAACGGATCGTTTCTTTGACTCGTTTTTGAGTTCCTTCAAGAAACGTATTCACTCCTTCCTCTTCTTAAAAAGCCCTTCACACAGCTTCCACAAAGATGACAGGCCCGGAGGGAAATTATTTTCTCTAGGGCTTCTTTTGTGCACTTAAGAGAAGCTCTATATAATAGCTGCTCCATCTTTTTCATATAAAACTTGATTTGGATTTTTGGCCAAAATACTTGATTATTATTAACTGATAAACTAATGTTTAAGAAAAGATTTTTTTTTTGCTTAGCTCAAAGTGTAACAATTATTATAAGCAATAATTATTAGCCTGAAACACTCACCCATATTGAAAAAACCTCCGGAGAAAAGATACATGTCGCCGAAGGGACTCGAACATTAACAATATGTCTTAAGCATTAGTTTATCAATTAAAAGTAATCAATATTTTTTGACGAGTTAAATTATTTCACCAAAAAAAAGTAGACATAATATGTCTCGACGCCATCTAGTGGGAGAGTTAGCACTTACTTGCCTTACTCATATAAAAATAAAAATTGGTTGTTTTCAGGTGAAAAAAAACATTATAAGCGGTAATTGTTGAATGAAACACTAGTATATATTGAATCATTTGGCGGGTAACAGATAAGGCGCCGTAGCTTAATGGTAGAGTTCTTGACCAACAATGCAAGAGGTGCGGGTTAGAAAAGTTGCATTGAAAGAAAAAAAAATTGCAGGTGTTAGAAAATACTTGACCAAACTGAATAATTCCTTTTAATACCAAAAGGTATACCGAACATCTAGTAATAATATGAGCTACTTTTATTTTTGTGTTTAAAATTATAAAATATAGGCAATTAAGAAATTCAACTGTTAAAATGTTCCAAAAAAATATCTTGCACAACCTGCCATGTAAACAATAGATAAAAATAACAAATCGCAAAACAAAGAAATTTTTTGAGAAAATCACAAGATCTTACGTAAATTGGCATAGGGCTTCTTTAAAATCATATTTCTAACGATTGTTGCTTCAGTGGATAAATCTTCAATATTAATTGAATTATGTTCAATTATTTTTATACTGTGATTTTTGCAGTGTCGGTGCAAGAAAGTAAAAGCCTCAAATAAAAATGGTTTCTCAGACGATATGAATTTGTCCTGTGGAGTGACACAATCTGTATATATAATATATAAGGACAGTTACCCAACGAGAGGGTGCCAATCTCCTCTATTTCCGGTGCAGCCACCCTTTCCGGACCGGAAGTCTCGGTTATGAGGAACTGGACATGGTCGCATTCCTGTTTGGTCTTCAGGATCTTGATTTCCACTTCCGTGTCGTGTAGTTTGCTTGCCACCGTCTACAAAAATACACTCGTATTATTATTGTTGGCATTTAAACCACCGAACACAAAACAACCTAGAAGTGAGAGATATTTTACATCGATCACTGATTTTGCTAGAAGCTACAACGTTGCTTGACTATGAGCAGAAACTGGCGGTCACTTTGGGAGATTCGCTTATCTTAACAAACGGACTGCAATATTTAGAACCCAGACATCCTTAAAAAATCCTTCCACACAGCACCTCTAAAGATAACACACCTAGAGGGATTTTCGTTGTTTGTTTTTGGGGTGTTATGCCGTGTTGCTTTTGGCCGTGAAAATCTAAAAACGTATCCACCTAGAGGGAAATTATTTTGGTCCTCGAGTTTGTGAAAATAAAGTTTAAAGTCTACCTTATGTTAATACTCACTATGTATAATATAATTGAAAAGAAATGGGTACATGCTTATAGGCAAGTCATTTTAAAAGGATCCGTTTAAATTAATTGTGAAAAAAATTGTATTATCTCCACAAAATAGTCGTATTTACGCCCCTTAGAGTCAAAGAAACGTATCTCAAGCGAACTTCACAATGAAATAATTTAATTTATGATTAAATTACAATCTTCAAAAAGATCTAATAAAAGAGCAGCTCAACTGCTTGAGAATTTTTCAATTCCGGCCATTTAAGTTTAGGTATACTTTTAATAACTTGCCAAAAAAAAAAAATCCTTCATATCTCGGAAAATTTTACAAAATAATAGATAGGTGATTATTTTCGTTGTTTGTTTTTGGGGTGTTATGCCATGTTGTGCTACCTCCATCACATCGACGGATCTGCCGGATCTGCCCTGATGATGGACACTGCAACGCTGTCCGAAACGTCGGCTAAAGAAGGAGGTAGCACAACACGGCATAACACCCCAAAAACAAACAACGAAAATGCTTTTGGCCGTGAAAATCTAAAAACGTATCTGATAGGTGATTAGTTTTAATACGTATTTACTTTCCAATAACTTACCTTAGATTATGATGTTAAAATTTTATTGGTATTTTTTTTGCAACACAGAATAATCAAAAGCTCAGATTTTTCACCAGAAAAAAATATCAATTATTATTTTTGTGAAATAAAGCTACCAAAAATGACCTACGGCAGAGGTGTTGGTAATCCAATCAAGAAGTTAAGTATTTAACTACTTATTTAACCAATTAACTAGTTAACTACTTGATTACTTAACTACACAAATTCTTGAAAATTTGAATACTTAACTTCTTAAGTGCTTAACTACTTAACCATTTAACTACTTTACTACTCAAATACTTTACTAAATAACTACTTGTCTATTTACTCAATTAAATACTTAAGCATGTAAATACTTAATTACTTAACTACTTAATACAAATCCATAGTCAAGCCTCTATTACACACTTCATCACCAAATAACCAGTAAAAAGTAACTAACTTCACCCATGATTATCTAAAACCACCTATTTATTTTAGGTTAGTACACGTTTATTTTTCCCTGAGGAAGGTACGGTGGTTCAAAAACCACTCGGTTAATATATTAAAAAACATAATTGTTTAAACAAATTGTTTCCAATAATTAAAATTAAATAGTTTCTTCAAACATCATAAACAAATAACTTTGTATCAACAACTATTATATAAACACAATTACCTATATGTTTCGAAACCGATGGTTTCTTCGTCAGGGTAGTAATGACATTAAATAACAAAAGAATTTGTTATTTTATTTTGAAAAATTTTGTTGTGTAATGTCATTACTACCCTGATGAAGAAACCATCGGTTTCGAAACATGTAGGTAATTGTGATTATATAATAGTGGTTGATACAAAGTTATTGGTTTAATTTAATTAAAATTACATAAGCCTAATTTAAAATATTATACTTAGTAAATGAGAGTAAGTTAAGTTTACCTTGACAATTCCAATAACAATGTGCTCCAATCCAGGTCTATCGGAGTAATAATGAAGTATCAGGTCACCTCCAGGTATCTCCGTACAGCGGAACGATGGCGCCTTCATTCCCGGGTAGAGTGTTCCCAGGTGGTCGTGGAGAGCATCCAAATTCTAGAACAATACAGACTTATTACACTCGTACCCATTTACAGTGACTGTAACGACAAACTTTGTGTAACAAATTGTATAAAGTCCAAGAATTAATAGGTCTAGAGTAATTTCGTAAGTAGGCAAATGGAAATAAATGGGTCCATGATAACTCTGCATTAACCTCTTTGAAAAGTCGTTGAAAAAGAAAAATGAGTGTGTTTTAGAGCACACGACTGAAGTAAAACTTCTAGAGAGAAAGAAAGTGTGCGCGCTCTCTTGCTCCTGCAGTTTTTATAAAATTGTTCAAGAACGAAATGAAATTACGAATAATCTTCATGCACTGGCTATGAGAGGAAGAGAGAAAGAAAATGTGCGCGCGCACTGCTCTCCCTTGCTTCTACAGTGTGATACAGCCCGTTCCCCTCGCCCGTAACGCATTACACTTTTCGTAACGCATTCGCCAACTTATCCCCCAAGTCAAGCGTGCGTAAAGAAGTTTTACTTCAACAATTGAACAATTGTCCATAAACTAACGTAACCTATCCATTTTTTTATTTTTTTTTAGTACAATGACTTTTCAAAGGAGGTGTTGAATTAAATTCAATCTGAGTTCTCCGGTCACCAAAATAAATATCCCCAAGAGAACCTTATTTCAATAAAACTAACTTTAAGAATACCGAACGAAGTTCGAAAATTTATTACCAAATATTTTGAAACTTTTCGACAGCCAATTTAATTCGAATATATTTTCAACATACCTAATCTCGTCGATCATTGGACAGAGCCGTGTTTGAAAAACAAGACATTCCAACTTTCTTATACTTGTAGACGTGGTATTATGACATTTTATAGTAAATATAGCTGTAAAACTGTGAATTATATATTCATATACAATTCGCCCGCAGTTATACCTATGACCGTAGTTATATTTTACTCTGCACACCTTTGTAATATTTCCTAAACAAACTGCTCTTACGAGTAAGTGTATCGAATTTTTTTAGTCGGCCGTATAGCCTCACTGCATGCTCCTTCAGGACGCGGAATTATTGTTAGTAAAAATATTTAATATAGTGGATTTCTACTCAAGTCGCTTGCATTTATAGGCGTTCTACACACCATGCTGCGAACAGCACGACATTTCGGGCTGTTAGCAGCTGTCTAAAAATCGAAGGTTGGAGGTTGACTCCTGTCTCTTTTTTCCTCATGCGAACCCGTAACATTTTATTTTTTTATTTATTTTTTATTTCTATATAATACTACAGTGTTCACATAAAGTTATTAATATTTATACATAATAGCTAATAACATAATTTATGAACTTTTTGTTGTGTTGTGTGTAAGGTAGGTTAGTGAATGTGAAACTGTGTTTGGGTAATGTTGTATGTTTCGTGAACACCTCACTAGGAGAACCTGTGCTGAGGTGTTTACGTGGTTATGTTTAAGTGTGACAAGTATTTATGTGTTGTAGTAGAAAGTTTATTCTTTATTTATTTTTTAAATAAGTGATTATTTTAAACTGATTATTTATAAAAAATATATGTATACATATATATATATTTTTTTTAAGTGTGTATATAGGTGGTATATTCTCGAAAAATGTGTTTAGTTATTTTACACTTTTTTATAGTTTGTTTACGTTTGGTTTGGAGTTATTATGTTTTGAATGAAGTTAAAATCTTGATTTTTGATCCAGACTGAGATAAGTTTTTTGTGAATGTTTGTAGACGTATTTGCAGTTATTATTTGCTTCAGAGTAATGGGCATACAATTAAAAAGTTTGATTGCGTAATATTGAAAGTGTCTTTGTCCATGTGTGGTGTGCGTTATCGGTATGTTCAGTGTTTTATTTGTTGAGGACCTGGTTTTTATTTATTTTTTATTTTATTTTTTTATTATTTAATAAATTTTTACAAGTTACAGTTTTTGACATTTTTTTTAACTACCATACTAGGCTACTGCCCGTGTTGTGGTAGTTTATTGAGGTTTTTGGTTGAATTGGAATATGGAGTTTGTGTTGGAGGAGGTGTAGTAGTGCATATTTGGCATAGAGTTGTCTTATTGACATGACTTCTAATGTTTTGTAAATTTTGCTTGAATCTGTGTAGAATGGTACTTTCAGTATTAGTTTAATTATTTCATGTTGCCTTCTGTCTCTTTTATTACACAACAAATCATTACACCATCTCATTTAAGGAAATAAGATTGTTGTAATGAAAAAGACAGAAAGCCACGTAAAACAGAATGTTACGGGTTCGCATGAGGAAAAAAGAGACAGGAGTCAACCTCCAACCTTCGATTTTTAGCCAGCCGCTAACAGCCCGATATGTCGGTCTGTTCGCAGCATTGTGTGTAGACCGCTAAGTATATTAACTCTGGTTGTATGGTCGTGTATCCTCTTCGCATACTTACTTGATGAAAAAATCTTTTCGGGGATCAACTTTTCGAGGTATCGGCTCAACTACTATATTCCGAGTTATCAACTTCTATCTGTCGGTGAGCCAATTGTCGTCAAATCAATTTCAATGTGGGTAGCTACTTAAAAACAAGTCTAATTTTCAAGAATTAATATTAACCACCATTTAAAGAAACAACGAATAGTTAACACTTTAGCTCTGGAAAATATCCTGTTTTTATTTTTACTTGATTTTTCTACCATATAATACATTCCACCAAACGAAAGAAAGAAGATTCAAGAGATAAGCGTTGAGTTGGGTGTTAAATAATAAAAACTTGATATATTCCGCAGATCTTCCGTTATAAATTTTTTCGCCACTTTTGCGGAGCTCTGTTTAATTCCTGTATTTCTGCGAAGAAAGGTTCGGACAAAATTCCACTAAGATAATGAGATTTTGATGACGGTTAAAAGCGCTGAGCGTCGAAGGCTGAAAGCTAAGGGATGGGGGTTGGTGAGAAGGGTGCGTTAATTATATCAGAGCCTACTCGTCAGGAGTCAAATGTAACACAAAGAGATAATTTTGTCAAGCGTCTGTTAATGAAAACAATAGACCTGCATATCACTGTAGTCGATCCGACAAAAATGTTTGAGGGGTGAGGTTGAATTTGGTGATGACAGTATTGTGTTTTTCTTTTTGCAGAAAGGATAAAGATCAAACGTTTTCCAACTTGGACTCATTTTTTAATACACAGCATAAATTGAGTACATGGCTAATATAAAAATGTATTACATTGCACTGTTGTGAGTCACCCGTATCGTAACAGCGTAAAATAGTACCTAGTGCTGGCCGCGTACGACGGACTTATTTTATCGTTTTACCTAAAAAGTACCCCTTAAAGCTGGAATTTCGAAAAAGCATTTATTATTTTTACTTATATTATCATGTAGAATCACCTCCAGAAGTTACTGCACTTTACCCCCGGACACCTTGTATAATCTTTTATAAACGCCATTACGACCTCAGTTTTTTTCTTAGTTTACGAAAAAATTGTTTTTTAAAAATTAGTAATTAATCGGTTTGTAGTTAACTTTCAGATAAACACAAAGTTTGTGTTTTTTTTTCTTCTTCTTTTTAACGCCGTTTAGATCATAGTTTTTACCATGACAGTAAGGGAGACCCAACGATTTCTTTAAGACCTGTGTGAGGTGTTTCAAGGTGCCAACAAATTAGCCTGAGATTACTCTTATTAATCATTACAAATCTTTTCAATGTATTAATTTTTATGAGAAATCTTATACTTTAATAGTTTATTTGTTATGTTATACAACTGCCCTAACTAAATGGAACCATTAGGACTACTGCATCTATCATAAGATGTATAAACGAGGTATATGAAGGATACCGCAGAGAGGAAAGAAGAAACCTGACTGTTTAGATATGATTACTTGGATAAAATCAATACGGAGGTAAGTCACGATTTGGTCCATAATGCTCATAATATAATGAATACGTGTGTTAGTATATTGAAGGCTCATATAAATATTTGAATTTTATAATTCAAGCAAAATAATAATGACGTAATAAAAGAAAATAATTTCTTTGAAATATACTATGATAAAACTATACTAACAGACATACCAATTAGTTATAATAGACCCGATATAGTTTTACATGACAAAATTTAAAAAAATAACTTATATCATTGATGAAGCTATTCCAAATTCCTGTAATATTGAAAAATCTATTTCTGAAAAAGTAAGAAAGTATACAGATTTAGGAAATGAAATTAAAAGAATTTGGCATTTTCAGACTATAAAAATATTACCATTTGTTATTTCTGGCCTTATACCTAGCTCTCTCGTTAAAAATTTAAGCATATTAGATTTATCAAAGAATTTGTATATAAAAATGCAAAAATCAGTCATTTTAAATACATGTAAGATTACGAAAGATTTTTAAAATATTTATATTGAGGGATCAGTAGGATTTATCGGTCAAATTATGTATTCCACCGAGCGGAACCCTCTGATATGAAAATATCTGGAGTTGGTGAATTATTTTCCCATTTAATAGTCTGGTAGGTTAACATGTGGTTCTTGTATTGTTTTATATTAATTATACATATGTAATACACTTGCATAGCGTGGATTTACTAGATGATCAATATTATGGAAAAGTGTGTGAAAACCCGGACCTTAAAGTCTGGTGCGTTAAAATATATAATTTCAAAGAAGTAAAATAAAATTAAATAAAAGGTAGTAGCTCAATTATTAGTTGTGTAGAGCAATTGTTAGGATATTAAGAAAATTGACGTAATTTATCATTAATGAACTCTTTGTGATATGAATGTAATAAAAATATGTTATACCTGTAAGAAATCTCTCGGGGTAGCTCCCAAGACTTGAAGGATTTTGTCGTATCCAGAATCCTGACAGAACTCAAAGAACATTTTCCCGAAAAGTTCCAGAATGGTATCAGCAGGAATATCTGAAAAAAATAACGATTATTTTCATTTTACAAACGAATCTTCTTCTTCTTCGTGTGCCCTAACAGGTCCCCCCGACGTTAACGCTTACACTGGTAAATATATTTCTTGAGCTGCCCGGAAAAATTCCTCCACACTTCTAATGCCGGTCCGCTCTCATAAATTTGTCAGACAAGACATTTGTCTCCTACCAGGCCCTCAGCGACCCTCTACCTTGCATTTTTATATTAATTGGAGCAAGTGGTATTTTCCCCCTCGAAGTATGTGACCCAGATATGAAATTTTTTATATACAAACGAATATATGTGTTTATTTTCAAATGAATATTGTACAGGAATAAGATGTATCTGATTTTCAAATCTAAATCTGCAGAAGAATGTATGAAAGATTTAAGGGGTTAGATTGGAGAGAAGTTGAGAGATTTACATGTTCTTTAGAAGAGAAAAAAATGTATAAGTGATAAAATAATCAAAATCGATTATTAATCAATAATTTACACATATTCTATTCTCTAACATTTCTAAATTAATTATCAGTAAAACCTTACAACCACCCCTCAAACATTTTCCCATCCCAGAATTTCCTCTCATTCCTTTAACTTAAAATACCCTCAACACCTATCCCCAAAGATAACATAGGCCCCGAGGGAAAATTGTTTTCTTCAGGGCCTCCTGTGTGGAGTAATTGTAAAAAAGAATGGTAATATACAATTAAATGGTTTGCAATCAATTAACAAGTATGTGTAATATTTATAGGAAACGTGATATATCTAAGAGTATAATATTTATGGGAAACGTGATGTATATAATATTTACGGGAAATGTGATAAATGGATAATATTTATGGGAAACGTGATATTGTTTGAACTTACTCAGTAATTCCACTGCCGCATGTATGAGATTGTATGTAATCTCATCTTCATAAATCTGTCTCACGAGAAATTGTCCCCCTATTTGAACATCAGCTTTCTTCCTGTTGAGTGACATATTAAGATATATACATTAGTTTCTTATTTGGCACACAATTGATAGAAATAGCCGTTTCGTTATAATTAAGACAATCAAAAAAAGGAAAGGATCGATTGTTTATTAGGAAGGTGCATTTTTGAAGAATAAGTTTGGGAGGCGGATATGGGTTCCGCCTCCCCAGCAAACCATTTATTGAGTTTCCTAATCTTCTATCAAAGGTTACCCCGAGTGATTCGCTACATTTCGTGTTATGGGGTGAGTTTGGTCCAGATCTGAATGGTCGATCGATAAAGGTAGATTCAGACTGGACGACATACGTACGCATCGCTACGCCAAACAATGCTTAGCAACCCATACATTTTCTATGAAAATGGCCACAGACATAGCAAGTCGCAATGCGTGTGGCCAATGTGATTCTAAAACAAAATTTTTCATTGAAAATCTATGGTTGCTAAATAGCCCAGATATTGTTAGGCGTAGCGATGCATACGTACGTCGACCCAGTCTGAATCTACCATAAGAATTATATCGTTAACTTTCGATAATTTCTCATCATTACCTAGCAAAACTGCAAATCGCTAACGTACAAACAAACAGTTGACGTCGAATATATTAAGAACATTTAGTCATTGAGCGTTATTTATTCGTTAGCGATCTGCAGTCATGCTAGTGAACGATGAGACGTCACGGAAAGTGATCGAAATAATCCTTATCGATCGACCGTGTTAGGGGGCTACGTATTGACGGTGCATGTGTCTACCCATTAGCTACATGGCAGTGGGAGCGATAGATTCATATATCCGTCATCTTTGGACACACTGACCGACAGACTCCTACCCCTTGCGCTCATTTCCTTCCTAGAAATTTTTCTACATCCTTTTTTTTAAAAGACTACCTAACCACATCATCCCTAAATATAGGGACATTATTTAACTCACTTCCTCATTTGTAAGGTAAATATAATAAAATATTTATGTAAATTATATGGCCGTCCAGGTGATCAATCACACATCTCCAACATTCTAAGCTTTGAGATAGTGAGGAAAGAAATATTCAAATGCCTACTTGAAATCAAATGCCATTATCAAATAAATTTCGAATTTTTGGAGATATCTGACTGAAGGTCGATATGTATATATTACTTCAAATGGCTTAGAAAGTTATATTTTTAATGGTTTATTTACTTGACAGCTTCCCAAGTTTCTTCTCCAAATGTCTTCACCACCAGAAGCTCAAGAGCGTAGTTTACAAATCCATACTGAAAAAAAAAAATAGTAATTAATTAATTAAGTGTTATTATGCTTTATTTGTAGAACTCCATTTTCATTTAAAATTGATTTTTATATATCAAATAATATTAATATTTAATTTATAAACAACGGTTTATTCATGCAATTGTATTACGCGCGACAGATGTTTCTCATTCCGAAGGCAAGGAAGGGACAGTTTGATAATGCCTTCGAAAGACGAAACAGTATAAATAATTGAACAGAAGAATGTAATTATGATAACTGAACTATTTCTAATAGGATTTTATTAAAGATGTAAAGGAAAAACCTACAAAAATTCCTAAAAAAATACTGGCAACTGTTTCAAAATGGTGAACGGTTTAAAAAATTTAAAAAAGTTAAATTGTAGAAATTTGCTTAACTTTTATATATATTTAACACATGATTCATAAATTTTGATAGGGAATTATATTATATAAAATAAATTTATACCATGGACAATATGGACATGGATTGTCTCAACGAATCAAGAAACAAATAATCTGAACTTTAGATTCAGGAGGCTACGATTGATAGTATAATTCTATTAAGGAAGAATTTCTATTATACATTTTCTTTTATATTGTACATTTCTATTCCGTGTATTGAATTTTCCTTTTGCGTAACATGTCATTTTCTTACTATCTTTCTGTACACTGATGTTAATTTAGCAAGGAAAATGAAATTTGTTTTCCGTAAATAAAAAAATACAAACAATATCATCCCCATAGAACATAATATATCTGCGTCTTTAACAAAAATATTATTTATTAATTTGGCATTAAATGAAAAACATTTAAAGTTAAATAGCACAAAGGAGTTCAACAAGTGCATAATTATACTAATATAATTTTTTTACTCCCGTTAAACAGGTTTTCAAATAGTTATTTGTATATTTTATGCAAATGTATCTATAAATGTATAAGAATAAACCTGAAGGAAAGACAGAATGTTAAAAACTGTTATCAGCCACCAACGAACGTTCTTTCGCACATCTAGAGTTAGACAATTTTTCGTTGACAATAACATATTAAAGCCAGCTTATAAAATATTGTTGAACTAAGTGCATTTTCAACATCGGAGTACATGTTTCCTAAAATCTGAGCGCATAAAATAGCAACGTTTTAAAATAATTTTTACAATAATATGGTAGGTACCACTGTCTTTTTCCTTGCATGAATATGAACCGAAATTAAATAAGCAACTCAGGGGTATTCAAAATATAATTAATAATTGATAAAACATATCGATCGCAAATAATTCTTCGTTATTATAAAAAAAAATCATACCATATTTCCGGATTTTCAGGAACTCACGTTTTTATAACACTGATCTGAAACGAATGAAAAATAACTATAACCAGATATAACTGTAATAAAAATTTTAGACAACAAATATATTCACAAAAAATGCACAGGTATATATATTTTTTTAAATATTTGTATGTTTAGAAAATATATGTTTAATGTTGTAATTATTATTGTTTGTACACGTGAAAGCAAAACAAATGTTTGGCACGTAGACAGAGGAATATGGACGTTAACGTAGTACGGTTACCTCCCCTAGGGCGGCTAGGCGCAGACTGACGGTAGGGGTGCGCAGTTGGGTAGGAAAAGCCACGAGTAGGGTTGATAGAAAATGACTATCACTTGAAATTTTTTAAATATTTTTTTTAATAAAAAAAATTTGTGTTATTTTTTAAAAGATTTTTTTAAAGAAATAGTTTGAAATGCTTTAATTTTATGTATATTGCAGAACATTTAGTTTAAGTAATGTTACTAATTAAGATTTTTTAAAATTTAAATTAAATCAATTTTAATGAAGTTCTGCAATTATTTCGGTGTTTATTATTGTGGTAGCTGTTTTAATAATTCCCCTCAGGGCCTTTGTCATCAGGGGAATTATTTTCCTTGGTCATCTTTGGGGATGCTGTGTGGAGGGTTCTTTTTAGGAAAGGAAGGAGAGGATGTGTTGGGAAGGAAAAAGGTGTGAGTAGTGGGTATGAATCCGGGGGTCAGTGTATCCAGGAGTGAGGAACGAACGAATCCATCAGTCGAGAGTCCGACTGGAGAGATCTAGGATATGCCTCCCTCAACCAGTCTCTCCTGATCTGGCCTGCCAAGCAATTGGTTTGCAGACGCATCCGCTGCCAAGACCGGGACAAACCTCACCCTATGAACCCATACACTCCTGCTAAGTCACCAAACGTTGTGAACCACTTGGGGTGACCTATGGCAGAGGTGTTGGTTATCCAATAAATGTACCTATACCGCCTTACCAAATTGCGAATTTATCCATGATAAACTACTTAATTCAATTGTGTTTTAATGATTTGTATTTAATAAATACGAAAAAGTAGATACATAGAACGTAGTACCCATTAAAAAATAACAAAATTTTGCAGCATTGAATGCAAAAAATAAGAAGTTTTCACCCAAATAACAATTTTCAGCTAATTTAAATTAAATTCCTGCGTCGATTAAAAATAAGAAATTTATCACATTTTAAATAACTTCGTCTGTTTAAAAAATCAGCCTCAAAATGAAGCCTTACATTTGACCTACTTTCAGAAGAACACATTTCCAAATGAGATAGAGCGAGACCACCACCCGAACCGCATTATCAATTAAATACCTTTGAATGTGAGGGAGAGGAGTATATTTCATATCGTTGCGATTATATTATTTCTCTGACAATCTTGTCTGGTCCCAAAACTACAAGCAAGGGATGGTATCAAATACTTTCTGTGTAAAAAGAGGAAATTCAATTTATGGGAATGTTATCTCATGATGAAAGAAATAAATTTGCTTTTTGATGTGGTGGAATTTGTTAGGGGTGCGTTTATATTTTGGTCGTGAACAGACAGATGGCAGTCATTTCACATTCTCGGCAAAATGCATACATTAACAATTATTTGAACATATATTAATTTATAGCTCAATGGGTTTTTCTCATCACATTAAATTAATCAAAGGAACGTGTGTCTAAATTTAATTAATGTATTTAAATAGGATTCACAACACATACAGTAAATTGGAAAGAAAATTACTCAATAAATTTGTTGTTCAATGATCTGAAAACAAAATTATTAAATTCGTTGAGTTTTATCCGGAAGCTAAAGTAAACGTACTCTAAACTTAAATAATATATTATTTTGACATAAATACTGCACAAGAGTCTCACATTTGTTGGCGTCCGTGGTCGAGAGAGTAAGTCTCTCGGCTACCAATCCGGAGGTCGCGGGTTCGAACCCGGCGTGCACAAACAAATTTGTTTTATAAATAAATATTTACACTAATTAATCAAATAAATGCGCACGCCGGGTCAAACTCGAGACATTTGGATTGGGAGTCGAGAGCCTTACCCATCGACTTACACGGCCGTCGAATACATACACATCAAAAATAAAAACAAATGTAAGGTTTTTCTGCCTCCAATAAATACACATATTTTAATAAAATCGTCATTACTGGACACAGAGACCCCCAGATTTCTACCCACACACTTTATACCTTGTTACTTCCCTAAACTTTGGTCCTTCCTTTTCTTATCCACTCGAGCGCTTTTTGCCACAATATGGCACTATTTCCAAAACCACGGATTGCTTTGTTGCCAGAATATGGCAAATACTCTCTGAATTCTTAAAAATGTTTTAAAGTTAAAGATATAATAATTTTTTTAATAAGTTCTGCGAATATGTGTTAATAGACAAAAGATAGCTAAATTCATTGGCTATATAGAACTATAATCAGTTTGTATGTCTACATATTTAAATTCGGAGGTATGATTTTTTAATGTGGACGGAAAAATTTCATTTAGCAATCCGAGAAAAGTTTTAAATTGCTCTGACGCTCCAATGGTTATTAAAAACCCTCCACGTAGCATCTCCAAAGATGTAATCGGAACTGAGATTTTTTTTCCCCGTTCGACGTTAACCCTTCAGGCTAATTTATTTACAGCTCTTTTACATAGGTCTCATCGAAATCGTTGTGTGTCCCCTACTCTCATAGGTAAAAATATGATCGAAACGGTGTTATATAGAGAACACACTATGTATTATAAATATAATACTATGTATTAGAAAGCGTGTTTCTTTAACTTTCAAAAACAGTTTTTAGTTTTGGATGCGTTTCAGAAATATTCCATTCATTTGCATTTTATCGCGAAGAAGGCCCGAGATCTGAGGATGTTGTGAGTGATGTTCTGCTCGAGAAATAATTTAGTTATTTTTAATGTTTGAATAAATTTGACCGGTCAGTGGTTGAGTGGGCATGGCGTTTGGGTCCCACCCAGACGTTCCTTGTTCGATTCCTTGGATGGCTAAGTCCTCCAACACAACACAAGCAACATCTTCCGCTTAGTGTGGTAATAGTAGGAGATTCTCAAATGTTGTTGGGTTATTCGTAACCCGGAAATGTTGGTCTTTCTTTCAAAAAAATATAAATCACCAATTGTAAGAAAAAAATGTGCTGACACCGGACACATACACACGAAAACACTAAAAGACTTTAAAAAAAGTTATCTTGACTTTTATTGCCAAAAGTAATTTAGAGTTGTGGTCTGCATTAACTTTGCAATCTCTGTGAATTTTCCTGAGTTTAATCCCTTGGCATTTTATGCGTAGTCCTTTCCGGATGTTATGACTTAAGAGGTCCGTTTCCGTCATTTCCGGGTCTCACGCCATTTCCGCTTCCGGTGCCTTCGCACGTAATGTTGAGGTTAATAATAAATTACTTATGTTTGCTGTGGAATATTGCGGTCAGGTATGAGGAACTATTAAAATTTTAAGAATAATTAATTAGCGTAGATAGAGCAAATCATTTTATAAATATATTATCGTACTTACTCACAACATTCTTAAATAATAGGATATGCCATAGTCCCAGCAGATTTTATTTTATTTTAAGTGATTACCGAGTTTCCCAACTGTTCCCATCTGAAGCCAGTGATTATATATCCGGACTCGCTCAGGGAGTTGATATGAGATTGTGTGGTAGGACCTCTATCGCCCGCCCATGCAAAAAAGGCTTTGAATGGTCCACAATGTTTCAGAACATTCCCCCACTCTCGAATGAATATTCCGGGATGTTCTGAAATGTTGTGGAATACTCTCGAATACTCTCAGATATTCTGGATTGTTTTAGAAATTTCTAGAAGGCAAAACTTCCAGCTCTTATATTATATTGTCAAAAAAGGAAGCCCTTCAGGTAAACACGGGAACCTTTATCATGAATGGGGAATAGAGGGCTACCACACTATATAACTCCCTTGATCTTACCGGGACTGCTTTCAGAGTTTTAGCATTCACTCAGAGGTCAGAAAGAAGACTCTTTTAATAATACACTTTGTTTTTTAGCGAACAAGTATAAAATTTTTATTGACACCTAAATAATACAACCTAAGGAACTGATATGTGTTTCTTTCTAGGTAATTTGATGCAGAAGAGACTAATAATTAATTTTAAAAAGATTATATTATCTTCTGTTCTGTTGAGAGGAGTAAAACTTACTGGCCTGCCATCTATCTTAATAATCACAAACTATTTATTCTAAATCTTATGTTAAATTCTAACCTAGATCCAAACCAAATTTTACTTTGTTTGATTCTTCACTTAATTTCTGACAGTACACTTACTTTTATAATATATTTTGATATTGATTAATTTAGTATGTATTTTGCCCTGAGGATGGAACGGTTGTTCCGAAACCGGTTGACGTTAATAAAAAATTTTATTATAGTAATTTAGATCAAAGCAATATTGTTACATTTAATATTTACAATAAATAACTACAAAGTTATAGCCTACATTAAATAGAATAAATTATTATAAAAATACTACTTCAATAATTATTACAAAATTATTCTTGCTTTATTTTAAATTATTCGCTTAGAACATTTCAATAAATGAATTATTTTCCATAACTAACTTTTTCCACACCAATATTTTGAAAAGTTGCTACATCAGGATGCAAAAGTACATTATTTTTTTTATACAATATAATTTATCTTAAAATTCCTGAAAACTTTAGAATACACCCGGCGCAAAATCTTACATTATAATCTGGCTTAAAAAGTAAGAACATGTTTTTTTATGTTTGTACTAGACTCGAGACTAAAAAATATTATAGTTACTTTAACGTCGAGATTCTTTAAATATCTCTTGGAAACTTCGTCACGTATTTCTGTAGTGTCCTCGGATCGGAGTGTAAACTACGGACATTGTTGGCACAAGGAAAGTACACATTGTGTTAAATGTATTTGTAAAAAGAACAGCGCTTCGCACTATAGAAAGGTATTGCGTCTTTGTAAGATTTATCTGTGGAGTTTTGAATAAATTATTGCTTTTATGGAAGAAGATGATAGAATCAGACCCGTTTGGCATATCGGAAGGTTGCAGCTGGAGAAAATAATATAATATGCGACGTAAAATGATAAAATAAAACTACAACTTAAATTATCGTGCTTTAGGAATAGTTTTTGGATACAACGTGTTTCTACCAAAATAGGAAAAAAATGGATTATTGAAATTATCTGTCGAGTAAAACAGAAATATAAGGTGCATTGAATTTTAGTTATGAATTGAAATAAACTGCTGTAGGTAAACAAAGCAAATATTTGTTCTGAATGCAATTACTAATGTTATCCGAAATGACCCTGGTAAAAATTATATATTTGCGATTCTTTGAAGGAGAAAGAAACCATCCCGTCACTACGAATGCAATTACTAATAAATGTTCTCAAAAGCTGTCTTAACAGAATCGCCATTCCATTGTAAGAATATTATGTACTAAATACACAATTTGGCTATCCTGAAACGGGAATCCTTCCCAGTTGGACAGACAGAAGATAATTTTGTATCGTATTGTATATATTTTATTTTTTTTTATAGAGAATACCTCACAAGAGTCCCAACTGCTCCCGTTTGGAGCCAGTGAGACTATGGCATCCCCACTTGGGGTATGTTGTGAGGCTGAAGGAAAGTGGAGAAGGGAAGGAGGTAGGGAAGAGGAAGGTAGGAAAGTACCTGGCTATTCAATTCTAGTCACTAAACACGGCTAAAGCCATTATTAAGCAACGTTTCAATTCTGATTGGTGGTCTTACACCAGGGCGATACTGACAGTATCTTCCACTCTGGAACGTGCCGCAAATATACTATATATTATTTTTATTAATTAATTGTGAAATACACAAATTAATCAAATAAAATTTATTTGCGCACGCCGGGTTCGAACCCGCGACCTTCCGATTGGGAGTCAAGTGTCTTACCACTCGACCACGGACGGTCGTCAGTAATAAATATATATATATATATATTTAAATAGATAAATAAAAAAATATATATAAAATGCTAACATTTTCGATAAACACTTCTAAGTCCATTCTGATCAGCCGAATTCCACCATTTCTCCACCAATACTATTAATTTAATTGATCTCCAAATCATTATCTTATCCCACCAAACAGTTATTTCAGAAAACTGAAATTATGGAACTCAGACGGATCTACTGTTTCCAAGGTTACAAATTTATATTTACTCGTCCTAATAATTTTGCTAAAAACCCAAATCGCTCTAGCCAAAGACATACCACTTGCATATACTCAGTACCTCACTGCAAAACCAGGCTGGCCCAAAGGTAAATTAACTGTTTTGTCCCGAAATTGTTCAATTCCTTACCCAATTCTATCAACACATGCCAAAAGAGATTTTTTTATATAATTTATACTATCTACATTCTAAATAATTAAAACATTCCATATCTTTCGTAAGTATTGCATTTAAAAATAAATAAATGTATAAGAATACACACATATTTGGATATTTTTGTAATTTTTATAAAAAAATCACAGAAATCCCTGTAAAATCAATCACCTCTACCACATATACTATATTAAAATAAAATATATTTTAACCACCTCTGTTTAATATTCAATTTGTGGGATTTTTTTGGTTATGTTATGTGATGTTATTATGTATGTATATGAAAATGTGTGCATCAAAAAAAATTTACATTAAAAAATAAAAATATTACATAATACAAAAGAACAAAATATTATAAGCGATTGTAAATAGATTGCAATAGTTTGAATTTTAACATTTAATCAATTAAAACAGAGACCAATTGAAAATATATTATGTGGAAAGGTGATAATAATATGATAATATTAGAATCGCGATTAAATGTTAAAGTTATTGGGTATTAAACGAAACATTATACCTGTGATGCATTTAACATTATAATAAAAATTACAATTAATAGATGTACTCCTGTATTATGATTAAATAATATAACACTTACATAATAACATGGTATTGTATGGATTGCAACAAACAATCTATGCTCTTATTAGTATTTGTTTTTCTTTCCGAGTTTTACACTCTTGAACGATTTTTTTTTTACTTGAAATAAAGAAGTTGTATGTCTTATGTTATGAGAATATATATTATAATTCTACGTTAAAAATCATGAACATTATGTAATACGAGCACAAATTGGGTTTAAAATAGACTTTTTAGTTTCCATCGTAGTAATAAATTAAATATAAGGTCTCCTTGGATATGTTTAGAATGTAACAGATTTTGTAAAAAGTAAACGTACCATCAAAAGATAGTTTTATTTTGAGTGTTCGTTTTATTTGAGTATTTGCTTTACCATTCAGCTAGGCAAGATGCTTGGGTCTAAAAAAAAGTCACAACACAGCCGATCTTTATTCAGGGCGAAATTGCCTTCAAAATAAGAGCTAACACACCCATTCAACAATTTAAAGGACATTTTCATGAGGCGCCGAACATTTAAAGGATTCGTCGCCTTAGTTGATCAAGGTTCAAACCAACATTTTTTTTCAAAAATATATTTTGCAAAACCAATTCTTTTGCTCACTTTTGTAAAGAAAATAATTTCAGAACCACATGTGATTTTTTAAATTTTTTTATTATTTATTAACCAAAAATACATTTTGAATACATTTTTTTAAGGTATATGCCACCTCACTAGACTGAGCCTGTTCCGAGGTGGCAGTAATTTAATATTTTTATATCATTTTCTTAAAAGAAAGATTAAAATTAATTATTAATTAATAAATAGAATTTGGAAAATAAACATAAAATGCAAATTAATAAGAGAAATAGAAAGGAAAAAATGGAGAAGAGATGATATAAAGAAAGTAAATTATTTGAAAAGAAGAGAAATAAAATAAAATTTAATACAGGTAGCTATTATATTGTAGAAGTTATAAAATGTCCGCAGTATACAATGCCCTTGTTTACTATCCATGTATGTATTTTGTGTTTTAGATTTACGCTTTTTATCAGGTGAATGTCTTTAATGTCTTTTTCAATTAAATTTGCAAGTTTTGGAGCCAGATTACGGTAATGTCTTTGTCCATAGGTGGTATTTATCTTCGGAGTCATGTGTTGATGTCTATGTCTTGTAAAGTAGTTGTGTTGTACAGTATTTATATCCGTAAATCCTTGTTTGTCGAAGTTCTAACCGTAAGCTCTATGTATTTTTATTTCACAAGGTTCTAACATCACTTTGAACCTTTTGCAAACTTCATTTTGTTGTTACGCGTATTGTTGTTCGTTACTTTGGTTTGGATAACGTTCTAATTTCGCCTTACCATGTTCTGAGGTATAACAATTTTTCAAAGATGAATTTTGGTAATCTATTTAAACATTCTTGATTTTGAGATTCAATCTTGTGTAAGGTTTTTTTTATAGAGAATACCTCACAAGAGTCCCAACTACTCCCATCTGGAGCCAGTGAGACTATGGAACCCCCAATTGGGTATGTTGTGGGCTGAAGGTATGTGGGAAAGGGAAGGAGATGGGAAAGAGGAAGGTGGGGAAGTACCTGGTTATTCTGATCTAGTCACTAAAAACGGCTAAAGCCATTATTAAGCAACGATTCAATTCTGAATGGTGGTCTTACACCAGGGCGATACTGAGAGTATCTTCCACTCTGGAACGTGCCGCAAATATAGTACACATTATTTTTATTAATGAATTGTGAAATAACACGAATTTATCAAATAAAATTTATTTGCGCACGCAGGGTTCGAACCCGCGACCTTCCGATTGGGAGTCAAGAGTCTTACCACTCGACCACGGACGGCCGTGGAATTTTATTTTATAGTAATTTAATAAAAAATAATTTAAAATGACTTAGCCCCAGCTTGGCAAATCATTATTGAAATATAATTCGAAGTTAAAATTCTATGCAATGAATTGTTATACCCTAGCTCTTTTAGCTGGTTGTTTATGATTCTATCTATCTAAGTTTAGATATGTTATTAAATGGTAAATATGATAAAATGATGTTAGAACCCTGTCCAACCAAAATAATGGATTTGAGACCGTTTAAAGCAGGGGTGTGGAACCTTCGGGGGCCATTTGGATGTTGTTTTTTTAATGAAATTTTATCTCCCCCTCATTTTCAACAGATTTTTTATATGTTCTATTATAGACTTAGACAAATGAATGTCCAATTGGACAAATTAATGTGTGATTCGTCTCAAATTTTTGATTTCGAATTCGATTAAAAACGAACGTTCTATTGGTCAAATTAATGAACAATTGGACCAAACAATCGTTCATTTGGAAAAAAGTCATGTTCAATTGGACATGACTTTTTTGGACATGTTTAACTGGCCAAAACGGACGTCCGATTGCACAAACAAAAGTCCGATTTAACAAACGAATGTCCGATTGGGCAAAACGAACGTCCAATTGGACAAATGAAAATCCAAATGGATCAATGGATCTTCTGTGGAAGTTTGTAAAAACAGTGAGTTTTTAGCTTTTATGTTACTACTGATTACTAAAATTGGAGTTATAATAATTAGAAGTAGTTATTGCTAGTATTCTGATGTTAATCATTGTTGTGTTTCAAAAGATTTCAACAAATACGAGAACTCTTCTAGTTTATACATGTTCCGGGTTCATTTATTCTTGTACTTAAACTTGGATTTTATCTTCTTTCCACGCCGTTTCGAGGTGTTTAAGGAGCACTCAGCAGGGCGGCGTATTTAATGTATTTCCAGAAAGCACAACACGGGACAATCGAAAGAATGTACGTCTTCAGAAAATATCCGAAGGTCTCCTATATTTTATACGATATAAATACACAAGGCGTGGAACCCTCTTTTTAGTGAGTCTCAGATACAGTTCTTTCATACGCTTTTATTTGAGAATTATACTATTTTTATATAGCAGCACTTCAATAACGTTACGAATTTTATTAAAAAAAATTAATTCAATTTTTTTGAATACCAAATTTCATTGTGAAGGATACCTACGTCACTTTTTCATTTATTTTATTTTATACTAATATATAAATAAAACTGGATTACTTGTTATGTGATTCACAAATAGAAACACCTAATTATATTTTTAAGCTGCTGATATATTTATAGTTGTGACATTACCGGCTGCGCAAATTATCACATATTTCTGTGCTCCTGGCCCTTGCAAGGTTGATCGATAAGGATTCAAAGATCGCTAACGGACAAACAATAGTTGACTTCAAATATAAAAAGGATACTTGGTCATTTTGAACTGTTTTTTATTCGTTGGTGATCTGCAGTCATGCTAGAGAACGATGAGAAGTTACCGAAAGTTATCGATACAACCCTTATCGATCGACTGTGCTAGTGCTTTGTTCCTATCGATAGGTTGATGTTTTGACGTATTTTTTTTATTCCGAGCATCCGTGAAAAATCACGGATAATCTGAATTCTCGACAAATCAGTTCTAATTTTGGAGTTGGCAATTGAAATAATTTTTTATTAAAATATTATATTATCGGTAGGTACTTTGTTGCTTATCTGAATTCCGATACACAATTCCAGTTATAAAATTAAATTTAAATGCAAGAAATTCCGAGTTCTAGATTTCAATTAGTCAGATTTCAGACATACAGACACAGACAGATAGTAATAACCGAAATTCGTACTTTAAAATACTAATTTCTTGAAATTCAATTTAAGTACATGTTACAAATGATTTTGGAATACCGCAAGGCACTGCATTAGTGCCATTACTATTTACCATATTATATTAACGGCACTTTAAAACAAAACCTCAGAATAAGCGTTACTTCTTATACGGTCGCTTGGCCTAGAATATTCTATAGGAAAATGCAAATAACGACATGCAATTGCTAATGATCTCAGTGAAATAAAATAAAAATATACATATATAGGCACACGAATAAGCGGACATGATATCAATAACTCTTACTTCCATCAAAATAAAAGGAAAAGTATGCTTGTTTGGGACAAAAGAAGGTAACCGCAAAGCGGAAGGAAACTGGGGATAAACAGGATGCCGTCTTACCCGGTTTTTATTTCTTTCGCTTCCCTAATCCGCTAGTTCTGACATTCACCATTGGACTCACGAGCTCACGATGGACACTTATATATGTTTTGAAACGGTCGAACAAACGCTCCGTATTCAACAACGACAGCATGTGTTGACAGGACGAGGTGTTAGAAATTAAAATTTGGGGAAAAGGTACAAAGAGGAACGCTAGGCATCAACAATGCTTTTGCAACAAAACCCACAAAGGTGAACCTAGATAGTAGAAGATTGGACCCTCGGTTCGTGGATATGAAACCGACGCATTTGTCCACTTGGATTCAAACTGGTCTGGGAGTAAGTTACAGACCGGTTAGTAACTGATAAATATTGTGTATTAAACATTCCAACAACTTAATTCCCCTCATCTATCATGTAGGTATCATGCAGTACAGCACTTTAAATAAACATTCGTGTAGCAATCGTTCACTCCGATGGCGGAATAAGAACGTCGTTACTTCAGTTGAGAGCGACGCCTTATTATTTGCTGGGTGGAATTCAAAGGGAAGCGGATATCACTGTCCCGGCGCGGGCGTCGCTGCGTCCGTCCCAGGCTCACTAAATCCACATTACGGCGTCGGCTTTATCGTACTGTTATTAAAAGAGGAGAAAAGGTAAATGGTGACTCCATTGAATTTTAAAATGATTTTTTTTACATTTTAAAGGCTCGTACATCTCCAAATAAAAATCACGATTATGTTTCGTGAATGAACCTTCAATAAAATTAAAGAAAACTTTTTTTAAGATTTCGTTTTTTATTGTAAATTCAGTGGGCCCATGGGAACTTTCGCCTCAAATCCAAAATTATTTATTTTGTTTGAAAAAGGCCGCGCTACCGATACTCCTGTATGAAGGTATTATTTAAAAAAAAAATTGAGTTGTTTGATAATGAATTAATTTAAAAATATATATACAGGGTGTTAAGCGACGTACTTGACTTACTTAAACCAATGATTCCTGACACTATTTGAAGAAAAAAAATGTAAATAAAATTTTAGTCAACGGAAAACTTTTCAAGAACTTTTTTTTTTCTTTGAAATCAAACAAACGAAAAAATCTTCCGCCTGACGACACTGGGCACCGTGTAACCGACCAACTTCTTACCCCGCCCCCAACTGTCCAACGACTATTATTTTTTTGATTTTTGTAGAAAAAACATCAAAAATTTCATCGGAGACCAACATTTTATTTACTCCAAAAAACGTCAGAAATCACTGTTAAATTAAGTCAAGTACGTCCCTTAACATCCTGTGATCGAGTAGAAAATGCAGCATAATGTATTTATTTATTTATTTATTTATTTATTGGTAAGAGACAGACAGCGTATACATAAAATATAAAGATAAATATATACATTGTTAAATGAAGTCAAGCCAAAAAAGTCTCCTATGTTAAAGTTGAATGGAGATGGAGTTTTATTACATACAATTAGTTTTGGTTGAGAAGGAGAGGAAGAGAAGATAATATGTGAAGCCTTTTTGTTCTAGAATTTGTATGGGCCTCCCAAGTTGATCGTCTCTATGTCTGTAATAACCTCTAAGCACTTAATTTCGTTTGATATGTTTAGATTATCGCATGTAAATTGTGAGGCTGAAGATAGTGGAAGGATATGGGGAAGAGGTAGATGAGTACCTGGCTATTCAGACCTGGTCACCAAATACGGCTAAAGCCATTGTTAAGTTAGGGGTTGGCCAGGGGAAGCCAAAATAAGTAGTTAAGTATGGGTAGTTAAGTGTAGCCCTGGTGGTCCGGGATCAGCTTTGCCTAAGGCGCGCCAATTTCCTGACTAAGGAAAATGCTGATCCGGCCAGCTGGACGTCAGTAGAGCAAGACACTCTTGTCAGGGCATAGGCAATGGTTATAACCTCTTTCTGTTTGTGTAGGGGGTTAGTAAGAAATAAAAGAGAGAAATCTTATGCAAGTGGTCGAGCCACATTTAAATTATATATTTCAGAACAATAAGAACATAAGTAAATTGGAACAACTCACCCAGCAGACCTGATACACGTACGTCTAACTATAACTAACTAAGATCCGTATGATGACGCGAACCGAAGATGAGATGGTGGATGGTAGGAGACTGTGGAGTAATCTCGGCACGGTAAGCGACCCAAGGCTTCCGGCCTGGCTTCAGCAGCAAAGGAGTAATCTCGGCACGGTAAGCGGCCCAAGGCTTCCGGCCTGGCTTCAGCAGCAAAGGAGTAATCTCGGCACGGTAAGCGGCCCAAGGCTTCCGTCCTGGCATCAGCAGCAAAGGAGTACCTCGGCACGGTAAGCGGCCCAAGGCTTCCGGCCTGGCTTCAGCAGCAAAGGAGTAATTTCGGCACGGTAAGCGGCCCAAGGCTTCCGGCCTGGCTTCAGCAGCAAAGGAGTACCTGCCCGGTGAGTGATGGTGATGGATGGCCAGGATAAAGATGGATGTTTCCTCCCACCGCGTGGATAACCAACACTCGAGGCTTGTTAAAGTCGGCAACCCGCACATTTAATCCAAGAACTCCGGATTATTTGATCATTAAATCGATCACTCGAAACACATCTCCGTGACCCTTTGGTCAAGAAATAAAATTAAAACTCCTTTTTAAAATCAATCCAACATGTCGATCAGAACAACTGCGACGACCGTCTTGGAAACCCAAGTGTCCCCTCCACTCGGGATCCCAGACGGAAGTGAAACCTCTCACATTGTTCCTGTCCTTCCCAAAAGTCCATGTGTTGCCAGACCCACAAAAGGCCATAGACAATTAATTTCATAATTATTAAAGTACTTAATTTAAAGGTAACTAACTTTCTTAAGTTATTTTCATAACATTACCCCGCTCGCCACTAACATGTTTGCCCTCAAACATAAAAAGGACAAAAGCATCACTGCCCTAATAGAAACTAGCTTGGTCTACTGGGTTCCTAAAGAAGAAAACAACAATGTTACATAAGAATACTGTATCATAGAACATGAATTAACAGTTTTTATCATAAAAGTATTGTGCTTGTAAATGGGTGTGTTGCAACGTCAATCGCGCCCACCATGCGTAAGACATGATGGATGAGTTTGCGACGCATCCATTTGAAGGCTTCGTAAAGTGAAAAAAAAAACAAAGGTAGAACTTAGTATGCTAGATCTTAAAAGGTAGACATAATAGTAATACTTAGATGATACGTGAACGGGTCCGCCAGCACCCACAGCATATAAGACGCTGGGTGATGTATCATTGACTCTCGTCGAGGACTACCGTAGACGTAGTATCTATAACAGCATAAAACATAATATTAGTATACAAATATTATCACTAAGACATGACATCAATATACATTAAAACATTAAATATGCGCAAAGCATCACTGTTCAGATCACTTTTAAATAAGCCAAAGTTGGCTACACTCTTAGATGGTGTTACCATCTGCACTTTATCACTGATTCTACATCCTTATGGATAAAAGAGTTCCTCTTTAGAAGAGTATTCCTATCTAACTCTCTAAACTGGTCTCGTGGGATTAGTTTTTCTGACAGTTATACAATAGAAAACAACATACAAGTTTATTTTATCATAGGTATTCGATATACAGAATATAACCAACCATTGTAAGTGAATGGTGATATGAATAGTCTTACAATCATTGCAATAGAATGATGCCAATATATTTATTATACAACCATTGTTAAAAAAAAATGGTGCTAATTAGTAGTCTACAATCATCGCAAGGAATGATGCCAATTTATTTAGTATACAGCCATTGTTAAAAATGATGCCAATCAAATAGTAAGCAACTTTTGTACCCGAGGGTGCAAATAGTAAATTGTAATATTAGTATATTGTAACTAATAACTGAGGTTCTCAAAGGAACCAATCAATCACAAGCTTAATTTAAGAATTGATTTAATTCTTCAGATGATGCATATTCATAATATTTTAGTAAGTATTTTTTTATTGTTTTAGCAAATGCAGTTAAAACATTATTTTATTAATACTACTTCAATAATAACTTATTCATAGAAACCTATTAAGAATTTTTCTTGTATCAGAAAAGATACTTACATAGACAAATGGGCAATGAGACTTATGTAAGCACAAGAGATTTAAACTCAGAACATAGTGAAATACTGGGCGAATACCTCCGTATGTTCTTATTTACGTTTATGCAATATAAATGTATATGAACACAGTTCATATAATATTAAACTTGGAATACAAGAGGATATGCGGGTTCATATCGTCGTAAATTCCAAGTTGACAAAAAAATATTCTTAAAAATAAATATGAGCTAAGTTGAACTGATCGTGCATATATATATAAATGTATTTGTACTTCGAGGCATTCGATTCAGGATGACACATCTCCTTTTCTCTATTATCATTAGAAGTATGATTTTTAGATTGATGGTTATAGAAAAAACGAGTATTATTGTTTTTAGAAGAAGTGGCACTATATTGTTTATTCTGATTATAATTATTTTGTTTATAATTATGATTATTTTGTTTATAATTATAATCCGTTGGACGATTAGTGTAGGTACCACGATAAGAAGAGTTACGATTAGAATTGAAATTATTAATACCCCGTGAATTGGTGAAATAATTATTTGTATTATCTTTAAGTTGATTATCATTAGAAAAAGAAGACGACTTATCTTCTAGTAAATTAGACGTTGAATAAGACTCAAGTTTATTTGTAGCTTCGGTAAGTTCAGAAAAAGAGTTGAAGTCCCGAGATGCAAGAAGGCTGATATAAGTAGGTAATAATGCCCTCATGCATAATTGTAATAGTTCAGAGGGAGGTAATTTAGAAACAAGCATGTTATTATGCTCCTGCATTCTCAACGCAAATTCGAAAGCACACATACCGGCAGGTTGTTTCATAGAGAAAAGTTGTGATTTTAACTCAATCTGTCTGTTACTTGTTTCGAATTGTTTTATAAGTAATGTAGATAATTCATTCCAAGTTAAATCGGTAGTATAAATTGACCTAAACCATAATAAGGCCAAACCATCTAAAATGTCTGGAAAACATCTTACTAAAACGTCATGACTGACATTCCTAATTCTGCATTTTTCTTCTACTTGTATTATAAAGTCCCTTACGCAATTATTACCGTCAAATTTAATATTCCAATCATTAATAGTACTTGTGGATGAAGATGAAGAAGAATGTGCTTCATTATAAATAACTTTCGTATATTTTATGTAGTTTGTGCCAAATTCGTTGTCATTATCTGGGTTAACATTTCCTTCATGCTGCTCTATAACATGAGAAATTTTAATATTTTTGTTATGCCTTCTGGCTTGAATCCGCATTTCCTCCAATGTATTATCTGGTGTTATATTCCTGGATAAAAGCTCCGAAGATAACTCATCTTTCGATTTATTATTAATGTTGTCTATTACGGTCGACATTTTGAAAAGTATAATAGTTAACCTCCAAATATTAAAGTAAATTACCAAAGTAAAATGGTAACAAATTAGCTAATAACGATAGCTATGAATATATTGCTTTCCCGCGGGGCAATTATGATTATATGTACTTATAATCACTTTATTGTTTTGTTTGCACCTCACAATTATAAAACTTTAAAGGTGTAATGACATTTTTGACAGTTAAGCGACATATTGTTATCAAAATCACGATGTTTGTTTACGCTTGACATTTCCGCCTGTCTAATTGACACGAAGTATACGTGTTGCCCGTAAACCGAAATAATTTTACCCAAAAACAAACAAAAAAATATTATAATAATGGGTACAACCGTTATTAATATGTTGGTTGCACTGATGACAGATTGATAAATTCGCACTGTTTACGTATGTATATAAAAGACATTTATAGGTTATGTTATATGTGAGATGCGACGAAATAACAAAAACAATTATAATTGGTTACCAAACAAAACACTTGTAACTCAAAACTAGTCAAATTTGAAATAAATATTTGAACAACTTTTTATTACCTAAATCATTGAAAAAGGTCCATACACAATCAGAAAGAGATCAAATCGACCCAAACCAAGTTGGTAGCGCCATGTTAAGTTAGGGGTTGGCCAGGGGAAGCCAAAATAAGTAGTTAAGTATGGGTAGTTAAGTGTAGCCCTGGTGGTCCGGGATCAGCTTTGCCTAAGGCGCGCCAATTTCCTGACTAAGGAAAATGCTGATCCGGCCAGCTGGACGTCAGTAGAGCAAGACACTCTTGTCAGGGCATAGGCAATGGTTATAACCCCTTTCTGTTTGTGTAGGGGGTTAGTAAGAAATAAAAGAGAGAAATCTTATGCAAGTGGTCGAGCCACATTTAAATTATATATTTCAGAACAATAAGAACATAAGTAAATTGGAACAACTCACCCAGCAGACCTGATACACGTACGTCTAACTATAACTAACTAAGATCCGTATGATGACGCGAACTGAAGATGAGATGGTGGATGGTAGGAGACTGTGGAGTAATCTCGGCACGGTAAGCGACCCAAGGCTTCCGGCCTGGCTTCAGCAGCAAAGGAGTAATCTCGGCACGGTAAGCGGCCCAAGGCTTCCGGCCTGGCTTCAGCAGCAAAGGAGTAATCTCGGCACGGTAAGCGGCCCAAGGCTTCCGTCCTGGCATCAGCAGCAAAGGAGTACCTCGGCACGGTAAGCGGCCCAAGGCTTCCGGCCTGGCTTCAGCAGCAAAGGAGTAATTTCGGCACGGTAAGCGGCCCAAGGCTTCCGGCCTGGCTTCAGCAGCAAAGGAGTACCTGCCCGGTGAGTGATGGTGATGGATGGCCAGGATAAAGATGGATGTTTCCTCCCACCGCGTGGATAACCAACACTCGAGGCTTGTTAAAGTCGGCAACCCGCACATTTAATCCAAGAACTCCGGATTATTTGATCATTAAATCGATCACTCGAAACACATCTCCGTGACCCTTTGGTCAAGAAATAAAATTAAAACTCCTTTTTAAAATCAATCCAACATGTCGATCAGAACAACTGCGACGACCGTCTTGGAAACCCAAGTGTCCCCTCCACTCGGGATCCCAGACGGAAGTGAAACCTCTCACATTGTTCCTGTCCTTCCCAAAAGTCCATGTGTTGCCAGACCCACAAAAGGCCATAGACAATTAATTTCATAATTATTAAAGTACTTAATTTAAAGGTAACTAACTTTCTTAAGTTATTTTAATAACACCATTTCAAGCAACGTTTCAATTCTGAGTGGTGTTCTTATACCAGGAAGATACTGATAATATCATATACTCTGGAACGTGGCACAAATAATTAATATATTGTGAAATAACACAAAAAAATCAAATTTATGTTAGGTTTATGTGCGCACGCCGGGTACGAACCGGCGACCTTCGGTTTTGGGAGTCGAGAGCCTTACAACAAACCCCGATTAAGGATGCCATAGACTCACTAGCCCCAGATAGGCACAGCTGGGACTATTGTGCGGTATTCACATAAAAAAAACATACATAAGAGACTTATTTCAATTTACAACAACTACAATTTTTTTTTTAATAATAATATCTGACGCTCACCCTTCAAGGGTGTTCTAAGCCATCATTTAAAATTATGAAGAAGTGAAGGGCGAATTTAAATGGAGAAATTTCAAAATTATAATGAAGATTGGAGTCGAGTTCAGACTTAGAAGAGATGAGATATTGAATGGAGGCGATGCAATTTTAGACAAGGCCTGATAGAAGAGAGGATACCTGTTTAGAGAGGGACAGCCAAAAAAGACGTGATCTAAAGTTCCCACTTCTAGACCACAGAATGTACAATCTGGGGAAATTTCTTTTTTGAAAAAATTGGGGAATTGTTAAAACCATGGTTTTGATGGGATAGTTCAAAAAAAAATCTACAATTTTATATTTTTGCAAATTTTTCCCACAATCGTGGATCACATTCTTATCTCTGTAGGTGGGCCTATCTACTGATTCGCAAAACTGATAGTATTTCCTTCACGGGTAGAGATAACAGTATTCATGAAGTGAACATACATATATTTAAAAATACCTCTTTGTAGATCAGTCTTATCTACAAACCACAGCTAGTCAGTTGCCAATCCTAACGCTGTATATCTATCGCATTATACACTTGTTATCCATAGAGATTAGTTCTAAACAAACTGATTGGTTTTAAAAAATATTTAGCGAATTAAAACAAACATTTGACATTCGTGGAAGAGTGGTAGAGATCCTTAGCTCTAGACGAGAGCTGATATTATTATCTTACAAATCCAAAACACTTGCTGAACGTGTTGAACCTAAGCAAAAGTTACGGAACACTTTTTAATCAATCTAAAGTGCAACTTAATATTGTGATTTCCTTCTGTTGATTAAGATGTCAACTTAAAATATACATTTATTGTTTTTGTAACAATCCTGCGACAGTTCAGTGACCTCGTGTGAATTATCCGCCAAATAATTTTGGTAAGTGTATTTTTTGATCATTAATCCCTCGGGTTAATTCGCGAACACTCGCATAGCACTCAGAAAAAGATCTTCTTTGTCGTCATGGTGAAAAAATGCTTTAAACGTCAATAGAAAGGGAATACAGAACGCTTTATACTAAAATGTTGATTTTTTTAAAAATATATTAACTCTACACAGGTGGCCCTGAGGAAAATAATTTCCCTCAGGGCCTATGTCATATTTGAAGATGCTGTGTGAGGGTCTTTTTGAGGAGAGGAAAGAGTGAACATGGGTCTTGAAGAGACCCACTTTGTAGGAAGGAGGAAACACAGAGGCCGGCAATTCGTTCCATAGCCGAGCTGTTGAACTCAAGAACGAGTCGTAAAGATGACCCGTGCTCACGTGACAAATGTCAGCCGTGTATCTACATATGTTGGGCGCGCGTTTGGCGTGTTTACCGACTATGCACCGGTGCCGAGAGGATTAAAGACGTTAGTTCCTCGGAGCATCTTCCATTGAAATACCGGTAGAACAAGGATAGCATTCCCATCCGACGCTCAAAATGTTGCAATTCGATTGTTACGACGGGAGAATCTATCAAACGGACCGCCCGTTTCTGCACAGAATCAAGGGTGTTTTTCAGGTAGAGCTCCAGACCAGAGCTTGCTGCTAAATTCAGCTATGGGGCGCAATTGCAATTTGTACAGGGTTAGCAGTTGTGTAATAATAAGGTATCTGCGGGCCCTGTTCAGTACGCCCAGTTTCTGAGAAGCTAACTTAACTCTGGCTTCGATGGAGCCCCCGTATCTGGGTTGGTCACTTGGAATTACACCGAGCATATCAATGGATGACACCTGTTCGGAAGAATGCTACCGTTGAAGGAGAAGAGATTGTCATTTCAATCCCCTTTAGACGTAATCAGACATGATTGAACAAAGAACAATTAAAATGAACACCTCTGTGAAACTATATTTTTTTCGAACACAATTTGAGAAAAAACTATGAAATTTCGTGATTTTTATTTAAATATTTTTTTTTTATTAAACGATAAAACAGTTTTTTATTAAACGATAAGTGTCTATAGAAGATTTTTTTGTTAGAAAATCGTAAGGTTGGCCATCTGAATTTTTTTAAATGTTTTTTTTTTATTTTTTTTTTTCATGAATATTATTTCTAATAATAACATTTGAAAGCTTATTTCGTCAATTTAAAAAAAAAACATTTTTCAGATATATTCAGAAATATCACATTTATTTGGGTTTTATTGCTAAGCGGATATATTTTGACGTAACAGAATGTACCTGAGCCCTGAGGAGTTAATTGCATGGATTTTCAGGGAATCCAAGATAAAAGGAGAGCCGAAAAAAATAAAAGATTGGTCGCAACCTCTGCCAAAGAATACTTAGAAGACAAAAATTATGAACCGACGACCGGAAGTGCCCCAATATTCTACGACAGATTAAAAAATATAAATAAAGAAGCCAGACATTCTTAGTAGATTGGTTAGGTGTAGTAGAAATTACTACATCAAAGTTAAATATTCATCAAGGACTGCTTGCATACTCTAAAATTGTAATTTCCGAAAAAATGTAAAATACACATTACACATTATGAAAAGTTAGGTCTTGAGAAAAGAAGGCAGATGTTTTTGTTTTATATAAAGCACATATCGAGAAATTGATTACATCGATTTATGGTTGTGTTTTAAATTTAAATGTTACTGTCATTTGAATGAGATTTCCCACCCAACGTAGATAATCTCATTAAAATGTCAGTAGATGACGGCCAGTAAATGACGGCCGGCGTAGTCCAGCGGTAGAGCGTTAGACTTCCGTTCCGAAGGTCGCGGGTTCGAACCCGGCGTGCGCAAATAAATTTTATTTATTTGATTTGTGTTATTTCACAATTAATTATTTAAAAATAATATATAATATATTTGCGGCACGTTCCAGAGTGAAAGATACTCTTAGTATCGCCCTGGTGTAAGACCACCATTCAGAATTGAAACGTCGCTTGAAATGGCTTTAGCCGTGTTTAGTGACTAGATCTGAATAGCCAGGTACTTCCCCACCTTCCTCTTCCTCGTCTCCTTCCCTTCCCCACTTACCTTCAGCCTCTTAACATACCCCATAGGATGCCATAGTCTCACTGGCTCCAGACGGGAGCAGTTGGGACTCTTGTGAGTTATTAACTATAAAAAAATAAAAAAAACGGACAAAGGTATATTAATAAATTACTTTTAGTTTTCTATGCAAGAAATGAACGAGAAGAGATAGTTTCTAAATAATGCAGAGTTTATATAGTAATATATAGGTTGATTTTTTTGTCGAAGGGGATAGAATTCATTTTAATAATTATACGCTAGAGACACCCAAAGTACCGGCGTTATCTATAATTCATCACAATTTAATTGGTTCGAAACCTCGCTCCAAAAGTTCGAGAAAATTCAACACACATCACAATTTATTTTTTTTATCTACATATTTAATAATATCTTGACTGTATGTTTACAAAATGAACTAATATTATTAACTTGCTGTTATATACATACTTTGTAAATTTTATAACATTATGTGTAAATAGAAAATAAGATTAGTTCCACATGGCTATCAGATTCCTGTAAGAATCTCAAATTGAATTTAGTAGGCCCCTCTGAGTGTTGATAAACCTACTTAATTCTGCACAAAAGAGGGTGGTCCATTTGATTGACAATCCGTTTTAAACATACTGATTGACATATCTAATGCACAGAAGCAATACAGAGTTAAGTCTGTTCTACAGGCAATTCGATGGAGCCTGGTCAAAGGAGCTAGAAATATTGATCCCCTGTACACCGCGGTGCACATACATGAAACTCGAACACGAGCGGAACATCCACAAGTTGATGCAACAAACACAATTGATGTTTTTGAGTAAGTCGGCTCGTTTGTGTAATGAATGTGGAATGAACTCCTAGGATCCATTTTTTCTCCTTTGTATAATCCCGGCCTCTTCAAGAACCATATTAATAAATCCCTTCCTACAGCCCTAACCTATCACAAAGATAATCAACCAATCGCGCGACGATATGGTTCCCCCGTCTTTCCGCCTGGAGCGCTTTTGTGCGGTTTCACGTAGAAATAAAAATTAATGAGTGGAACTTGATTAACATCTCGTTTTATTTTCCCATACATCCTGTGGCACTTTTTCTGTGCTGTAGAATACTGCATTACGTGTGTACATGTATTGTAATGTTCTAATGCCCCATAAAACACTTGTTTCAGAACCAGGAGCCATGGAGGTCGACAAAAGTTTGCTGATGGAAGGGGTGCAATTACAAAAAATGCTTGGCACCCTTCTCGAAGCGGATGAGCAGTGTCCAAAGGATTTGCTAGACGCTGAGCCACACCCGACTGACCAAACCTTGGTCATGTTTGCAGATATCGTCTACATCCCGAAGAAATCTTTATCATTCCGTATCTGGGGCAGTTCTCTTGAATCAGACGCAGATTACGGGACCAGGATACTGATGGATAAGCTACAAGGCTGGAAACTTTTGATCACCGCCACTAATACGAATGTTTCCAATGGCTACTTTGGTGCAGCATTCGTAAACACCGGCTCTCAGCAAGTAGTGGTGGCACATCGCGGAACTGATCCCAAACACTTTGGACCATTGTTTACAGATATACAAGGCATCTTTCGCACAAAATATATTTCGTGTATGACATCAGCTATAACATTCGTGGATCACATACGACAAGAAATTAATTCAGCGAACAATCAACGTAGGCACTACACTCTTGCAATCACGGGCCACTCTCTGGGAGCGTGGCTAGCGCAAATTACTACTTTCTCTGTCAAGTATTTAGCCATTAGCGAAAATCGCTTAGAAGAGAAGCCCGAGGTTGGTATACACGCGAAGACAGTTGGTTTTGATAGTCCAGGTGCACGGGAAATGTTGGACCGCGTACTGGATGATTATTACGACAGGTATGCGATGAATGTATACTTAGAAGGGCTAAACATTACTTTATATTTGTCGGCACCGAATCATATCAATACTTGTGGTGAACATCTTGGAAGGATTTATCGCATATTTAATAACTTATCCAACTTCAACGTGATTGATGAACGAACCTTTATATATACTTTAACGACCCATTCAATGAGTAATTTTGTCGAAGCCTTGACTGCTGGTGAAAATGGGACATCAAACATAGGCCAAGTGCTTGATTGGCCCAAAAACATGGAGGAATTCGGTGAACTTTTTAAGATCTTAAAGAAGACAAATAATTACAATAAAAATGCCGAAGAGGATCCCGAATTCCTTATGGAAAAGGTGCATAGATATAAGGTGTTAGAACTAAAGTCCCCAGAAAACATTAACATTTTTTTTAAATGTCATTTTAGAGTTTTTGCTGAAGACGAGTTGAAAATGCTTTACAAGTTGCAAGCACTACTGGAACAGAAAAGCGAACTGAACGTTCTTAACAAATTAATCAGAATAAAACTCGATGGAGATGAATTGGAGATTGCCGGACTATTTCCCAATTTCAATATAGATCATAGTAACCGAACAATAGAGTGCAAACCTGTAGAAACTTTGGCAGAACTCAAGTCCCCGAAAAATGTTGAAATTTTAAAAAGTTGCTTCAAAGATTTTTCGGAAGACAAATTACAAATGCTTTACAATTTGCACGAACAACAAGAACAGAAGAGCGATAATACCGCTCATAATTTAGTCCAGAAAAACCACAAAGGGAGGATTGCAAAATTTTTACCCGATTTCGATATGGAAGAGTATAATCGAAGAAAAAGCCGAAAGTCATTGGCGGCACTCTGCAACCGTTTGAAACAGTTGATGCGATGGCTGAAGCCAGAGTTTACTGAGGCGATGGACAAACAGACCAAACTCTTCCTTTACGCTGCAGACTTAATGTATTTCGCGGAGGGAAAAAGCTACCTCAACCTATTGCCCAAGTGTTATCTGGACTTTGAGGATCCTGTGGATCTCCAGGGTTTCTTAGATTCCGATACTGAGAGAGTTCTCTACATAGTCACTCATAGTGGAGACGGTGCATTCCAGATGGTCCGACTTCGGAACATCCTCCACCAGATCCAAAGAAGTAACTCATCTGACGGCATCATCAAATATTTTAACGGAAGCCATTACGCGTTCTTGGGATGGCCCGAGATACAAAAACTTCATCAAATATACGGTTGGCCCATTGGAAAAGAATACGTGTTGGTGGTAGATAATATTTCTTCCTCCATTGCTTTGAAGGACCGCACAGAATTGATTAATCATGTATATTCTGTATCGATGAAACTTATATTAATTACGCCACAACCAGGGGATACACCTATCACTTCTGAAATAATGAAACACATAAACCCTGTCGTCTATCTCAAGGACCTAACTCTTGATTCACAAAATAAACTATTTGAAAGAGATAATGTTATTATTACAGGGGATAGGGGGTTTACCTTCCGGCAGTTCTTCGGGGATGAATTTTCTCTTGGTGATCTGAATCAGATACTAAGTTCAAAATGTTTAAAAAAATTTGTCACTATTGAAAACTATGCAATAGTTTTAAAGGATACGCGTCCCACCTTTACTGATTTACAGTTTCCATTCTTTGAATTAAATGTTAAAATAAGTAAGAATTTGATCCTGAGTTATGTAAACTCACCCAACAGTAACATCTTGGTGGTGATAAATGGATTGAGCCGTGAGAAGCTGGAGACTGGGGCTGACTGGGAGCAGCTAAATGGGAAGGTCATCCTGGTGGAGGGAGATCCGGAACTTTTCTTCAAGAATACGTGCAACAAGAACCAACATAAATCTATTTATCTTCTTGAAGTGTCCGAGGGAGAAGTCAAAGTCAAACAAATATTTGATAAAGACTTTAATATGCCCAGGACGTTTCTCCACCAAGCACGTATTGATGTGCAAAAGTTCGCGAAAATGAGACCTTTCATTGACCTGTTTATCATTTGTAGTGATAAAGATAAAACTTCACTCTTGGAATTGATCGATTTTAGAGAACGTAAAACTTTTGCTGAAAACGTACACATTGCCACCACAAAAGAAGCGGAACTGGAAATAATTCAGAAAAATAAATCTAAAAATATTCATTTCGTCAAGAGCATGGAAAAAAATGAACAGCTTTTTGAGTGGCGATATTCTCATGGGTCTGTGGAAAGTCTGCGCTATTGTGTGACCATGAATTCCTGCGACGAACATACCTTGAGCCAAACGGATCGCAATTTTGTGCTTATAGCAGATGAGCCAGGGATGGGAAAAACAACATCTCTGGCATGTCTGTCAAGGCTCATAAAATCATCTTGGGTTATCTATATTGAAATGAAAAACTTTCAAGCGCATATAGACAGATTACCAGATAGGTTCACTGATACAAATGTGGCAAATTTTATATTGAGTGAGTATAATAATACCGATGCTGACGGCAGTTTTCCTCACGGGATTTTGGAATATTTGTTACAAAGTAAGACGTGTTCCAAGCAGGTCGTTTTGATGCTCAACGGTTTTGATGAAATAGATGATTATGTTACAGGTAAAGAGAATGCTAAAGAAAAGGTTGTCAGACTCCTAATTTTCTTGAAAAAAAAACCATCAGTACAAATATTCTTGACCGTGCGCAAATATTTAAAGGAGTCATTAGAAAGGAAATTAAGTGTATTCTCAACATGTTTTGGTGCGCTCAACAGCGGAGAACAACGTAAGTTTTTGGTAAATATTTGGAAATCCTGTCTGTCCCTCGAGCTGGGGGGATTTGGGGAAGAATGGAAAGGACGACTAAGACTGTATTCTGAAGAGTTGCTCCGACAGGCAAAGCAAGTATTGGGGCCTGATGTAGACTCCTTCATGGAAGTTCCCCTGCAGCTTAGAATGCTGGCCGAAGTCTTCAGGCCACGAATTGATCCGATGACCCAGCATCCAGAACTTTTCTGTGAGCAATTTGATATTATCAGTGCACCAAAACTGTACAAAAAGTATATTACACTAAAATATGATATTTTTATAAATGATAAAACATTGCTGGGAATGTTGGGGGACAAACTTTTAGTAGAAGACATTTTTAACGACATAGCCGTAAAACATGGCGAACTGGGTTTCCGAGCATTTTTTTCTAATTTTTATCAAAAAAATTTTGTCAACATTTCGGAAGAGTGGCTAAATGCAATGAATAGACATGGTTTGGTTCAGTCCATGGGAAACGGAAATATTCAATTTGTCCATCGTACATACGCCGAATATTTCTGTGCACAGATGATCGTTCTCTGGATCAGTCAACAAGAACGCTCTCAACAAGGCAGTGTTTTCAAATATCAACTGATCAAAGAAATATTTTTGTCTCAGATACTGCTGCACCCAGGCAGCAAAGTAATCAGAATGTTCGTGAATTTTCAATTAGATGAAATAGCGATTTCAGAGACACATCGTATATCTACCGCTCATCATATTGGTCAACTGTGGTTCGAAAACAATTCCGCATTTAGGAATCAAGAGCACCAAACTGCTGTGCACATCGCAGTTCAAGAAAAAAATGAACACATAATCAAACTTCTAGTCAGTGGATTGAATATTGAAAACACACGTGATGCCTTCGTCTCTTTTATTACGCAATATGACATCGATTACGACACAGCATTACATGTGATGGATAAACCAACACTGTCCGGTGAAAGTGAACCAATTGGTAACAAAATAATGGAAAATATATTTAATTGTATCATGACGTGTTCTTACGAAGCGAAGGAAAAGATTTTATTCGCATATTTATTTAATCGAGACGTTTCCGAATCATATATTTCAAATTATTTACTGAGACTGGATAATATAAGTGGTGACAACTTAACAGTATTTAATAAAGTTGTTTCCAGGGTAAGAGAAGTTGAAACGGAAATTATACCCTTCAAAGAGGCTTTGCCAGAAAATATTAAACTAGTGAAAGAAATTTTATTGGAACGATTATTGTTAAATAATATCGAACGGTACTGCTTAATATTGATGAGACATAAAGATCGTGGAATGAAGACTGCCCTTCACCTCGCTGCACAACATGGCCACCTTGCTGCCCTTAAACTAATCAAGGAGCAAACATCTGTTCTCTTTACTTCGTTGATGGCACGGCGAGATAATAAGATGTCTCCATTGCATACAGCAGCTGAGAGTCGTCACCTGAACATTGTCCAGTTTTTAGTGGAGTGCGGTGCAGACATGAATGCACGCTGTACAATAGGCAAGACTGCTCTGATGTATGCGACCCTCAAAGGAAACTCACCAATTGTAAAATATCTTGTTGAGAAAGGTACTGATATCAACTCTAAAGATAATTTCGGCAGGACAGCACTTTATTCAGCAGCGGCTAGACCTAGACAGGCTACAGACGATTTATCGGACGTAAGATATCTCATTGATAATGGCTCTGATTTAAACTCTCGAGATGTTGAAGGATGGTCTGCACTCCATATAGCGGCAGCAAATGGTAATTTATCGATTGTAGAATATCTTATCGAAAAGGCTGCCGAGATTCACTCTGTTGGTAATGACGGCGGGAACGCGCTTTATGTAGCGGCATTTCGTGGCCATTTCCCAGTAGTGAAATACCTTCTGCAAAAGGGGGTTGACCCTAACTGGCCAGACGTGAGGGGATATACCGCACTAACGTGGGGATCGCTGCTTTGGAAATGGGATGTGGTGCAAGTCTTGCTCGATGGGGTGGCTGATGTTAACGCGGATGGTGGTGCAGCTCTTACTTATGCTATACTTGCGGAGGAATGGCCTATAGTGGAACGTCTTGTAGATAAAGGTGCATCCATTCATGAAAGTGATATTTTAGAGTTAGAGAATTTAACCGAGTTCAAAGAAAGACATCCAAATTATGAATTTAAACCCCCTGAAATCTAGCCATTTTGTACAACAAAGTAATTCAACGTAGGTGAATGTACTCTTTAATATTGGAAATATATGTTTTTTAATAAACATTTTTTATTTTCTATAATATTTATCCCCTTGCTTAAAAAAGGTCACCAATAAATGAATTTATCCTATATTAAAACTTTAAAAATCACTGTAGAGTCACGTGGGGTAACCGTACGTAATTTTTTATTTGGATTTTTGTATTAAAAAGCTTTAGGTATTTTACTTAATTTTTTTGTTTATTAATATGATTGATTATTAAGGCATCTCAAACAAACATAAACATTTCATAAGGTTCATAAATCAAAAAGTTACATAAAAAGTTTACATGCATGTCGATTGCGAACACTTACCCCATGTGCGGGGTAAGTATTCGCATACCGTAGGGTAAGTGTTCGCATCGCGAACAGTTACCCTCCATTGCAATTATCACACTTAAATTGCCCATTATCTTAGCCTGTGTAGTTCTCATGCCACCATGCGCAGAGTGGCTTCACTGATCCCGACAATATGTGCAGCAACCCGCTGACTCTTTCCCCTCTTTCATAAGCCATTTTTCAGTTTCAATCTGCTCTTGGGAGACCTGACCACTGACCTTTCGGGTGCTTTCTCATATATACACGCGGCATATTTCACTGTAAAAAAATAATGAGACTTGAAATATTATGCTACAAAATCATTTTATGTAGAGGGGTCAGTGTTTGCACTCCTCCAACTGCGTACGCTTACCCCAGCACACTTACCCTATCAGACCAAAATTCAACAAACTTTAAATATCAGATGAGTGGTTATCTTTATTAGAATTAGGACTTTGCACCCGTGTAACTAACAATATTTCACCAAAAATGATTATATACCACATCGCTCTGACACAGTTGGTTACACAATATCACACATCGGTAACGGAGATGAAAATTTTAAGAAAAGCACGAAAAAAAGTATTTTACCTACCAATTTTTATTTTCAAATTAGGATTCACTGTACACATGTCCTGCTTCAATGCGACCCATAAAGCTATTGAATTATGAAACGCACAGGCGCGAAACAGGCACGATCTTGTCGGAAACATCACTGCGAACACTCACACTCCGCGTACGGTTACCCCACGTGACTCTAATATAAATGCACAAAAATGTTAAAAAAACTGGAAGTTATTCCGAAAGCAGATCTCAAAATTTTAAAGAAATATTCTAAAAATTAGTTCTTAAGTAAGATTTTGGAGGCATTCTTAGGAATTTACTTATGTCGGGATAACATGAACGATGAACGGTTCGCAACTGATATGAGCAAGATTGATAAAACCCTTTATCAATTCTATATTGATTAAATCCGTCATAAATGGTTATTAGGCAGTATTTGCGAGCACGATCAGCATATGATTCTGGCAGCTGTTGTGCAAAAGCTGCCCGATTAGAAGCAGCGTTTTGGCTGACAATCGCATCAGTTAACTAGCATATCGACAGTCGAAATTTCAAATGCTGAAGGTAAAGGACAATAAATCCAAATATGAGTCAAATATGTAATTTTTCTCCGATTTTTGTCTCTTTTTTTACGAAGTTTTTAGAAAGATATTTTTTTCTGAAAAATAAAAAATAAATTAAATACCGTCATTAAATAAATTTGCAAAAATTGCTAAGATTTTGAAAGATCAATTCAATTATATTATACAAAAAAAAATCATAATTGAAGATCTACAAAAACAGGAGAAATGAAGACTTTCCTTTCGCGCTCCTGAACAATTAACAGTTTGTCCTTCACAGCATTTCAAACTTACGTGATCGATATGTTAACGTAGACACTTTTCGTGATTTTAGAAGCAACTTTGACATTTTTTATGAGTTAATAGTAATAATAAAAAAATATTTATCTTGTCCCAGTCCATTATGTTAATAACATTTTTATGCAAAATAAATAAAAATAACTAGTAATTTTTAATTTACTCATTTATAAGACAAAGTTTGTTTGTAATTAATTTACCTTCAAAATGATTTATTTATTTTATTTTTTATTATTTAATATTTTACGATTACGTTTTTATTTGTTTAAAATTGTATATTCTTGCAGAGTAGAAGATACTCTCAGTATCGCCCTGGTGTAAAACCACTATTCAGAATTGAAACGTTGCTTAATAATGGCTTTAGCCGTATTTAGTGACTAGACATGAATAGCCAGGTACTTCCCCACCTTCCTTTTTCCCATCTCCTTCGCCTCCCCACTTACCTTCAGCCTCACAACATATCCAAATTGGGGATGCCACAGTCTCACTGGCTCCAGACGGGAGCAGTTAATACTCTTGTGAGGTATTCTCTACAAAAAAAAATCTGTACTACATGTATGCGTACTGAACTGATAAAAATGTCTAAAGCTTAAAGCAGAATTAGGTCGAAATTAAATTTAAAACGTTGAGATTACCTCGGCCAAACGGACATAGCCTTAACAAGTTTCTGTCAGTTTATTTTCTCAGAGTAATTATCACAGTTAAAAGTTAATATGTAATTAACTTTTTTTAATTTTCACATGTTTTACTAAAATATCTGATATCTCTGCCTATTTGTGCTGCGCCAGGAAAATAAGTTTTAATTAATATAAAAACTGTCAACAATGGCACTCGTATTGTGGAGTTACACATAGAATAACAAAACCATTCAAAACTCCTTAATCCATTATAACCTTATTTAACTCATTAGTCAGAAGCAAATTGGAATATGGGAGCGTTATCTGGAACCCAAACTATTTAAAAACTATTGAATCCGAACAAAAAAATCCTAAGATTATAATCACTTTGGACTAAATGCCCTATTCCAATCTTACAAGCGACTCCAAAACTTTAATTTTACAAGACTTCAACACTTTAATAAGTTTATACAAAATTATTAAAAATAAACTTCTAACCAATCATTGTCTGAGAAATATTCACAAAGTTCCTAATATAGATACGTAATTTAAGGAGTCATAATATATTCCATCTCGAATTACTTGATAACAATATTGCCTACTTCAATCTACCGCCTCGAATGTGTCGTCTAAGCAAAAAGTCTAGTATATTTTAAAAAGAAAATTAGAAAAATTCTGACATGACAAATTTTTAACTTGTCAATGAGGATAGTTATATTTTAACTCATATGTGAATGATTGTTATTTACTCTATTTATATTCTCTTTTTAAGTAATATTTTAATATTTAGTTTTTTTTAATTGACTTATCTATCTTTGAATTTTTGTTTATATATTCTTAAATCTAATTTATTACTAACCCTCATATAAAAAAACATATAAACATTATGTACCCAATGTAAAAACCAGATGAATTTATAAAAGAGTAAATAAATAAGTAATTATTTTAAAGATCTCTACATAGAGAAAAACAAATCTTAAACTGTGCATTCTGTTGCGCTCTTTCCAATGTTAATCTTATAAATTTTTCATGTTAGTACTCTGATTTTTTTGTTTAAAAAAATAAAAAATAAAAATAAAACTCTCCGTTCCCTCATTAAAAGGACTCTTCTATTTAACTCGACAACCTACATTCACTAAACAAAAGCAATTCCTAGGATGAATTCGACAAATACTCTGTATAAAATTGAGCAAGGTTTAGTTTTTGCTCCAAACCTATTATGAATGGTTAATACGAGTTAAGTGATCCTATTCATAGATGGCGTTGGTGTTGTGTTATTCACGTATAATATTATAAATTTTATTATGTTTTCCTAAACCACCACAACAAACAAAGAGTATGAGATTATAAAAACTCTGTTCCGGGTTTAAAACTTCCCTTCCTTGATCATTTCTTGAAAAGTAAACAAGTGAATTTTTTTACTCTTAGTCTGTTGGGTGGGTGATTATCACAATAAAAATAACATCAGCTTTCTCTTTATTTTACTTGCTAGTCGGGAAAGTTTAATTATCATTATAACTAATTCACAAAAAAAATATCTTTCTCTATCCCAAAAAAACGAAACTGATTCTTAATATTGTTTATTATGTATTGATTAACTTAATGAGAATATCTGTCAATAAAAAAGGGATTATTCAAAAAAATATATTGTCTTATTGTTAATGAATCCCTCTAACCCTTGTCAAGGATTTAGAAAATGAAACGAATGGAGGTAAAACAGGTAATGAAAGCCCACAAAGAAATTTGAAAGACGTTAAACAGCTGATATTAACTTCCATTCCTTTCAAATTTCACCTAAAAATTTCAACCTTGGAATCGATGTACTCAAAAACGAAAGCTCAAATCAAAAAGTTAATATCACATAATCTCCTCCAAATTATGATATACATTCACCAGTTTCTCTTAAACTACGAATTTCCGCAGGCCACGTATAGCTTCTGTATATCAAGTGAGTGCTAATGAAACTTTTGCCATCTCATAGGTAGTTCATCGATCCCTTTACTAAAAAAACCATTCGGACGGGAATCAATAAAATCATTGAAGGCGGTTTGGACTGCCCCATCGGAGTTGATTTTTTTCCCTTGCAAGAAGTTATCCAAATTACGAAAAAATGGTAATCTGTTGAGGCAAGGTCCGGAGAGTACAGTGGATGACTTAGACATTCCGATTGAAGCTCCTCTAATTTGGTAGCCGTCTGTTGTGGAGTGAGTGGTCTAGCGTTATCATGAAGCAGCAGTCGCCGAGAGCAATTAACCAGCCTCGGTTGTTTAGCAGCTACCTTTTCCATCATGGTTTGCAGTTGCTGACAATAGACATCTGCCGTAATCGTCTGGCCAGATTTAAGAAAGCTGTAGTGAACGACATCAGCACTAGTTCACCAAACGCTCACATGTAACTTTTTTGGAGTCAATTTTCGCTTGTGGTATGGTTTGGCTGGTTCGGTAGGGTTCAGCCATTGCGATGAGCGCTTTCGATTATCGTACCGGGAATGTTTGTCTTTCTTTTTTTTTTTTTTTTAAAGGATCCACTTTTCATCACAGGTAATGATTCGATTTAAAATCCCTTAATTATTGTGCCGGTTGAGTAATGCAACGCGCAGCAGTCAAAGCGCGTTTGTTGATTTGCTTCACTCGATTCGTGAGGTACCCACCATTCAAGCTTTTTCGCCTTCCTCATTTGCTTCAAGTGGATTAAACGAGTTTTATCACTAACACCGCAGCCTGCAGCTTACTCGGACGTGGTTTGCGAAGGATCCGCTTCCACAACAGCCTTCAATTCTTCGTTATCAACTTTAGTCTCCGGCCGTCCACGGGTCTTGTTCTGCAGGTCGAAATTTGCAGAACGAAAGCGTTGGAACCAAAAACGTGAGTTTTCTTTTGCGGCACCATCGCCATACACATCATTAATCCTTCGAGCCGTTTCTGCAGCACTGGTGCCACGGTGGGACTCGTACTCGTAAATAACGCGATATTTCAAGTTTTCCATTTTGTAAACTTAGCGCCTCCGCCCACTCAGGCAACTGGAAACTCTCAACTGCCAACTGTCTTTGTATGACAATGTGATAACCCGCACACTACACAATCACACAAAACCCCGTTGTCAATGGTAACGCAAGCGGTGACTTGCGACCATCTTGCGACCATCTTGCGACTGTCACGGCTGATTACCCTGGGGGGCCGTTGCTAGGTTGCGAGCTGTCAGCTGATTGTTATTCATCTATGGTTAAACAAGCTTTTTGACCAATCAAGACAGAGAAAAAGCCGGTTTTAGTTGGTTTTCAGTTGCCTCAGTGGGCGGAGCGCCTAAGTGACGCAAAGAACAAAACAATTTAGGAAAAAAACAAATGAATTATAATTTTCGAAACACAAATACATGAGTAAATAGCAGTATAAATTTGAATTTGGAATTCCTAACCAAAGAGAAGATATTTGAGATCAAAGTTGCCAGTACGGCAAAACGCCAATTTCATATGTAAGGACCTAATATAGCGTTTTATAATATGTTAAATTAAACCATACTATTTATATACCCATTAGCCAATCTTATTACCTATTAGCAGGGGTGTCCCGGTTCATGGAGTGAGGTTTATCTAGGTCTTGGCTGCAAATGAGTTTGTCCACCTATTGCGTGGCAGGCCGAACCTGAAGAGACTGGTTGAGGGAGATCTAATGAGGGATGGATTCATTAATACATTGACCCCAGATCCATTACCCACTCGTAATACCTGTTTCCTTCCAAAACTTCCTCTCCTTCCTTTCCCTAAAAATAATCCACACAGCATCACCAAAGATTTCATATGCCTTGAGGATTTTTTTTCTACAGTTCCTAACTTTTCCACAAGTGTGGAGCTAACATACAAAAAATTAAACAACGACAACATTTCACGAGACCAAATAATGGACATCGCGATTTGTTTTTGTTGCAGATAATACAATATTTATAAGTTTTGCAAATTAAAACAAATGTTTTTGTTATATACCTACTTACATATATTTTTTTAAATTTAATTTAATAATGTTCCGCCAGTATTTTAGATTTGTATTATTGTTACAGCAGTTTCGGCTTATAAGGACATTTTCAAACTGTGGTTGAACCACGTTTAGACGATTAAGCGAATTTAAGTGTCCATTTTGAAGGTGCATAAAGTGCAATTTATGCGGCTTCAAAATTGACATTTCAAATCGTATAAAATAGTCGTCTTAACGTGGTTCAACCACAGTTTGAAAGTGGCCTTGTAAGCCGAAACAGCTGTAACAATAATACAAATATAAAATACTTGCATATAATAGCAAATATAGAACTTAACAATAAAATTATTAAATTTAACTTAAATTAAATTTTAAAAAATTAAACATAGTTTTACGACTAAAACACAAAAACAATAAATAATTGAAGAAAAATATAACACTAATAATCTAAACTAAAATATGAAAAAGAACAACACACAGAAATATAAAAAGATAACGGTCATTACTGGGACTCGAACCCAGAACCACTCATTTAACCGGTAAAAACGCCTCTACTAATTTGGATACAGAGACCTATTTTTTAAATACAATTTTTGTCTCATTTTTCAAATTTCAGAATTATAATATTATAATCGACTATTTTTTCCATATTATTGGCAGCTAATATTTTCATTGGAAAACTGGTTTGTAATATAAATAGCCTCGGATAAATATAGTCTATTTATTTATATGAAAAACATATTGTTCTTTTAGTAAAAGTGTAAATTCAAAATATTAAAAATTAATATAAATAAGTATTTAGAAAGAAATATTACTTCATTTTTTTTAACTTTTTTCCCGTTTCTCAATAGTTATACAAAAATAGCATCCTACAATTTTTATTCGGTGCACTGACGATAACGGAAGTGCAAATGTGTCAAGCCGGAAGCGTTTGAAACCGGAAATCGAGTATCCGTCAAAAACGGCGATACTGTCATCAAACACGGAAGTCGATCGCTGCAAAATCTTAAAATAATACCAGCTACTAATTTCCTGCATTATTTTAGAGGTGTTAAAATGTATTATGGAGAGGTGTTAAAATGTAAACCTTATTTAAAATGAATCAAATACTTTGTTTTAAACCACTTTATTGTTTTAAGCCTCTTAAATTCGTCGACCGGTTTCGATTGAACTCAACCTTCCTCGGGACAAATAACATATAAACTAAATTATATTAGAGAGGAAGATTATGAGGTAAACATAATAGAAAGAGAGAGCAAGAGAGGGAGAGAACATCAGATACTGGTTGGTGGGTTGGTAGGAGGAGGGGTAGGAGAAGGGATAAAGGAAGGGTGTGGATTTCGTAGAGAGAAAGGGAACAACTTTAAAATCAGACTGTCGGTTAATTCTAACTGTTTATCTTTTGTACCTCAACAGCTATTTTGCACTAAAAATAGTATCACCCACTCGAGCGATTTTTGGCACATTATGGCAAGTTTGCAAAACGACTTGAGCGATCGCTTGCCATAATGTGCCTAATTCCTCTAACTCGTAAAATAACGAACCTTCCGTGATCTGCGGTTTGCTTTCATTGAAAGCTGATATTACACTGTCTCGTTGTATTAATTATGTCACAAATCCACTTCCTGTGGCCGATTCCATTCCAAGCATCTAAATTAATATATTTGTTATTAAATACAAAATTTTGTTCTCGAATGCATGCTTGTTAAAATGGCTAACCATATAAGTAATTCGTTGCTCGACCCAACCCACAAAAAAATTAAACGAAAGGGAAAGTTACGAAATGAGGTGAATTCATTCCACATTAAAATGGCACTTACCGGTCGTAGTGGTTTGCACAACTTTTTATAACGACCACAGAACCCAGAACTTCTTACTTTGCATTCAGAACAACAAAACTAAAAGAGACTTTGAGCATTTCAACTGAAACTCCTGAAAGCTAACCATAGAGCAAAATTCGTCGAGAAAGCATGTTTAAAAGCAAATTCGTGTTACCAATTTTCCGTAATGTACCAAAGGTCAACAGAAAACTACTGTTTATTTGTCTAACTTTAAGTAAAGTTTTTAACAGACTGTTTATTTGTCTAACTTTAAGTAAAGTTTATTTTATTTTAAATGTTAAACAAAGCCTCTTAAATCTTTGCTTACTGCAAAGTGCTTAGGGCGGTTTTACCAATGATATTGTAAAAGTTCAGGTAATGATTTTCACACAAATGGAGACATATATTATTATAATATAAGGTATCAACACAGCCCTCAGTGGTTGAGAGGTACCCCTCCCTAATTTTTAATTTTCTCCACTCCCTTGAAAATTAAACACACGACAATTTTTTTTATAATTTTATTTGTTATTCACAAAATAATTGTACTTCGGGCATTTTTATTTGATAATCCGGGCTTCACTGGGGTTTTTCCATGTTAAGAATTATAAAAAATGACGTAACATGATTGGAATTCAGTTTAGCGTCATTAAAATTTTACTAACGACATAATAAGCTCAATTCATGCAGTTATGCAGAATGCAACCGGAAACAAAAACTCTAACCGTGATAAAAGCGCGATTGTTTAAAGATTGAATTTTTTTTTCGATTAGCTAGTTTTTGCAGGAGTTCGTTAAAATTGCCGTCATCCGACGTTCAGTATATAAACTAGACAATGTATTGAAAAGAAAGCAACATTGCAAGAGCAAGATTTTTGGAGAAGTTGATGTTTTTTTAGGTCTCTTGATTACTCGGCGATCAACTACCAGAACTTACTGCAAATAATAACCAGAGTTACCAAAAACTCTCATTATAATATATGGGTACAATTTTAGATTTGACGGACAAAATATTTTTGTTATTTATTTTCAGGGTGTACCTACCGCTACCTCCTTCTTTAGCCAAATTCGCTAAAGAATGATGTAGAGCAACACGGCAAAACATCCCAATATATAAAATTTAAAAAAAAAACAATATAATTAATCAATAGCACTGTGAACGTTCCTGCTGTTTAGGTAAATGTAGTTGTTCGAATTTTTGGTACATTGCCAAAATCGACCATTTGATTTTTGCTGTTTTCTGGTAAATATGTTTTGAAAATAGCTAAATTAAGAGTGTTTTGAGTTCTGTGGGCGCATTCTTCGATTACAATGACCTTTTCCATGGAAGCAATCTCTCTGGTTTTAGAAAAACACAGATTAACCAAACTCTGTCGGATGACGATAATATCTTATTTTTTTGTGAAAGCAGTCCCTTTGTTTATACAAGAACATGGAATTGTTCTTACTCCGTTGGATGACAACTCTTATTTTTCTGTGAAAGCATTTCCTCTATTTTTAGAAGAACATAGAATTGTTCTTACTCCGTCGGATCAGAACAATTTTTTATTTTTCTATGAAAACAGTCCCTCTGGTTTTAAAAGAACATTGAATTAACTTTACTCCATCGGATGAGAACAATATCTTATTTTTCTAACAGCTTCTAGTTTAAGAAGAACCTAGAATTAACCCTTCTCCGTCGGATGAGAACAATATCTTATTTTTCTAACAGATTCTAGTTTAAGGAGAACATAGAATTAACCCTTCTCCGTCGGATGAGAACAATATCTAATTTTTATAACAGCTTCTAGTTTAATGATGAAAACAATATCTTATTTTTGCCAAAATTGTGCACTGGCTGCTTTCTGCAAAGCTGTGTTAAATTTTCAATCACGTGGCATGATAAGTTCGCAAATCCATCAATTTAACTGCCTAGGTATGTTTTTACCATATAGACTCCGGTTGACCTACTTCCTAATTGTTTGTTTCGCATGGGATGATATTGCAGATAAAATCTAGTAGGAGCGCATAAGTGATATCAATGGACCAAAATAACGTTATCTCCCTACTGCAGCCACGGTTAGATACACTGAACAGAGATTAATCGAGAAGTGTGATCTGTAGTACATTTATGTTTTGATTATCCGTGTAGTTTCCGCAATAGATGTTGATAGCTTAGTTTGTAATATGAATATCCCAATAGATGGCAACTGAGTTGAATATCAAAAGAGTACCATCTATCACCGTTCGTGTATTAAGTACGTATGGTTACGATAATGGCCTAAGGCTTCAGTGATAGCGGGTTCCCTCACGGGAGTAAGAGAACTAGTTACAGTCTTGCCTAATAAGGATGATGTTTGTCCAGTTAAATATAAACGATAAGCAAATAAACCAACTAGTGTAATCAATAAAACCTTTAACCAACCCAACACAAAAATACCCAACACATATCAAGATGAATTAAATACTTTTATAATAATATTTCCTTCCCAGATCTTGCTCTCTTTCCTTATCTTAAAAAGACGCAGCATCCCCAAATTTGACAAAGACAATGAGGAAAATTATTTTCCGTATGGGAAATGACATGAAAGGGGGCGGAGGAGTGGGGGACGAAGGAGGGCAGAGGGATAGATCGCAAAGGAGACATTGTAGAGGTATGGGATAGCCGGTACCGCCGTATGCATGTATGCCAATTTTAGAAGCGGGTATGGGTACCGCCGCCCGGGAACCATTTATTGGATAACCAACACCTCTGCCATAAGTCACCTTAAGTGGTTCGCTACGTTTGATAACTTAGCAGGGGTGCCCGGGTTCATGGATTGAGGTTTGTCTAGGTCTTGGCGGCGTATGATTTGGATACACTGAACCCCAGATTCCTATCCAACGTTTAAAAATTTTTCTTCCCAGAACTTCGTCTCCATCGTTTACATAGAAATGCCTTCCAAACAGCATCCCCAAATATGACATTGTCCCTGGGGGAAATTATTTTCCTCATTGGCCTCCTGTGTGGAGCTAATGTAATAAAAACAGAGGGTATATTTGGAAAATCCATGCTTCTCACGTGGACAGGTATGAAAAGTGTGTGTATTTCATATAGTATAATAGCAGGGAGGATAGGAGGAAAGACGAGGGGGAGAAAAATCCAGTTATTCAGTTATTAAATCAATTTACATGAGACAGGCCAAGGAAATTGTTTATCTATTCAATAAAGTATGCTGGTACTTATTTGAAAATGTATGACACATTTCACTTACTCATTATATATTACTTCGGGCACGCGGACACGCCCCTATGAATTTCTCGCAGTTTCATCTTCAGTGGTTGGATTCACTGATCAAACCATATCATTAACGCTAATTCGTGTGGACCAAATTCAATCGAATGATCCGCGTTCGGATGGTTACGGCTGAATTAATTATATAGGGCGATGTACGGAGTTTATTTCGGAGTGAATCTATGTGCAATTATCAATAAAAACTATTATAAAGTAAATACACTGGTATCCACTCGAGCCCTTTTTGCCACATTATGACACTATTTCCAAAACCTCGGATTTCTTTGTTGCCAAAATCTGGCAAATTTAAAAAAAAAAATTATTAAAACGACTATAAAATATTGTACATTTAAAATATAACAAAATAAATATTCTCTGGATTCTTTAAAATGTTTTAAGGTTGAAGGTTTAATTATATATTTTTTTTATAAATCCGTTATAATAGACAAATGATAGGGAAATTCATTGGCTACATAGAACTATAATCAGTTTGTATGTCTCCATAATCAAATTCGGAGGTATGATTTTTTTAATGTAGGCGGTAAAATTTCCTTTAGCAATCGGGGAAAAAATATTTTAATTGCTCTGTCGCTTCAGTGGATAAAGTAAATACACTGGTATACTATGAATTTATTTCATTACGGATCGTATCAGATATATGCATCCATTAATATGTGTCGTAGGAAGTTTTATTTTTAAAACTATCAATTATTTGCGAAATATAGGTACATTTATCTTTATTTTATTTATTTATTTAAAAATCATCAATTTGCAATATGGAAGGATTATTTATATGTGCGCGAGGTGATAAACGCTATTTATATGAGGTGATAAATCACTATTTAAAAACTGCGTTTAATAGATAAAATAACAATCTTTCAAAATCAATTTGTTGTCTTTGTAAAAAAGAGTCAATAGGTCTAGAATATGATTTAAAAATGATCAGTTTCCGATATTGACTAATCTTAACAATGAATCGGTTTGCATTATAAATGCGAAAAATATATACATATTTTTTTTACAATAAGTCCACACAGGAGGCCCTAAGAAAAATAATTTCCCTCAGGGTCTATGTCATTTTTGGGGATGCTATGTGGAGGGTATTTTTAAGGAAAGGAAGGAGACGAAGTTCTGGGAAGGAAAAAAATATAAGGGTTGGGTAGGAATCTGGGGTTCAGTGTGTCTAGATCCTCCGCCGCCAAGACCTAGATAAACCTTCCCTCCATGTACCCGGGCACAACCTACTAAATCACCAAACGTAGCGAACCACTTGGGGTGACCTATGGCAGAGGTGTTGTTTATCCAATAAATGGTTCCCGGGGCGGCGGTACCCATTCCCGCCTTCCAAATTAATTTCTATATTATTCTATGTTATTATTCTATTATTATTTAATTAATCTATTACTTTTTAATGTATCTAGTACTTTTTATTTATTTTAAATAATTTGTTTTGAATATTTAACTTTTTATTCATTATATACAAAAAATTCTTTTCACTTTTATATATACAACCATTTTTGTTCTCTTTTTCTTCACACTCTGAATATTAAGTTATAATTTTTAGTTATTTATTAATTTTTATTTTTTCCCCTTTACACACGAGTTTTTAACTCTCGTAAAGGTAAACATGTCTAGTTTATAATTTGAAATATATATTATCATGTTAATTTAAGTACCTTTATTTTAGTAATAAATAAATAAAAATAATTTTTAAAAAATATTTTAAAAAATGTTTTGGAAAAAATGAAAAATTTCCTATTGTTTCCATTGAGTAGAAATAAAATAAAAAAGAGGGTACAACCAAAGAATATCGGAAATTTGTCCTTTTTAAATCCAATTCTAGACCTATTGACTTTTTTTTTACAACAAAAATGGATTTTGAAAGATTATTATTTTATCTGGTAAACGCAATTTTTAAATTTCGAAAAAACTAAATTTCCTTATATACTAAAGTTATACCGTTGGTTGTTGGCAGATTTGTTAAACTTTCATTATATAATTTTGTATTATACAACACAAATTTCAAATCGTATTATCATAAAGAAAAATAAATCATATAAAAAAGAATTTTAATTTTCGTTCAGTTAAAATCATTAAAAATAAATCCGAGAACTTGATTTGTGACGAAAATACCTCAGTTTTTCTATTTATTTAAGGTCTTACAAACTAAATTGTTTAAAATATATATATAATATAATATATTATGTTTTTATTCAATAATAATTAATATTATTAATATTGTTTTCAACAACATTCTTGAAAGAGCATAAATACTTATGAAAAAAAAAATACTTACAAGAAGTACACGATATTTAATAATTTATCATCATACGTTCTGATCATTTTTATTGCTTATTTGAATGTAGGTATATTATATTAAAGCAAGTTTAAAATGAAATTAATCGATATTATAATTTAGTTTAAAAAAATTTGTACGGGGAATAATCGATCTTTCTCAACGGAACCTCCCTGTACAGTTGCAAGCATTTTGGAATTTTTTAGCCGCTGATCAATGGGTCTTAATTACTTTATAAAAACATATGAGTAAAGGACTAAAAACAATGGCTATATGGCTAAAATTACTTTTTTCATCATTATTTTTTGTCTTAACAAAATTATTCACGAAATAAAGAAAAACCATTTTTGAGACTACTTGTGCCAAGTGATTTTTGTGCCTATTACTTTTAATCATTACGATATAAGGCACACTAAGAATACATAGAATTTTCGCTTTATTCCGTTCGATATTGAAGTAATATAAGTAATTAAATATGACTAAATATGTCTTTAAACAATTAACTCCCGCTTAGTCTCCAAATCTACATGCAAAGTGCCAATACATATTTAAGTTAGTATTACAATTCGAAATCGCCTATTTATTTGTATTTTTTTCAAGTATTTTTAGTTTTACGTACCGAGGAAAGTAAATCAATAGCATATAAATAGACCAATCCATTAGTGAAACCGTGCTCATGATATCGATATAAAATCGTTAAATAAAATTGTTTCGCCTGTCGATCCGATATTCTAAAGTTATCGATTTCTCTAACTCTCTCGACTCTAAATCCGAGGGGCGTAAATAATTTTTATTTGATTAATTTGTGTTATATCACAATTAATTCATTAGAAATAATATATAGTATACATAATATATATATAGTATAGACCACCATTCAGAATTGAAACGTTGCTTGAAATGGCTTTCGCCGTGTTTGGTGAATTTAAAAAAATAGTTAATAAGTGTATCAATTGTACCTGAATTTTTTTTTTTTAAATACACTTTTTCTTATAAATTAGTAAAATCTAGTACACTTACATTCTGTATATGTCTTGTATATCAACGTTAGTATATTCTAATTCAATATTACATCCTCTATTTAGTAAGAGCATTGAGCTGCTAGAAAGGATAATCGGTTATGACCTCTATTGGAATTTCTCCACATTTACCTTGGCTTTAAACGGTATTTACCCTTATTTGAGATGAACGAAATCATGTAATACATTATAATTATCCATGCCTTGTAGAAAATATTCCACAATTTGTACTAATTACGTTTCAGAAGTTGTGTACATAAGTAAATCCAGCTTATGAAGAGAATTTCGTTAAGTTTTCTTATTTATTATCTCTCAGCGGTATAGAAATACTGAGATATCTATTATCGTGAATTATTTTTGGGGTATAATGCCATGTTGCGCTACCTCCTTCTTTATCTACCTTTTCGGACAGCGTTACGGTGTCCATCATCAGGGCGGATGTGTAATCGATTGTGATAAAGTGTGTGCTTATGTACGAAGATGCGATTGCAAGAGCTATAAATGCATTACGATTAAAAATGGTTTTCTGCGTTTAGTTTTGCCAAAAACTACTGAGCGTAGCCCCGTCTATCGAGACTATCCCCTTTGTATTCCCTCTTTATTAAAAAAATAAAATAAAAACACAAGTGCAACGTGTCCAAAATGCATGTATCCCATTTTTTTGTATTACAGACTTTAAACAACAAAAAACAACAGTGTGTTAATTTACAATACACATACGTAACAATAACTACATATACATTTTTTAAATGGTGGATGAAACAAGTTATAACTGGTGATTATTGGCATTTTCATGCCTCTTGAATCCTTAAAGGCTATTGTTAAAATGTCGATAGTCTTGGAGGCGTTGTTTAACAGCGCCATACCTCCTGTCATGCTATGTCCGTTCTGCCACGTGGGATACACAGCAGATCATGGTACCGTCCCTGGCTATAGTTGTTCGGTACGAACTTATAGAATAACAGAAGGTATGGGCTATCTATTAAATTATTATTAATGATTTCGGCGAGTAAATCTTCGTGATGCATGAATCGCGGGTACTCTCCGTGCATTCTTAAATACATTTACCTCAAAAACTTTTTTTGACAAGATCTTATAACAAACCCTAGAAGCTTGTAACATGATGTGATCTACTGCAATATATGGTCCGAAAACATATATTGCCACAATGTCTCCGTGCGTATCTTGCCTTACCTCTATTGGCATCGGATACTATATATTTCGAACAGAAGAAAGTTAATACTAGTTTAATGCTAAAATATTTCCAAAATAGAAAATAGATATATAAATGTCCAATAACCATAATAACATAATACAAAATTATATTTTGGTTTTGCAATGTCCGATAATGGAATATCGTCGTCAGTTGTTTACTAGTCATCTTCGAAATATTCCACAAATTCTTCATTTTGCAATTGTAGTCCCGCAAAAACTGTAGACCCGTCAAAACAGGGCTGAGGGGTTAACCAACTACCTATAAGGGCTTAAAAAATTAAAATTATATATTAATGTATAGCAGCACGTATTTTCCCAAGAGACACACCATACATCAACCTGCCTTTTAAAGCGCTCAAACACATGTTGCCATTTATTGTCGGAATCTTAGCAGCTCATCCATTTAACACTGGTAACAGAAAATTTCCAGAATGCGAATCCATCAAACATGTTCGGTTTTTGCTTTTCTAGTACAATTGCGAATTACTTCGTAAGAGTAAACCCGGAAAGGGCTGATCCCTAATCCTTGGAGGTTTAGCTGAATGTAGGGAGGCTTTGTCCGGGATGAAAGAATGTGTCGGTTTCCGAGATTGTACGTAATACATCCGCACATATTGTAACATGGGACGAACGGGATAATCCCCCAAAGTGACGTCACATTTGTTACATTTACCTAACTAACTAAGGATGGCCATTGGAAGGACACGAGAAAACACAAATAAAACTTTGCATGGAATGTTTCGTGAGTTTCGTACTATCTGTTTTATAGAGCACTAGCTGGTACCCGGCATGCGTTGCAATGCTAATCAAATAATTAATATTCTTAAAAAACTGTATGCAATAAAACCATGTAACCTTAATCCTGTAAATCAAACCATCAAATATTGTATAATGTCTTCCTTAATCTAGTCCTTAAGATATTATATTAATTATGGACTAAAAATTGTATATTCTTACATAACTCCTACACCAAGCTCAAGAGCCAGTTCTCTTAATTGGTGTAGAAACCAAAAAAATGATGTTTTCACCTTTTTGTTATACCCTTTTATTATATTTTTGTTTTTATTTAGTTATTCTATTATTAAACAATGATTGAAATTTGTAAAATTGTTGTGTGTAAGAGGTGAAATAAATTGAAATAAATAAATATAAAAAAAATAAATAAATAATAATAATAATAATATTTCTCCCTTCGAGTTATTTCCCATTCGTCCCCTTTCCCCTTCCGACTCCTCTTCCTCTTCCTGCGTTCCCCCTCCCCTCTCCCGCTCTGTTCTTTCTCGCAAACCCTCACGCATTCCGCTACCACCTTCTTCGCCTTCCCTTCTCCCTTAATTCCCCAACCGACTCTCCCGCATACCCCTCCCTGCAGCATATTTCCCTGCCGGCTAACCCCATAGAATACACCCAATTTTCCAACAACTCGCGTGACCTATTTAAATTTTTTATGCAAATTTCATAATACCAGAGCTCACCAGAACAGATATAGAAGTATTCACGGGCATGCTCACAACAGTTCAAATAAATTTAGTAGCAATCGGATTAAATTTTAATCGCAATCGTATGAATAGTACAGGAGAAATTTTTATTACGCCAGAAGAGCTTTAGTTTCATCGCTTTCGGATGAACGGTTTGGCTGCGCATAAGGTACATGAATTTAACATTAACTTTTATATTATAGATTTATCTTAATACCGACAAATGGATATAAAAATAATTGAGCTCCAATTTTGAAGGCGGGAATGGATAATTCGCCTTGCACTGTAGTGTGAGGGATTCATATGTTCGTCTCTCCTGAATACATTGACTAAAATGAACATCCTCCTGAATACATTGACCAAAATAATCATACCCACCTCTCATACTATTTACTTCCTAGAACTTTTACTCCTTTCTTTCCTAAAAAAAACTCGCCACACAGCATTCCCAAAGATTACATGGGCCCTGAGGGGAATTTATTCTTAGGTCTTCCTGTATGGAGCTAATGCGAAATAATGTACCGTCGTTGGTGGGAAAGTGGTAGGACCCATCCAACGCCTTTAAGAAATTACGGTAGTAGCGAAACAACCTGAGGCAATACGTGTAATAAGAAATGTTAACAAAGTTATTGTTTTTTGTAAAAACATGTTTACACAATGTCGGTTTTTGATCCTGTAAAATCGTGGCGCAAATCCAAACCCCATTTTGCTGAAGCACGGAATTCTGTACTGTTCGTTTCAAAAAATACATAACCACTCAAGCGCTTTTTGCCACAATATGGCACTATTTCCACAACCACGAATTGCTTTGTTGCCAAAATGTGCCAAATTTTAAAAAAATGGTTTTTTATTAAAGCGACTATATAATATGCTATACATTCAAAATATAACAAAATAAATATTCTCTAGATTCTTAAAATAGTTTTAAAGTTAACGATTTAAACATATTTTTTTATATAAATCCTACGAATTTGTGATAATATACAAAATATAGGTGAATTCATTGGCTATACAGAACTATAATCTGTTTGTAGGTATGTCTCCATATTCAAATTCGGAGGTGTGATTTTTTCAATGTGGGCGAAAAAATTTCCTTTAGCAATCCTAAAAAAAATATTTCAATTGCTCTGTCGCTCCAGTGGTTAATATCGATGTTTTTTTCTGACTTTTGACATGACTGTGTTAGACCAAAAGTAAAGAACAAAAATAAGAATTAATTCTGGAGTAAATGTTAAATTGTTCCGCAGTAATATATGTAATACGCTTAAAAACCGTTTTTTGTCATTGGAAGATTAAGAACATTACATCTCTATCGTAGAAAATTCTTCTCGAAATTTAATCCAGAATACGAAGGAAAATATTGTTTTTTTTTTTAGTTGTGGGACACAAAAAATATTCTTTCGTCATAGTTGAATCATTAATAATAATTTTGATGTTCATAGTTTGCCTCGCTTTTGGAACTAATAATGACAATCTCCCTAGAGCCTAGACAGAAATTGGAGTCCTGCCAACATTGCTTCATCCTCTATTTCTTAGAGGAGAAAATGTTAACATAAATCAATATTATTATTATTGTTGCCCCGATATTACATAATATACATAGAACGTTGACACAGTAACGTAGATTAAATGCTCTTCATTTTGGCTTGGAAGCAGCTGAAATTTGAAGTTTTAATTGTGGTGTTTCCAACACTGCTTCTTACTCTATGATAGATGGGCGGGCTTTACCGCCGAGCAACGTCCCGAACGTTGACGGAGTTGCGACCCGAAGTGGGTCATTTCAAGGTAGCGCTTTAGCCAGCGCTGCTCCGCGCTTCCATTAATAATCTTACCGCCAGCTAGGCTATACGTTTACTTTGTAACCATTTGTATTCAATAAACGACGTTCTCGTATAACGAACCAGTATAGTATTATTTACATATATCCGTGTGTAGTACTAAGGAATAGATTGAAAACCGAATCTTAATCCAGTTCCTGAATGCTAATATTTTTTACAAAAATAATATGCCATTGATCAAGTAATCTAAACATGAAGTGGGAACCGTAAAATTTACACTAAAACCAAGTAGACTGATTTAAGACACAAGTATAAAAAAGTCCATTTTCTCAGAGTAGAAAGATCGTAAGAAGCATCGCTTTTTCCTTTTGTTAGTCCGCACGGAGAAAATTTGTATTCCAGCAAGTGTGTCCAAACGCTAGAAGCTGTGAAGATAATTCTGAATCACGAATTTGAGAAAGTTTGAAGTATTTTAGGTAGAGGCTATCGCGGACTTTATCATTGAGAATGAATTTAATTATCAACTTATAAATAGCTTCTATAAGGCGTGGTGATAGATCAAAGAAAGAATTGGTAAAAAATCTTACATTTACACATTCCAAAATTTATTTTTTAATAAATGTTGAATAATATCCATGATTAGTTGAGTGTTGATAGAGGAAGAGAAGTTCATTATTTCAGAGTTTACGGGTAGGGATCTTGAAATGGACTATTAATCTGACATCAATACAAATCGGGCAATATGGATGTGACAACTGAAAAAATACCAAAATGACGGCAATCGTTGAATTGCGATGACAAAATATGTAACCCCTCAACTTTATTGATAAAGCACATTTTTAGAAAGTTTGTTTTTAAATCGCGGAAGTCGCAAACAACATCAATCAATGGAATCCGAATTTCACCGTATTTAAACATCAAGCAATTTGGTAGGTTTGTAATACTTCCACCAGCTTCAGAATCGAGCTATCCGTTTGACTCAATGAATTTAATTTCAATTAACCCTTAAATAATAAATCTGAACATAAGCTCTTTTTCAATACAACAGCCGCTGGTCTGATTAACGTATTTATAAAATATTCAGTTGAAAATACTCCGTCAGCCTTAAACATCGGCATTTATTTAAGGTTTAATAAAAAGTCCTTCAAAATCAAATAAAAATCAAAGCCTTAACGATCTCCGAATTCTGATTTCAAATTTCCTCCCTTCTCCGTATAATTTAACCGGAAACGGATGAGGAGGAGGTGAAAGATTGGGATACTCGCAATGTCAGGAACGGATACTCTCAGAATTTTTGCGCAATGATTTTTGTTGAATATTTTTTTATGGAACCAAATGTAAATGAAGGTTTTAAATATCGTTTTAATTAATAAACCGTTGAGTGATCAAGGTAAAAATTGTAAAATTTTAAATCAGAATCGAGCCTTTATTATATTAAATTTTATGCGTTGATGACCTTTCAGAAAAAATGTGCTAAGGATGAGGTATTTGAAATCCAACTCATGTTGTGACCATAATAACAGCGGCATTTAGATATTTACCATTTGAACGGTTTCCGATGATGCCAATTCACGGCTCATTCTAGTTTTTGATCAGCTGTCAAGCATAACAATGATGATACTGTTTTGATGATATTTCATAATTATCATTAAATCGTATGAACTATAATTTTTTTCTGTTATTATAAAATGATTCATTAAATATTCGTCCAAACTTTATAAACGGTTTTTAAAGTTGAAAATTTGGTTTTAACTACCATTGCTAAATTAATTTCAACCCACGTTTCAATACTGAACAGTGGTCTTTCACCAGGGCGATACTGATAGTACTGCATTACGTAACTTGCCGCAACTATGCTAAATTTTAATTTAATTAATTGTGAAACTTAATAAATTATTAAAATATTAATTATTATTAATAAATTATTTTAAAAATTATGAGATCCCTGAGGCGTATGTGTGGTAAAACCATGTATGATCGTGTGAGGAATGTGGAGATCCGAAAAGAATGCAAGGCCGATGTGAGCGTCATAAGTAAGATTAAAAAAGGGACGCTTAGATGGTTTGGACATATAGAGCGAATGAACGAAGAAAGCAGTGTCAAGAGAATATATGATACTAATGTGAATGGTAGAAGAAGTCGAGGACGCCCGAGGAAGACATGGCACGATCAAGTGAATCAGATACTTGAGTCGGGCCATGTCAAGAGTCAGAATAATAGAAGAGCATGTATGATAAGATGTATGAATGTGAATGAGGCGAGGAGTGTATGCCAAGACCGAGTTGTTTGGCGGTCCGTCCTCTCTGCCTACCCCTGCGGGGAAACGGCGTGATGGTTAGTTAGTTAGTTAGTTAGTTAATTGTGAAACAGTTCAAATTAACCAAATAAAATTACACAACAATATTCCGAAATAATATCACCGGAAAATAATATCATAAAAATAATATCATCATTATCATCAATTACTATATTATATGTAAATTTCATTATCATAAATTCATTGCGGCATTAACTGTAAACCTCATTATCATAATTATTATATTATCAGTAAATGTACTTCATTACCCATATAATCTGCTTACTTCACCCGCCATAACACAGGGACATCCCTAGCATGGCGGGCGAAATAACACAATATGTACACTATGTATAAAATTCTTTAATAAATAAATAAATAAATAAAATAAATAAAACTGTCGCCTACGGTCATTATTTAAACGGAAATTCCCGCGTTGAAAATATTAATGAGCTGCCTTGATTACAGATTGAAAATTTTCTGCTTTACAAAATGAATATTCGATAATATCTTCGCAAATCTGCCGTTAGTGTCTCTTCCCACGCTATTAATCCTGCGGAGTCATTTTCATTGCAATTTTCTATTAGAAAAACTCTCTTTTTAACTTTTGAAGGTTATTCCCATCAATGTAATATATCATTGAAGATTTATAATAATATTGTTAATTCTGAAACTTGAAATATGATGTTTGACATATACGACAGTCTCATAATATGATGCAATGGCTGAATTGGATAAAGCATATGTCCCGGTTAGAAGTGAGGTTCTGGGTTCGAGTTCCAGTTGCGACCATTATCTTTATTATTTTTCTGTGTCTTATTCATTTTCATATTTAAAAAAAATAACATAATTGTTATCTTCTTTTTCACTGATAGTTTTCATTGCTTTAAAATGTAAAAAAATATCGTTAATGAAGTAGCGCATTTTGATGTTTTCATCGCCGATCAAAATAATCGAAAGCATTCTATTTTTAAAATGTGCTAATTAACTTATTGAAAAATTGTTCTTTTTTTATAATAAGTATTATTATAACATTATATTGAAAAAAAAAAAAAATATTGAAAAAGCCTCCCTCCCTCCTACAACTATTATTATCAAGACCATAGAATTACCACTGGAGCGACAGAGCAATTTAAGATTTTTTTCCGCCCACATTAAAAAAATTATATTTCCAATTTGAAAACGGAAACATAAAAACTAATTTTAGTTATATATAGCCAATTAATTCACCTATGGCTATTATCACATATTCGTCGGACTTATAAAAAAAAATATAGAATCGTTAACTTTAAAACATTTTGGTTTCATAGTGCTTTCACACAAACCAAGTATTGAATTCCGTAAGTCTAAACGTTAGGTCGCACAGTTTATACCCGCGCTGTGCATCCGGCTTCCCTACAGAGCATAGGACCATTTTAAATAATCTAGAGAATATTTGCCACATTGTGGCAGCAAAGCAATCCGAGGCTTTGGAAATAGTGCCATAATGTGGCAAAAAGCGTTCGAGTGGATAATGAATATAACAATACGCCACCATACTTCTATACCATTTAGCACGCGGTCTGTTTCTCTTTCACTTTCCTGAAGATTATTGCCATCCCATTTGAATTTCTTGGGGTCACGGGGAAACAGTAATTGGTTTGGGAATATAGGCCTAGATTAGGTGTATTATTGGATTAAGTAAACACGGTCTCAAGACACTTCTTCTACTATTATTTATGTTCTGTTCAAGACCTATGTTCACTCCCTCATTTCATCAAAAAGTTCCTCCACATAGCATCCTAATTTTGTGTGACGTTGGTTTTACCGATAAGGTATTTACTCTTACTAATGTCTTAAGCGGCACTAATAACATCAGCTGGAATTAGAAATAAATCTAGAATCCGAAATAAGTTTGAACAAAATATTTGTCAACTGGACTCATACAAAAATGTTTTCTCTGGTATAATATTCAATATATCTTTTAATATAAAGGAGAATATCCTTGGTGAGCGGAAGGCCGCGAGGCAGTTATGAGCCATTGACCAGCGGTTGAGAATAAAAGTTTAAAAATGCTTGCAGCTGTACAGGGAGGTTCAAATGAGAAAGATCGATTATTTCCCGTACCAAATTTTTTAAATAAAAAAAAATATATCGATTTATTTCATTCAAATTTTGCTTTAATATATACCTACATTCAAGTAAGCAATAAAAATGCTAAAACCGCAAGATGATAAATTATTCAATATCGTGTACTTTTTGTTAGTATTTTTTGATCATAAGTATTTATGATTTTTCAATAATGTTTAATCAAAAGAAGTATGTAAATTTTTTTTAAATATTTTAGTTTGTAAGACCTCAAATAAATTGAAAAACTACGGTATTTTCGTCACAAAACACGTTCTCGGATTTATTTTTTAATGATTTTAATTTAACTTAAATTTAAATTCTTAAAACTGTGTTGATTAAATTATGTATTGATTTATTTTGTTGTATGATTATACGATTTGAAATTTGTGTTGTTTAATAGAATATATCTTTGAAAATTGAACAAATCTACAAACAACCAACGGTACAACCTTAGTATATTAAAAATACACTTAGTTTTTCAAAGTTTTAAAACTGCGTGTACCAGATAAAATAACAATCTTTCAAAAACAATTTATATATTTTTGCAAAAAAGAGTCAACAACTCTAGAATTTGATTAAAAAGGGACTAATTTCCGTTATTTTCTGGTAATACCCTGTTAACGGGTGGGCCGTGTTTGGTTTTTATTTAACCACTCAAGCGATCACGGGAAATAAATAAATTTGCCTCAATTGCTCAACAAGTTTGAAAATTAATTTTGAAAATTTTCCGCCCAAAAAAAAAAATCATTACTCCTCATTGGTGTATGTAAACATTGCTCCACATTTAGATTATTGCTCTACGATTTTATATTTGGCTAATGAAGGAAATTTGAACAATCTAGAAGTTATACAGAATAGAGCTATGAGATGTAATCTGGGAAAAGGCAAATATGCAAGGTTTAATCAAATCAGTGATGAGCTAAGTTGGATTCCAATAAAAAGAGAAATTTAATGTGTTAAATTTTGTGCATAAAGTCATGAAAAACCAAATGCCAAAATATCTTAAGAATGAAAATGTTTTTAATAGAGAAATACATATGTTCATAATTACGAAATCAGAAAAATAAATAAAGTTAGATTGTCACATATGAAAAAAATCTAAATCACAAAACTGACTAATAGATAGAGGACTAAAGATAGATGATGAAATGCTTGAAAGTGTGAAGAATGAATACATTTAAAAATAAATGTTATGTTACTGTAAAAGTATTTATATTTAGAAATTGACAAATAACCTTGTGTACATTAGTTTATATTTTAATGTTGTATAAACTAACTCAAAAAATTATAATAAAATAAATTTTGAAAACCTCGTTAAAAATAAATTTATGAAATCCATTTTGTTTTAGAATATCATTAATACAAAAAACCGAATAAAGTTTCGATGAAAGAGGGTGAAACATTGTTAAGGAACAAATGCAAATAGTTTGTGGATTTTCCGAAAGCACTCCAAAAGTTCTTTTTCCAGACAGTTGCCGTTGTCAACTTGCAGAGAGATGTCGACAAGTTAAAGAAAAAGTTGTAGAAAAAAACTTGTATTATCCACAAGATCCACCACCAACGCAGGATTTTCAAGTGAAAGGGTGCGGCAGAAGTTTTCAATTATTTGATTTGTTAATCACTTGAATGAGTAATGTAATTAATCCCGACAAACTGTCTTGTCTAGACTCTACAAACACCTAATTGAAGGGACTCTTACAGCAGACTTTGAAAGTACATTCTACAAAAGTCGAATGGTTCTAGTCAGTTTAAGTGAAAACTTGGAACCTAACTAACAACTAACTATCATGCCAAAGTCTATCCACCTGGAAAGATATTAAGTTATACATTATAAAATAAATAAAACCACCCTAGAGTTACCATAGCAGTGTCCACGCGTAGTCCAGTAGATTAATTTGTGTTATTTCGCATTTAATTAATTTAAAATAATATAAACTGTATTTGCGGCACGTTCCAAGGTGGAAAACACTCTCAGTATCGCCCTGGTGTAAGACCACCATTAAGAATTGAAACGTTGCTTGAAATGGCTGTAGCCATGTCTAGTGACTAGATACTAGCCAGGTACTTCCCCACCTTCCTCTTCTCCAACTCCTTCCCTTCCCCGTTTACCTTCAGCCTTACAACATACCCCAATTAGGGAAGCCATATCCTCACTGCCTCCAGACGGGGGACTCTTGTAAGATGTATAAAAAAGCAGTATTTTAAATTATCCAGCTTTTTAAAACTTGTATTTGTCCCAACTGCTCCCAACCGTTTGGAGACAGTGATATTGTGGTATTTCAAATTGCTCCAAGAGCTCCTTTTATATTACCTTTTGTAGGATGCTCCAAGGATCTAGCGTCATTGATCCCCTCGGCATCGGTGCATTGTCAGGAAACATGCCAAACGCGTGCCCAACATATGTACACGGTTGACATCTGTCACATGAGAACGGATCGCACCGACGACTCGTTCTTGAGTTCAACAGCTTGGCCGTGGAACCATTTGCCGGCCTCTGTGTTTCTCCTTCCTACAACACGGGTCTCTTCACACAATTATTCCGATAAAATTTACTAAACACGCTGTAAAGAAGCGGCATCAAACCGTGTTGGTAGAAAAATATTAGGTATAAATATACAAGTACACTTCTCTTACTGCCAGCTCAATCGGGGAGCTATTTGTCGTGTTTTCAGTGCATTGATGATTGGCTTGAAAAAAAAAACGCGCTCCACAGGGGTCGGGAAATAAAACGATTTCTTTTTATACGTACATGTATCGCAAACGCCTATTTTCTAGCCACTGATTAGACGCTTCTGTGAAAAGCTTTAATCTCTTTATTGACGGATCTAAAAGTTAATTTTACTGATCTTAAATCAATTTGATCTAAAGCAGAAATGAGAATAAATCAAAACTTGAAACAGTAATAAAATTTTGTTACCTATTACGTATTCAATCGCACCCTGGACAAGGGACGTCGAAACCACTGAGTTGATTTCTAACCATTTTAAAACACACGTTCAGAATGTCATTTCATCTTTTCAGAATTTTTATTTTATTCTGTGTTGTACGTTGCATATAGACTGTCAAAATATAGTAGAAAATATAAAAATTGGAACTAAAATAATTGTAGGCTGGCAACATCAATTTTGCTGTCAAAGTAATATTATAAATAATTGACAAATTCTTCAACAAAAGTGTATGTAAGTCGAAACCTTGTTGCTGTCGTTATTCTAAATATATTTTCAAAAATACTCCTCACACAGCATCCTCAAAGGCTTTTTTTAAATAATTATCCCCCAAAAAGTACCCAGTTTATTATAATATTTATTCAGTCCAGCGTGTTTCTGACAGGGGCTGAATTTCAGCCTGATCAGATATCACTGAAACTGTAATCACTCTAACACAATTTAACATTCTCTATCGGGTCCACTGTGAGATCGAGCAAATTAAATTTGCCTGTATAATGTCGATTATCAGGGTATTCACAGAGTGGTGTCCGTGGATGACGATAGGGACATAACGACGGGTTTCAAACATTTTTTTTTAATTTCAGAGAAAAAAATCAAGAAGCCGAATACGTCAAAATTTGGATAATGGTGGCCCTTCTCTCAATCCCCCGATGGTCCCTTGGACACTCAATCCCTTGGACACTTAATCTCCGTAAATAATAAATATGTCTTAAGTGAAAATCCGCTGTTCATGCAGTAGCAGTAAGTTCCATCAAGAATATTGATTTTTTAATTGAATTAACCATTATAATACACCATTATTTATTTATTTATTTAGAATTTACGGCACTAGTGCCATTTACATACATAAGTTTTTTTTTATTTTACACAGACATAGATAGTACAGTATTATATATTGATGAGTGAAAATTATATAATTATATTGAAACACATAACAAATAAAATAATAATGACTTTAAGAAAGACGGAAGCAAAAACAAAAACCTGTTATACAGTGACCTCATTAAAATGTTTAATTAGTGTAGCTTTATACTTCACAAGGGGTATATTAAGAATATCGGCGATTTTAGCATAAAAGTTACCAAGTGTTTGCAACCTATTTATAACTGAGTTATATCCTGAGACTGTGGTATAATTGTCACAATAATACATACTAGAGGACCTCGATCTAATGGTAGGTACATGAAATTGAATCAACATTAATATATCAGGGCTATCCAAATGATAATTTACAATTTTATATAAAAATATAAGATCAAAAATTTTTCTTCTATCACTTAACTTAAGCAATTTCAATGAATGTAATAAAAAATCATAATCTATTGTTTCTAAAGGAATTCCAAGTCTAAAGTTAATACACCTCAAAAATTTGCGTTGGACTCTTTCAATGGTATTAATGTGATTATTAAAGACAGGTGACCAAATTGAAGAGTTGTATTCTAGAATACTTCTAACGAGAGATGTGAACAGAAGTTTTAATGTATTGATATTTTTAAAATCCTTGGAAATTCTTACCAAAAAACCTAACATTTTCATAGCCCTGTTAGCGATAGAAGTTATGTGAGATAATACTTTTTTATAATATTATAATACTTTTTTAACTCATGATCGCTATTTTCAGAACAATATTCACTCCCGAAAAACTTAATTAAGTTACAATATCTAGAAAAAAAAAAATTGTTATGTGAAATTTTATTTCCAATAATGTTTGATTTTAAATAATCAACAAAAACAAAACAATTGCCACACTTACTTTAATTTCCAGAGATCTACTTATACACCACACTTTTTTTTACATCCGGATTTTCAAATAAATAATTACAATTATTATAAGCAATAATTATCAGCCTGAAACACTCATCCACATTGAAAAATCTTTTGAGAAAAGATACATGCCGCCGACGGGACTCGAACCCGTGTCCTTCTGTAGTCCGGTCAGGTGCTCTGATCCACTGAGCTACGGCGGGTTACCTCTTACCCGCCAAATGATTCAATATATACATGCTACGTGACGGGTAACGCAATAAAGTAAATACGCTAATTAATCGGATTGTAATGATTATTTTAGAAGAAGTAGAAGACTAAATTAGTGAGATGAAAATAAATAAACTAGGGTCACGAAAATAGATTAATAGCCGCAAAAATATATTTTTTAAGAGTAGAATTTTCGCTCCAACGGGACTGAACGGGACGACATATTGCGTGTGTCTGCGTCTACGAATGAACTGCCCATGTCAGTGCGCAGGGACGCGTTGAAGGGGACTCTACTCGCCAACAAATAGAATCAAATGGATTAAATCTACTAAAGAACTGACTAGCCTACTCTATTAAAATTGTGGTCTTCGGACACATTTAGTTACGAATATATTAGCTACTCGACTAAAATACTCTCCCAGTCAGAACAAGGCATTCCATCGACGTTTTCTCGGATTCACTGCCCAAATTTTACGGGAGCATTATGCGAATACTCGTAAAACTATGTAATGCGCGTGCGTTTCCTTTAAGGGGGGGGGGTATCAAAACTCGGATTGACTGCAGTTAGGTATTTTTGGTACTTGTTACGCTAGCGAACTACAATTTTGGCCGTCTATGGGGCAGACTCGGGTAAGAATGACACCAAATTGGTAAACCATTTAGCATTTTGATAAAGTACGAAATAAAAAATACACTTGCTCTATAAAATTTAAATTTGTTTACTAGATAATGGATACAGCTAGACAGACAAAAAATCATATTAGCAATGGAATGGATAGATAGAAACATCTTTTACGCCCTGAACCTTTTTTGACGTCTCCGTTTTTTACTCAATGAGACTTTGAATCTAATGGTGTTTTGACGTAGATTGTATGGTTTATAAAATGGTAATAACTGTATTTATAATATTACCGGAAAATAATGGGTGTGAATAAAGGGAGATCATAAAATAAAGTTGGGACAAATATTTTTAAGAACGTGCAATAGAAATGACAAAAGGTGGTTTTGTTTTTGAAAGTTTATTTCGACAAATTTTTTCGTACTCAAGAAAGAATATATTTCAAAATATTAGATCAGATAAACAAAAAGTAGAATGACGCACATAAACGAAAAATCACAAAATTTAATACAAATTGATATAAAATCAACTAAATGTAAACTTGGTATGCAAATATTCAGCATAATATCCTACAAAAATTGCCAAGACTTGTGGATTTTAGAATGATATTCATTTTATCTTTAGTACTTGTGTTAAACAGTGTTAGTCGTACGGAATTTTTAAACCTCTCAACAATAAAAGTAGAATATTTTTTTTATTTTTATATATAACTTCGCACAGGAGGCCCGGAGAAAAATTGTCTTTAAGAGACCCATATTGTATGAAGGAGGAGACACAGAGGCCGGCAAATCGTTTCACAGCTGAGCTGTTGAACTCAAGAACGAGTGGTAGAAGCGACCCGTTCTCATGTGAGAAATTTCGACCGTGTATATATGTTGGGCGCGCGTTTGGCGTGTTTCCCGACTTTGCACCGGTGCTGAAGGGATCAATGACGCTAGTTCCTCTCTGAAGCATCTTCCATGTCTGAAATAACGGTAGAACAAGGATTCCATCGCGGTAGACGACCCTGAATAATTCTTGAAGCACGTGTGCTCCTGAGGCTGTTCCTTCTTATTGGCAGCTCTTGTACAAATTACCCAAAATTTATTTGACTCTCTCGACTCATCGCCTTGCCCCGCTGTGGGAGAGATGGATTCATACGTCCGCCACTCCTTTTTTATATGAATACCTTACGAACGTCCCACCTGCTCCCGTCTGGAGTCAGTGAGACTATGGCATCCCCAATTGGGGTATGTTGTGTGGCTGAAGGTGAGTGGGGATGAGAAGGAAATATTGTAATTATTTCTACAAATCTCATGACGTCAGAGCTCACCACTATATGTATATAGAATCCTTCGCGGGCGTGTGCACAACAAATCACCTATTGTTTCAGCGCAATCGAATGAATGGTATAGGAAATTTTTTATAACGCCAGAGCTCAGCATTACATATAGAAACCATTAAAGGTATGTGCACAACAAATCATTAAAGTTTCTTTGCAATCGGAGTAATGCTTTAGGTACCGTATAAGGAATTACGAAGGTGTGCATTTAACAACATACAAAAGTTTCATCACAATCGGATAAATAGTACAGGAAATAAATTCATAACGCTAGAGCTCACTTGCACTATAATATATATAGAAACCTTCAAGGGCATGTACACGTACACGAAAAATCCGCCAAAGTTTCATCGCACTCAGATGAATGCTTTAGGTACCGAATAAGGGACAAAGATTAAAGACAGACACATTAATTTTTTATGTATTTTTTAACAAATTTCATGACGCCAGAGCTCACTATTATTTATAGAAACATTGGCGGGTGTGCACATAACAACTCACCAGAGTTTCATCACAATCGGATAAATGGTATAGGAAATAATTTCATAACGCTAGATAGGAAATAATTTCATACACGACAAATCGCTATCGGATAAATGCTTTAGGTTCCGCACGAGGAACAAACAAAGAAACATTCATTTTTATACGATAAAATAATTAATTATTTAATTTCTACTTTGCTTGTATAACACCCATTTCCCCATTAATTGCTTGACGGAACTGCAATGCGAGCGCGCGACCTCTCCCCTCAAATGTCCACTCATTACTGAATAAATTTCCAAAATTTTACCGTAAAACCTGAGCCTTAACAGATAACATCTTCTCACACCTACAAACAAACTCACACATATTCACACACGCACACTACGCACATCGACTACCATAATAAATGCATATGTCTAGTGTGGTAGTCGAAAAGCCTGCAAAAAAATTGTTTACAAAAATATTTTACAAATAAAAAAATAAAAAATACCACCCGGTAATTACTAAATACGTACACAAAACATTACAAAGAAACATGGTACCCACTATGAAAAGTTACTTATTTTCTGTAAATTTATTATGACACTGCAAAATGTTTTTAACTGTTTGTTTCTACGAGTATACCATAAAATAAAATATATGAGAGGTTTACAAAAAATGTTTGGTGTTATAACCCATTTGAATTTTAAAAAAACATATAACTTGGAAAAAAAAATTCTATGGTTCGTTAAACCGGTCAAAATTGTAAAGGTTGACCTTGCTCTGCTTTTCTTTGTGACAATCTTTTCGACAATTTCAACATGGCTCGGAAATGATTTGGTATTTGTAAAAAAGCAGATTTGAAAAGGGTTCATTGAGATGTCCAAATAAGACTTTCCATATTTATGGATGGATGTCACAAAATCGATTGGTCAAAAGTCAACCCCCAATCCTTCACATATTCACAATAGCAACGAAATTTCTCCGAAAATTTTGTATGTGGAAGCTTTTTTTAACCATCGTCCTCTCAAAATGAAAAATTAAATTTTGGTGTTATATAGGTGACTCATTTACCCCAAGCAGTCATATATTTAAAATGTTTAAGAATCACACTATAATCTTAATATATAAAAATAAATGTTTATTTGCTTGTCTCTTATGAGTTGCTAAGCCATTCGTCCGATAGCCCGAATACACGATTATTTTTTATTTATTTTTTTATTTATTTATTTTGTTTGTTACAGGTTTGTTTTACATGGTTTTTCGACTACCTAGCTAGGCAAATGTTCGTATTATGGTAGTCGAGATTCATAAAATGTTATATTAGATAAGAAATATTAAGTATAATCATCCATATATGTAGATGACAGTACAAACATTTAGCATACATATTAGGGAAAATATTCGTACTAATATTAGGTACATGATCACATACAGGAAAGGAGTTAAAGGAGTGAATCTTGCATAAATAAAAATAAAATAGAATAAAAAAAATTATAAATAATATTAAGGAAATAACAATAGAAATAAAATAATCAATAAAATAAATAATAGCACTAGCGTAATATAAAGTTTTGGTTGAAAATTTATTTAGAGATAAGATTTTTTACTCGAGAAATATGAGAAAATAAGTACAGTTTTTAAGATGTAAGGCATTCTTTTTAATATTTCCTTCCCTGAGCAAATAACCAGTTCTGTACACAATATACCCTTTATTTTTTTCCTTTTGACTGCTTGAGGCGAAGCTTAATGGGGTGGACAGACACAGCTATAAAAGCGCTAGCGTTGTTTGGTTTGGCGTATTTCGGCATATCGGTTGCCGTACATTCCTAATGGAAATGTATGACGAGCGATGTGCTGAAGTAGGCCAAGCCAAATAACGCTTTTATAGCACCGTATGTTGGATCCATAATGCTAAATCACTATTTTAGATGAACCTTTACTGCGAATCAATTTACATTATAAAAACATATGCTTTTGAAGCATTACCTTCCGTTTCCATTGATTAGAAAAAAATAAAACTGTAAAATTACTTTATACAAAATGTATAAAGATTTCTGTGATAGTTTCTGTGACATAATATGGGGTGAAATTATTTCAAAACTTTATGGGTAACCTTAACCTTAAAAAATATTGATTAATGAATTTACTTGCGGACACAAATATATTTAAAAAAATGGCTATCAGCACTGGTCTTAATGTACAACAAAGACACTACTTTTTTGATTTGACTCAGTACAGAAACGGGCGGTCCGTTTGATAGATTCTCCCGTCTTAATAAACGGATTGCAATCTTCAAGAGCACAGGCGTCGGGTGGGAATGCTATTCTTGTTCTACCGGTTTTTAAATGGAAGATGCTCCTAGAAACTACCGTCAAAGATCCCCTCGGCAACGGTGCATAGTCGTGAAGCACGCCAAACGCGCTCCCACACACGGTTGAAATTTGTCACATGATAATGGGTCACTTCTACGACTCGTTCTTGAATTCAACAGCTTGCAACCGCGAATTCAACGATTTGCCGGCTTCTGCGTTTCCCCCTTCCTACAACATGGGACTCTTTAAGCGCAATTGTTTTCTCCTTCCTCTCCTCCAAAATCAAAGCAAAAATCAAATCAAAAATCAAAGCAAAAACCAGCATCTTCAAAGATGTCATAGGCCCTGTAAGAAATAATTTTTCTTAGGGCCTCCTGTGTGGAGTTAATATATTTTAAAAATAATTACCTAAGATACTAACTAGAGCAATAGTCTTCTGCAAATGAGGGTGGTCTCCTTACGTTTAAATACACCTAGCGATGATGATATTTATTTATTTATTTGTTTATTTGTTTATTTATTTATTTATGTAATTATTATTTTTTTTTTAACTTTGGAGGGGAGTTCGCGGGGCGAGCGGGAGAGGGGGGGGATGGAGGTGAAAAGGGAATGAGTGAAAGTCGGAAGAGGAGTGGGAAGGGGAATGGAGACGAATGGGTAATAATGACACGAAGGGAGAAACAATTTATTTATTTAGGTAGCATTTCAACGCATGCCGGGTATCAGCTAGATAACGACAAAAAGAGACTGCCAAACAACATTTTTGATTATATAAATGTTTAAAAATTATTTAGAGATCAAACAAAATATATCTACATTATGTTGCCATACTCCAATGATAACCAACTTTTTGTCTTTCTTATAAAATTATTATCAAAATAATTATAAATCATTTTTGCGCTTGAAAGTGTGACCTCTAGACAGCGGTTGTAAAATGATATTTTATGCCCATAACCAATATTCTGGGTTTTAAGGCTCTTCTTTTTAATTATTTATTTGCGTGTTCGGAGCGCTTCGGTGTGTTGTGCGGCTTAGCCTGGAGATAGCCATTGAATTGTACTAGTTTTGATAAATGGATAATTATATTTATGATTGGTATTATGCATTAATAATCAGATTTAAAAAAATACTACAGCTAAAAAAATGAGTTAGGTACTTGAAATGCCTTTGTGACCCTTGGAAGAATTTTGTGGAAGAAATTAAATTTTTTCGCCAAGATATTAAATTTATGAATTCTGTTTCATTACAAAGTTTTGGTGACCATATTGGGTCACATCTCCTCTCTCTCTCCCGGGGGTGAAAAACTGAGAATTCTTGTTTACTTTGAAAATGAAAACGTTAAGTTAATAGAAATGTATTAAACTTCGCCGAAATTTTATTAAAAACGAAGTTTTGTTGATTTTCCCAATTTTCCTTTATAAACTTTTATAATAATAATATAGTATTAATACAATGATTTATTCCAGGATGTGGGGAGGATAATGCAATTCCATACGTCCCGTATAGTTTATAAATACTTGGTCGAAGATAAATACAGTTTAATTATGAATAAAGTAGAACAATAAGGAAGTTGAGTCCCGTTTTTTAAATATTTTTTTTATCAATGTTTACAGGCAAACTTAAATACCAGTATTTTATTTTTTAAAGTTCGTTTTCATAATTAAATTAACTCTACAAGTTTGAATTTTATTAAGCCCACGAAAACGGCGGCAAGAGTATAATACCTTCCGTGCGGCAGAGTTCGTGACGTAACCCGGTCATTGCTTGTGTGAAATATAAGGGAAAACATTTATAAAACCGGGACACGCTTAACATGGACGAAAAAAATAAATTTAAAAAGTAGTAGTAGTTAGATATTTACTAGTACTAATCAATTCATTTACCGGAATTTCGAAAAAGTGCATTTTAATGGTTATTTTTAAAATTTAAAAACAGGAAATGTCATTTTTCAACGAAACTTGCAACAGTTCCTAACATAGCGGTCGGTGAAAAATGATATTTCATGTTTTTAAATTTAATAAATAACTATTAAATGCATTTTTTTTTAAATTCCGGTAACTGAATTGATTAGTACTGGTAAATATCTAACTACTACATCTTTTTTAATTAATTTTTTTCGTCCATATTAAGATTGTCGCGGTTTTGTAAATATTTTCCCTTATATTTCACACAAGCAACGACCGGGTTACGTAACAAACTCTGCCGCACGGTATTATGCTCTTGCCGCCTTTTTCGCGGGCTTTAATAAAATTTAAACTTGTAGAATTAATTTAATTATGAAAACGAACTTAAAAAAAATATATATATATATATATATATTGTTATTTAAGTTTGCATGTCATCTACATGAACATATTTTTTATAAGTCAAAATATTTTTCACTCAACTTCCCTATTATAGGAAGGTACAAAGTTATAAATAAGTAATTAATTTCTGCGTGGTCTTGAGTGAACTCGGGCCCAGCGCTCACTGAGAAGTAGCGCTTGGTGCTGGAAGGCTGCGTTCACCACCGTGTTGTCGGAGGCCATTAGCCGCATCCGGCGAATCCATTCAGTCCCAGTTCCGTAAACATTGTTGATGCACTACTGTGTCTCCTGTATCTAAAAATAATTATGCAGGCATCATTGTATTGGATCCGGAGTCGTTGCATTGAACTGATTCTGTATTGACACCATTTTTCACATATACATAGGCTGGTAAAAAATGCATTGAACAATGTATTTTTAACATTATTGTTGCCACGCATTTGGTGTTCGGATGCGTCTCACCTATCCGGTCACCCGTGTGGTGGTCAGTGCGTTCGGGAGTGACGGACATGTGAGTCAATCCCTCCAAGAGAGTCCTGCTGGAGAGATCAAAATGTATCCATCAAGCATCAGTCCCTCCTGATCTGGCTTGCATGTCATTTGGTGTTTGGTGCATCTGAAAAAACCTCAACCCATCCGGTAACTCCGGTTGTGTTAATAAACACCATATTTCTCAAGAGGAATTTTATTTTTGAGGCCTCATTAGGTCTTGTATTTTGTAATACCTGCTGTTAGACGTTGGAGCTGGCAACACGATCTTCGATTACGTATCAGCCTCGATGATGGTGTCCGTAATATTGGTTAAAGAAGGAGTAAGCGCAACACGATATAATAACCCAAAAAATAATTACGGTTGTGCTAATTTTATTTAGCAAAATTTTTATTTTGGTAACAATCTCTCCATTGAAAGATGATCCCTTCCAAGTTGATTTAATTGACCAACCATCTATCATCCGATATACAAGTTTTGACAGATTCGCCGCCATTAACGGATAATAGAGCCATAAATCAATAGACAGTGGCAACACTGGCAAACCCAAATAATAATACATTTTACAGCTAAAGGCTTCACATGGCAACCCCATGGAGAGGCGCAATTAAAAAGGGGATGAAAAAACTGAGTGCAAAATTCCTTTAGCGAAGAATGAAATTAGTCTAAATTTTTAAAAATTCGCATTTAATGTCTTTAGTTTACAGGCTCGACATTTTTGACCTGCAACCTCATACATCATAAATCTTTTTTTTTTCAAATTTTTCCTTTTCAACGCCCTTATGGGCTATTACATGATAAGTGTTACTATGTTTAGATAAAATATATAAACTTAAAGAAATGATCATTATAAGTTTAGAAAACTAAGTAACTAACCATCACGCCGCAGTGGTGGGTGGAGAGGACGGACCGCCAATTAACTCGGTCTCGGCATGCACTCTTTGCCTCATTCACATTCATACATCTTTTCATACATATTCTTCTATTATTCTGACTCTTGACATGGCCCGACTCAAGTATCTGATTCACTCGATCGTGCCACTTCTTGCTTGGGCGTCCTAGACTTCTTCTACCATTTACATTCGCTTCATAAATTCTCTTTACACTCCTTTCCTCATGCATTCGCTCAACATGCCCAAACCATCTACGCTTTATGAGATAAGAAACAATACATAATTTATTGGATTAACTTCTCGAAGTCGTACACCATTAAAATAAGGTTTAAACCCAACCCCATACCTTTAAAAAACAATTATCACAATGGATCGTTACGTTTAGGAACTATGATATATATAATTTTTTTACTTAAATTGATTTGTAAAACTCTAATATCTATCAATTTTATAATTAACTTATAATTATAAATTATTATTATTAAAACATTTAGAAACCACGATGTATGTTATTTGTAATTTAATTTAATTTGTATAATTTAGTAAATTGTAATTCAATTTATCACCCAACCGTGTAACTTATAAATAAATTATTATTTATCTGTAACCAACATTTCCATAAATTCATTGTTATATTATCCGTAGATTTCATTATCATCAATTATTATATTATGTGTAAACTTCGTTATTATGTAATTCATTGTTATATTCTCTGAAAGCTTCATTACTATCAATTATTATTTTATCTGTAAACTTCATTGTCATAAATTATCATATTTTATGTAAACTTCTGTAAACTTCTCCCGCCATAACACAGGGACATCCCCAGCATGGCGGTGAAATAACACAATATCTATACAATGTACAAAAATTTTATAAGAAATAAATAAATAATAAATAAATCAGTAAGAAGATGATATCAATGAATCTAAAAGAAACGTTGAACAAAAAAAAACACAGATTTTTAAAAAAAGGTTACGGTCGCAAATAGGGATCGAACCCAAGACCTCTGTCCTACCGAGATAGCGCTCCCAGTGACCTCTTGCTTTTTGGAATGGTTTGTTTTTTAATCAAATCTCCAGTTTTAGTGATTTATAAAATTTTGCACAATTACCCTTAAAAGCTGGAAAAAGGTCACTGTCTCCGTGAGATTTCTAAAAACGGCTCTAACACCTTTTGCCTACCCCCTAAAGCAGGACTTTGATAATTCTTCATGATTTTTTTTCACTCTATGACGTTCAAAATAATTGGATCATTTTGCTGCCTGAATCCGATTTAAGTCTGAAAACGTCGAAGATTTCATCAAATTATAAACAACATAATGATTCATATCAAAGTAATCTAATAGTGGTAATAAACGAATACAACGAACACCAATTTGAACTGAAATGTCTCTTTGCATTTTAAAACGTGACTCCATCCCTTCTTCTTCTCCAATATTCTTCGATATTGTAGATTAATTTTCTAACAAAATTTTCTTGGCCTCTTGTGCTAAAATTTATAAGAAATTGAATTAATTTTAGTTCATCTCGGCTAAGGTAAAGGTTTTCAATTTGCATACCTTGAGAAGGATAAGCTAAGAAGCCGCTTAAGAATGTTCTTACTCTGTATTAGGTTCAGAAAGAATTTTACTTCATTTTCTACGCCATATTGCGATATTGTGAGGAAAATACTTAAGGAGGACGCCTGCGCGGCTTTTTTTATACAACAAATTTAAATTGGAGACCAAACTGAATATTTTTTCAATAACCATAATTTACCAAAATCACAATCACAACCGTAATCAAAGGAGGTTTATATAAATATATTATGCTACTTTATTTATTTGTTTTTCAAATATTAGCTAACATAGTAATCGGTTTAGGTTTTATTAGCAACTAGCTGATTACCCGGCATGCATTGAAATGCCAATTAAATAAATAATTTGTTAAATTAAACATATAACTTTGTATCAACCACTAATATATAATCACAATTATCTACATGTTTCAAAACCGATGGTTTATTCGTCAGGGTAGTAATGACATTAAATAACAAAAAAAAACAAACAAGTATAGACTAAAAAGAACAGACTAGGGTACTTAATAATTAAATAAATAAGATACTTAACTAATTTACTTCTTTTTAGTCTATACTTGTTTGTTTCTTTCGCCACAAAGTGATTTCGCGAAGTTTGAAGAAATAGATTGTTTCTCATTCCGCTTCCACCTTCTTCGCCTTCCCCTCTCCCTCGTCCCCCCTCCCGCTAAGCCACCCTCCTTAATTCTCCAATCGACCCTCCCGCATACCCCTCCCCCAAGCCCCTTTTCCCTGCCGCCTAACTGCATAAAATGCACCCATTTTTTCCAACAACTCGCGTGATCTATCAATTTTCATTTATGCAAAATAATAATGCCAGAGCTCACCAGTATATACATAGAAGTATTCACGGGCATGTTCACAACAATCCAAAAAAAATTAATGGCTATCGGATGAAATTTTAATCGCAATCGTATGAATAATATAGGAATTAATTTCATAACGCCAGAGCTCACTATCCTATAACCATCCCGGGTATGTGCACATCATATTCCCAAAGTTTCATCGCAATCGATTATTATTTTATTTATTTTTATTTTATTTATTTGCGTTATAAACAGTTTATACATTTATATATGACAGTGAATAAGTATGTTTATGTCATTGACCAATAAAATAACGACATTTAGATACAGGACCATAATAAAAAAAATATTATGTGGGAGTTATTGATATATATTTAAAAGACTTATTTTGCCATGCTATTATCTACTATAAACTAAAATAAAGCATTTTGAAGAGCTTAAATTTAATTGTAAACGATTGATTTACTTAACATTTTCGGCCCAAAAATGCCATAATAACGATGTTTTTTTTAATTTTAATTTTATAGGCCGTCTTAATAAGCACAAGATTTCAAAGTTCAATAAAACGTGGTTTTCTGTAGCAAAATATTGAAATGTGCAAAAAGTGCTAATTTAGGAATTATGTATGACACCTCTGGTATAATAGATTTGCAGGATGCAGGTTTTTGATGAATCATTCGTGGCTTTTCTGAGCCCCAAATGTGACAGTTTTGTCTATTAAGAGGTGAAAATAGGCCTCAACACCAAAAAAAAAATGATTTGGTCAGCAAAATCGGCATTTACTTCTTGTAGCTCAAGGATCCAATTGGGGAACTGTCTTCGCTGTGCATGGTTTGTTGGCAAAAGTTGTTGAGTCAACTGAACTTTATAGGCATGTGAGTGGCTTTTTAATGTCTAATTATTCTTGTGCACGATGAAGAATCGACATCCCTGGACTCTCGGCCACAATCTGTCGTGATGTTTTATTCTGAACGACCTCTACTAGCTCGTGCCGTGTGTTTCACATCACTAACCGAACCAGTACTTAAAAATTTTTCGATTATTCTTTTCACAGTAGGAACATAATTTCGTCCGAATAATAAATACATGTATAATATTATATACGAATAATCAAGACTAGATAGATGATTAAAAAAAGTATTATTACGTTTGGTCAAAAATTTTGGTCAAAAATCCAAATGTTAGTTTTGTATGCAGCCGTGCAGCCGTTCCTCTTAAAAATAAAGCCACGGAAATCATTAAAATATTGTGAGGGTTCAATTTTCTAAAAGATTACCTTTCATGTTAACTTTAACAAACTCCATAATTAAACCGTTCATCACATTTTACACTTTGTTTTTGTGAAGGAGTTAACAGCATTTCATGTGGTTTGTGTACGGAACACATTGTACCTCGAGCGACCATTTTGTAATATCCGCGTTGCATTACTCTCTTGTTTCTCTTCGAGGAAATAGGTGAAGTATGGCTTGAGGTTTAGGAAGGAGGTAGTGAAATTAATTGAAATTTCTGCAAGCAGGCAAAATATATCGATGGGCAAAGTGCTAAAATTAAAAATGAATGAAATCAGCAATATTTAAAAACGACGAAAAATCAATGAAAAAAAATTGTATAACTTTATTATCTTTTGCTTTAAATACCTTTTTAAATTTCTTTTTAAATATGTTTGTAAATTTTAATTTTTCTACGACAGATTATACATCCAAGTTTAATATCCTTGCAATTATTCCAAGAAGCTATATATATTTACTTTATATATATTTACCCGAAATATTCTTTTTACAAAAAATGAAAATCGATTTAGTTATTTTTTATTAAAATTTATTTATTTAAATAGGACAAATAATGTTTTTAAAGTTCCACTGTGCAAAACAAAGCTTGCGCAAAGACATGCTTATTTTATTGCACCGAAAATTTATAATGCATTCTATAAGACTACAGAAATCAAATGTGAAAATATATCATCCTTCAGCAAACATAAAAATGTAATAAAGTCTTGAATAAATAGTGTTGATATTATATTAACTGATTTTACTATATTATTATTTATTTTTTGCAATTTCTACAAAGATAATATACATACATAGAGTAAATTTAACTAAACCGCTTTAAAAACACACAAGTATACCCACGAACTGGCGATGCCTATGTGGAATATTTTTTGGTATCGTACATTTATGCATACTATTATAAATTATATTTATATTAAATATATGTATATGTGTTTGTGTGTGTGTGTGTGTGTGTGTGTGTGTGTGTGTATGTTGGTATATAGCGTCTAATGCACCATGTATAGATATTTATATATATAAATAAATATATACATGCATACATATGTACATATATTTTTCTTTTTTTTAATTTTTCTATTTTTTAAGTATATTTAGTTTATTTTATTTTTTTTAATCTTTTGTCTACACAACTACATTGCTCTCGCTTTTTACTGTTTATAAAAATAAAATAAAACTTTTATTGTAACATGTATGTGACAAAAAAAGTATTAATAAAAAAAAATAAAAAAATAAAAATAGGTCAACCCAAGTGGTTCGCTACGTTTGGTGACATTGCAGGGATGCCCGGGTTAATGGGGTGAGGTTTTTCTGGATCTTGCCGGTGGACGCGTCTGCCCACCAAATGCGTTGGAGGCCGGATCGGGAGAGAATAGTTGACAGTAGGGCAATCTCGGGACATTGTATTGCAATCATTCGTTTATTACTCCTGGACACTTGGATTTTTACTCAGCTCTCATACCCTTTTACTTCTCAGAACTTCAGCTGTTGAAAAATATGACATTTGCACTGAGGGTGTTAGAAAGATAGGTTGCGAATGTTAAAAAAAAACTATGAAGTTTTGAGATCATTTAAATTATTTCATATTGCTCGCCATACATTCCCAATGGGAATGTACCGCGAGCGGTATGACGAAGTACGCCAAACCAAATAACGCTGGCGATTTTATAGTTTTGTGTTACAAGTGTAATTAAAAATATTTACTGCTTTAGAAATTTCGTTCAAAAATACCATTCATCGTGTCGAGCTATGCTGTGCTAGAACATCTATTCTGTCTTGTGGTATTTTGAATAAGTCATGCATCGTTAAATAAGTCTGACTCTTGACATGACCCATTCAAATATTTGATTTACTTAGTCGTACCCAACTTCTTCTACCGTCTGACGACCGGCGTAGTCTAGAGACAAGGCTTTGGACTTCCATTCCGAAGGTCGCGGGTTCGAACCCGGCGTTCGCAAATAAATTTTATTTGATTAGTTTGTGTTATTTCACAATTAATTAATAAAAAATATATACACTATATTTGCGGCACTTTCCAGAGTGAAAGGTACTCTCAGTATTGCCCTGGTGTAAGACCACCATTCAGAATTGAAATGTTGCTTGAAATGGCTTTAGCCGTGTTTAAGGACTAGATCTAAATAGCCAGGTACTTCCCGACCTTCCTCTTCCCCATCTCCTTCAATTCACACTTACCTTCAGCCTCACAACATACCAAAGACGGGAGCAGGTCGGACTCTTGTGAGGTGTTCTCTATAAAAATAAAAATAAATCACTTTCGCATCATAATCCTGGCACTCCTTTCTCCAATCTCTGTAAATCAAAACCAAAGTAGCAGCTATTGACATTTACTTGTCTTGCATTCTTTTCAGATATTTGTAGGTAATACGGTTATAATATGCTTACCATGGTTTTATTTCAAATAATTTTTTGAAGGAAATTTGTATACATTTCACGAAAAGCATTTTATCAGTAACTTAAGAAGTCTGAAAGAATAAATTTACACAACTGTTGTCATGTTGTAGATAGAATGTTTCACTTAGAATCGAATGTGATAAAAGAAAATTCTGCTTTAAAGGAAATATTTGCAATGCCTCGTCTGCGTATGCCCGCCCGCCATACACGTCGTTCAAATTCTCTCGACTTTGAAAGACATTTTATGAATACGAATCACTTTGATATCGCAGTAAGGTAAAAGCCTCTTCAGCATAATATGCATATGAGTCGTAATACTTTATGCGAAAAGCTCTGTGTGGATGGCGTAAGTGAATCAATAGAGGAATAAGAAAAATAAAATAGCCTGTACACGTTTGAGAAAAACGTTTTAGAATCATTGATATTTGAGCACGAACTCAGCAGTCTGAATTTGTACAGACAAATATATAACTTGCTTCCTTTGAGCTATTTAAGTTTTACCACTCCAGAAACATTCTCGTCATGGAATCCCGATGACCCCAGGATCGAGCATAGAAGACCTTTGGAGAAAGACACTGGCTCCCACAATCTTAGATCCGATGGATTCCTGAGTTTCCGTGCTTTGATTTTACTTTTATTTTTATATCTTTTTTTACGTTTCATATTTATAAAATATTTATGTTTTTCAATATTATATGTACTTATACTATCTATGGGATGTGTGGGATTGCACTCACCTCCCCACATTCTGGAATAAAGAACTTATTATTTTAGCTCTTAAAAAATGTAACACGTTTTTGAAGATAACCTCTATTCAGAATCAATAGAAAAAAATTGAAAAGTACTTATAATCCAAAAATTAAATACATCTGAATGTGTTACTTAACATGCTCTAGGTATGAATAGCCGACCTGCAGGTGGTTCAAAACCGAGCTCTCATAAATGTTTATGAACTTCATGTAATTGTCTTGTCATTTATTGTTCTGTCTTATATACTCGTATCCTTGTTTTTCTCTCTTTACTTGTTTTCTCTTGTTTGTTCCATTTAACCTGTCTTTATTTTTATGCTGTACTGAATGTAAAACTTATATTTTGATATCAAAATACCGTTGGAAAATTGTAACTACTACCTCCTTCCAATGAATTGTAAGTTCCTCCTGTCCTAAAATGAGTTTTGTAACTCATCGGGATTGCTCTAGCAAGAAATAAAAACAATTAAAAAAATTGTTTTATTTTAAGAATTTTTTTATTTATTAAACCCCTAGGCTGATTTGTTTTTGGGAACAACCAAATAGGTCTCATAGAAATTCTGATGTGTCCCTTACAACGTAGTGAATAATAATTTATCTAAATGGAGTTAGAAAGAGAAAACCACACACTTCATTTTCAAATCTAAATGTTATCCACAAAACAATTAAAATATTAATTTTTATAAAACCAAAGTTTTACGAATTTTTTTTTACATGAAACGACAAAAAAATTAGGTGATGGTTTACTTTATTTTACAATTTTTCGTTTTCGTTTCGAGAATTTTTCTCAAATTGCGGTCGGAAACTTGAATTCCATATAATATATATGAAGATTTTATTATTTTGTGGTGAAATAAAAAAAAAATTCTTCTCTTTCTTTTAGATCAAATTTCTCACCACGACAGTAGGGAGACGCGACAATTTCCATGACACATATGTGGGCTGATCCCAAAATCCTGAGGGGTATAAATGATTTTTCATTTCACTTAAATTCAGTTAAGAGCTCCAGGTTCTGAAATTTTTAATGCACGCACCAGAAATTGCTCAGTCATATTTTTTTCCGTAGAAGCTAAAAAAACTTGCTTCATACACGAAAACATCATGAATTATTCAAATATTTCCTAGGAGTATTTTCTCTAGAGACGCCGACTTAGTTATTATAACTTTGCTGATCTGGCAAGTTCAGACGAAAAGTACTTTTTTACAACCACAGTTTATTTCCCAAAGGAGCAAGAAGTGATTTTGACATGTTTCGTGATAATGTTTTTCGTTTTTGATAAATTCGTATCTTCTACATGTTAACTCACTCATTTTACTTATAGTCACTGGTAAAGTGAAGGGTGATGAAACAAATGGAGGTCACAAATGTGCTGGAACGACCAAGCGTCACTAACGTCCGGTAGGTCGGTATGTTAAGACCTATTGACCTGCGGCTGAGAATTGAAGTTCCAAAATACTTGCAACTGTACAGGGAGGTTCAAATTAAATAAGGATTAATTTCATTCAAAACTTGCTTTAATATATACCTACATTCAAGTAAGCAATAAAAATGCTCAAAACGCATGATATAAATTATTAAATATCGTGTACTTCTTGTAAGTATTTTTTGATCATAAGTATTTATAATTTTTCAATAATGTCTAAAAAAAATAAGTGTTTAAAAAAAAACTGAAATGTTTTAATTTGTAAGTTAAGTTAGTAATTATTAAAAACACGTGAATAAATAGATAGTTAGATATGTTAATTATGATGATAAATTCATTATTCATTTGTTTTTACATTGAATTGCTCTTTAATCGCTTTTATTAGACATTTATCGTCTTCAATTTTTCTTATCTTTTCCGGTAAACTGTTGAAGTATTTTTTTCATAGGTAATGCTGTTGTGCAAATGTGGTGTTACATTTTTGTTATGGAAATATATGTTTTTGACGAGTGCTTTTGTATTATGGCACATGATATAATATTTGACGGTTGTGAACGACGAATACTTGGAGCAGCTAGATGAGTTTGTGTATCTGGGTAGTAAGTTAACGAGATATGGGAATGCTGATAGAGATATTGAAAAAAAGGTAAATGCAGGTAACTCCATTAATGGAGGACTGAATACCGTTGGCGCTAATAAAAATCTGTTCAAAGAAGCGAAGCTAGCGGTCAACAATAAAGTGCTTGTACCTACCCTGATGTATGGCAGTGAGGCATGGAACTGGCAGAGGAATGATGAAAGTAGACTTAATACTATTGAAATTTGATTCCTGAGGCATATGTGTGGTAAAACCATGTATGAGCTACATTATTTTAAAGTTTCATTAAAATCCATTCATTAAATTTCGATTTAAAGAGTAACAAACATTCATACATCCATACAAACTTTCGCGTTTATAATATTAGTAAGATATTACATATTATATTTATATATTATTATATTATATATATTATGATGCAAGTGTGAGTGGTATAAAAAGTAGGGGACGTCCGAGGAAGACATGGCACTCTTAAGAGTCAGAAAAATAAAAGAGTATGCATGAGACGATGTATGAACGTGAATGAGGCAAAGAATGTTTGCCAAGTGTCCGTCCGTTCTGCCTACCCCTTCGGGGAAACGGGGTGATAGTTGGTTATTTAGATTATGATACGAAAACACTTTAATATTTGTTCCTAAACAAATTAAAATGAAAAATAAAGCTGTTGACGGAACCTGATTATATTTATATTCGATTCAGTATTTTCTGCGAACAAATAAATATTTGTAGAAGCAAAAGCTTTTTCAAACACATTAGTAATTATTTTGATTAAAAAAATGATTTATTTATATTTTGCACGAGATTATTTTCATTAAATTTAGAATTATATGCTTCATATTATTGAAATTTCACACAAACAATCAAAATGTCTTTCACATTTAATTACTACAACGTTAATTTTCCTTCAGAATATGTTAAAGCCTGTAGCGAAATGACTTCATACGTTATCGTCAATGAGGACAAGCCGAACTTTGACCAAACCAAACTTATCTTTTGATGAAAGTTGATCCGTAGTTTCGGCTTTGAAATTTCAATATCTAACGAGGCTTATCTAGACTGAAGTTTGTTCATCTTACTTGAAATATGTGTTCCAGGAGTAATATTCAGAAATTTGTAGTGATTTTACTTACGAACATTATTTTATGTTTTATTTCCTTTCTACGCGTAGGTGCTGTTCACATGTTTAGGCAATTAATTAGGGAAGCCATAGTCCTTACTGGAGCAGTTGGGAATCTTGTGCGGTATTCACAATAAAAATATATCATTAATGGAAATTAAAAACCGTTGTAGTCCCAGGCGAAATCATTGAGATATTATTTGGACGTATGATATGGGTACTAACCATGAATAATTTAATGGTGACCGAACAACACAATATCTCCTTTGAGTCATTAAAGTCATTGAAAGTGTAGAAAAAGTATACACAAAATTGATTGGTTAAACAGGTTACGTTAAGTTAGGTTATTGTCGTGTTTGCAACACTGCCTCTTACTCTATGATAGATGGGCGGGCTTTACCGCCGAGCAACGTCCCGAACGTCGACGGAGTTGCGACCCGAAGTGGGTCATTTCTAGGCAGCGCGTTACCGAGCGCTGCTCCGGGCTTCCATTAATAATCTTACCGCTAGCTAGGCTGGACATATACTTTGTAACCATTTGTATTCAATAAACAACGTTCTCGTATAACGAACCAGTTTCGTTTTTATTTACAACCATCAGTGTGTAGCACTGATGATAGATTGAAGACTGAATCCCAATCCAGTTTCTGAATGCTACAGTTATGCGCAATTTTTTTTCGTAGCTTTTAATGACTTTTCAAAGAGGTTTTAAGTTGAGTTGAATCCGTGTTTTCGTGGACCCAATTTAAAATATCTTATCACTTTATAGTGAACCTTTTTTTTATAGAGAATACCCCACAAGAGTCCCAATTGCTCCCGTCTGGAGCCAGTGAGACTATGGCATCCCCAATTGGGGTATATTGTATGGGGTATGTAAATGGAGAAGGGAAGGAAATGGGGAAGAGGAAGGTGGGGAAGTACCTGGCTATTCAGATCTAATCACTAAGCACGTCCAAAACCATTATTAAGCAACGTTTCAATTCTGAATGGTGGTCTTACACCAGGGCGATACTGAGAGTATCGTCCACTCTGGAACGTGCCGCAAATATAGTATGTATTATTATTTTTATTAATTAATTGTGAAATAACACAAATCAATCAAATAAAATTTATTTGCGCACGCCGGGTTCAAACCCGCGACCTTCCGATTGGGAGTCAAGAGTCTCTACCACTCGACCTCGGACGGCCTAGAACCTACTATATATGTCTAAATAAACGAACATAATATTTGAATTTTTCAAAGCATTATTACCATTTCCTAAGGTTTCAAATCGTTAACGACTTTCATCTCGGAGTTACGGTATATGGAGGTATAATACCTTGGCTTTAAGCCATGGATCGGCCCTAATCCAAACGGCGCCTTAGGCTAGTGAACACCTCAAGAGTGTTTGGTGTTAGAAATAATATTATCAGCGCCTTAACTCCTTGGATCCTTGGCGCCTTTATATTTAGGCGCCTGGAGCGGACTACCCTAATCGTAGTCCCCTCCGGCCCTGAACGAATGTACACGGAGAAAAATATTATTCTTAAATACGATTATTTTATTCGTAAAAACGTCTGAAAACGGGACTGAAGTTCTTACGAACAAATTAACAGGGTTTCAATGTTTATTGGCGGGAACATGTAAGAATAATTGGTTGGTATACGTAATTTCGTACGTATACCAACAAATTATTCTTACATTTTGCCGCCAATAAACATTGAAACACTGTTTATTTGTTCGTAAGAACTTCAGTCCAGTTTTTAACCGTTTTTACGAATAAAATGATCGTATTATAGAATAACATTTTTCTCCGTGTGTGTATAAGCTTATTGGTAGCATTAAATTCTAGTACTAACTACCAAAAGCATTCCTCTTTGCTCAAAATACTTTCTGACCAAAGGTGGATACATTAATATATATCAAATCAGTGGACATCTTCAATTTGTCACAAAACAAATACAAAATATTGTTTCTGAAGATATCAGCACTCCATTGTGGACTGCTAGTTCGCTTCTTTGGATAGTTTTTTGTTAGCGCCAACGCCATTCAGACCTCCATTAATGGAGTTACCTGCATTTGCCCTTTTTTTAAGTCTCTATCAGCCTTCCTATCTCTCTAGTTGTATTTCCCAAATACACAATCTTATCCTCCTGTTTCAAGTATTCATCATTCACAACTATATTGCACATATATCGTACACCCTCTTTCAAAACTACGAAATTACATTGCATTAGTTCTTTTATCCAAACGAACTTTAGCAAGTTTCACAGGTGGAGAAGATCTTCTTTCATTATATTAATGAAACATTATGTTATACTTTTAAGAAGAAGCTGTTTCCGTAAAGGTAAGATTAGTTAATTAAATAACTTTTAGTAAAGTGATTAACAATTACAGTTTATGATACTTTAATTTTAGTTTTAAAATGGAATTTTTTTCTTCAAACTTCGCAAAAGCACTTTGTGGCGTCATTTTGAATTAAATGAAACAAATAACTTTGTATCAACACATATACGGATATCGTAATACATAATACATCGAACCATCCAATTTCACGAAAATTAGCAGCTTTTCATACCTTACTTAGCAGATTAATTAATGTTCCATTATCTTTGAATAATTTTAACACTGAATTAAATATTATAAAGCAAGTTGCAATCAATAATGGTTATATTACTGAATTAATGGACAATATGTTAAAATAAAAATTATAAGAAAAAGTTTATTAACTCTTATGTTTATCCACACATAATTGACAACAATAATAATTTGAGAAAAATATTATTTTTAAATAATAATACTTCAAATTTATTAATTAAAAACATGCCAGATAATATTAACCCAGCCTTTTAAACAAATCTGGGGTTTATAAAATAATTTGTAATAATTGTAACTTTTTTATATAGAGAAGACTTCTAAAAATTTTAATTTTAGAGTTAACCACATTTTAGAAACAAATCATTCTTTTGATATAAATAGAGGGTTAAAAATTTTACAGACAAACACAACAGTTTTACAATTAAACTTAGAAATTTTAGAAATTAGAAAAAGTGTTAATAGGAAATTAAATATTATTAATAACCAAATATTTTTTTTAAATAGCCGTCTCTTAAATTAATTTTCTTATTAATACTTATATTTAGAATAATTTAATTTTGTTGTTGAAATATCTTGATTATCTTTTAATTATTTATATAATGTATTTTTTTCATATTCTAAAATAATTTTTATATTTAATTTTATAATTGTTTTTTTAACATATTTTTAATTAATTAATCACCTCTCTCTGTAATATTTATGTCCATAGTTATTTTTAGTCTATACTTGTTTGTTTCTTTTGTTATTTAATGTTATTACAACCCTGATGAAGAAACCATAGATTAAGAAACATGTAGGTAGTTTTGATTATATAATAGTGGTTGATACAAAGTTATTTGTATCATTTAATTAAAAACTAAAATGGCTGTTTGTACAATTAAAAACTAAGGCGACGTTTAGACTAACTTACATTCATCATTAACTTTTTTATATAGTAATAATCGTACCCATTGTAAATAAGCACAATGTGCCAGAGATATCCTACCCAACACGTGGCAGAGTGGATTTCCGGCATTTTCATCTGACACGTGCAGTTTTCAAACAGAATGAAGAGAATGAATGGTTGTAAAGCCCTATTGTCATCTGGACTGGGATGCTGGGGAGAGTTTTTCATTTGGGATTGTTAACTGGAGAGCATTCAAAGTGTCTATTGTTTAATGATTTTCAACGGAGGGTTGATTTTTCAATCAAGACTATTTATTTTATAATTTCGACATTTTCCATACAATAATTATTATTCATAATATATGTAGCTTTATAAATTATGGCCTATAAGTTATTCTGATGTATGAGCTATATTATTGTAAAGTTTCATTAAAATCCATTCAGTAGTTTTTGCGTGAAAGAGTAACAAACATAAATACATCCATACAAAATTTCGCGTTTATAATATTAGTAAGAAAGATAGTACCTATCAGTAATATACAAAAAAAATAATATTAACAAAAAAAATAATATTGTAAAAGTATTTTGTGAACATTGCACAAAGATAACCAGTGCTGTGGTGTTCGCATGTTTAAGATAAAGTGTTATTTTGTTTTCAATTTATTTATTTAAAGAATGGATAAACGATTTACAATAAAAATATATAAATTTGTTTTAGACGAATTTAAATTGGCATTGGACACGTGCACCAATTCATTGGTACGCGGATGACAGTACAGTCATGATAGCTTTTTATTTGACAAGCCCCCAAAGGATGCACAAATTCCAACGGCTCGGAGGTCTTTGAAGCAAAGAATGGACGGTTACCTCGAGAGTGTTCTATATTGGGGTAAGAATAATCTCGTCGAATTCAATGATTCAAAGACCCAATCATGTTTGATTACGTCCAAAAGGGATCGAAATGACAATCTAGTCTCCTTCAACGAACAGGTCCTCCATTGATATGGTTGATGTAACTCTTAGTGACCAGTTCAGGTACGGGGACTCCATCGAGGCCAGAGTTATGTTGGCCTCTCAGAAACTGGGCGTACTGTGAAGGGCCCGCAGATACTTTAATAGTGCACAACTGCTAACCCTGAAAACCTGAAAAAACCCTCGACTCTGTGCAGAAACGGGCGGTCCCCTTAATAGATTCTCCCGTCTTAACAAATGGATTGCAATCTTTAGAGCACAGGCGTCGGGTGGGAATGCTTTCCTTGTTATACAGGTATTTCAATGGAAGATGCTCCGAGGAACTAGTGTCGTTCATCCCCTCGGCACCGGTGCATAGTCGGGAAACACGCCAAACGCGCGCCCAAACGACATTTTCGACATGAGAACGGGTCGCTTCTACGACTCGTTCTTGTGTTTAACAGCTCGGCTGTGGAACGATTTGTCGGCCTCTGTGTTTCCTTCTTCCTACAACATGGGTCTCTTCAAGACCCACGTTCACTCCTTTCTCTCCTCAAAAAGACTTTCCACACAGCATCCTCAAAGATAACATAGGCTCTGAGGGAAATTATTTTCCTCAGGGCCTCCTGTGTGGAGTTAACGTAAAAAAATGTATATATATTTATTTTATTGTTAATTATGGCGAGCCATAAAGTTAATGCTTATTACAAATATGGATAAATGATTAATTGTAATGTAAATAAATAAATAAATGCAGGAAGGTATATTTTTCTATGGACCAAAAGCCACTGGTAAATATAATAATATTGTTTTTTTGATAGTGGTTAATATTTTCTACCAGAAATAAGGTTTCGTTTAAATCCTTTTTTTTGGGTTGGGCTATGTTTGGTTGTGTTGCTAAAATAAAATGTAGTTTTCCTTAAATTTTATATTGATTTTAACTGTATAACGTGGATTAAAAAGATGTGTATTTATGAAACGTGAATTCAAAAGCATGTTTATACGTTTTTTCGCTACATACATTATAGCAAGTGTTAAAGCTTCCAATGATGCGTTATTATAAGATATTTGGCGGCCTCCGTGGTTGAGAAGTAACTAATCTCGACTACTAATCCGGAGGTTCAATTTCTGGCTGCGAAATTAAATATTCTTATAAAAAAAAACATATTAAGTATATTTGAGGCACGTTTCAGAGTGGAACATATTTACTATTAATATTCCCCTGGTGGATGACCACCATTCACAATTAAAACGTTGATTGAAATGCTGTATTTGGTGACCAGAACTGAATAGTCGGGTATTTCGCCACCTTTTACTTCGTCTCCTTACTGACTTCATCCTCACGACGTACTGCAATTGGGGTTGTCATAGTCTCACTGGCTCCAGACGGTTGGAAGCAGCAGGGACCCTTGAGCAGTGTTTTACACAAAAAAGACAAAACGCCGTAATGTTGTTTGTTCTAGATTTTTAAGTATGTGTTAAAACTAATATTAAAATTTTGGTTTTAAATTTCAAACATTAAAAAATTCTAGGTATTGGACAGGAAAGGTCGTGATGAAGGTTTGGGTAGTTACTTGGCTGATGACATGTAGAAGAATTTTATTTATTGGACCGAAATATTATTTTCATTTTTTAAATCAAAATAAAATCAGTAATCACTGGTTAAGGTCGTCTAAATACGTTTCTTGACACCCTGTATGTTTATTTGAACAGCGCCCTTGAGGTGATTTTTCACCAAACGACGCTAACACATCAGCCAATTATTATTATTATTAGTATTGAAATACTCCTTCCTAAAACTTGAAGTATAAAGTTTTATTCCAAGGTCTTCGGAAATATGAATTCGAGCCAAAAACCCATATTATTATAAGTTGGATTTCATATATTTTTTAAGGTCTCTAGGAAAACAGTTGGTATAATGTTATCAGGCGTGATATTTGAGAGTTGAGAGTTTGAAAATGAACACTCGAGTTTTCTTAACTATGATTTTTTTTCTAATTTACAAGGGAAGCAAAGTAACTAACTACTTACTACAGAACATATTATATGAACTGGATAAACGTGTTATGGTTTACCTGCTCTCAATTTTACATAAATGCTTAAACTACGATAAAGTTTAATAACATTGTGTCCTGTATTGTTTTTTAGTTTCTACGTAGATGACCAAATTAATACTATTCTTTTTTTTTATGAGTACCGGTCAGTAAGAATCCGGAGCCAGTAGGAGTATGGCATCCCCTATCGGAGTGAGACTGTAGGAGTAGTGAGGGGAATGATATTGGAAAGTAGTCCCTGACTATTAAGATCTGGCCACTAAGTTTAGATGCTTTTCAAGCATCGTTTCAACTCTGAATTGTGGTCTTTCGTCAGGGTGACAAATGTCTGTGAGAGAATCTATCACTTTGGAACATTCAGTAATAGATACGTATATACGTTTCAGTAATATTTTACATATTTTTACCGTAAATGTTTACGGTCTAGAATATTTTGTTTTTGCAATAGAGCGAATTTTCTTCAAGTTTCGTATTTGAATACGTTGTACTTATTTGACAATTTTAATAGCCGTATATAGAATGCTGCTAACTTCACGTCAAAAACATAATTTCTACAGCAGTACCAAGAAGTTTACATTTTTGCAAATTACTTCCGCCTTTGCTGTCAAATATCACCTCTTTTACCCAAAGCTCCACAATTATCGCCAAAAATAACGCGATAACAAAATTATCAGGTCTCTAGTAATGATTATCGTCTGGCATAACGCATCCCTAACAAAGCAGACGAAAAATACTTATATTTCCTTCTTGGTCAAGGCTCATCCACTCCTCGAGGTCCTGCGCTGCGGACACCGACGTACTGGACACCAGTGATATATATTTGGTCACTCCAGCGCATTGATGACCTTCCTCTGCTTCTGCCTTCCACTTTGCCAATGATTATGAGTTTCTCTTAGTTGAAGTCCCCAGTTTGACGAGCAACGTGTGCAACGATATAGGCAGATAGTTGAGAGCGTGTGAAGTGATGGTACAGAAACGATTGTTAAATAATTCTCTTCAAAAAAGTTTTTTGAACCCACTAAGATTCGAACCCGCTATATATATTTATGATTTGTTTACCAATCGGAAAAAAATATCACTCTATTAAGTGAATTTAATGCATAAGTTAACTTTTATTCGAGAAACTCAACAATTTAAAAATATTTTACAAGATCACTATTTGTATCAATATTTTCTAAACCGAAAATCCGTTGTCCGAGTTGTCGGACTATTTGATGACATTGCGGAATTTCGTACGTCGAGCTGGATTTTGGAATAAACTTTTATTTGGCTTAAAGGCTTAACACTTTATTCGTTAAAAGGTTTAGTCAACTGTCACTTGATACCAGCCAATTCATTGAATCGGGAACATTTAAATTCATCGTTCAATAAACTGGACTTTGATTAATAGCTTATTATGGTAAAACTTGTTTTCCAACTTCACAATTTATAATTTATTAAAAAAAATTGTGAATGAAAAAAACATTTAATTTACAATAATAATTTACACAATAAATAGCTGAATATAGAATGGCTCAAGTTTTTGTTAATTTTTTATTTATTTAGTAAAAGATTATAAATATTATATTATACACTATTTAAGTGTTTTGACTGCCCAACTAGGAGGAATTCCGTTTAAGGGCAGTCAAATTACGATGATATATAATATACACAAAACAAAAAGAAATAGAAGAAATGAAAATAATAGAAAGAATAAAAAATAAAAACATATATAAAAGTTTACAAACAATAACTTTTGTTTGTTTGGCACAATTGTTGAAATAATATTTCAAAGTAAAATTAAAATATTTCAGATTTTTTTACACACTTATTTTGTTTAGACATTATAGAAAAATCGTAAAAACTTTGATCAAAAAATACTTACAAGAAGTACACGATATTTAATAATTTATCATCGTGCGTTTTAAACATTTTTATTGCTTACTTTAATGTAGGTATTTTAAAAAACCCAACGTACATATTTACGCTTTAAAACATGAATATTAATTAAAGTAAAATTACAATATTGTCCGCAATACTAACCAAGAATATTTGGATTTATTTTTATTTCAAGAGAGGAAATTTATTTTTATTTCAGCGTTGACGTATGTATATTATATACAACATGTAATATCCTCGTATTAAATAAACTTAGTCCATTTAAAAACAGACAAAAAAAATTAAATACTGCCAAAATAAGTATTCATTTTGAAAATTTAGAACAAATCCGTCTCAACATTATTAAATTCATCGTGCACAATTGCAGGTAAACTTCCTTCTACTTTGACTTAAAATTTACCTTCCTGATTTTCTTGAAGAACCTGACCAGAATGATAATAAACTTCTCTAGCATTTCTTAGCAGTTTGTTTTCATGAGACATAAAATAAAATATAAACTATACCAACAGCCCCAAGCTCGGGTAGTGATTTTGTTAGCTGTGACTTCAACTTTCTTCAAAGTATTTGCGTAACTTCGTCATCTTAGCATAATATCTCCGTTTTGTCAAGAAACTAAGTCAAAACCAAAATAAGTTCCCTACAATAAGTTCAAAGGGTAGTTACTAACGTTATTTATTATTTAAGATGGATTTATCATTTTGACAAGTTCGATATATTCGTTATTTATGAACTCTTTGTGTTCTTTGCTTCGCTTAACACAATATCCCTTAATGTACTTTTACACCTACAGTAAAAGTTGAACATATACAAATGCGAAAATTCCAAATAAAACAACAAATTTGTCATTGTCACAGTACTTTCCTATTTTTTCCCTTCTCTACGGTGGGACACATTTAGGGGTAGGGAAAGAAAGGTTGAACAAATAGGGGGAACGGAAACGTCCCTGAGGAATATGACAAGAACAAATGAGTAAACGTGGAATAAAAGAGCAAGCTTTAAGAAAAAGGTTGTATGTCCCTGATGAGTTTCAACCTATTGAACAATATCGAACATACACCTTAAACATCGAGTGCCTTTTGAATTTTCAGTTCGTGGTATTTAAGCTATTTTTGGATTCGATACGGCTGGTAGGTTTACCAAAAACAATTGTGATAAAATTGTGTTAAAGGTTTGTGATATTGATTGGTTTAATATAACAACACTGCACACTAAGGGAGTATTTATTTTTATTTATTTATAAAATATATGAAATACATATAACATTATAGTATTATACTATTATACACTATAGTATTATACTCGTATCCTAGAAATGTAAATGTCAGGCATTTGATGTCACGAAGAAATTTGCAATCTATTATAAAAAGCGTAATTTGAGTTAATAAAACTAAGATACCATTTATTACTAGTATCCACATAAATACTTAAAATATCCACATAATCACTTTGAAAACATCCACATAAAGACTTAACAACAGAACTGAAGCGTTTTCGGCCACATATTGACAAATTTGATAACACCTTCGGGCGTTCTCTGGCCAAAATCTGGCCTTTGAAGAAATATTTTAAAACATTTATTGGAATTATTTCAAAATTTCCTGCACTTTGTACTTATATTTCGATTTAGTATTTTCACTGTTCAACATAAGAATCTCTATTAATTAAATATTTATTATTGAAATTATTGAAATCCTTTTTTTTACAGAGGTCATGTATTTCATTTATAAGATTTAATGTTTCAGAAGTGTTAAAACTGCTGCGGTAAACACTACCCCCCTTACTTATAATCGTAGTATAACTAATACGCGTCGTATTAATACCGTTTAAACCAGGTTTAAGGCCAACTTTACAAAACCAAAGAGCAATTATAAGTAAGGAGTACCTGTTTCCGACCATGTAAAAATTCCAAACAGAAACAAGTTAGTTTCGCAACAAATGTTGTTGAGTGTGGACCACTGTTTTACTTAATAAACATTCTAAAACATTAACTTATTTACAATAATATTTGAAACAATAACTGACGTGGACTGCAAGATCTCCAAAACATTGTTTCTGTAAACATTCAGGTGGTGTATCCGAAACATCGTTTCTCACTGAATACATAGCTTTACATAAAAAAATTTCAACCTATTGCGGCAGATAGTGCTTGTGCGAAATATTCTCCGGTGCCTAAGTAGGCTAAAAATTCTTTAGGTACATTCAAATTCAAACAAAAAAAAAAATTCAAAGGAGTACTTACTTTATGTAAACAGGTTTGGCCATGAATAATAATTTATATGAATTGAATTTTTTCGATACGTTGAAAAACATTCTTTTATTCGTTATATCAAATGAGATTTTCCCCAAATCAAGAAGTCGAAATGGAAAAACTTTAGACTTGTAAAACCTTTTTATTTCCTGACAGTTTTTTTTCCTCTTTTAAATCATTGGAAGTAAAGACACCAAACTAAATGCCTTCTTATTTTATTATGCGAAAACTTCACAAGAGTCCGAAATGCTTCTAACCATCTGGAGTCAGTGAGACTATGACATTCTCAATTGTAATATGTTGTGAGGCTGAAGATAGTTGGAAGAAGTGTAGATGGGAAAGAGGAAGGTTGTATTACCTACCTGGATATTCGTAACTGATCACCAAACACGCCTAAAGCCATTTCAATCAGCATTTTGTTTCCGAGTGGTTCTTCATTCACCAGAGCGATACTGAAAGTATTTATCAATCTTTAACTTGTCGCAAATAAAAGTAGGTCCTATATATGATTTTTAATATATTAAATGTAAAATAACACTCATTATACAAACACCCACTGGTACACAAACACACCACAAGATTTAAAGAAGGAAAGGGCCTAAAAATTCCTCGTATATTAAATAAATATGGATGCCGTACTGTTAAATACCTAATACAAGTGATTTTTAATAAAATCAATAAAATCTTAAAATTTTAAAAATATGAGAGACCATGCCCTAAAATGATAAAGCATTGGTTAATTAACGAAAAATTCATGTGCCTTTTGAATATCTTAATGTAGCTGCCTACACATCTTTTTATTAGGCAGGCATATTGAGATATTTTATAGAGTTTATAGATGTAATATAAATTATCTAATATTATTACTATGTGATCTATTCTGTTTTCTTAAAACTATAAATTTATTTAAAAATATTTCCTTATGTATATACTATATTAAGAATGTTTAAATTGTAGAACCTGCAGACAAGCTGAAATATGACAGTTTTGTGGGACTACCCTAAATTTGTAAAAATGTTTTATCTACTAAATAAATAAAAAAATAAAACTCAAATAAAATGGAGTATTGAACCCGCGACTTCCGAATTCGTAGTAACCATGCACTCCTTGTGAAAAAAACTCTTCTTTAACAACCATCTGTAATACTTCAGGTAAAATAAAATTTGTAAAATTACGAAATTTGGGCTTACTTTCATCTTGACAGATAATGAAAAAAGTGGCGGAACACCCATCTAAGGGGATGGATAGAGGAGAATAAAAAAAAAAGATATTTACAAAACTAGGACTAGAGGGGTATTGTTTACTATATTTTCATTCGTGCTGAATCGATTGAGAATACTAATCGCGGAATTTTACATACGTTCAAAATTATGCAAAAACACCACCAATGCGGCACCGCGACATGAGACATATTAAATTTCATATATAAACTTTCTTAACCACTCGAGCGCTTTTTGCCATATTATGGCACTATTTCCAAAACCTCGGATTGCTTTTTTGCCAAAATGTAGCTAATTTCAAAAAAAAATATATTAAAACAACTATATAATATATTGTACATTCAAAATACAACAAAATAAATATTCTCTAGATTCTTTAAAATGTTTTAATGTTAAAGATTTAATTAATTTTTTTTTATAAATCCTACAAATGATAATAGACAAAAGATAGGGGAATTCATTGGGTACATAGAACTATAATCAGTTTGTATGTCTCCATATTCAAATTCGGAGGTATGATTTGTATGATGTATGTGGGCGGAAAAATTTCCTTTAGCAATCCGAGAAAAAATATTATAATTCTTCTGTCGCTCCAGTGGTTATAATATTCCCTGAATCATTAAAAAATTACCCTTAATACGGGATAGTTTTTATGAGCAAGCGACACCTACTTTATATCATATAGGTATCACTGGTATTGCGCTATCCCCCTAGTCCGTTTGATAGATTCTTCCGTCTTAACAAACGGATTGAAATCTTTAGAGCACAGGCGTCGGATGGGAATGCTATCTTTGTTCTACCGGTATTTCAATGGAAGATGCTCCGAGGAACTAGCGTCATTGATCCCTCGGCACCGGTGCATAGTCGGGAAACACACCAAACGCTCGCCCAACATATGTAGGTACATATGTGTGGAAGGGAAGGAGATGGTGAAGAGAAAGGTAAGGATGTACCTTGCTATTCAGATCTAGTCATTAAACACAAACATAGCTAAAGCCATTTTAAGCAACGTTTCAATTCTGAATGGTGGTCTTACACCATGGTGATACTGAAAGTATCTTCCTCTCTTGAACGGGCCGCAAATATATTATATATTATTTTTTAATTAATTAATTGTGAAATAACACAAATTAATCAAACAAAATTTATTTGCCAAGTTCGAACCCACGACCTTCGAAATGGGAGTCCAAAGCCTTGCCTCTGGACTACGCTTGCTCTACTTAGGTAAATTAACTAAGTTTAAAAAAAAATCCATAACACCTGGGTATCTAATACGGCCGATCGATAAAGGTTTTATCGATGTAGTCAGTAACTTGTTGTTATACCCCAGCATAACTGCAGACAGCCAACGAACAAATAACGGTTCACGACGACGTGACGGATTGTGCTTAATTTATTGGACGTGAACTGTTCTTTGTTCGTTGGCGATCTGCATTCATGCCCGTGAACGATGACAAATTACCGATATTATCGATAAATCCTTTATCGATTGAGGATTACCCTGGTTTCTAGGCTAAATCTATTCGTTGACTCGTTTAACTCCGCACAGTACCTACATGCACCTCGAATCAGTTACCCATAAGAGAATTTTTAGTTAATGGTTTTGTTTGGTTTTACAATAGCACCATATTGAATAAATTCCTTCACGGCCTATGTAATATTTGGTGATGTTGGGTGGAGGTTTTTTTTAAAAAAGAAGGAGATAAAAATTCCTGCTGTAGAAGCCAAATGGTCTCTCTCAAACAGTCTCTCCTGATCAAGCTTGCCACGCAGTAAGTGGACAGTCGTTTCCGCCGCTAAGACCTAGACATACCTTATCCCCAATCCGAACACCGTAGCGAACCACTTGGGGTGACCTATTATGAACTACATTAAAATTATAGCAGTGAATTATGGCAGTATGGCAGTGAAGCATGGAACTGGCAGAGAAAGGATGAAAATAGACTGAATGCTATAGAAATGAGATCCCTGAGGCGTATGTGTGGTAAAAACCATGTATGATCGTGTGAGGAATGTGGAGATCCGACAAAAAAGGAAGGCCGAGATGAGTGTCATAAGTAAGATTAAGAAAGGGAATCCTTAGATGGTTTGGACATGTAGAGCGAATGATTGAAGAATGGGGTGCCAGGAGAATATATGACGCAAATGTGAATGGTAGAAGAAGTTGAGGACGCCCGAAGAAGACATGGCACGATCAAGTGAATCAGATTCTTGAGTCGGGCCATGTCAAGAGTCGGAATAATAGAAGAGCATGTATGATAACATGTATGAGGCGAGGAGTGTATACCAATACCGAGTTGTTTGGCGGTCCGTCCTTTCCGCCTACCCCTGCGGAGAAACGGCGTGATGGTTAGTTAGTTAGTTAAAATTATAATCATATCAGAAGACTCTCTATTAAGTTGCATTAGCCAATTGGACAGTTGTTTAAACCAATTTTAAATGCATCATTCACATCAAATTAAAATGATTAGTAATTATTAATAATGAATGTAAAAAGTATTATTAAAATAATCCCAAGGGTAAGGGTTGATTACTTAATTGAAGTTTCATAATTCAACTATCATAATGTCCATGCTTTTAAATGATTATTCCCTAGACTTCCCAAAGGTATTTTTTTTTAATTTCTCTAATAATTGTGTACAAACTCCCACAGGGGAGTCAAATATCACGAAGAGAATGATTATTATAAATTTAACCATCGTTTTAACTAATTGGATATTTTTATAGTGCTTTTTTGTTGAAAACGCAGCTTACGGTTGGTTTAATGATTTTTTTATTTATTTATTTGTACATAATTAGTAAGAAAGTAGATGATTAATAAGATAGTAAATAATATCTTGTTTTACTACAATAAGAACTATCAGGTAGATATTATTTATTTTTTACATAGGTATTGCAAAATATCTATTAAAAAATAATATTTGATTCTCACAAAAGTAACTACGTATGTATATAGGCAGATTACTTAAGGTAGATTCAGACTAGGTCGACGTACGTACGCATCGCTACGCCAAACAATGCTTAGCAACCATACATTTTCTATGAAAATGGCCACACACATCGCACGTCGCGATGCGTATGGCCAATGTGATTCTAAAAAATAATTTTTCATTGAAAATCTATGGTTGCTAAGTAGCCCAGATATTGTTAGGCGTAGCGATGCATACGTACGTCGACCCAGTCTGAATCTACCATTACGAGTGTATTGCCAGAGAATATAGAAAATTAGTCCTTTTTAAATCAAATTCTTAAATTTTGTTCTTAAATTCAAATTCTTTAATTTTTTAAATTTTGAAAAACTAATTTTATTTTTAATGTACTAAGGTTATACCGTTGGTCGTTGGCAAATTTGTTCAATTTTCAAACGACATATTGTATTATACAACACACATTTTAAATCATATAACAAAATAAATCAATACATCATCTAGTAAACACATTTTTCAGAATATTAGTTTTAGTTAAATTTAAATCATTAAAACGAGAATGTGTTTTGTGACGAAAATACCTCAGTTTTTCTATTTATATAAGGTCTTAAAAACTAAAATATTTCAGATTTTTTTACCTACTTATTTTGGTTAGACATTATTGAACAATCATAAAAACTTTGATAAAAAAATACTAACAAGAACTACATGATTTTTAATAATTTGTATCATGCGTTTTGAGCATTTTTATTGCTTACTTGAATGTAGGTATATATTAAAGCAAGTTTTGAATGAAATAAATCGATATTACATTTTTAATTTAAAAAAATGATACGGGGAATAATCGATCTTTCTTATTGGAACATTCCTGTACAGTTGCAAGCATTTTTAAACTTTTATTCTCAGCGCTGGTCAATCGCTCTTAAATTTGCTAACCTACCCTCCTCCTACATATCTATTATTTTTCTTTTATCCACATTATCATTAACTAATTGATCCTCACCGCATGAACATCTTCGGTAATTCGCCCTCTGCCAGTGTAAGTCCGCCTAAAAAAAACATCACTAAAAAAACAATGCATTTATTCTGCTAAAGATACGGTGTAATATAAAACCAGCTGTACAAAAGAAAATGTTGAGCAGTAAGTCATTTCTATCGTTTCTTTTCCTATATATACATATTTACTCCAAGTGCTGTGGCTTTATTACATACACACATTTTAAAGGTCCTTCGATTACAAAATTACACAAAAATACACCCCAAACTACAGAAATAATGTGTTTTACAATATTTTTTGTTCCAATGATTTGGGAGGCGTTTATGGGTACCGCCGCCCCGGGAACCATTTATTGGACGACCAACACTTCTGCCACAGGTCACCCCAAGTGGTTCGCTACGCTTGGTGACTTAGCAGGGGTGCCTGGGTTCTTGGGGTTAGGTTTATCCGGGACTTGGGGCGGATGCGTCTGCCGACCATCTGCGTGGCAGGCCGGATTGGGAGAGACTGGTTGAGGGAGAACTTTTGATCTCTCCAGCCGGACCCTTGCCTTGACCCATCGCCTTGCACCGCAGTAGGAGAGATGGCTTCACACGACCATCACTCCTGGACATATTTATCCCCAGATTTCTACCCACCCCTCAAACCTTTTTCCTTTCCAGGTCTTCTTCTCCTTCCTTTCCCTTAGAAAACCCACCAAACAGCATCTTCAAAGATGAAGAAGTGCTAATGTAAAAAAAAATATACAAATATCGAAAAAAGGGTTGTCGAAAAAAGTCAGAGAGTAAAACAATCATGAAGCGACTCATGTTTTCGATTTTCGTAAATTTGAGCATCCTTAAAAAGAACTTTACCTTATATGTAATTACCCTGTACGAAATTTAAGTGCATACTTGAATTTAAGCAAGTTGTTTTTACGACGATATACCTGATAAATACAACTGTACAGTTACGGTCCAAGGCTCCAACCCTTATTTAACTTCCCCAGCATATAGCTCTCTCCATTGGCGTGACTACCGTTTATTATCCGTATCACGGTGGGATTTCACCTTTTACGGTCGCGGCCGACTTAACACAGGTCAATTTTACGGCCGGGACTGTACTGAGAAATAAAGTTTTAAGTAGCGAAGGAGATTTACGAGTTTTTGAGTCGAGCAGCGCCAATTGGGAATACTATCGCTCTTCTGGAAACGCAGTTTCTTCTTCAACTGTGTTAATTTGTTTTTCGATTTATTTTCGTCAGGCGACACTAGCCATGGTTAACGAAACACTTTTTGTTACAGAAGTTGTTCGTCTGTGAAAAATGTCTAGTGAGAATAATTTGCTAAACAAACAACAGTCATATTCATGCATAATTGGTTATTGCATAATTGGTTATTGCATAATTGGTAATATTCGTTTGTGAAAAATGTCTAGTGAGAATAATTTGCTAAACAAACAACAGTCATATTCATGCATAATTGGTAATAATTGGTAATATTCGTCTATGAAAAAGGTATAGTGAGAATAATTTGCAAAACAAACAACAGTCATATTCATGCATAATTGGTTTTTGCATAATTGGTAATATTCGTTTGTGAAAAATTTCGAGTGAGAATAATTTGCTAAACAAACAACAGTCATATTAACAGGATAACTTACTTCAATAGCCTTCCCGAAGAAGTGAAAAAAATAAGAGATTTAGCATTATTCCAGAAAAAGATCAAACTATTCTTAAACTGTATGCAATAAAATCATGTAACCTTAATCCTGTAAATCAAACCATCAAATATTGTATAATGTCTTCTTTAATCTAGTCATTAAGATATTATATTAATTATGGACTAAAAATTGTATATTCTTACATAACTCCTACACCAAGCTCAAGAGCCAGTTCTCTTAATTGGTGTAGAAACCAAAAAAATGATGTTTTCACCTTTTTGTTATACCTTTTTATTATATTTTTGTTTTTATTTAGTTATTCTAATGTTAAACAATGATTAAAATTTGTAAAATTGTTGTGTGTAAGAGGTGAAATAAATTGAAATAAAAAAAAATAAAAAAATAATAATAATATTCATGCATAATTTGTTATTACATAATTGGTAATAATTGGTAATATTCGTTTGTGAAAAATGTCTAGTGAGAATAATTTGCTAAATAAACAACAGTCATTTTCGTGCATTATTAACATTGCATAATTGGTAATAATCTTAATTAATCCTTTATTTGAATTTGTACAAAACATGCTCCATATATTATCATCCTAATTTGACTGCCCTAAAACGGGATTCCTGCTAGTTGGGCAGACAAAACATTTCATAAATAATATACAATATGTATAAGCTTTTACTTTATAAAATAAAAATACGAAAGAATAGTGAATTAGTGGTGTTCCCGGGAAAAAAAAAATAAGCGATAGTTGTTGAATGAAACACTAGGTATATATTGAATAATTTGACGGGTAGGAGGTAACCCGCTGTAGCTTAATGGTAGAGCTCCTGTCCGGAAAACCGAGGGGTGCGGGTTCGAGTCCCGTCGGCGACATGTATATTTTCTCGGGAGAGTTTTTCAATATTGATGAGTGTTTCATGCTAATAATTATTGCTTATAATAATTGTTACCCTTTGTGCTACGCATAAAAAATCTTGTCTTAAACATTAGTTTATCAATTTTAAAAAAAATAAGAAACAATTTTATGTTTCAACAATCTTGTGTTTTGTTTTAACCAAAACGTGTTCTTATAGCGAATCATTTCTGATAACATAATATTTCTAGGATAACGCAAGCACGAATTTAGAAGAAGAAAGTAAAAGAAAGTAAACGAAGCTAATAAGGATTTATTATTTTTTTAAGAATTTATCAATTTTTAATTACATATTAAAAAAATAGTCAACAAGACATTTCAAAGTAAATAGATTCGCCGAAGAAACAGGCAAAATTAATTTCTTAAAATCAAGGAGGTAATGATATTTGGACGAAGCCAGTTTCCACAAATAATTTCAGTTTATTAAACCCTTGCTTGGCTACATCCGAACGTGTTCAATTCCTCAGATGGCTTCCATAATGAAACAAGCAACATTTTACGCTTGCTGTAGTGGTAGTAGGAGATTTTCAAATATTTAAGATTACTTGTAAACCAGAAATGTTTGTTTTCCTTAAATTAAAATTGAATTTCAACAATTGAAAAAACGTATCATTTTATCATAATTTATCCAACATTTCAAAGCTCTGTTTCCAAAAATGTAGTTATAAAATATATTTGAGTTGATGTAGAAATATACGTGGGAGGGGGGAACGTGAGAATTGTGGAAGAGAACGCGGCAGTGGAACTGGGACGCATGGGAGAAGACACGGAGGGAAGGCATGACAGAACTAGGGAGGGGCAGGGGGAGGGATTACATAGGAGACAGTTTTATGATCCATGTGCAATGAAAGCTATGTTTGTTGGCATTATAAAAATCAATCTGGAGTAAGCAAATGGTTTATGAACTCCGCACCAAACTAAATAACATATTGAAACGAATCAAATTAAAAAAAATCTCTGGTAGGTATATATAACCAAGTAACTTGCATATTTTCCACGTGTCATATAACGATTTTAAGCGCGAAATATTGTTTATATTTTAACTGTGAAATTGTGTATAAAATTTCTGTCCTAATTTAAATGAATTTATATTGTTCAAATTAAATTTTAATTTTGTTTACCGCGTTTGAAATGCTTTGTTTGTACACAATTTTTGCAAATGAATAAATAAAATAAATATCTATATGTTAAATGAACTTTCTTATGAGAGAACGAATAAATTGTCTTAGTTTTAATATAGTATACCATATCTATTATGCGTATAATCTTATCTTACTAATATATATATGTTTGTTACTCTTTCACGCAAAATTCACTGAATGGATTTTAATGAAACTTTACAATAATATTGCTCATACATCAGAAGAACATATAGTATATAATTTATAGTTAGCTATTTATTTTCAATGTATTGAAAATAATAATTATCGTTTAATAGAAAATGTCAAAATTTGAGAGTGACATTTTGCAAAACAATGATTGTTAAATCAAAATTCTATTTTACAAAATATTTAAGTACCTACTCGCCTAATACTTTGAATCGAATCATGAATTATAGATATTTTAAATAAATAGGTTAAGAATTTTGGTATAAACATAGATACTGCGCAGTCGAAGTCGCGGGCAGAAGCTTGTATACAATACTAATAAAAAGCTCTACCTGTCTTTGAATTGTATGGCCCATTGTCTTGGAATGATGTGGTTTATATTGTGACCGGACAAGTCAACAATTTGAAACATCATCACTCTTAATGACTTTACAAAAATTTGTTGCATTGACACTTTTTGAGTTGTTATGGAACCCTTTGTTAAACGTGAAATTCTGCGAAACAATTGGTCCTAAGAAATATTATTATCATATTGATCAATAAACAAATTTAATAAAAATATTTATAAAAAAAATAAGAAACTAAACAGATTTAGGAAATGAATTTGGCATTCTCAGACTATAAAAATATTACCATTTGTTATTTCGGCTACTGGCATTATACCTAGCTCTCTCATTAAAAATTTAGGCATATTAGATTTGTCAAAGAATTTGTATATAAAAATGCAAAAATCAGTCATTTTATTACCAAAGATTTTTTAAATATTTATATTGAGGGATCAGTAGGATTTATCGGTCAAATTAGGAATTCCACCGAGCCGAACCATCTGATATGAAAATATCTGGAGTAGGTGAATTATATTCCCATTTAATAGTTTGGTAGATTAACATGTTGTTCTTGTATTGTTTTGTATTAATTATACTTATATAATACACTTGCATAACGTGGATTTACTAAATGATCATTTATATGGATAGGTGTATTTTCCTATGGGAAAAACTAAACCCGGACCTGAAAATCTGGTGCGTAAAATAAATCTATTTGGTAAGTAATTTTACCTGATAAAAAAATATCCAATCAACTTTCGCCCATCTGTAATTTATAAATAATAACAACATCTCAGGATTTTCAAGTTAATTGGATTTATTACCATCCGCTTGTAGGATTATTACAGATGCGGGCTTCGAGGAAATAAAAGCGAAAATCTACGGCCTCCCACTTATTCTATTATTATTATTATTGTAAGAAAGACTTGGCTCTCCGAGCTTTACGAGAGGGACAGAAATTCAATCTGTCGGAGGCAATTTATCGAGAAATATTATTAGCCGAGGTTTACGAAATTCAATATCATTTTTGATTCTACTCAACGATTGCAGGCTTTATTTCATAGATTCTTTCAGCGGGTAGTAGATATTTGAAGTGAAAATTATCTTAAAGTTTGTGGAGCTATGAGATTAAGTTTCTTTCATTTAGCTCCATACAGGAGGTGCCGAAGAAAATAATTTCCCTCACGGTGTGTGTCTTCCTTAGGGAAGCTGTGTGGATGGTCTTTTTATGGAAACAATGGGGAGGAAGTTCTGGAAAGGAAAAATGACTTGACGTTATGACAAGTCCTTTTTGGTACGCATTACAAAATCTAAAATTGGCGTGGCCATATTGGAAATCGTTTCACATTGACAATCGAAGGTAAGTTATCTGTCGAAAGGCGTTTAGGGCAATAATTTCCTTCAGGGACTACGTCATCTTTGGGGAAGCTCTGTGGATGGTCTTTTTAGGGATAGGAAGGGAAGGAAATTCTGGAAAGGAAAAATGACTCAACGTTATGAAAAATTCTTGTGTTACATATTACAATGGTATAGCTTTATTGTTACATGTCATCAATATTGTCAAAAAAATTGTTTACTATCGAAAATAACCACAATATCTTAGATGAAAAGCACCAAAACAATTTAATTATTTATTAATTTAATACGATGCAGATATTGGGTTCCGTGAATACAATCACATGTAGAAAAAAAATTCACGTTAAGGAATAATTTATGTATTTCCCACATGCCAGCAAGTTTATCTGTATTTTGCTGAAGGATAAGTACCTTAATTAAATGTTATTCAATCTTGAAAAGCTTTACGTAATCTGCAAGTATAATGAATTAGACAGAATCAAGATATGTCACAAACATTGTCTATTACTCATTTGAATTCAGTCATGAAGGTTGTCGTATTCAGATAAATTGTGTTTTAATAATAATGAAATAAAACAACATTCAGCCTTCCAAAATACATTAAATAACTGACTTCAACGTGCTTTGGCTTTAAACTCTGAATAATAAAATAATGATTAAATCTTTTATTACGTCTTATTTAACAAAACACTTTTTATGCATCGGTGTAAGTACTATGATGAATTCAATTAATGGTATATGCGATTAACCAGTAGTATATAATAACAGATGTGTAAGTAGTATCGGTAAACTATTTTGCAAGGACAGATGTTCCGTGTAAATAATCCAATATCAGCTCCTTGAACGAGTAATATCGGATGCAACACGACTCCACTTCCACATAATCCGGACATAACCTTCCACATAGTCTCGTCACATACGGATACGACAACACTCGCGAAATGTATGTTGTTCACTTCGTATCCAGAGAGACACTCGAACCTACCTCCTCGAAGTGGTCTAGCACACAGAAAACATAACATAAAAACATCTCCTTGAAAACAATCAACCTTTCGGGAGATTATATTTCGGAATCTTTGTACTTTTTGATGCTTTTGCCCACTACTTTTTTTCTGCGATTGGTAGACCTCCGTCCAAGAGGCGTGTTTATAAATTTCTCTTATTTAATAAATAAAAAAATATATTCCTTTTCCTTCTCAGAACAATCTCTCCTTCCTTTCCTTAAATACTTCACACATCGTCAAAGAAGACACAGGCCCCAAGGGATATTGTTTTTCTAATGGCCTCCTGTGAGGAGCATCTTCTTCTTCGTCTGCCCTATCAGACCGACGTTGGGGATCGCTCTGGTAAATAGGTCTCTAACTTACGCTGCCCGGAATAGCTCCTCCACACTTCTAATACCGGTCATCTTTCTTACATTTCGCAGCCAAGACCTTTGTCTCCTAGCAGGCCCTCGGCGACCCTCTATCTAGAGCTAATGTAAAAAAACCATATGTGGAGCTAATGTAACAAAATTAAAATAATAAAAAATAAATCCTTAATGATTCACGTTTTTTTTTTATTTAAAATTAAATTTCCCGCCAATAAACATTGAAATACCGTTAATTTGTTCGTAAGAGCTTCAGTCCCGTTTTTAACCAGTTTTACGAATAAAATGATCGTATTTTAGAATAACATTTTTCTACGTGGGAGCTCCACTAAAGGTAGAATTGTGAAGAATCTGTTTTTTTTTTGTCATTGGAGAATAACTTAAGTATCGGACTTTTACTTAGATGTATTTCTTACAATTGGGGATGTTACCATAATTGGGGAAGGGATGTTGAATTACCAGTTTCACTGGCTCCAGACGGGATTAGTTGTGTGTTACTGTGAGATATTTACATAAAAAGGTGCAAATAAAAAAAATTCACAACGCCTTTGAGGGAAATATTTATATTTTTAATATTATTTTAAGTTTCCCCGTTTGTTCTACACATAAGCTAGAGTGATGGTAAAAGTAGCATTGCCGATGCATAGTATAATACCTAAGGGGTGTATTCGGGTCAGATCCCACGGGAACTCCACTATTGCCACAACTTTAACCCCCTGGCATACCCGCTTGACTCGGTTGAGCCTTTCCAGTTTTTGCATATTTTTTAACCATTTACCACAAAAAATAATATTGAATTGGATTATATATCTTAATAATGCCCAAAATTTTTAAAAACTTCCCTGATTTTTTTTCTTACAATAATATGTTTTTTCTTAAATGTATTTTTGGTTCATTATCGGGATTCATTTTGGATTGGTATACCGTGCGCATTCTTATTTTATAAATTAGTTCCACACAGGTCCTGAAGGAAAAAAAATCCACAGGGCCTTTCATATTTGGGGATGCTTTGTGAAGAGTCTTTTAGGGAAGGAAAGAAATTTCTCACAAGTTCTGGCTAAGTTCCAGGAATAAAATATATTCATTCTAGACTTGTAGTAATGTCAATAGTAGTCGCATATTAAAATAAAAATATAATGTTTATCCTAGACACTTTCAAGATTGTATTTAGTTCGGGATCTTGCAATCATACATAACAATATAGCAGCCAATATAAATGTATGTTAAGAATTTACAGATAATGTTGATAGTTCTTAGTCAAAGTATGACACTATTAAATATGATCGAAGAGGGTAGGGTCGAATTAGCTCAGTGCTTGGAGCAGAACCCGGCAATTCCTAGATGTTACCGAATCTTTTTCTGATTTTTCAGTACCAAATTTTCGTTTGACAGGAAAATGAAAGTTGTAGTTTGAATTATCTTTCAAATATGTAAAACAATATATTAATTATATAAAACTTCTGAAAGCACAAAATTCATTAGAATTACTGTTAGATTTAAGTTGTTGACGTTATAGAAAATTGACTTTGGTAAAATTTGGGGGGGGGGGTGTTGTAACCGCTGCCAACCACATATTGAATAACTAAAACATGTGCTATAGATCATACGTTCGCTACTTCTGGTGACTTAGATGGGGTGTTCATGTTGATGGGATGAGGTTTGTCTAGGTCTTGTCGATGGATGCTTGCCCAACCACCAATTACGTGGCGGGTAGGATTGATAGAAAATGGTTGAGGAAGACTTTTTGACCTCTCCAGCTGGACTCTCTCGTTCCATTGCCTTGCCGCCGTGGGAGGGATGGATTCATATTTTCGGCACATCTGAACACTTCGACCCCCATATTGACCGACTCTTCACAGCCTTTCCTACTCAGAACCCCCGCTACTTCCTTTATTAAAAAAATACTCCACACCCCTTTCCCAAACATGACATGGACCCTAAGGGATTTTTATCCTGTATGCTCGTGTTTGAATGTAATAATTACTAAGTGTAAAAAATGTCCCAATCCCACTGGCTCCGGATAGTTGGGAGCAGTTAGAACTTGGTGTGCAAATTGATGGCAAAAATAAGTTCATATATGTTTTATTTTATATATTTACTACATGTAAATATTGATATTGTAAGAAGATATAATACAGTAATGTAAAATATGAATGTATAATAGAGACGGAGAATATTTTCTTAGTCCTCCTCACTAAAAGATCCTGTACTGACGGTGACTAGGTTTCGGATAGAGGGCTTTTAGTGACTATGGTTTAATTTAATTTAATTAATTTAACATAATAGTCAACTATTTCTAGATTAGAAAACTTTAAAAATTAAGAAAATAAAATTATAATTTAAAAATAATTTCCTACTATATCTGTAAAATTATGCGAAAGAGGCTGCCAAATAATAAAATAAAAATAAAAACAAATCAAAAAAGAGCTGACATTCACCAGAATAAATCTAACTTCAAAGAGGAACATGTGGGATTCGTCGAGTTGTGCTGAAAAACCTGCAAAACTTTCTTGCATAAAATATGACTGAAAACTTTTCGAGTTTCAGCGATTTTTCCACCGTAGCTTGGCTCTCTATTCTTCAACAGAAACTCTATAGCGGTAAATCTGGCAATGACGCCACTTTTCTCCAAAAGGGGTTTCTTTCCTATGTTCACATTTCTTATTCGACTACTTACTTTAAGACAAATTTACTAATGATATCCGACAGAATAGACTGAAACATTTATAATTTTTCCTGGTGATTGTGATTAGTGAAATGAATGTGATGAAAATGTTCGATAAAAGTAGAATTGAATGAAACCTAGAATAAAGAATACCATTGGAGGGGTCCCACCACCTTCAAAACGGTGGCAAAAGGAAACTAATTGCTTACCTCCTTCATTGAACACGTCCAGATTATATATATAGCTGCCTATATCTACCTTTGCACTGCGCAGTCGTCATGTATCTTGATACCGCTGCACTTTCCTACCTCGCCACGCCGAATTATTATTTTGAAAGGTCTCGCTGCTCACTGCTGCGACATACAATACGCAACGCTGCGCCGTCATTTCGGGAATGTGCCAGCTTGAGCGCATTTCGCCTGCGGTTCACGTACCTGCCAGGCCCGGTCTATATATACAAAGGAGCTCTAGCGAGCCAAGTCAGTCTTTCAGTCGGTCTCACATTGGCGACCAGGATTCATTCGGCCGGGTAACAGACCGCGTAAATCAACGCTTTTATCTGCAGTTCTCGGAATAATCCTACTACGTTTGTAAATACTCTACATCATCATCATCACAATCATCATCATGAGTTTTATTATTCCGACAAGCACGCGTTGAGGTATCAGGACTCACCGATATATCCCCTCTTTTAAAGCAGGCCCAACTCATTTCCTCCTCTCTATCAGGAGGTCTTGAATTTGCCTCTAAATATATATATATATATATATATATATATATATATATATATTTTTTTTTTTTTTAATAAAACGAAGCTACACTTATTATGAACGACTCTAGAGCCTCCAGTGTTAAATTGATATACCGGTAGAAGAAGGACAACATTCCCTCTTAGACTGCAATCTGTTTGATAATATATGAGAATCTTGATGAAATGGTACACCCGTTTCCCTGAAGTCAGAAACAGTGAAGCATTGTGCTTATTATAGATCATTATTAGAAATTTTATTGAATGTGAATGTGTAGGAAGTTTTGATGTCTCTCAAAAATGTCGTTAAAAATATCATAAGTAGTTTTTTATATATTTTTTTAACTTTATTTATTTACATTTCTTTATACATATGGCTAAAAAACACTGAAACAGATATCTTTTTCTTATAAGATTTAACAAAGCCATTAATTATGTTTATCATCAGACAACTTTTAAAGTAGAAATATTATATTGCTTGCTATGTTTTTTTTTTTAATTACGCCTTTAACATTAATTCTTTATTAAATTTTACAAATGCAATAATAACAACAAATGCTGTTATTTTGCTCTATGTTTTAAGGCACTTTTACTCTTTTTATACCTAAAAATAAACTAAATTCTTAAATCTCCTATTAAACATAAAATTATAATAAATTCAATATTATACTATTATTATTATATTATTATATTATTCAATAAAATTCCCGATTATTAGAGTTGTATTGTTTTTAATTGGATGAAATAACAACAGTTAACCGCATTATTGATTAGAAAATATTAAAATTAATTTCTAGCAGCTAAATCGAAGCGAATTATTACTAAGAGCCTTCGACCTTCTATAAAATTAAATTAGTTGGAAAAAAGTCGATTGGCACCGCCGCGCCGCATTAAAGAGACTTATTCAATCTCAAGTATACTTTGTCAGAAATTTCAGATTCCAAATATTTAACGAGACATGATTTTCGTTTTCAAGGCCGCCGGAATCGTTTATAAAGTTTTGAGATGAGTAATTACATTCAGAGAGGAATTAATATTACCCGTTTAAAGGCTGAGATTCAGTTGGAAATTTTCAGCACTGAATTCCCGGAAACTTTCAGGAAATTCATTACGGTATAACAATGGGTGAAGATGGTTTCTGAGAAGAAGCCTCCCATATGTACCCAAGTCATGAAATAATAATTACGCTTCCTTGAAACGCATTGTAATTTTAATGATTGATTCTTACTTATCTTCGTAGGATGAAAATACAATAGGAATAAGCACGGGTCATTTCTAGGAAGAGGGTATTACCAGAGAATACCGGAAATTAGTCCTTTTTAAATCAAATTCCAGACATATTGACTCTTTCTCACAAAAAAATGTAAATTGCTTTTAAAAGATTGTTATTTTATCTGGTACACACAGTTTAAAATTTTGTAAAACTAAGTGTATTTTTAATATACTAAGGTTATACCGTTGGTCGTTGTCAGATTTGTTCAATTTTTAGACGATAGATTCTGTTAAATAACACAAATTTCAAATTATATAATCATACAACAAAATAAATCAATACAAAATCTAGTCAACACAGTTGTAAAAAATAAAATTTTTGTAAAATTCAAATCATTAAAAAATAAATCCGAGAACGTGTTTTGTGACAAAAATACCTTAGTTTTTCTATTTTTTTAAGGTCTTACAAACTAAAACATTTAAAAAAAATTTAAACACTTGTTTTGTTTAGACATTATTGAAAAATTGTAAAAACTTATGATCAATAAATATTCACAAGAAGTACACGATATTTAATAATTTATCATTGTGCGTTTTAAGCATTTTTTTTTAACTTGAATGTAGGTATATATTAAAGCAAGTTTTGAATGAAGTAAATCGATATATAATTTTAAATTTATAAAAATTGATATTTCGAATAATCGATATTTCTCATTGGAACCTCCCTGTATAGTTGCAAGCATTTTTAAACTATTATTCTCAGCCGCTGGTCAATCACTCTTAAGGCTCTTGCACATTGTCTGTGGAATGATTTCCATCTCGTCTCTTTAAAACCCTTCCTCACCTCAAAAAGATCCTCCATTCAACTTCCTTAAAGATGACATAGGTCCTGAGCAAAATTATTTTCCTCAGAGCTCTCTGTGTGGTGTTAATGTATTAAAAACGACCCTTGTGTTAATGATGTAATTTTTTGGCCCCGGAATTAGACGTAAAAGTTCAGCCCAACGCAACATTTAAAAAACCGGTTTCTTCAAATTTATTTAAAAGTTTTATAAATTGGTTTATTGGAAAAATAAACAAAATTAGGTGTTTGTTACAATAACACCTGGGGCAGGAATATCGAGAATCTCTATCCCCATAATAATAGATAAGTTAAAACCTAAGCTAACCTAACTTATCCAAACTAAGCCCAAAAAAAACTTGTCCTTTACTATCCTAACTGGATATAATATGACATTATCTAAGTAAAACTAACATAGCCTATCAAAACTTTTATGTCTAAAATAATTCGTAATGTAATTCATTTACACTAAGTTACATTCGTAAAATACTACAAATACACAAAAATGTCGCAAAACTTTTTAATTTACCGCGCACCAGTGCCGATGAGTGAATATTGTTGTGCTTTGTAAAAACATTGTAAGTTAGTATTCCCAAACGAATACATTCCAGATGCATTGGATTACGCGCAATCAAAGTGGTGCAAAATTAGTTTGCCTTTAAGGCGCTTTGTGCATGGGATCACTATTGCATGGGATGAGTTATACATCGGCACTGCTCCGATTGCCCTTTGAGTGAAATCTGTCTCGCTCATGTGACCGTTTTGGCCTGCAAAGCTCGCTTGTGCTCTCTTAGAAACAAAACGTAAGTTTATCTGAGAAAAACCGATCTGAATCCATTAATCTCCCACTACCGGAGGTACAAGTTTTGAATATACAGAACAGTATGCGCTCGGTCAAATGGCTAACCCAACCATATATATGCTTTCCCTAACATTCCGTTCTGGCCTGTGGGTGATTTAGAATAATGGGTTCGACCGGTAATGCCTCGAGTGAATCCGTTTCTGCTATTTGCATTCATCAATCTGTCTTTTTTAAAAGATCAATGTATGTAGTATTTGCTGCAGTAGGAAATTTAGATTTATTTGTGCTTTGAAAAACCACGAGAGCGACAGAGAAATTTAAAACTTTTTCCTCGGGTTGGTAAAGGAATTTTTTCCACACACATTAAAAAAAATCATACCTCCGAATTTGAATATGGAGACATACGAACTCTTTATGGTTCTATATAGCCAATGAATTCAACTGACATTTGCCTATTTTATCACACGTTCGTAGGATTTATAAAAAAAATATTGTAAAATCGTTGACTATGAAACATTTTTAAGAATCTAGATAATATTTGTCACATTGTGGCAACAAAGCAATCCGACGCTTTTGAAATAGTTCCATAATGTGGCAAAAAGCGTTCGACTAGATAATTCCTTCAGAATGTGAAACACATAACACAAACATTCAACAATCTGTCACAGGGGTCACCAATTACTTTCATTAGGGGTCCTTTTTTTTTAAATAATATGACCGTCTTGGTTCGGAAGGGAAAACAGCCTACCCCCCCCCCCCCGCCCTCCCTCCACAGTCTTAAGAATTGAAATAATAAACTGTACTACTTAAATATGTGTACATACAATATCAATGAACAAATAAAACAAATGGGTTCCGGAACTTACGGAAATAAATCTTATCTCTATATAGGTATAACATATTATAAAAAACTACCATTATATCTGAAAGTTATCGAAAATATTCAGGAATTTCAGCAAAAATTTAAAAATACCTAAAACTACTATAAAAGTCCATATCTCACTATTATTATTATTTCTTTCAAATCCTTTATTGATAAATCTTGCATTTTCTTAATTATCCACTGTTTTTGCCATGTGTTATTTACTTTCACACATGGTATTATATAATTGAACTAAAATTCCCTCACCAAACGCAAGAGCCTCGTCTCTTTACGGTGAGGAAAAGCTATTCTTATCTACTATTTTAACACTGTATAAAATGTAAAAATTATGTATTTATCGTAAAAAGAACCTATAAATAAATAAAAATACAAAAAAAAATTATTATGAATAATTAATTCAAAATTTAGGCGTATTAGAATTGTCAAAGAATTTGTATATACAAATACAAAAATCAGTCATTTTGAATACATGTAGGATTACGAAAGATTTTTAAAATATTTATATTGAGGGATCAGTAGGATTTATCAGTCAAATTAGGAATTCCACCGAGCCAAACCCTCTGATATGAAAATATCTGGAGACGGTGAATTATATTCCCATTTAATAGTCTGGTAGGTTGTTCTTGTATTGTTTTAATTAATTAATTAGTTTGAATTAATTATACTTATATAATACATTTGCATAGCGTGGATTTACTAGATGATCATTTTTATGGAAAAGTGTGTGAAAGGGTTTAGTTTTTCCTATGGGGAAAACTAAACCCTAAAAGTCTGGTGCGTAATAAAAAAAGAAATACCAAGGGTTTTTACAAAATTTATAAGAAAAATTTCATTTTTTGCCTTGGACTATCCGTCCGAAGTTTGGATTAAGGTTTGTTTAAGCTATTGTCATTAAATCTTGACGATGGTAATCGGTAAGTCTACTCCGGAATTTATTTTCATTGAAGTTCATCTTGGAAAATACCGCTTCACACACATATGTTGACCCAAACAAAATTAGAAGTTTCAAGGCATTTTTTTTTAAATTTTGGGTATATACCACTGGGTAATAATACTACAAACAAATTTTATCGAAAACTCTTGACAAAAACTTCCTGTTTTTGGTGTTTTAAATCTGTATTTTCTGGGAAATCGATCATTTTCATCTGGAGAGCAATTTTATTACTCCCGAAAATAAAGTTACATGTTCAAAATATTTTATATTGTTAACACAAGGTCCACACAAAATAGGTCGGCGGTTGGAATGCTGACCGCGGTCCGCCATTTGGTGACCACAAAAAATAAAAATAACAAAAGTTAATTCAAATACAAAATTGAAAGATGGATTAAAGAACATAAAACCAATAATATGCAATTTTTATAATATAAAATAATTAAACATACACACGTCAATTTATGTATTTTACTTACTTTATTGTATTATTTACTGAATTTTTACAATAATATTATATTTGCTTATTTATTACTTGATGATTTTTTCTATAATAAAATGGGGGCCACTGCACAGGGAAGTCACACATTGAGGGCATCATTAACCAAATAAATTATAAAAACTAAATTATTGTACCAAAATAAAAAATAAATAAATACAAAGCAGAACTTCTGATCCTTATAAATTGAATAATAATATTAAAAACAAAACTTGAGAACAATTTAAATGTAAATTAACAATTTTATTTTTCCTCTATCCAAAATGTTAATAAAAAGCACCTCTATCCAAAATGTTAATAAAAAGCAAGTTTGGAATAAAAATTAAGGGAAATACAGGAGAGAGTAGTACAATTTCGCATCTATTATATATGGATGATATAAAATTATTTTCAAATTCTGAATCAAATTTAGAGAAAATGATTAAGGTAGTTAAAATTTTTTCAGATGATATTAAAATGACTTTTGGTCTAGATAAATGTAGAACGATCCATATAGAGAAAGGCAAAATTATAGATGGAGATGAGGGTATATTTAGAAATTTCAAAATTAAAAGTATGAAAGGGGATGAGGTTTATAAATACTTAGGATACCCGCAATCGAATAGATTAGATCATACTAGTATTAAAAATGATATTAGGATTAAATTTCAAACAAGGATAAGAAAAATTTTAAAATGCAATCTATCTGCTAAAAATTTAGTAAAGGCAATAAATAGTTGGGCAATACCTCTATTAACGTACTCATTTGGTATAATTAAATGGTCTAATACAGATTTAGATAGCTTAGAACGATTAATTAGAACTACGTTAACAAAGTTTAATTGTCATCATCCAAATTCAGCTATAGAACGAATTAATTTACCTAGAAATTTAGGAGGTAGAGGTATAGTCAAAATAACTTCTTTAAAACAAAATCAGGTAGAAATGTTAAGAAATTTTTTTCATAGAAAAGCTAATAGCTCAGAGCTGCATAAAATAATTTGCAAGGCAGACAGAAATATTTCACCTTTAAATTTATACGACGAGAATGCCAACATTTTTATAAATACCAACCAGGAATTATTAGATTCCTGGTCAAATAAAATTATTCACGCAAAACACTTCAATTATCTCAACCAAACGTATGTTGACAAACTTTCGTCAAACAAATGGTTGAGTATTGGAGAGTTGAGCGCAGAAATAGAAGGTTTTATGCTTGCTATTCAAGATAGAGTAATTAATACCAAAAATTATAGGAAGCATATAATCAAAGATCCAAATCAAATAGATGATTTATGTAGAAAATGTATGGCTTTTCCGGAAACTATAGAACACATTATATCAGGATGTTCTATATTAGCGCCGTCTGAGTATACATTTAGGCACAATCAGGTTTTAAAAATAATTCACCAAAGTTTGGTAATTAAACATAACTTGATTGACTGTCATAATATAGTACCATATTATGAATACGAACCAAATTCATTTTTAGAAAATAATTCCTTTAAAATTTACTATGATAAAACTATACTAACCGACAGACCAATTGGTCATAATAGACCTGATATAGTTTTACATGACAAAATTAAAAAAATAACTTATATTATTGATGTAGCTATTCCAAATTCCTGTAATATTCAAAAATCTGTTTCTGAAAAAATAAGAAAGTATACAGATTTAGGAAATGAAATTAAAAGAATTTGGCATTCTCAGACTATAAAAATATTACCTTTTGTTATTTCGGCTACTGGCATTATACCTAGCTCTCTTATTAAAAATTTAGGCATATTAGATTTGTCAAAGAATTTTTATATAAAAATGCAAAAATCAGTCATTTTAAATACATGTAGAATTACGAAAGATTTTTTAAATATTTATATTGAGGGATCAGTAGGATTTATCGGTCAAATTAGGAATTCCACAGAGCCGAACCCTCTGATATGAAAATATCTGGAGACGGTGAATTATATTCCCATTTAATAGTTTGGTAGATTAACGTGTTGTTCTTGTATTGTTTTGTATTAATTATACTTATATAATACACTTGCATAACGTGGATTTACTAGATGATCATTTATATGGAAAAGTGTATGAAAGGGTTTAGTTTTTCCTATGGGAAAAACTAAACCCGTTCCTGTAAATCTGGTGAATAAATAAATTAACAATAATGTCATTTGTAAACTCTGTAATATATTATTTTAATTAATGAAGATATTATTAGCGAAAGTCAATCGAAAATCCGAAACAGAGAAGATACGGATACATCTAGGACTCAAACCCAGGACCTCTGGCAATCCGGGACAACGCGCTATCCACTAATATTCTGTAATATATTTTTGTGCAATTTTTTTATTGAGGCTAATAAAAATAAATAACCTCTTCGTGCTTCTTATAAACTTTCTCAACTGCAATTTAAAAATTATTGCGCGACAAACATTCTTATTAGTTATATAAAAGCAACAAGGAAGTCACAGCTTGCCTACATTGCTGTAATATTGCGACGTTTTATTTTTATTTCCACAGTCCCAAATGTTCCAACGAATTAGTTCCACAAAACGTTCCATATAAAGCTGTTGACACCGTTTTTGTTTTATAGAGGGCAGCCTAATGTTCCTATTAGTCGTTTGTATTTCTAGAGGTGGAATTTACCATAAAGAGCCTTGCTGGCAAAATACGTTTATTTCTACGTGATACAAAAAAACCTTAATATGACAGCAGCCTGTTTTATGTGATCTAACCCCAATTCAAAAGTTTCACAGTAATGGCATATGAGATTTTGTTTTACAACTTTGTGAGTGTGAGTATCTACGATATCGAGCATGTATCTATCCATTTTTTGCAGCTTTGAAAGCATATTAAGGTGACACGTGACGGATATTTGATTTTTGAGGTTTTTTTTTCGAACATGTTTTTTATTTAGATTTTATAACTGCATTTATCTTGATACTTGATATACTTAATTACTGTAATCAATGTGTAAACATTTGCATGTACCTAAAAGCCCTTAAGATGTAAATAAATCAATTAATTAATATTGTTAGTGATTAGGTATCAATAAAATTTTATTTTTAAATAAAACAATAGCTAAGTAAACACCACTCTTTTTTTATATGCTTAATATGGATGGGGTTTTTTAATATTTCTTTTTTTGAAACTGATAATTCGTGCTGGAATTCCATTATATAGGCCAAACGGGAAGATCATTCAAAACCCGTATAAAAGAACATTTCACAAATTTGGGGGTGAATGACAACGGTGAATTGTCGAATGTAGCGTCACACCTATTAGAAAACCAACACTCGTTTAATAAAGACAGAGATATTAAAGTTCTCCACACTTGTAATAAATAATTAAAGTTCTCCACACTTGTAATAAATGTCATAAACCTGATAGACTAGAATCATTAGAAATAACCCGCCTAACAAAAAAAGTAGACCCTATCTTTATAATGAATAAGAAATTAGAATAATTTGCAAAATCTAATATTGTATCCATTGAAACTTTCTATCATATGTTCCATGTAAAATATGTACATTGTTTGTATTAGGTCCATTATAAGAATAATCCTACTCCAATGTATCCTTTTTTTTTTAAATCAATTATTTAATCAAAAATTCCATATTATCATAAATATAATAAAGATTGTAATTAATAATAGATGTGACAATAATAAAATTAGGTGCTAATAATTCACATTACTTGTAAGGTATTTCCCAAACAATACTAAAGTATGTATGCTACCAACCCTATGTAATTAACCTAGTGGGAACAACAAAAAAAAAAGATAATTGGACACTCAAGAACACTTAACAACAAATTTAATAAAATCCATAATTGAATAAACCCCGAAGAGCACCCCCCCCCCTCCCCCTCATTACCCCCTCCCTAATATGTTTTGTGTAAAATCCCTAGGTTAAGAATATTTTTTACCAGTCTGAAGATGGCATTGACAAGCTGAAACCGGTTACGGTCAATAAATTAAAAGTGGAAAAAGTTTTGAATTTGTTTTATTATTCTGTGGATGGGGTTTCGCTACAGCCGTAGCTTCTTCAAGACAGTACAATACTCGAGGGTTGCAAAAAATGGGCGGAACTCCAGCTTAGGCCTAAGTAAGTCTTGAATATTCGTGAACGTTGAAATTTCAGAGTCAATGACTTATTAACAGTTTTTTTTTCTAAACATAGAATCTTTGAGAGAGGCGCCATTTTGGGTGGAAGTCTCGAAGGAGCACTTACGCGTTTGTTATACAATTGAATAAAGCAGAGTTTTTATAAGTGCCATCCAAGTCCAAGTGAAGAGAATCGAAGTTGTCAATGATGGTTGAAATCAAAGCGATAAAACTAGCATCAGATTGACTCAGAAGTTCAGTTTAGTTCGAGAAAGAGAATAGGGTTTAAATAAATTTATTTTGGAATTCGTAAGTTCAAAGGGTTTGAAAGCGATAAAATATAAAATAGTGACTTTTTCTTGGATGGCATTTTTGATAGAAGGTTTTCTTTAGTTGAGGTTCAGGATCATGATGAATTCACGCTTTAATTGAAAATCGTAGGATATCATTTTTATCATGTATCATTTATAAAATGAAAATATATCATTTCCTATCATTTGGCACTCCTGTTGAGGAGTTATTTAAAAAAATATATATATAAATACAATTGCATGGAGCCAGTGAGAATCTGGCATCTACATTTCCAAGTGAGCTTGAAGGTAGTGGGGAGGTAGAGGAATTGAGGAAGAGATATGTGGGGAGGTACCAGGTCCTTCAATTCTAGTGTAGTACATTTAAACATCTTACAAGTACCTCTATCCGAAGCTAGTGGGGCGATGTAATCTTCTTTGGTGTATGTGTGTTGCGCGACTGAACGGCGTGGAGATGGGAAGGAGATGGTTGGAAAGTTGTTGTATGTTCAGATCAGATCGCCAATGAACATGACATCTTCTTTAATGATCCTAAATGTAAAATAGAGAAAAACTAAAGTGTTGATCCAGATTTCAGTGTTATTTTTTATTGAAGAGAAATTACTGTCAGTCACAGAAAAAAATCGGTATTATTTCACAAAAATAATGCTGCACATTATTTAAAATAAATATATTAAGTACGTACTAACAAATACCCGTTGCAATGCCATTCAACGGAAGAAAGTGCTGTGTTTAATTCTGTGTTTTATTTCTGTTTATTGAAGTTCTTTTGTGTACACAATATATTTGTTTTTAAGGCCGGTGCGTAAAAGAATAAATGTTAAGTTTTTCCGACTCATAAGCAGGCCACATAGAGCTAGCTGTTCATGTGAGAAGCATGGATTTTCCAAATTTACCCCCTGCTATCTCCTACTACTACTATGTCACCTTTGCAATCTCTCCCTCACCGCTCACTGGCGCGGCGTGTCCTTTTTCATGAGTCGCCATTCTCGCCCCCATTCCCCTCCCGCGCCCTCTTCCCCTATCGCATTCTCTTTCCACCTTCCCCCCCTCATGTTTCTGCTATCCCACGAAAACCCCCTTCCACTTACCACACATTCCCTTGTAATATTTTTGTACAAATTTTGTAACGCCAGAGCTCACCATTATTTATTTATTAATACTGGGTTTTACAGATATTCTCACTTGCGTGAGAACAATCTAGTTATAAAACTCAGTTAATGTATAATAACAAAAATCTACAATTACATACAATTAAATAAAGACACATACAATTAGGAAAGTAAACATCAAAAAAAAATATATATATACAAGCTCACTCAAGTAATACATTACAATGAGTAGCAAGAGGCATAAAAAACATTAGAAGCATGCATAAGAGAGACAATTGACACAATATAATTAGTTAAAAAAATTTTAACAGCGCCAGAACTTTTTTTCTGAATCCGTGCAATTTATCGATAAAAATAACTACTTCAGCACACTCTATCTTGATATATAATCGACACATCTGGGTCAGAGGGCTGAAGTAGGCGATATTATTTTTAAATGTATTCAGGTGAAAAATGTTATGACGTCTTAAACAATGAGAGTTGGAGACATTTATTTCAATATTGCTAAGACATAATGTAGTATCAAGATGGCCGTTAATAATTGTATGTAAACATATTAGATCGGTTTATTATATATACAGAAACCTCCGTAAGCGTGCCCACAACAATTTTCCGAAGTTTCATCGCAATCGGACGAATGGTATAGGAAATAATAAGGGACAAACGAAGATACATTCATTTTCATTTATATAGATGTCAAAATAGAAATATTTTTCCTTGTGCATTGATGTCTTAAAACCTTCAAGTGGTTTTGACACCCCACAAACTCAGTTTTCTAGATTTTATTGCTCTCGGTTGGTTCGTGCGACATTTTTTACGACGTTTAACGGGAGAACTGACTTTTTAGTACCAGAGTTTACGTCGCCTATTTGCAAAAAGTATTCGATTTCTAGGCAATGCATTTCAAAAAAGAAAGATAAATTATGTTTTATGAGTGTGCCCGAACATCAACCTACAATAGGGGCTGGTTTTCTTTATCGTTGCTATCGTAGCGTGTAGAAGCGTAGAAATTCTGTTTTTTTTTTTGAAGTAAGACTTCTTTAGAGGCATTACGACGGGTACCTCAAATCTTTTTTTCGACGGAAGTAATATTTTTAAACGGAAATGACGTTAGATTTATACTTCATCGTATAAACGTCGAAGATATATCAACAATGAGTGCGAAGCCTGGCAACGAATAACAAACCGTCAAAGCAAACTCAAACGTCAGACATCACCCGTTTATTTTTGTTTACTAATGAATAAGGTAAGTTCACCAGGCTTTTGTAATGTTTTGTTGATTTTTATATGATCAAACTAAAGATTTTAGTTGAACATTTTGATTTGTATTATTTTTTACGATGAATATTAACCATTTATTCTGTCTGATTCTTGGGAATTCTAGGTATTGAAGTAAAAAGTGGAAGCAGTGTGACAATAAAAATAGTGTTGTTACAATTCAAGTGGTTGAATCGCAGGAAAATTCTACAGCTTCGTCTATAAAAAAATATAAACGAAAAAATCAACAACCTAATCATATTGCTCCGCCTAAAAATGTAAGTTTTTATTTTAGTTTCTAGTAAAATAAGTTTTACTTCAACCGCGCGTAAAGGTTAAACCCACTCTATTTTTTATTTATTAAGAGGCCTTGAGAAAAGTAATTTCTCCGTGATGCCGCGTGAAGGTTCGTTTTAAGGTAAGGAAGGAGAGGAAGTTCTGAGAATGAAAGAAGGTATGAGGGTGGTTATGAATCTTGACGTTAGTGCGTCCAGGAGTGATTGACATTTGAATCTATTCCTCCCGCTGTGGTGCAAGGCAATGGGTCGAGAAATGCCAGCTGGAGAGGTCAAAGTGTCTTCCTAAATCTGCTGGTGGGCAGGCACATCTCCCTTTAAAACCTGAACATATCTTACCCGGTATGGTACGTGAACCCAAGGACCCCTGCTAAGTCAGGCAATTTATCTTGCACGTTTACCAACACCTTTAAACACAAAACGAAAATTGTGAAACGATATAATTCGTTTAAAAGCACAACATATGCTGATTGAAGAGACGATACGAAGTGCTGAAAGAAATTGGCGACAAGGGCGCAGTTCGAGTAGGTGGATGGAACACGTTTTGCCTCGCGGGCCACGTCATGAATAAAACATACTTTATTCAGACAGATACGTGATTTATGGGGGATGATTGTGATACTACTAGCTAGATGTGTGGAATATTGAAGACGATATTTCTGCGCGATGTTTTATGACTAAACATTTTTAAGACGTGTTGTTGTAAACAAAAATAAAAGGGTTTCCAGTGGGATGCTGAGAGAATCGTTACGTGATAGTTAGTACGCTACTTTATAGGGTGGTAAGTAGAAAGTTTTTGTTTTTTCGTATTATTTTTTTTATTTAATTTTATAGAAACAAACAGTACATTGGTTAAGAGCGATTGACAAGCCGCTGAGAATAAAAGCTTAAAAATGCTTGCAACTGTACAGGGAGGTTACAATGAGAAAGACCTATTATTCCCTGTATCAATTTTTTGAAATAAAAAATTTAATATCGATTTATTACATTCAAAACCTGCCTTAATATTATATCTACATTCAAGTAAGCAATAAAAATGTTAAAAACGATGATATATTATTAAATATCGTGTACTTTTTGTAAGTATTTTTTGATCATAAGTATTTATGATTTTTCAATAATGTCTAAGTGTGTAAAAAAAAATCTGAAATATTTTAGTTTGTAAGACCTAAAATAAATTGAAAAACTGAAGTATTTTGGTCGCAAAATACGTTCTCGGATTTATTTTTTAATGATTTTTATTTAAAATTAAAATTATGAAAACTGTGTTTATTAAATTATGCTTTGATTTATTTTTTTGTGTGATTATATGATTTTAAATTGGTAATGTTTAATAAAATCTATCGTTTGAAAATTGAAGAAATCTGCCAACGACTAACGGTATAACCTTAGTATATTCAAAAAAAACTCTGCTTTTCAAAATTTTAAAACTGCGTGTTCCAGATAAAATAACAATCTTTCAAAAAGCAATTTTTGTTTTTTTGTAAAAAAGTGTCTTTTACGTCAAGAATTTGATTTAAAAGTGATTTCCCGCTATTCTCTCATAATATAATATTTCATAGCGGGTATTGGATATTTCTTCATAATGTCTTGTTTTAGATATGTATATTCAGTCTCTACAGGGTGATAGCGTTGTGTATATGTGTATGTATATTTCTGAGTATGTTTGTATAGTTGTAGGTGTGAGAAGTGGTGATCTGTGAAGAGAAATGTATGCGCATTTAACAGCTTATAATAATTATCAACATGATGCTTCTGTTAAATTTGAACAGTGAATCCGAGAAAAGGTCGATGACGGAGTTTAGGCAAATATTATTGGTTGAATGAAGAGCACGGTTAATTGGGAAATTAGTTTCTACATTTTTTTTGTAAAAGTGCACGGAATAGTCTTAAATATGTGTTAAAATTATTTCGGGACAGAAGTAATGCGAAGTTCTCTGTTATTGGTTTGAGAATTTGATCGCCTGGACATAGCATCATAGATGTTTTTTTTTTAAATTCACATCAATAATAACTGTGAATTCTTCTACATTCGAACGTGTTTTTGGATATAGTTTTATAAAAAATATCTAATAAAATTAATTATTTAAATCATAACAGGATTATTGTCAAATAGAATTTAAATATTTGTTCACGTATTTGATTAAAATCCATTTTGTCGATGTTTTTTTACACAAATTAAAACAATTGGCCAGTATTTAGCGGGAATTTTAAACTTATCGCCATCTGCCAAAGTGTTTGGCCCCGGTAAGAGAGAATCTGGGTCCGAGACGCAGTTGCAACCGCTATATTCCATGTCTTATTCGTATTAATTTCATATATTTATCGAGATTTGTTCATATTTTTTTTAATGATTAATATGTTTCACTATAGTAATGATAGGTGAGGAAAAGCTATTCTTATCCACTATTTTACCACTGTATAAAATGTAAAAATTGTGTATTTATTGTAAAAAAAACCTTTAAATATTAAATAAAAAAAAATTAAAAAAGTAAGTTTTAAGGCGCATACTTTAAAAGCTCTTCCAAGTCATATTTTTTGTTTAGTTTCATTTCAAATATTTTTTTTGTTTCCTTTGAAAGCAGAAATTACTTCTTCCTTGCACTGTCCCAACTCATTGCCTAGGTAGGCTGTTGGGGTCGGCTCTTCTCATTCTCAGGTTATATCACTTTAATCCTGGCAGTTTCTATGTAGAATTTTGGAGCATTGAGTCATCCTGGAGTTCTCTGGTATACCTCTGGAAGACTGTTGAAGTAGCTCCATGGACGTTGCCTGCTTCACTCTGTGATCTGTTGGTCTCCGTGTTACGTGCACATACTATCTCAACAGTCGTTCCTCTTTGTTAGCAGAAATTAAATTAGGTATTTTACGGGAGGTACAATTTTAAGTATTATTATAAGTACTATAGTATATTTTTGAAAATAATTATAATTTTTAATACTATATTCCTCCGTGGTCGAAAGGAAAAGATCTCGATGTGCTTGAAATGTTGCTTGAAATGGCTTTAGCCGTGATTAGTGACCAGATCTGAAAAGTCATGTGCTTCTCCACCTTCCTCTTTAAATCTCCTTCCCTTCCCCATTTCCTTTAGCCTCACTACACACTTACTATCATAGATCATATAATATCACTGGCTCCAGACGGAAGCAGTTTGGGCTATTGTGCGAATTCACATAAAATAAAAATAAAGGTACTTATTATTTGAATGCTAGAAAACTACTTGCCTTTTGTTATTTTAAAATGCAACTACAAGGCCAATGCGTCCTTACCCGCATTTACATTGCAAAATTATACAAGCAAAAACATAATAAAAATAAGTAGGTTCTTTAACATGTTTGCTTTGTAAAACGAGCTTCCTTAAAATGATTATTCTGTCCCCAATAGAGAAAGAAAATGGAAAATGCGAACATGTATGTAATTTCAATGTCTTTCAACAGATGTCGTTAGGCAAGGTAGTTATTTGTAGTTTTGACGTGTCTCAACACAACTGTCGCCTGTTCGGGTCTAATAATCAAACGGTTACGAAGATAGCCGATTGTATCCGATCGACATGTGGGCCCCTTCCGTGGACATTTCTCCTGCTGAAGATCTGCTTATCTGAGCATCCTTTAGAACGGATGTTACGTCTAGTTAAATAATAAATATAAATAAGAGGGTACTAAATACGACTCATAACCTATCAATGTAATTCCCGATCACCGAAGAAAAACAACAGAACACCACAGATAACATCATTTCTATAATAAATAATAAGTTGGCAGTTTTAGTAAAAAAAAAAATTTTATAATTTTTTTAAAAATTAAATTTAGAATTTTAAAAATATGTGCTAATATTAGAAAGAACAGGAGACAATTTAAAAAGATCGTTTGAGTGATTCATATTTTTACCATGTAAGACTACTAATAAAAAAAATATAAAAAGCTCTTTTTGGCCCTTAGATTTCTTGACAAGAAATTTAATATGGGATTGATATCTCAAATTAGAGAAAAGTATCAATTTCCCTTTTTAAATTTAATTTATTTTGTCAGTAAAATGATACGACCACTGTGTTTGTATGCTTGTTTGATGAAAATACAATTCTCTTGTTTTCAATAACATATTATATACTTTTTGTTTTCATGAGAGTTTATTCCCCGAACACCCCCCCCCCCCCCCCCCACCCGACTTACTTACATAATATGTACAATATGCAGTCGGCTTGGGGAAAACATGGTACATCTACTTACATAAAATATAACCAATTGTCTCAGAAGGGGTGTGCAGAGAGGATGTACCGCAGAATAACAAAAGCGTATAACATATGTTCGTTCCAATGCATCAAGGATAAAACAACTTGCCTTTATACTGTATATACTAACCCCCTTACTTATAATTGCGGTATCCGCCGACTCATCCTTGGTTTTGAAAAGTTGGCCCTAAACCTGGTTTAAAGCCGTTTTAACCATGCACACGCAGTGAAAAGTTGTTCACTGTTCGTTAGTTGTTGTTAGTTGTTCACTGTTACGTCGTAATACGACGCGTATTAGGATTACTACGATTATGAGTAAGAGGGCAAGCGAACAATCGACACAGTAAATACATTCATTTAACCTCCACACCAACTTATTATTGAACGTATTTTTGAAGTCGATTTAAGGTTTGTTTTGGTAAACAATGCAATAATGTCGTGGGATCAATAGTTGGTTACCTTATTTAAAAAATATAAATAAAATTAAACTGGTACGGTTTGAAATTTTCACGACCAAAAGTATTATCGTGATTTATTAGTAAGCTATTTATTAGTATGCTTTTTATAGTTATACCGCATTGCGCTACCTTCTCATTTAGTCAACGTTTCAAGCAACTTTACAGTGTCCATCATCAAGGCAGGTGTGTATTCTGTTTAATAATAATCCCATGGGAGCAATCATCCAAAATTTATAACTTCATTATTTCCACTGAAATAGATAAATCGAATTTTTATGGGTGTGTCCTTGTTGCTACACTTAAAATTATGATGTAGATACTGTTGTTTTCTCTGGTGAACGATAATCGTGAATTTCAATGAAAATTCGGGTAGTCAAGCGACAAGTAGTGTTTATAATTTACGTTTTATTTATTTATAAGATATACACGGTACATTAAATAAAAGTTGTAATTTACGTTAAATAAATTACATGGTTTTGTACCTATAACGTAAATCCGTAAAATTTCTTTAAGTCATTTTGCCTGGGTTCTAAAACTTAATTAAATTAAACTGGTAATAAATCAAACATTGGATGACTAATAAAATAAAAAAGATAGAAAGTGGGTGGAGAAAAAGGTACATTTTGAAATCAAATATTATATGCTCACTAAATGTAACTGACTTTTTGAATTATTTGATTGATTAAAGTTTAATAAATTTAATAATTTGGTTTTGTATGTTTGCAAGGAATCGTGAAAAATGTCTAGTTGTAGTAATTTTTTTTAATGGGTATAAGTCGTGATTACGCGAGTTGACTTATTTACTAATAATTCTTTAAATTTCTCTTTTCCAATAATTCTTTAACTTCTTCATCTTATTCTTGTAATTCAATATAAATACATATAACTTTTTTATTTTAGAAGAGTTGAGTGCATAGTATTAATTAATGAAAATTATCAACCAATACTAATGTATATATATCCGCAAACTGTAAAATTCACCCGCCATAACACAGGGTCATCCCTAGCATGGAGGGTGAAATATCACAATAAACTATATGTACATTCGATAAATCATTTATTAAATAAATAAAATAAAATAAATTTTCTGCTTTAGTGTTGTGGGCTTCTATATGAAAAAGAGAAGTGTACCGGGTACGCCGCATTGGAACATTTAAACAAACGACGGATAGTATAGTTCTGGACTATCTATAGTATTATTTAGCAGTTTATATAAAAACAATAGATCTGACAATGTGCTTTTTTTCTGTAATGTTAACATATTATTTGTAGTTTTGTTGTATTTCTTAAGTAAATGTTTCGAAAATTTAATCTTAAAATTCAGTCTTATTTACAATGAATATTCTACTGGACTTAAAGTACATTCTAATGGGCGTTCTGTATGTTCTGCTGCATGAGGACTAGTCAATGAAGATATTTACCTACAATCGGAAATCATCGGCTATCTTCGTAACTATTCGTGTATTAGACCCGAACGGGCGACAGTTTACTATCTCATATAATACAACTTTACTGACACATCAAATCTATATATAACTAACTATACTAACGACATCTCTTGAAATACATTGAAACTACACACGTATTCAAATACACTAAAAAAATCAATCATTTTCAAGTTTAGAATTTATTTCTTGAACAGAAAATCAATTTGATTGACTTATCTGGGGCATAGAATTCAAAACATCTTATATACCTACATAATAAGATGACTTCGGTTTTCTTTCAAAATCTGTGCTAATTAGAGTATGCACAGAATATTTTTTTTATGTACCTACTAATAACATCGAATTATTAAATTTTTCTTTCTTGTACTAAAAAAAGCCCTAGTTGATTTATGACGACAATCAAATGGTAAACGAGTTTTTAATTGATATATATTTACGAAAGACTTAGTATTCTTTTCAATAGCCTATCATTTATTTCCCAAAAGTCGTTGATTATCGAAAATAATACGTCTGGCCTAATTAATTGTTTGTCGGTCGTTAATTATATTTTTCCTACCCTTCTCTTTTCGTAATTGATATTTAATCGATGATTAATCTGTTTCATCTTTTCATTAATTAGATTGGTAAAGTAATTATTAAATAATCGCAGTTATTTCATTGAAATAAAATGGATTTACACAAAGAATAGCCTATCGATGTCATTTAAAAGCAAATAAATACATGTTTTTAGCAATTAGACTTTTAGCAGACAGTTAGCAGTTAGACTATTAGCAGACAGTTAAGAGTTAGACTATTAGCAGACAGTAAGAAGTTATACTAAGTTAGACTATTGGCAATGAGTTAGCAATTAGACTATTAGCCTTCAGTTAGACCATGGCGAGTACGCTGTTACTGATTCCACGGCCACGAGTAAGACCCCCACAGTTATGCATCATCCACATCAAAGTTTGTTTGATAGTCATGTCAGACCATATCCCTGACCAAAATTTGTCCGAGCGCCGAGTCGTGGCACCAACGGGCTTGTTCCAGTATTAATGATAAAGAAACCAGCACCCGAGACTTTATTAAATTTTATTTAATGTAATTGTAAAATAAGATGCGGGTTGCATGCGACTGCAGGAAAGCTGGATTGAAGTGTTCTATTGTGTGTGGGTGCTGTAATGGTCAAAGATGCCAAAATTTGCCATAGGTTCACATCGATATCGAGGATGAAGATGAGATTTTTAGCAGACAGTTAGGAGTCAGACATTTTCCTGATTTTGTTTTTTTTTATGCATTTCTACAGTCCATCATGGAAGATACTCTATTTTAACTTTTTGATACCAACAGTGCATAAATCAAATGATTGGTTATAATTCATAAAATCTAATAGGATATGTTTCTGTGAAATATCTGTAAAGTGATTCTTCATATTATTGTTGTGTCTGTATGTTGCTTCTGTGAAATGTTTTATAATTTTTTTCTTATATTTGTGTATTCATATTGGGTTGGATAGGGTTTAACTTATCAAAAGTAACAATTGGCGATCCCTTAATAAGTTTTGATAACTCATGGGAATGCAACTTCGTTGTATGTTTTATTTAATAAAAAAAAAGACTATTGGCAGACAGTAGAAGTTACACCATTATCAGATAGTAAGAAGTTAAACTATTAGCCGACAGTAATAAGTTATACTGAGTTAGACTATTAGCAATGAGTTAGAAATTAGACTATTAGCAGTCAGTTAGACTATTAGACTATTAGCAGACTGTAAGAAGTAAGACTATTCGCAGACTACTACTATCTAACTACAGTAAGACTATTAGCAGACAGTTAGCAGTTACACTGTTTGCAGACAGTTAACAGTAAGACTTAGCATGTAGTTAGCAGTTAGACTATTAGCAATAAGTTATTAGTTATACTATTAGAAATGAGCTGGCAGTGAGACTATTAGCAGACTGTTATCAGTTGAATTATTAGCAGACAGTTTGCAGTAATACTATTAGAAGAAAGTTAGCAGTCATTGCCTATAGCGCTCCATTTCTCTTTCTGTCATAAATCACATCCCCACACAATAAAAATAAATTCGTAATTTTTTATTTAAAAACCAAAATATTCATTAAAAATAGTTTACATGATAGAACAACGTTTGCCTGGTCAGCTAGTATAATGTATATTTTTAAGATTTGACATTCATGTAGCTGATTGAATTGTTTATATTCAGGTACGTTATAGCATCTACCTAAAATATTTTTACTCCATCTATGAGTAATTTCATAATACGACTACCCATCGAATTCCAGTGCCTCGCTATGACAGCCTAGAGATATAAACGTACTAAATTAAACGCTCGATCCCATGTTGTAAATCGCTAATTTTATTGGCCAATAGAAAACCTGAAAGGCAACTCAATACAAGAAGTAAACAGTCATAACATGTTTTACTTTAAAATATAATGTAGTAAATATGGTAATCTGTATTTTAAATAACAAATCCCTAATCATAATGGGCCTTATTAATAAATTGTTTTAAATTTAACACAACGGATAGAAAACCATTATTTTAGGGTATATGGTTGTTTTGATCTTAAACAATTGTGTAATATTCAATATACGTTTATTAATACGAGGGTGAATGTGTAATGCTTCCTAAACAACATGTTTGTGGGAATAATCTGGTGAATAAATGAAAATCCAGCGGATTTTACTTTAATACGTGTAAGAGGGCGAATAACATGAATTTATTACTTATGTGTTTATGACAGCGTGTTGATCTTAAAACGACTCTTGTTGTTCAACCGAAAATATATATCGTTGAAAAATTTTGCTATTCATTGAAGAAGAAGATAACAATAATAATTCTTTTTTTTAATATGAAAATAAACAAGACACAAAAATACAACATAAAGGTAGCTAGCTACCAATAATATGGAAAAAAACATTAGTCGAAGATATTATTGTTAATTCTGAAATTTGAAATATGAAGTTGACAAATACGACAGTCTCATAATAGGGTGCAATAGCAAAATTAATTAATGCGTATATCCCGGTTAGACGTGAGGTTCTGGGTTCGAGTCCCAGTTGCAGCCATTATATTTTATTATTTTTCTGTGTCTTGTTTATTTTCATGTTAAAAAAAAAGGAATATTAGGTATAGTTATCTTCTTCTTCAATGATATATTACATTGATGGGAATAACCTTCAAAAGTGAAAAAAGATAGTTTTTCTTATAAAAAAAATAAAATAATAGTATATTATTTGATGTATTTATACAATGCCATCTATCACCATTTAATGTCAATTATTTTTGTTACGCGATGCTCTATCAGCCTATATTTTTCAATGATTAACCTGATTGTGCCCACCTACTCTCATGTGCAATTAATGGAATCTACACACACACATATCTTTTTGACCAGAGCAAATTATAGCAAAATTTTACCATAAAAGATTTAAAAAAAACTACACAAAATTATCGATTATGTTCAAATAGCTAGCCAGGATAGGTTAGATACATTTTATTTCAATTTGAGTAGACGAAGTTAGCTAATAAAAATATAACTCATGAATTGGGCACAAGGATATAGGCACTGTCAGTTTTCACTTGAAGTAGGATCGGGGATATTAAGGGTTGTTGAATTTTGTCGCTATGTCACTCGAAAAACTTATCTAAGGTGTCAATTTTCATGAAATTGAAAAAGGGTACTAATATCTCGAAAGACTTTTTAATAATATTGTTTTAATCGTAATGATTTTTGCTTTAAAGTCTTATTATGATATTCTGGTCCGTCGTGAGTGGGCCTATCAACGCTCCAATGGATATCTTAAACTTTTGGACATCTGTTGCCGTGTGTGTAATCTGAAAACTGAACCAAATGTGTTTTAAAATCAAGCAATACTTTTGGCATCACGTCCTTCCCTGTGCTTATAAACATTTATCTGCTGACACAAAGTTACACAATACAACTTGTATTGTATAGAGCTATCATATTCAAAATTGACCAGCTGCTAACTCTATACAAATACAAATACAAATCTTAAGTTTGCCCAATAATCGAATTTGGGAGGCATTTTTAGACTGGAGTCCCACAATACTTATAAAACTTATGGATTATGTGCGGAAGAGGGCGGTCCATCTGATTGACAATCTGTTGTTAACATACCAACTGCCATCTCTAATGTACGTGGGCATGCGGAGTTTTACGGGTATTTTAATGGAGCCTGCTCTAAAGAGCTAGCGGCATTGATCCCGGTGTACTTGCACATGCGTGAAACTCGACGGACACGACCGGAACTCCCTTTCATAGTTGATTTTGGCTACGTGATAATGGGTCGTTTCTTCAATACGTTTTGTGTAGGTATGTAGAACGAGCTACTGGCATCTGTTTTCCACCCTTCATATTTCCTCTAAAATTTGGGAGCCTGGAATGGGTACCACCGCCCTGGGAACCATTTATTAGATAACCAACACCCCTACCACAGGTCACCCCAAGTGGTTAGTTACACTTTGTGACTTAACAGGAGTGCCCGGAGCACCGCAGTGGGAGGGATGGATTCATACGTCCGTCGTTTTTGAACACATTGACCCCCAGATTCCTACCCACTCCTAATAACAATTTCCTTCCCAGAACTTCCTCTCTTTCCTTTCTCTAAAAATTTCCTCCAGAAAGCATCACCAAAAATGACATAGGCTTTGGGGGATTTTTTTTTCCTCTTTTTTGTGGCGATAATGTAAAACAAAAAATATATGTAAATAGGGTTCTTCAAGACCCGCATTAGTAAATCCCTTCCCAAAGCCATTCCTTTAAATCACCTCACAAAGCTGCCCAACCGGGTGGCGACATAGTCCCCCTTCTTTTACATCGTACAGACAGAGATGCTATTGTTAGGTGTCACATAAAATAAATCCCCATCCTAACGATATAATATCTTGACAATTTGACATTTCTGTGTTTTATCCCCACATGTTTTACCCATGTCGGTTAATCTCCCTTTCTTTCATTACTGCCTTCATTTGTCAGCGATATTTATAGCTTTCAGTTGTTATCGGGGGGGTGTGACATACTGCCTGATATAACCAACCCTACCCTCTATCCTGTCAGTATTAATGAAGAGCCTTTTTTCAATCTACGTTAAAGGGTTTGTTGCTACCCCAATTTAGGGAATTTTTTTTTCACAAACATTGTGGATGACAATGGTGGTTCCAAATGACTTTTTAACTGCCTTAATATTATAAATACGTATTATACAAGTATCTTATATGAAGGCATGACGGTTTTAGTTGAGTCCCAACTGCTTTCTGCTAACCGCAGCCAGTAGACTATGGTATCCCCAAGTGAAGAAGAAGTCGGTGAAAATGAAGGTAAAGAAATTCCAGGCTAATAAGTTCTTATAATAAACATTATTAAATTTAATTTTAATTAAATTAAAAAAAATAATAATTAAATGGAGTTCTATGAATTAAACACAAAAACAATAAATAATAATGAGTTCTGATCACCAAACACGGTGAAATCCATTTCAAGGAACGACGGAATAGCGGCCATTCACTAGGGTGTTACTGAGAGTGTCATCATTTCATAAAATACCTATCTACTTAATTATGAACAGTCATAAGTTCAGTCAATAATAGAAACTACGCGTATTAATTATTCTTTGGAGGTGAAGGATGCAAAGGGTAAAAACGGAAGGTAGGTATGTTCAAACGAGTTTTCGTAATACGTATAAGATGGAAGTCTGTAGATTCAGGGGAGGAGAAATGCGAAGATAAATCTTTACGTCTTTACTAGGAGGGCGTACAAGACTCCGCCATGAGAAGGAAATAAAAAAAACAGATTGGAATTGGTAATGTAAAGCGTTTTCTTTGATTGAATTTCAAAATTAAATTTAAAAAATAACGCTTCCAATTTCACCCTTCAAGACCCTTGAAACCCGTTGAATTTTCGCAAGAAGACGACGATTAAAAAATAATCATTTTGCTTGGTTGAACTTCAGTGAAAATTTTAACCAAATGTTCCTCATTAAAATACTGTGGAATCTCGATTTACAAAATAAATTAAGAAATTTTGATGGAATTGAACACAATCAGATTGGTTTTGGTAGCTCTCTGAAATTTTCAGGACGCTGAAAATCTGCTGTAAAATCTAATTTATACAAAAAATTTGTAGGTCAGTTTGATGATTGTATTTAATTTGAATATTTATTACTCGTACAAAAAAAAAGATTTTGAGATATCTCAAACATTGAAGCATTTAAACCTGAAAATGTATCTTCGTAATAAGCATTAACTTTGTGGCTCGCTATAATTTACAATGAAATTTTTAAATTTGTTTTAGACCACTTTAAATAATATTTAAATTTTAGGTGGTCTAAAACAAATTTATATATTTTATTGAAAATGTACCAACTGGAATTCTCTGCTTTTGGTGACTGCAGGGGTACTTGGTTTCATGGGGTGAGGTTTGTCCAAGACTTGGTTGTGGAAGCATCTGCTCATCAGCTGCGTGGCCGGTTGAATCGAGATCTTTTGACCTCTCCATCAGTATTCTCTTGGAACGTTGCCTTGCACCGCAGTGGGAGGGATAAATTCATACGTCCGTCACTTCCGGAGATACTGACCCCCAGATTCCTTCCCACCATTCACATCTTTTTCTTTCCCAGAACTTCATTTCCGTCCTTTTCTTCATAGGCCATGAGGGGATTTATTTTTCTCAGATCCTCCTGTGTGGAGCTAATGTAAAGAAAACGTGATAATTTATTAAATAATTAATCAAAATATCTATTTTAAAACTCTTAGATAGTGAGAAATTTTTTTTTGCATTTTATTTTATAGGTACACACAAACGATTATTAAATATACTGATTTATATTGTGCCTCTGTCTGTAATTCAGGTTCAATATACCCTGGAACCTCTTTTTTGAACTTAATACCAATTAAATAAATCGTAGTGTGCTTTTGGAGAATTCAAGAAAGTATCTAACAAAAATATAATATTATTATCAAAAATTTATTTTAATTGCCCTTTTTAAAAACTGCATCTGATCGTGGTTCCATCTAAGAGCTTCCAAATCGGAATAATTAACATTATGGTACCTACCGGATTAAAGAAAGTTTTGACAAGAAATGTCATTAAGATAGTGAAGTTTTTTTAGAAAAATTGTATAATTCATTTTTTAAAATACAAAAAAAAACGTAACTAAAATTGACAATAACACTAAGCCGCGACTTGGCTAGCAGCCAATTATTTTTTTTTTGTATTTACTAAGAATGGCACCTTCTCCCTAGGGGATGGCTCTTAACTGCTGGAACTTTTAAAATATTAAAAAAATATATATATACTGATATGAGTGAACACCTAATTGGATGGTGCTGTAAATTTTTAGATATGTATGATAACGGGCAATTTCAGAAAAGTGTGTGAGCGTAAATGTCACAATAATGATAGAATGCATTGTCATTGATACCTAGTTTATCTGCACAGTTGCTCGATCGGATTTCAGGAAATGGGTTCATTTCCAGTTCCAATATTTGCATTATTTTATTCACGAAACCGAAATCGAAAGAGAAATTTAAATTGATGTACTTGAAAAATATTTTTTAATGTTATCGCAAATTCAACGCTGTTTGTAGGCACAAAAGCATTTTTTCTAGTTAAAATGTAGTAACCAAGTTAAATGTACTGTGTTTACACAATGAAATACTCATCTCCAGTTGGCACTGTCTTTCATTCTACGGCAGACGGCATCCCGCAAAAACATACATTTATTTTATTAAATTTGCACGAATGTATTATTTTGCAATTAAATTGTTTTAATTACTGCAGAAAACCCGCTACATTCCAGAAGAAATCCTGAATTGTAGCGTATCAGTGACCTTTTAGGAAATAGAATTAATGATAAAAGAACAAAGTGTGTAAAATTTAAAAAATATACCTAGTAATGTGACATTGTCATCAAATGTAACATTGTCATCAAATGTAACACAGTGTTTGACAAAACTTACATGTTACATTTGAATTTCAGCGATGTATATGTGTATTTTTTATTTATTTATTTAACGACCCACTGCTTGAACCACTGCTACTCTTCATAGAAAAATCGCAAATGAGGGGGAGGAAGATGATGATGATAATTTATTTACCGCCTAGAGGACTTTTACATGTTCGTGGATTTCACTCGATACATTTTGTTGGTATTAAAAAAAAAAAATCATAAATTTTGTTGATAGTAAAAATTAAGACACAAGGCATAAGTACGCAAGAACAATGGGAACGTTAACAAAAATACAAGAAATATTATTTAATAATGTTTAATTATTATTTAATAATATTCCTAAAAAAATGTTTAATTTTTTTTTTCACCAGATTTACAGGAACGGGTTTAGTTTTTCATACACTTTTCCATATAAATTATCATCTAGTAAATCCACGTTATGCAAGTGTATTATATAAGTATAATTAATACAAAACAATACAAGAACAACACGTTAATCTACCAAACTATTAAATGGGAATATAATTCACCGTCTCCAGATATTTTCATATCAGAGGGTTCGGCTCTGTGTAATTCCTAATTTGACCGATAAATCCTACTGATCCCTCAATATAAATATTTAAAAAATCTTTCGTAATTCTACATGTATTTAAAATGACTGATTTTTGCATTTTTATATACAAATACTTTGACAAATCTAATATGCCTAAATTTTTAATAAGAGAGCTAGGTATAATGCCAGTAGCCGAAATAACAAAAGGTAATATTTTTATAGTCTGAGAATGCCAAATTCTTTTAATTTCATTTCCTAAATCTGTATACTTTCTTATTTTTTCAGAAACAGATTTTTGAATATTACAGGAAATATTTAATAATATTATTTATTATGGAATAAATATTTTATATGATCCACAAAGCTCGCGAAGGCGAATAGTAAATATGTCAAAATCGCCTAATATTGATTTCCCATAGTGCGAAATCATTGTGTAGCATAGTGTGCAATGTAGTTACCCTTATGAACGCTACAGTAGAATAGTGTATTTTGTAGTGTTGTCACTGTGGGTTTTCATAAGTCTATGAATTGTAGGAGTTCGCAACAGTCGAATTTTAAGTTAAGTATTTTGAATAAAAAAGTTAAGATATTTATTTTACGTCTGTCTTCTAATGTATGTATATTGAGAATATTTAATAAGTAATTATACTTTAAGGCGATCCGCTCACTGAGGCAACTGAAAACTGTCAACTGGCAACTGTCTTTGTATGACAGTGTGATGGCCCGCATACTACACAATCACTCAAAAACCCGTTGTCAATGGTAACGCAAGCGGTGACTCGCAACTCGCACTGCTGATTGCCGTGGCCGGCCGTTGCTAGTGGCCAGCTGTCAGCTGATTGTTCTTCGTCTATGGTTAAACAAAGTTTTTGACCAATCAAGACATAGAAACCAGCCGGTTTTAGTTTGGTTGCAGTTGCCTTCTAGTGGAATATTTAGTTTAAAAAAATTATAACGCAAAATTTTTCTTTTTTTTTAATCCCTTATTTTTATTCATTAATGTGAATTTTGTAAGATGGACAGCAAACTACTGAGTAATATACAAATTCTATTGACGAATAAAGGTTCTTATTATTATTATTAATTTAAAAGATAATACAGTATATTTTAGGCACCTTCCAGGGGGGTAGATACTTTCAGAATTACCCAAATGAAAGATAACCATAAAAGTCAACATTTTTTTGCAAAACATTTCTACGTTTGAAAATATTTAATCTAGCGAAAATTAGGAAAACTTCAGCTTTTTTTCTTCACATAATAACGCTCACAATGCTCTTCCAAAAGTTTACATCTTAAATGGTTTTAATAAATATATAAATAAACCTGTATTAAAAAGGTGAATGTTCTTTGCGAACACCCTTCAAAACGCGACGCTAGATACTACCAACACACCAACACCTTGACACACTACCACCCATTTCCAATCTACCCTTAGTCGCTCCGCGCGTTCCTAACAGAGAGGTTCTACGTCGCGTTTTCTCCCACCCTTACAAATTTACGTGTCGTATTTTCCTCTAAATTTGGACTTGGAAAAACTCTCCGGCCAAGTTCGAATCTTGGCTCGTGTTTTCGATCCAATGGACCAGACAGTAGAGTTTTCGCCGATTGGTTTTTTGAGTTATGAAGGTGACACATCTGAAATTATGATCTGATTTTCTCAGTGAAGTTTGTGAGAGGTTGACTACTTGACTAGGCGGCAATTGAGGCGGAAAATCATTCATGTAAGTAATTGATAAGATATAAATAAACCATGTTCGTTATTGCGGCTTGTATTTTTGAAGATTACGTGAAAAACAACTAAATTTGTGAGCGTTGAACGTAATTTTTAGTTACTACAAAAATATTACCAATAATTTATTATAAAAATAAACTGTGCTCTTTTATAGGTTATATTTTTAAAAGGTTACAAGTGCAGAACAGTGAAAAATTACAAAATCAAATCAAGTCCATTTTTATAAATCTTAAAATACTACATTATATGTAGATATTTTATCTGTTTGTCTGAATTTTTTAAAATAGCTAAGTCTCGCGGCTCGCTTTTTTTGGATTTGGTCAACACATGATGGCCTGAAGAAAATATATCCTATCAGGGCCTATGTCATCTTTGAGGATGCTGTATGGAGAATCTTTTTATGCCGGGTCGAAGGAAGGAGAAGAAGTTCTGCGTAGGAAAAAGGTGGGTGGGAATCTTCGGTCATTGTATCCAGGTGTGACGTTCGTATTATGAATATATCCCTTCTACTGCGGTGCAAGACGATGTACAGAAATCCGATCTGGCCTGCCTCACAGTTGGTGGCTGGCCAGTTCAAATATCTAGATCGCTGCCAATATCCTTACAAACCCATGAACTCGGAAACCCCTGCTAAGTTACCAAAGGTAGCGACACACATAGGGTGATTTATGGCAGAGGTGTTGGTTATCCAATAAACGGCTCGGCTAAATAAATGGAAATAAAAATAATACACAAAAAAAAATATCACTTAGTTTCAACTCAATTACAATAAAACCCACAAAATTCGTATTGAGGGAGACAGTAAATCCATTTTTTCTCAAAGTTCGAAATTTCACGTGCGACCACCATGTTTTTTTTCTTATTTGTTTCTATACGACCGTGACGTTTGTCGGAAGATAGTCGTAAGTTTGAAGGTTAGGAAATATGCATAAATTATTAAAATAACCCAAACTAAGAACCTACCTACCGGTTTATTGTAGTAAATAAGTTAAAAAGCGTATTTAATAATGCATCGGAATTCGGCAACTTTACTCCTTACACAATACGTAAATTAAAAGCAAATTTGACTTCATTGAACCAAATTTCAATTAAGACTCACAGCAGAGACAATCGAAATTAGTAGGTACATTTATGTACCTATATATAATATATGATTAAAACGGAACTCCTTTAACATCTCTAATGATTTTCTACGCTTTTGTTTAAATGTATTTTTGAAACTTTTTACATAGGAGTGTAACACGTTGGGATACATAACACGTAGGTCACATCACGCTGGGTGTGTCAGCACATGCTTGACGGGCGGGCGCTTACTTGATGATGATGTTGTGATGAACTGGAGATGAAGATCTCGGATTTTGCTGCACGTATTATTGTATAGTATACGAGTATTCGCAGTCCTCCTCAACAGGGATTCCGGTCCTGAGGTTACAAAAACTTTTAAACAGTGAGCTCGCAACGATTTCAAAAATAGGATAGGCCATGTCAAAAAAAGAACACTAAAAATGGTCATAAAATGGTCAATTAAATAGAAAAACAGTCCAATGGAAATTCAGGCTTATTGGAAAATAATTTTAAATGTACATTCACGGTTAAAATAACTATTAATCATTACATTTAGTTAAGTACTAATAACATTTTAAAATGTTTGAACAATCAATTTAAAATTATCTATTTTTATTTTTTATTTATTTATTTTATTTTTTTTTTATTTTTTTTTATTTTTTTTTATTTTTTTTTTTTTTAAATAAAACAAACACTTAGTATTTAACCACCTATATTTATTATTATATCCTGATGAAGCTCGGTCGGAGCGAAACCGGTCGATATATCAAATAATAAATATATGTGGTTAAATACTAAGTGTTTGTTTTATTTAAAATATAATGCCTAACCACCAAGTGATTGCTTCTTACGAAAAAAAAAATAAAAATAAATTATCAACGTGAGGGATTCATATTTTTTAAATATCTACGTCAGTTATAGCAGTATGAATTTTACGAAATTTTACGAAATTCCTCTGGGGAACATAAAAATATTATGTTTTTATATCAGGAATACAGATATGACCGATCATAAGATTATATGCAAAGTAGTTGTCATTCTATTGGCGAGGATAATTGATATCAGTTTGTCAGAACTTTTGTTTAGTTTGTAATATAATTACCGCGCAAGACTGCTACCAATCGTCGCCAGTGACACTTTGGTATCTACAATGTATAAGTCGTGATGCTAAATATAGTGTAGGGGAATGAAAAGGTGGGAAAGTCCCTGGCTCTTCAGATCTGGTCACCAAATATGACTAAAACCATTTCAAGTAACGTTACAATTCTGAATGGTGGATTCGATTTTAAACAAGAAAAATCATTCTTGAAAATATTTTCCAAATGAAACGAAGCACACATATTCATAAACCTTGTTTATTTATTCACATGGTTGTCTAAAGAAACCGACATACATTTATAATTATATTATTTTTAAAAGATACATTTACAACTGGAGAGACCACGCGAAATAAATAAATTTGCCTCAATTGCTCGAGATTTCCGGACAATCTTTTTTTTAAATTTTTTGATAACACAAAAAAATAATACTTTTGAATTTTAACATGGAGACATAAATACTTATTAAAGTGCTATATAGCCAATGAATTATCCTGTATTTTACCTTTTATCTTATATTTGTAAGATTTATAACCGCGCAGATCCTGCGTGTTTGATACTTTGAAACTGCTGTATATTACTTATTCGAGTCAACGTAGAATATTTTCAACATTTTTGTATGTTTCTGTACTACACTTGATAATGAATGGTACATAATCTTTGTAAAAGGGACTTAATTTTAATCGTAAACAGCTGATCAAAAAATCTGCGCGAAAAAAACATTAAAAAAAAATATTTTTATCATCTTCCTAAAATAGTCTTCGAAGTTCGAATTTGCGACATCTATGGTTATAATATATAAAGCATTTTAATAGCTTCGTTTTAAGATCAAAAAAACAAACTTGGGAGCTAAAAATATATATTTTTTAAATTGCCGAATAAAGAGATAATTGGCTTTTTTTATCCGAAAATCAATCGAAGACATTTACAATGGCGCAAATATAAGCCTAAAATTGCTCTAGTGGTTAAAATAAATACAGGAGAAAGGCTTTTTTAATTATTGTTATTTTCTGTGTTCAAATAACTTCCTTATTTATTCTCCTGGCTTTAAGCTCTAAAACGTGTCACTTAAGTTGTTGACGTAGGGAAAACTGCTTTCGTTTTTTACGTTTCTTTTATCGTGCACTTTGAAAGCCTTGCCTGATTTATTCACCGTTCACAAGGTAAACAAAAAGCTCACTTAGACATTTAAGGTAAATTTCAAGAAAAATGGAGTGACAGTAGAAAGAGCAATTGGGGTACAGAATTTTAAAGAATGTTTCAGTTTGTCATATAACTTCAATCATTGAAAGGTTATTTATGTATATACTATAGATTTGTACCATTTCAGTTTAATGTGTGACATAATATACCTAGGTACATATCTTTATAGGGTTATAATATAATGTTCCGCTACTATATAGTTTTTTTTTATATGAATACCGCACAAGTTGTTTGCTGTGAAAAAAGTTCGGCTTCTCCGGATAAATCCCTCTTTTTGAAAATAAACTAAGTACCTTATGTTTTCAAAATTGTTAAAGAATTATCACAAATCAATAATAAAGAAACTAATAGATAAATTTTTCTCTATTTTCTTTTGAGGGGTGGAGCGGACCATGCCACGAACGGACGAGAAAATATGGAGTATATGATCCCTGCATTATTACTATTATTAAATTTGTCTACCTTGATTTAATTATTAAACCTTATTTTTGTTTACATATTTGTCAAAAAAAAAACACAATCCTTTTAAATTCTGCATTTTTTTAGTGATGTTTAGTGGTTTTTTAATTGAGTAAACATGAAAATAGAGCACAGTGGTCCCCTTAACATGAAAGAATAAGTCAAAACATCTACATAATTTTTTTAATAATATTTTGTTATAAAATAAGATTTTGGCATTAAAAAATCTTGAAAAGTGGTACCGCTTCACCCCAGCCAACGTTTTTTTTTTAATAAGAAATAATTAAAATTATTATTATTTCAATAATCTACGGTTAGCGATGCATTGAAGTGAAATGCTGAAAATAAACAAAATCACTAAATCGCACAACAAAATCACAAAAAAACTAAATTTAACAAAATCAATGTTTACCGTTAAGTTTTACCGTCAAATGCACCAATGTTCCGAGAAAATAATGGATTATGCTTCAATTAAGGGAAAATTGATTAACGTAAGGCTTCAATGGTAATAGATCGGATGGGCTTCGATTATTCAACTACCTGTGTGTGCGTTGCATAACGGCTGCAATGGAGCCAATTTTAATACACAGCAAACATAAGCCTAGTACTCACAGGCGAGCATGTCGAGCATTCCAGTAGACATGCATGTTCATTTCTGTGTGCATGTCTGCTGAAAAAAACCATCGACATGTACAGAAATGCTAATTTAGTGTCATGCTCATTCTTTTACAATTTTTTGGATAAGGAACACCCCTGCAATAGGTCACCCCAAGCGGTTCTCTACGTCTAGTGATTTAGAAGGGGTGCCCAGGTTCATGGGGTGAGTTTTGGCTAGGTATTTAAGGCGGAAGTATTTGCCCAGATATTGCGTGGCGGACCGGATCGGAAGAGACTGGTTGAATAAAACCTTTTGACCTCTCCTGTCGGATTCTCTCGATCCATCGCCTTGCACCTAGGAGGGATGAATTCAATCGTTTGTCACTCCTGGACACATTGACCAGATATTTTTACCCACTCCTTATACCCTTTTCCTTCCCAGAACTTCCTCTCCTTCATTATCCTTAAAATACCCTCCCACAGCATCCAAAGAAGACAAAGGTAACTAGGGATTTTTTTTCCTCAGGGTCTCCTGTGTGGTGGCCGCAATTGGCGCGAATGCAAAAAGTGGTTTTTTGTAGTAATTAAGGTGAATCTAAGGGTTTTTCTAAAAAAATATTCGTATTAAGCAGGGATTTTAAAAGTTTAATACAATAACACATAAACAACAATTATGTTTTAATCTTTTAAATTAATAGTAGTTTATCATCGGTCGTAAATTATCTGAATATCCTATGCTAAAGTCAGAAATTTAAATTCATAATAACAGAAACATTCAGAACGATTCTACATATTTTAGGTTTAGGTACGTGATCAAATCTCGTGTCAAAACAGAGTGCTATTTCGTATCCCTAAAACAATAAACAAATTCTCGCACTTGCGCTTTGATGTTATGTTAAATGTTTAGTATCATCGTTTATGTTTTTTCTAGGTCTTGGGCCCTGTTTTATGGGCCATTCATAAGCAAGTAGTGCGATAAATTTTATCCTAAGCAATTTGTCGTTTATATTCGTGTAAGAACGAAAAACATTTATTTTCCAAACCCAATCTCAATTATTTAACACCGTCTTGACATATATTGTCTTTATATCTGATCGTATTAATCAGACCATAAAAATACACTTCGCATAAATATTTACAAAGTATATAACTTGGAAACTACAGACATAAAATCTCACATGTTTAATTTTTAACATTTAATGCCTTTCAAAAACAGTTGATGTCGTGAATAACAACCAACACATAAATCAGCATAAATCAACAAGCATCCGCAACTATCGCCTCCATTTGCAAACTGTCTTTGCTGGTTGGCTCTGACTTGATCACGTCGCGCGCAGTGTCTGCACTTTTAATCGGCATTAATTGCCAACAGATGTCATCCTTGTGGTATCGCAATGGAAATGTTCATCATTTTACATTAAGGGCCGGTTTTATAAACGACGTACCAAATTTCTGTTACGTAACGAACCGTTTTTCGTTAACGGGCCGCTATCCGTTCGTAATCATATTTTGCCTACTATAAAGAAATTTGCATTACCAGCTGTCAACGGTCACGCTTAGTCCGAAAGCTTTTTTACTGGCAATATTTTAGGTAAAGAATTGTCTCTGATACTGTTTTCATCTGTGGCATATTGGGCATGTTATCTATGGGATTTAGTCAGCTGTCAAGAGCGCGTTGTTTCGAAAATTTTTGTTTAAAAAGATTTAAGTTTATATCTTTATAAATCTTCAATATACTTCCAAAATAATTAAATTTATATTTATAATACAGTGGGTACGGAACATATAATGTTGATCAAGATTATTATGTAGTTTTATGTGGGCATAAACTTACCTACGTATATTAATTAAAGGTTGACGTATTTTTACACTATCGTGATGAGGTTTTAATGTAACTATTGCAATTTTTCAGAAATAATCATCGAGAATTGTCAATCGCCCATCTTTACTTTCATTGCTCGATTAGGAATCCATTGCACAAACGCTAATTATATAATATTGTTTTTTAAAAAAGTGAACAACTACCTACTGATAACTGTCAAAAAACGTCAGCAAACGGATCGTTATCCATTTAACTGGCCAAAATCAGTCAGTTAAGCATTAACCAAAACTTAACCTACCGATAACTTGACGAACGTTTATAAAACGGTAAAATCAGGCGGTAGACCAAATATTTGTGGCGGTAAACCAAAAATGGTATCAAGCTTAACGAACGGACGGTTATAAAACCGGCCCTAAAGCAGTTGTTTTAGTCTCGGTTAAAATTCTTCGAAACCGCTCTAACGGCCGTTATTCCCAAATTTTCAATCGATCAATCTGAGTCCGCTAAGTGAATGATCAAGCTAAGTTTTACCATCCCAGAACTCTCCTTGCTTTCCTTTAAAACACCCCCCACACAGCATCCCCAAAGTGGACCTCAGGGCCTAGTGTGTGGAACTAATGTAAAAAAAGTGATTTGTTAAGTACCGCTCGATTCACCTGTTTGTCTGAGAGTTGCATTGGGAAGAGCATAATAAGATTATTTGAGAATTTGTGCCAAAATTATGGCTCAACAATTGATCAGTAGGATTGGGAAGAACGGCCGTAAAAGCTGTGAGTGGTTTATTTTGAGCATAGGCATTTCTTTTAGTTTACGTAGGTATTTAAGGTTCTTGCAAACCAAATTCTTACAATTTGACAAGGCGTTGAATTACAAATAATTAGTTACCCCACACAGCTAAAGTTTCACGAACACTGTTTCGTTAATCGACTTTTAGATTTAATTTGCATAATTATCCGGTTACATTATATTATATCTTACCACTTTCATAGCTAGTTTATGTATTGTATTTTAAGTGTACGGTTTAAAAATATAGCGTGTGCCTTCTCGTTTCATTAATTCTAATAATTAATTTGACTTATATTATCATCACGATGATAAATTTATGAAGAAAAGACTAACGACGCAGAGGATTATCAGTCAATTTGACTTACGTATATCAAAAGAGACAAAGTCAAGAATTATTATTGTCTTCGACTTGAAATCCCATTTTGTTCGAAGGAAATTGCCTTTTACAAAAGACGTAGACAGCAGACAATTTAGATATAACCAATGAAGTATTCAGTAATATGCACTAACCAACTTACTAATAAAAGTGTTTTAAATTTTGTACAAAAGGTTATAAGTGAGGACTAGGATTTGCCTATCTGTGTTTGTATATTGTTTACCACTGAATGGATAATACAATAACAATGATACATAGACGATTTTGCTGTTAAAGATAAAAAAACAATATTATCAAAATTTCATAACACAAAATAATAAAACATACAAGTAACACACAAAACAAATATAAAACACACATCACTCACAAACACACAATAAATCATAATATAAATATACTGATTTTAACTTTAATTAAATTATTATTTAACTTATTTTATTTTACTTTAATTTTAAATCTCTAATTGTAATTTATCTAAATCTTTTTTTTTATTTTATTTTTCTTCATTAACATTATATAGTATATATTTTAAATGTATTATGTATATTTTTATTTATTGTTATTAAGTTTATTTTGTAGAACTCAATTAAAATTTTGTATATCTTTTATATTTTTAATAATTTTACTATTTAATGTTTAAAAACAGTTTATTATAAACAAGTTCTGCTTCGTAATAATTATTATGGGTATTACGAAGCAGAACTTGTTTATAATAAACTGTTTTAAACATTAAATAACAATATTATTGAATTTATTAAAGAAAAATAAATGCATATATTTTTATTTGGTTTTTTTGTTTATTTTTTAAAATGAAGGCCTTATGACGGGAAACCACTCAGTGGGGCCAACACTACTGGATTATACCATAAAATATAAAATATTGCATAAAAAAGAACAAATAAAAAAACAATTCTATATTTTACAAACTGCATAAATCTGTTGAATATTTCATGGATGTTTTGAAAACCCCACTAAATGCCTTAGTTTATACACCTATATACATCATCTTATGTAGAAACCTACACAAAAATTATCCTTTGTATGAATTCATAATTAACATCCGGATCTTATTTAGTTTTTAATTTTTTTTTTACGGCAACAGGCCTTGTAATCATTTTACGAGAATTTTTTTTTCTTGGTAAACTACCTAAGTGCGAAGGGTAGATTAAAAACTAAAAATAGATGAGAACATTAAGCAAATTAATGAAAAACGCCACAGTGTTACCCGTTAATTCTTTTGCTAAGATCCTTAAAGCAGTTTTTGTAATTAAGCCTGAAATGAAAAACGTGAAAAATGTTTCACAAGAAGCGTTAATTTGGTGTAATAAAGACTGACATAAAAAGTCCGTGAAAAAATAATACAACTGAGAGAGAACTATGGATCCCTACAAGCTAAGAATGTTAGCAATTACTCGGTTCTGTATTATGTACAGACACGCTTTGTATGGAGAAAGAATCTTTTTGGTTAATGAATTATTTTGTAAAGGTATTTTGGATTCATAGATGATATTAGAATCATCTGGAATAATTTTATTGTTTATTAATTGTTCTTTAAAAGTATTATCCTGTTTAACCGCAATTAATATCTGTTTACGTCTAAAAGGGATCGAAATGACAATCTAGTCTCCTTTTTACGGTAGCATTCTTCCGAACAGGGCCTCCATTGTTATGCTCTGTGTGACTCTGAGTGACCAGCTCAGGTACGGGGGCCAGAGTTAAGTTAGCCTCTCAGAAACTGATAGATAGATTCTCCCGTCTTAACAAAACGGATTGCAATCTTTAGAGCAAAGGCGTCGGGTGGGAATGCTATACTTGTTCTACCGGCATTTCAATGGAAGATGCTCCGGTGCATAGTCGCGAAACACGCCAGCCGGCAAATCATTCCACGCTCGGCTGTGGAATGATTTGCCGGCCTCTGTGTTTTCTTTTTCCTACAACATGGGTCTCTTCAAGACCCTCGTTCACTCCTTCCTCTCCTCAAAAAGACCCTCCATACAGCATCTTCAAAGATGACGTAGGGCCTGAGGGAAATTATTTTCCTCAGGGCCTCCTGTGTAAAGTTAATGTAAAAAAAAATTTAACAGTTTGTCAACAAAATGTTCGATTACAATGTAAAATACGTATTCAAAATTTACTAAAATTAATACATATACAGATTATTATTCTACACATCTGCCCTGATGAGGGATACTGTTACGCTGTCCAAAACGTTGGTTAAATAAATGGTAGTCCAACACGGCATAATACCCGAAAAAATGATCACTGATTTTTATTATTATTATTATTAAATTAAATTAATTTAATTTATGAAATTAATATTAATATTGTTAAACCGCATCTACACTACTTTAAACAAAACTTAACTTGAAATAATAGCCTAATAGGTGTAAAGCATATATATGTCAACCCAAGTGGTTCACTACGTTTGGTGACTTAGCAGGGATGCCCGGGTTTATGGGATTAGGTTTGTCTAGGTCATCAACTACGTGGCGGATCATACATTGGAAACCCTGACCCACAGATTCCTACCCACTCTTTATACCTTTTTTCCTTTCTAGAGATTTCTCTTATTCCTTTCCTTAAAAGACCCTTCAAACAGCAACCCCACATATTATGTCATATTGGGGGCCCCGAGAAAAATCCTAATCTAGTAAATTGGTATCTCACATTTTTATATTACTTGGTAACTTGGTGAATACTTTAGGCACAGTATACTCCAGGGTTCAAGCATGACTTCATTATTTGTGAACCAGTATTGTTCCACTTTCAGCTCACTTCAGATCGACTTTCCTATTATATTTAGAGTCCGATATATGACGAATCAATATTTCGTGCCGCAATAAGGCCTGCATCGGGGTGGTAAAGTTTCGCTAACTGTATGGAAAAATGTTTTTTGGACAATTAATTTAACCATAGAATTTTACACAAATTTTAACTAGCTGATACCCGGCACGCGTTGAAATGCGACTTAAATAAAGAAAATGTTTCTCCCTGCGTGTCCTTTCCCATTCGTCCCCGTTTTCCTTCCGCCACCTCTTCCCCACCTTCGTCCCCTTCCCCTCCCGCGTTCCCTTTTCACAATCCCTCTCCCTCTCTCTCCCTCTCCCACTATCGAATACTACACTCATGAATTCCTCTTCTACCTTCTCCGCCTTCCCCTCCGTCGTCGTCCCTCCCGCTTAACACCACTCCTTCATTGCCCTCCGCCCCTCCCAGATTCCTCTCCCACTAACCACCTTCTTCATGAATTCCTCCCGGATTCCTCTCCCCTTACCCCTCCCACCTTTTTCTCACTAACCTCCCTCCTAATAAATTTCCCATCCTCCTTCTCCACCATCCTTCAGCCGCCCAGGCAAACTACATAAATTAGACTCATTTTGCAAACAACTCTCTTGTGCCTTACTGCAATTTTCTTTTGAAAATTTCATAATTCCAGAACTCACCAATATAGAAATACTGCTATATAGAAACCTTCACGGGCATGTCCACAACAACTCTCCTAATTTTTTATCGCAATCGGATAATCATTATTATAATCAATCATTACTATAGGAAATATCTCTAAATGTAATAAACGCGCGAACTGTCAAACGTACGAAGTTTTCTGAAATTTTCCAATTTTCTTAATTTTTCATTCCGTAAGAACACTCTACAAAGTTTTAGAAAACTTAAAAAAAAGATGAATAAAAAGTCGTTCTGAAGTTATGGCGTGACCAAGGGAAACAGGGATTCATTTTTATATATAAAGATTTAGTTAAGTTTTGTAAGTACTCAAGTAGATATACCGCATCGTGAAAATGATATATATGCATGTAATATCCTTTATTAAGAATAATGAAAGATTGATTTTTCTTAGTTAACGTTTATTATTACACAAATAAAAAATTACAGAGATAGGTCTTTACAGTTCGTTTTACTCGTTAACAACTACTAGTGAAAAAAAAAACAAAACCAAACAACTGCCACTCGGGTCGGAAAAACCAACGTTCTTATTTTAAACGCTATTTAATTAAGAGTTATCGGCGGGTAGGTACCCCTATTCCCGATACTACTCAGCCGTTCCGGGTAGATACCTTTTTTCCCAATACATATATATTTTAAACAGTTTGTTCTGTTAATTTTTTAAACTTTATTTTAATTTGTAAATTAGTAGATACTTATCTACTGTAGTCCGATTTTTTATGAAAGATGAATACTCTCTGTAGCAAGTGGGTGACTTTAATAATCGGTTTCCTTCACCTCTTTATGAACCAAAATTTAAAAATAAAATACTTTTCGCACCCAACTGATTTTCTAACTAAATATGTTTTAAACTAAAACAATATGAATATCATGTGAAAATTAACATAGGTATGTGGCGTAAATTAAATCAAATAAAAGTTACAAGACCATGTCAAACTCCACACAAGAGGCTCCCTGTTATCTTTGAGGATGTTGTATGGAGGAGGGTAGATATTTTTTTGGAAAGGAAGGAGCCAATCAGGGTCTCTTCAAGACCCTGTTGAACTCAAGAACAAGCCGTAGAAACCACCCGTTCGAATGTGACAAATGTCAACGGTATACAATTGTTGGCCGCCCTTGTTTGATGGTCTTGAACGCTGGTGTCACAGTAATAAAAACTATAATATTTGCAGAACTTTGGTAAATCTTATTATTATGCTTTTTGTCTTTACTTTAACCATTCGAACGCTTTTTGCCACATTATGGCACTATTTCCAAAGCCACGGCTTGCATTGCTGCCACGATGTGGCAAATATATTTTGTAGATTCTTTAAAATGTTTTAAAGTTAACGATTTTCTAATATTTTTTTATATAGGCTACGAATATGCTATAATAAACAAAATATATATATTAATCCATTAACTAATTAGAACTAAACTCAGTTTGTATTTCTCCATATTAAAATTCGGAGATATGATTTTTTTAATGTCGGCGGAAAATATTCCTTTAGCAGTCAGAGAAAAAAGTTTTAAATTGCTCTGTCGCTCCAGTGGTTAAATTAAACAATGCATTTAAAGATAACTTAATTTGTTGTGAGAGCTGTAAAGCCTAGTGTATACGTAAGCGGACCCGCGAAAATCAAGGGATTTTATAAATGTAGAATTTGTGAAGTACTTATAAAATATTGTCAGATTTAGATAGATTTTAGATTTAAAAATAACATTAAAACAAAAAAATACAAATTTCAAATTCTAAAATGTAATTATTCTTTCTTCAAACTTCTCAAAATCACTTTGTGGCGTCATTTTGAATTAATTTAAAACAAATAACTTTGTATTAAACCACTATTATATAATCACAATAACCTACATGTTTCAAAATCGATGGTTTCTTCGTCAGGGTAGTAATGACATTAAATAACAAAAGAAACAAACAAGTATACACTAAACAGAAACAGACTAAAAAGAACTATGGACGAAAATATTATAGAGAGAGGTGATTAATTAATTAAAAAATATCGTAAAAAACAATTATTTAAAATTAAATATAAAAATTATTTTAGAATATGAAAAATTACATTATATAAATTATCAAAACATAATAAAGATGTTTAAACAATAAAAATAATATATTTTAAATATAAGTATTGATAAGAAAATAAATTTAAGAGATGGCTATTTAAAAAAAAAAAAATTGGTTATTAATAATATTTAATTTACTATTAACACTTTTTCTAATTTCTAAAATTTCTAAGTTTGCTAATTGTAAATCTGTTGTGATTGTGTGTAAAATTTTTAACCCTTTATTAATAATAATATATAACCCAACCTTTTACACAAATAACCAATTTAAAAATTATATGTGAACTAACAAGGATACCGGTGATTTTTTTAACAAATCTGGAGTTTATAAATTAATTTGTAACGATTGTAACTTTTTTTATATTGGAAAGACTTCTAGAAATTTTAATATTAGAGTTAAGGAACGTCTAAGGTGTTTGAATAATAATAATTATTCTGAATTTGCCAACCACATTTTAGAAATAAATCATTATTTTGATATAACATTATGCAGGGTCACTAAAAAATATTTCACATCAAGCACATCATCACAGACAATCGAAATTATTATATCCGATAGTTTATTTGTTGAATATTATTCTCCAATAAGCGAAATCACTTAAAATGAGTTGTGCATGTATTTGGATAGATAAAACATAAATACATACGTTTCCCACGGCTTACTTCGTGAGACATAAATAGGTCGTAGTTTCATAAGGCACGTAGTTCTCTAGCCTACCCTGTTTAAAGTAGGAAAGGTTCGAGCAGGAGTGTACTATTAACGTGTGTATATTACGTTGTATGCTTCATACGAGATGCAATTGGGTGTAGTTATTCAGAATGCAGTTCACGTTCAGTGCACTTATAATGTTGGCGCAACGAGGCATAATACACTCGGGAAATCATTATTTTGATGTGCATTTTGGAACGATGTCAAATATTAGGCTTTTAGGTAAGGTTTTTTCATTAAAGTTTGTATTCCAGAGAAAGGGAAAAATACATTTTTGCTTTTTCAATTAGAAATTACTTAAATAAATACATTTTTCATTACGTTACACATAACATTACATTATAATATTAGTCACTTTCATTATTTTGTAGATTAATCGTAAAAATAAATAATTTTATAAACTCTTTTATAAAGTCTTTTACCACTTTAATGTTGTCTGGAAGGCAATAAAATAAGTATATAAGTATCCAATGGATTGCTTATCATGTGTGCGCGTATGGTAATTGTTATCGTGCAGTTTTTATGATTTATCTGTTTGTATGTAAGGTTTTGTTATTTATTTTGTATTTAAATAGTTTTCTTATTATTAACACATTTGTTCCCATGTATATTTTTTGTGAATGTTCTGAATCTGAAGTGAAATAACTTTTTATTACCTTGTTTTGTATTACTTTATTACGAGACAACAATAAAAATAGTTTTAAAATTAATTTGGCAATAGATGTGATTACCGATTAATTAATTAATTATGGGGTGATTTTATCTTTAATGTGCTTATCAATGAAGAGGCCAAGATATTTTACTGTATAAGGGTTTGCAAGTCGTTCTTTTCATTTTTTAAGGGAGCATAAGGATGAATTATTTTACGGGTTGAGCATCAAATCATGTATCCTGTTTTTTTTTATATTCATTGTAAGGATATTTAACTGGAGCCAACTGTGAATTTGTACTCTCTTTAGTCTAAAGGAAGGAGAGGAAGTTCTGTTTGTGAAAAAAAGTGATGGGTAGGTGGTAATTTGGTCGTCAGTGTTTCCAGGAGTAACTCAGTGACTCAATGGGGAAACTCAGTAAACGTCAAATATGTTTTTATCATCCAAAAGAGATGCCCACGAAAAATTACAAACTCTGATCACCTGGATTCATGTAGACCCGTATTATAAAATATTATATTCCTGGCAGTGACAGATATATATACGAAATATAAAGGAGTTATGCCTGTTAGTAAGATCATCTCCAAAAAAGTTCCATAAACAAAAAACATGCTTCAAGGTTCATAGAAAACTTATTAGTACCAAAATCAAACAAAACTATTTTTGAGAAAGGACCTAACTACATGGCAATTAAAATATATAACAAACCTTGCACTTAACATTAAACAAATACACTATATACTCATATTATTTATATCATAATTAAAATTTATTTTAAACAAATATCATTACATTTAAAAGGAATACCTTAGATGAATTAAATGCCTATGATAATTTTTATTTGCATTTAATATAACACATAATTTTGGGTTTTATGAAATAATATTTACTTGGTTGAAAGAAATAGGATGCACCTATAAGGTATACTTGCAAAAGAAATGTATTTTGAATTTGAATTGAGTTCAAAATGTCTCTCTCAAACATTCTCTCTCAATCCGGCTCACCACGTAGTAATCGGGCAGAAGCAACCGCAGCTAAGATCCGGAGTAATCCGGGCACCCCTGCTAAGTCACTGCTAAGTCGCGAAACACTGGGAGGTGACCTATAGCAGAGTTGGTTATCCAATGCATGGTTCTCTGAGCGGCGGTAATTATACCGTAATTAAATAAAAAATATGAAAATATAATATTGGTTTGGGCATGTAGAGCGAATGAATAAAGAAAGGAGTGAAAAGAGAATTTATGACGCGAATGTGAATGGTAAAAGAAGCCGAGGACGCCCAAGGAAGACATGGCACGATCAAGTAAATCAGATACTTGAGTCGGGCCATGTCAAGAGTCAGAATAATAGAAGATTATCTATGAGAAGATGTATGAATGTGAATGAGGCAAGGCGTGTGTGCCAAGACCGAGTTGTTTGGCGGTCCGTCCTCTCTGCCTACCCCTGCGGAGAAACGGCGTGATGGTTATAACGTTAGTTAGTTAATAAAAAATATATTTTTAACGCCGCGCCGGTTCGCTGAAATTTACACCTGATTTGACTATGTAAAGTGGAGAGCTTATTATTTTGTAATCAGGTAATGACTTAATGAAAACATTGTTGAAATTAAACATTAAACCAATTTAAATTATACAAAACGAAATTTGTTGCTCTCGTGTTTACACAATTAAGCCATTTTTCAACGAAATATCACGCAATAAAGGCATAAAATAGACATATAAAATAGAACTAATCGCTTTGGGCATTATTTTTTCAATCAATTAGTTTTCGGTCAGCGATATCCTGTGTATTTTTCGGACCCCGATGCAATTTTGCATTTCAACGGTGAAATCGTGTTTTAAGCGCAAGTAAATAAATAATTTTAGGGATATATTTTTTTTACCAACATCAACAAGCTATCATAGCTTGCTAAAAGAGTAGTTAAAATATTATTCAGTGGTAATGGACTAGATAAAAATATTTCTTGCATTCATTATTATGGTATTAACAGAAGAGAGAAATCTACTAAATTCAGAATATAAATCGTGTTACTCAATCGTTGTGTTCGGTATGTGTCGTTGTGAACTCAATTGGGGTATGTGTAACGCCGCTCCAGCGACCACTTATAAGATAACATACACCTCTGTCGTATGTCACCCCGTATGTTACACTAAGTTTGGTGACTAGGCAGGGGTGCCTGGTTTTATGTGGGTTGAGGTGTGTTCAGGTATTGGCAGCGGATAGAGACACTTTGACCTCTCCAGCTGATCTGGCTCAGCAGCGGGAGCATTCGTACGTCCGTCACTCTTGTACAAACAGACCCCTAGATTCCTACCCACCTCTCATATATTTTTCCTTTCCAGAACTTCTTCTTCTTTCTTTCTTTCCTTACAAAGTCCCTCCACACAGCATCGATATACAAAAAATATGTATATCGTACACGTTAAATTTTTATATTTTACAAATTATTTTATCTCTAAATAGTATCTAAAGTGATTGTGATTATCTTTGCCCTGCCAATGTGAGAACTTGAGTTAAATTTTTCCTGCTCCACGAGATGTATATATGTATATGTATATAGTATTCTATTATTTTTTATACTTATTTATGTTTTTATTATGTATTTTATTAAATTGCTATTTTTTTCTTATTGTATTATACTTGAGACATTTAAATTGTACAATGTTTTGTTCACACTGTTTTCCTGCAGACAAGCTACTTGCAGTAGCTTTGCAGGTATATTGTTAACATGAAAAAAAAAAAAAAAAAAAAAAAAAAAAAATGTCGCCAGGGTCTGTTTTCAACGGGACCGCTTGTTTCATCTATCATCATTTGTTTTCGCTCTCTTGTAAACTTAACTTTTGACTTATTTTTTTCGTGTTAATAAATCGATACAATTTTTTTCTTTAGTTTGTCCCAAAACAGAGAAGCGAGACCAGTCAAAGTCTCAGTTTTTATAGACAGAAAGAAAACATGAATGTATGTTTGGTTGGATCCTGAGAAAAGGAAATGTTGAAATATTCTAAAAGGACTTACCTAACCAATTTCTCGAGGTTAACGCGCTTCGTAAAATTCACCGACGCGTAAATAATAAGAACAAATTTTAGGTTTCGAGGAATTTTATCCCCCATATATGAAAAATCCTGTTGGTTTTTTTGACACCATAACAAATATTTTCCATTTTCAAGGTTCCGCATTCCACTTTGCGAAACCCTATATTTCCGTACAGATTTTTTTTAATCATGTTATCATTATAATTTCTTAAGGTATATATGTATGTAAATATCAATGGGGTGTGTTTTATGTAATTTTGTAAATCGAAGGACCTTTGTTTGAAAATGTGTGTAATTTAATTAAATACTTCATACATAGAAAATATTTCACAGGCAAAGGAAACGAGAGAAATGACTTATAGCGGAACTTGTGGCACTTTCTTCGGTCGAGCTTGTTCATGAATTGCACTGCTTATATGGCGGAAATATTTTTATTATTTGCTGTACGTTTTTTAGCGGCGGTGAAGAGCGAAAAAGCGGAGTAGAAATATCGATGCGGAGATGTTTCTGCGTTGGGTATCGATTGATGACTGGATGCGGGTAATAGAAAAAATGACAAGTCTGTAAGAAAAGGGTTTTAAGGAAAGGTTTTAAAAAAATATATTTATTTTTTAGAAAACGAAGGAGAGGAAATTCTGGGATGGAAAAAGGTATGAAGGGGAATCTATCCCTCCCACTGCCATGCAAGGCGAAGGGTCGAGAGAGTCCGATGGAGAGGTCAAAAAGGTATCCCTCAAGCAGTCTCTCCCGATCCCGCCTACCACGCAGTTGGTGGTTGGTTACCGGGGCGGCGGTACCAATAGTTGCCTCCCAAAGACACACACATTATTTTGGAAACATTTTGAATCTGTTTAATTTCAATGAGAAACAACTATTTCAGTAATCGAAAACGGAAAATAATGCATTCTAATATAAATTTACTTCATTAATATTTAAATTGATTTTCACGGCCATTGTTATTGATTTAAAAGCTTTACGTTTTTTTCTTCTTTCATTTAACATCTATGAACTTACTAACCTTAAACAGTTTCTTAGGTACTCAGTGTGGATTAAAAAAAAAAATAGATAAAAATATTACTTACATTCATTATTATCGTATACCCAATCGTTGTGTTCGTACAACTCAATTCGGGTATGTGTACCACCGCTCCAGCACCCGTGTATTAGAATTATATTATGTAACTTACACCTCTGTCGTATGTCACCCTAAGTGATTCGCTAAGTTTGGTGACTAGGCAGGGGTGCTTGGTTTTATCGGGTGAGGTGGGTTCAGGTATTGGCATCGGAGATTCCTGACATTATTTGAAGTAAAAAATGTAAATGAAATTTTGGTCTCCGGTGATTTTTTCGATGACTTTTTTTTAAAATTTTTTCTTCAAAATCAAAGTATTTTTTCTCTCCTTCCTATTTACAAAAAAAATCAATGTAAAAAATACTGATAAAAAGGTTTTTTATTTGTATACGTAGAATCTTAGAATCGAATAAACAGAATAAACCAAAAAGTGGATAGAAATCAAAGGAAACGAAATTCCTAATCATTTCCTCGTATATTATTTCTTTTCATAGAATCAAAACATACAATCAAATACTTCCATAGACGTTCGACGTGAAAGACAACCAATTCTATTTCCGAAGAAATCGAAACGACAAACAAAGCAGCTCGCATTTCAAAATGTATCCGTCAAAAAGTTTAAAAGAATAATAACGAGAAAGTACCCTTTTACTAGCTGAAGTCGTCAATTCCTATTTCGTAGATCAAAGTATGAGATTTCAGATAAGCAAGACCTATTTTCCAATTTCTGGGGAAATAGGACCAATTTAGGATATAAATTTTAGTTTTCGTTACAATTCTCTTCAGAAATTGTTCTTTTTCATCGTGCGAGGAAATTTCCAATCTTGTAAACCGTTAACACTTTATGCCTGGCCATCAACATACAAATGGCTGTTTGTGTAATACTAAATATTAAAAAACCACGTTTGTTTCAGCTTTCGTTGTAACTCATGGACTCAAATTTTTACTGGACAAATTAATCATAGAATAATCATTCATATATAATTAAAGTTTAAAAAAATAATATCATTGCAGAAGAAGATAATACTAATAAAATCGATTGTCTAGTTCAGTGGTTTTCAACCTGTGGTACGCGTACCCCTTGAGGTACGCGAAGCAAAAATTGATGGTATGCAATATCGTGGCGCCAATGTAGGTTTTCAAACGCAGCTCAACGTTTCAGCAACTGTAGCACTAAAAATATTAATAACATTCACAAGCACGTATTAGTGCGAAAAGGCATTTTCTTCTTAAGCGTTTATTAAAAACAAATATCGCAATCGCCTGAATGATGAACCAGACTAGAGGCTCTTTACCTGTGTGAAATTGAGCCAAACTTTGTAAAACTTTGCTCTGCAAAGCAAGCTCAAGAGTCATGTTAATAATTATTAACAGACTGTATGTTAATAATGTATGGTTGATTATACAGGGTGTAACAGGACATCGGGCATTTATTTTTGATTCACGAGAATCTTTTATTTTACACATTTTCTGAGGTTAAAAAAATTCATCCCCTCGATACACTTTGTAAGTATTTTGGGTTTGTGAGAACAAAATTTGCTAAATTTTTCTTGTAAATCACTGGTTTAAAATGCCCGAAGTCCTGTTATACTCTTTATAAAATTGTATTTGGGTGACTTGATGGTTTAATTCGTGTAATAATGAGAGAATTATAAAATTACAAATAAAACACGTCTTTCATTATACGTAGACACAAGAAAGATATGGGGTAAGGGGTACAACAAATGTTTTGTAAGAGTCAAGGGGTACGCAGGCTCAAAAAGGTTGACAACCGCTGGTCTAGTTGATTAGACATCTCCAAATAATGAGTTTTGAGATAATGAGAACAGCAATATTCGAATGCTCACCATAACTCAAATATTATTTACATGGTTTTTTTTTTATATATCAATTTGGTTATAAAGTAACACTGTGCGGCATTACACAAGGATTCATTAGTATGACATTTTGTAATATCTTACTAGTGACTCATAAAACAACTCACTACAAGTTATTCTGCATTGATTTGGTGTTTATAAATAATCTGAGTATTGAACTAGATAGATGGCACGCTTTCAAATAAATATAACTGGATACTCTAATCAAATTTAGATTTTCGGAGATGTCTGACTAATCAACTATTAAATTATAATCTAAATAAAATAAAATATTCATTTTTAGTTTATATTTCATCAATGATATTTAAGATTATACAAAATATTTAAAAAACTAATCCAATAAAATTTTAAAAAAAGTTTTTTTTTTGGTTAAATATATTTTTTAAATGAATTGGTAATTAGCTCTTTCATAGATGGCGCTAATTCAATTATTTTAGATAAACATCCTTTTTTTAAGGTACGCTTTAAAATCTGCATTGTTTATTTGTTCCTTAAAATAAGCAAAATGAATTTAAATTCATAGTTTTGTTCGTTTAAAATCCCAATTCTTTCCATAAAAAAAGGCAAACATAACAACATTGCTTCAGGGATTCAGTCCAATTTTTTTTATAGAGTTCTGTACGGATTTGTTTCAAAATTGGTGTGGGGAAAGTTAAGGGGTAACTGAAATCGAATCAAAATGCAAAATTTGAGCGAATATCTTAACATTCTAGAGCTGTACCGATTTGATTCTAAATCGGGGTATGGGATTATTGAGGAGGGAGCTAAACTCGAATCTTTTTCTAAAATGCACAATAAGACCCAAATTGGATTATGCTATGCCAACCCTTCGATAAAAAGACTGGCAATGCAATGCGACAACTATTATAATTTTTTTTTTTTTTTACATTAGGTCCACACAGGAGGCCCTGAGGAAAATAATTTCCCTCAGGGCCTATGTCACCTTTGGGGATGCTGTGTGGAGGGTATTTTTAAGGAAAGGAAGGAGAGGAAGTTCTGGGAAGGAAAAAGGTATGAGGGTTGGGTAGGAATCTGGGGTTCAATGTGTCTAGATCATCCGCCGCCAAGACCTAGACAATGAACCCCATAAACCCGGGCACCCCTGCTAAGTCACCAAATGTAGCGAACCACTTGGGGTGACCTATGGCAGAGGTGTTGGTTATCCAATAAATGGTTCCCGGGGCGGCGGTACCCATTCCCGCCTCCCAAATTGAAAATAATACCCTAAAGGGAGAAATACCAGAAGTTCTTTGCATAAAAGGAAATGATGCAACTTTCCTTATTTCTAGAACACCAAAACCATTAAAATGGGATTATTCTTAATTACAATGCCGGAATCAAAAAATGATTGTAGAACTAACTCATCAACTAACCATCACACGATTTCCCCGCAGGGATAGGCAGAGAGAACGGACCGCCAAACAACTCGGTCTTGGCACACACTCCTTGCCTCATTCACATTTTTTTTTCGTTGTTTTTATTTCTTGCTGGAGCAATCCCGATGAGTTACAAAACTCATTTTAGGACAGGAGGAACTTACAATTCATAGGTAGGAGGTAGTAGTTACAATTTTACAAAGGTATTTTGATATCATAATATAAGTTTTACATTCAGTACAGCATACAAATAAAAATAAAGACAGGTTAAGTAGAACAAACAACAAGAGAAAACAAGTAAAGAAAGGGAAAAACTGATACGAGTATATTAGATAGAACAAAAAATGACAACGATTACATATTTTCATTTTTAAATGTAGTTAAAAAATATTCTTTTTAAGCATTGCTTTGCAATTTTTTATTATGCTGGATGTTTTTGTACATATCTGGTCTTCTATACAAACTCTTCTATTTTTCTGACATGGCCCGACTCAAGTATCTGATTCACTTGATCGTGCCATATTCGCGTCATAAATTCTCTTTACACTTCTTTCTTCATTCGTTTGCTCAACATGCCCAAACCATCTAAGCGTCCCTTTCTTAATCTTACTTATTACGCTCACATCAGCCTTGCATTCTTTTTGGATCTCCACATTCCTCACATGATCATGATCACATTCAGCCTACTTTCATCCTTTCTCTGCCAGTTCCATGCTTCACTACCATCCATCAGGGTAGGTACAAGCACTCCATTGTGGACTGCTAGCTTCGCTTCTGTGGACAGCTTTTTATTGGTTTCAACGGCGTTCAGTCCTCCATTAATGGAGTTGATTGTAGAACCTCCATAAATGATTGTAGAACATTGACAGATACCATTTATTCATATTCAAAACTATCCACAGCCCCGGGAAACGCTGGGTATACGTCAGCCAGTCACATACAGTCAGTTCACATCAAATTCAAAAAATTTCAGCTTGTTTTTCATATGATTTATTAATATGATTAATACGCCATAACCCGGGTACACTTTATCCAGTAGATAGTATTATATATATATACTTCACAAAAAATGAAGTACCAAAAAATATGTAAAATAATGTAATTTAAAATCAAAATGTTATTTCAAATTTTTATAAAATTTAACTATAATATTTCTAATGAAACAAATACTTCTTTTTAAAGCACTTTATTTCGATTTATATTGGTCGACTGGTTTCGGTTGGACTCAAGGACTCCTGAGGAAGGTTGAGTCCAACCGAAACCGGTCGACCAATATATGTAAAACGAAATAAAGTGATTGAAAACAATTTTTTGCATAACCACAATATTTAAAAAAACTTTTTTTTTTCAATTACATAATTGAAAACGCCAATGTCTGATTCGTTTCCGAAATTAATGAGTAATGTGGAACCTTTACGAAAATAGCTTTTTCTGAAACACCTATCTTAATGTTTAATTTAAATAGTGAAAGAAAACCTCCTTCTAATCCTGTAAAATTGGCTAGTGGTGTTTTGGACAATTAAACACTCGGTCGACGATGTGTAAATAATATAGCAAAAATAGACCTTTTTGTGGGTTGGTACGTTTAAAAATTTTGAACTGATAAAAGAATAATTGTTTTAATTTGAATGTTTGATTGGAAACTAGGTTAATTTCTTGTATTATGTAGACATTTTCAATATATCTCATCTCTATATTACGTTAGCCACATTTTTATTATTTAACTTTGTACATATTTGACCACAGTTGATATATATCACGTGAGAACCGGTCGTTTATACGACTAGTTCTTGAGTTCAACAGCTCGGCTGTGGAACGATATGCCCGTCTCAATTTCCTTCCTCCCACAACATGGGCCTCTTCAAGACCCAGATTCTCCCCTTCCTTTCCTCAAAAAGACCCTCCACACATATTTTCCAAATATGGCGTGGACCCTGAAGGAAATTATTTTCTGTTTTGTTGATATAAGTATTGAGTATATATTTTTCTTATGGATTCAAATTTTGAATTACATAAACAGGAACTAATTTTCCTTCGTTATTTACATATGATTTTAACTATTTATGTCTTGTAATACAAGGTTTATTATGTAAAAACCGAACGGCGTTAATGACTTAGGGTACGAACAGAAAGAAAGCGGGTTTCGGCTTTCTGGTTAGTCGGCGCATGGACGGCCGACTGGCGCGGCCGCGCCAACGAGAATGTTTGTATGTCAACGTATGAGGTCGAACACAATGAAGGCAGGCGCCGATAAGCTTTACCGAAATGAATTCTTAATTCCTGTGACGCCGGTCAGTGAAACCCGGTGTTGTTATGTGCATGGTTTTTACCACGTTTTCATGGAGTTTTGGTTATTTTATGATATGGTGTCCTCTATGGTCACCTCCACGGTTATTTAAAAACTATATCAAACATGTTTTTAATTAACAAAAGTGTGTACTTTTGATTGGAATGCGTTTTTTACTTGGGGAAATCCTGAAATCAGGAATGTAGTTCTTAAACTTTATCATTGAAGAAGAAGATAACAATAATAATCTATTTTTTTTAAATATGAAAATAAACAAGACACAGAAAAATAATAAAAGATAACGTTTGGAATTGGGACTCGAACCCAGAAGCTTACGTCTTACCGGGACATACACCTCTACCAATTGGGCTACTGCGATCCTATATGAGACTGTCGTAATTGTCAACTTCATGTTTCAAATTTCAGAATTAACAATATTATCTTCGACTAATGTTTTTTTTCCATATTATTGGCAGCTACCTTTATTTTTATTTTTCTGTGTCTTGTTTATTTTCATATTTTAAAAAATTAGATTATTTTTGTTATCTTCTTCTTCAATGATATATTACAATGATGGGAATAACCCTCAAAAGTTAAAAAGAATGTTTTTCTAATAAAAATCTTAAACTTTAGTTTAAGGAATTTTTTTCCCTGAAATATGGTGAAGCTTGTTTCTTGGTTTGAAGGAAGTCTATTATCAAAATGCGCGATCGGGCCTCGGGCCCTGAGCGCCGTTAATCTAAAAGCTAAAACCCGCTTTCTTTATGATCGTACACATACACAGGGTGTCCAGGGGTAAAATGCATTAACTTCGGGAGGTGATTCAACATGATAATGTAAATAAAAAAGATGAATAACTTTTTTCGAAATTCTAACATTTAGGGGTACTTTTTTAGTAAAAAGATAAAATCAGTACACTATTAGGTATTATCTGATATTACGATACGCGCCTATCGAAACCAACATCGCAACAATGCGCCCGGCTGACTCACAGCAAATTTATCGGGTAATTTTGTGCCTTACACTATTTAATAGGAACGTGTTTTTGTATGGGAAAAAAGTTGGAATTTCGAAAAAGTTACAATTTTTTTTTACTCATCATCATGTAGAATCACCACCCGAAGTTAATGCACTTTACCCCCGGACACCCTGTATAAATACATAAGTAAATATCTCAATAATAGTAAAACCTGCCACGAACATAAATTGAAAAAATAAATTTGTTAAAACCCTTCCACCACTTGTTTTATTGAATAATATTTTAAAATGGAAATTAGACGATCAAAAACACTCATCGAAAAAATATTATTGAAATGAGGCGTTTGCTTTGCGTTTGAAACGGAGTCGTCCAAAATGTCGAGTGTGCTATTATAGCCTAATGATACCGGGTTTAATAATGACATCATTAAATAAATTCGTCAATCAGCGTCAGGCGTTAGGCGTCAACCAGTACTGTCACTTGCAGCGAAGGATGACAAATTTTACATGAAGTTAGACGTCTTCCTCAATCGCGTTCTTGGAAGGATATATTTTATAATAAAAATTCTACATTAAACCCAGTTTATTTTATTCTTCGATATATATATATATATAATAATAATAAGCCCTTTATTCTGGACTTCGGTTAGGTACATGAATTTAAACATTTTTTGTTTTTTATAATATGTTTGTTATAATATGTCCCGAAGCTCAGATTGCCTCTTGGCATAGGCCTCCTCTAACATTTTCCATTGGGACCTGTCACGCGCTACTCTTCTCCATTGATGCCCAGCCGTGAGTTTTAGGTCGTCTTCCCATCTTAGGTGTTGACGTCCTCTACTTCTCTTGCCATCTCTGGGATACCAGTCAGTGACATTTTTGCACCATTTCTCTTGTGGATCGCGGATCATGTGACCTGTCCATCTCCACTTTTGTTGGTCAATTCGGGTAACTATATCGGCAACTTTAGTTTTCTCCCTTATTATGTTACATCTCACCCTGTCCTGTTTCCTTATTCCTGTCAAACTTCTCTCCATGGCTCTCTGGCAGCGTTCCAACTTTTCTCTGTGGCGTTTGGTGAGTGCCCAAGTTTCACATCCATAGGTTATGACTGGAAGTACACACGTGTTGAAAACTTTCCTTTTTATGTGCATGCTTAGTTCTTTGGATTTCAAGACTTCTTTCAAAGACCAGTATTTCTTCCATCCATTTGCTACTCTTCGCTCGATTTCTTTAGTGGTTTGATCTTTGTGGGATATTAATTGTCCCAAATAGATGTAATCAGAGACATATTCGAGTGGTTGGTTGTCAATTTTTATAGTTACTGGTTCGGAGTTTGTAAGTAATTTTGTTCTGTCTTTGTTCATGTTTAGGCATGAACAAAGACAAAACAAAATTATTTTGTTTTGTCTTTGTTCATGCCTAAATTTTCACACTTTCCTCGATTAGTGATTCTATCATTCTATTTAGGTTCGTTGGGTTTTCCTCGAATAGGACTATATCGTCTGCAAATCTTAGGTGGTTCAGTTTTGCACCTTGCACGTTGATACCATATTTTTCCCAGTCTAGTTTGCGGAAGATACTTTCCAGAGCAGCCGAGAACAATTTTGGTGATAGAGGGTCTCCCTGTCTTACTCCTCTCTGGATCTTAAACTTTTTTCCCAAGGTTTCTAGTTGGATCCTCGCTTCGCAATTCAAGTATATGTTCTTTATAATATTGATGTAGTTTAAAGGTATCCCTTGCTCTTCAAGGCTATCCCATATAGCTGTGTGTTTTATGCTGTCGAAAGCTTTGGAGTAATCGATGAATGCCATGTATAGTTTCTTATTATACTCATTATATTTTTCTACTATTTGTTTCACTGTGTGTATGTGATCCAGGGATTCTTCGATATAGTTTATAATTATTATGAAGCACTATTATCCCCATTACTGTAAAGAGAGTTTTTAAATCCCTGCATATTTTTTAAATGCCGCAGTTTTTTTTTACATTATCTCTGACAGAGGAGAAGGATGTCATCTTTGGCGATGCTGTGTGTAGGGTTTTTTAGGGTAAAAGAGAGGAAGTTATGTGAAGGAAAGGGTATAAGGGATGGGTAGGAATCATATTATCATCCCTCTCACTGCGGTGCAAGTCGATGGGTTGAGAGAGTTCGGCCCGCCACGCAACTGGTGGGCTAAAGCATCCGCCACTAAGACCTAGCCAAACCTCACCCCTATGAACCCGGGCACCCCTGCTAAGTCATAAAACTTAGCGAAACACTTGGGGTGACCTATGGCAAGGGTGTTGGTTATCGAATAAATTTTCCCCGGGGCGGCGGCACCCGCCTGCCGCCTGTAAAATTATTAACGTAACCTGATATTGTATTTGGGGTTTGCAATCGTGTAAGTTTTTTAAATCACGAATTTAAAGCATGAAAAAATTTAGAAAACCATACCACTTAAAAAAAAAAATTATTTAGGAAACAATACAGTAAAAATATTAAAACAATAAAAAATCATTTGTTCTAGACCAATTAAGTTCCATTGAGTTAAATATTGGTTTAGTATTTTTACCTACACAACATGTTAAATGACAAAAAAAAATAAACGTAATAATGTAAAACATAAAACATAATAAAGAAAAACATAAAACATAATAAAGAAAAACATAAAACGTAATAAAGAAAAACATAAAATTAATAACAAACAGAAGGACTTGGTAAACAGACGAGGAATATGTTTTTGATAAATGAAGCACTTTCCGAACAGTTGAATCCATCGATTTATTGTAATGTTCTAAGTTTTACATGCTGACGTTATTTTTATGGTGATAATCACCCACCCAACAGACGACGTAAGAAAGCACTTGTTTATTATTCAAGAAATGATCGAGGAAGGAGAAGGGTTTGAACCCAAACGAGAGTTTTTATAATCTCAAAAAATTTTGTCTGTTGTGGGGGTAAAAACATAATAGCATCTATTAAACAACATAAATTACCATATTATTATTGTCTAATCTCCCTCTTTGCAATTGTAACTACATACCTAGTACTCTTATCTTGTCTCTGTGATCTTAAGATACATAATATCTCTAAAATAAAATGGTTTTAAACGCATATTTAGAAATAGATAGTATTGGAGAATCAAACACTGAATTTACTTTAGATGAATTTGATAAAGTCAAAGAATTTAAGTGGAGTTTAAACAAAATAAATATTATACATCAAAATATCCGTACAATGGAAAATCTTGATAACTTTCTTTTATTTTTAGACAGTATTAGGTCGACTGTGAGATTTCATATAATAATACTAACAGAATGCAGATTGAATGACTCATATCTCACAAAACAAATTGCAGGTTATCATGAATATCATACAACACAACAATTAAATCAAAACAGTGGAGTGGTAGCTTACGTTCGCGACGACATCCACTCTCATGTTAATGAAATTCGTATCAGTCAATCAAATTGTCTGAAATTAGTCATTAATTGATATCTATGTATTTTAGCCATTTACAGATCACCATCATTCTACGATATTCACGAATTTCTGGGTAATCTCCTATCTGAACTCAAAAAATGTAGTAACTTCAAACAACAAATAGTAATGGGGGATTTAAATATTAACACACTTGGAAATATACACAGACAATGTCACGATTACCTCTGCGCCATGGCAGAAAACTTCAAAATAAATATTAAAGGTCCTACCAGGGTTCAAGATAATAGCATATCATGTTTAGATCACATAAATACCAAAAATATTACAGCCTCTAACGCATTTGTTATTCACAATACAATAACTGATCACTATACAACCGCAATAAGCGTTCCAGACACATCTCTTAAAAAACAAGTAAAAACTAACCACTTTACACCATCCATCTGCTATGAGGGGTTAATTAAGGATCTAAATGGTGAAACATGGCAAGATATATGTAGAGAGACTGAAGTTAACAATGCACTCAACTTATTTATTAACAAAATCAACATGTATATATCCAAAAATTCAAAAGATAAACTCACTGCACATAAAAAAATACAACTTACTCCTTGGATTAGTAGTGGTATTGTAAAAGCTATACACAAAAGAAATCACTTACATAAAGTGGCAACAAAGGACCCACAAAACACTCTTAAACAACAGAATTACCGTAGATATCGTAACATCTGTAAAAATGTTATGCGTAATGCAAAAGAAAGGTACTATAAGCGACAACTCGACCGAGATCCATCCAGTAAAAATATGTGGAACATCGTTAAACAAATTACCAATACTAAACATAAAATTGACTCTGATATTAACGAACTTCTGATTACAAACACAGCCACCAGTGATTTGGACATAATTGCTTGCCACGCTAACCAATATTTTACGACAGTTGGATCTAAGCTTGCGGAAAATATCCTAAGTTTCACCAAGGAAACTGAAAATTCATTGGCATCTGCAATAGAACCAAAACAAATTCATTTTTCGTTTAAATTCCCACCTACGTCAAATGAAGAGGTCATAAAAATTATTGACAATCTTAACACTACGCATTCAAAAGGTCCTGATAGTCTTAACACTCATATTCTAAAAATCATTAAACACAATATCGCATCGCCTCTGTCGAACATTTTCAATAAAAGTTTTTCTTCTGGGGTTTTTCCTGACCATCTTAAAAAATCTATAATAGTACCAATTTACAAAAGTGGACCCAAAAACCAAGTGGGCAATTATAGGCCAATATCCCTGCTGAGTGCAATCTCAAAAATTATAGAAAAAATCTTTAAAAATAGATTAAGTAATTATGTAGAGAGCCGAAAACTTTTAAGCAAAAATCAGTTTGGCTTTCGGCCGGGGAGAGGAACGGACGATGCTATAGCGCAACTTACAGAACATATTTCTGGAAATATAGATCGCAGAAAGAAAAGCATTGCACTGTTCTTAGACTTAGCCAAGGCTTTCGATACAATTTCACATAAAATACTCCTCAAAAGATTACAAAATATTGGTGTTGTAGGTATGCCTTACGAATGGTTAAAGAGTTACTTAACGGGTAGAAGCCAGTAACTCAAAATAGGCAATACAGTGAGTAACTCACTAGACACCAACATTGGTGTACCACAGGGAAGCACACTGGGACCTCTTCTATTTATAATTTACATCAATGAGTTATGCAATCTACCAATAGGCGGAAAAATTATTACGTTCGCAGACGATACGGTAGCTATATTTGAAGGAGAGGATTGGGCTGAAACTCATAAACATGCTGAAAGTGGAATCAATGCGATAAAACAGTGGCTTGACACAAATCTACTAACACTAAATATAGCAAAAACTAAATACATAAGATTCAGCTCAACCATAAAGGGACGACCTAGTACATCGTACACAATAAAAACTCATAAGACTAATTGTATTTCCTATAATATGGACTTTAACTGCAACTGTGAAGCTTTGGAATGTGTGAACAACATCAAATATCTAGGTGTTATCATAGACAATCATCTTAAGTGGAAATATCACATCGACAATCTTTCAAGTAGGGTAAGAAAATTGATATACATTTTCTTTGCATTGCGAAACATAATTAAACAAAAAGACCTAAGAAAAATATATTTCGGACTGTGCAACCCCATCTTAACGTATGGTTGTATTGGCTGGGGAGCGTCAGGAAGAACGATTTTAGATCCGATTGTAAAGGCCCAGAAATCCATAATTAGAGTCATTATGCGTAAACCCTACAGGTTCTCAAGCGACAAACTCTACTAAAAATTTAACGTTCTTGATGTTCGTCAAAACTTCATAAAAAAGATTATTATCCATGTACATAAAAATATAGAAAATTTTAATAAAATTGATCACAAATACAATACAAGAAGTCACAACAGAAAGGATCTCTTCGTCCCAGGGAGCAATACGGCAAAGTATCAAAAGACGTATGCGTATCTGGGTCCGAAATTATACAATAAAATCCCTCCAGACTTAAATATTAAAAATTGCAAAATGTCCTGCATTGGTTCAATAATAACTAAATGGTAGATTGGCTTGGGTAGGGAGGAGTCTGAAAAACTATTATATAATGTGACTTAAAACGATACATAGTTACCTATGAATGGTACATTTAGTAAAAACTTAGTACATAGGTATTAATTAAAAAAAATAATAATAATTTAAATTGCATTTGGCACTTTACACACTTTGGTTTCTTAGAACAGGCAATCTGCCTAGCTAGGAACTGATATCGACCTAAAACAATGTAATAATAACACTTGTATTCATTTTAAATATATTCTCGTATTCTCGTATTATAGTACATAGCTAACACAACACCAACGCCATCTATGAATTTAATCGCTTAGTCGGTATCAAGCATTTATAATAGGTTTGAGACTAAAGAAGAAAATTCGCTTAAATTTATACAATCCCTAAATAACATTGCACAATCTAGTATTATTCCAAGATCTCTTAGGGGGTTTCTCACCATCCTCCCAATAGCTTATCTACACTAATAACGAATATTTTCGATTTACGATTTACGGTTTATTTATTTATTAAGTTGGAGTTTATAATTCGGTACTCGAACTTATGAATAGTGGCTATATATTGGATAAGTTGGCCGAGTTTTCTAACCACTGCGAGTATATTATTTTTATTTTTAATAATATTCGTTATTAGGGTAGATAAGCTATTGGGAGGATGGTGAGAAACCCCCTTATTGTTTCTACTCGTTGTGGTTTGGGTTTTTAAATATTATGTTATTAAAAGTTATTCATATTTTTTATTATATGTTATCTATTTACTTTGATTTTAGTATTTTATAATAAAAGCATTGAAATATATTTTTAATGGTATGACAATACTACCCATCCCAGTTGATAAATTTAATTCTCATGTTTGAGATTGGAAGTATTACCATATGTATATTATTATGTATTATCGAACAACTCAGACTGTGATATGCTATGTCTACCACCAAATTACACGTCCTCATAAAACTCGTTCGATCTCCTTTTCCATGTATCGTCAGACATAATGCTATTTAAACAGATTTTGAAGAGTAGATTACCAAGCTTTATTTCTGCACTTAAAAATTAATTGTTCAATCGGTCAACGTTATCACATTATTTTTAGATGAAGTGACATTGAACTGATTGAATTTTTTTGATTTCGTGTTAAGTGATAAAAAAACATTATAGACAATTTAAAAAACATTTGTCATGTTTGGGTTCATATAGGTAGCATATATGTCGCACCTGAGCGAATACAGTGGCACAAGTCCAAAAATGGCATTTTTGAGTTAAGTATGCAGAAATGTTCCTGGATGTCTTTTTTATCCTAGAAAAAAACGCCATAATTTTTAAAAATATTTTAGAGGCTTTAAAAGCGAAAATGTCAATGTGATATTTTAATTTTTTACTCAAATTCATTCAAAAATAGTGGCACAATGATCATTGTGCCATTGTTTTCGCGGAACATAATAAACATAACTAGGCACAAGTGAGCTAACTTTACGTCAACGTCGAGTTGTGCCGCTATTTTTGCGAAAGTTTTTGGATTTCTAGGGTCTTAATTCATAGAATAAGTTCGACTAGCTTTCCGGCGGCGCGGTTTTTTTTACATGGTAAGCGTTTTATTAAGACAAAAGGCAATTTTTGTGGTATTTTCAGTTACGTAAGACATTAAATAATACATTATGAGATCCAACCAAGCTCCCAGGATTGTGAATTTTTATTACAGTACCTCCCACGCAGGTTGCCTTGAGGAAAAATAATTTCTCCAGGACCTTTGTCATCTTTGGGGATGCTGTGTAGCGGGTATTTTTAAGGAAAGGAAGGAGAGGAAGTTCTGGGAAGGAAAAAGATATGAGGGTTGGGTAGGAATCTGGGGTTCAGTGTGTCCAGATCATCCATGGCCAAGACCTAGATAAACCTCACCCCATGAACCCGGGCACCCCTGCTAAGTCACCAAACGAAGCGAACAACTCTGGGTGGCCTATGGAAGAGTTCGATAAATAGTTCTCGGGGCGGCAGTACCCATTCCCGCCTCCAAATCTACAAATACCAAAGAATGGTACAAATGACACAAAATATACAATACGACTAGATAACAAGGTATTTTACCAAACGTCAATAATTATTTTAGGTGATTATATTATTTGTGAATAACTTGTCCTTCTCCACCTCACGGTTAATTGAACATTTTATATAATATGCATTTTATATTTTTATTTTGTTAAGATTATTTCACTTACGCAAAGTGTAACGAATAAGCAAGTGCAATTGCGGGAAATTGCATCACAGCTAGCTTCGTTTTACCTACAAACCGTTTTACTAACCCCTTGTGGTGAAGTTAATAGTTTTTACTACAAAAGAAAAATTCATCATTTAACTGAAGGGTTGGCAAAACGTGAAAGTGCTCAAATCGGTTCGTGTATTCTCGAATTCCTAAAAAACTATTGAACCGGAAGAGAATTGATATTTTATGCGGTCAATTATGTTGGCCAAAATAAAAATAAGTACATTGTGAGTTTATTTATTTATCGTGTCACTGAATTAAATATTCCAAGCATCAGTCTCAAGTTTCATCAACACTCAAAATGAGTGATGCGATGCATTCTGTTGTTAAGAAACAAAAAAAGTACACTTAAATTAGGATCAATTATTGTATCAGCTCAATGGGTTCCTGTTTTTTAATTGGCAAAAAAGAGCATCTGTATAGGGTTAAGGAATAGATTTCAGAAAAATTATTTTACTGTAAAATCTGTCAAACCTGGTGGGTAAGAATTTCAAATTCAATGAAAATAATGAAACTGTTATATGGCGAAATATGAAAAAGTTTAAAGTAACTAAGTTAAGCCCATTTATGGTATTTTGTAAAACCATTTTGACGGAGATTACCTAACAATCAACGTTAAGAAACAACACCAAAGAGGTAGACAAGATGCTTTTTTTTCTTCTTATTTTTATAAAGAAAGACAAACATTCCCGGGTTACGAATAACCCAACAACATTTAAAATCTCCTACTACCACCACACTAAGCGGAAGATGTTGCTTGATGATGTTGTGATGGAGGACTTAGCCAGCCGAGGAATCGAACACGGAACGCCTGGGTGATACCCAAACGCAATGCACACTCAACCACTGACCAGTCTTTAATTCTGTCCTTCTCCCACCAGTTATTCCTTCAGCTAAAATCAATTACTTAATTTCACTTTGCGAAGCACTCCTTCCAAGCCATTATCATCATTTTTATACAAATTTAAAGGTTTCCACTATTAGTGATGCTAATTTAGCAACAGCTGATGATGTTGATCGGAATTTTTTTTTTTAACCACTGTATATTGTGTATCCATCATAGGTTTTATACAAATCTAACGGTCTCCACTATTGCAGATGCTTAAACAGCTACAACTGATTATAATCGATTTTTTTCTAACCACTCTGTACTGTGTAAGAGGTAGAAGAATTCTTTTTTAATTTTTTTATGTTTTATTTGTTATTATTGCCTTTTAAAACAAAGTTTAAAATTTAAAACGTCCCTGTTTTTAAACAAGATTATGACTGATTTATAATGCTACTTTGGGGCATAAGTCGAAAAATTAAAAAGATTTCCGCAATAATAACGGCACAAAATCGAAATTTGCCTTAAAAACCTTCAAAATGGGATAAATATTAAAAACTCGGATATGCAATGAAATTGCATAACGGTTACCCAAATTTCGTAAAAGAATGTTTTTTTATTTGTTAATAAACTGATTTAATACACTAAAACGAAATATTCAAACTGCTCTCCTGAAAAAAGACGTTTTTTGAGTTGTGCCATTGTATTTCCGGGGGTGCGATGTATTTGTTTGTAAAATCAAAATCTGAAAGAGTCTTTTATCTGCTTACAAAAACAGTATTTCACTTGGGTATACGTTCAAATATTTGATTACATCATAATATATTATTTTGTGTCGGCTCAAGTGATGTAATAAAAATTACAAAATACTGGTTCTACTTTGGACTTTCTCTCAGCGATGCAACCTTTATGTACGTAAAATGGGTGAATTTCCTTCATTCCTTACGGTCTGCATGAACAGCTAAACAAATAGACATTCCTTACGGTTGAAGAGACTTGACAAGTTCTACTCTTCGGTCGTCTTCCTTTGCTTGTCCTATTTTCCACTTTGCCAGTGTCCGAAGTTCCTCCTAGTTCTAGTTTTCGGTTTGCCGAGCAAAGCTACATAATAACTCAGCGTTCTCCGTTTGCAAACGTTTGACCATAATTCTGACTAACATAGCTTTGTTTGTTTCAGTTTTGCATAGCGGCAAACCGTAATTAATATTATTTACATTACTACTGTACGCTAATAACAGAAATAACAGAGAGACTCACTTTTTTTAAATGCTAATACCTTACAAGATTTATAACTGCTCTTCACAGTCTAGAACCATTATGATTGGGGCATCCTTAATAATTGGGGTGGTGTGTGATTAAAGGAAGTGGAAAGGTGGGAGAAAGTGGAAATTGGTAGTGGGGAGGGGAAGGAGATGGGGAAGAGGAAGGTAAAAAATTACCTGGCTTTTCAGATCTAATCAAAAAAACTCGGCTAAAGCTATTTCATTCAACGTTTCAATTCTGAATAGTGGTCTTACATCAGGGAGATACCGTGATTATCTTTTACTCTGGATAATGTCGCAAATATACATTTTATTATTATTAAATGATAAAATTTTGTAAAATAATACAAATCAATGTAATGGCATACACCAGGGTTTGAACCCGCAATCTCAAGATTCGTAGTTAAGTCACAACATACCATAATTGCCATGGTCCCACTGGCTTCCAGAACTCAAGACTCTTGTGCGGTATTCAAGAAGTAACAAAAAGAAAATTAGATTTTAATTTTTAACTTACTAGATAAAACCACAAATTTTATATTTTAATGATTCATAGACCCAATCACGTCTGATTACGTCTAAAATGACAATCTAGTCTCCTTCAACGGGAGCATTCTTCCGAACAGGCCATCCATTGATATGCTCAGTGTAACCCTAAGTGACCAGCTCAGGTACGGGGCTCCATCGAGACCAGAGTTAAGTTGGCATTTCAGAAACTGTCCGTACTGTACAGGGCCCGCAGATACTTAATTTATTTATTTAAATGCCATAAAAAGCTTTTACATTCAAGTGAAATACGTACTCTGAAAGAATATCGAAATATCTCAACAAATAACATCAAGTATATGTATTCGTACATACATAGTTTTATTTACATTCGTTGAATTCTAGGAATTTGAAATGCTTACATTAATTTTGTATTGGGATTATTGTTAACTTCAAATTTATTTTGAAAAGGTTGGGCAATGTCAGTTAGAGATTTAATAGTGCACAACTGCTAACCCTGTACAAATCGCAAGTGCGCGCCACGGTTGAATTTGAAAGTTGGTTGAGAAACACGGTTGAGTCGAAAAAAAGATGTCGCATATTAAATAAAAATGTATTTACATTTATCCAAGACCCTATTATATTTAGATGGCATTTTGTTCGAATTTGAATCTTACAATCATACATACAGATAGCAGTGAATAAATATATGCATTAAGAAAATGATATTTTTTTTTAATTTTTTTTATTTATTTATCAAAGGACACATTAGGATAGATCACGTAATAATATTAGATTATTTGAATTACATCTATAAGATATTTCAATGTACATGCCTAATAATAAGATATATAGGCAGCTACATTAAGATAATCAATTCAACATATAGATAATGTTGGTAGTTCTTAGTCGAAGTATGGAAACAGTAAAATATGACCGAATGGGATTAGGACACATTAACCTGCGCCCCAGCAAGGCGAAGGTACCATTTATGATTTTTCTGTTTCAGATTTTCGATTGGGTTTTGATAATATTGCCTACATTATTTAAAAAAAAAACACGAATATTTGGTGCTTGACATCATTGGTTGATTCCCCTACCTCAAGAAACGGATTGCAATCTTTATTTAGAGCACAGGCGTTAGGTGGGAATGCTGTCCTTGTTTTACCGGTCTATAATGAAATATGTTCTGAGGACTAAGGAGCATTGATCTTTTGAAACCGGTGCATGGTCGAGAAATATGACGTAAAATAGTTGACAACATGTGCAACTGTTGACGTTATTTGCAACACGGTACTGAGTTTTCGACTAGTTTTCGACTCGTTCTTTAGTTCAACAGCTCAGCTGTGGAATGACCTGCTACTTTCTATGTTCACTCCCACCTATATATGGATCCCTTCTAGACATAGGTTCACACCTTTCTCCCCTCAAAAAAACCTTCCTCAAAGCAGTGATAATATAGGGGCTCCAAGGGAAAGTATTTTCCCCAGGGCCTTATGTTTATTTTTTTACGTTAGTTCCACATATAGTGCCGGGTTCCACACATTAGCAGGGGTGCCCGGGTTCATGGGGTAAGGTTTATCTAGGTCTTGGTGGCGGATGATCTAGACACACTGAACCCCAGATTCCTACCCAACCCTCATACAATTTTCCTTCTCAGAACTTCCTCTCCTTCCTTCCCTTAAAAATACCCTCCACACAGCATCCCCAAATATGACGTAGGCCCTGGGGGAAATTATTTTCGTCAGGGCCTCCTGTGTGGAACTAATATAAAAAAATAAAATAAAAAAAGGCCCTGAGGAAAACCATTTCCCTTGGGATATATGTGATCTTTGGGTATGCTATGTGGAGGGTAATTTTAGGTTAATAAAGGAAAAGTTCTGGGAAGAAAAAAGGTATGAGGAGTGGATATGTATCTGAGGGGTCAGTATGTTGGAGTCGAGAGAGTCCAGTTTGTCAGGTCAAAAGTATTCCTCAATCAGTATCTCCTAACGCGGCCTGCCACGCCGTTGCCAAGACCTAAACAAATAAATCTCACCCCATGGATCCGAGAAAGTCACCATACGTAGCGGAACACTTGGTGTGACTTATGGCAATGGTGTTATCCAACAAATTGTTCCCAATAAATGGTTCCTGGGGAAGCGGTACCCGATACCCGCCTCGTAAAGCAGCGGAAGTTCCGACACTGCTCTATTGGAATCGATAAATTGGTACGACGCCCACTCAAGTAGACAGTTAAGAGATATTTCTTTCAATACCTCGCTGTAATGACATTCCAAGCCTTACTTAAAATACTTTATTACTCCCAACGTATCGACATTCCGCTAAGGAAAACGTTCTCTGGATATTAAAAAATACGCTCGGGAATAGGTCATCTCTGCTCCATCGTTTACTTAGAGAGACATAAACCGTTATATTTGTCAAGGCATTTAGAAAAACGATACACAAGACAGCACTATTTAAAATATTTTTAGGGATCTGGGGTTTTGCTACCGAAAACAACGATTTTAGAGATCCAAATATTTGGAAGAAGGGATTTATATTTTGCTTAATCCGGTCTCACTTAAATTATCTCAATGAAATTTGGCGAAACTCTCAGTTTACATACTTAACCCTAGAAAGATAATGATATTTTAATACGGTAAAGATAATAATGCGTAAAATTAGCGCATATTAAAAAAAAACTAAAACTTCAAACGTAAAACTTCTTCAATATATATATTTTTTTTACATTAACTCCACACAGGCAGCCCCAAGGAAATAATTTCCTTCAGGGCCTATGTCATCTGTTAAGATGCTGTGTGGAGGGTCTATTTGAGGAGAGGAAGGAGTGAACATGGGTCTTGAAGAGACCCATGGTGTAGGTGGCAGGAAACACAGAGGCCGGCAAATCGTTCCACAGCCGAGCTGTTGAACTCAAGAAAGAGTCGTAGAAACGACCCATTCTCGTGTGACTAATATTAACCGTGGACATATGTTAGGCGCGCATTTGGCGTGTTTCCCGACTATGCACCGGTGCCGAGTGGAGCAATGATGCTAGAATTAACAAAACTTTTGAAGAATTTTTTTGTTATCTCAAAACACATATTTTTTAATAATAATAATCAGCCATTTTGACTTAAATAATAAACAATCTGGATACATTATTTATAATAGGAATACACAGTTAGATAAAAATCATTCAGATACAGCTTTGGCACATATCAATATTATGCTCTAGAAAATTATGGTCGTTAATTTCAAAACTCGTGACACTTTCCTCAGCGATGCATACGCATCACGGATAGTCTAAGCTGTGGGTGAGATTGTCTGAAAAGGACAGCGACGGATTTACTCTAATTAGAACGAGAGAGCACTATTTTTAACATGCACGCGTAAATTTTATGCAGATTATCTTTCCATGGTTAAGATCCGGATGTAAGCGTCAAAAAAGAAGAAGTAGATGGTTTGAAAGGGAGATATGTAAATACGCATGTTAAAGGAGAAAGGTTTAAACTTCACTCGTTTAAAATAGAGCAAAAATCTCTCGACAAATTAATGTTTAAATGAGCAATTAAAGAAATACTGTGAATTATTTCATACCCACAAATTGTTCAATAACAGAACAAATTTGTTTTTAACACTTTTTGGAGCATACATTGCGATATTTTTATATCGAGGAATTTTCATATGCTCAACGTTTTGGCTCAGCAAATATATAAATATAATCTTCGAAAATTACATACATTTTTTAAAAACTTAAAAAACTTAAAGTGTTCAAAGGAAAATTATTATACACCAGTAGAAATTTTGGTTTAAAAGTAATACAGAATAAAGTTACTAAAAATCTAGTTATGTAAAGGGAATTTGGAGGTCAACCAATTATTTGAAATTAGCGTTGAACAATTTTTATTGAAATGACTCATATTTCTTCAATGGCTTTAGTAATAAATTTATATGTTAAGCAGTGGAATGAACGTCACTTTTCTTTCTAAGTAAACGATTATGCAATTAGATTTTTTTTGTTTAAATGCCTCTTTAAACCCGAGAAGATTTTAGTTTGTAAAAATCTGTTACACACAAAAAAAATATTTTATAGAGTTTTAAAACGCGATTTAGTTACACATAAAATCTATTTGATTTTTCGGACCGTCCCATATAATAACAAACCAAAATATAACAAAAAATTATCTAATTACTCCATTTAAGTAGATTTTATGGGGGTGAAAAATTTGAGAAGGGATAAAAATAGCATTAAAATTTAATAGCCTAATTTTCGTGGAGTAGTTGTATTGGCTAAAAAGCGTTCCTTTATTTCCTCATTGTCTCAAATCACTTGACATCGATATTTTTAGTTCATTCAAAAAATTTAATAATTTGATAATTTATTTCTTGGAAAATATCCCCAAGAGTGACGGAATTTTTCCGTTATTAAAATTAACATTTGACCTTCTAGGGGAAAACGGGAAAACTTTTATAAATACCACTAAAAATCTCGAAATATGAAATCTTGAGAACTTATATCTTCGCAGAGAAAACACCAAACTTTAAATGTGATCTCGAATCGCGATACGAAGTCTCGTAAAAGTTTTGAAGTGTTGACATTAAAAATAATCTCAAACGAACTTTTTATTAAAATGTCCCCTTCTCTTTAAGATACAAATTTTAAATACTGTAGCCGAGTGGTCTAAAGTATCGGGCTTAAGCCTTTATTTTTTAATTATTTTTATGTCTCAACTTTTCTCAGAGCAAGTGCGATTACCGCATCCCCAATTGGTATTCAGGCTAAGAATAAATATTATTTAATTAATTAATTAATTATTTAAATTATCAACACTGGGAAACATTCTGCTGAGTGAAGAGTGCCCTGATGATAGCCAACTTTTAATATAACCAACGGTATAACCTTAGTACCTTAAAAATACACTTAGTTTTTCAAATTTTTAAAACTGCGTGAACCAGATAAAATAACAATCTTTCAAAATCGATTTATGTTTTTTTTGTAAAAAGGAGTCAATACGTCTAGAATTTGTTTTTAAAAATGACTAATTTCCGGTATTCTCTGGTAATACCCCCTTAACATTATGCTTAATAATTAAACTCATGATAAATGTATCTCAAATAGCATTGGAAAATAAATGATATTTTTTGTAGAAAGCAGTCATTTTGTGGTTTGTAATATTTAATGAAATAAAATAATTACTGTGTTTATAACCACGATTAATTTATTTAATTTCGATAATATTGACCGGTTTCGCTTAAAACAAGCAACATCAGTGTATAAAATTCTTTTGGTGAAATGAGAATAATAATAATTTAGTAATCAACTTCATAAATTTTAAATAATTTTCTTGGATTAATCAGGGCAGAGAAATATTAATTAAAATAAATTATACCCTTCGCCTTTGTTAAGGGCAGCGTTATTTGAATTTGTAAAGTTACCCGGAATTATTATTCTGAGGGTTGTCGATCCTGCTTAAAAATACAATTAAGCTCAGTCGTTATAATGTCGTAATAAAGATTAATTTTCACACCAAATGACCGGATAAGGCGTAAAAAAGGATCTTCGGTACTTACTTAATTACCCATTCATTTTGTGGTGTATTGGTTTAGCCATGGGATTTTAAATCGTTCAACAGATGTCGTTAGTATAGTTAGTAGTGCGTAGTTTGTGTTCATGCCTGAATCTAGAAAATGTGACGTCATCATTCTTGTGCGAGCCAGCGTCGAGCTCTCATCGGCACATTTTATGAAATAACACGACAAAAATGTTGGCTTGTGCTATTAAAACATGAAAAATAGAAGTGAAAAGGAGAATAAATCCCATTGCCTTATTACATTCCATGGGTAAGCATTATTTTTCTTATTCAGATCACATAATGTGTTCAGTTTTAGCGACATATACTATCACATCGAGATACATGCAGCGTTGCCAATTCGGAATTCCCGGTCCTCGTGTGTGCTCATCGCTGTTTACTGGGGAAAGTAAACTTTGAAACATTTCTAAAAGTGTCTTAACTAAATATGGCAACAAAATATTCGACTCTCAAAACAAGCGAACCTCACTTTGCCGTATTTGGACTTCACAAATTTGTTTATAAAGTGGCGAGCAATTCGCGCTCCCATGTAAAAAGGTCTATTCATTCAAAAGCAGGTTTTACTTTAAAGAACTAAATGGTGATATTATAATGCGAGATGCCTATATACTGTCAGATTGATTTATTGACGAATCACATTTCATCACAGCCATCTTGCCCCTCTTCGTCCCGCTATAGTTGGTTTGTACCCCTCTCCTATAGATTCTTGTCTACTAATATTCAAATGTCTTTGATATACTGGCTTTTTTATGTAATCTTTTATGTCGAAAAACTTCACTGGTTCATGAAACAATGTAATCTTCTGTATACAGTATACATTATGTACGACTGTTTGTTTTCTCAATAAAATGAAATAAAATTAATCAAAATAACGTATACTTAATTCAACAGAATATTAATTCAGTAACCGTGTTACGGGTAAGGAAGGCTATCAGAGATATATAATATTATCATGGTAAGAGCCGGGTGCCACTTTAGTTCTGCGCTAGCTGCTCCATTTCACGGGTCAAATGGGGAAAGAAGAGAAGATGGGGAAAGGCCGAGGAGAGGAGGGTTCAAACCGGTCTAGAAAATTGCAACCCTACTTGCAGCGGTATAAATTTAATCTGTTGTACCGAGGTACAAAACACCGCTCTACGAAATGCATATTAAACAGAAAGGTTTTGTTCATAAATACCCACTGAGTACTGCATACTATGAAGATCTAAACTCACAGATGTTTTATTTTTTATTCTCTTTATCATAATATTAAGAGTGATTGCAACTGTACAGGGAGGTTCCAATGATAAAGATCGATTATTCCCCGCACCAATTATTTAAATAAAAAATTTAATATCGATTTATAATATGCAATAAAATGCTCAAAACGCACGATTATAAAAGTATTAAATATCGTTTTCTTCTTGTAAGTATTTTTTGACCATAAGTGTTTATGATTTTTCAATAATGTCTAAACAAAATAATGTGTAAAAAAATTTGAAAAATTTTTGATTATATTATGATATTGTATTTTTGTCACAAAACACGTTGCCGGTTTTATATTTTAATTTAACTCAAATTATAAAAATAAAAACTGTGTTGGCTAGATTACGTATTGATTTATTTTGTTGTATGATTATATGATTTGAAATTTGTGTTGTTGAATAGAATCTATTGTTTGAAAATTGAACAAATCTGCCAACGATCAACGGTATAACCTTAGTATCTTAAAAATACACTTAGTTTTTCAAAAATTTAAAACTGCGTGCACCAGATAAAATAACAATCTTTCAAATTTTTCAAAGTCAATTTATTTGGAATAAAAGTAATAATAATTATTTTGTAAAAAAGAGCCAACACGTCTAGAATTGGATTTAAAAATGCCTTATTTAGGGTATAGGCCTTATTAGATTGGATTTAAGACCTTATCAGATATTTGCTACATATATTGATCAACTAACTGACTAACGAACCAGAAAGTTAGAAATAATTCGGTTTTGGCATACAGTCTTTGCCTTGGCATATATCATTGAAGAAGAAGGTAACACAAATAATCTAAAAGAAAATATGAAAAAAAGTAAGACACAGAAAAATAAAAGATAATAGTCGCAACTGGGCTGGAACCCACAACCTCTCGTCTTACCGGGACAAACGCCTTTCCAATTAAGCTACTGCCACCACTTATTTAAAAGTCATATTTGTTCATAGAATACTTGTTTCCAATAAAAAAAGGTAGCTGCCAATCATATGGGAAAAAATTAGTCAAACCATAGACATATGAATATTCATAGACCAGAGAATCAGGGAGAGGGGTAAAAACCAACTGTAGCGGGAGCAGAGGGATGAGTTGACTGTAACGATATGTGATTCGTTAATACTTCAATAAGACAGTATATAGGCTTCTCGCATTATAATATCTATGAGAATGACAAATATGACGTTAGAGGTGTTCGTCTCGGTAAGACAAGAGGTTCTGGTTTCGAGTACCAGTTGCGACTGAATATTTTATATTTCTGTATCTTGTTCTTTTTAGTATTTTCGTTTAGATTAATGTTATCTTCTTCTTCAATAATAAAAAAATAATTATTCAATTTGGTATTTTGGCGTAAAATCTAAATTTAGGTTTTGCATGAAAAAGGCCGCCCCTTCCCCTTAACAATTTATACGTTTAGTGAAGCAACACAATGGAAATTATCTATTCAGTGAGAATGTGCGAATTATACAAAAATGCTATAATATCTATATAAAGATACCATGATTTAGCTTTTTTATTGTTCTCCTTTTTGAGGAATGAGCCAAAGAAAGACTTCAAAGAAAATGCCTTGGGGTATCACGGAAAATTGAGAGAAGAATTATTGAAGTATTCACAAATAATTTATTCAAGAGCTGACAGCTAAGCTCTAATCAAAATTAATAAACGAGAATGGCACAAAAGCGATGATGATTTTTGCTAAAAGTTTAAATTAAAATAATATTTATATAAAGAAAAAATTATGTGGATTTGATTTTTAATAATATATTGTTTATTATAAGCAATAATATTTTTTAGCCTGAAAAACTCATCCACATTGAAAAAAATTCCCGAGAAAAGATACATGCCGCCGACGGGACTCGAACTCGTGTCCTTCTGATTTCCAGTCAACTGCTATATCCACTGAGCTACGTCAGCTTATCTCTTACCCGCCAAATAATTTAATATTAATTGTTACCCTTTGTGCTATGCATAATAATCTTGTCTTAAACATTAGTTTAACAATTAAAAATAATAATTAATATTTAACAAGTTAAAAGTATTTCCCAAAAAAATGTAGACATCATTTGTCTCAACGCCACCTAGTGGGAGCCTTAGTACTTAAAATGCCTTTCTCATATAAAATAAAGTTGGTTGGTAACAATTAAAAAATGTAATAATAGTAATTGTTGAATGAAACACTAGTATATATTGAATTATTTGGCGGGTAAGAGATAAGCTCAGTGGATAGAGCAGTTGATCGGAAATCAGAAGAACATGGGTTTGAGTCCCGTCGGCGTCAAAAGGCCTCCCTCAGCCATTTTCTCTCGATCCGGTCCACCACGCAAAGGTGGACACAGACATCCGCCATCAAGAATTTGCTTGACAACTTTTTATTATGTACATTAAGCATTAAGTCCTTCTATATTTTCTTTTTCTACAGCTTGTCCATATCTCGTACAATCCATACTTTACAAATACTTGAATGAGGTATATATTGTTTTGCAGTAAACATTTTACGGAGTTCTTGAATATCAGAACTATCTGATGTTTAAAAAGTGCAGTTTTATGAAACTAGAACAAGGAAAGATGACACAGAAAACAAACATTGACCTATTTATGTGTTACAAAAGTTGTAAGATGTCAATTAGGTTCTTTAACGAGTAAAGGCATTAATCAAAATATTCACAGATCTAATACATTCAAGAGAATACTTTCAAGAATGGAAATGAAAATAATAAATATTGTTAATATACCTACACAGATCAAACATTTCCAAGAAGAGAAATGATAATATTATAGGCCAAAGGTGTTTGAAAGAGAGAGTCAGAAAACGGTGTGCAATATAGTTGTGAATGATGAATACTTGGAGCAGGTGGATGAGTTTGTATATTTGGGAAGTATGTTTACGAGAGATGGGAAGGCTGATAGGGATATCGAAAGAAGGGTGAATGCAGGTAACTCCATTAATGGAGGATTGAACGCCGTTGGAGCCAACCAAAAGTTGTCCACAGAAGCGAAGCTAGCAGTCCACAATGGAGTACTGGTACCTACCCTGATGTATGGCAGTGAAGCGTGGAAATGGCAGAGAAAGGATGAAAGTAGACTGAATGCTGTAGAAATGAGATCCCTGAGGCGTATGTGTGGTAAAACCATGTATGATCGTGTGAAGAATGTGGAGATCCGAAAAGAATGCAAGGCTGATGTGAGCGTAATAAGTAAGATTAAGAAAGGGACGCTTAGATGGTTTGGGCATGTTGAGCGAATGAATGAAGAAAGGAGTGTAAAGAGAATTTATGACGCTAATGTGAACGGTGGAAGAAGCCAAGGACGCCCAAGGAAGACGTGGCACAATCAAGTAAATCAGATACTTGAGTCGGGCCATGTCAAGAGTCAGAATAATAGAAGAGTATGCATGAGAAGATGGATGAATGTGAATGAGGCAAGGAGTGTGTGCCAAGACCGAGTTGTTTGGCGGTCCGTCCTCTCTGCCTACCCCTGCGGGGAAACGGCGTGATGGTTAGTTAGTTAGTTAGTTAGTTAAAATAGTTCAAATCCTACTAGGAATGAATAACACAAATAATAATAATAAAGCTGAAATACTTCCAAGAAGGGTGAGATACTAATATTAATAATGTATTTCATATCTTCTAAGGATAATTTTCATATATCTACAGGATATTAATTACATTCTATGATCAAATTAATACTTCTCAGAACAATATCTATGTTTATATATCGGGAGTTAAGTCAATAACTAAACATTACGTACTTGACTTACTTTAACCTGACATTATTTTGAAAAAAAAATGTTAACAAAATTATATTGTAGGTATTGAACAATTAAGGGCGGGTGAAGGGTTGGTTGGTTACACGGCTGACACCGGAGACCAAAACTTTATTTACATTTTTTACTCCCAATAACGTTAGGAATCAGTGATTAATGTAAGTCAAGTGCGTCCTTTAACATCCCGTAAACGGGATATTAATTAAATCCAATGATCAAATTAAAACTTCTACTAATAGATAAGATATCAAAATCTCAGTACATTTTTATTTGTTGTTGTTTATTTTTGGGATGTTATCCCGTGTTACGCTAACTCCTTTTTTAGCCGACGTTTCGGACCACCTTACAGTGCCCATCATCAGGGCAGATGTGTTGCAAACACGCAGTGACTCGCAACGCCCCGCGCTAGTTGCCACGGACGGCGACGCGCCAGTTTCTGGTTGCCATGGATTTGCCACAGTTTTGTTGTCAGTTTTCGAGATGACAGCTAAAGCGTTCGTCGCTATGGTGAAAGAAGAGGAGATAATGACTGAAATCGTAAAATTTACTTGCGCCCGCGCCATGAGAGAAGTTTGGCTGGCCACTGGTTTATTTATGGTTGTAACCATAGCAACAACCAGTTTTAGTTTGGTTTCAGTTTCTCCATGAACGGAGGCACTAACTTATCATAAAAACTTTGTGAGGACTCTTTGTCCATCAATAAAATAAGTAAATAACAGTTTGGACTTGATTGTTCGGTATGCATTGGATCGGTACGTCAAGTCCTTCCCTTATGTATTGTGTTAGTAATTGGGTTAGATAGGCTACGATAGATACAGGCTAGTCGTTTTCAAATCATTTAATGAATTTATATCACTTTTTTCAAAGGTGTGTTGATTTGTGACTGTCCTCAGTTGTCCTATAACCATTTTTCGGAAGGTGGGAATAAATATCTAGGAATTTCTGTTAACCAGCTTTTTGGCTACATTTTTCAAAGTCAACGGACAAATAGGATAAGTCAACGGATAACTAGGTTAAATGGGTTACTTTTTTATCTTCTATAATTACTTTTTAAAGGTGAGTTGATTTGTCACTGTCCTGAGTTGTCATATAACCACTTTTTGGAAGGTGGGAATAAATATCTAAGAATATCTCTCAACCAGCTTTGTGACTACATTTTTCTAGGTCAACGGACAAATAGGATAAGACAACGGATAACTAGGTTAAAATAGTTACTTTTTATCTTCTATAATTATTTTGTATTACTTTTCAAATGTGAGTTGATTTGTCTTTGTCCTGAGTTGTCATGTAACCACTTTTCGGAAGGTGGGAATAAATATCTAAGAATATCTCTCAACCAGCTTTTTGGCTACATTTTTCTAGGTCAACGGACAAATAGGATAAGTCAACGGATAACTAGGTTAAATGGGTTACTTTTTTATCTTCTATAATTACTTTTTAAAGGTGAGTTGATTTGTCACTGTCCTGAGTTGTCATATAACCACTTTTTGGAAGGTGGGAATAAATATCTAAGAATATCTCTCAACCAGCTTTGTGACTACATTTTTCTAGGTCAACGGACAAATAGGATAAGACAACGGATAACTAGGTTAAAATAGTTACTTTTTATCTTCTATAATTACTTTGTATTACTTTTCAAAGGTGAGTTGATTTTTCACTATCCTGAGTTGTCATAGAACCATTTTTCGGAAGACTTACTAACTAGGGAGTATTGACTGACAAACAACTCGGCCTTGGCTTCTCTTCCCTCTTCTTCTCATACATGCTCTTCTATTTTTCGACTCTTGACATGGCCCGACTCAAGTATCTGGTTTATTTGATCGTGCCATGTCTTCCTCAGATCTCATCTCTACAACATTCAGTCTACTTTCATCCTTCCTCTGCCAGTTCCATAACTCAATGCCATACTTCAGGGTAGGTACCAGCACTTCATTGTGGACTGCTAGTTTCGCTTCATTGGACATTTTTTTTGATAATGCCAACGGCATTCAGTCCTCCGTTAATGGAATTACTACATTTACCCTTCTTTCAATATCTTTATCAGCGTTCCCATCTCTCATAAATTTACTCGCAAGATATATAAACTCACCCACCTGTTCCAAGTATTCACATGCATTGCACATTAGTCAGATACGTTTTTAGATTTTCACGGCCAAAAGCATTTTCGTTGTTTGTTTTTGGGGTGTTATGCCGTGTTGTGCTACCTCCTTCTTTAGCCGACGTTTCGGACAGCGTTGCAGTGTCCATCATCAGGGCAGATCCGGCAGACGATCTGCCCTGATGATGGACACTGCAACGCTGTCCGAAACGTCGGCTAAAGAAGGAGGTAGCACAACACGGCATAACACCCCAAAAACAAACAACGAAAATATTGCACATTGTTTTCGTACTTTCTCTTTCAAATAACATAACTTTAGATAATATGAAATTAAACAATTCTTACACTTTGTTCCACTTATTTATTTTCAACAGGAGCGGTTTTGTCCTATTACGAACATTTTAAGACTGGTAGTTGAAATTCTTACGCTACGGAATTTATTGTTTAATTTCATATCTAATACAATGGAATTTCACCACGAATTAACACTTAAAAAACTAGACTCACCATAACTCTAGACTTACATTCAACCAAAGCAAATTTGATTCTCCGGTTACATTAATTTTGTAGATTGAATTCAGATTAAATCAGCTGATTCTCTAGACGTCAAACAGTGCAAAGTTTGATTCGTGTTCCGAAATTAGGGAACAATTCAAAGTCAGATCGGGAACAACTACAAGGCTAATTAATTCCACAGCGGCATGTGTTTCAAACAAATTCCGAAAGCTTAATAACACAAACACACAATAATATAATTATATCCCTTTGGGAACTTTTGATTGTTCCATCAATTTGATTGAAAGGAAGTACAAAGTTATTTAGACTAATGATCTGCTTTAGAAATTTTAATGAAGAAACTTAGACAACTGAAATTATAACGCCGAAAATATTAATTAGATAAACCTTTATCACTCGAATTTCAGGCTCGGACGGCCTTTAGTGGAACACTCGGTGACTTTTTCAAAACAGTATTTGATTAAAATAAACTTCTCGAAATCCAGCTTTGATTTGTACGTAATTAAATTTGTGAAAGATGTCAGCGTCCACTTCCTGGAAAAAATGTTTAATAAAACTCACTTCCGTGTAAAAGATATACCTACATTGTGAAAGGCAGGATCAACCAGATGAACCAGCTGATGATGAAATAATAAAAAAACTACATTTGATGGATTACTAAAATTTTAAAGTTAGATTTCACGTTGTGTGAAAGTTCTATTAAATAGTAAGGCGCTCCGGTGACGAGGCAACTGAAACAAAACTAAAACCGGCTGGTTTCTGTGTCTTGATTGGTCAAAAAGCTTGTTTAACCATAGACGAAGAACAATCAGCTGACAGCTGGCAACTAGCAACGGCCGGCCAGGGCAATCAGCAGTGCAAGTCGCAAGTCACCTCTTGCGTTACCATTGACAACGGGTGTTTGAGTGATTGTGTAGTGTGCGGGCCATCACATTGTCATACAAAGACAGTTGGCAGTTGAGAGTTTTCAGTTGCCTCAGTGGGCGGAGGCGCTAACACAACTTGAATCAAACTTTCAAAAAAGTTGAAATTTAAATTTGATTTTTGAACAATTTTTCAAATTTTGTAAAACATGGCCTGCTTAGCCCACAGTCATGATTTGTTTTTTAAACTTTGCATATTCACTTTGAATACATCAATTACTTAATCAAAATTAGCCACATCTTTCAAAACCAAAGGTTTCTTCATCAGGATAAGATTAACATTCTGATGAAGAAACCTTAGGTTTATGTTAATAATTTTGATTAAATAATTTTGATTAAATATTTAAAATAGTTTAAATAGGTTACCGGTAGCCAAGAAATGCAGCGGATAAATAAGAAATACCTACAATCTAACAACGGAATATCGGACTTATTCCTGGGTTCATTATTTTTAATGAAGTAGAATTCTTGAATAGCGTTTCGCTCCTGAATTAATTACTTCATCCGGCTTACCGTCGGAAGAGGGCGGGGGATGGGGGGTCTACGGCGGTTGATTCAGAATTTCGCAAACTGAATTATGCCGCAAGACTCTGACCCGAATTGTGGGTTTTTTAATAATTGGTGCACCCACGACGTGACAAATGGAAATATTATGCATTTTGAAACAGTCCGCCATTTCGCGTGGAACCTTCTCGAAATAATTAATGTAACCAAGTTTATGGAATAGTGGTCATAAACCTGCTTTGTTTCCTAACTGCTCCCTTCTGGAGCTAGTGAGACTATGACATCCCTAATTGGAGTTTGTTGTATGGCTGAAGGTAGTAGCGAGGGTAAAAATATGGGGAAAATGTATGTGGCGATGTACTTTGCTATTCAGATCTGGTCACCAAATATGTCTAAAGTCACTTCAAGCAAGGTTTCAATTTAGAATGGTGGTCTTACACCAGGGCGATACTGAGAGTACCTTCCAGTCTGGAACGTGCCGCAAACATATCTTGTATCATTGTGAATGATTAAATTGAGAAATTATACAAATCAATCATTTTTTTTATCAAAACATCGCTTCCTTTAAAAAACGTATGTGTATGCAAATATTATGCAACAATCGTTAAATCTTGTTATTATGTAATTGCAACTTCAGGTCTTATTATTTAACCTATGTATACGTTTATATTTTGTTAAATCGCATTAGTTTATTGTTATTTTATGTAGGTATATTCTTATTATTTTATTTTTTCTCTGCTATGGTGTTCTATACCTCACGAAATTGCAATCTCATTTATTCTGTTTTATTGGATTGTCTCACTTTCATCTACTTATTATTTCATGCTTATTTTATATTATACTAGCTGTCCCGGCCAAGCGTTGCTGTGGCTAACGAAACACAACTATACCTACTGGATGGTTACCTAACCTAGATAACCAAATGTAGTATCAATAAATTAACTCACACCGCCATCTCTTAGAATCTTATGAAACTTACAAATAATTTCAAATAACTGTCGCAAAAAAAATATTTAATTCACAATATTGAATATAAAGGTTAATAATCTAGATAAAAACAACCATATCTTTTAAGTTGGGCCAAATTACATACAGTAAACCAAATTTCATGAAAATCGGTTTAGTAGTTTCGGAGTTTACCTTGGACGACCATTGTGAAGCGAGATTTTTATATATAAAGATTATAAACTTTGTTATACACATGTTTATTGCTTTCTTATAATTGTTACAACTGCATTTTTATATTTAATTACTGTAACCGATGTGTAAAATTTTCATTTAAAGGCCCATTAGGGCGTGAATAAATAAATAAGATTTATTTAATTTATTTATTCATTTTCAACGCCCTTACGGGCTTTTACACAGTAAGGGCCGGTTTTATAAACGACGTACCAAATTTCTGTTACGTAACGAACCGTTTTTCGATAACGAACCGCTATCCGTTCGTAATCTTATTTTGCGTACTATAAAGAAATTTGCATTACCAGCTGTCATCGGTTACGCTTAGTCCGAAAGTGTTTTGACTTGCAATGTTTTAGGTAAAGAATTGTCTCTGATACTGTTTTCATCTACGGCATATTGGGCATGTTGTCTATGGGATTTAGTCAGCTGTCAAGAGCGCGTTGTTTCGAAAATTATTGTTTTAAAAGATTTAATTTTAGATCTTTATAAAGCATCAATATACTTGCAAAATAATTAAATTTATATTTATAATACAGTGAGTACGGAACATATAATGTTGATCAAGATTATTATGTTTATTTTTTTTTAGTAAATACCTCACAAGAGTCCCAACTGCTGTGGGGAAGGGAAGGAGACGACCGTCCGTAGTCGAGTGGTAAGACACTTGACTCCCATTCGGAAGGTCGCGGGTTCGAACCCGGCGTGCGCAAATAAATTTTATTTGATTAATTTGTGTTATTTCACAATTAATTAATAAAAATAATATATGTTATATTCGCGGCACGTTCCAGAGTGGAAGATACTCTCAGTATCGCCCTGGTGTAAGACCTCCATTCAGAATTTAAACGTTGCTTAATAATGGCTTTAGCCGTGTTTAGTGACTAGATCTGAATAGCCAGGTACTTTCCCACCATCCTCTTCTCCATCTCCTTCCCTTCCCCACTTACCTTCAGCCTCACAACATACTCCAATTGGGGACGCCATAGTCTCACTGGCTACAGAAGGGAGCAGTTGGGACTCTTGTAAAAAAAAAGTCACTAAACACAGCTAAAGCCATTTCAAGCAACGTTTCAATTCTTAATGGTGGTCTTACACCAGGGCGATACTAAGAGTATCTTCCACTCTGGAACGTGCCGCAAACATACTATAATATTATTTTAAATAATTAATTGTGAAATAACACAAATCAATTAAATAAACTTTATTTGCGCACGCCGGGTTCGAACCCGCTGCCTTCGGAATGGGAGTCTAACGCTCAACCGCTGGACTACGCCGGCCGTCGAATTTTAATTTCGTTTTATTGGCGCATAAATTAACCTACGTATATCTATTATCTAATTAAAAGTTGACGTACTTTTACACTATCGTGATGAGGTTTTAAAGTAACTATTGCAATTTTTCAGAAATAATCATCGAGAATTGTCAATCGACCATCTTCACTTTCATTGCTCGATAAGGAATACATTGCACAAACGCTAATTATATAATATTATCTCTTAAAAATAGTGCACGGTTCCAAATAAGCGAGCGGCGGGAACTGCTACCTACTGATAACTCTCAAAAACGTCAGCAAACGGATCGTTATCCATTTAACTGGCCAAAATCAGTCAGTTAAGCATTAACCGAAACTTAACCTACCGATAACTTTACGAACGTTTATAAAACGGCAAAATCAGGCGGTAGACCAAATATTTGTGGCGGTAAACCAAAAATGGTATCAAGCGTAACGAACGGACGGTTATAAAACCGGCCCTAAGTGTATGATATGATATATACAGAGACACAATGCTTGAATAAAAAAAAGATCAACTTAAAATATGAACATTACATAAATAGTGGGTATGGAGGTAAATTAAAGTGATAATAATATATTATAGGAAAAAGAAAGAGAGAAAAAAACGCCGATTGTGAAATTAGCGGACGCCGAGATTTTAACCCGTGACTTTCGGGTTGTTACTTGAGAACCTTACCCTACTAGAATCTAAACTACTAAAACTTTGATTACGCATGCTGTGAACTTTTTAAATTGGATTGTTAATATCTGTGCAAAATCCAACGACAATATCATTAATGTAATAAATGTTAACATTCTGTAAAAGTTTCAAACAATAAATAAAAATAAAAAATTTACGAAACATTTTATAAAAAAAGATTTCAGCAATTTCATCACATCCTCCACCATTTATTATAATTTTAATGAAATTCTTTGGTCAAGTGGCGGGACATGTCCCATGGCTCGTGTTGAAGGAAATTCTTTATTCGCTCCAGAAGAAATTCCAAATTCCCGACTGACATTCCTTGATGTCTCGCAGATGGGTCTGCTGCCCTGAATAATAAGTTCTTGAACTCACCTACTGAAGGTATGTTCTGATGTCTCTGACATACAAACTGTCGTATTCACATTGATTTTTACTGACTATTTAAGTTAAGACTTCTTAAGAGAAAATTTTAATGATAATTTAAATAGACAATAATGTTCTCCAGTCAATAATCTTTATTTTATAATAGTATAATAAAACAAATTTAAAACTTTTCGCTTGTCAAAGCCATCTTCAGACTGGTAAAAATATTCTTAACCTAGGGATTTTATACAAAACATATTAGGGAGCGGGGGAAGAAGGGGGAGGGGGGGGGGTGCTCTACAGGGATTTTATTGAATTATGAATTTTATTATATTTGTTGTTAAGTGGTCTTGAGTGTCCAACTATCGAATTATTTTTTTGGTTATTTCCAGTAGGCTAATTACGTAGGGTTGGTAGCTTACATATTTTAGTATTGTTTGGGAAATACCTTACAAGTAATGTGAATTATTAGCACCTAATTTTATTGTTGTCAAGTCTATTATTAATTACAATCTTAATTATATTTATGATGATAAGAAATTTTTTATTATACAATTGATTTTAAAAAAGGGGGTTACATTGGAGTAGGATTATTCTTATAATGGACCTAATAAAAAGTACATGTACATTAGCTCCACGCAGGAGGCCCTGAAAAAAATAATTCCTGTCTTGTCAGGCGCAACTGTCGCGAAGACCCAGACAAACCTTTCTGGGGTGAAATGGCACCCCTGCTAGTTCACCTAACCTCTTGGGACAATCTGTGGCAGAGGTGTTGGTTAAAGATTATGTTGTTGGTTCACGGGGCGGCGGTCCCATACCCGTCACCCACATTGAAAAAAATCTCTAATATAGACCAATCGCCGTGTAATAAATGAACTGTACTATATTTTAGAAGAATAATCTCAAATCGAAAGATAATTTATTTGTCTTGCTTTTACACACCTTGCATGAAAACAGTAGAGATAAACGAAACCATTTTGAAGAATATTTTCGAAGAAAATTAAAAACGTAGGTTAGGTGTGAGAAGTTAGTGCAGCATGCACAAATACTATAAATACAATAGGCCACCGGCAAACACGGACCCGTTGATCCCGGAATTGTTCAGGTAGAATCCACACGGAGAATAATGTTATTTTAAAATGCGATAATTTGATTCGTAAAAACGGTTTAAAAGGGGACTGAAGTTCTTACGAACAAATAAACAGTGATTCAATGTTTATTAGCGGGAAAAATTAAGAATAAACATTGAAACCCTGTTAATTTGTTCGTAAGTTCAGTCCCGTTTTTAACCGTTTTTACGAAAAAAAATATCGTGTTTTAGAATAACATTTTTCTCCGTGCAGCTTGTAAAGACAACAAGAGATTTGTGGGAGCAGTAGAAATAAAGTAGGTCAATTAAATCAAATAACGTATTACTCTTCCCGAGTACTATCTGATGAGGAGTACCTGCTTGTACCAGTCACTCCTCTGTTTACTGGACAAAAAGTGTACATTAAATTTCTCACAAGTGATCAACAGGGAAAATTATTTTAATAAAGATAATCACCCTTATCTCCTCGCGGTCTTGGATAATGGAAGTTATTTTCAAATAACTGATAAGGGCGAAAATGCATTAACTTCAATTGCAACAGTCTCACAATCGGTTTGGCAGTGTATCATATTTATAGTACACAGGTACGATAATGATCTTTTTTTTAATATTATGTTCCATAAAAATTTGAGAACTTGTTATCTCTAATGACACAAAACATTTTAACTCAGCACGTCCGATATAGTAGTTTTTTGTGAAACGTACCCTTTTTTGTTGACAATTTATGAATAGTTCCCACTATGTAAACAAATGTTATTAAACGGATTATAAGGTTCGCTTGAAATGGCTTACTATGGATCAATTAGAAGTTCTACCATAATTCATTTCCATTTGTTTACAAGAATAAATGATACTCTCGTATTCGGCAAATCGTATTTCATTTGCGTAAGTTAAAAGTGACCACTTTCCAGAGCTTTAAGAGCCTGTCTTCGTTTCAAAAAACAGTTGATTGAAATAAGCTTTGACCAGGAAACTCGTTTGAAGAACTAATATTTTTAAACCCAAGGAAAAATTAGTTTTTTTAAACTCCCATCAAAGATGCAAACAAAGAAGAATATTTATTTTGTTTCCTGCATTTTCTTTCAACAGTTGAAGAGATTACGGAGATTGGGTGGAAATGAAACGAGGTTTTCATAATTATTTGAAAACATTTTTTATATTAAACAGCGAGTACACAAGGTAGCCCACCGTTTCATCAAAAAAGGGGTAAAATATGTTATCGAATTTTGATTAATTAAAAACAAATGATCTTTCTTCAGGTTTCTTCGTCAGTTTTCATTTTAACCTGATGGGTTTCGAGGTATGTTGATAATTTTGAATATAAGTCGTGTATAAAGAGCGATTAATATGTGAATTTGTGATTATTGAAGAGGTATAGTAATTTGTTTTATTCAGGCCAGTACCCCCCCCCCCCCCCTCCCCCTTTCGCGTACCCTTCCACCTTCCCCATCGTCACATCTTCTTAACCTTCCTTCTCATTCATTCCCCTCTTCACCCTCTCGGATTTCCCTCTCCCTCCCGCCTTCCCACCCTTTCGCTATACTAAATGAATTACACTTATTTTTCAACAACTTCCTCGCCGACCATCGAAAAAAATCACCTAATTTTCATCGCATTTGGATGAACGATGTAGGAAATAATTTCATAACGTCAAAGCTCACAATTAGGAATATGAAGAAACCATTGGGGCCGTGCGCTCACCAAATCACCAAAGTCTCATCGCAATCGGATGAATGGTATAGTAAATAATGAACAAGACAAAAACAAACAAAGGGAGAAACAAATAAAAAATTATTTTTACATTATAGATAAAGTTAAATAGTGACAGAATATAGAAGCTCTATTAGCACACAGACTAATGATATTTAGGTAAACAAAAGTGTTAATATTTATTTTTATACACATTTTCGGTTGCATTTAGTATTTAATAATAAAATGAAGCAAACTAATTTGTAGGATAATAATTAGCATGTCTCGGTAACTCACTCCTTGTTATTACAAGGAAGGAGTTACGGCAAGTTTAGCAGCTATTTTCTGACATGTTTCAAAGGTAGTCGCCAAACTGTCTGTTTGTGGCGTTGCAAATGTCGACACGGCTAGGGCTTAACAGCTACCTACGTCGCCTTATGTTCAGGGGTGGATCCAACGGTCAGCATTTCATCGAATGTTGACCGGGCGCCCCCCTGCTTGGCCCCCCTGGGTCTCCCCCTGCTGTTCCATCATGGGCACAAGCTCAGGGACCCTGGCCTGAGAGTGCCCCGTAACTCATGCCCACGGATAATTCCATTTGATCGTGGAACGTCTTCCTTGTGCTATCTCGATTCCATTTACTTCCACGTCAAACATTCTGCTTGCACACCTTTTTTAAGTAAAACTTCTTTACGCACGCTTGACTTGGGGGGGGGGGGTAAGCTGGCGAATGCGTGACGAGGGCGTCACGAAAAGTGTAGTCGGGCGAGGCGAACGGGCTGTAATACACTGTAGGAGCAAGAGAGAGCAGTGCGCGCGCACATTTTATTTTTATCTTCCTCTCACAGCCAGTGCTTAGCTTTTTCTCTTCCTCTCATGCCAGTGCTACCACTACACTAAGCGGAAGATGTTGCTTGTGTTGTGATGGGAGGACTTAGCCAGCTGAGGAATCGAACACGGAGCGCCTGGGTGGGGCCCAAACCATATATATAAAACGATTCGGCATTTTTTATAAATTTATTTTTCATTTTGGAGAAAACTCAGTTTTTATTCATTTTGGGAGGGGTGTGGGTACCGCCGCCCCGGGATCAATTTATTGAATAACCAACACCCCTGCCATAGGTCACCCCCAAGTGGTTCGCTACTTTTGGTGACTCAGCAAGGGTGCCCTGTTCATGGGGTGAGACCTGTCTAGGTATTGGTGGCGGGATGAGGGAGACCCTATGACCTCACCAGTCGAACTCTCTCGACCCCAACGCCTTGCGTCGGGAAGCGGGTGATGAATTCATTATCACACCTGGACACATTTATCCCCAGATTCCTACCAATATCGTCATATATTTTTCCTTCCCAGAACTTCCTCTCCTTCCTTCTCTTTAACCCTGAAAAGATAATCGGCTTAAAATGTACGCGTGCGTGTTTGAAATATTTATCTCTCATTATACGATCTCGTAATTACTTCCAATCCGTCGCTGTCATTTTCAGACATCTCAACCCACAGCTTAGACGCATGCATCGCTGAGGTAAGTGACACCAGTTTTGAAATTTAGCGATCATAATTTTCGACAGCATAATATTGATATGTGCCAAATCTGTATCTAATTTATTTTTATATAACAATATGTTCTTATTAAATATAATTTATGTAATTTATTTAGTATTTAAGTCAAAATACCTGATTATTAGTAGAAAATCTTATTTGAGAAAACAGAAAAATTATTCCGTTTAAAAAGTTTCGTTGATTATTGAAGAAGTTTCAAGTTTTTTTTTATTTTTATATATAACAAATAAATATATATACACATTATTGTATTTTTTATTTCATGTGTTCGTAAAAATATAATTTATTCAAATTTATTCAAATCAATCAACAAATTATATAATACTACAGCTAGTTAAAAATCATGCGCCAATTTTACGCATGATTATCTTTACTGTATATTAAGATATGATCATCTTTCTAGGGTTAAAAGAACCTACGCACAGATTTCAAAATGTGCGCCCAAACTCATTTTACCCATGGGTACTTTGGATTCAAATCCACAATTAAATATAAAATGAAAAAATTCGGGCCATTTGGTTATGTTTGCTAACTGTCTGTCTTAGATCCGTCCCTGCTCATTTTAATGGATGCTAGTTAGAGTTTTGGGTGCTTTGTGCAGCAGCTCTTGCGACCCTAACTCGAGTATGTGAAATGCTTAGATAAAGTACAAGTTCCTCCTTCATCCATTGGACTGTACAGTAATAATTGTACAAACTACCAATGAATATTATAAAACTTGGCATCCAAATTTCTATGAAACACGTACATAAATGTTCCAAACTTTTAATTTACTTTTCCCTCTGGTTATCCTTCTCTGTTTTAAATCTCTAATTTAATAAGAAAGTTTATACTGGCTATATCAGTTTTACCTATATTAACCAGTGAATCCCGACTTAATTTGGAATAAAACATTTAAAACGCATTTTGGTCTCTGGTAAATTTATTGTAATTGTTTTTATTATTATTATTTTAAAATTGACGGTTAGGAACGGGGCGAATGTATGGGCGGTAACTCGGTTAAGTAACCAGTGATCAGAGAAATGTGAAAGATTTAAAAAACAACTAAAAAAATTCACCGGAGACCAAAATCCCATCTACGTGTTTTACTCGTAATAAGCTCAGGAATTAGTGTTTAAGGTTTGTCGGTAATGTCCTGATGCAACCTGTTTATTTTATTATTATTACTTTCGTAGTCACCGCTCCAACAAGAGAATCAAACTCAAACAACAATAGTTGTATGGATCATGTATTTTTAAAGAGTTAACTAGACAATACATCAATCAACTATTACAGACCACCATGCAATCATCACTTCCATCACCAACAAAACTCACAAACCATCCCGAAATACTAGTGCTAGAATTAGTGGTTAAGGTTTGTCGGTAATGTCCTGTTACATCCTGCTTTTTTATTATAACTTTCGAAGCTCTCTTTGTTTATTTATATTTCTCCCTAATATGTAATATTTAACAAACAAATCTGTTTTTCTAATTTTTTTTTAAACTAAATTACTTTTTCCATCCAATTCGCCTGTTTCGACATGGAAATCTTCCCAATGGGAACATACTAAAAGCATGTTGTAATATTTTTTTTCATGATAAATAAACGGACAAAAGCTTTTTAAAAAAAAAACTTACCTGCAGCCTGTGAAAAATATTTGTTTCGAGACGTAATACTGCACTGACATAAAATAACATTGAATAACGAATGAATTTGGCAGGGATTCAAGCCGTCTAAAATAAACATGTTTTAGATAAATTGAAACTGCATTTCAAATATTGCATCGGCCGAAGCGCTTTAGCACATACGATTCTCAGAATGGAAAATTTATTTCAACGCAAAGGAAGATGTTATTCAAATGCCAGGAAAACATAAACTTTGTGGATAGAATAAATTTGTTTCTGAATTGAAGCTTTCTGTAAAACGCAGGAACTTGTGTGGCTTCGACGTTTCAATTATTCCGACTACGTCAACCCAAAACTTCCTTCTTACATTTGATTGTACAAAGGAAGTATAAGTCGCAATGGAAGTAATTTGCAGTTAATATTTATATTACCTTCTCCATCTTCAGGTGCCCTCGTCAAATTACGACAAGAATTTTATTAACACCATTTTTACATTTCTGGTTCGTCCCAACTTCTTTTTTGTCGAATTGCATGTTATAGGGATACACTCTCATTTCTGTTACAACTCTAGACATTCATGCCTAATTATAATTATAGTACAGTATAATTATTTCATCGTAATGGCTCAGTAAGCATTCTTTGGAAATGATGATTAAATCACTAGCATAACGTTGATAAAATATCAAATAACATGAAAGAATTAAAATTATAGCTGAAAGATTAAGACGTTTTTCTAAAAACTATTAGTTAACCGTCGGATTTCACGTTTCTTTATAACAAATATAACATTAAATACTTAATTATACATGTAAACTTGTATTAAAACTTGCTGGATAATGTAATTTATATTTTTAATTTGGGAGGCGGGTATGAGTACCGCTGCCCGGAAACCATTCATTGGAGAACTAACACCTCTTCTATATGTAATTTCAAGTGGTTCGCTACGTTTGGTGACTTAGTAGGAGTTCCCGGGTTCGTGGGGAGAGGTTGGTCCAGGCCCCTTAGCACACTTGATAGATAACGATTGATAGGATAACTGTCGGTAACTTTTCATCGTTCCCTAGGACAAATGCAGATTGCTTACGTACAAACAACAGTTGATGTTGAATATATTAACAATATTTAGTCATTGTGAACTGTCACTTATTCGTTAGCAATTTGCAGTCATGCTAGGGAATAATGAGAAGTTACCAAAAGTTATCGATACAATTCTAATCGATCGATTTTGCTAGGGGGCCAGGGGTGCTACCACGGTCGATCGGTATGAAGTTACCGACCGATTGTCGGTAACTTCTCATCGTTCCCTAGGACAACTGCAGATCGCTAACGTACAAACGACATTTGATATCGAATATATTAAGGACACTTAATCATTGTGAACCTATTCGTTTGTGATCTGCAGTTGTCCTAGGGAACGATGAGAAGTTACCGACAATCGGTCGGTAACTTCATACCAATCGACCGCGCTAGCACCCCTGGCCCCCTAGCAAAATCGAATAAATTCTCCTTACACTTCTTTATTCTTTCATTTGATCTATATGCCTAAACCGTCTGAGGGTCATAATCATTCTTTAACGTTTTATTTTATTTTGTATTATGGAATAAAACATATTTTTCTAGACTTTCGATATTATGTAGAGATTCTAATTATCGCAATTACTAATTATTAAGTATATAATTTTGTACAATGGATTCATCCTGCAAATCATTATTATTCGAAAATTCCCACGTAAAAGCTCATTTATCCTCATTCATCGCAAGTTAATGACGTGCTGGAGGTATTCTTTCGCTTTTTAGCAGTCGCTATCATTAATCAACCGTTCTTTTTTAAGGCTGCGCGGGTACGAAGCTTGTGAGCCTAGATTCAGATTATACAAGATTGGTACCCGCTGCCCTCATCTGGGGAAAACTGGAAATGTAATATATCATAGTACCTGTAATTTATCATAGTTTATGATCAGTTCTATGATTGTTTCTCGTTGTCTTTGCTGCATTCTAGTCACATGGTGTCAGTACGAAAACACAATAAACACTCACTATGATCTTTGAGAACTATAAGTACCCATTTCAATCAATGCCAAATAGTAATAAGATAATAAAATAAAATAAAATACAAAAATACAATGTCTCTAAGAGGACTACAGAGAGACTGGTTAGGAGTTATAATATATTTGTTGTTTGTTCGAAAAACTAATTAATATTTTTGTTGTATTACAAAAATGGTTTTTTGACAGTCTTTATGAATTTTCGGGGAAACTATTATGTTTTGTTAGAATGACAAAGTGACATTGTAGTCACAGAAACCCTTTCTTGGAAACTGTTTTTATGAAAAAACTTCCTCTCTCCATTTTTTTGTGGATTTGAGCATACGATATTTGAGCTTTTTTTGATTTTGAATTATATTTCCATCGTGTAAATTTTGTAAACTTTTGCGGATCTCAATATTATCAAGAATTGTGCTGGTGATCTGAACGTGACGACAGAACGACATACAAGGTTGGTGTTCCTGTTTTTCCATTGAAATTGTACAGATGGCCATTTGTGTAATATTGTTCACCCACATAAATTCATAATCATATTTTACAGAGACTTTACAATACCCATGTATTTAGATAACATTATAATTATTTATTAAACATGTTTAAAACTACATAAACCTCTTAACTGTGAGGCAAAATTTGGGCACCGCATGAAAATTAGAATTATTTCCTTATTTTCTCTTTTTCCTACGATTTTACCAAATTATCATATTAACCCTTGTTTCCACTAACGCATTGCCGTGAAAAGCAAAAAAAAATATGTACAGTTTTATTTTCTTCTACTTTATCTTTAATGGGAATACGGGCAATGCCATTTACCAAAGGTTCATCTAGTCTATTTTAAATCGATGTGTTTAAGGCTGTATCAAGGTGGAGGGTGTTGAGAAGGGGAAGACCGTGAATCCTAAGTGGGCATTGAGAGTTATGACGGAAATACGTGTAAAAGCCTCCTCCCCAGATGTATGGTGGATTCACAGTTGAGAGAATTAAATAAACTTATCTATAGCGGAATATGAAAATTATGAAAAGCGAAAAGCAAGAACAATTTTTTTTATCTTAAATAAATTACATTATGCGTCTAAAAACGCATTAACCAAAATTATTACTATCAGTTCAGTTGACCAGAATCTTCTACTCCATAAAAGCTCTAATTTATTCTGATAGTTTGTTAATTTTCTGATGTGCTCTTTCAAACCCAATTATTATGACTTTTCTTTTCAAAATAGATGAAAATTAGACAAATATAACGTTATTTCTTTTTCTCCATTAATTTTTCTCATTTGGTTTTATGTATAACGCATAAGAGTGTCGATTATAACTGCGAAGCCAGTGGGATTATGTCATCCCCAGTTGGGGTATGTTGTGAGGCTGAAAAGAGTGGGGAGATGAAGGTGATCGGGAAAAGAAGTTTTGAAACCAATTTTTTAATGCATTTTTTTATGTTAGCTCCAATATTCACCTCAGGGCCTTTGGCACCTTTATAAATACTGTGGGGAGGTTTATTTTAAGTAAAGGAAGGAGAGTAAGTTCTGTGAAGGAAAAATATATAAGGGGTGTGTAGAAATCTGGAGTTCAGTGTGTCCAGGTCATCCAAACCTAACTTAATGAGCCCGGGCACCCCTACTAAATCATTAAACGCATCGAAGTGACCTATTGTAGAGGTTTTGGTTATCCAATACATTATATCCAATACATAATTTTGGTATCCATTCCCGCCTCGCAAATTTGAATGGTGGTATTTCACCAGGAGGTTACTGAAAGTATTTACCACTCAGCGCTTATTTTTACTTTTTTAGCATTTACATCAGAACCTTGACAACGTAGTTTGACCAAACTTTTCACAGAGTTTCTCTGCAATGCTTTTCACATTTTTCTACTTTTTTATTCGCATATCTTTTTTTTATAGTGAATACCTCACAAGAGTCCCAACTGCTTCAGTCTGGAGCCAGTGAGACTATTGCTTCCCCAATTAGAGTATTTTATTTATTTATTTATTTATTAAAAGAATTTTATGCATAGTGTACATTATGTGTTATTTCGACCGCCATGCTAGGGATGTCCCTGTGTTATGGCGGGTGAAGTATGCAGATTATATAATTTAAGGTAATGAAGTACGTTTACTGATAATATAATAATTATGATAATGAGGTTTACAGTTAATGCAGCAATGAATTGGATTTGTATGTTGTAAGGCTGAAGGTAAGCGGGGAAGGGAAGGATATGGGGAAGAGGAAGGTAGGGAAATACTTTTTTATTTTATTTTTTACAGTGATTACCTCACAAGAGTCCCAACTGCTCCCGACTGGAGCCAGTGAGACTATGGCATTCCCAATTGGGATATGTTATGAGGCTGAAGGTAAGTGGGGAAGGGAAGGAGACGAGGAAGAGGATGGTAAGGAAGTACCTGGCTATTCAGATCTAGTCACTAAACACGGCTAAATCCATTTCAAGCAACGTTTCAATTCTGAATGGTGGTCTTACACCAGGGCGATACTGAGAGTATCTTCCACTCTGGAACGTGCCGCAATTATAGTATTTATAATTTTTAATTAATTGATTGTGAAATAACACAAATTAATGAGATAAAATTCGAAGCGCATTTTTTTCTGCATTCCGCAACCTTTTCCTGCATTACAACCTGAAGTTTACCAGTTTTCATTTTAAATTCCTTATTTTGTTTCTATTCTTCCAAGCTTCTTCTAGTTTTTAAAACATGGTCGTGTACTTGTGCTCCGAGTTTCCTTTCTTGACTTTTATCTCGTCTTGAATTGCTGACTTAACAATCGTGAAGTAGGAATTCTGAAATTTGCTCAAAATATTATTTTACAGAGCGCTCGACAGACTTGAATCTTCCCCTGACATTTAAATATTATATTGAGTTTCAATTATTCAAAAGGTATTAATATCTTCATTAATTCATTTATCATTTTCATGACGGCCGGCGTGGGCCAGAGGCGAGGCTTTGGACTCCCATTCCGAAGGTCGCGGGTTCGAACCGGCTAAATTTAGTTTGTGTTATTTCACAATTAATTAATTAAAAATAATATATACTATATTTGCGGCCCTTCCGGAATGGAAGATACTCTCAGTATCACCCTGGTGTAAGACCATTATTCAGAGTTGAAACGCTGCTTGAAATGGCTTTAGTCGCGTTTAGTGACTAGATCTGAATAGCCAGGTACACACCCACCTTCCTCTTCCCCATCTCCTTCCCTTTCCCGCTTACCTTCAGCCTCACAACATACCCCAATTGGGGATGCCATAGTCTCATTGGTTCCAGGCGGGAGCACTTGGAAGTGTTCACAATAAAAAATAGTAAAAAAATTTACATATAATTTTTTTATTTACATTTGATCAATACAGGAGGCCCTCTGGTAAATAATTTCTCTCGGGGCCTATGTCATCTTTGGGGATGCAGGATGGAGGGTATTTTAAGGGAAAGAAGGAGAGGTAGTTCTGGTAAGGAAAAATATATAGGGGGGGTGTAGGGAACTGGGGTTGAATGTGTCGAGATCATCCGCCGCAAATACCGAGACACACCAGTAGCGGTTCGTGAGTTTTCAGTAATGTAGAGTGCCAAGATTGGAAAAAACTCGACATTACTGATGTTATTATAGCTTATTTTTCAAAATCGTCAACTTTTTGTACGAAGATCTTTCAGTTTATGGATGCGGCGCATCCCCAAACTGAAAGAATCCTGAAGATCTTTATATAAAAAGTTCAAATTTTCGTTTCGTTGAATCTGCTTGAAAGCTATTTCAAGCAACGTTTCTATTTTGAATGGTGGTCCACTAACACCAAGGCAATACTGAGAGTATCTTCCATTCTGGAACGTGCCGCAAATATGCATATATTATTTTTTAATTAATTAATTGTGAAATAACAATTCACATTCATCAAATAAAATTTATTTGCGTAGGCCGGGTTCGAACCTGCGACCTTTAGTGCCGGAGTCGAGTGTCTTACCACTCGGTCTTCAGTTTACCGCAGTTCCCCCTTACCATAATTTTTTTTTTTTTCATACAAATTGCTTTTGCCCGCATAATAGATTCTAGCAAAAAAATCTCTTTTTGTGTAAAATGTAATTGATAAGCTCACCCAGATTTCAATTGTACGCCATGTGTACAAAATAACTTTATTGAAGCCTTATCCATGATTGTATTTGAATAAAATATAGTTTTCGATATTGTTTTAAAAATATATAATATTATGAATATGTAACATTATTGGATTCCAGTCTTGTTATATTCTGATATGGTTCGCGTTTCAGTTAACTGAAAAATCCTTTGAAATCTTTGAACTGTTTTCACGATTCACGCATTACCTTTTCCTTTTTGAAATGAAAATGAATTTGTCTCACACAAAGGTAGTGTTTTTAAAATATTAGATTTACAATATATAGAATCAAAAATCTTTCTTGGCATTTTGGATTTAAATTTTATTACAGTTAACCACAACGCAAATTACGATATTGCAATAGTTACAACATTGATATTTGAATATTGTACAATAAAATCTTTGTGTGTAATCTTAATATATAAAGTTAGTTACATCATTTATAACTCAAGAACGGCTGAACCGATTTTTATGATCTTTGATCTGTTGGATTTGTCTCCGTCCCGATTAACAGAATAATTATTAAAACATCGGAAAAAATCACGGGAAAAATAGTTATGAATAAATAAATTTTTTTCATATATTTTGTATGGAACGGTTTTTCAAATAATGTGCGTTGGTCGACATAATTTGAATCAATTCGAACAGCTAATAAATTAAACACAACATTTATTGATTCTGAGGCGGTACGAAGTTTGCCGGGGCAGCTAGTAAAATATAATGTTTAATAAAGTATTTAAAAAACAAAAAGATGAACGAGGATTGTAATAATTCTAAATTTTCATGTTCCTACGGGATCAGAATTCAAACAACTTTTAAAGCAATTAGTAAAATTCTGTTTTTTTTACAATTGCTCCACACAGGAGGCTATGTAGAAAAAATCCTCAGGGCCTATTTTATATTTGGGAATGCTGAATGGAGGGTATTTTAGGGAAAGAATGGAGATAAATAACATGTTTCGGGGTTGGGTAGGAATCGGGGGATTTGTGTGTCCAAGAATGACAGCGGTATGGATCTAGGACATCTAGGTTAGGTCTCCCTCCCCAGATCCAGCTCTCCACACATTAGGTGGGCAAATACATTCGCCCCCAAGACTTACACAAACCTCACCCCATGAACCCGAGCACCCCTGCTGAGTCACCAAGCGTAGCGAACCACTTGGCAAGTATGGCGGTTATATAATATAATAATAATAATAAGCATTTTATTCTGGACTTCTGTTAGATACATGAATTTAAACATTTTTTGTTTGTTATAATATGTTTGTTATAATATATCCCGAAGCTCAGTTTGCCTCTTGGCATAGGCCTCCTCTAACATTTTCCATTGGGACCTGTCACGCGCTACTCTTCTCCATTGATGTCCAGCCGTGAGTTTTAGGTCGTCTTCCCATCTTATTTTTTTTTTTTTTTGTTATTATTTAAAATACATATACATAAGATTTAGAAAAATAAATACAGTTGGTTCTTAAAAGCTATTTACAAATAGATTTTTTTTTTAACAAACTACTCAACTCAACGGAGAAAAAATTTCTCGTGTTTGAGTAAGGGAGTAAAGCCTCTTAATTAAAAAAAGTTAGAAATTATAATGTTTCCAATAATTGACTTACAATCTACATGAATGAAAAATAAAAATTACAAATTGAATATAAATGTAGAAATAAACATATACTAATAAACTAATTAATAGATAGGTACATACAGTTGGTTCTAAACATTGAAATTGGCCTCAGCCGTTGATAAATATTTTATTTGAAGGTACATAATAATGAAATGCAACAATTATCGTTTACCAATATGACAGTACATAAGTATAGTACTGGTAAGGTAAGGCACTGTCTCAAAAGATTGATATAATATTTGTAGAGGATATGTTCAAAAAAGGAAAAATATGAATATTTTTAAATATAAATTAATAATTATGTTAAGTGATTAATTACATACTAATAGTTACATATTATAGTTAATACTTAATCAATTATCACTAATAAGTGTACATACAATAAAAAATATGTAGACTTTTTTCTATGAAATTAAAATTTGTAATTAGTGTTTGGTTTATCTAATAGTTGTTTGATTTGAGATTTGTAAACTTTATACTTTTTTTCTGTTTTGATTTTATCTGGAAGGGCGTTGAAAAACTTTATACCTTGGTAAGTGTAATGGTGATGAGAAGCAGTAGTTTTATATTTAGGAATTTCTAAGTTACCCCGGTATCTAGGTCGATTACTTGTTTTTGCGGAAATTGTTGTATTAAAATGGTCTTTGTGAATTTGTAGCAATGCATTCTTTTGGAAGATCTTGTTTAAACTCAGAACCTTAAAAGTTTCAAACAGCTGTCTAGTTGGAAATGTTGATGGTTTTCGCAGGATGACTTTTAGAATTAGTCTCTGCACCTTTTCTACAGGTGAGAGGTTAGTTTTAAAAGTTCCTCCCCAACCGATTATACCATATTGTAAGATAGATTGGGCAAGGGCAAAATATATTATTTTAATCATACCATGTGACAGGATGTTTCTTAATTTAATGAATATGTAAATTAGTTTTCTTACTCTAGTTATCATATTTTTTACTTGTTCGTTCCATTTTAATTGACTGTCGATTATAACACCCAGATATTTAATACTTTTTTTGCCTGTTATGAGTAAACATTTAACATGGTTGCATTCTTTTTTATTTTTACACTGTGATGAATGAATTTTAATTATAATACTATTATCGACATTTTTTTCTTTGAGTGAGAATGGTATGAAATAAGTTTTTTCAGTATTTAGTGACAGACAATTTTGGTCGAACCATGTTTTGAGTATGTTTATATTTGAGTTTGCAATCCTTGTTGTTTCCTCCCATGTTTTTCCTTTTGTGATCAGTACAGTGGCATCCGCGTATGATATGATATCTCCATCTATGGGTAGAGAGAACATTTTGTTTACATAAATAGTAAAGAGGATTGGGCCGATGACAGTTCCTTGTGGAATGCCAAATAATGTGGTTTTGGGTTCGCTCAGGGTATTATTTATTTTTACATATTGTAATCTCTCTTCTAGATAGCTTTGGAACCATGGAAGTGCTATTCCATCTATTCCAATTTGTTTTAGTTTTACGGTGAGTTTGGAGTGGGAAATGCTATCGAAAGCCTTGCGGAGGTCAATGAAGATGCCAAGACACTTTTCTCCATTGTCTAACTTTTTAATTATTGTTGTTGTTAGTTTTGCAATTGCATCTTGGGTGCTGAGGTTTTCCCTGAAGCCGAATTGGTGTGGACTTATTATATTATTCTTTTTTATAAAGTTGTTGAGTTGTATTTTAAGAGGCTAGACTTTGAACCACACGCGGAACACCCGCGTCTGTCATTCTGTCCCGCTCACAATAAGCTCACGCACACTTACAATACATGCGAATGCGAAATGTGCGAATGAGACAACGCTCAAATTTACCTACAGAAATCGCTCGAAAAGGAGTTTATGGAGAATACACTTTTCTACACCAAAACTTTCACGAAATTGAAATTTTAAAAAATATATATTTTTTAGAAAAAAGAAGCTACGTCGGTAGCTTTTTATAATTTTATAATTCTTTATGAGGGTTGAGTTAGCAGCACTTTTTCCTTAAATAATATTTTTTGATAAATCGTACATGTTTGAGAGTGAATGTTTACGTTAATACGAAACGCATCGAAAATTCAAAAACATATCGACATAGTTTTCACCCTCTAGAAGGCAGTATAAAAAAAATATATTCATTTTGTGTAATTTTCGATGTAGAAAAGTGTTTTTTCCCGGGCGTCCTTTTTGTATGGGCCGAAAAGCGAAGTCTATCATCTTAACAATTTTTTCATATATTTTTGCAATGTTTGATGTAATATGTGTTGACGTCCTCTACTTCTCTTGCCATCTCTGGGATACCAGTCAGTGACATTTTTGCACCATTTCTCTTGTGGATCGCGGATCATGTGACCTGTCCATCTCCACTTTTGTTGGTCTATTCGGGTAACTATATCGGCAACTTTAGTTTATCCCTTATTGTGCTACATCTCACCCTGTCCTGTTCCTTATTCCTGTCAAACTTCTCTCCATGGCTCTCTGGCAGCGTTCCAACTTTAGCGGTCATCAAGTTGGCGGTACCCATATCCGACTTCCAAATTAATATGCACTACGTTTGTGAAATAAAATGGGTAAAGGCGAAATAAACAGGGTTCGGTTGTTTTATTATTGATTACAAACCATACGAAGAATAGAATTTTATTTAAAAGTTGGTTTTCGCGAGATAATAATGTAATATGTATGGTAACCATATTGTTGATCCGTGGGAAGGAGGCGCGACTTGCAGTATGAAGGGCCGAGTTCGGTATCTGTTTCGTATTCCCTTTTCGACACAAGTTTTATTGTCTAAAAAGGTATTGCCACACAAATTAATACAATGCATTGTATTAAAAAAAAATCGTAGTTTCCTTTAAAAATTAAAATACGAGTAGGTATATCCTTGTAACCTATAAAAATAAAACTCAACTTTAATGTTGTTATTAATATTCTAATAAATGTATTAAAAACAAGAATTGAATTTTACAATGTGCAGTATTTTTAATTTAGAGTCCTCTGCGTGCAAAACCATAAGGGGGCATTACCAGAGAATACCGGAAATTAGTCATTTCTAAATCAAATTCTAAACGTATTGACTCTTTTTTAGAAAAAAACGCAAATTGATTTTGAGAGACTGTTATTTTATCTGGTACACGCAGTTTTAAAATTTTGAAAAACTAAGTGTGTTTTTAATATAACGTTATATATACCGTTGGCAGATTTGTTCAGTTTTCAAACGATAGATTCTAATAAACAACACAAATTTCAAATCATATACCTAATCATACAACAAAATAAATCAATACATAATCTAATCAACACAGTTTTCAGAATATTGATTTTAGTTAAATTAATATCATTAAACAATAAATCCGAGAACATGTTTAGTAAAAAAAATACCTAAGTTTTTCGGTTTATTAAGGGTCTTACAAACTAAAATATTTAAATGAATTTTACACACTTTTTTCTGTGTAGACATTATTGAAAAATTATAAATACTTATGATAAAAATTACTTACAAGAAGTACACACTATTTCATAATTATTCATCATGCGTTTGGAGCATTTTTATTGCTTACTTGAATGCAGGTATATATTAAACCAAGTTTTTAATGAAATAAATCGAGATTAAATCTTTAATTTAAAAAAAATGATACCAGGAATAATGGATCTTTCTCATCGGGACCTCTCTATACAGTTGCAAGCATTTTTAAACTCTAATTTTCAGCCGCTCGTCAATGGCTCTTAACATCCCAAACTTCAAGATAAAACTGTTTTTTTTTTTTAAGTGACTTGAGATGTAAGTGTGTAGAATAGGTTAGGTAGGTAGGTAATTTAATTGGACTACCTATCGTACATTTCGTACTTTCTTTAAATGTTTTTGTTACTTTCCGGTTCCGTTTAAAGATGGCGGCCCCTTTCATGGTAATCGGTTGTCAAATCGTCGTGTTTATTACTTATGTTGATACGTATTTAGTTACGTACTTACAAATGTAATGATTTCAGAGGGTTTTTTATTTTAATTTATTAATAAAAGACAATTTATTTTTATTTTTATTTTTATTTGAATTTAATTGAAGGTAATTCATAGTTCTCCTCACTAGGAGATCCGGTGCCGAAGCGGGCTAGTTATTTAATCAGAGTATATTTGTCGTTGTTGGTGTCTTTTATAGGATTTTTTCCTTGGCTTCTTTCAGCCAGATTTTTATTCTAGATTTGTACTTATTAATTCTTTTTATTTATTTCTTTGGAATGTTTTTATGTTATTTTTATTCGATTAGAAACATTCTTTTTCACCTGAGGACATTGAATACTCCAGGGCAGTATTACATTAAAGTTTACATATAAAAATATATAGAATAAAACTACTTGTCTAACATTAACACGAGCAAAAATAATGCTCTCGCCAAGTTATAAAAAATATGCTCGTACATTATAACCGTCCGAAGAAACCTTACAAATTAATAAAATTTTCTGAAGCATTATGGGTACTCCATTTATTTTATTTTCAGTATAGAAAGACAATCCCGGCTAATGAATAACCTGGAAATACGTGAAACCCTTTAACTTACTACCATCAATATAAACCGAATATTACTTGGGCAACGATGGAGGAGTTGAACAACTAACACGAAATATTTTATCCTCGGCCACTACCACCTCTTATAAATCCAAACGAAACGTAAATCAAAATTACATACAGAAAATATAAGAGATAACAGTCGCAACTGGGGAACGAACCCAGGATATTGAGACCTGATTATTTTACATCATTTTTGATATAGGTATAATTCCTCTTATGCTATAAATGTATACAATAGTTTTATTGTTGTTAAATAGTATGTCTATTGATCTCTTCATGATTGATCCTTAAAAAAAAACTCTAATTTTTGTTATATTTGCGGTTTAAATTATTATTTATTTATTCTGTGCATGTATGTTTACGTCATTATGGCAAATAAGCAAAATAAGTCTTATTTTTGTTTGATATTATATAATTTTTTTGTCTGTAACTTTAAATATATTATTTATTAATATTAATTATACTACGTCTTCACTGATTAAAAAATATTACAAGGATTTTTAAGCAAAACCATTATAATATTTTGATAAGGCGAATTAAATACAATTATAAAGTGTGAGAAGCATGGATATTCCAAATTTACCCCCTGCTAATACAATCACTCCCTCTGCTCCTTTCTGGTCCCCAACATCTCCAACTTCCCTCCCCTCCATTTCCTTTCCCGTGTGTACGCGTTCCCGCCCCCCGTTAATAATATTAATTTTTAAAAAAATTTTACCATAATGTTTTGACATAAATAATGATTAATAATGGAATACGCCTCAATTTACATAATTATTGAAATTATACTTCTAAGAAAACCGTGATATTAATCCCTAAGGTTCTTAACGCTATTATTTCTCAAAATGATGCCTCAATCAGGCTTCTTCCTTGATCCTTTGTAAATTATTAAGTACCTACCCTTTAAAAATTCGCAAGAGGCTGTCAGCAGAAATATTGATGAATTATTAATGTCCTTTGATGTATAAATGCTAACAAAATAATAAACGAGAATCTCGATTAACCTGCTTAAAATATGGATCTTATTATTGAATGTCCGTAAAAGGTATCGCAGCTAGAGATGAAATGAACACAGTACAAACAGATGCATTGCTTGCATACAGTATATTTCAAACTTGTTATTTAACTCCATAAAAGACTATTAGATAAATTAAAAATTGTCATTTTCAACCCTAGATAACTAAACTTTTTTCATTGTTTCATTGTAACTACACTTTCGTCGAGTGGACAAGACAATAAAACACTAGAAATAAATCAAATATATTTAATTAAGATAGGAACTTGTTACATGGCACAAAAGTAGGGTTTATAATGAACAAATTAGGTACAAAATAATATCAACATATCAGTCTACACAATGACCACACATGTCAACATTATGTGGACCACAAATAGCCTTTCTACATCTGGTGCAACGGTGTTTGGTCATCTTCCGGGCCTTTTATGGACACAGGTAGCAAATTTTACGCAAGTTTGATTTAGATGGAACCGAAGCTTCTATTGTAGAAGATTCCTTAAGAATATCCTCAATCATGACCGTACCTCAATGTACGTACCTTAACAATAAAATTGTTGTTATAACTAAACATTCGTACAGCGGACGACGAGATGGTCATAGGGCACGCCCTAGTGTGCGTGTGGCCGCAATCTCATCACGTGCACGTGCTGCACTGTTTACTCAAATTCGGAAGATAATGAAAGAGTCAAGGTCGGGGGGCGGGGGGAAGTAGGTGATTCCGAATTTCGCCGAGTAGCACGTCCTCGCCTCGACGAGCGATTAGTTATCTAGGGTTAATATTATTTAGAAGAACCATAGACATATGAATATGTATAGACCTGCCCTAAGTGATAAAAGCGTATTATTTCCCCCTCCTTAATTCTAGGTTCCATGGAACCGGCCGGGCTGGCGTATAGGTACGCGTGAATCTAGAAAATGTGACGTCATCATTCTTGTGGGGACTAGCGTCGAGCTCTTATCGGTACATTTTACGAAATAACAAGGCAAAAATGGTAACTTGTGCTACTAAAACATGTAAAAATAGAAGTGAAAAAGAGTATAAACCCGATTGTCGTATTACCTTCCATATGCAGGCATTATTTGTCATTATTTTAAGCTTATTCAGATCATATAATATGATCAGTTTTAGACATGAAGCGAAATTCCCGGTCCCGTCGTGTGCACGTTGCAGTTTACTGTGATAAGTAAATTATGAAACATTTGTAAAAGTGTCTTAACTTAACACGGTAACAAAATATTCGACTCTCAAAACAAGCGAACCTTTCTTCATTTTATATGGATTACACAAGTTTGTTCAAACCGGGCGAACAATTCGCGCTCCCATGAAAAAAGGTCTATTCATTCAAAAGCAGATTTTACTTTTAAGAGCTAAATGGTGATATTATAATGCGTGATGCCTATATACTGTCGTATTGAAGGATTAACGAATCACATATCGTTACCGTCAACTCATCCCTCTCCGCCCCGCTACAGATGGTTATTACCCCTCTCCCTGATTCTCACGTCTATGAATAATATGTCTGTGAGAAGAACACAGTATAGGTCTGATATGATTTTCACGGCTAAACGTATTATAGCGATGTATTGATGGGATATTATGTCGTGTTGGGCTACCTCCTTCTTTAGCCAACGTTTCGGGTAGAATTACAGTGCCCACCATCAGGGTGCTTTTCGAAGGTAGAGGCAAAGGCGGGGAAGGTGAAAAGGAAACGCGAGAGAGGAACCGGGACGAAACGGGGACACATTGGAAAGGAAACATTGGGGAAGGGCGATGGAGGGGTGGGGGACCAAGAAGGAGCAGAGGGAGGAAATGCAAAGGAGACGTAGTAGCGGTAGGGGATAGCAGTTGGTAAATTTGGAATATCCATGCTTCTCACACAGACAGCTGTATGCAGCCTACTCATATTTATTAGTGCACGCATGCGACCAAAAAAATTATACTTGTATCCAAAAGCAGTTCAGTAAACAGAATTAAAACGTAAGTACTTTCTTTCTTTGAGTGGCATTGCAATGCATATCGGATATTCGTTAGTATAATATAAAATTATAATAGATCATCATTGTAGTTTTCCTAGAAAGGAAAGTGTTGTATGTTCAAAGCAAAATCCACATCAGTACAAAATCATTAGTCACTCATAGCTTGTACGGCTTCAGACGCGAATTAAGGTTAACCAACAGCTACTTTCAATATTCACCGTACTTCTAGAAACTTGTTAGATGGAAACGACTTTGTTCAAGCATTCGTGTTCTGAGAACATAATTAATCAACATTCACGTATCGCACACACGTTAAATTAGTTAGAAAATTATTTTCTACGCATTTTTATTTTGACATGGTGTTAACAATACAATTCTGATGATCGGGAGTTTTCAGTATTATTTGTCGTCAGCGACTACGAGTATTGTTATTATGGTGTCGTATTCATAACACAATGAATAATCTAACTGGAATTAACGTTCGTTCTAAAGGATGCTCTTTGTTAATCTGCCGGCGGGGGAATCACTCACTGAAGATTTCTGCCTGTAGATAAGATATTATCGGCTATCTTCGTATCTGTTCGGGTATTAGAACCTAATGTCCGAGAGTTCTCTAACACGTACTATTACTACCAATTGTCCCTATTGAGACACCTTAGGGGGCATACATTAATTACATGATAAAAAAATAGGGAGGGGGTACAGAAGAATCTCACCAAATCTCATAATACCAAGAGGGGGGGGGAATGGGTGTTGACTTTAAAACTGGTTATGAACGACTGACTGACTTGGCTTGCTCGAGTCCTTATACAGGCCGACCCGAATGGACATGCAAGGTAGCTCAAACATGCACATGCGAGAAGTTTCTCGATATTGCGGCGCAGCGCTGTGTGTTACGTGTCGCAGATCCGAGCTCTTTCCAGAAGGTGGTCAAAAGTATAATGCGAAGCGAAGTAGTAGGTACAGACGGCCGTGCAGTAATAATCAGTGCACCAATAATATTTCAGTTTGGTTGGGTATTTCGGCCTTAAATCCATTCCTTTTAAGGGGGTCTGAGTATATTAATAGAAAATATTCATACGGCAACAATGCCCGCCTTTATTTTATGTATTTATTTATTAAGACATACACAGTACATTATAACACAAGTTGTACGGTTAAATAAACTACAGTCCTATTACGTAAGTCCATTTTATGTAATTATTTAATTTCGCCAGAGATGTGAATGGATTTTAAAACTTATTTTTTTATGATGAAACTGCTGAGAAAAAAATACATTTTTAAATCAAGAATAATACACTCACTAATTTTAATTGACTGTTTGAATTATTTGATTGATTAAAGTTTAATAAAAAGTTATGCTGCAATATCTTAAATGCAAAATATAAGTGCTGATTAATTAAAAAACATATATCACTGCTGTTATTCGTATTTTAAACTCAGCCTTTCCACATTAATAGATAATATGTATTCTGAAAGAGTTCAAAATTCTCCGTAATACCCTTAAAGTGGAATGGTTTATTGGATACATTCCGTTCCAATCCATCAAAATGGAATTTAATATTAAAATATTTTCATCAAAGTATCATAGAGATTAAAACTTTTTCATCCGTAAAATATCAATGTCATAATCGTTTCATTTTAAAATTTATACCATTTTTTTATTTGCGCGATTGCCTGGATTTTTTAAAAGAAATTTTTTTATTATTCCAAAATTAATATTTGTCAAAAAAGAGTAGAAAACAAAGGAGGGCGCCACTGTTCTTCAAATGGCAATACTAAAATTATGACACACGTTGGAAATGAAAAGCTATATAATCTTCATTTTGTAAAAAAACAAAAACATATAAAAGTGGGAAAAATATTTTTTCATTGCAAAATAGATACCCACTGATCTTAAAATTAGAATTGCATGTACATATGTACGATATTGTAGTAAAATAAAAAGCAGTTAAGAATTTGCTCACTTTTATTTAATACTAGATGAAGTACCCAGCGTTGCCTAAGCTTTAGATCATTTAGATTTAGGCTAAAAAAATGTACCTACATTATGACGAATAGCACTGATGTCTATCTATGTAACTAAAATAAAATCATACTTTAAACATTTATCCGGTAATATTTATACAAAGCACATTAAAATAGATTAAAATAAAATTAAAAATATTTATATTTAAAAAAATGTTTTTCAAAATGTTACTTACAGTATTCCACATATTTATATTAATAGTGTCATTGTCATTTTACTGTCATTTTGACAGTAAAATTGGTGTTGCCAGCCTACAATTTTTTAGTTTCGGTTTTTATATTTTCTACTCTTATTTGACAAAGTGTACGAATATTTTTAACGGTTTTTAAGGCTGTTTTTTTGTGTTTTTTCGATGAATCTATTATAACACCAGATCGATGTATGTACGCCAAGAAAAATGGCGATACAGTTTTTTGACTAGTATTTTGTAAAGTAAGGGTTTTTAAAGGTTGTGAAGCAATAATATGATAAAGGGGGTGAAACAGAATATGACGGTTTGGGGGTAGGTAGGTAGGTACTTGGCTCTTCAGATCTGGTTACTAGACTGAAAAATAATCAATTTCTTAAAGCAGCCTAGAATATTAAAAACTAGTTGAAGTTGTCCAGACTTTATGCAAAGCTTTTAGATATTTGTTGTGGACGGTAATTGTTTCATTATTTGCAAAGATTGAAGAAGTAATTATTTATTTCTAATTGTAAATGTCAAGTAGTGTGGAAAACTTCTAAAAGTACCTATTATTATTTTGCTTTAAGGGGTGGGAAAGGGAATAGGGGAGTTTTTTTAAAAAATGTTTATTTAAACAGTGAACTTTTGTTATTTTAAATTTTTTCTCAATATCACCGGTCAGTGTTTGAGTGGGTATAGCGTCTGGGTCCCACTCAGGCGTTCCGTGTTCAATTCCTCGGCTGGCTAAGTCCTCCATCCCAACAGAAGTAACATTTTCCGCTTAGTGTGGTGGTAGTAGGAGATTTTCAAATGTTGTTGGGTTATTCGTAACCCGGGAATGTTTGTCTTTCTTTAAAAAAAAAATATATATATATCGAAATAAAACTGTAAATTTTTTTCAAAATCAAATCTACCTAGCTTTTTTATATAAAGATACGATCTTAAGTCCCCGACGTTGCCCGGACTTTACACACAGTTTTTAGAAATCTAAAGTAAACATCTTTTTTGTAGGCCAAGTGTCCAAAATCCTTGGATTAAAACTGTTTTTTTTTATTAAAAAAAAATTACACAACCCGCCATAGACAGCCTTCTTTATAAATGGAAATAAATAAATAGATAATTGCATTACAAGCATTTAGTGGTAGGTAGCAGAAGTTAGGTAAATTAGATGAAATGGACAACAATCTAACCCTAACATATGTCAAAATAAAAAAAAAACCTAAAAACAAACGCGATTTTATTGTTTTTTTTACATTAGCTCTGCACAAGGGGCCCCGAGGAAAATCATATCCTCCAGGGCCTATGTCATCTTATGAGATGCTGTGTGGAGGGTATTTTTAAAGAAAGGAATGAGAGGAAGATGTGGGATGGAATAATCTATGAGGGGTAAATAGGAATCTGGGAGTCAGTGTGTTCAGGAGTGACGGATGTATAAATCCATCCGTCCGACTGCGGTGCAAATCGATGAGTCGAAAGAGTCCTGCTGGAGAGGTGAAAAGGCCTCCCTGAACCATTTTCGCCATGCAGTAGTTGGGTAGAATCATCCACCGACAAGACCCAGACACTCCTCTCCCCATGAAGCCGGACACACCTGATAAGTCACCAAAAGTAGCAAATAACTTGGGTGACTAATGGCATATATTTAAATCTATCCAAAAAATGGTTTTCGGGGCAGCGATAGCGGTTCCAATACCGCATCCCAAATTGATTATTTTCACTTTCTATTAAGAAGTAGATATACATTTTTTTCTGAATTTAATGGAATAGTTGTAAGTGAGTTCTGCGTACTACGGTAAGGTAACCTTACACTTGACTGATTTATTTAAAACAAAAAAAAAAACTAACCTCTCTTATGTCATGGCACAACCTTGATTTCTGTTTAATTTACCCTCTATTACTTTCCCTATGTAACTACAAATACAATTAATTAATCAAGACAATATTAGCGAAACTCAATCTAAATCTGAAACAGAACTCCCAAAATTATCTTAGTTTTCTTAACGCATGTTTTATTGGCTGCTATCTTCATGTTTGATGGCAAGATTCAACTCAAACTAAATGAGATCTGGATAGTGTCAGAATAAATTATCCATTTTATTTAATATGCGACATCTATTGACTTTTCTGCAAGTCAACTAATGTTGGTAGTTCTCAGTCGAAGTATGAGTTAAATATGACCGAATCGGATAGGGACACATTTTTTCAGTGGTTGGAGCATCTACCCGGAAAGCTGAAGATCCGGGGTTCGAGTCCCAGATGTGATCCGATCTTTTTCTGATATTTCTGTTTTAATAATTTGAGGTTTTACTTATTAATTTAAAAATAAAAATATACATATTAAATTAAATTACGTTGATTTTTTAAATAATGCCTTTTGTTTAGTACATTGGGACTTCAATTGATTAAAATCCTGCTTTGATTCGCTCAATGACAATCAAATCGATCAACAAAATACTGCGCTTACAATTTCGAGTCCTACTTAGGTACATTCTATAACAGGGCTGGACGGTTCGTGTTAGTCACGCCGTCAATATTGACTTAAAGCTGTGATATGACGTATAATAATCGGGTTTCGAATTACAGAGAGTATTATTTTTGTAGGGTGGGGTGACAAAAGATCAATTTTTGTAACACGACAATGAATAACATTTGTTTATTTATTAAGACATATACAGTAGGTACATCATGATGCAAGTTATAAGTTTATTAAATTACATTATTACATGGTTTTAGTAATTGCATGTAGGTCCATGGAATGTCAGTAGGTAATTTCGCCTAAGATGAGAACGGTTCTTAATACTTAACTAAATTAACCGAATGTAAGAGTAAAAGTAATAAAAAGGAAGAAAGTGTGTGGAGATGTGAAGACAATTTTTGAAATGAATTATATTGTGCTCAAATTGTAAATTACTTAAAATAAATGAAGTATTGCTAGTTTTTCAAATAAATTATTTTACGCTAAGAAATATAGTTTTGTATGAAATATGTAGTAATTTTTCGTAGTGTGTACAAGATATGATTACACGAGTAATTAACGAGTTATTTTCTGTAGTGGCTTATTGACTTATATATGAACGGGGAAGTGTGCCTGATACACCTCATTAGAATAGTTAAACCAATGACGGTATTAATGAGGTTATCGATTAATTTTATTATTTATATAGAAACAACAGATCAAATAATGTGCGTCTTTTTTGTAAAGTTGACATAATATTATTATTTCTAGTTTTGTTGTGTGTTTTGAGTAATTGTTTTCAACATGTATTATGCATACTTCCCCCTAAATCTATTTTTACCTTATTTTGAGTATTCCATATTATTGAAGCATACTCCCAAACATACTCGTAAATATCCCTTACATACCAAAAATTTTGTCTTTTTTACTGAAAACGGGTTCTATTTACAAACCGTTATTATTTGTTAAGACATGTTATCTCTCTTTATGTTTGTAATCATTCCATACAGTGGATAGTAAAGCGTAACTTTTGATATGAGCTTATTCAAGTACTGTTGAGTAAATACAAAGTTCTCTTACTTCACTCATTTCTAATGTTAAGTATGGATTCAGTAGGAACGCGCTGAAAGGAACTTCCTGCATTACATATTTGTTCAAACGTAAATATGTATTAAGTTTAGACTAATTACTGAATCACACTAGTTTCATAAAGTAATAATTACCTTTATGGTTTATAATTGGTACACAATAAATTGATGTGTTTAATGTATAAAATATTAAATGTCCTTTAAGACAATCTTACAAATGTCGAGATCAACAAAGAATCACTTGTTTAAGTAATACAAGTACATATCTTAACACCCAGTACGAGTATATTAATTTTCAGTGAATCTTTTTAAAAATTAAATGTTAAATATTTTAGTTTTGTATTTGTATTTATCCACAAAAATGCACATTTTTTACATGTTATACAGAGTTTCCTATACAGATACAAGGCTTTTGTGTTAAGTGAGGGAATTCTAGCAATTCTATTTTGCCACATTCTGGCACTATTTCCAAAGCCTCGGATTGCTTTGTTGCCGCAACGTGGCCAATATCCTCCAGATTCTTATTAATGTTTTAAAGTTAACGATTTAAAAATATTTTTTTTTTATAAATCCCACGAATATGTGATAATAGACAAAAGTTATGTGAATTCGTTTACAAAATAAGAAAATTAATTTATATATTTTTGAAAATCCGAAACTTTCTCTCATTGGAAAATTTAACAACAGTCTACCATGCTATATTACAATCAAATCTCCAATACGCTGTAGTCAGCTGGGGAGCTGCATACAAAACAAATTTACTCCCTGTTGAAATTGTACAACGTCTAATTATAAAAATAATATTGAAAAAACCAAGAAATTATCCAACACACCTTATTTTTGAAGAATTTGAAGTGTTAAAATTCAATAATCTAGTCCGAAAAAATATATTATTTCAATTAATAAAAGAAAAACAAAATCACAGCTTTTTAACTGAAAGCCGCACTCGTCAAAAACATATATTTCCATCATAAAAATGTAACACCACATTTGCACAACAGCATTACATATACCTAGGAAAAAAATACTTCAACAGTTTACCGGAAAAGATAAGAAAAATTGAAGACGATAAATGTCTAATAAAAGCGATTAAAGAGCAATTCAATGTAAAAACAAATGAATGATGAATTTATCATCATAATTAACATATCTAACTATATATTTATCCACGTATTTTTAAGTTCAAAATTCCTATTTAATATTTTTAAACATCATAATCAATTGTAGGTACAAAATATTATTGATTCTGACACTCGCTCCTCTTCTAAACACAAGCGTCCGCTTCTATAGGAGAGACACAATCAAAAATCAAAAAAAAAAATTGTGAAAACTTATTTTGTAATTTATTGTTATCAACATTGTTATACCTTGTAAACTTATAATTTAATAAAAAAGAAAAAAAAATAAAAATAAAAAATTGGCTATATAGAACTATAATCAGTTTGTATGTCTCAACTTGAGTTTAATTATACGTGCAAGGTCGATAACTATCAAACGATACAACACGGTTGTCACATCGCTTCCGCTACCATTATTCCTAAGAGGGTCGAGACTAAGGCTCACACAGGTACTTTAAAGAATACCTGTGGTAACCCGGACATGGTCTATAATGGACACTTCAGCCAGTGCAATGCGTAGCAAGCACGTCGTTTGCACTTGGGTTGACGTGATAATAGTAATAGAAACGTCGGTTTTGCGAATAAAGTTCCTTAAATTCTGCAGGTGGAAAAAAAAACACGTCTCAGCACCTTGATTTATTCAAAATAATTTCTAAAAATGATGAAACGTGAACTGAGGTAACAGTTAATTTTTTTCATTTCTTGGAAGATTTTTTACTAAATTTGTCTCAGAAATACATATAATATCAAAGGTATGGTTACTCTTTCTTCAGTCCGCACACGTACTATGTGAATAAAATTGATCTTTAGTAATTAACTAAAATAAATTATCTGTAATATTTTATTAATTAAATGACAACAAATCACTTTGTATACACCACTTATTTAACCAAAATTATAAACCTGTTTCAAAACCAAAGATTCCTCATCAAGATGAGAGTAACATTAATAAAAATAACAAAAGCCTAACAAATAAGAACTAAAGACAAACATATTATAGGGAGTGGTGATTAATTAATATTTGGAAGCAATTATTGGGCCTCCCGATGTAGAGGAGGAAATGAGTTGGGCCTCCATTAAAAGAGGGGAGATATCGGTGAATCGTGATATCTCCGCGCGTGCTGCTCGGATTAATAACACTATTTGATGATGATGATGTTTTTACATAATGCACTATTTACAAACGTAGTAGGATTATTCCGAGAACTACAGATAGAAGCGTTGATGTGCGCGGCCAGTTACCCTGCCAGAGGTTCCTTGGCGAATGTTGACTTTGACTGTAAGACTGACTAAAATGCTGAATTAGCTTGCAGGAGCCCTTTATATAGCCTGACTTGGCAGGTACGTGAACAGCAGGCGAAATGCGCTCACTCCGGAATATTCCCGCAATTTCGGCGCAGCGCTGCGTATTGTGTCGCAGCAGCGAGACCTTTCGAGAAGGTGGTCAAAATAATAATTCGGGTGGCGAGGTAGGTAGGTGACCGCGAACACGACGATGTTGATAAGTTTGATTAAATAAGTGATATGTTTTCATTTAATTAAAAATGACACCAAACGGTGAATTTACAAAGATGTAATATTTTTGCTTCCTCTAAGAGTTTTCTTAATATTTTTTTGAATAATTCTTTAAATCAAAAATAATAACTCATCGCTCACAAGCGCTAACAAATTTATAAAAAAAACTATCATAATACATTAACATTATAATCATTTCACTGTTCTTAGATTTAAGATTATATTTAGTCTTCCTATTCCAAGAATAAATTTAGGACGCTTTCGTTGGCAAAGAATTGGCATGATGTTTTTTCACCCTTGTCCTTTTTTAAATAAAAATTTTTATATTAAAGTCCCATGTACTAAAAACATTGGTATTTTTAATATTAACTTTGAGTTTAAAAAAAAATATATATATTTATATGTATTTCAAATTTTATTACAAATTCATTCAGAAATTATCCATTTGGCCACTCATGTAAATTTTTTTTCATTCTGTGTGTAATATTTAGTTTTTTTGTACGTAGTGATTAATTATGCTATTTTACTCAAATTTGTAAATGTTAACCTGAATACAAGCAATTAGACCTAGCTTGATGTTTTTTATATAAGAAAAATGTAATTTATGTATTGAGAATCATGTAAATTAAAAATTATGCAAAATACAATATTTTTATAAAAAGGCAAATAGCTTTGTTTACATCACTTTTATTATTATACACAATCAACATGTTTCGTGAACGATGTTTACATCATCAGGATTAAATGTGCACTAAAGTTAAAAATTAAATATATATCACATATGGGAGGAAGGGGTAGAAGGAAGCGGAAGGGATAAGAGTGGGGAAAGTTTATAAGAATTAGGGATTTCAAATTCATTAGAAGGGAAAGACCGGTTAAGTGGGAAAAGGTTCAAAAGAGGGTTTATAAAAATCTGCTGCTTATTAATAATTATGTCTGCTTTATTATTAACATTTCTTCTTATTTCTAAAATCTCACACATTTTATGGCATTAAGTATTCAATTAAATAAAAAAGTCTAGTTTTTTAACTGTTAATTCATGGTGGAATTCCATTATGTATTAGATATGAAATTAAACATATTTTTACGGGCGGACAATTTTTTAAACGGACGAAACCGGTCCTGGTGTAAATAAACAAGTGGAACAAAGTGAAAAAAAATTGTTTAATTTCATATCTAAAAAATAAGTAGGTACATAACGCTGTCCTAGTGCTTGCATGTTCAATAGACCATTTTGCAAATTTTACAAGGAACTTTTTTTTTGTTTTTACAGACAAATTCTAAATAATTCTCGACTTTAGTCATTTTGTTTTGTACATGTCTTTTGAATACGGTATAAAACGAAATGACTAAAGTCGAGAGTTATTTAGAATTTGCCTGTAAAAAACAAAAAAAAAACGTCCCCTGTAAAATTTGCAAAATGGTCTATTGAACATACAAGCACTAGTACAGCGATAAAGGTTTAATTAATTTAATTTAATTACATATTACGTTTACATAAAGGTTTCAACAATTTTCATTCAAAAGATGTAATTTTAAAATAAAATGCTTCGTTTTCTGTAAAACAAAACATATTATTACTGTTTATAATTTTATCTTTCTTCTACATTTAAAACATTTACCACAATACCTAGTTAATTTCTCGCAAATATACAGATATTCAATTAGTCTCATATTATTGCATTGAAGCGACATAATATCAAAGAATGTTTGAATTTTCGCTACACATTCCCAAGTCCTACTCGATCCACAATCCAATGAAATCGCTCATAGTGCTCCGCTCTATTTATTAATTTCGTGTCTCCTCCCCCTTCCCTTAACCCCCGGAATGACCGCATAGGTTTGTATGGAGCGCCATAGAGAACCTCATAAATAACGTTGTTGTTTGCTCCGTGATCGTTAAACCCGGATAGTATTATGGAGCTTTCCTACTATGGAGACCTCTCTGGTCTGAACCGCAGGTTTTTTAAAAGTTTATACCACACAAGAACCACAGCTTCTCCCAATATTCTGTAGCCAGTGAGACTACGGCATCGCTAATTGAGGTATATTGTGAGGCTGGAGGTAGTAGTGAAGGCAAGAAGATGGGGTAGAGAAAGTTCGAGAAGTAGCTGGTTATTCAGATCTGAGGCCCTAGCACACTCGATCGATAGGATTATCGGTAACGTCTCGTCGTTCCCTAGGGCAACTGCACATCGCTAACGTACAAACAACAGTTGATGTCGAATATGTTAAGGACACTTTAGTCATTGTGAACTGTCACTTATTCGTTGGCAATCTGTAGTCATACTAAGGAACGATGAGAAGTTACCGATAATTATCCTATCGATCGTTATTGATCGAGTGTGCTAGGGTCTCTGGACACCGAACCCTGATAAATCCATTTTATGAAACGTTTCGATACGATTTTACCACCACAGGAGCTCTCCTGTACCAGTGTTTGAAGTCTGCATCTGGTAGAAATATCTGCCAACATTACTCTAGGGCAGCGGTTGTCAACCTTTTTAAGCCTGCCTATTCTCAATTCCAAATAAAAAATTGTTGTACCCTCTATCTTGTGTACATGTGTAATGAAAGACGTGTTTCATTTGTAATTTTTTAACACCCTCATTATTACATTAATTTAACAATCAAGTCACACAAATACAATAAGAGCAATTTTATGCAGAGTGTAACACGATTTCAAGTATTTTTAACTGCGATTTTACATGCGAAATTGAACCAAATTTGTTTCATGTCTTTTTATTTCGAGGAAAAAAAGTCATGTTCGCCATATAAAATTCCAAAGCACTAAGTTGAGAGGATGAAGCCCTGTATAATCAATCATACAATATAAAAATACACTCAATGTGACCCTTGAACATGCTTCGCAAAGCAAATTTTTACAAAGTTTGGCTCTATTTCTCATAGATAGAGCCTCAAGTCTGGTTCGGAATTTAGGCGATTGTGATATTTATTTTTAATAAACAGTATTACTATTTTTAGAGCCACAGCTGCTGTTATGGGATATTCCTTTGAAACTTGACACTCTGAGCCAGAAACCTACCAGAGGCATTTTTTCACAGTAAGTTTTGAACTCAACAGCAATTGATGCCTCGAACAAATTATTCACTTATTTTATTTCTATGTTTGTTGACATTGTTACATCTATGAAATTCATCTATCAATTATAGATTGAAAACCACAGCTCTAAGATTTAATTAAAATCTCAAAATTTTCAGTCTTGTTATTTAGTAAAGACATCCACTCTCATTCAAAAATTTGAGGTAGTAACAATAAAAAGGCAACCCAATTCCCGGAACTGTTCCCGGAGCGAAGGACCGAGGCTCGGATTGGTCGGTTATACCGGAAGTTCAGGCGGAAGGTTTCCAATAAGCTGTAATCACATTCAGTATCCTCGCATTTTCAATAAAATATTGTTAAGTGGTTGCCTACATTATTTACTTCTAAAGCCATTTCAAGCAACGTTTTAATTCTGAATGGTGGTCTTACACCAGGGCAAATTGAGAGTAACTTCCAGTCTGGAACGTGCCGCAAGTATACCTTATATAATTATTTATTATTGTGAAAACACAAAACAATTAAATTACAATTTTCTTATGAATTCTTTTGAAAACAAACTATTCGATTGTGGACTTTCCCTTTTATCTAATGTATTTGTGTGGTATCGATTTGTTGATGATATCTTTGTAATTTGGTCGGGTAGCAACAGACAATTAGAAAATTTTCTCACTTTCATTAATAGCCTACATCAAAATATAAAATTTACACTGGAACATAATGATAACAATAGTTTGAACTTCTTAGACTTAAATATCAATTTAGAAAATAATAAGTGTGTATTTAATATTTATAGAAAACCTACACACACTGACTGTGTTATACCATCAACTTCACTTCATCCTTTATCTCACAAACTTGCTTCCTTCAACTCAATGATTCATCGTGCTATTAATGTCCCTTTAAGCAATGATAATTATAATAATGAAATTAACATTATAAAACAAATAGGCCTAAACAATTAATCGCTTAGTTAATAAGAAACAAACAAAATTTTTAACAAAAAAGTACATTTATAGTGGCAATAATAACAACGAACCTGGTAAAAGCTTAATATATAAAAAACTTCTTTTTACAGGCGACTTATCTTTAAAAATATCCCGCATATTACCAGATCACATTTCTCCAGCCTTCTATACTAATTCTAAAATAAAAAAATTTAATTAATAACATGGATGTTTCTAATAAATTCGAAAAAAACGGGATATACACTTTGAAATGTAATGATTGCGACGCCCAGTACGTAGGAATGACTACTAGAAATTTTAGAACTAGAATCAGGGAACATGAACTCTGTTTACGAAATAATAACTATTCTGAATTCGCCAATCATTTAATAGAGACAGGCCATAGCTTCAACAAAGAAAAAACCAAATTTAAACATATAAATATAAATTCATACTTTAACTTGTGCGCTTTAGAAACTTTAGAAATAAACAAAAAAATTAAATCAAAAATTAATTTAGTTAACAAAATAATAGCACCCTGCAAATCTCCCCTTCTGACTTTGTTACCGTGTAATATTGACCCCGCCCACTGTTCTCCCCTTCCCCCAAAATCAACCCTCCCACCACCCCCACCTAATAACATCTAATTCATTTCTGTACTTGTTTTAAATTTTAAATTTAGTTTTAAGTTTGCTAGTGAATGACACGGAAGTGTCGAAACCGGTAGCATAAAAATTTAAATTTAAGTAACGATAGTACATTGAAAATTAAAACTCTTCAAAACAAAATAAAATATTTCAGATTTTTTTACACACTTTTTTTTTATATACTTTATTGTAAAATCATAAATACTGATGATCAAAAAATACTTACATGAAGTACACGATATTTAATAATTTATCATCGATCGTTTTGAGCATTTTTATTGCTTATTTGTATGTAGGTATATATTAAAGGAAGTTTTGAATGAAATAAATCTATATTAATTTTTTTATTTTAAAAATTCACTCTCAATTTCTCATCGGAATCTCCCTGTACAGTTGCAAGCATTTTTAAACTTTTATTCTCAGCCGCTGGTTAATGGCTCGTAACTTCGTTATCCATATGTACGAGTATATGACTTTCTGAAGATACGAGTCTTAAGTTTCGCTTTGAAATCCGTGGAGTTGGTCTCAGAGTTGTAATTGAGTTTAGTTTAGTGCATTGAGATAAATGATGCCATAGGAAAACTCATTTGATAGCAGGTAAACGGAAATAGTGTAATGAGACTCTTACTAAAGAGGGAATGGAAAGGAGATGGGATAGTTAATCGAGTAGACAAAAGCGTTGACTTACTACCCAAAAGTCACGCAGGATACGTCTTGCATTCAATCAGATCTAATAATTATTATAAAATATCTTTATTAACAGAAATTTATAACATTTATAACAACAACAAAAAAATACATGTTTTTAAAAAATAAAAGTTTATATTGGATAATGAAATTAAATACTACTTTGGCACAACACCCTTAGGCGATCCGCTCACGGAGGCAACTGAAAATTGTCAACTGGCAACTGTCTTTGAATGACAATGTGATAGCCCGCACACTACGCAATCACTCAAAAACCCGTTGTCAATGATAACGAGAGTGGTGACTCGCGACTCGCACTGCCATGGCCGGCCGCTGCTAGTTGCCAGCTGTCAGCTGATTGTTCTTCGTCTATGGTTAAACAACCAGCCGGTTTTAGTTTGGTTTCAGTTGCTTCGTCAGCGGGGCGCCTTATGCTTACCGGGGAAGATTTTTTTTCAGTCAACTACCGGAAGAAATCAGAAGCATTAATGATAAAATTCAAATGTTACACTCTATCAAGAAACATTTTAAAGACAATCATAAGAAAAAAACTACTGCCACCTAAATTAATTCTTACAAATATCTTTTATTCTCCACAACATTATTTCTTTTTTTCAAAATACATAAATCTAATGTATATATACATTTTTTAAAATATTTTCTTAGATACCACACAAAATACAAATGTCAATTTATTACCAGATAAAACTATTATATATCTTTATTATTTTCCATCATAACATGCACTTATACATCATGTACTTATCTAATATAGCACACAAATACAAATACATTTAAATGTATATATCTTAAAACTAACTAATAACTGCACCTATATACACTCCTTTTCCATACACAAGTAAATGCTTCAAATGGAATAGTAGTAATTAATATAAGATGTGAAATAAAATATATATATTTATATATATATATATAATGTTGTAATTACTATGATCACAAATATAAATAAAAAAATATATGGATGGGGTCTAGCACAGTGAAATCGATAATCTTACAATGTCGGATCGATAGGCATAACTTCCGACGATTTTACACCAATAGCCCGAGCACGGTTGCAATGTTGACAGCTGAACCGATAATTACTGGGAATAAATAAGAAATCGATATAAGCTGGCAACATTGGCCGATCTGTATTTGCATTTCTAAACGCCACAACTGCTGCGAAAAAATTGAAAAATACTGTTTAATGGAAAATTTCGAATTCAAATACCAACTTAAATGTATACTTGCATTTTGCATCTAATTTTTGACGGACGAACATTAAATATGGTCATGGTACAAATCAACATTAATTTTTTTGTATTTTGTTTAAAAAAATGTCGTTTTACGTTCTTGCTTATGCTTTTATTCAAACAAAAATTCAACCAATTATGTTATTCTTTTACTTGTAGATAGATTAACCCTTGTATTTTATATAATTATTTATAACAATTAGTTTTAAGTAAAGAAAACAAAAATAGATTTTTTTTAAACTTCAAACCTCGTTTTCTCAATATGAGTTTTGGTGGACATAGTACAAACCAACCCTCTGAAAGCGATATATACGGTTTTGTAGTGAATAAATCTGCAAAGAATTGATTTGATTAAATTAATACGGGGATGACAATGATTTGCAATATATTTAATATATTCGTTGTAGATTGATTCCGCTTAAATTAACTGAACGAATATGCATAATAACTTGGACCGCTATGTCATGTATTTTAACATTTGGATACAACGTGTGCAACCGACAGTGCATTCTGCAAAACTAATATTTGAATATGCATGCATTTTAAATAATATCAGCATACGAATAATTTAATTCAAGCATCAATTCCATTTGATTTATTTCACATACCGTTGATATTCTACATTCTTATTTTATGAATTAGAATACTGCCCTAAAGATTTATCTTGGTAATTAACTATTTATTTATTGTTTTTGTGTTAATTTTTTAAAATTTAATTTAAATTAAATTAAATAAAATTTAATTTAAATTAAATTTAATTTAATTTAAATTAAATTTATTAATGTTTATTATTAAGTTCTACAAGTGTTATAGTTTTTATTATTGTGACAGCTGTTTCGGCTTACAAGGCCATTTTCAAACTGAGGTGTTTCATAATTAGACGACGATATTTATACCATTTAAAATGTCAATTTGAAAGTGAGCAAATTGATTTATTATCGGTTAAACCGAAAGTAAGTATGGATAAAGAATGGGTTGAGGAGTTAATTGGTGTGGCTAGCAAATAACGCAGCACATTCTCGACGTGATTACCTCCAATTGGCTACTTGAACTCAAATAGCAGACACGGACTTTTTTAGATCCAGCGAAGTTTGCCGCACCAAAATGAATTCATTCTGTTTCCGATTGCCGCCAATCCAACCATTCAAATATTGTTTAATAAACCTGTGAGAACAAAGTCTTGCTTATTTGGATACGTTTTTAGATTTTCACGGCCAAAAGCATTTTCGTTGATTGTTTTTGGGGTGTTATGCCGTATTGCGCTACCTCCTTCTTTAGCCGACGTTTCGGACAGCGTTGCAGTGTCCATCATCAGGGCAGATCCGGCAGATCCGACGATGTTATATCGTCGAAACAATCAACGTAAAATCTTGCTTATTTGATTTATAAAAGCAATACCAATTTCTTATCCTATTAATGGTTTTAATTGAGATCACCGGGAATCCTTTTCAAATAGCCACTGCATTACCATGAGGCCACGGAGACCGTTAACTAAATTTGGCAGGAAATAGATTTATTTATCTGTAAATCCAGGCTCTTCTACGATTTCTCTTTTCCTTCATCCCTACCACTTCGTCGATGATCTTAAAAGCTTATTTTGGTTTGCGTTTTATCTTGCGTGGTTCTCGAGATAACCAACTTGAGAAAACTTGTTGGCAAAACAAGTTGCCAACTTATAAATAAATTTACTCTCCACCTAATTTTGGAAAACGTGTTCCTTCCGGATTTTGTTATCAAATTTGTCAGATTCTGTCCAAAGTTTGGGAGTACCCGATTAGATGAACTTTAAGCTAGGTTATATTTTTAACTTCAGACATACAAATTCTCTGAATGCAAATCCAGTAGTAAGCTTGCACTGTGAAACTTTTATTTCGGATGTTTCCAACTAATAATATAGGTACGTCCCTCATGAAACTATGATATTCGATTCAGTGATAGTAATAAATTATTAACTAAATGCTAAGAGCATTGCACAATATATTGAAAACATCTACTTGCACTATGAAAAATCTAAAATTTATAAAGCTCTCCGAGAGAAGATTTTTATTTGACGAAGGGTAAGGTTGCTCTCTCGACTAGACATCCGAAGATCGCAGGTTCAAATCCCTGTGATTGTGTGATTTGAGTTGTATCAAAATTTATTCATTTTAAATGATAAATAGTATATTTAAGGCACGTTCCACAGTTGAAGACATTATCAATATCACCCTGGTTTAAGATCAATATTCAGAATTGAAACGTTGCATGAAATGACTTAAGTCATGTTTGGTGACCAGATCTAAATAGCCTGGTATTTTCCCATCTCCCTCTTCCCCATCTTCTTCCCCTCTCCACTAACTTCAGCCTCACAACACATGCCCCAATACAATTGGAGATGCAGTGCCTGGCTCCTGACGGGAACATATGGGACTTTTGTGCGGTATTCGCATAAGAAAAACAATAATGCAATAAACCAATTCGTTTAAAAAATCCATTGAACCGTGCATACAGAGCTTAGAAGAAGTAGCAGATATGTTTAATAGCACCGAAATAACATTAAAAAAAGCATTTTCCCTTTCTTTTAAAAAATATTTATAATTTACGGTTTTTTTCTTAGAAAAACAAGGTTTTATTTATTTTTTTAAGGGTACTAGTACCATTGACAAATAAATTCTTAAATTTCTTGTAGAAATAAATCTGAATAACAATGCAAAATTGAGCATTACATAAAACATAATTGCTGTTGGATGCTTCATATAAACAAGGGCCATTTTAACCCTTAATTAGATACACGGGCAGATATTTAAAACCACTGTGGAAAAAAATAGGTTAACAACATAACATTGTTAAAAACAAAATCTTTATCTAATGAAAAAACGCATAAAGAAAAATATAAAAAATGAAATATGTTTCAGGTTGCTAGGTATAATATACATATGCGTCGTGCTTCTACCGAAGCATCGTGATATCAGTTATCAATTCGCAATCTAAATCTTTCATCACTGCACAAACTATATTCCGCTTACTAAGTGTGGTGCAGTGTTGATTCCTCTGGTTAATAATACAATTCTTATGATTGAGAGTTTTCAGTAATACGGTTCGCAAAATTGGTGACCCGACAGTTGATCTCCTGACACTTGGCCCCCTAAATTATAATTATTATACAATTTAAATGTGTTATGCATCATTTACCAATGTTAAACCTAAAATCGACTGAAAAATACCTTTTAATAGTTTGCATGAATATTAAACGATTTTTTTTACATTGCCGATTTTTGTACTTAACGCTGGTGTCTACAGTATGACAGTATACAGCATAAAATTACGAGTTTTGTTTATTATAATAATATATTGTATTTACAATAAACTTCTATCTGAACTATGGCTCTCTGTTAATCTGCCAGCGAGCCGCGCCATGATATCTTCGTAGCAACGGTTGTATTTCTCATGTAGTACAACTACTGCCGTACTGACCTCTGTTGAGACACATTAAACATAGATAAATATTCGAATACACTTTAATTTTGATCGAAGTAGTTTTTTTTAGATTTTCAGGTTAATCTTAACCCGAAAAAGTTTCCATTTTTAAAAATTTGTTTCATTCGACGATCTTCTATATTTCCAAATTTTTTTTTCACACGAGAGGTTTTTGAAAGAAAAATTAACATGGTTTAAAGGACAAACTTTTACATTTTTACGTAACCTAATGATAAAAATTCTGCAATATAATAATTTGTAATTTTCTTTGTTTTCAGGTGCAGTGTTTTTGAGAAGTGTAATAATAATATTAATCACGATTAGCTTAAGATTCGTAAGATATAATATCAAAATGTAGAAAACAATTTTATTTCTCATCATAAATAAACCACTATAATATACAAAAATCAATAGTAAGTTTATAAGTACTTGATAATGATAAATAACATTGACAAAACATTAGAATAGGTTATGTCAATAAGTATTTCTTTAAATATGTCTCTTAACTATTTCTAAAGATTAATGATGTTGTGTTAATGATAATATATAAATTACATGGTTGTTTTCAAATACCAACAAATGTGATGCATTAAGTCTTACACCGATTAAAAAAAGGTTTCTTGCAAGAGTGAAGTGCATTAAAAATCGTTATCAAAATGGCTTGTCCCTTCCGTCGTGCTTCTTCTCAGCAGCAGATGACCAATGGCACCCCCGGGGGCTCTAGGACCTCTATTTCCGGCAGGATTGAAGGCTTGCAGTCTCGGCAGAGCTCCTTTCACTTCGTGGGAGAAGAACATGGGGAAGATTTGAACACCCTTAACCTCAAACACTTGAGCGCGGCGTTGCAGATTCTCACATGTCCAAAGGTAGGAGAAACATTATTTGAATTGATTAAGTTTATTTTATTATTAATCTAACCTAACCTAACCTATCCTAATTGGTTTATAGGTATTATATCAGTGATTGAGTTAAGAGAAACGTTGAAATAAAAATATTGAGCGATTAAATATGTATATTTTTTAAATAAAAAAAAAACAATGATGAAGAATGTTTCTTTTTTATTATTTCAACCCTTATTGGTCGCTGTTTAATATATTTGTCTCTTATTTATGATATTATATAACTGTGCGATATAAGATGTTAAATTAAGTGTCCACGTAAAAGGAAAGAGTTGAAATATGTTTTTTCAAACAATTTTAACGGTACAATGAAATCTGAACACAATTGAGTGTAAATTGAAATCTTAAATTACAACATAAAATGTACACTACAAAATAAAAATCTGTGGATCCTTAAGAATCTTAATAATTGAAATGTATCAAAATGTAGCATATCTTGTAAAATACTAGTGAATATAAAAATAAATACCAAGAGTACTAAATATATTGTACAAATTCATACGTGGTACAAAAAAGAGCAGGCAATCACAATATCAGATCTTTCAAAAGTGTCTGTGTTTTCTGCAGATATTTTTTTCCCCAAAACAGACTTATTTTGAAATATTAAATAATCTAAAAAAGATCACATCATTACAGCTGACAATATTTTCACAAAAATCCTTATGGCAATATGGCTTCCTTAAGGTCTGTCGATCTTGTGTTCGACCAATTAAAACCCTTTGTCAATACCGTATTGACTAAATTTGTCATATGTATCATTTGGCGTTACTTGCAAGCACGGTCAATATTATGTTTCCGACAGACAGTTGACAAAAGCCGCCAAAATTTAGCCTGGCTTCCCATGTGTCAGATAAGCTGTCAATGTACACAAATTTTTGAATAATGTCGTTCGTTATGTAAGATAGCTGGTATTTTAATAATTAATGAGTTGAACTAAAAGTTCTTGGAATTTAAACAAAATCGTTTACTTGATCCATGGACTTAATTATTTTATCTAAGACGCGATCGAAACGTTCGCGGAGAAACGAAAAATAGACAAAATAACAATACATAGGTAAAAGGAATAAAAATAATTTGGGGCATATTTGATCATCTCCAGTTTCCAAAGGCCATCTCCTCCCGGGGACTCCATCCAGGCAACCATGACAGTGAAGACAGTGTTCTCCGACTGGCGTAGTCTGCGCCGTAAGCTTCCCATGTAGTGACGGAGAAGTGCTATGAAAAAGTGCATCCGTCTCTTCAGAACTATTTCCGTGGCGCAGCAATATCTCGGTAGATAGAATAGTTGGCTGTAAGTATTATTGTAAGGGTTCACGGCGAGTTCATCGAAAACGAGTTCATCGAAAACACGTTCAACCTAACCTAACATAACCTAACCTTACCTAACCTAACCTCTCGTTGTCGATGAATTTGCTTTGTCTTTTACCTATTGTAAGGTATTTTTAGCTTACGCCATTGGGATGCAGTATGACGTAAAATAAATAAATTCCATTGGCCAAGTTGGATAAGGCACTGTCCCAGTTAGATAGAGAGACCATTACCCTTTAATTTTTCTGTATCTGATTCTGTTTCATATTACCTTTAATTTATTTTAATTTTCTTCTTCTTCAACGATATATTACATTACAACCTTTCAAAATATTTACAAAAAAATTATTAATTATTTACTAACGTCGCGAAGCGCCTAATATTATTGGGCATTTTTGGGGTAAGAGAGGACTGAAACCGGGTGTTCAACTAGTTCTCAAAACTTTTTTGAAACTTTTGATACTATCGATTTGCACAAATATGTTCAAACATATCCACTTGAATCATTTCCCTTGTATGGGAATTTGTTATTGTTCCTTCAAAAACTTAACACCTATTGATTTCATTATCTGTTGTCCCAGTTAGCGTTTGTTTGCCGTAAAACACGAATAACGATCCACACCAAGTGAATAGAAACATTCCCATTACGCCACCATTCAGTAAACAAGGTGTCATATTATAGGACAGTTATTATGGAAAGTTTCACGTCAAATCATCAATAATGATGCCGTAAATCTTGAAAATATCAGTTTATAGGAATTTACGTTAAGAAGCTGAGCGGCCTTTTTCAAACAAAATTTAAATATTTATACTTTTTTTTTTACATTAGCTCCACACAGGAGGCCCCAAGGAAAAAATTCCCTCATTCCTTTGGAGGGCCTTTTAAGGGAAAGGAAGGAGTGGAAGTTCTGGGAAGGAAAAATGTAAGAGGGGTTGGTAGGAATCTGGGGGTCAATGTTTCTAGGAGAGACGAACGTACGAATCCATCCCTCCTACTGCGATGCAAGGTGATGGGTCAAATGAGTCCGGCTGGAGAGGCCTGTATCGAATCTCCCTCAACCAGTCTCTCCAGACAAACCTCACCCCATGAACCCGGGCACCCCTGCTAAGTCACCAAACGTAGCGAACTACTCGGGGTGACCTATGGCAGGGGTGTTGGTTATCCAATAAATGGTTCCCGGAGCGGCGGTACCCATACCCGCCTCCCAAATTGATGTCAAAATACGCAATCAAACTGAATAATGAATTTTTAATCAAATGCATAGCAAATATCAGGTACGAATACGTGTCATTATTCATTTTAGTTTAGCAAATAAAAAATATACAATAAAATATATAAATTTGTTTTAGACCAAGTGGTCTAAAACAAATTTATATATTTTATTGTAAATTATGGCGAGCCACAAAGTTAATGCTTATTACGAACATGTAATAAAAAATATACTTAACCTGCTTGATTTTGGAGGAAGCTTTGAAGAATTATATTTATTAAAAAATACATGTATCTTACTAGCCCTTGCCTTAAAAAAGTTGGCGTTTTTTGTCAGAGGCTAAACATATTCGCGCTTTTCAATTTTTTTTTTTTTTTTTTTAATGTTTTTTATTCTTTGAATAGTAAATATATAACAATTGTGGAATTTATGGCCGCCATACTAGGCACATGCCCGTGTTATGGTGGCCGTGTTATGGTTAAATCCAAATAAATTGAATATTTGTTCACGTATCCGAAAACTAATAAATATTTTCGAAAGGTGATGAAATAGGTTTTCAAATTTTAGTGTTAGAATGATGACAATGAAAACTTAAAAAAGTTTCAAAAATGGTTCACTTTACGTTTTTTCTAACTTCAGTTACTGATAATAATAAAAAATAAAAACACTTACATATTTTATTAGAAAAATTAATTATAAACGTTACTGTCACCTCATTTTTTTATCGTTTCATGTAAAAAAACTCCTAAAAAATTCACAATGTTTCGTAATTTTTTTTTCAAATTGCGATCGGAAACTTTGGTTAAAAATTTTTTTATAATATTTTTTTATGGTTTGCTTTTAGATTCGAATATAAAGCGTGTTAATTTTTTTTTTCATAACTTTCAATGACTTTTTAAAGAGGTATTTAAATTGCTTGATTCTGAGTTGTCGTGGAACCAGTTACATGATATATAATTCATGATCAAAATCAACTAAAGTTTAAAAATTATTTTAAACTGTGGTTGGCTATGTTTTTTTTTCAAATCTATAGTTTTATTCTGAGATTTATGAAGTTTTGCACACTTGAACTTCAAAACAGAAGGAACTTCACTGTTTACGTTTTAAACAGATTTCAAAAATAGAATTTTGTTCACTTTTGATTAGATGACGAAAATAACAGGAAAATTACCAGCTAAATTAGATCTGCCATATCTAAAATAACAATTTCCCTTAATTTACCGCCAAATTCTAAGCCAATTTTTGTTCCACCAAACAATAATATAAGACCTCCATTCTTACAAAAAGGCATAGAATAATTTTCTTTGTATTTTCATTTACGCATAAAATGTAAGCTTCAAAGTAGTTCTTTATATTCTCTCAAGGTTAATAAATTACATTATGCGAATTTTCTTCTCAGGCATTGTTATCTATATTTTCAGGTTCAAATGGTTTATAATAAAAATCGTGGTGGGAAAAATAGAATAGTAAAAAAAATTGTGTTTCCATAAAATTTTTCCTTCCGTGATATAGAAAACTTAAAATATTCCGTTTCTGCCATTACAATTCAATGCTTGTAGGAAGATATTACGGGCGAACTTCTCAAACCAAGTTCTTATATTTATGAAGATCACTGCTCAAGAATGAGGTATTTTCACAAACGAGGGATTCTGTTGAAAATCTATAGAATATTTAAAGATCATATTTATGATTTTAATCATCCTACTAAATTTATTCATTTTAAAAACGATCAAAAACCGACAAAACCAAAACGGCTGTGGTTGGCAAAGGCACCAAATACGCACGACAACAAACAACAAAGTTCTACTGTCAGAAATTTTTCAAAGCCAGCCAATGCCTGTGACGTCACACGATAGCCCCGCCCCAAAATATCATTTTAGTGGTATTACAAAAATGTGAAAATTAGACTCGCTGTAGAAAATGTATTCGTGAACATAAAAATAAAATAAGAATGCCATAATAATTGTAATTTTTTTAAGCAATAAAAAAACCTGGAAATACCCTATTGGTTAAAACGTAAATATATATATTTTTTTATGTGACACGGGCTAACGAGATTGTCTGTATATATATATATGAAGACAGGGAAACTATATCGTATATTTTGAGGTAGTGGATGAAGGAAGGGATTTATCAATGACAGTCTTAAAGAGACCCAGATTATGTTGTTACGAAGGAGGGAAAAAAACCGGTAGCTCTTTCCACATATTTTCACAAAATGAGTCGAAAAAACGACCCGTTCTCGTGAATCCAATATCATCATTACTGTGAACGGGAGCTCTGCTCGTGTCCGTCGAGTTTCAGTTCAGTGCACAGGGGATCATCGATGCTAGCTCCTTAGCGCAGGCACATTTGAAACACCTGTAGAACAGACTGGTACGGTGATAGAAAAAAAATTGGAGCGGAATGGTGAACGATCGATACGTTTAAAATATCGAAATTTTTTTTTTTTTATAGAGAAACCTCACAAGAGTCCCAACTGCTCCCTTCTGGAGCCAGTGAGACTATGGCATCCCCAATTGGAGTATGTTGTGAGGCTGAAGGTAAGTGGGGAAGGGAAGGAGATGGGGAGGAGGAAGGTGGGAAAGTACCTGGCTATTCAGATCTAGTCACTAAACACGGCTAGAGCCATTATTAAGTAACGTTTCAATTCTGAATGGTGGTCTTACACCAGGGCGATACTGAGAGTATCTTCCACTCTGGAACGTGCCGCAAATATAACATATATTATTTTTATTAATTAATTGTGAAATAACACAAATTAATCAAATAAAATTTATTTGCGCACGCCGGGTTCGAACCCGCAACCTTCCGATTGGGGGTCAAGTGTCTTACCACTCGACCACGGACGGTCGTCCAATATCATCATTACTGTGAACGGGTGCTCTGCTCGTGTCCGTCGAGTTTCAGTCCGGTGCACAGGTGATCATTGATGACACTTTTGAAACACCTGTAGAACAGACTGGTAAGGTGATTGACAAAAATTGGAGCGAAATGGTGAACGATCAATATGTTTAAAATATCGTTAAATTAGAACAAACAAATAAGAAATTCAGTGCCTAGTTTATTCCATTCCAATACTTATTACTGCAATGAATTTATTGTTTCACATTTCTCGATTTTCCGTACATCTTTAGTATCCTTCTAAAAACGCTCGATTCCAGGAATTTAATAGGATGGGCAGTAGAAAAGAAAAGCGATTTATGATTCCATGGGGCGTTGTTTGGATTTAACCCATAAAACCCTCGCTGAAGAAGATTTTAAAGCGTTTTACTATCTTTATTTTATGGCCTTTATTCCCGGAGAAAACGTAAATTTACAATGCGCCACTCTGCATACATTAAACATACGAACGCTGATTTGAAATTACACATTTATAGCGTAATTCATTTCTGTTTCCGTCTTATCTTTCTTTTGTGCCAACATAAATTATGCACAAGGTCATAAGCTGTTTTTTTTTCGTTTGGTTTTTGTTCGCCTTTTGGCAAATACAGATAAACATCCACTTGTGTTAAGCAAATAGAACAAGATTGATCAGATCAAAATTGTCCAACCCTAACCTAACCGAATCTAATCACGTATTGAGCCTGGTATTTCTTCACTAACGACAAAAAGTTTTTTTCTTTCAAACCGAATAGTTAAAATGGTTAAAATACAAAAACAATTATTATAAGCAATAATTTTTAACCTGAAACACTCATCCACATTGAAAAAAATCTCCCGACAAAAGATACATAATTTTTGTCTCAGGCCTCCTCTCTACATGGCCATTTTAAAGTATCACGAGATTAAGTACCACCGAGCAAAGCTAGTTTTTAAGATGATAGACTTCGCTTTTCGGCCTATACAAAAAGGACGCCCGGGAAAAAACACTTTTCTATATCGAAAATTGCACAAAATGAATATATTTTTTTTGTTCTGCCTTCTAGAGGGTGAAAACTATGTCGGTATGTTTTCGAATTTTCGATGCGTTTCGTATTAACATAAACATTCACTGTCAAACATGTACGATTTATCAAAAAATATTACTTAAGGAAAAAGTGCTGCTAACTCAACTCTCATAAAGAATTATAAAATTATAAAAAGCTACCAACGTAGCTTCTTCTTTCTAAAAAATATATATTTTTAAAAATTTCAATTTTGTGAAAGTTTTGGTGTAGAAAAGTGTATTCTCCATAAACCCCTTTTCGAGCGATTTCTGTAGGTAAATTTGAGCATTGTCTCATTCACACATTTCGCATTCGCATGTATTGTAAGTGTGCGTGAGCTGGACAGAATGACAGACGCGGGTGTTCCGCGTGTTGTTCAAAGTCTAGCCTTTTAATAGCGGCGATTGTAGTTGATACACGTTGGTACTGCTAATTTGTGTGATATTTTACCTCAAGCTTATTAAATAAGCAGAGCAATTAAACTATTTTAAACACTGAAATTTACTTAGAGACAGCACTAACTTCATAACTTAGCGGTGACGTGAACAGGCCTTCAATCTAATCGGCCTTGCTCTTGTTAAGAATGATTAAAACATAAGAAATTATTTCAAACTTTTACTTCAAAAAATGACAATTATAATGAGCATGGATGTCAAAAGATGTTTTAAGTTATTTAAAATTTGAGTAAGCCAAAATTTTGCAAAATACTGTAAAAATACAACAAAAGGTTCAATATATAAATGCGCAAAATAAATAAGGTGTAAAGGCACGTTCCAGAGTGGAAGATATTGCCCTGGTGTAAGACCACTATTCAGAATTGAAACGTTGCTTAAAATGGCTTTAGCCGTATTTAGTGACTAGATCTGAATTCCTTCCCTTCCCCACTTACCTTCAGCCTCACGTCATACCCCAATTGGGGATGTCATAGTTTCACTGGCTCCAGACGGGAGCAGTTGGGAATCTCGTAAGGTATTCACTATAAAAAAAAGGAAAAGGAAAAGACAAAAATGAAACATAAATGGGCATTAATAAGTTTGAAAATTTAATAAAAAAACTTCTGATTTGTAAGGGTCAGGAATCGTGGGGTAGAAGATACAAATCAATGCAATATATATTATTGAGGGTTGTTTATTGGACAGCTGGGCAGCTTTTATTAGTGAAGTTTAACCATTTCATAGCGTGGGCCGTTAATGTTTTATTGTTCCGAGTTCAGGGAGCTGCCTATATGGAACTCTTACTCATACAATGATATTCTGTATACTGTAAGCACAGAGGAAATTATTTCGCAGTACATTTTAGTATTGTAATGTGTGCTTATCCTCTAGCAGACTTTTTGTGTTGTGAATCTTAAATAAATATTATTAGGTCCTTTGAACAATACTGTTTTATTTATAAATACGTGTTTGCAATAATTATGCTTCTGGTCTGGCGACCGGTTTCTACACTCTAGGAATAGGATATGAATCTGCTCAGCAGAGCTCTCTTTGATCGGCTACATTAGCTGGGTGCTCCTCCTGTAACTCCCCGACATCTGTCGGTAACTGGCGTAAGCTTTATGTTTACTGCTATCTACCAAAACCCAATGAAACTATAATATATGCCAAAAATGATACACGATGAGAATGTTATCGCATATTTTACAGCATTATGAAAATTAGAGATGCAGCGAATATTTATTTGTTTAATGTGGTTTACAATTTCTCTTGTTTTATTAGTTTCTTACAATCTATTTCGAATTTACTAATTGTTGTAGATTTAATAGGAACGTGCAGCATTGTAATATTTCATCAAGAGATTAGTCTCGATGATAGAAAAGTATGTATGAGATGACTGGTGTGTTGTGGCGGTCAATCTTCTCTGCCTACCCCTGCAAAAAAAACAGCTTAATAATTAATTATTGTTTTTACACTGATATCACACATAAATCCCTAAATTAAATAAAATGCCTCAGGACTAAGTTATCTTTGGGGATATTGTGTGGAGGGTCATTCAAAGGAAAGGATGGAGAGGAAGTTCTCGGAATGAAGCGGGTATGAGGGGTGAGTAGGAATCTGGGTGTTAGTGTGTCTACGTGACTTCCCTCTCACTGCGGTCGAGAGAGTCCGGCTTGATAGGTCAGAAGATCTTCTTTAATCAGATTCTCCCGATCCAATCCACCACGCAGGAGAGCAAAAGCATCCGCTGTAATGAGACGATGTATATTTTTTTTTAATAAAGCAAAGAATGTGTGCCGAGACAGAGTGGTGTGGCAATTTATCTTTTCTGCCTACCCCTGCTTCTTCTTCTTCGTGGGGGGGTCAGAGGGGGACATATATGTCTGCGAGCCAGTCCAGGGCCTCAGGCGTCGCCCTGTGGACCTCATCAATCCCGCCGGGGAATGAATGGAGCGGGCATTGGTTGACCACATGTACGGTGGTCTGCACCGCACCGCATTCGAACATCGCCGACTCTTTAAGGCCCCATTCATGCATCATATGGGCACAGCGGCTATGGGAGCACCTTATTCTATTGATGGCGGACCAAAGTTTGCAAGGCAATGAGAACCCAGGCCGTCTCTCAGTGAGGTCTTGTACGAGATGGGCATTTTCCACGTTGGCCGATTGCCACTCAAGTGCCACTCAACCTACGCCTGCTGAAAACAGCGCAATGGTTAGTTAGTAAAAAATTACGAAAATTTACTAAAACAATCTATTTTTATTTAACTCTTATTTTTATCCGTCTCAAAAGATTGTGCTTTTTTTTTTCCACCGCAAATTATTTTCGTCAATTTTTGCAAAGGATTGGTGAAATAATTCAGAGGGTGGTTCTTTGTTGTGTTTTGACTTTTCAGCCCCTGTTTAATATTCAAAAGTTTTTCGTCTCCCCGTCACGTCCGAGGCCTTAAAGATACCCCTGGGATTTGTTGCCTTAATTTTTCAATACGAAGTACCTTTTGACATTAATAGAAAGACGTTCAAGCCGTGAATACCTATTTACATTTACCTAACATTAATTTAGAAATCTTCCGATCTTAGCTTAACCTTATTTCAGGGGATCTAAATTATTTGTGGTATAATACAATAGCTTTGTTTTAATTCCACTTCAAAATATTCATCTTTAACCAACTGGTTTCGGGTTGACCTGAACCTTCATCAGGGGTGAATAAAATTGACGATAAAAATTTTAAATTCATTAAGATCACGGTATAATGGTTTGTAGTTAAGATGAGATAAGATAACCCGGTGGTGGAGAAATATGAAAAATAGATTTTACAAAATTGTTGCTGTCACTGTTGCTCTTACTCCACCGGATATTGAGCGAAAGGGACAATGCCCCTCGGGCTACTAATACCTAACTAAAATCAAGGTTTTGTATTCCCCACTTTTCTCCTCCAAAAGTGGACTGATTTTCTTTTTTTTTTAACCAACTACATAAGAAAAAACTATTCTATATCTGTACGTTTTGCTTTTTTTTTAAACATTGTCTAGTTTGTATACTGCACGTCTTTTGACGGCGTTTAAACCAGTCAATTTTATTGATTTTTGGATAGTCATAACTTCTACAAAAAGTAACTTAACAAAAAAAACAAAAAGTACCGACACGCCAGTAATTGATATCTATTTTATGTAAAAATAATATTTTCTCTAGGGTTAAAATCCAGAAAGATAAATAGGGAATATGTTTGTATGGAAAAATCACTGCCGGGTATCCCGCCGGGGATCTCTCCCACCCTAAAGTAGGTATTGTCAGAAATTATTGTAAGGCAAATAAAATTAAATATACCATATATATTATATTTTTCTGCAGAAGTTAATGTAGGAACTAGTTTCTTGTCTAATAGTCTCTAGTCAATAGTTCAATAATTGTTGGGATGATTTTTTTTTTTTTACACAGGAGTTTCCAAATAAAATAATTTTACTCCTATGGCACTTTTGAGAATGCCGTGCGGATGGTTATTTTGAGAAGAGGAAAAACATGGCTCTTGATGGCTGATGATGTAAAGCGGAGGAAACTCAGAGATCGGCAAATTGACAGTCCAGCTGTTAACCTCGAAAAAATGACAGCATTCCTATCTGACGCATGCACACTAAAGATTGCAGGATAATTAAACTATCAAACTGAACTCTCGTTTATGCGCATAATCAATTACTTTGAGGCTTCAGACCAGAAGTGGCTTTAAAATCCAACCACGGGGCGCCCTGGTGATTTGTACATACAGGATGAGCAGTTGTATACTATTAAAGCATTTGTGAGCCCAGTACAGTACGCCCAGCCTCTGAGATGCTAAATTGACTCTGGCTTCGATGGACGACTTCACCTGAGCTGGTAACATTGATTAATTTAGATATTTTTTTAATTATCTCATAAAATAATTATTGCTAGCTAACCATCGCACGTCAACAAAATTGTAAAAATACGTAATATTTTTGACACTAGAAGCACAATGTCAAGTATTTACGGTTTTTCAATAATGTTTTAACAAAATAAGATTTTAAAAATTTTTTGAAATATTTTAGTGTGTACCTTAAATAAATAGAAAACCTGAGGTATTTTTTGTCACAAAACACGTTCTCGGATTTATTTTATAATGATTTGAATTTAACTAAAATTTAAATTTTGAAAACTGTGCTGACTAGATTATGTAATGATTTATTTTGTTGTATTTTGTTTTGTTGATTTGAAATTTGTGTTGTTAAATAGAATCTGTCGTTTAAAAATGGAACAAATCTGCCAATGACCAACGGTATAACCTTAGTATATTAAAAATTCACTTAGTTTTTAAAAATTTTATAACTGCGTGTACCAGAATAACAATCTTTCAAAATCAATTTCCGTTTTTTTGTAAAAAAGAGTCAATACGTCTAGAATTTAATTTAAAAATGACTAATTTCCGGTATTCTCTGGTAATACCCTACCCTAAAATATTACCAAAATTCAACATTAAGGATTATTTGGTTAAGAAAAGTTCTTTTAAACTTCAGTAAACTTTGTCTAAATGAATTACGTTTGTAAGGGCTTTTATTTATTTGAATGTAAAGAAAGTTTAACATTATTCATAGTAAAGTGCGCATCCCATTCATGATGTTATTAATTCTTGGAAACACTTCTATTCATAAAATATATTCTTTGAACGCAAATCTTCAAAGTAGAAAGAGGTGAAAGATAATGTAAAAGGAGCAAAAATAATTCTGCATTTTTTAAAAGGTTCGTGCAGGTGAAAATGGTTCGAAGATATAAAGCTTTTTTTTGTGATCTAAATACTTTACGTGGAAGGAAACGAACAAAAGAAGACTTAAAAATATGCTTTCTATATGTTTTTGAAATGAGAATATGCTTACTTTTTACCGGAATAACATTTATTCAGTTCCTACCTTTCCCCAACGATCACCTTGCTGGAAAAGTATTTTAAATTTGGAACAATGGTAACAAAAATAGTGAAAATTCGAGTGCATTTGTTTTGAAAACAGAAGATGCTTTGTAAGCCAGAGTTAAGTTATTGGGCGTACTGTACAGGGCCAGCAGATACTTTAATAGTACACAACTGCTAACCATGTACAAATCGCAAATGCGCCTCACGGTTGAGTTTGGCAGCCACCTCTGATCTGGAGCCCCAAAGTACCTGAAAAACTCCCTTGACTTTGTGCATAAATGAGCGGTCCGTTTGACAGATTCTACCATCTTAATAATTGGAATCTAACGATTGCCAATTTTCGAATCAACGGATTGCAATCTTTAGAGCACAGGCGTCGGGTTAGAATGATATCCTTGTTCTACCAGTATTAAATAAGGCTGTACGAAATTCGCGTACGCTGTCTACACAACGAGTATACGTGCCTCAAATGCCTTTATCACTCCCAGATAACCTTCAATTTGAAATTTGACTTTGACATGTTGAAACGTGATATTGGATATTATACTACGGTTCACGAAATCATAATATTATGTAAATAAAATTCGCAAACGATAAAGAACATTTTAAAATTACACCTTCGGATTATTATTTTCATGTATGTATTTTTTACAAATTCAATCTTGTGGTGTAAAATTTTTACCAACTTGCTCTTTGAAGATAAAAAAAATACCACCATTCTGTTTCAAGGTACGTAGGCTTTCCGTAAAATAAGGTCCCCAAGGTGCTGTCGTCGCAAGGAACGATCTTTCGCGCAATCTGGCAACACTGGCGTGTAGCCTGGTTTCTTCACGCCAAATTCATACCATACTGCCCTCTTTGCGACGCTTAGCCGCGGCGTGGCAGCCATTCGCGATAGAGCTTCCACTCACCGCAACCGTCAGATGTGAATTACGCACTGAAAAGCCGCTCTTCCATGGAACTACTTTCAAGCGACTCGTCTGTACCTTCCATATTATTATTAGTGTAAGTTAACGCCGCCTGGGTCAGCACTAGCAAAATAGTATGACAGGTAGCGTGTAGCGGCGATTTAGTCGCTTTTGTGTAGCTGCATTTTCGTTTTAAAATTTCCACTTTGCTACTGACGGGATTGTTCCTTTGTCTCTCGTTTCGTGTAGTGTACCCAGATCTCGTCCCCATTCATAATTAAATCAAAAAATTCTTCGCCATCGATGTCGTAGTACTCAAGAAATTCGTAGGCTGCTTCAATCCGTTGTTGTTTGTGATCTTCAGTGAGCATTTTTTAAGACCCATCTTGCGCAGACCTTGTGGTATCCCAAATGTTCTGTCAAAATCTTGTCAACAGTAGTCTTATTGACATCAGGGATCATTTCACAGAGCTCCCGAACCATCATCAGTCAAAAAATAATATTGTAGAGTGAACAATAATTTAATGGCACAAGTACAGGATGTGGTAACATTAAAAAATATAAATATCATTTGAAAATAAGTTAATGCTTTTTGTTCTATTTTATTTTTATCTATGTAAAACTTCCTTAGGCGAATAAGCGTCTCCGCCCACTGAGGCAACTGAAAACAAACTAAAACTGGCTGGTTATGGCTGGCTCTATGTCTTGATTGGTCAAAAAGCTTGTTTAACCATAGACGAAGAACAATCAGCTGACAGCTGGCAACTAGCAATGACCGACCACCGCAACCAGCAGTGCCAATTGCGAGTTACCATGGAGTTACCGCTTGCGTTACCATTGACAACGGGGTTTTGTGTGATTGTGTAGTGTGCGGGCCATCACATTGTCATACAAAGACAGTTGGCAGTTGAGAGTTTTCAGTTGCCTGAGTGGGCGGAGGCGCTAACTCACATCTTTTTCGGACGAAAGAAACATTTTAAATCGGAAATGACGTTCGGATCGGTACTTTATTTTTTACTTACTGTATAGCCAGGTACCTCCCCACCTTACTCTTTCCCATCTCATTCCCCACGGCCGGCGTAGTCCAGCGGTAGGGCGTTAGACTCCCATTCCGAAGGCCGCGGGTTCGGACCCGGCGTGCGCAAATAAATTCTATTTAATTGAATTGTGTTATTTCACAATTAATTATTTAAAATAATATATTCTATATTTGCGGCACGTTCCAGAGTGGAAGATACTCTTAGTATCGCCCTGGTGTAAGACCACCATTCAGAATTGAAACGTTGCTTGAAATGGCTTTAGCCGTGTTTAGTGACTAGATCTAAATAGCCAGGTACTCCCTCACCTTCCCCTTCCTGGTATCCTTACCTTCCCCACTTACTTTCAGCCTCATAGCATACCCCAATTGGGGATGCCTTAGTCTCACTGGCTCCAGACAGGAGCATTTGGGACCCTTGTGCGATATTCATATAAAAAATTGAATAAAATTATACCTTTAGGTGTGAACACGTATTTGACAGATTTTCTATTGTACGAATTTTTAATTAGTTTTTTTTTGTTATGTTTTTTATGCAAATTCTTATATCAAATGATTCCAGCATCCCGTAAAACATGGGTTCACGCTATCATTCCTACTTTAAAATAGCTGATTAAAAATCACAACCTTTTAAAATAAACAAGGGATTCAAATTCCATGCAACCCTTATACAAAAACAACCCCTGGTAATATTTAGCGGTTATATTTTATGAGCGGTGTGATTTTTGCATGAAGCAGGTGCGGGCGTACGGGTTTCACTTTGCTTTCCCATTAAAAACAGCCACCGTTACAATGACATCCGAATATCACAAGGGAGGCTGTATCTCGTAAACCACCCTTCGTATTAATAATTCCGCAGAGGCTTTTACTGAAGTCGCAGGTATTCTCTAAATAATTATTTCCATTTAAAACGTGGTCGGCAGATGTGCAAAGCTACAATTGATATTGTTTAATGGTTGGAATTTATTTTTCCTCATTTGCGTTTCATTATGCTAAATGGACAAGTAATTATTATGCAAACGGCTATACATTCTAGATTAATAATAAAAAAACAACGAAAGATATTTCAACAAACAATCAATTTTATTTGCTTTATATGCTCTTAGGAAAACCTCACGAAGGCTATTATACAACGACAGTAATAGAAAGTACAAACATTTTTTTTAAATTTATTGTAAAGTATTTTAGTTTTTATTTTTTTATTATTGTTACAGCTGTTTCGGCTTAAAGGGCCATTTTTAAACTATGGTTAGGCCACTTTGAGACAACTTATTTATATGATTCTATTACCTCCCCAAATTTTCAATTTTAATGGTGCCTTCATTAAACCATACTCCGAAAATAATTGTAACAATAGGATTTCTTTTATATGTGATACTTGGAAACCTGTTTTCTCCACAATTTGTTTATTTATTTATTTATTTATTAAAGAATTTTATACATAGTGTACATATTGTGTTATTTCGCCCGCCATGCTAGGGAATAAATAACTTTGTGTTATAACAAATAACTTTGTGTTCATCACTTATAAAGTATATTTATTTATATATACTATATGCGGTGTACAGAAACTTATTTAATTTTAATAAATGTCGCCACAAAGCGAATTTGCGAAGATTGAAGAAATATTCTTAAATGATTAATAATGACGTGACTATTTTAACTTATTTAAACATGTTAAATTATTTAGGTCTTGTGAACATATTGACAAATTTGGATTAAATAATTTTTCTTGCTTTCTTAGTTAAATATAAAGCCACAGTTTATAAATGGCATTGCAAGCTGAACCAGCTGTCAAAAAAAAAACTAAGACACCTACAGAACTTAATAATTGCATTAGTAAATTAACATTAAATTTCATCAAAGATGATGGTATTCTACAAATTAAACAGAAAAACATTGAATAATTAAGCAACAATTTTTTTCTAATTCGACGTTTTTATTGCAGTATCTAAGGGTTCTAACTGCAGTCCAATCGATCATTGCGTATAGCGAAAGAAAGTACAAATTTATACATTGAGTTTGTTTAAAACCAATAGTAAAAAAAAGAACCTGGAATTATGTAATGTTTCACAATTTTATGTTTAACCAGAAACCAGTCTTGAAATAAGCATGTCTAAAACAAACAAATGTTATAATATTATATGTATTCGATCTGCTTTGCTAAGGTAAAAGGAGACCCCGTTATTATTGACCCGTGAGGCTTTTATGTGATCTCGTGTTTGTAAGGTGTAGAGAAAATAAGGCTTTAATTATCAAGCCCGATTTCTGGGACACAAAACTTCTATTGTTGTCAAATCCCAGAATCCGCTAACAAAAGGGTGCGAATATACGAAGGCCTACCTTTTAAAATTCACCAGCTTTGCTTCAGAGAGCAAAGCCAGAAGCAGAGCCAGTTTTTCACATTGTTTCCTAGAAATATTTTTATAATTGAAAACGATAGACCAAACGAAATAGATTTGCGGTTCAGTGATATTGACAGTTTAAATATATTATATTTAAGTCAAAGCATTTGTAGCTTAATATGGTTTTAACGTAAGATAATATTGTAGTTTGATGTAGCATTTTCAGAGAGAATAGGCTGTGTTTCTATCATTAAGATAGAGTTCACCGTTTAAGAGATTTATATATTTAAGAAAACAGTTTTCTTCTTCATAGATATTGCGAAGATAATTCGGAAATGTTGCAGATAAAACAAAAGGTCCCCCAGTCAGTAATATTATCGTTTTTTTTATTAGGTGGTTCATTCTTAAAAATAATTAAAGAAAAGTCAATTGAAAAAACTCTCTCATTGCACCTACCTCAGTGTTTGGGCCACCAATGTAAAATCACAATTTTTGAAAATGAAAATTAGTAGCAACACCGACGCCCGTGAACGTATTTAGGGTCAATTTATTGACTGTGTATAATTATTGTTCCCCCGAGGGCTTTAGGTACGATTAACACAACACAATATATTAACTAATTTCGAGAACCATACATTATCCACCTATACTGAAAGAGGTTAACGTGCCTAACAAGTACACTTGAGGGGGATCCCATTGACGTTTTTGTGGTTCAAAAGTTAGGACTTCTCCCTATCAGAAAAAATAAATTCGTGGGATAGCTCTTTTTTATAAGTAAAAAGACGAATATAAAAATTTTAAGTTTTAAAATTATTTCTACATTACGGACAATTTTTTACCCATCCTTTCAGAGCACGACAGAGTGTCAACGTTTTCGTTGTTTGTTTTTGGGGTGTTATGCCGTGTTGTGCTACCTCCTTCTTTAGCCGACGTTTCGGACAGCGTTGCAGTGTCCATCATCAGGGCAGATCTGGCAGATCCGTCGTCAGAAGGAGGTAGCACAACACGGCATAACACCCCAAAAACAAACAACGAAAATGCTCTTGGCCGTGAAAATCTAAAAACGTATCTGAGTATTAACTTGTTCAATTATGATACCCATGATCGCACCATTAATTATGTTTTTCTTAGTCATAAAACATAAAATTATGTGTGAATTTAAAATATTATGATTAAAAATTTTAGAATGGGCGTAAAGCCGACATCGCAACTCCGAATAAAAGATTTTATAAAAATAATAATTATCTCCGTGGAGAGTTATGATGGAGGGAAAGATGAAAATCATAATGAACTTCATCGGAACATATTGAAAGGAGTATAAATTAATAGTTTATGGGTTGATATTAAATCTATAACATAGGATCTCATTTTTGCCGGGACGAAATGCCCTTGACAGAATGCGAATGACCGAAAATTTTTCTGATTTTTCTGTTTCACATTTTTCGTTGGACAATCGTTAATATTTTCTGCAATGAATCTACACAAATATGGAAAAATTAATATTAAGAGCCATTGACCAGCGGCTGAGAATAAAAGTTTAAAAATGCTTGCAACTGTACAGGGAGGTTCCGATGTGAAAGATAGATTATTTCTCGTGCCAAATTTTATAAATTAAAAATTTAATATCAATTTATTTTATTCAAAACTTGCTTTAGTATATACCTACCTACATTCAAGTAGCAATAAAAATGCTCAAAACGCACGATTATAAATTATTAAATATTGTGTACTTCTTGTAAGTATTTTTTTATCATATTTTGATAATCAAGTTTTTATGATTTTTTAATAATGTTTAAACAAAATAAGTGTGCAAAAAAATTCGAAATATTTTAATTTGTAAGACCTTAAATAAATAGAAAACTGAGGTTTATCGTCACAAAATACTTTTTCATATTTATTTTTTAATTTAACTAAATTTAAAATTCTGAAAATTGTGTTTACTAGATTATGTTTTGATTTATTTTATTGTATGATTATACAATTTGCAATTTATATGTCGTTTGAAAATTGAACAAATCTGCCAACGACCAACGGTATAACCGTAGTACAATAAAAATAAACTTAGTTTTTCAAAATTTAAAAAATGCTTTTTGTTTTGAAGAGTTTTAATTTTCAATGTACTATCGTTACTTAAATTTTAATTTTTATGCTACCGGTTTCGACACATCCGTGTCATTCACTAGCAAACTTAAAACTGTTACATAGTTAATGCCCAAGAAATACAAAAAATTTAAAAAATGCATTTACCACATAAAATAACAATCTTTCAAAATCAATTAATGTTTTATTTTTATTTATTTTTTTTTACTTTTTAACTTAAAGAGTTAAACCTCAAATTATAATATTTTAATTAATGAAGATAATATTAGCGAAAGTCAATCGAAAATCTGAAACAGAAAAATTTTTCTGTTTCAGATTTTCGATTGACTTTCGCTAATATTATCTTCATTAATTAAAAAATTAATGTTTTGTTGTAAAAAAGAGTCAATATGTCTAGAATTTGATTTAAAAATAACTAATTAGCGGTATTCTCAGGTAATTCCTTCTTAATATAATATTATGCACGTATTATTTTTACTTTTGTGATAAAAAATTCTCAAAATCGCTGTTATAGAAAACAGAGGCCATTGTATGCTGCTCTCACGAAATATTATGTAAATAAAACAATTTTCATTTCACGAATTTCACGCAACAAAGCTTAAAATAACAAGAAAAATAATGCAAAGTTCCTCTAGGGGAGTTCAAGGTGAAGAAAAATGATTTATGAATTCTTCCACAAAAATGTTAAAATTCAGACCTCGCTGAAAATGGCCCTATTTTCGTTGATTTTACCAAAAAAAAATACAGAGCACGTTGTCGAAACACTTCATTTTATTTGAATCTACATAGCTAAGCACTGTCAGGCCATAAGCGGCTTAGCGATCATTACACTTTGGGCTCATTTTCGTAGCTCCGTGAATGATAGCTTTAATATATTTTTACTATATTTTGACGAGAAATATTACTTTTGGACTTATCTCGCTTGTTGACGAAAGATACTTTGAGCTTTTTAGGCCAAATTATGCTTGGAATTTGTCAATCAATCGGAAAGAAGATTACGCGAAGACAAGACGAAGACAAATAAATAGTACCTAAAGGCGAACTATACTTAAAACAAAAAACAGGTCTTTCCAAGGACTTAAAAAGGTAAAGATAATTAAAGATACACATTGAAAAAATAGTTTAGACTCCCATTTACTAATTGCCTTAATAGTTACCGCATGCGTTGAAAAATAGCCCTTTAAAATAATAAACTAATATACTACCAATACATTTTGCCTACCACTGAGTATTTATTTAATGTGATGAAATAATATGAGAATTCATAAGTAATATGAACCTAATTACAAATCTAAACTATATTATATATTTTATAATTAAAATTTCTGCCACCTCGGATCAGGCTCAGTCTAGTGAGGTGGTTTATATTTACAACAAAATTCTAAATTGGTTAATAAACAATTAAAAAAATATATGTAACGAAATATTTGCCTGTTATTTTTTTACATTACCTCCACACAGGAAGCCCTTAGGAAAATAATTTCCCTCAGCGTCTGTGTCATCTTTGGGGATGCTATGTGGAGGGTTTTTTGCGCATCCGCCGCCAAGACCCTGACAAATCTCACACCGTGCACCCTTTTTTATTTAAATACCGCATAAGAGTCCCAACTGCTCCCGTATGGAGCCAGTGAGATTATGACATCCTTTTTTTTTTTTTAAGGCGGAGACGGTTTACAAGCAGTTCCCGTGAGCACTTAGGCCATAGGCCCATTGTGCTATCTCCCATTTTACCTCAATCCTTTAATAACAACCCAGTCCCTTTAATAAAGTTCACCAGGGTTGTCATTGGATATGTGGCTATGTCTTCTGGTTCTACTGTATGTCTCCCTAGGTATCTGAGCCTAGTTCCCACCAGGGCAGGACATTGGCACCATAGGTGAATTGGAGTCTCTTCATCCTCTTCACATTTTCTGCATATATTAGTGTTTTCCACTCCCAATGTCTGCATGTATCTCCTAAGATGGCAGTGTCCCGTTAATAGTCCTAACAGTTCCCTCAGCGAGTTTCTGTCCATATCGAGTAGTTTCCTTAATGACATCCTTAATTGGGGTATGTTTTGAGGGTGAAGGTAGTGGAAAGGGGAAGGAGATAAGGAGAGAAAAGTGGGCAAGTACTTGAATATTCAAATCTGGTCACAAAATACGGCTAAAGCCATTTCAAGCTAAATTTCAACTCTGAATGGTGATCTTATATCAGGGCGATATTGAGAGTATCTTCCACGCTGGAATGTGCCGCAAATGTGTCTGATTTGTATTATTTTTAATTAATTAATTCTGAAAAACACGTATTTAAAAACTTGAAAAAACAAAAAATTATCGAATTGTTCTGGAAGTATTCCGACAGAAAGCTTTAGTAAAGTAAAATATTATTTATTTTAAGTGGACTTTTTTAAACTGCTCTGCAAATAAATTTCTGAAATATTTAGACAGTGCTTTTTCGCTTTAGATAAATATTTAATATCGAATACAACTTTGGTTTAACAACAGAAATACATCCAGCCATTGAATTCTTAATGTGCAATGAATAAATCATACCTAGAAATGCAATTTATAGAAAAGTGTTATCGCTAGCTAGGATGTTACCATGGGATATTAAAGGTAAACAATATGTTTTGTGTATTTGTAGAAAAGAAAGTTTAGCCCCTGGGGCTAATTTGTTCACTTTTAGGAACAGCTCTTATACCTTTTATAGAAATCATTGTGTGTCTCTTGCTCATTGGTGAAAAATATGATCTAAAAGGTGTTAGAGAAAAAAAACTCCACTTTACACAGTTTTTTATGTTGTGTTTAATTTATTAGCTGAAATAAATTAAGTTAATAAATATTCTAAGTTCAAAAAATGAAATTGAGCTGTTGACTAAGCACGAAGTGTTCGTCACACTACATAATTGACATTTCGAATTGATTCAAATTATGTCAACCAACGCACACTATTTGAAAAGCCGTTCCATTCAAAATATATGAAAAAATTAATTTTCTTCATAATTATTTTTCCCGTGATTTTTCCGATCTTATATTGGTTATTCTGTTAATCGGGACGGAGACGAATCCAACAAATTAAAAATCATAAAAATCGGTCTAGCCGTTCTTGAGTTATAAATGGTGTAACTAACCTGACTTTGTTTTATATGTTAAGATAAGATAAGATAAGATATATAAATTTAGAGTAGAAGTATTTAAATGAATACCTCTACGAAACCAAAGTTTCCAAATTTGAGAAAAAAATATGAATCCTTGACAACTTTGTATTAATTATTTTTGCATGAAATGACAAAGTGAAGCCACAATAACGTTTGTAAAACATTTGTCAAATGAATTATGCGTTTATGTCTTTTTTAAGTCAGTAATTTAAATTAGAAATAACGTTAGGTGAGTCATTTTCAAAACTGTTTTTTCAAAATTTTAATGGTTTGAAATAATTATGAAAAATCGAAAAAATATGCTGTCGCAGGTTATTTGAGACTTTTTCATTCCTAGGCCTCAGACAGCTCAAAAAATTTGATAATTTGTTCAAGAAAAAAAAAACGATTTTTGAAAATCATTTTCGTTAGTACAAGGAAATATTGGACTTACTTTAGACACTCAGACACGACCTCAGCACATTTCTATTGATTTAAATGTTCAGTGTTACTGCGGTTGTTGCAGATGGAAGGATGTAGGTTGCTTCTGTTGTAATAAGAATTGTAGGATTTCATATTATTTATCATTATAATAATAATTTATTCCAGAGTGCTATTTTCAACGACAATAATATAAGTATGTGTGGTAGTCGAAAAGTATGTAAAAAAATGTATCCAAAAAATACCTTATGGATAAAGGAAAAAAATATATATTCAAAACATTCCATTCTTCAAAAAAATTACAATAAAAATCGACAAAATAACAATAAATAGGTACCAAAAGAAAAACAGAAAAGTATTGAAAAGTATTTACTAGATCAAAAAAAATGCAAATATACGCTGAAGGAGGGATATTGGATCGTATCTCGTCTCGAGATAGCCATATCCGGGCAACCGTTTTATTGATGATCGTCTTCTTCGATACTAAAGGTTGACCGCCGCAGAGAAGAAAGTACAAGTCCCGCAGTGAGTAATTCTCTCCTTTTCCTTGTGTGCTTACCTTCTACTTGTGCAGTGGTTCAAACACATAACATACACATTTCAAGGTCCTTCTTTTAAAAAACTACACAAAACACGCATCATTCATGGTTGATCCCAGACATCGCACGTCGCGATGCGTGTGGCCAATGTGATTCTAAAACATAAATTTTCATTGAAAATCTATGGTTGCTAAGTAGCCCAGATATTGTTAGGCGTAGCGATGCATACGTACGTCGACCCAGTCTGAATCTACCATTATGTTTGCATTCAAAATTTTAATGTTTTGAAATAATTATGAAAAAGCGAAAAAATCTGCTGTCGCTGGTTATTTGAGACTTTTCCATTCCTAGGCCTCAGACAGCTCAAAGAATTTGATAATCTGTTCAAGAAAAAAAAAACGATTTTTGAAAATCATTTTCGTTAGCAGAGGGAAATATTGGACTTGCTTTAGATACACAGACACGACCACTGCACATTTCTATTGATTTATATGTTCAGTGTTACTGCGGTTGTTGCAGATGGAAGGATGCAGGTTGCTTCTGTTGTAATAAGAAGGCTTTGTTGGATTATATATTATTTATCATTATAATAATAATTTATTCCAGAATGGTGCAAAACTTATATAGTGCTATTTTCAACGACAATGGTTGGCGACGATTTTCAACGACAATATGGGTATGTGTGGTAGTCGAAAAGTATGTAAAAAAAATGTATCCAAAAATCCCTTATGGATAAAGGAAAAAGATATATATTCAATACATTCCATTCTTCAAAAAAATTACAATAAAAATCGACAAAATAACAATAAATAGGTACCAAAAGAAAAACAGGAAAGTATTGAAAAATATTTACTAGATCCAAAAAAATGCAAATAGACTCTGAAGGGGGGATATTGGATCGTATCTTGTCTCGAGAGAGCCATATCCGGGCAACCGTGTTAGTGATGATCTTCTTCGATACGTAGTCTGCGCGATGAGTCGATACGCAATGTGTCATTTTTAAAGCCTTTTAAATCATTCGTCAATCTTTGACTGGTAGTAGTCTTCTATATGTATGTACTTTTCATATTATATATTGTCATTGCTCTTCATTTATATGTGCTCTCCTTTCACTCTCGTCTCTGTTTCTAATTCGTGTTATAATTATATTGTTAATGGCCTATTTGTCCGTAAATAAATAAATAAATTTCAGGAACATTTCCGATGCGCTGCAGTATCTCGGTAGGCAGAACAGTTAGCGATAAACATTATTGAAAGCAACTTTTAGCTAATGCCATTGGAATATATGTTATAATATTGGTATAATCAGGATGCGTTGACGCTCGTTTTTGATTTTTCATATTTTTTTTGTCTCTTTTCGTATTATATCTCGAATTCCAAATCGTCTATGATTATATGCCTTAGGAATTGTACGCTTCGACTTCATCCATTCTCCTTGCGTCTAGCTATACAGAAAGTATTTGCATGAAAGTAACCTATGTCTTTTTCCGGTCTTCCAACTATTCCTATACAAAACAAAATCCCACTGCTTCTCGGGAAAGAAGGACAAACAAACCCAGTTTCGCATTCAAGTTATTTAGCAAATGAGCATTAATATCTTTTGCTGTTTCAGATTTTCGATTGATTGTCGCTAATATTGTCTTCATTAATAAAATGATTTTTATTACAGTTTTTATTAATTTTGCTAATTTATTTTTCACTCCTTTGAAAAGTAGTTTAAAGTGAAAAAACCTTGTTTCGACAGGTTACGTCAGGTTAATTTACAGGCTAATTTTTCCATCACTTTTAATGACTTTTCAGAGGAAGATATTGAAGTGAGACTTTCTTGAGTTATCATGGAACCTTCCTTCCCACATTCAGGAAGACAGTGACAGGTTATAAGAAAATAATAAATAATTATCTTTGGCTTCCCCAAGATTTAAAAAAAATATATTTTACCGCTTAGGCACATAAGCTTGTTTTCACGATAATTGAACGTAGGTAGACATAGGAATGACGTAACCCGTACCCGATTTATTAAATAAAGTGCGTACGTATTACGTATATTTTTGGTTACGACAAAAAATGTTCAATTTGTTATTTAATTTGACGGACAAAACATCATTCAATCATTCTATTCTTGAATTGTTTTTTTTTCTGAAACTTCTGATACCAAATTTAACCAGAAACATAAATCCTTTTTTCCACTCAATCGCTTCAGCGCCCAAAATTTCTCCCTCAAATAGGTCACAATATGTTTTCTTTTCCGAGGAACCGACCCTCGAGGGATGCATGGAGAAATAACTTCTAGAGGAATTTCGAACAATTCCGATTTCTTTCTGCCATTCCGTTCCATTTAATGAAGAATGTCAAGAATCACTCAAAATGTTAAAAGAGGCTATTTTTTGTAAGGGGAGAAATCTCTTGTTACGGGTAGTCATTAGGGTGGGTCGTCAATGACTTTTTCTGAAAAGTTGTGTATTACTACCATACCAGTAGATTATAACCTCATATTTAAAGGGTCCATGTAACTCCACAAAGTGGCATTTTAACACCTCTTCGTAAAATATTTTTTTAGAATTGAAACAGCTTTGGGACATATCCATATATCTTATCAAGGTCATATTCGAAATATTGTTCCCTTCTTTGTTCCTCTCCTTACTTACAAAGCCTTACCTCGGAATCAGACGAAAGAAGAAGATGACAAAACCCTACCTTCCGATGGAAGTTCAAAAATATTATTTGTATATTCATTTTGAAGTACCAGCGATTCTGACCACATCAGTTGTTGGTCCCTCGCAAAATCGCTTTCATATGCTTTATGATATTTTAGTGTTAATTATTGTGTGTAACTGTGCCAATAGATCAGTGGATGAAGAACCAAATCATCAAACATTTGAAGATAGGGCCCGTGATAAAAACCGCAATCGAATGATCTTTTATTTTGTTAAGTGTTTTACAGTATAATTAAGTTGCCAATCAGACATTAAACAGTCGTTAAAGGAAAGAAAAAAGTATTAAAGTGCCACTTTGTTGAGTTGTCCAGTCACTTACAAACTATGGGTGAAAAATGAACATTTTATGAGTAAAGAGTTGACGTGGAAAAGGGGGAGAATATTTTTTTTGTGAATAAATTTTGAAATAACGCGAAATAATGAAATAAAACTTATTTGCGTATGCTGGGATTTGAAGCCGTGATCTTCGAATTGTTAGTTGAGAACCATGAGGACAGGAATACATCCGCCTCGACTCCCTGTAATATTATCTGAAATGTTGGCTAAATTAGAAGGAAATGCAACACCTGTTCAAATTTCCAAGTGTATCCACCATTGGATTTGGCAGCCACTTCCGGTCTGAAGGCCTTTTAAAAAATGGATGGCAATCTTTAAAGCACACGTGTCAGTTAGGAATGGTGTCTTCATTCAAAAGATAAATCGAGGTAAGATACTTCGAGGAGTCTCGTAGACCGCTTTGGCACCGGTAGATAGACGGGAAACACACCAACATTTATACACCATTAACATTAAATTGTCACATGAGAAAGGATCGTTTCTGAGGCTCGTTCTTGAGATCAAAAGCTTGGCTACGGAACGGTTAGCAGGTCTCTGTGTTTCCTTCCTCCTACAACATGGGTCTCTTTTACACCCATTTTCACTCCTTCCTCTGCTCAAAAAAAACCGTCCACACAACGTTCCTAAAGATCACATTGACCCTGATGGAAATTATTTTCCTCAGGACATCCTATGTGGAGTCAATGTAAAAAAAGATGGATTATACCTCAAAAATCATTCAACAATTCAATGTCTCTGAAATTCTGCATCTCTACAGATGTATCCAAAATTCGAATAGAAGGTTTTGCTGGTCCACCCTTGTAGTCATGTTTTATTCAGGATATTTTAAGGATAGGGCTGAAATGACATCTATCTACACATCGTTCACGGTTCAAGGGGTAAGATTTTTAAACAAATGGAATGTGTCTTTGATCCTGGTACTCTGAAAAGATTCTTTCTATGTGACTTATTATATTCAATAAGATATATTATTTTTAATGGATTGGACAATTTGGCCGCCACTCTTTGTTATTGGTTGGAGTTTAGTATGGTGAACTATATATATGGATATGAAGATATTTCTACAAATAAACGAGATATTTTTGTGAAATTTGTGAAGACAGTGGTCTCGAAAGGTTTTTAACCGCTTGGGCCCATAAGCTTGTTTTCACGACAATTTAACGTAGATAGACATAGGAAAACACTTTACATACTTGAAATAACTAAAATCTAATATATATAAATTAATGTTTGTTCGGTTGTATGTTATGCGCGGCCATGCCGTTCATCCGGTTGCGATGAAACTTTGGGAATATGATGTGTGCATACCCGGGATGATTATAGGATAGTGAGCTCTTGCGTTATGAAATTATTTCCTATAATATTCATACTATTGCGATTAAAACTTCATACGATTGATGTTCATTTTTTTTTAATTGAATTTTTCTATACGTATATACTGGTGAGCTCCGGCATTATGAAATTTGCATTAAGCGTATTTTATGGAGTTAAGCGACAGGGAAAAAAGGCTGGCGGGAGGAGTTTGCGGGAGTGTCGTATGTGGAATTAAGGAAGGGGGCTTCGCGGGAGGGGGGACGAGGAAGTGGGGAAGGCGGAGAAGGTGGAAGCGGAATACATGAGAGAGGGGGGGGGGTTCGCGAAAAATGGGAGAGTGGGAAAGGGGAGGGTGGAAGGGGAAATATGTTTTATGCTATCTATGTATATTTTGTACTGTGGGTTCCATATTGGCGATTCGTATTCCAGTGTACTTCTGACTAATGCAAAATATACGATTATTATTGTCTTCGGATTACTGAAAACTTTACTTATACGAAGAACAAAACCAAGCATTTTAAACGAACGATAGAGTCTATGTGCTTATTAAATATAAGTTCGCTGTCAAGATAAACGCCAAGATCTTTACAATCCGTTTTAGAGATGACAGGTTCGTTGTGAAGTGAATGAGAGTACTTAATTATAATATGTTTGTTTCTGGTGAACGTCATAGTGTGACATTTAGATTTAAAGACATTTAGATGACATTTTGCTACTTACAGAAATTGGTTAAGCATTTTATTCGTTATGCTTTGAAACGAAAGCTGGATTGAATATTATTTTTATTAATTTGAAATAGGTTATGTTACTTTTTTCACGTTTTATTTATTCAAGCACGTAGTACACCATTATCAAACGTCTTAAGCATTTTATTATACGGAGCATAACAATCGGAGCGAGAAAACGTGAAGGCCAATTTGTTCCGTTGGGAGGAATATATAATGCGCCTTCCCCCGGGAGAGGGAATTACTAAATGGAGTTGTAATCCAAATGATCAAACCATTATAAGTGTAAAAGGCGGAATTAGCAAGGGATCTCATTAAATCTCTTGCTTTAGTATTAGAGCAACTGACCGTTTTCATCTAATTCCAGATCTTTTATGTTTTGGTTTTTTCTCCAGAAAAGTTTTTTCACCGTAAAAAGAGAAAACAGCATTTATGCCTTAAATACAAAACGTTTTAGCGAAGCAATACGAGGTAATGCAAATCTTGTGTTTTTGGTTTGAAAATTAAATCGCCTGAAAATATTTAAGATGCTTTAAGAGGGTTATTACCAGAGAATACCGGAAATTAGTCCTTTTTAAATCAAATTTCTAGACGTATTGACACATTTTTTTTTACAAAAAAACATAAATTGATTTTAAAAGATTGTTATTTTATCTGGTAAACGCATTTTTAAAGTTTGAAAAACTAAGTTCAATTTTAATATACTAAGGTTATACCGTTGGTCGTTGGCAGATTAGTTCACTTTTTAAACCACATTTTGTATTATACAACACAAATTTCAAATGACATAATCATACAACAAAATAAATCAATACATAATCTAGTAATCATTTTTTTCTGAATTTTAATTTTAATTAAAATCATTAAAAAATAAATCCCAGAACGTGTTTTGTGACGAAAATACCTCAGTTTTTCTATTTATTTAAGGTCTTAAAAACTAAAATATTTCAGATTTTGTATACATACTTATTTTGTTTAGACGTTATTGAAAAATCATAAATACTTATGATCAAAATATACCTACAGGAATTACACGACATTTAATAATTTATCATCATGAGTTTTCAGCATTTTTATTGCTTAATTAAATGTAGGTATATATTAAAGCACGTTTTAAATAAAATTAATCGATAATTAATTTTAAATTTTAAAAATTTGATACGGGGAATAATCGATATTTCCCATCGGAACCTCCCTGTAGATACTGTTGCAAGCATTTTTAAACTATTATTCTCAGCCGCTGGTCAATTATTAAAGAGCTTGCTAGCTAGCTATTTCTACTGTTTTGAAAATTTGATTCATAACAGCATTCCTCTTGTAGTAGGTACTTTGCTCTGCTAGAATACCTATTCTGCAGTGTGGCATCCTCAATAAGTCGTGATTACGACCTTTTTACTGATTTCTGATTTTGAAGTTTTCTCTTTTGTGAGCTGTTTTAGTTTAACATATCTATAAAGAAAATATTTAAATATTTAATAGTTAACTTATCATTTTAGAACATTACTGAACGTTAGTCAGATACGTTTTTAGATTTTCACTGCCAAGAGCATTTTTGTTTTTTGTTTTTGGGGCGTTATGCCGTGTTGCGCTACCTTCTTCTTTAGCTGACGTTTCGGACAGCGTTGCAGATCTGCCCTGATGATGGACACTGTAACGCTGTCCGAAACGTCCGCTAAAGAAGGAGGTAGTGCAACACGGCATAACACCCCAAAAACAAACAACGAAAATTATTAAAAGTGTAGAAAGAACACATGCAACCAGCTAAGGTATAACAATTCTTTTCATAAGATTCTAACTCTTTTTCCATAATGCCATTCCTAGAGGTTACGTTTATATGAAATATTTTCGTTTAAAATTAGACAACTAAAATATTGTACACGAGATTGAACTTCATAATATGATTTTGTTAAATGGATTATAATAATTTTTCTTTGCGAACTTTATTTACCCTAAGAACACTGTAAGGCGAAATTAGAACTCTATCCAACTATATTGCACCCCGCAAAACGATCAACTGTCAGATATAAACAAAATGGCATTTGAAAAAGATTCAAAGAAATTGCAGAACAAAATAAACGAAAGCTTTGAAAACTTGCAGATAGAACTTTGTCTAACAAGTATTTATGGAAATACAACACAGATGGCTCTGAATATTATTTTGGTTCTAGAAATGAGAAAAATAAATGGTTTTGCAATCATAGGTAATTTTTGAAAAAAATATCAGTTAGAACCGTGTGATGTGCAGTGTGACTACAGTGACGATAGTGCAACCATATTTTTTAATGTTCTGCAATTTCTCGTTGTTGGAACTGTCTTTTAGTGATCGTGTTCTCAGGTTTGTGAGGATTACCAGGAGTTTCCACTTAGCAGAGTAGAGATCTCTACAATTCTCAGTCTTCTACAAAGTGCAGTACTTCCCTTTACCGGGTCATTTGCTTGGCCTCCTTTACCTGGTTAATCCATTGTACAAAACGTCGTTGACTTCGACTCGGAACATTTGCTGGAGCGATTAGCTTTAACATTTTCTATCGTCTTGTACTTACGAAGCGACCAAGAAAGCTTAGTATTACGGTAAGCACTTGCAAAAAAAATCCTTGCAAATAAAAACCAAAAAAACATCTGACCAATACCGACTTTCACCGAAGGAACATAAATTTTAACCTTAACCCGTTAAATCACAGGAGACCATATTTGTCCCAGCTCACATAGGTCTCACAGAAATCGTTGTTTCTCCCATACTCATAGTCAGAAATGTGATCTAAACGGTATTGGAAAGAGAATATAACAAACTATATATTCAAATCTAAAAGAAAACCACAACAAAATTAAAATTTACCCCTTTCTGAAACCAAAGTTTCCGATAGCAATTTGGAAAAAAATTATGGAACTTTGTGAATTTTTTAAGATTTTTTTTTACTTGAAATGAAAAAAAGTGAGGTGACAGTAAGGTTTATAATTCATTTATCTAATGAAATAAGTATGTGTTTTTTTTTTTTTCATTATCAATAATTTTAGTTAGAAAAAAAAGTACAGTGAGACATTTTGAACACTTTTTAAAGTTTTCACAAAAAAAAATATTATTTAAAAAATTACATAGTAATTTTTAATATAAAAATTTGAAAGCCTATTTCATCACCTTTCGAAAACAGTTTTTAGTTTTCGAATACGTTAACAAATGTTCCATTTATTTGGATTTTATTGCAAAGCGGGAATATTTTTAGCCTCCGACAAAATACACCAATTTTTTAAGGGCTAGAGCAAGCATTATGGGTGCCAAAGCAGCAGAAATTCTGGAATGGAGAGCTATTGCGTCGTTAAAGTTATGGTTAAGCATTGCTCGATGGTTCTAACTTGATCAAGGTTATTGGTCGCGCTTCAAGACTTTTATTGATATCGGACTAGATTTGTCGTATCTGTTGATTTTAGTTTTTTTTTTTAATATTTATTAGTTCAGTCAGCAAAAATACTTCCGTAACATAATAAAAAATTATTTGGAAAAAACATCAATTCCGTATTCGAAAATAGAACAAAATTTACAATTTAATACGTACAATAAATCACATTCATTGAATCCTGCCTTATGTGATATTTTTTTTTCTTCATAATATTACAGTGTTTACATAAAGGTATTAATATTTATACATAATAATATAATTTATGACCTTTTAATTATGTTGTGTGTAAAGGTAGGTTTGTGAATGTGAAACTGTGGTTGGGTAATGTTGTATGTTTCGTGAACACCTCACAAGGAGAACCTGTGCTGAGGTTTTCGTTGTTAGTTTTTGGGGTGTTATGACGGTTGCGCTACCTCCTTCTTTAGCCGACGTTTCGGACAGCGTTGCAGTGTCCATCACCAGGGCAGATCCGGCAGATCCGAGTGTTAACACTAACAATTTCACATCGTCGGATCTGCCGGATCTGCCCTTATGATGGACACTGCAACGCTGTTCGAAACGTCGGCTATAGAAGGAGGTAGCACAACACGGCATAACACCCCAAAAACAAACAACGAAAAAACTGTGTTTACGTGGTTATGTTAAAATGTGGCAAATATTTATGCGTTGTAGTAGAAAGTTTCTTCTTTATTTATTTTTTTAATTAGTGGTTATTTTAAACTGATTATTTATAAAAAAAAATTAAAAAATATATTTAAATATAATATTTTAAGTGTGTGTATAATTGGTATATTATATATATATATATGTGAATCGATATTTGTTATAACTTTTGATTAAGTATAAAATCGTATGTGTATTACCACAAATACCATTTAGATTACTAATGCAATACACAAATGAAATAATATATTTGATTAAAATATTTTTGGATTTTTAGTGATCAAAATAATCTTTTTTTCAATCATCTATATTATCGAGGCTTCTGACTCATATAGTTGTCATTTTTGACCTCATCTATTTTTAAATTATAATACTAATATATTTTCACTATAATCTCTAATGTTCTTTAAAACTATTTAGTCCTTTATAAGAATTTATAAATGTAAATTTATATAAGAATTCACATTCAAATATTTTCCAGTTTTCGTTCTCGATATGGCATGAACCTCAGTTGAGGCTATTAAATTTTGAACTTCCGATGAGTTCGAGGTCATCCATTCTATCACCGTCACCCTCTGTCATTCATATTAAATGCACTATAATGTGATGGTCCTACATGAGATGGAATCCATCGTAAATAATATATGGATCCACCTTTCTGCCGTAGGTGCATTATTTGCTTTACAATATCGTAGGTTATATTCCTACAGGCAACTCCCTCAAAGTATTTTTAATATCACAATTGAATTTTACATATTTTTAACTGCGTATTCCACCGTTTCTTTGTTTGCTATCAATTTTGCATTCATAATAGTACAATTTCATGCTATTAAATCTATACATGGACAATTGTATGCAAGAATTGAAAGAGGCGGGATTGGGCGCGAAATTGACTAATCTGATAGTATGTTGCCTGTTGTATGCTGATGATGCGGTGCTGATTGCTAACAGTATAGAAGATCTGCAGTCTCTCGTGTCTAGGATGAACGAAGTATATATGAAGAATGAATTAATGATGAATGTAAGTAAGTCTAAAGTCATGGTGTTTGAAAGAGAGAGTCAGAAAACGGTGTGCAATATAGTTGTGAATGATGAATACTTGGAGCAGGTGGATGAGTTTGTATATTTTGGAAGTATGTTTACGAGAGATGGGAAGGCTGATAGGGATATCGAAAGAAGGGTGAATGCAGGTAACTCCATTAATGGAGGATTGAACGCCGTTGGAGCCAACAAAAAGTTGTCCACAGAAGCGAAGCTAGCAGTCCACAATGGAGTACTGGTACCTACCCTGATGTATAGCAGTGAAGCGTGGAAATGGCAGAGAAAGGATGAAAGTAGACTGAATGCTGTAGAAATGAGATCCCTGAGACGTATGTGTGGTAAAACCATGTATGATCGTGTGAGGAATGTGGAGATCCGAAAAGAATGCAAGGCTGACGTGAGCGTAGTAAGTAAGATTAAGAAAGGGACGCTTAGATGGTTTGGGCATGTTGAGCGAATGAATGAATAAAGGAGTGTAAAGAGAATTTATGACGCGAATGTGAACGGTATAAGAAGCCGAGGACGCCCAAGGTAGACGTGGCACGATCAAGTAAATCAGATACTTGAGTCGGGCCATGTCAAGAGTCAGAATAATAGAAGAGTATGTATGAGAAGATGTATGAATGTGAATGAGGCAAGGAGCGTGTGCCAAGACCGAGCTGTTTGGCGGTCCGTCCTCTCTGCCTACCCCTGCGGAGAAACGGCGTGATGGTTAGTTAGTTAGTTTTTTAATAGTACAATTTTTATTCCAGTTTTATTTGATGGGAAAAATTGTTTTGTAATTAAATGAAAGCCGCTCTAATTTGATTTTGTTTTTTTGGAGCAGAAAAGTAAGCTTTAAACTAGGTACTCTCCTCAACAACTGGGATTTTTAAGATACGATAGTTTATGTGGGAGGGGTATATACTGATAGTAAATTGGTTGTTTTCCATCTTATTTCTCCCCAGGGAGTAAAACCATCAATCTTACTTTTATAAATATATTTTTAAATGAGTAACAACTAATATTTCAGAAAATAATGAGAAATATTTGTGACAGACCTAAATTACAAAAAAAAATCTTTGGAAAGTGTCCCAGAATAAGTCCCAGGGTCATTTATCAAATTTTTATATCCGCCCTCGGGTATTTATCGAGGATTATTTATTTTATTTGTCAGTAAAAGAAGACACTAAATAGAATGCCAGTAGGCTGACGAAGTTAATTAACGAATAAGGATTGCCATTATTTGTGACATTGTATTTAGTTCAGGATATTGATGGCTTTTAGATGAGTTGTATTTTTAAGACATTCTAAATTCTAGAAGGTTTCAGTGCCAGCAACCTGGGCGTTTATTTTAATTTGATTCATGTGCGTGGTTTTCTTTTACCCGCCTCACTATAAAAGGGCTTTAAATTTAAACCATTTATTGGATAACCAACACCTCCGCCATGGATCACCCCAAATGGTTCGTTACGTTTGGTGACTTAGCGAGGGTGCCCGGGTGCATGGGATAAGGTTTTTCTAGGTCTTGGTGGCGGATGCGTTTACCCTCCTACTGCGTGGCGGGCCGGATAGGGAGAGACTGTTTGAGTAAGACCTTTTAACCTCTCCATTAGGACTCTCTCAGAACAGCGCCTTGCACTGCAGTGGGAGGGATATATACTCCGTTACTCCTTGACAAATTGTACCCAGATTCCTAACCACATATATATTTTTCCTTCATCAGAACTTCATAACCTTCCTTTCTTAAAAAGACCCTCCACACAGCATCCCAAAAATGCTCTGGTGGGGATTATTTTTCTCAGGGCCTCCTGAGTGGAGCGAATGTAAAAAAATGTAACCATAGCTTTACAAGGATTTATTAAAAAGCATTGCGGAGGCAAAACAAAAACCTATTTTATTGTATGAAAGTGAAATGGAAGATGCTCCGAGGAACTAGCGTCATTGATCCCCTTGACACCGGTGCATAGTCGGGAAACATGCGCCTAACATACCTTCACGGTTGACATTTGTCACATGAGAACGGGTCGCTTCTACGACTCGTTCTCGAGTTCAACAGCTCGGCTGTGAAACGATTTGCCGGCCTCTGTGTTTCTGGCTCTTTTCTACAACATTGGTCTCTTCAAGACCCATTTTCACTCCTTCCTCTCCTAAAAAAGACCCTCAACACATTATCTTCAAAGATGACATAATTGCAACTCGTCACGTAAATGCTGCATTGTCAATAAAAATCATACTTATTATACGGACTGAAGAAACCTGAAAACTTAACAATCCCCCTTTCGATCGATCCTGCAAACCAATTAGTTCAACCCCTAAATATAAAAATATGGAAGAGAAAGACCTCTCTGTACTGAGCACTCTAAAGACCATAGGGTGAATTTTCATACCAGAACGTGTTACGAATGGTTTCCGTTTTTTTATGTTCGCTTTTCTTCCGCATCGCTGAGTTGCAGCCCATTTACATGTACAAATTTTTATTTTTCCACTTCTCCCGTTCTCTGTTCTATTTCTTCAGATATCAGGAAAAGCTGCAAAAAATGTGCTTTTAACTTGTTGAGTTAGTTGAAATGGTATAAGGTTTTTTAACTTTTGTTAGAGTTTTTTATACGTATCTTTCTGAAGTTAGTTTCTAGGTCATAAAGAAAGTTTAATGCGAAAGAGATATGGGAGTGGATTACTTTGCTGAATGTAAAAGTATACAGTTCTCCATTTTTATTTTTAATATTTCATTCTATACTTTATAACGTAGGTAAGTACTGTAAAAACCCGCAAAGGTGTAACTAAATAAATAAATTGAACAATCGTTTTGATTTAAATGGTCAGGTACTGGGAACATCTAACTCTGGGATGTATTAATTCAATTTAGAATAATGAACTTGAGTTTATTTTGCACAACTGCAATAAATGTATGTTTAAAATAATCACTATTTATTGTAATAATGTTAAATCGAGGATGACTGTTAGATAAATGTAGCGTTCAGGAACTGGATTGGGATAATGTCTTCAATCTTATCCTTAGTACTGCGCAGAGTATATGTAATTAATACAATAGTTAGATCGTCGTTTACTAAATACAAATGGTTACAAAGTAAACGTCCAGCCTAGCTGGCGGTAAGATTATTAATGGATGCCCGGAACAGCGCTCTTTAGCGCGCTTCCTTGAAATGACCCACTTCGGGTCCCAACTCCGTCAACGTTCGGGACGTTGCTCGGCGGTAGAGCCCGCCCATATATCATAGAGAAATAGGCAGTGTTGCAAACACCACAAAAAAAATTAAAAATCGTCGTGTCAACTTTAACAATTCACCAAAATAATCGGGTAATATGTAACATTTTTCACCGAAGTAACAAATAGTTAAAAATCACACTTATTCAAGAAAATACTCTAGAATATTAAAACTACTTACCTACATCACCTATATACATTTTTGTTTTAAATAGCAAAAAATTTAGGCGAACTCCACCGAATTTTTACCGATTTACAACATATCTCTCTTGGGCCCTTTCAGTTCTTAACTTTCTAAATATAAGTATTATTTTTGAAGATACGTACATAGATAAGATCGGTAAATTGTTGAGCTGAAATGTTAGTTACATATATGAAATTCGCTCGATAGACCAAAATCGCGAAGTATGCTTCGAAAATTATTAATAACAAATTTTTTCTGTTAATTAACATGCTATAGCCATGAAAAATTTCACAATGTATCTTTAAATGCAACTTAAGCATTTGTCGAGAGATTTTTGTTCTATTTTAAACGAGTCATATTTTATTAAATATTTTCACTCTTTTCACTTAATTTTAATCGTTTTTCAATATAATCTCGCTCCCTCTTACATACATATTTACATATCTCCCTTTCTTCTTCTTTTTGAAAGCTTACTACTGGGCTTTAAGTGCAGATTCATTTAGTATTGTCAGTATATACGCGGTTTGCAAATTTTAATAATGTGGAGCAATATTTATTGTAACACGCCTCTACCCTGATGGTGGATACTGTAATGCAGTCCGAAATATTGACTAAAGATGGAGGTAGCGCAACACTGCACAATAACACAAAAATAAATCATAATAATAGAGCAATATAGTTTCAGTAGTGTTTTTGATTCAATGAAGCTTGTGTAGTAGTTTATTACAAAACATAAAGCTCCCGTAATGCTTTTGCATTAATAATTTTTTTATCGTAATATGTAATAATTAATTAACTCAAATCTAATTCAAATTTCGACTAATTCAAATTTCAATTTTTCGGATATGTCTGACTAATCATCTGGATGATCGAAATACATAATATTGTTGGGACCCTTACAAAGAGATTGGTGTACAATATTCATGTAAAAATATTTGACAGCAATGCCTTTCCTGGCATTTACCTAACACCGGCGTAAAAGGTAGAACCATCCTTCCCACCCAAAGTGCGGTAATATTGGTTACGACGAAGTTACACAGACATGAATTTCACGTAATAATTATGCGCTACTAGAATTTATTTATTTTATTTATTTATTGAATCTATATAATAAGGTTTACATTTTTTTTTTGGCCTTGCCTGTCTCACTAGGAACTCCTGTGTCGAGACAGACTAGTTTACAAATATTTTCTAATTATAATATGAAGTACATTTTTCAATAAAGCAAAAATATTTGACAAAATTTTCAGGTTGGTAGGTAGTGGTAACAATAATGAGATATACGATTATATTTGGGTGAGGTGACTAATTATTGCACGACCTTTTTCGATGATCCATTGTTTGATCAGGATTTTGTATTTTTTAATATTATTCGATTGTCTTGTTAAAAAAATAAATTTAAATAAATTTATTTTTAAAAAATAAATTTGTTGAATAAAGAAGTTAAGTTCTTTTTTTATCAATTTTCACATGCAAACTATAATACTATTTTATTTTTTTAAAAGTTCGTTTTCATAATTAAATTAATTCTACAAGTTTGAATTTTATTAAGCCCGCGAAAACGCCGTCTAGAGTATAATACCGTGCGGGAGAGTTCGTGACGTCACCCGGTCACAGATTGTGTGAAATATAAGTTAAAATATTTACCATACCGTTTCACGCTTATTATGGACGAAAAAAAAATATTTAAAAAGTTGTAGTAGTTAGATATTAACTAGTACTAATTAATTCATTCACCGGAATTTCGAAAAAAGTGCATTTTAATGGTTATTTTTTAAATTTAAAAACACGAAATGTAATTTTTCAACGAAACTTCCAATAGTTCGTAACATAGCGGTTGGTGAAAAATGACATTTCGTATTTTTAAATTTAAAAAATTACCATTAAAATGCACTTTTTTCGAAATTCCGGTAACTGAATTGATTAGTACTAGTTAATATCTAAGTACTCCAACTTTTAAAATTTATTTTTTTCGTCTATATTAAGCTGGTCCCGGTTATGTAAATATTTTCCTTTATTTTTCATACAATCAAGGACCGGGTGACATCACAAATTCTCTCGCACGGTATAATACTCTTGCCGGCGTTATAGAATTAATTTAATTATGAAAACGAACTTTAAAAAAAAAAAAAAACAGTTATTTAAGTTTGCATGTCATCTACATGAACATATTTTTTATAAGTCAAAATATTTTTCACTCAACTTACCTAACAACACGTGGACGATATTACACATGGAGAGATTTACCCATTACTAAACTACTGGAGTACACGAAAAAGGTCGTACGAACGAACTGTATACACGTGAGCATTATTATTATTAATTTAAGAATAACAACTTTTTCGAGAAATGTTTTTTTCAAACATGATTTGTCGGATCTGTCTAGCAACATTGACAAATACAATTTTGTATGGTATTTTCTATTTCCATGCCTTGCCAGTCGGAAATTCTTTACTTTAGTCCAATGGAAGGAAAATAGATAATGCAAACTGTAGTATCTTTATTTGTCTATCGTTTAGTCAAACAGATACAAAGCATCCCATTTGTCTTGGAATGTCGATCGTTACTCAATTTAGTGAAAAAAAAACACTCGGATGTCTTCACAAAATAATTGAAAGCCATATGTTGTAAAGCTTTTTGCTCATAAAATTCCAAATAAACTAAGTATTATTCAATATGTAATAGTTTCAACTGACTGTATTTATTATACTTAAATATTAAAGTCTGACATTTTACTTATTTTCACCTATTGAACCGAATTAATAAGTAGTTTTTTGTATTCGGAAAAAGCATTTACTCACTAGTTCTACGACCGTCCGTGGCCGAGTGGTAAGACACTTGACTCCCATTCGGAAGGTCGCGGGTTCGAACCCGGCGTGCGCAAATAAATTTTATTTGATTAATTTGTGTTATTTCACAATTAATTATTAAAAATAATATATGTTATATTTGCGGCACGTTCCAGAGTGGAAGATACTCTCAGTATCGCCCTGGTGTAAGACCACCATTCAGAATTGAAACGTTGCTTAATAATGGCTTTAGCCGTGTTTAGTGACTAGATCTGAATAACCAGGTACTTTCCCCTCTTCCCCATCTCCTTCCCTTCGCCACTTACCTTCAGCCTCACAACATACTCCAATTGGGGATACCACAGTCTCACTGGCTCCAGAAGGGAGCAGTTGGGACTCTTGTGAGGTTTCTCTATAAATAAAAAAAACATAGCGAAGACAACTAGGATAGTAAATAATATAAGGCTAACTGAACAATAATTTTTCAGAATTTGAAAATCCTTTTATATTATACTGTAAAGAAAAAGGCAAAAATTAGATAATCTAGAGGCCTTTTATGTTTGAAAATCCCTAAATAGTATATTGATTAACCAAGTAAATTTATCTGGATGCCCATTCTAAACAAATTTCCAGCTAAACCGCTGTTTTCCACCCTTATACACCTTAATTACACCATCGACTTATTCACCGACACCTTGGAATGGTTATTTCTTCAAGCCCCGTTTCGCTGCAATTAAACAAGTACATTTTTTAAACGTACAGCAAGTCATGATGTTGGCACAACTGAAGTCGAAAGCCAGAGAAAAGATTCGAGTTGCACAGAGCTAGCGTCAGTTGGGAAATATCACAGGACGGACAAACAGCTTGTGTTCCAGGCCAGAAATCAACAATGTCGGTTCCAGTCTCTTCATTTCAAAAGTCGTACCGTTTCATTCTTGATTATAATGTTTAGATTATTGGTTTATCATAAATTCACTTTAGCCGTTAGGTAAAACGGCTTGGCGCCCTTGTTCAATTCTACATTCATTTGTGATACATAAATATGCATAAGATAATTTAAACGTGCGTGATTACTTCGTGCACGCTGCTACCTTGGGATAATTTTACGTTTAGAGTTCATGTTTCTACCATTGCCTTTATTTGTCCAATCATATAATAAATTGTATCATTGTTTTAAATATTATCTTTCATTTAGTAGTTTAAAGTGCACGATATACCTATCACACTTTTATTAAGGGCGCATGATCTGAGCTAACCATTTAAACATACAATCAATTAATTACCATTAAATTATAACATACCTTAGATATATATGGTACAACCTTAACAATTATGTTCATCTGTCCAGATGAAGGAAGGACACTTCTGTATCCTTCGCATCAATGTACTGTAGGGAAACACGCCAAATTCTCGCCCAACAGTTGACATTAATTTGTCACATGAGAAATAGTCGCTTCTATGACTTGTTATTGTGACCAACAGCTCGGCTATGGAAAAAATTGCCGGTCTCTGTGTTTGTCTTCTCCTACAACATGCATATTCTCAAGACCTTACTTACGAAAAAAAAACACTTTGAAAGTTATAATATTAAAATAAATAATTATTTTTTCAATCTCTGCACATTACTTTTTGGCATCATTTAAATTAAATGAAACAAATTACTTTTTGTAAACCAATACAATCACGTGTTATAATATTTGCATGTTTAAAAACCGATGATTTCTTCGTCAGGATAATAACATGAATTATTCTTGAATTTTGCTTGATATTATCCTGACGAAGAAACCATCGGTTTCGAAACATATAGATATTATAACACGTGATTATAGTGGTTTACACAAAGTAATTTGTTTCATTTGAATAATTATGTATGCCATATGAAGAAGAATAAATATTGATCTCCGTATACAAGCTCATACTTTCTAGAACGGCATACAAATACAATATTGTATGAAGTTTCAATCCAATATTGCATCTATATGCCGTTCTGGAAAGAATTGAGCTTGTTTATCGACAAAACCATTTATTCATATTCCATATTGCATACATACGGGCGGACACAAAAAGTTCATCTAAATATTTTAAAGCACGACTGACAAAAAGTGTATTTCTACAAAGACCCTTAACAACCCAGTATCACTGCCAATTGAAATTTGGCACAGTAAACAAAATCTAAAAAAGAAATTTAGTAAGAAATCTAGAAAGACTTTAATCACTTCAATTGAAAATTTTCCAAGCAAGTGGTAAAACAATAAATTAGAATGATTTGTACAGCTCGGTCTGAAAATATAGCTCTTATTTCCTTTGGGGAAACCCGCGAGCTTTCAACTGTTGCAAATTACAGCTAGCTTTTATTACCTGGCTACCTAAGAGCTTCTGTTCATCCTCCACGCTACCCAAAGGCTTACCTTATTTTAAATAATGATTGAGATATTATTATTGAAGTGGTAAAGGTATCTTGATCACTATCTTACCGAAGCAATGGATTGGCTGAGTAAATCATGCTTTTTTATTCATTGAAAATAATATTAATAAATCTCAATGACGAAGAGGAAAATGATTTTTATTGATTTACTTATATATTTATATATATTTTTTTTTAATGATATTATTGAAGCAATTCAGTCTTATCATAAATGACATTTAGTATAGATCGCAGACAACAACCAAGACTCAATGAAAACTTAACCATAACCGACTACACCTCCTGAAAAAACTGCCCATGCAGCCCACTAACGCGGACTCAGACAATCAAATACTTGCATTTACAGTGACAACTATTTTGGGTCGACAGAACAAATTATTAAAACTGCAGGTTAAGTCAGAAAATTATATATTTTTTTAAGAACATACGAAACATAATGCCAATGAAGACTTTAAAAACTAAATACTACGCGTTAGGCCAATCAGTTATCACCCACTGTATTATTGGTTGGGGTGGTGCTGCTAAGACTATAGTGGACTCTCTCGTCTTAATTAAAGTCATCACAAAAAAACCTTATAGATTTTTGATAATGCAGTTATTTAAGGACTTCCTCAGTACTGAACGTACAGCAACTGTACATCAAAATTATATCTATACATTACCAAAAAGACAAACTAAACCAACATACTGCACAACACAACTACGGTATAAGACATAGACATCAACACATGACTCCGAAGATAAATACTACCTATGGACAAAGAAATTACCGTAATCTGGCTCCAAAACTTTCAATTTTAATTAAAAAAGACATTCACCTGATAAAAAGCGTAAATCTAAAACACAAAATACATACATGGATAGTCAACAATTTTTGTTGTCATTGATTAAATTTCTTTTAATTGTCGTAATCATCTTTGCGAGAAATGAACTTGAAAAGCTCAACATTGTTTTGTCTGCGCTTAATTTCAATGATAAAGCCTCTCAAAGCATTTGAACACATAATTTAATGATACATATCTAACAAAAAAAAATTCAGTATCAATAGTTTAACTCTGAGTAAATTTCAACGCTATTTATTTTTTTCCGTTGATAATATGAAACATTTTTTATTGTTTTTGCCGTCTGGAGCCAGTGAGACTATGAACATTCCCAATTGGGCTAAGTGGTGAGTCTAACGGTAGTGAGGAGGGGAATGAGATGGGAAATGGGGAAGTACCTGAATATTCAGTTCTGGTCATGAAAATCGGCTAAAGCCATTTCAAGCAACATTTCAATTGTGTATGGTGGTATTACACCAGGGTGATACTGATATTATCTTCCACACTGAAACGTGCCGCAAACATAAAATTAACTCTGAAATAACACAAATCAATTAATAAACTGTGAAATAACATTTTTAAATTATTATTTTTTTTTTTAAATAAAACAAACACTTAGTATTTAACCACGTAGTATTTAACCAATTTATCAAATCAAAAAAATACACCCTATAGCCCTATCTTCAACTTGTTTCCTGCCATTTTTTCCAACCCATGATATTATAAATGTTATATTGTTGTTCTGAGATGTTTGACTAGTAATATGTAATATTATTGTATTTAATTATTGTATAATTTTATCTTGTATAATAGATCTAACTTCCAATATGTCTATGATTACCAGTAACTGTTGTTTATAAATGTAAATGTGATACACATAAATTGTTGTCTCCCTTCCACTTATTGATAATCCTTTTTATCTCTTTCTGATAATTTGTCTCTGTCTAATTATGTTTCTTTTGTAATATTCTTTCTCCCTCTCCCACTCAACCTATATATAACCAACAACTCTGTCTTAGTATTTAGTTATTATTATATCCTGATGAAGCTCGGTCGGAGCGAAACCGGTCGATATATCAAATAATAAATATACGTGGTTAAATACTAAGTGTTTGTTTTATTTAAAATATAATGCCTAACCACAAAGTGATTGCTTCTTACGAATAAATTAAATTTACTTGGACCCACTGGGATTTAAACGCGCGACCTACAGATCGCTAGTCGAGAGCCTTACCCCTCGTCCATGGAGGCCGTTTTGTTGATAGATAAATGGATATTTCAACGTTCCATGACATCGCAAGCTGAAAATGGTTTATTTCTTAACCCTTAGTTTGATTTTCTTAGTTAGGTTTCATTTTTTTTCGTTAGTTAGTTCACAATCTTTAAAAAAGTTAGTTAAAAATAATCTTGTCAGTGGAAATACTTTTAACTGCCTTTCTGAAAGCAAAACGTCAACTTCTCCCCAGGCCATCTGTTTTTATATATATTTTTAATCTTCAAAATTTTTTTTTTTACTATTTTGTTTATTTTGATATTTAAAACTGAAAAGATTTGATTTTTTAGGCAATTCACATGTGTACATGCGTATATATGCTATACGACAATGAGCTTTCATTACGACATCGTAGTCGCACTTCAAAACACATTTTTTTTAATAGTGAACACCTCACAAGAGTCCCACTGCTTCCGTCTGGAGCCAGTGAGACATGGCATCCCCAATTGTTTTTTTTTTTATTATTTTTTATAGAGAAACCTCACAAGAGTCCCAACTGCTCCCTTCTGGAGCCAGTGAGACTATGGCATCCCCAATTGTGGAGTATGTTGTGAGGCTGAAGTTACGTGGGGAAGAGAAGGAGATGGGGAAGAGGAAGGTGGGAAAGTTCTTGGCTATTCAGATCTAGTCACTAAACACGGCTAAAGCCATTATTAAGCAACGTTTAATTTCTGAATGGTGGTCTTACAACAGGGCGATACTGATTTACTCATGTACTTGTGTTCCAACGTTTTCGTTCTGGAAATTTTGACCTGCAGAACAAGCCCCGTGGACGGCCGGAGACCAAAGTTGATAATGAAGTATTGAAGGCTATTGTAAAGACGGAGCCATTGCAAAGCACGTCCTAGTTAGCTGCAGGCTGCGGTGTTAGTGATAAAACTGTTTTAATCCACTTCAAGCAAATGGTGAAAAAGCTTGAAAGGTGGGTACCTCACGAATTGTGTGAAGCAAATCGACAAACGCGCGTTGACTGCTGCGTTGCATTACTCAACCGGCACAATAAAGAAGTGATTTTAAATCGAATCATTACCTGTGATGAAAAGTGGATCCTGTACGATAATCGGAAGCGCTCATCGCAATGGCTGAACCCTGCCGAACTAGCCAAACCATGCCCCAAGCGAAAATTGACTCCAAAAAAGTTACTTGTGAACGTTTGGTGGACTAGTGCTGGTGTCATTCACTACTTCTTAAATCTGGCCAGACGATTACGGCAGATGTCTATTGTCAGCCACTGCAAACCATGATGGAAAAGCTAACTGCTAAACAACTGAGGCTGGTTAATCGCTCTAGGCCACTGCTGCTTCATGATAACGCTAGACCACACACTGCACAACAGACGGCTACCAAATTAGAGAAACTTCAATTGGAATGTCTAAGATATCCACCGTACTCTCCGGACCTTGCCCCAAAAGATATCCATTTTTTTAGAAATTTGGATAACTTCTTGCAAGGGAAAAAATTCAACTCCGATGGGGCAGAATCTTTACAGGTGAGAATTTGTTTAAATTTTTTTTGCGGTGCGCTTTGAATATCGTAAAACAATAGGGAGTGGAGAACATAGGTATATTATATTTAATTTCATCTTATCTAGCAATCCCGAACAAGTTTTCTATGGCTTCAGTAATAAATTACAAAGACGTTCAATCAAAGTTGCAGCAAATCAAATTCCTTTATAAGGTTAGCAGAATTGTAAAAATGTAACAGTACTGAATTTGAGAAGGAAAAGTTTGATTTTGCTGCCACATTCTAAGTTCTGAGACCATGCCTCGTTGCATTTCTTGGATGTGCGAGCACGAACCACTCGTAGTGAACATTCTTGAAATCTCTGCTGGATTGTTTGTCTAAATTCATTGCTATTTTGAAACCTTATCCGGGAAACATTAAAGTGCATTCTGAAGTCTGAATTCCATGTTTAAATCAAAAGTATCCTATTCCGATACAATGTAGACATCGAAAGAATAGTAGTCGTATTTTCTAATGGTAAAAACAAATTAAACATCAAAATGTTTAAATGAAACATCTCGAATAACGTCACCCCAAATAAAAATAACATTGCTGATAAAGAATTCAGTGAGACCCACATTGTCAAATAATTAGAGACCGGTCAGCGGTTGAGTGGGCATCGCGTTTGGGTCCCACCCAGGCGTTCCGTGTTCGATTCCTGGCCTTGCTAAGTCCCACATCACAACACAAGCAACATATTTTGCTTAGTGAGGTGGTAGTTGGAGATTTTCAAATGTTGTTGGTTTATTCGTAACCCGGGAATGTGTGCCTTTCTTTAAAAAAAAAATAGAAAAATATAAAAAAGAGTTACAAATAAAAAAGTTCTCTGTTTAAAAACACTTTATTTTGATAATGGTTTCGGTTGATCTCAACCTTCACCAGGACAATAAATGTGTAAAAATATTATATTTATACGTTTTGTCCTGAGGTGAGTCGTGAAGGTTGAGTCAAACCAAACCGGTCGACGTGTTTAATTAAATAAAGTGGTTTTAAGCAGAGAACTTTTTCATTTTTATAAAGTCAAGTCACAAAGTTTTTGCTTTCTACGATAATTAAAAAATAATTAAAGCGTAAAATAATAATAAAAAATATATTTATATATGTAATACGATCGTACATGCAGGGAGTATCAGCTCGTATCAGAAAGATTAAAAAAAAAAAACGTTTCCAGAGCATGATGTAGTTGAAAATGATGTGACTTTGCTGTACGATGATATTTTGATCAGACGTCAACTATATATCAACTGCTCACACTGCCACAAGCTGCAACGGATCACGTGATAAACGCTCTGTCATTCCTGAACAGTGCTTATCTGAATTCTTCATGCAATTAGTACATCCCCTTCACCCTCCTTCTCATCTCTTACTCTTCCACAATCCCTTTCGCTTCACAGAATACCCCATTTTCAATTGCCATAATCCCACTGGTTCTGAGCAGTTGGGAATTTGTAAAATTTACATCACAAAAAGAAAAGATTAATAACCTGTTATAATGTGAGTAAGGCGTAAAAATTTCTTTCCTTTCTTCGAGTTGAGTCATTAATATAACATTTCCTAGATTCTTGTTCTGTGTATTTGGAAGGAGGTTATGGGTACCCCCACCCCGGGAACCATTTGTTGGACAACCGACACCTCTGTCATAGGTGTCCCCAAGTTGTTCGATTCATTTAGGAATTTAGCAGGGGTGCCCGGGTTAATGGGGTGAGGTTTGTCTGGGTCTTTGTGGCGGATGTGTTCATTCCTTTTCTTAAAAAGATCCTCCACACAGTAACCCCTAAGATCACTTGGTGGAAATTATTTTACTCAAGGCCTTCTGTGCGAATCTAAAGAGAAAAAAAATCAGGCTATCAAATATACCCATTACCAAAAATACTGAAAATCTATGAATCATCCAAAAAATTAGCGCCGCCTTTCTGCAGAGGTTTTCTACGTGAAAATATGGAAATTCTATTGTAAATAGGTCATTGCCACAACCACCATCCAAAATTCCAAACTTATCTGCTTTCACACCCAGCACACAAAATATTCAGTCATTTAAGACTCATTCTCCACTAATATCCTCATATCCAAGCATAATTTATTCCAAATACGTTTTTCACGAAATGTACCCTTTGAACCTAGCGGAAGCTTTCCCTGTCAATTTTTTTTCGCTTTCCCCCTCATTTATATTGCACGAACAAAAGGGAAATGTTAATTTTTTCACAAAACTCGGAATATTATGCATCGCTCTTTGGAACTGTCCAAACTACTCGAAATGTTCGGGGAGAATTTTTTCTAAGGGTTGAAGCCAGGATATTTTCTCAAATGCAACTTTTTGAAAAATTTGTTTTTGAATGCTGTGCAGGCCAGTATTCTAAGCGAAGATCAAAAATTTCAGTCAGATGGGCGGCTTAGGGTCGGAGAAAACTACATTTTAAAATTGTTCGAGCCCAAGTCTAACATTATGCCCGTGAAAAGAATTAACCAGTCCAGTTTGACATTCATTGTGTCCAGTTTGACATTCATTTTGTCAAGTTGGACATTCATTGTGTCCAGTTTGACATTGATTTTGTCCAGTTGGTCATTCATTGTGTCCAGTTTGACATTCATTTTGTCCAGTTGGACATTCATTGTGTCCAGTTTGACATTCATTTTGTCCAGTTTGACATTCATTTTGTCCAGTTTGACATTCATTGTGTCCAGTTTGACATTCATTATGTCCAGTTTGACATTCATTTTGTCCAGTTTGACGTTGATTTTGTCCAGTTTGACATTGCTTGTGTCCAGTTTGACATTCATTGTGTCCAGTTTGACATTCATTTGTCCAGTTTGACATTCATTTTGTCCAGTTTGACATTCATTTTGTCAAGTTTGACATTGATTTTGTCCAGTGTGACATTGCTTGTGTCCAGTTTGACATTCATTGTGTCCAGTTTGACATTCATTTTGTCCAGTTGGTCATTCATTGTGTCCAGTTTGACATTCATTCTGTCCAGTTGGACATTCATTGTGTCCAGTTTGACATTCATTTTGTCCAGTTTGACATTCATTTTGTCCAGTTTGACATTCATTTTGTCCAGTTTGACGTTGATTTTGTCCAGTTTGACATTGCTTGTGTTTAGTTTGACATTCATTGTGTCCAGTTTGACATTCATTTGTCCAGTTTGACATTCATTGTGTCCAGTTTGACATTCATTTTGTCCAGTTTGACATTGATATTGTCCAGTGTGACATTGCTTGTGTCCAGTTTGACATTCATTGTGTCCAGTTTGACATTCATTTTGTCCAGTTGGTCATTCATTGTGTCCAGTTTGACATTCATTTTGTCCAGTTGGACATTCATTGTTTCCAGTTTGACATTCATTTTGTCCAGTTTGACATTCATTTTGTCCAGTTTGACATTCATTTTGTCCAGTTTGACATTCATTGTGTCCAGTTTGACATTCATTATGTCTAGTTTGACATTCATTTTGTCCAGTTTGACATTCATTTTGTCCAGTTTGACGTTGATTTTGTCCAGTTTGACATTGCTTGTGTCCAGTTTGACATTCATTGTGTCCAGTTTGACATTCATTTGTCCAGTTTGACATTCATTTTGTTCCTTAGGACCTTCATTTTGTCCAGTTTGACATTGATTTTGTCCAGTGTGACATTGCTTGTGTCCAGTTTGACATTCATTGTGTCCAGTTTGACATTCATTGTGTCCAGTTTGACATTCATTTGTCCAGTTTGTAAATAACATTTTTGATCGTTTACGGTCAGTCCATGATCATTTAATTTCTTAATTACCGCGTCACATACTGAACTTAACTCTGATTCCGATTTCCCGAATAACAGTATATCATCTAGAAAAAACGCGCACATTCTTTAAACTACCGACGATAGAAGCTATTATTTGCATGAAAATAGCCGGGCTTGTTGTTAGCCCAAAAGGTAAAACTTTATACGCAAACAAACCAATATGAGTTGAAATGACACATAGTTTTTTTGAACTTTCATTCAAAGCAATCTGAGTAAAGGCGTTTTATAAATCAATTTTCGCGAAATGTTTCGCGCCATTTAGCGAAGAGATTAAATCGTCTACTCGTGGCAAAGGAAATTTCAAAGGTGCCAGCATAGGATTCAAAGTGTTTTTGAAATCTGTACAAATCCTAATCGTACCGTCTTTTTTTTAAATAATAACTATCGGACTAGCCATTTCGCTAATATCAACTTCCTCGATAATGTCATTTTTCACCATTTGCAATAATTCCATTTCAACTTGTTCACGCAAACAATACGGAATGAGTCTCGGGTTAAGCTGGAATCAGACGATTCACTCGAGGGAAGGTTTCCGTCATGTTTTTTCGGCCTAATCGTCCATTTTGTTTCATTCCATGTTCACACGGCGCTATAGAAATGAGCGTTCACTCGTCCATTCCGACCACAGCGTCGCCGAGCGAGGTCAACCGCGCTGGAATTCGTTTGTTTTCCAGCGCGGTCCGGCCCCGAATTTTAAGGTAAAACATGTCAGATGCATCGATTTTTACGAAATTTTGTTGACACAATTAAATAAAATAAATATAAAAAACAGTATTGTTTCGTCTTATAAACCTTTTTATTTTTTATGACATAATAACACAAATTGATTTTACTTTTTTTATTACGAACATTTTCCTACAAATTAATAATCTTACATATATTAAAAAACATATAAAATACATGGATAATAAGGGAGACCCAAAAATTTATACGAGAGGTGTTCCCAAAAGCAAACAAATTAGCCGAACGAATACCATTTTGACGTTTTGCGTGCGATGTGATAGCGTTCTTTCATGGTCCTTCCCGTACAGGACGCGAGACAAACTGATTGAGAGTTCACTCGGTGTTCAGACGTTTTACTTTGCTCTCTTCCGCGCGCGGGCGCGCGCGAGTGAAGGACGTCGAATGAAAATATCCAACATTGTTGGATCGGTTCACTTGAAGACTTCATTCGGCAGTGTTCGGCACTTTCGATTCATTTCATGTTCAGACGTGTCATTCCGAGTAAACTAGGCCGAATGAAATGCGGAAATGAGCGATTAGTGAATCGTCTGAATGGCGCCAGAATGTTCAGTGGAAACTTTCAAGTGTATGAATATTGAGTACAAACTTTTCATCCGATGTTAATTCCTCACATGATAATTCATCACGTCTCGAAGCGTCGAAAACTGATAATTGGGGTTTTTAACCTTAGTTTAGGTTAGGTTAGGTTAGGTTAATGTGAGTTATAATAATAATAATGTTTTATTCCAGGATCTGGGGAGGATAGTGCAACCCACACGTCCCATATAGTTGTAAATACAGTTAAATTTCAAATAAAGTATAACAATTTTAAGTAGGTACAAAGTTATAAATAGGCAATCTATTTGTGCGTGGTCTTGAGTGAGCTCGGGCCCAGCGCTCAATCAGGATTGGCGCTTGTTGTGGAAGGCTGCGTTTACCACCGTGTTGTCGGAGGCCATTAGCCGCATCCTGGCTCCAGTGACCTGGTGTCTCATCAGGCCGGTGAATCCATTAAGTCCTAGTTCCGTAAACATTGTTGAAGCGCTGCTGTATCTCCTGTATCCAAATATAATTCTACAGGCGTTATTATATTGGATCAGGAATCATTCCATTGAACTGATTCAATATTGACACCATGTTTCACATGTTATAGGCTGGTACAAAATGCATTGAACAGTGTCTTTTTAACATTATTGCTGCACTGGAAAAATCTTCGGGCAATCATATTCGACAGTGTGCTGATACTTCTCCTTTGTCGCTCAATATCACCGTCGTCCGAGAGGTCTTCAGTAATGACGTGCCCCAAGTATTTCACTTTCTTTGATGTACTTATCTCATTAAGTTGTACGTGGAGCAACTTCTCTGGATTTTTTCCGTGGTGGAATGCGATTAGTTCAGTCTTCTTGGGGTCGTATATCATGTTGTAGTCATTAGCATATTCTTCACAGATTTTTAATAATATTCTCAACCCCTTGATTGATGGTGCTGGAAGAATCGTGTCATCCGCATAGCTTATGTGATTCAGGCATAAGTTATTGATACGACAGCCCGCTCTGGTGTCCAGACGATTTGATAACTCATCCATGTAAACATTGAACAGGATGGGGGACATACACCCTTCTTGCCTTACTCCTGATCGCAAATATATTAATGTCATTTGATGGATTATCATGTGTGGAAGTATCGTGTCTGAATAAAGTTACTATGGGAATTCAGACGCCGAGATCTCATAGTCCGATTAGACATTGAACCAGTAATTTTATATTTTTTGCTCGGTATATCAGTAAATTTAAGTAATGGCAGGTAATGGAATCTCTAGACTCTACACTCTAGCTCTAGAGCAGTGATTTCCAAAGAGGTCCAGGTGGACCTCTAGAGTTCCACGGCAGACTCGATGGGGGTCTTTGTTGGCGTGATAAAAAAATGGGGGTCCACAAGTTGTATGTGAGGGTCCACGGAAATGTATCTGTTTTTGATAGCAAAGAATAAAAATGTTGTCTTGGCTTTACCTATGATTGTAGGCCAGTGGTTTCCAATAGCAATGCACAAATTATTAGGTCATTACACATGAAACTGGCAACTTTGATCTCAAATATCTTCTCTTTGGTTAGGAATTCCAAATTCAAATTTATACAGCTATTTACTCATGTACTTGTGTATTGAAAATTATAATTCATTTGTTTTTTCCTTAATTTTTTTTTTCTTTGCGTCACTTAGTTTACAAAATAGAAAACTTGAAATTTATTTTTATTTTTAATATGTTTTACATGATACGTTTTTAAAATTTTACATATTTCAGAGTTTTTTACTACTCTTCCATTGGAAGCATTTGCTTGTGTATGGAAGAGGAGTGTACATAAATTCAGTTATTAGTTAGTACTTAAATAATTTATTTTACGTGTATTTATTTATTTATTAAAGACATACAATAAATTTTATGTAGTAGTAAAGTGACATTTATATTTATTGTGTTGTGACTAAGAAAATCAATAAAAAATAATATAAATGTTATGTTTATATTTTGAAAAAGAGGAAGAATGCTATTGTTATGTAATGAATTTATTCATATGGTAACCCCGGAGAATTTATTTAAGTCAGGTACTTTTATGAAATTAATATTTTTCGTACTGGTCAACTTAAAGGTTGCGTTGAACGGATTTTACCGTTTTCTGGGGTGGGGGCTAGGGAGGAGAGCCGAGCTTATCCGGGAAGGAAGGGCGAGAGCTTCTTCAGTGTCCAGCTTTCAAAAAGGGCGGTTGTCTGCCATCTTTATTTAGAATTCGAGTATTGCTTTGCAAATAAGTTTGAACTTTTGAAAAGTAAATATAGTTAAAGTGATCTAGATATTACCAGATTTAGAATCAGTGGTCCTGCGCGTGTCTCTGGGTTTCATATTTAACTCATGTTAAAGAGGGCATATCTCGGGTACCTTTCAAATCCCATGGTGTTGGCACACGTGTTTAACAATAGAAGAAATCGACGGAGGGACAAATGCATCTGCTTTCCACGACAACAACCACGCAAGGTAACGTACTATAATATTCGTTAATTGTTTTATTCTGGCTTTGACTTAATAATCTAAAATCCGTTTTTCGTTCCCGCAGAGAGATTCAAGCTTTTTCCTAGTAGCGTAGAGTCATTTTGCTAAATATAATTTAACAAATATTTACATGGCAAAAGAGATCGTTTTATTTATTGAACCTTATTTATCTCGAATTTTCCCAATCGAACTAAAAACACGAGAACCCCGAGATAATGACTGAGCTAGCTGTTGGGGTTGACGTAAGTATATGTTTGTGATTATGTTGAGATTATAATACGTCTGTATTAAAAAATGTTCTATCAAAACGGTTCGATCCGTTCTGCTATGTAACACTGGCGCTTTCCAACGTGCGGCTAAATTCGAGATAATATAACCTTTTCCATTTATATCTATGTGTCGTACTTTATATTATGTGTCGTGATGTGTATGAAAATTCTGTAGTTATGTTCTTCCTAGTAATATTTTGTTACGGCTTTAGAATTTTTGAATTTACACGTGTTCCGCGACGCCATTTTGAAACCGTTAGTATCCATGTTTTAAATTCACCCACGCGTTCACGATGGACCGCCATTTTTAAAATAACACGAGTTTTACTTCAAAAACGTTCAGTTATTAATTTGTTTTGGTAGAAATTGGAATGCTTCAAATCCAAAATGAAACGTGATATATTTTGGCCAAGATGCGTTTTAAAACGTAAAATTTGTTTGTGAATGAATTATTATTTATCTGGTGATATGAAAGCACATGGTAAAGCTATTCTTTGGGGTTGAAAATATATTATTTCGGTTTAAACAGTGCGTAGATCACAGCTATGAGCAACTTATATTTCGAGACGTAACTTTTAGCTAATCTGTGGAAAGATTTCTCAATCGTGAAAGCATTTTGTATGCGTGATCTGATTTAATTAAATGCTTATAAATCAATTGCACAAGAGTCGTACAGATAGTAGATACTCTCAGTATTGCCTTAGTGAACGTCGTGAAATCACGATTTTAATTCGAACCTTTGCTTGAAATGATTTTTGGCATGTTTGGTGACTGTCTGTAATCCGAATTTGCCTAGATCGGCTTGGGTTAGTCAGGTATAAAACGAAACAATGCCTCGCTTGCATGGTAACCCGATGGACGTATTTCCCACCCGCCTTGTAAGATAATCTGTACCGTTTTAGAAAGCGTTTATTACAGGCACTTTAAGGAGTCGGTCAACATACAAAGAATTCCGGGTAATTCCGGGACAATTGGAAAGTTTTATTGTTTAGACTAGACGGCCATTTATGGTGTTTTGGGCGACGAAACTAAATTACTTCAAAAAAAGGTTCGTAGCAGGTACCTTATCTTCGCATAGCGCTTTGTAAATTTATCTCGTGGAGTCTTATAAAATAAAATTGAAACGTTCTTTTTGGAAAGTGACATTATGACGGAGTTGAATAATGAACACCTCTGTTTTAAGATCCAACGGATATTTATAGAACATCTAAGTCTGCCACAGCAATGAATAAAAAAAATAGTCATTACTTCGAGTTCGACTCTCGTAATTGATATATAAGTTCAAATAATTCTACATAAGATTAATTCGAGATAACTCAGTATTTTAAGAGAGTGGTGATCATTTTAATGAAATTAAAACAAATAACTTTGTATTAAACCACTATTTTAAACATGACGCCACAAAGTGATTTTGCGAAGTTTGAAGAAATCATTTTTAATGATTTATTTTAAAGGTATTCATGGATTCGATTCTCAGAAGACCGAAAACCATATTATATAGCCAGGAAAATAATTTACCTCGGGGCCTACGTTATCTTTGAAGATGCTGGGTGGAGGGTCTTTTTGAGGAAAGGAAGGAGTAAACATAGGTCTTAAAGAGTCCCATGTTGTAGGAAGGAGGAAACACACAGGCCGGTAAATCTTTCCACAGCCAAGCTATTGAACTCAAGAACGAGTCGTAGAAGCGATCCTTTCTCACGGGACAAATGTCATCCGTGCACATATGTTAGGCGCGCGTTTGGCGTGTTTCTCGATTAAGCACCGGTGTCGAGGGGATAAATCTAATATGTTAAAAGAATATTAATGTTCGTTTGTTGTTGTGTGTTTGTACGTTATGCGCGGTTATACCGTTCATCCGGTTCATCAGGAATATGATGTGCGCATACCCGGGATAGTTTTGGGAAGTATGTTTACGAGAGATGGGAAGGCTGATAGGGATATCGAAAGAAGGGTGAATGCAGGTAACTCCATTAATGGAGGATTGAACGCCGTTGGAGCCAACAAAAAGTTGTCCACAGAAGCGAAGCTAGCAGTCCACAATGGAGTACTGGTACCTACCCTGATGTATGGCAGTGAAGCGTGGAAATGGCAGAGAAAGGATGAAAGTAGACTGAATGCTGTAGAAATGAGATCCCTGAGGCGTATGTGTGGTAAAACCATGTATGATCGTGTGAGGAATGTGGAGATCCGAAAAGAATGCAAGGCTGATGTGAGCGTAGTAAGTAAGATTAAGAAAGGGACGCTTAGATGGTTTGGGCATGTTGAGCGAATGAATGAAGAAAGGAGTGTAAAGAGAATTTATGACGCGATTGTGAACGGTATAAGAAGCCGAGGACGCCCAAGGAAGACGTGGCACGATCAAGTAAATCAGATACTTGAGTCGGGCCATGTCAAGAGTCAGAATAATAGAAGAGTATGTATGAGAAGATGTATGAATGTGAATGAGGCAAGGAGCGTGTGCCAAGACCGAGTTGTTTGGCGGTCCGTCCTCTCTGCCTACCCCTGCGGGGAAACGGCGTGATGGTTAGTTAGTTAGTTAGTTAGAGTTCTGGCATTACGAAATTCGGGAAAAAAAAAGCAAATTAAATAGGTCAAGCGAGTTGTTGGGAAAACTGGTGTACTTTATGGAGTTAAACGGGGACGAATGGGAAATGACACGAATGGATAAACAATTTATTTATTTAATTGGTATTGCAACGCATGACGGGTATCAGCTATTTAATAATAAATACCATTTTAATGTACAAAGATCATTCACGGGTTCGACTCCCAGCGAAGTTCTACTACGTACGAGTATTGCAAGAGTTGCAAGTTCTCAGGCTGTAGGTTTAAAATCCATATTTCAAAGCCCCTTTTAATAGTTGATTATGATCGGTATTTGATTAATTATATTCTCGCGGGGAAGTGTCGTGGGTCCGATTATCCTACATTGGAAATTATTTTCGAGGTTTGCAGTTCAAGATAGACCAAGTGTCAAAGATTTTTCAGCTAACGGTGAATATTGATTGCTTACGAAATCAATAAGTTTTAGTTGTTTTTAATGAACCGAAATCCGTTGGCGGTGAGTGACGAACTTATTTACAAGTCTTAATAGAATCTTGATAGAATCTATTTACAATATACCTAGACTGTTAAGAAAGTCTAAGTGGAATCCATCTAGATGTCGACCAATCCAATTGGAAAAGTTGTCAAATAATGTTGTTAATTTTGAAACCGAATACACGAAAACACGCATATGCATACACAATACTCCGCACTGTGTTCAAAGGGGCCCCTTTGAAAACAGTGTGTACAGACTCTATACCATAGACGCTCCGGAGTAATTAACCGGAGGCGGCTAAATACACTCCACACTTGTGTTTTTGACTATTCATTCGAATCATTAGACCTATTTTTAACCACTGTGCCACACGGTTACAAGATTGAGGTCACAGCGCCTTTAGGATCGTCCGACCACTGCCTGGTGACGACCTCAATCCCTGTCAACTTCAGACCGCCAAAAGAAAGGCTGAAGAGAAAAGTGTGGCACTATAGGTCAGCAGACTGGTTCGGTCTGCGGGCTCATTTCAATGCTTTCCCGTGGTCAGCTGTCTGTTTTCGGACTTCGGATCCCTCAAGATGTGCCCAGGAAATTGGTGAAGTCATTACATCCGCGATGGATGGCTTCATTCAATCCACTGTTAAAGAAACTGGTGTGGGCTCAAAGCCGTGGTTCAGTCGACAATGCTCCGAAGCAGTTCGGCGAAAAAACGCGGCTTACCGAGCCTACAACACATCTAGAACCTCCGAAAACAGAGCAGCATATAACAAATTGGCAAAGGAAAGCAAGAAGATCATAAATAGGTCAAAGTTCGAGCACGACCTGCAGATCAGCAAAAAGCTGGCTGCATGCCCGCATGGCAGCAGAGCCTTCTGGTCGCTTGCGGGCTCAATAGGTCGCAATTTCTGCAAATCCAGTCTGCCACCTCTTACCAGACCTGATGGCTCACTAGCAAATACCGCCACCGAAAAGGCTAACCTATTAGGAAAAATGTTTGCGGATAACTCAACCCTCGATGATCGGGGTGCAGTCCCGACGTCGGTCCCTCACTGCGGTTTCTATATGAAAAAGCTGAGGATCCGGCATCGGGATGTGCTCCAGGTTTTACGAGGGCTTGATGTTAATAAAGCTAGTGGGCCTGACGGAATCCCCGCCCTGGTATTGCGGAGGTGCGCTGCAGAAATAGCTCCGATTTTGACAAAGCTTTTCAAAATGTCCCTGAATTCTGGCTCTGTACCCTCTGGTTGGAAAAAAGCGGTCATCCATCCTATTCCAAAGAAGGGTGACCGCTCCAACCCGGCCAACTACCGTCCCATAGCGATCACATCAGTTCTATCCAAGGTGATGGAACGTGTGATCAACGACAAACTGCTCACATACCTCGAGAAGAACAAAATTATTAACGACCGTCAATACGGATTCCGGCGGAACCGCTCGTGCGGTGATCTTCTCGCGTATGTGACGCATGTTTGGGGGCGGTGCCTGGAACGTTTCGGTGAGACCCAAACGGTTGCGCTGGACATTTCCAAGGCCTTTGACCGGGTTTGGCACCGAGGACTTGTCAACAAACTGCCTTCTTACGGACTTCCCGCATCCTTGTGCAGGTGGATTGCCGACTTTTTGAGGGAGAGGTCGATTCAGACGGTTGCTGACGGTTTCACCTCTTCCTCGCATTCGATAAACGCTGGCGTCCCACAGGGATCGGTTCTGTCTCCGACTTTGTTTCTGTTGCACATCAATGACCTTTTGACATGTGCACCAATTCATTGTTACGCGGATGACAGTACAGTCCATGATAGCTTTTTGTTTGACAAGCCCCCAAAGGGTGCACAAATTCCAATGGCTCGGAGGGCTTTGAAGCAAAGAATGGACGCTTACCTCGAGAGTGTTTTCTCTTGGGGTAAGAATAATCTCGTCGAATTCAATGTATCAAAGACCCAATCATGTCTGATTACGTCTAAAAGGGATCGAAATGACTATCTAGTCTCCTTCAACGGTAGCATTCTTCCGAACAGGTCTTCCATTGATATGCTCGGTGTAACTCTAAGTGACCAGCTCAGATATGGGGGCTCCATCGAGGCCAGAGTTAAGTTAGCCTCTCAGAAACTGGGCGTACTGTACAGGGCCCGCAGATACTTTAATAGTACACAACTGCTAACCCTGTACAAATCGCAAGTGCGCCCCACGGTTGAATTTGGCAGCCACCTCTGGTCTGGAGCCCCAAAGTACCTGAAAAACACCCTCGACTCTGTGCAGAAACGGGCGGTCCGTTTGATAGATTCTCCCGTCTTAACAAACGGATTGCAATCTTTAGAGCACAGGCGTCGGGTAGGAATGCTTTCCTTGTTCTACCGGTATTTCAATGGAAGATGCTCCGAGGAACTAGCCTCATTGATCCCCTCGGCACCGGTGCATAGTCGGGAAACACGCCAAACGCTCGCCCAACATATGTACACGGTTGACATTTGTCACATGAGAACGGGACGCTTCTACGACTCGTTCTTGTGTTCAACAGCTCGGCTGTGGAACGATTTGCCGGCCTCTGTGTTTCCTCCTTCCTATAACATGGGTCTCTTCAAGACCCACGTTCACTCCTTCCTCTCCTCAAAAAGACCCTCCTCACAGCATCTTCAAAGATGACATAGGCCCTGAGGGAAATTATTTTCCTCAGGGCCTCCTGTGTGGAGTTAATGTAAAAAAAAAAAAAAAATTCGACATCCACGTAGAATTTGATATGTACCAAGCTTCTATTTGCTATTAACTCTTCATCTGTCTTTTAAACTCGGAAATTAAAGTAGTCAATAGTTCGAAATTTTGATTTGAGGGTTGGTTGCTTGTAAGCCGGTAAACAAGATGGCGCCCATAGTCTAATAGGTATCTTTATTCTTATATAAATTATACTAACACTATCATTAACCCAAAAAAAAAAAAAACTTATAAAAAATAAATTATTAAATTATTATTATAATAAGTATTCGTATAAGTTATCATTAAAAAATAATGAATGATAGCTATGTCCTAGGTTAGTGGTATTCTGTAGTTGGTTAGTTGGAAGCATGTTTTGTTCCAAGCTGACCTTATTTTTCTAGTTGGAGCATTGATGTTCCAAGCTAGAGTTTTCAAGTGTTCCTCCTAAGTATACCTACGTCAGAATCTTATAAGATTCCTGGCTAAATGTAGGTCCCTAAAGGATTATGATATTTTATGTTGAATTTTCAACATTTCTTCAACCAGTAACCGGGTCGTTAAAAGGCGGATACTGAAACTTGAACCATCGCCTATCCGTTAAAAGGGGGAAATGAGTTCTAAAAAAAAAAAATTTACTAACAAATAACCATCACCGCGTTTCGCCGCAGGGGTAGGCAGAGAGGATGGACCGCCAGACAACTCGGTCTTGGCACACGCTCCTTCGTTCATTCGCTCTACAAACTCACTAAGGGTCCCTTTCTTTATCTTACTCATTACGTTTACTTCAGTCTTTGTTTTCTTTGCGGATATCCACTGTTAATAAAACACGTGTGTTCTTATCATGTACATGTATGCATCGCGACATATAGTGTTTAGTTATCTCCGTTGATCTCTTTTGCTAATTCATTCACAACTCAAATAGTTTTGCTTACTCTCTATGGAACGTCTTGTATCTCATGTGTTTTATTGTCTTGTATCTCATGTGTTTTATTTTGTCGTTTTTGGTAAATGTTTGTTGTTCGTTGCCTGAATAATGAATGCATATATTTTCGTACTTTTCTAATTGTTTTGTAATTTTTATTTCATGTTCTCGCTTCATCTTGAGTCGGATACTCTATTGCTGAGAATCGAGACTCTTACTCCAAATGCCCTGATGAACAAGGATCCTTCACTACTCGCGGGTTATGGTGGCCTAGAAGCCGTGGATTCCCACGTGCCGCGCGCTCTGATACTTTCTCTCCGATATATTGATGTTGATGTTGTTATATCATGTACATTGCATTTATGTAAATTATGTAAAATTGTTGCCTAGGTTTTTTAACGCTGAATCTTTTTGCGGACAACGTTTTTGGGTAGTTTAATAAAAAGTTTTCTTGGATGGATTAAAAAAAAAAAAAAAAAAATAATAATAATAATATAAAAAACCTTCGTGGTTACGGCGGTTTTTTCTTGGTGTTTTCGAGGATGTGTTATGTAATGAATTTATTCATATGGTAACCCCGGAGAATTTATTTAAGTCAGGTACTTTTATGAAATTAATATTTTTCGTACTGGTCAACTTAAAGGTTGCGTTGAACGGATTTTACCGTTTTCTTGAGTGGGGGCTAGGGAGTAGAGCCGAGCTTATCCGGGAAGGAAGGGCGAGAGCTTCTTCAGTGTCCAGCTTTCAAAAAGGGCGGTTGTCTGCCATCTTTATTTAGAATTCGAGTATTGCTTTGCAAATAAGTTTGAACTTTTGAAAAGTAAATATAGTTAAAGTGATCTAGATATTACCAGATTTAGAATCAGTGGTCCTGCGCGTGTCTCTGGGTTTCATATTTAACTCATGTTAAAGAGGGCATATCTCGGGTACCTTTCAAATCCCATGGTGTTGGCACACGTGTTTAACAATAGAAGAAATCGACGGAGGGACAAATGCATCTGCTTTCCACGCAAGGTAACGTACTATAATATTCGTTAATTGTTTTATTCTGGCTTTGACCTAATAATCTAAAATCCGTCTTTCGTTCCCGCAGAGAGATTCAAGGTTTTTCCTAGTAGCGTAGAGTCATTTTGCTAAATATAATTTAACAAATATTTACATGGCAAAAGAGATCGTTTTATTTATTGAACCTTATTTATCTCGAATTTTCCCAATCGAACTAAAAACACGAGAACCCCGAGATAATGACTGAGCTAGCTGTTGGGGTTGACGTAAGTATATGTTTGTGATTATGTTGAGATTATAATATGTCTGTATTAAAAAATGTAAATTCTATTCTGTTCTATCAAAACGGTTCGATCCGTTCTGCTATGTAACATAATGGAGAATACAGGATATTTGAAAGAATTAATTTAGGTAGCTGTAGTTTTTTTCTTAAGAATGTCTTTAAAGTGTTTTTTGACAGAGTTATAATGAATATTATATATTATATTATATTATGAATATCGCGTTATTTACGAGTACGAGTTCCACCGTGGCACCAGTGCTAAAGAAACGGCTCGAAGGATTAATGATGTGTATGGCGATGGTGCCGCAAAAGAAAACACAGTGCGTTTTTGTTCCAACGTTTTCGTTCTGGAAATTTCGACCTGCAGAACAAGCCCCGTGGACGGCCGGAGACCAAAGTTGATAATGAAGAATTGAAGGCTATTGTGAAAGCGGAGCCATTGCAAAGCACGTCCTAGTTAGCTGCAGGCTGCGGTGTTAGTGATAAAACTGTTTTAATCCACTTGAAGCAAATGGTGAAAAAGCTTGAAAGGTGGGTACCTCACGAATTGTGTGAAGCAAATCGACAAACGCGCGTTGACTGCTGCGTTGCATTACTCAACCGGCACAATAAAGAAGTGATTTTAAATCGAATCATTACCTGTGATAAAAAGTGGATCCTGTACGATAATCGGAAGCGCTCATCGCAATGGCTGAACCCTGCCGAACTAGCCAAACCATGCCCCAAGCGAAAATTGACTCCAAAAAAGTTACTTGTGAACGTTTGGTGGACTAGTGCTGGTGTCATTCACTACTTCTTAAATCTGGCCAGACGATTACGGCAGATGTCTATTGTCAGCCACTGCAAACCATGATGGAAAAGCTAACTGCTAAACAACTGAGGCTGGTTAATCGCTCTAGGCCACTGTTGCTTCATGATAACGCTAGACCACACACTGCACAACAGACGGCTACCAAATTAGAGGAACTTCAATTGGAATGTCTAAGATATCCACCGTACTCTCCGGACCTTGCCCCAAAAGATATCCATTTTTTAGAAATTTGGATAACTTCTTGCAAGGGAAAAAATTCAACTCCGATGGGGCAGAATCTTTACAGGTGAGAATTTGTTTAAATTTTTTTTGTGGTGCGCTTTGAATATCGTAAAACAATAGGGAGTGGAGAACATAGGTATATTATATTTAATTGAATCTTATCTAGCAATCCCGAACAAGTTTTCTATGGCTTCAGTAATAAATTACAAAGACGTTCAATCAAAGTTGCAGCAAATCAAATTCCTTTATAAGGTTAGCAGAATTGTAAAAATGTAACAGTACTGAATTTGAGAAGGAAAAGTTTGATTTTGCTGCCACATTCTAAGTTCTGAGACCATGCCTCGTTGCATTTCTTGGATGTGCGAGCACGAACCACTCGTAGTGAACATTCTTGAAATCTCTGCTGGATTGTTTGTCTAAATTCATTGCTGTTTTGAAACCTTATCCGGAAAACATTAAAGTGCATTCTGAAGTCTGAATTCCATGTTTAAATCAAAAGTATCCTATTCCGATACAATGTAGACATCGAAAGAATAGTAGTCGTATTTTTTAATGGTAAAAATAAATTAAACATCAAAATGTTTAAATGAAACATCTCGAATAACGTCACCCCAAATAAAAATAACATTGCTGATAAAGAATTCAGTGAGACTCACATTATCAAATAATTAGAGACCGGTCAGCGGTTGAGTGGGCATCGCGTTTGGGTCCCACCCAGGCGTTCCGTGTTCGATTCCTGGCCTTGCTAAGTCCCCAATCACAACACAAGCAACATCTTTTGCTTAGTGAGGTGGTAGTTGGAGATTTTCAAATGTTGTTGGTTTATTCGTAACCCGGGAATGTGTGCCTTTCTTTAAAAAAAAAATAGAAAAATATAAAAAAGAGTTACAAATAAAAAAGTTCTCTGTTTAAAAACACTTTATTTTGATAATGGTTTCGGTTGATCTCAACCTTCACCAGGACAATAAATGTGTAAAAATATTATATTTATACGTTTTGTCCTGAGGTGAGTCGTGAAGGTTGAGTCAAACCAAACCGGTCGACGTGTTTAATTAAATAAAGTGGTTTTAAGCAGAGAACTTTTTCATTTTTATAAAGTCAAGTCACAAAGTTTTTGCTTTCTACGATAATTAAAAAATAATTAAAGCGTAAAATAATAATAAAAAATATATTTATATATGTAATACGATCGTACATGCAGGGAGTATCAGCTCGTATCAGAAAGATTAAAAAGAAAAACGTTTCCAGAGCATGATGTAGTTGAAAATGATGTGACTTTGCTGTACGATGATATTTTGATCAGACGTCAACTATATATCAACTGCTCACACTGCCACAAGCTGCAACGGATCACGTGATAAACGCTCTGTCATTCCTGAACAGTGCTTATCTGAATTCTTCATGCAATTAGTACATCCCCTTCACCCTCCTTCTCATCTCTTACTCTTCCACAATCCCTTTCGCTTCACAGAATACCCCATTTTCAATTGCCATAATCCCTCTGGTTCTGAGCAGTTGGGACTTTGAGAAATTTACATCACAAAAAGAAAAGATTAATAACCTGTTATAATGTGAGTAAGGCGTAAAAATTTCTTTCCTTTCTTCGAGTTGAGTCATTAATATAACATTTCCTAGATTCTTGTTCTGTGTATTTGGAAGGAGGTTATGGGTACCCCCACCCCGGGAACCATTTGTTGGACAACCGACACCTCTGTCATAGGTGTCCCCAAGTTGTTCGCTTCATTTAGGAATTTAGCAGGGGTGCCCGGGTTAATGGGGTGAGGTTTGTCTGGGTCTTTGTGGCGGATGTGTTCATTCCTTTTCTTAAAAAGATCCTCCACACAGTAACCCCTAAGATCACATGGTGGAAATTATTTTACTCAAGGCCTTCTGTGCGAATCTAAAGAGAAAAAAAATCAGGCTATCAAATATACCCATTACCAAAAATACTGAAAATCTATGAATCATCCAAAAAATTAGCGCCGCCTTTCTGCAGTGGTTTTCTACGTGAAAATATGGAAATTCTATTGTAAATAGGTCATTGCCACAACCACCATCCAAAATTCCAAACTTATCTGCTTTCACACCCAGCACACAAAATATTCAGTCATTTAAGACTCATTCTCCACTAATATCCTCATATCCAACCATAATTTATTCCAAATACATTTTTCACGAAATGTACCCTTTGAACCTAGCGGAAGCTTTCCCTGTCAATTTTTTTTCGCTTTCCCCCTCATTTATATTCCACGAACAAAAGGGAAATGTTAATTTTTTCACAAAACTCGGAATATTATTCATCGCTCTTTGGAACTGTCCAAACTACTCGAAATGTTCGGGGAGAATTTTTTCTAAGGGTTGAAGCCAGGATATTTTCTCAAATGCAACTTTTTGAAAAATTTGTTTTTGAATGCTGTGCAGGCCAGTATTCTAAGCGAAGATCAAAAATTTCAGTCAGATGGGCGGCTTAGGGTCGGAGAAAACTACATTTTAAAATTGTTCGAGCCCAAGTCTAACATTATGCCCGTGAAAAGAATTAACCAGTCCAGTTTGACATTCATTGTGTCCAGTTTGACATTCATTTTGTCATGTTGGACATTCATTGTGTACAGTTTGACATTCATTTTGTCCAGTTGGTCATTCATTGTGTCCAGTTTGACATTCATTTTGTCCAGTTGGACATTCATTGTGTCCAGTTTGACATTCATTTTGTCCAGTTTGACATTCATTTTGTCCAGTTTGACATTCATTTTGTCCAGTTTGACATTCATTGTGTCCAGTTTGACATTCATTATGTCTAGTTTGACATTCATTTTGTCCAGTTTGACATTCATTTTGTCCAGTTTGACGTTGATTTTGTCCAGTTTGACATTGCTTGTGTCCAGTTTGACATTCATTGTGTCCAGTTTGACATTCATTTGTCCAGTTTGACATTCATTTTGTTCCTTAGGACCTTCATTTTGTCCAGTTTGACATTGATTTTGTCCAGTGTGACATTGCTTGTGTCCAGTTTGACATTCATTGTGTCCAGTTTGACATTCATTGTGTCCAGTTTGACATTCATTTGTCCAGTTTGTAAATAACATTTTTGATCGTTTACGGTCAGTCCATGATCATTTAATTTCTTAATTACCGCGTCACATACTGAACTTAACTCTGATTCCGATTTCCCGAATAACAGTATATCATCTAGAAAAAACGCGCACATTCTTTAAACTACCGACGATAGAAGCTATTATTTGCATGAAAATAGCCGGGCTTGTTGTTAGCCCAAAAGGTAAAACTTTATACGCAAACAAACCAATATGAGTTGAAATGACACATAGTTTTTTTGAACTTTCATTCAAAGCAATCTGAGTAAAGGCGTTTTATAAATCAATTTTCGCGAAATGTTTCGCGCCATTTAGCGAAGAGATTAAATCGTCTACTCGTGGCAAAGGAAATTTCAAAGGTGCCAGCATAGGATTCAAAGTGTTTTTGAAATCTGTACAAATCCTAATCGTACCGTCTTTTTTTTAAATAATAACTATCGGACTAGCCATTTCGCTAATATCAACTTCCTCGATAATGTCATTTTTCACCATTTGCAATAATTCCATTTCAACTTGTTCACGCAAACAATACGGAATGAGTCTCGGGTTAAGCTGGAATCAGACGATTCACTCGAGGGAAGGTTTCCGCCATGTTTTTTCGGCCTAATCGTCCATTTTGTTTCATTCCATATTCACACGGCGCTATAGAAATAAGCGTTCACTCGTCCATTCCGACCACAGCGTCGCCGAGCGAGGTCAACCGCGCTGGAATTCGTTTGTTTTCCAGCGCGGTCCGGCCCCGAATTTTAAGGTAAAACATGTCAGATGCATCGATTTTTACGAAATTTTGTTGACACAATTAAATAAAATAAATATAAAAAACAGTATTGTTTCGTCTTATAAACCTTTTTATTTTTTATGACATAATAACACAATTTGATTTTACTTTTTTTATTACGAACATTTTCCTACAAATTAATAATCTTACATATATTAAAAAACATATAAAATACATGGATAATAAGGGAGACCCAAAAATTTATATGAGAGGTGTTCCCAAAAGCAAACAAATTAGCCGAACGAATACCATTTTGACGTTTTGCGTGCGATGTGATAGCGTTCTTTCATGGTCCTTCCCGTACAGGACGCGAGACAAACTGATTGAGAGTTCACTCGGTGTTCAGACGTTTCACTTTGCTCTCTTCCGCGCGCGGGCGCGCGCGAGTGAAGGATGCCGAATGAAAATATCCAACATTGTTGGATCGGTTCACTTGAAGACTTCATTCGGCAGTGTTCGGCACTTTCGATTCATTTCATGTTCAGACGTGTCATTCCGAGTAAACTAGGCCGAATGAAATGCGGAAATGAGCGATTAGTGAATCGTCTGAATGGCGCCAGAATGTTCAGTGGAAACTTTCAAGTGTATGAATATTGAGTACAAACTTTTCATCCGATGTTAATTCCTCACATGATAATTCATCACGTCTCGAAGCGTCGAAAACTGATAATTGGGGTTTTTAACCTTAGTTTAGGTTAGGTTAGGTTAGGTTAATGTGAGTTATAATAATAATAATGTTTTATTCCAGGATCTGGGGAGGATAGTGCAACCCACACGTCCCATATAGTTGTAAATACAGTTAAATTTCAAATAAAGTATAACAATTTTAAGTAGGTACAAAGTTATAAATAGGTAATCTATTTGTGCGTGGTCTTGAGTGAGCTCGGGCCCAGCGCTCAATCAGGAGTGGCGCTTGTTGTGGAAGGCTGCGTTTACCACCGTGTTGTCGGAGGCCATTAGCCGCATCCTGGCTCCAGTGACCCGGTGTCTCATCAGGCCGGTGAATCCATTAAGTCCTAGTTCCGTAAACATTGTTGAAGCGCTGCTGTATCTCCTGTATCCAAATATAATTCTACAGGCGTTATTATACTGGATCAGGAATGATTCGTAGTCGTAAAAAAAAAATTTACATTTTTCAGAATTGTAAAATGGTAAAATTATTTTGAAAGAAGCTCTCAGTGTAAGTCTCTTCCACAAAGACAATTACAAAAGGCTTATGTTTAGTAAGACTCTGGAAGAAAACTTTCCCCAAAGTTTTATTTAATTAGTAGGGGTAGCAAAGAGGTGTGTTTACTCCACGACGCTTTAATTTACGACTCGAAAGGTGCGAAATGTCTTGAAATGTCCTGAAACATTCTGAAATCGGGTGAAATGTTCCGGAATAGGGTGGATTTTAAACATATAACACACCCAAATGGATGTCATTTACACAAGCTTTGTCTATACAAGCAGGTATACTACCTTGTTATATAATGTGACGTAAACTACCCCCGTGCTGTTTTGCAGGTAACTAGAGACTGTAGTATAGTTGAAATAGTGATTAAATCATTATGCCTGAAATGTCTGAATTATACAATTAACACTAATTCACATTTAAACCATCAAACATATTCGGGTTAATTTCAATTATATTATGGATTATGGTTGGGCCTCAACACAATTCGCAGCTACACTTACCTACATTATACATCAATGTAATAACATAAACCGTTGTACTTGTACATATATACAAATGTTATTCTAAAATACGATCATTTTATTCGTAAAAACGGTTAAAAATGGGACTGAAGTTCTAACGAACAAATTAACAGGGTGTGAATGTTTATTGGGGGGAACTTGTAAGAATAATTTGTTGGTATACGTAATTAACAAATTATTCTTACATTTTCCCGCCAATAAACGTTGAAACACTGTTAATTTGTTCGTAAGAACTTCAGTCCCATTTTTAACCGTTTTTTCGAATAAAATTATCGTATTTTTGAATATCTTTTTTTTTCGTATAGTATTGTTACATTTTCTGACCTACCCTCTTCCTAAAGACCTGTGATTTCCTTATTACCCACATTCAGTCACTAATTGATCCTCACCGCATGAACATCTCCGCATCAATGTTCCGTAATTCGCCCTTTGCCAGTGTAAGTCCGCCGCCTTCTATCCTTTCTTTATCTTTATGGGCATATTTTCTCCAAGTGCAGTTTCACTACATACACACGTTTCAAAGGTCCTTCGATTACAGAATTACGCAAAAAATACACCCCAGTGTACATCGATATAATGACTATAGATTTCTCTCATATCTTATTTCAATCCAAAAGTAACACCACCTATAAGTTATTTCATAACACAAACTACACATCGAATTCCGTTGCATCTCTTGTGAGACGTAGTTGTTTTGCTATGAAGAAATTGAACATTTTTATCGAATGCTATTTTTCTCGATACGCTGCCTCAAATCTATATATTACTTATATATTTTTTAGTGTTTAATACAACTGATTAAATTGTTAATAATTAATTCAATTACAGTTCATTCCTAAAACGTATTTAACTACCTCATTTTGTGTGTGTGTGTATTTTTTATTCCTAATTTTTTCCCATGAAAATAGAACACGGGAGTGGAAGGAGACAAGGGTGAGGAAGAGGTGGCGGAAAGGTAACGGGGACGAATGTGAAAGGACACGCAGGGAGAAACAATTTCTTAATTTAAGTGGCATAGCATCGCATGCCGGGTATCAGCTAATAAAAAATAAATATTAGATCATTTTTTAAGATTGACGCAAAGCCAAATGTAAAGCCAAAGTGAACAAGTGATTAAAGGTAGAATCATACCGGGTCGACGTACGTACGCATCGCAACGCCTAACAATGCTTATCAACCATACATTTTCTAAGAAAATGGCAACAGACATCGCACGTCGCGATGCGTGTGGCTAATGTGATTCTAAAACATAAATTTTCATAGAAAATGTTTTGTGGCTAAGTATCCTAGGTGTGCTAGCACGGTCGCTCGATATGAAGTTACCGACCGATTGTCGGTAACTTCTCATCGTTCCCTAGGACAACTGCAGATCTCAAACGTACAAACGACAGTTGATATCAAATATATTAAGGACACTTAGTCATTGTGAACTGTCACTTATTCGTTGGCGATCTGTAGTCATGCTAGGGAACGATGAGAAGTTACCGATAGTTATCCTACCGATCGATATAGAGCAAGCGTGCTAGGGCCTCTGATATTGTTAGGCATAGCGATGCACACATACGTCGACTCAGTGTGTATTTACCATTAAACTGACACTTAGGTATTGTATGACGGGCTGATATTTAGAAGGAATTATTTCTTCAATCCTTGCAAAATTACTTTGTGACATCATTTTAATTAAATGAAACAAATTATTTAAGAAGAAGACAACAATTATAAATATGAAAATGAACAAGACATAGAAAAATAATAAAACATAACAGTCGCAACAGGGACTCGAACCCAGTGCTCACGTCTTACCGGGACGGTGCTCTACCAATTATGAGACAGTCATATTTGTCAACTTCATATTTCAAATTTTAGAATTAACAATATTATCTTCGACTAATGTTTTTACATATTATTGGCAGCAACCTTTTTTTCATTGGAAACAAGTATTCAAAGAATGTACTTGTTACCTAGATAGTGTCTCGGATAAAATATCGCAATGGCAGAATTGGTAGAGCGCCGTCCCGGTAAGACGTGAGATCTGGGTTCGAGTCCCAGTTGCGACCATTATGTTTTATTATTTTTCTGTGTCTTGTTCACTTTCATATTTTAATTTAGATAATTATTGTTGTCTACTTCTCCAATGATATATTACATTGATGGGAATAACCTTCAAAAGTAAAAAAGAGAGTTTATTATTTACGTTTTTAGATTTTCACGGCCAAAAGCATTTTCGTTGTTTGTTTTTGGGGTGTTATGTCGTGTTGTGCTACCTCCTTCTTTGGCCGACGCTTCGGACAGCGTTGCAGTTCGGAAACGTCGGCTAAAGAAGGAGGTAGCACAACACGGCGTAACACCCCAAAAACAAACAACGAAAAAGAGTTTATTATTTTCCATGTTATTATCCTGATGAAGAAACCATCGGTTTTAAAACATGTAGATATTATAACATGTGATTATAGTGGTTTACACAAAGTAATTTGTTTCATTATTTTGAAGGAGTGTTTTGGTATGTCCCAGGGAAACATGGCATAAAGTAAATGAAATGTGGGCACGTCAATAGGCAAAACATGAATTGCTTCGTCCAAAGTGCCTAGACAATCTACGCAACGCAAGTATAATGGTAGATTCAGACTGGGTCGACGTACGTATGCATCGCTACGCCTAACAATATCTGGGCTACTTAGCAACTATAGATTTTCAATGAAAATTTATGTTTTAGAATCACATTGGCCACACGCATCGCGACGTGCGATGTCTGTGGCCATTTTCATAGAAAATGTATGGGCTGCTAAGCATTGTTTGGCGTAGCGATGCGTACGTACGTCGTCCAGTCTGAATCTACCTTAAACGTCCCATCTAGCTAATAAGCTCAGTTTTAAGAACATTTATTATTTTTAAATACAACTATATGAAATATTATTAATCATGTAAATATTGGTAAACTGGAAAATTTAGGCATTATAAGAAGTGTAAGTAAGAATTAAACATTAATAATACTTAAAAGAAACCTTCGTAAAAGAAACCACTTACTCCATCACTGATAAAAATCTAAAATGGCTATATAAACAATGCAACATTTGGCTACTACACAAAAAAATAGAATGCATCTCCAAGTTAATGCTAATCTCTTCCTAATCGATAATTCCTCATCCCTTATTTACACATGTTTTATTTCCAATTATAGAGATTTATTATTTCTTCTTATTGATTTATTTTTCTTGCAACTTGTATTTTCATGTTTATTTTCTGACTATTTTCCTGTTTTTATATTTTTTAATGTTCTAATTATTACCATTTTTTTCTGTTTATTTTCTGTTTATTCTGTTTATTTTCTGACTATTTTCCTGTTCACCTTTAATCTTTTTTAATGTTTTATTTATTACCCGTCTCAGAACAGACAACGTCTAGTGAGGCTGGTAACTTACTTGTTATAAAATACTGTATTACCTCAAAAAACGCCCGGGTTGTCGGCAATGAAATTGAATTGAATTGAAATTATTTTTTTAATGCTGTGAACCTTTTTAATTGAAGTGATAACGTCTGTGCATATTCCAACGGCAATATCTGTAATGTAATAATTGTTAACACTCTATAAATGTTTCGAACAAAAAATAAATAGATATATCCACCAGTGTTTCCACCGTATAACAGTTTCTTATTTATTTCGTATCAATACCGGTTCGGCAATCGACAGCTCTCGGGGTATCTATATAAAATCATCGGAAGTTACATCTATCGATCCGATATTATCCAATATTATTATTAAGTTATCAATTTACTAGAGCCCCCGGTTATCAACAATGGAAACGTTGCTTAAAATTGTAAGACGTATTGTGTGAACCATTCTGAACAACCGGGTACTTTCAACGATTTCTTCTCCCACCCCCTTTATATTCTATTTCTCCCTCCCTTCATTCTAACCTACTCCAATTGGAGATTCCACAACCATGATGGCTCCAGTAAGTCGGGAGCAGTTGGGATTCTGATTTTTTCTTTATACATAAAAATCTCGCGTCAAAATGTTCGTCCAAGGTAAACTCCGAAACTACTTAACCGATTTTGATGAAATTTAGCTTACTGTGTGTAATTTGGTCCAACTTAAAAGAAAGGTTTATATAAATTTTTGACCTCAATATTTATTATTGCGAATTAAATGTTTGTTATGGGACAATGATTTGAAATTATTTGTAAGTTCCATAAGTTTCTGACAGATGGCGGTGTGAGTTAATTTTTTGGCACAACACTTGGTAATGTAGGCACAGCAACACGTAGGCGGGTCAGCTAGTATAAGTATATAATATTGAATTCCCACGTACGCTGTTTCTGTGAGGTTTGGTTAACGGCCCTCGGTATTAAACGTTTCCAGCTCGAATTCGAATATCGAACCCGCCTGCACCTGCAGCTGGCCAGTGGGTTCCATTCACAATCAAGTCGCACAGAACAAAACAAAGTATTATTAATTAAAGATATTGTGATTATGAAAATTATGTTAAAATATATATTAGAATGTAATGCAATATAACGATAGCCTAATTGATGGAGCAGGTTCTCAGTAACTTAAATCGTTTAATATAACTTTTTATTTGGATTTTTTTTTTATACATACATAGATGAAAAAGATATATGTAGTAATACAATTATAAAGAGTGACAAAAGGCTTGGCCTTTGTTCCAGCCTGGTTTCGCAGTGCGGCGGGGCACTGTTAATACTAAATTGTCTAGTTTGATTTGAGGTCACGGGTTCAAAAGCCGGCGAGGACAAAACAAATTTAATTTATTTATTATAAGTATATCATATTGTAGAATTTAAATAAAATTTATATAGGTACATATAACGAATCTGTTTCTCGTTTCAAAGTGGAAGATACATTCAGTATCGCCCTGGTGAGAGACCATAATTCAGAATTTAAGTTGCTTGAGAACGGCGTAGATATGTTTAGTGACTAGATCTGAATAGCCAGGAACTTTCCAACCCTCCTCTTCCCTATCTCTAAAAATATAAACTACATTCATTAGGAATATAAATGAAATTTCTCCTGAAGACACTTCAATGAAATAAAATGTTATTGATTTCTTCGAAATTCCTTCTTACGTGTTTTGGTTTTAGCTGAAACCAATTTTACTTTACTTTTTTTCGCTATTATGCACTTTTCTAAATACTCATTTTTTTCTAATAGGCATGCAGCGATTATGTCGAGGATCAATTAATTCGGATAGCATGCAAAAATTGTAAAAGCGTTTCAGCTGTTCAACCATATTAGTCTGCCAAAATTCGTCATCCCGTAAAATTTTTTCGATTTTTATTCCGAGTTCAGTCCATACATCAAACATACAAATATCTCTTTTTGTTACTTGTTACACTTTTTGGTGCTGAACCTGGTAAAACCAATCGTGAGATGTATTTACCAGCATTTCTCGATTTTTGTTCTTCAGAAGAAATTCCATCTGGGGTCGCACCCATATACGGATACTCTTCATCGATGAAAAGACCACACTTCTCTATGGCAATGCTTTCTAGTTCTGCCAGCTCCTTCGGGACATTGTATTCATATTTTTGTCCGTGTCGAATTGAAAAAATATTTGATAAGGTTTGCTGGTACAGTATATTTTTGACTAATGGAGCGCAACTGATATTTTGCCGCCGTTTGCACACTTTTCCAAACCACGATGCCGTAATCATATTGCGGCGCATCTCGATCCACTTTCCACTAGATGCTTGAAGTACTGTCACCCTTTCAATTGCTTGCCTATCTTTGGCTATGGTAAAAAGCCTTTCTAAAAAATCATATTTAGCTGCCTCATACGATGCTTGGGCCATATCAGGTTTTTCTGCATTGGGACCATAATGCTGATCTTTTGCTGGAGCGAGCTGCAGGGTTTTTCTTTTCTTTTTTTTTTTACTTAATACTTGTTGATTATTTTTCTGCAATCTTTTTAATTCTAAATGCTTTTTGAGTTTTCCGCGACTATTACCGGTTGCAAATTTATGCAAAGAATAGTGTGGAAGATTGGTGTTGAACGCCACTACTGCTGCAGCGCACCTTCCTTTGTAGGACCGTTTTAGAGCTTAGTTGATACGCTTCCCACCAACAAATTTAGCCACAACATTATTATAGCACTCCACAGTATTGCTGCCTACGTCATGTATTAAACTTCGAGCATTAGATGCCAAAAGTCGAACGTGCTGCATGATTTTGGACATTATCAAGCTCAAAGTCATATTGGGTCGCCAGTATGCCCGTTTCTTGCATAGTGAGTGGTCTCCAAATACATGTTTTGGCCCATTCAATATATCTATTTATTTATTTATTTCTACGGTAGAATATACCATAAACAGTAGTTACATGACACAATTAGAACCATAAGAAAATATTAGCAATCATTTTAAATAAAGAATAACAAATTAGCTGTGGCATTTGATTGTGAAGTGACATCAGAGATATGAGCAAGAGAATATATCAAATTATAACAAATATATCCATATTCTATAGTATAAATAAGGTAAACTTAGATTGAATTAATATTGATCGAAAATATAAGATAGCATAGCCCTCTTGTATCTACTTTCCGTGCAGTTAAATATAACCGATACATCAGCGTATCTATTACTAACTGCATGCAACCTAGGTACAAGTGAGTTTTTGGAATACGCAGTCCTGGTGTTGTTGCATTTAAACAGGACTTTAGACCGAGTAGCTCTCGTAGGTATATGAAATTCAATGAGGTTAGTTAAATCGGGACTGTCTATACTACCATTTACAATTTTGAACATAAATATTTAGCTTATCCAAATATATCTGTTTTATGTTTTCCTCTTGACTACAATTCATAGCCTTCCGGTACTTTATGGCACAACGTACAGCCGTTCTAAGGCGTAAAATACGTCTTGACAATCTTCCTCAATGCTAAGGGATACTTTGTATCTTCTGACAGTGATCTAAGTTTTTTATTGGCCATTTCCATACTTTTATATTTTAAAAATATCAAATTGTTTATTACCTAGAAACCCGAAAAAATGTTAACAATAAATTAATTCTTGATAATACTATTTGACACTACACAGCTTCGACGGAAACTCACAGCTGAAACATAAAAAAGGCGGCACACTATTATAGTCCCTGCGCGGAACGCATAGAGTGGAATATTGTTGAAACGTCGGCGTCACATGGAAATATAATAATTACGTACGCGGAATTTCGAACTTTGAAAAAAGATTGACAAGACGGACCGCAAAAAGCGTGCATCCGCGGCCACCTCGGAGAGCCGAATGAGTAGGAGAATTCTTAGATGATCATTATATAGTATTTAACGAAAATAAGTTGTTAATAAAAATATATATTTCGACAGAAAAATGTATTTATGATAGCTTAACGTGGCTACATTATCGATATTTTGACGATTAATAACTTAGATTGTCGTTTTAATCTGAGAATTCATGATACTCCATACAACGATTGAGATCGCTAGTAAGGAAGGCCCTTAAGAAGGGAATTCATAATATAGTTGTGTGCATGTGAAACAGCCACGCAAATATCTATTTTTTTTTTAGTTTCATATATTTTTTATGGTGTAGATTGTACAGCGCCCTTGAGGTGATTTCTCACAAAAACGGCGCTCTACAAATTATCCAATTATTATTATTAGAAAAAGAAATAAAAAAAAACTGCATGGAAAAAAAAAAGAAAAGCAACTGCAAGGAAAAAAAAAGGCATGGAATAAGGTCCGGAAGATGATAAAAAATACATTGGTTTTTATTTCCTTAATAAGATTATCAAACCGCACAAGATCTTATTTCATAGAATTTACATTGAAAGGATTCCCTACTCGTATTTTGATAAATATTATTTGCTTCAATTTAAACTTTATTTTTAATTTTTTTCTAGTTTATGATTTTTTTTTATCACAGCTTTTTTAAATACTTCAATATTAAAACCATTAAGTGAACATAATACAATTAATAAAATGTAACAAAAAAAGTAATATAATAACATAAAATACATTAGTAAAAATGAAAAGAAGTCTCACGTTAATAGATAATACAATAAAAAAAGGTAGCTGCCGATAATTTGACAAAAAATTAATTCAAAAATAGTCGAAGATAATATTTATTTCTTTATTTATTTAAATACATGATTTATCAAAAGTACATACAGTTTTTTGTGATATTTCACCCTCCATTCTAGGGATGACCCTGTGTTATAGCGGGTGATAATATACATATATTTGTGACAGTGTCCTATTATTTATTTATTTATACTGGGTTTTACAGATGTTCTCAATTGCGTGAGAACAATCCTGGTGTCGTTAAAGTAAAAAGGGTAGTCAATTTCAGAAAGACCTCTAGTACATATGGGTGTTGATTTATTGAAGCAATTTTGTTTAAATGATGTAATTTAATTTAAATTTGTTTTTAATTGTTTATCATAGGTCTCATTTTAGAGACACGATTGAAAACCAGCTACATTCCGGAATAAATTCGGAATGTACATCTGAGCAGTGACCCATCTGTCTATAGGATCGATATTAGATAAATAAGACGTATAAATTAATAAAAATCTAACGACAAATAAACGATATTATTATTATTATTTTGTCCATGTCGACGAAAGTACCATTTTATTTGGGTCATATCCCAAAGTAAAAACTCTTGAGTTGCCAAAATCAAAGTTCCGAACATAAAACCTTTCGTTGTTTTACAAACGACTTTTCCCGATCGAATTTGTTATGCAAATTTATTATTCAGCTAAAAAGAAATCTACCCCCACAGATGAGAGAAGTTTAGTAGGAAATGGTTTTGATATCTAGATCAAGGATAAATAAACTGTGGCGCACTTTGATAGTGTTGATAAGTATATATGCCTGTTTCGCAGATAATTAATTAATAAATATCGGAGGTTAGAAAAGGTATTATTACTAAGTCAAATATAATAAACTAGTAGTTCTGTGAATGTAATATGTAGACCTCGCGTTCAAATATTTTTATTTTTATTTTCTCGTAGTTAATAAATCAAAACTAAAATTTCTTCTGAAATCATAAAATTTGTCTGCAGGTAACCTACCTACCTCTATTAGTATATGGAAGCTTATTTACCTTAACAATTTCAATTTATTCAAAGAAATATCTCAATATATAATTATTTTCTAACTTTCTTCAGGCGGGTCGGCATAATAGTATTGATTTTTACGATTTTCAGATCGTAGAAGGATCCACGTCCATGCAAACTCTGGCGGGATGAAAATGTTGTATTGAACACGGCCACACGGAGAAAAAAGTTAATCTAAAATACGATCATTTTATTCGTAAACACGCTTAAAAATGGGACTGAAGTTCTTACGAACAAATTAACAGGGTTTCAATGTTTATTTTTACATTTTCCAATAAACATTGAAACCCTGTTAATTTGTTCGTAAGGACTTCAGTCCCGTTTTTACGAATAAAATGATCGTATTTTAGAATTACATTTTACTCCGTGCACCACATTAAACCCAAGACAGAACACTAAAATAATAGTTGGAACATGACACCACAACACTCAGTCAAACAGAATTAATCTATAAACAATTCTATCTTGAACTTTTTTCCGTTCTGATGACCATTAAATTTTCTAATTAACTCCCACCGTTCGTATCCCTTCCACACCTTCATCAATTTTATTTTTCTGTCGATTTAAGGTTTGCCTCCCCCCCCTCTTCTCTTCAGCCATTCCCAATTTAAAAAAATTATTTAATTTTTTTATACGTTCATATTTTGATCATATTTTGTATACGACTCATAACTCATATCGATTTTGTATCAAATAAAATGGGGTGAACAAAGTAATTTCACAAATTAATTCAATAAAAAAAGATAATAGATAGATACAAAGAGATATGGAATAGAATTGCGTAAGTGCTCGAGATATCAAAACGCTGTGAATAAAAATAAAACCAAGTCTTTTCTGGACGTCAAGAAAGCGGAACCGATCATTTGACTATAGTAAATTACGTGTATTTTCAAGAAAGGGACGCATTACTGGTTTGGCAATGTATAGTGGATGGACGAAGAATAGAATATCAGGAGATTGCGTGGCGCTTAAGCGCTTAGAAGCAGAAATCAACGACATCTTAGAAAATACCTTCTAGAACAAATTAATTAAACTTTACATTCACTCCATGCAATAGTTCCCGATGGAAATAATTTCGCACAATTTATTTTTGAGGATGCTGCATGGAGGGATTTCTTTTCATACGATGAGTGAATGTAGAAAAGGAAAAAAAATGATAGTAAGTGACAGTGACAGTCAAGTTTGTGATACCTCAAAATAGTATAAACTGCTCACAACCATTGGGAGCCAATAAATACTCGAACGCCTTTTGCCACAATATGGCACTATTTCCAAAACCACGGATTGCCTTGTTGCCAAAATATGGCAAATATTCTCCAGATTCAAATGTTTTAAAGTTAAATTTTTTTTTATTAATCTTACAATTATGTGATAATAGAAAAAAAGTCAATTCATTGGCTATATAAAACTAAAATCAGTTTATATGTCTCCATATTCAAATTCGGAGGTACGATTTTTTTTAATGTGGTTTCAGAGCAATTTAAAAAGTTTTAAATGGCTCTGTCGCTCCAGTCATATATAAGATAAAACCATATCATCTCTAATTAAGGCTTGTTGTCAGGCGGAACTTAGTGGGGAAGGGGAGGAATATGGGAAGTATCTTGCTATTGAGATTTGGTTTCTAAATAAGACTAAAGTTATTTCAAAGAATTCTGAATGATCATCTTTGTGAGAATATTCCACTCTGAAAAGTTAGACGTCAAAAACTTCTTAAATTTTATTTTTAAAACCATTTTTTTTTGTTTTAGCTTCTGCTTTCAACTTGTAGATAATTTGACCATTTTAAAATAAAAACATTAAAATTGTCGCATAAACGGAAAAAAAAGATTATTAGACAACTTTTTTACAATAAAACAATTAGAGGAAAAAAAATCCCTCAGGGCCTACGTCATCTTTGGGGACGCTGTGTTTAGTGTATTTTTAGAGAAAGGAATTATTGGAAACTCTGGGAAGAAAAAAGGTATGAAGTGTTGGTAGGAATGTGAGAGTCAATAGTAGGGAAGAATGTGAACGTATAAAGCTATTCCTCCAATGCATGGCAAAGCGATGAGTTGAGAGTGTCCGGCTGTAAAGATTTAGGTTATTTCTTCTTTAACCAGCCTCTCCCAATATACCATGAACCCGGGCACCCCTGCTAAGTCACCAAACATAGAAAATTATTTAGGGTATACCTACAGCCTAAATGACCTTAGATTTATCTTATATTTCCGGCGCTGCAGTATAATATAATATGACCGTAGATAAATCTCTTCATTAAAACAAGTTTCCGTGCCCTGCAGCCGTGCAGACTGTAGAGTTCTCCGGATAGAGGAGAAGAGAAAAATTCCGTTTCTAATGGCTTTTCCCTTCTCCTTCCCATTTCCCCACCCCTCACCACCACCATATCCAACCGTGAAAGTTGAAGTGGAACCCACTCTTGGCCCAGCGCCAATAAACAGCCGTGGGGCGGTCGAATACTCGCGCAGCCACTGGAGATACAAAACATACAGAAATATGGAAAATTGGGAGATACATCTGCATTATGGAATTAATAAGTTTTTTTATATTGCGTGTTTCTTGCTACCATGCTATTTTATAATGGAATAACAAGTGTGAATATTCATCCTGGACGTTTAACCACTCGAACGCTTTTTGCCACATTATGGCACTATTTCCAAAACCACGGATTGCTTTGTTGCCAAAATGTGGCAAATTTAGTTTTTATTTTTTTATTAAAACGACTATATGTATAATATATTGTGCATTCAAAATATAACAAAATAAATATTCTCTACATTTTTTAATATGTTTTAAGGTTGAAGATTTAATTATATATTTTTTCCGAATCCTATAAATATGTGATAATACACAAAAGATAGGGGAATTCATTGGCTACATAGAACTATAATCAGTTTGTGTGTCTCAATATTCAAATTCGGAGGTATGATTTTTTTAATGTGGGCGATAAAATTTCCTTTAGCAATCCGAGAAAAAATATTTTAATTGCTCTGTCGCTCCAGTGGTTAACTTAACACCTCAGACAATAGCTTTTCAGAAATCCTCTAATAGGTCTTATAGACATTGTTGTTTTTACTAGGTATCATGGTTAGGAACACGATCTAAACGGTGTTAGAATAAAAAAAAAGAGAATGTATAAAAATCACAATAAGGCAGTGGAAAAGTCAGAAATAGTAATAAGGAGAATCATTATTAATTTAAAATTGATAAAAAAATTATATATTATTAAAAAATCAATTTATAAAACTGAATTCCAGCACGCAATATAGAAAATAAAAGAAATTTGGGACTTTATTATTAATAATTTTTACGTGAAACTACAAAAAGTGAGTTTCCGATAGCTTTAATAAAACATTTAAGTAAAAAACATGTGTGTGTGTTTTTATTTTTTTATGAATAATTTTAGTTAGAAAAAACGTAAGGTGAGCCATTTAAAAAACATTTTATGTTCGCCTTCTAAATTTTTATATATTAAAAATTATTTGTTTATTTCGAAGCATGAAATTTGAAAGCTTTCATAAATATTCCATGTGCATTTATTCGGATGTGCAAAAAGGAATTTTTTTAACCTTTTAACAAAATAGGCCCGAGGCCTGAGGGGTCAATTAGTAAAACCTGAAATCGAAATATTTAATCATCGAAGACAAATTAGCGACATTTGATTGAAAATTTAAAACAAAAAATTATAAAATGATACGGTCTCATCTATAGCCCGATAAAAGGAAAATTATATTAACATCAGATTTCGAAAAGCTCTGTCTAAAGCCCAGGCAGCGTCAGGGTCATCAACTATATATTATTTACTAAAACCTGTGGGGTGTTATAGGTTATTCCCGGTGCCCCGAGGTGGCTTTGTTTTGTACATAAAACTCCAGTTTTATTCTGAGAATAATAAATATGTTGACACTTTATCTTCAAAACACGATAAAAGTCACTGATTATGTGACAAATCCAAAAATTACCATATCCACTTTATCTTTATTTTTATAGTGTGTTCACAAGAATCCCAAATGCTCCCGTCTGGAGCCAGTAAGACTGTATACGACATCCCCAATTGAGGTATGGTTGTGAGGCTGAAGGTATGTAGGGAAGGGAAGGAGATGGGGAAGAGGAGGTTGGGGAGGTACCAGGCTATTTAGATCTAGTCACTAAACACGGCTACAGCCATTTCAAGCAACGTTTCAATTCTGAATGGTAGTCTTACACCGGGGCGATACTGAGAGTATCTTCCCCTATGGAACGTGTCGCAAATATAGTATTTTAATTAATTAATTGTGAAATAACGCAAAGTAATCAAATAAAATTTATTTGCGAACGCCGAGTTCGAACCCGCGACCTTCGGGATGGGAGTCCAAAGCCTTGCCCCTGGTCTACGCCGGCCTTCATTACCTACCCCTCAAATCAGAATGAACCCCGGGAAACGCCGAGTGATTCAGCTAGTATATAAATAAAAACATTTTTGTGATAAAAATATTATGTATAATATTATCTATTCCTATTTATCAAATCTATATCCCTGACATAAAATACATTTTCACTATGGCATCAAGTGCCACAATTCACTGAGCTCTATTATAGCTAATTTTATGCACACCATGTCAGCCCTTAGCGCTTAATAGCACTTAGCACATTCTGGCACACAGCTCTTAATGGCACATAACCCCATCTGGCACATAGAATAATATCCCAAGTGTCACTGCTGGTGATGATAACTATCACTTAATCAATTGAATGTCCAGTGCACAATAGTCACTTGGACATTTGAATTAGGTGATGAATGACTCGTGGATATTACATATAATATTTAATGATTTTTTTTTAACTCTTTACTTATAAAACAACACTTCACAACCATTAAACGGTGTTTTTTTTACACATTTGTAAATAATGTACATTTTGTTTTTCTGTTAATTAGTAACTAAAAAAAATATTAATTTTGAATGTTGGTAACAATGAACTTCTGGATCTGCGCATGCGCAAATCCGCATTTTTTTTTCACGCGCGGCAATATTATTAATTTGACACGTGATATTTGGCTTGCATTTAGTATAATGTTTTTGTATATAATTTCTATTCTAATGATTAATTCACTATTATATTAGTAAAATTAGTAAGTTTCACATGCACTGCCGTTTATCAAGTGAATATAATATTCACAACGTTTATTTAGTAAGGCCGTTAATCTTTTTGAGATAAACTTTCGTCGATTTTTTGCTGTGATTTCTAACTGGTGTATTCTTTTTACTATATTAATTGTTAAAAATAAACCTTACTTTGACTATCATTTGGTGAGAAAGGTTGAAGTAATTCGGGTCCGAAAAAATTACATTGCAAGTTTTTCTCTCAGAGCAAATCTCACTTGGTTGGTACCTACTTTGAATGAATTCGCTTAAAAAACTTTTAATAAATTTTCCACAATAAGTAATTGTTTTACGACGAAAAGTTTTAGGAATTCTACGAATCGAGTTGTTATCAAAAGTTGTGTGTGCTAAAACTTTGTTACAAATTTTGTATTAATAATATTATGTTATGCTTTTGATAATCACATTTGAAAACTTACTTCTTCCCTTAGGGAGACTTTATTTTTGGGGTGATAACAAAACCGTTAAAAGTGGCTAGTTATGTATTTAAATGTATTCGCGATCGATACATTGGTTTTAGTTTGTAATAAGAGTATCAATTTCAAGGGAAATGTATTCAAATAGCAAACAATAAACAATAGCATAAAATAAATATAAATTGAAACCAATACTTTGTTTTAAACTACTTTATTTTAATTTATATTCGTCGACTGGTTTCGGTTGAACTCAGCCTTCTTCAGGACAATAAATGTATATACTAAATTATAGTACAGAGGAAGATAATTAGGTAAACATAACAGAAATAAAGAGCATATAAGAGAGGGAGGGAACATCAGAGACTGGTTTGAAGGGAAGTAGGAAGAGGGGGAGGAGGAGGGATAAATGAAGGGTGGGGTTACATAGAGAAAAAGAAGTAAACAACTTTAAACTCGGACCGTCGGTTTATAGAATTAATTAATTCTGTAGTTAATAAAAATTTTATTAATGAAGACCATATTAGCGGAACTAAATCTAAATCTGAAACATAAAAATTAGAAAAAGATCATCTAGCCACAAAGTGTTTCCTTTCTTCGATAATTAAATAAATATGTTATATTTTATAAATTATTTTTGATTTTAGCAGCCCAGCAATTTTTGAAATGATGCAAAAGCTAAGGGTTTAATCGAAGTGACTTATTTTCACGTTCCTGAAAATTTCACTCATCCTCTAAATTTACACTTTTCACAGCACAGATCCTTAAGAGAAATCATGTGGTATTTTCATACAAACTTGGGTTGTGTCGAAAAGGTTAAATTTTCATAATTTTGAAATCAAAATGTAAACTGTAAGGCACCTTGTATCCTTCCTTAGAATTACCTTAACATTATCGTGATAATGTTGTGATGGCTTCAACACTACGTTCGAAAGAAAAACAAAAGCACCTTCTTTATCGGAAGAGCTCATACAAATTTTTCCCACCTAAACGAAATTTCAAATCGACTACACTAGCGACTGCTATTGAAAAGGACAGAAAAATCACAATCTGAGAAGGGCTGGGGTAAATAAAGGTGATGACACAATGAAGGGCTCGAAGTTTTCAAATCGATACCACGTTTAAAATTTATCAATATTGAATGTAAGCCGACACTTCAGACCGACCATAAATTTAAAATCCTAGAGCTTGTTGAAGAGAGTTTGTTTAGTAACAAAAAAAACTTACATGGTTTTGAGGAATAAATGGGGTAATTAAGCCCAAATTACAACTACAGAATACAGACGGAGTATTGATAAAACCAATTAAAATTAACGACGTACACAATCTATGAATTAGTGCTATAGATCGAGATTTTTTGAAAGGTAAACAACACACTCAGATTAAAAGTAAATAAGATTTTACTTTTGAGTACACAAAAAAATGAAGTCAAACAGGTACGTACTAGACCATAGAGCTATTTGGAACGCATTAAGAAAATGAATTCTGAATTAATAAGGTGATATTAGTTATTACCAGACAAAGTTTTACGAATATTATATCTGATCATGAAAAGGGACGAAAGATAAAAAAAATAGTTGTAAACATCTACGGACGCGGAAAATGAATTATTTGCACGAAACTGCAAGGAATGTGGTGAATCAAGTAAATGACAGAAACAATTTCATGTCACCATGAGAATTAAGCCGAAATACTACTGAATTCAATTTTACCTGCCGCAAATTTTAAACAAAAATAAATGGGAGAGTGCGAGAGTGATAATTATTTCAGATGTAAAGTCACAATTAGCCGAGATAATTTACCGATTATTAAGGAAAGACCGATTGCAGAATTCTAGTAAAAGTTTAAAGCAAAACTGCATCAAAAGGGTGAGTTACACTTATCGGCCGCCAGACAATGAAATAATTAAACGGACATATTAAGATTGGAGAGAGATAGGGAATCATGAAAAATAACATATCAATGAAAGTTGAAATTGTCTGAACTCTCAATTATAAAGCGCGCTACGGAAGGCGAGATGTACGTCCTGAGTCCACGCCTGGCGTTTTTTTTTAGAAGATATTCGAAGGGCTGGGTGCCGGCTAAAATAATAATACGAGAGGGAAGTAAGAGTCGGGGTCGAGGGGTCGATAGACGGCCTATGGAGAGTGACAACCGTTGATAGTGAAGTTTCTGAATATTTTTTTGTGTATAAATAATTGGTATCGTTCGTATTTAATTAATCAATATTATAAAAACGAGTGCTGTGAGTAATAATCCAAGAAAGAATGAACAAAATAGTGCTAAGCAGTGCGGGTGTTTACTAATGTAGGAAGAGTGCGCCGCGGGTGGAATAACTAAGTAATAAAATTAATTTGAATTATCAAAACCAAAATAATAATCAAAGTAAATGAAATACTTAGCTTCAGTGAACAAATTTTGAAATATAAAATTAGCGGAGTCAAAAAGTTACGTACTAATATCATTTTCAAACTTGTACACACAAAAAAATAATATCAAAACAACATTTAAAGATACACCTACGTACTTAAAATTTCTTCAATGTGCGCCGAACAAAAAAATACTAATAATACAAAATTTACCTACAAAATACCTACGTAATAATGCTTTGCTCAATCTTTCGCAAAAACAAAAAAAAAAACAAATAATAATATTAAGTATAATGTATATAATAATATAAAATACCTACATGGTTATAAATTTACCCAATCTTCCGAAACCAAATAATATTATAAAGTAATATTCACAAGTTTATATTTTCTTTAACCTTCCACAAAAAATAATAATATAAAATACCTACATGTTTATAATCTCTCCGACCTTCCGCGAAAATAATAATAATAAACAATACCTACGCGCTTGTAGTTTCTTCAATATATCATATAATCAAAATAATACAAATATTCAAAATAATATCAACATATACCTACGTATGAATGACATCTTCAATAGTATCGAAACAAAAGAAAAATATTGTTAACAAATAATAATAATTAATAACCTACGTATTTTCTTAAACTCAAATAAAAGTGTGACATAGAGTCATGGGTGTTACTACTTCTGGGGACTAAATTACCGAATCATAGTGACAGGAAGGTTTTTACTTTTAATATTTTCCCCACATGTACGTAATCAGGCTTCGTTCAGGTGAGTGAAAGAAACATTTTAATTAAATTACAGGTCGTACATGGTCCCGATACCTGAGAGGATCTGCCAATCTACAAAACCAATGATAAAAGAAGTTATGTTCCAGGATATAATTGTGTTTTAAATATTTTTCTCAATGTGTAATTACGAGATTTGTCCCAAATTAAATCTATTATCAATGTGGGTTCAACGAACTTATATTTTTTTGCGTGCTAGAAAGGACGAGACGGATGTGTACAAAAAAAAGGGTCCCGGCCATAAATCGTAGCCGTACAGTCATCCAAATTAGAAGGGTTTTTTCTGAGGTATGCCGAGCCAAAGTGGAGTGACGGGAGCATCCATACCATACTGGATGTTGGTTCAAAAATGAAATTTGGAGAATTGAATTTAAACATTATAATTGTTTACTAACAACAATATTATCATGTCAAATTTCTTTCAGGCTTCTTTACAAAAATGAAATCAACATTATTTCGGTAATGTTTCCTCAATCAAACCCTTCCAAAATCCCGCTTGACCTGCGAAATATAGACTTCACGACTGGGGAATGCAATAGCGTCACTGAAATTATATCCCCACAAGATATGAGACAAAGAGGGCTTCTTTTCTTACGCTATCATGCGATAGGGGATGTCAACGTAAACGGAGCATTCACGCGGGGTACTGAAAGTTAATCCCTTTCGCGGGGTCATGCAGAGTGAAAAGGCATGAAAGACAGAATAAAAAGAAAATGCCACTTGGAATGGTAGGGTATGATTCGCTGACGGAGGCGTTTCGACCGAAGGTATCCCAAGTTTTGCGAAGTTATGTGGAGGGGACGTCGGCGTGGTATTCCGTGAGAATAAGTCTGTAGCACTATTGCATACTACCAGTAGTGTCGACCTGAAAGCAAACATAGTTTTTACAAGGTAGAAGTTATGTCAGCTCTTGGAGGCGAGGAACGCAAGCCAATGATTATCCTCGTAGGAGACGAAAGGATCATCTCAAACGGCTCCGTACGCACTCAACGCGAGTAGAGTCATGATAAGGGAAGAAATGGACATACCCCTTCTAGAATCAGTCGAGTTAAAATCAAATCTGGAGGATAGGAAGTCGGGATAATACTGGAAGTGACATGAGGACTCTGCGCGCTTTCATCTGGCGTGAAGGGACCCTTTCGTAGCAATGAAGTTCATGCAAGAGAACAAAATCAGGACTTAAGGACCATCCTAGCAAACGTAATGATTGAGTCTTGGTCCGGAATGTTGGTCACCAGTATCTATTTGGTTAGAGGAGGAGCCGACTTATTCAGGAAACAACATTCCCCAGATCCTCCTATCACCCCTCCTCACCTTCCTCTTCCCCAGTACATGTAGTGTATACTAATAACAATAATAACTTGACCATCTAGGTGCAGTACGACGACATTGAGAGCTTCGCAAGGATCCCGACATGTATTTCATAATACACACTGTTCACGTAATGTAAATATAACCCAATGTAAACCTATAGACAGAAAAAAATCGGGTAAGAAAACTACGACTTTGAATTTTATAAACCGGCTGACAATTCACTGTAGGATTAGCGTCAATGACACTCCGTTCAAGTTGAGAAAAGGCGGGTAATACGAGTATAGGTTTGAAAATAAAATAAAACAATCTAAAAAAACGGGGTCAGTTTATCAAACGAGATTCTTTCACACTTTACTCCAAAAGAATCTGAGGTTACCACACACTACATTATTTCCTCTACATGTGTATGTGTATTAATTTACACATGCAAATGTAATTACCGAATCAAAAAATCACACAACGGGGTAAATAGGAATAATGTGCAAAAAATCTTAAATCTTATTTACTGTGAGAAAATCGCAGGGGTTTAAGGAAAAGTTAGGTGTAGCTAGATACAAGGGTATATTGATCGAAGGCCAAAAGATAAGGGTAGCGTAGCCAGTAGATCCCGACAGCTAGTGTTAAAGGGAAAGAATAGAAAAACCAAGGGTAGACGACTACGGATCATTACAACGGGTGCCGGGTAGCCCCACAGGTTCACTACAACTGTTGCCGTGACCAAAGGAGAAAGTTTTACAAGTGGAAGATTTTCGAAACTAATAATAAATTGGAAATAATAAGCTTTTCGAAATTAAAAATAAATTGAAAAAACAAATAATATTTTAAACTAAAATTGAATAACCGAACCTTAAATGATATAATATAATATTTCGGTCGTTGAGATAAATAAACATCGAATACGGGTCGACTCTATGCACAAAAAATTGGGTAGCTAACGATAAGATTTATGACTCTTGCGTTTAGGGTAGGTCGGAAGCAAAAAAATAGGGATCTTTGCCTTTAAAATTATTTGAACAGATGTTTAGAAAGAAAATAAATTTATCAAATAGTCACTCAGAATAATAATAATGATAAAATTAATACATAAAAAATAATAATAAAATAAAAACATAACTAATTAACCATCGCGCCGTTTCCTCGCAGGGGTGGGCAGAGACGACAGATCTTGGCACACACTCTTTGCCTCATTCACATTCATACATCTTCTAATACACACATATTATTCCGACAAAATAAAAATAGATAAACAAAAAAAAATCAAAACCATAATAATAAATAAGCTAAACTGATTTGGACGATTTGTATAGCTTCGGGTTTTGCAAAAAAATCAATACGGTACGAATTAAAAATATTGCATATCTGAAATCTGACTTTTAACTACAGTCTAGACATAACATTATAAACGAGTTAGTCAAATAAAAATAAATGAGTAGAGACATTGTGCTATCCAACTTCCGATAAGATTGAAGAATAAAAATAAAAATGAAGGAGAACATTTTAGAGATCATCGTACGCGATAAATCTTATACATTTAATCATTACTAAACGTAAAAAAAACGTAAATAATAAAAATATAAAACTAGGAAAAAATTAATTAGTAATTAAAGACAATTAAATCTAAAATCATACATGAAGTAATTACGCGTAAAATGTATTGCGTTCTCAAGTACACACCTACAAATTAAAAATAGAGCATTCGGGGTAACCATCCATCATTGACGTTCAGTCTTGTTTAGAAAAGGTACCTAGTCAAGTAGATAAATGAACCCAACAAAAAACATAGGAGGGACAGGGGCGAATTGGAAATAAGGAAAAAACAAAAAAATAAATAAATAAAAAAAAACCGACATACAAGAGAAGAGGGAGTAAAATCTTAGGGGGGGGAATATAATCTTAGGGGGGGGGGAATACAATCTTAGGGGGGGGGAGTAGGACAGCAAGGGAGAGAGAAAGATTTGTACAAGTAGGAACATACGAATGGATCGCCGACGGAAAATGGAACTAGTTTCAATAAATAACACATAAAGTAAATGGGACGGAACCCTGCAAGATTTAATAGAAAGGATCAGGGGTACAGAACATCAATAGAAAATAGAAGGAATTAAATGACCTATGGTGAGTTCTAATCCCATCGACTAACACTAGGAGGCGTGTTTACCGCTGGATTTAAAACTCTAGGGGGGCTGTGATGGCTTCAACACTACGTTCGAAAGAAAAACAAAAGCACCTTCTTTATCGGAAGAGCTCATACAAATTTTTCCCACCTAAACGAAATTTCAAATCGACTACACTAGCGACCGCTATTGAAAAGGACAGAAAAATCACAATCTGAGAAGGGCTGGGGTAAATAAAGGTGATGACACAATGAAGGGCTCGAAGTTTTCAAATCGATACCACGTTTAAAATTTATCAATATTGAATGTAAGCCGACACTTCAGACCGACCATAAATTTAAAATCCTAGAGCTTGTTGAAGAGAGTTTGTTTAGTAACAAAAAAAACTTACATGGTTTTGAGGAATAAATGGGGTAATTAAGCCCAAATTACCACTACAGAATACAGACGGAGTATTGATAAAACCAATTAAAATTAACGACGTACACAATCTATGAATTAGTGCTATAGATCGAGATTTTTTGAAAGGTAAACAACACACTCAGATTAAAAGTAAATAAGATTTTACTTTTGAGTACACAAAAAAATGAAGTCAAACAGGTACGTACTAGACCATAGAGCTATTTGGAACGCATTAAGAAAATGAATTCTGAATTAATAAGGTGATATTAGTTATTACCAGACAAAGTTTTACGAATATTATATCTGATCATGAAAAGGGACGAAAGATAAAAAAAATAGTTGTAAACATCTACGGACGCGGAAAATGAATTATTTGCACGAAACTGCAAGGAATGTGGTGAATCAAGTAAATGACAGAAACAATTTCATGTCACCATGAGAATTAAGCCGAAATACTACTGAATTCAATTTTACCTGCCGCAAATTTTAAACAAAAATAAATGGGAGAGTGCGAGAGTGATAATTATTTCAGATGTAAAGTCACAATTAGCCGAGATAATTTACCGATTATTAAGGAAAGACCGATTGCAGAATTCTAGTAAAAGTTTAAAGCAAAACTGCATCAAAAGGGTGAGTTACACTTATCGGCCGCCAGACAATGAAATAATTAAACGGACATATTAAGATTGGAGAGAGATAGAGAATCATGAAAAATAACATATCAATGAAAGTTGAAATTGTCTGAACTCTCAATTATAAAGCGCGCTACGGAAGGCGAGATGTACGTCCTGAGTCCACGCCTGGCGTTTTTTTTTAGAAGATATTCGAAGGGCTGGGTGCCGGCTAAAATAATAATACGAGAGGGCAGTAAGAGTCGGGGTCGAGGGGTCGATAGACGGCCTATGGAGAGTGACAACCGTTGATAGTGAAGTTTCTGAATATTTTTTTGTGTATAAATAATTGGTATCGTTCGTATTCAATTAATCAATATTATAAAAACGAGTGCTGTGAGTAATAATCCAAGAAAGAATGAACAAAATAGTGCTAAGCAGTGCGGGTGTTTACTAATGTAGGAAGAGTGCGCCGCGGGTGGAATAACTAAGTAATAAAATTAATTTGAATTATCAAAACCAAAATAATAATCAAAGTAAATGAAATACTTAGCTTCAGTGAACAAATTTTGAAATATAAAATTAGCGGAGTCAAAAAGTTACGTACTAATATCATTTTCAAACTTGTACACACAAAAAAATAATATCAAAACAACATTTAAAGATACACCTACGTACTTAAAATTTCTTCAATGTGCGCCGAACAAAAAAATAATAATAATACAAAATTTACCTACAAAATACCTACGTAATAATGCTTTGCTCAATCTTTCGCAAAAACAAAAAAAAAAAACAAATAATAATATTAAGTATAATGTATATAATAATATAAAATACCTACATGGTTATAAATTTACCCAATCTTCCGAAACCAAATAATATTATAAAGTAATATTCACAAGTTTATATTTTCTTTAACCTTCCACAAAAAATAATAATATAAAATACCTACATGTTTATAATCTCTCCGACCTTCCGCGAAAATAATAATAATAAACAATACCTACGCGCTTGTAGTTTCTTCAATATATCATATAATCAAAATAATACAAATATTCAAAATAATATCAACATATACCTACGTATGAATGACATCTTCAATAGTATCGAAACAAAAGAAAAATATTGTTAACAAATAATAATAATTAATAACCTACGTATTTTCTTAAACTCAAATAAAAGTGTGACATAGAGTCATGGGTGTTACTACTTCTGGGGACTAAATTACCGAATCATAGTGACAGGAAGGTTTTTACTTTTAATATTTTCCCCACATGTACGTAATCAGGCTTCGTTCAGGTGAGTGAAAGAAACATTTTAATTAAATTACAGGTCGTACATGGTCCCGATACCTGAGAGGATCTGCCAATCTACAAAACCAATGATAAAAGAAGTTATGTTCCAGGATATAATTGTGTTTTAAATATTATTCTCAATGTGTAATTACGAGATTTGTCCCAAATTAAATCTATTATCAATGTGGGTTCAACGAACTTATATTTTTTTGCGTGCTAGAAAGGACGAGACGGATGTGTACAAAAAAAAGGGTCCCGGCCATAAATCGTAGCCGTACAGTCATCCAAATTAGAAGGGTTTTTTCTGAGGTATGCCGAGCCAAAGTGGAGTGACGGGAGCATCCATACCATACTGGATGTTGGTTCAAAAATGAAATTTGGAGAATTGAATTTAAACATTATAATTGTTTACTAACAACAATATTATCATGTCAAATTTCTTTCAGGCTTCCTTACAAAAATGAAATCAACATTATTTCGGTAATGTTTCCTCAATCAAACCCTTCCAAAATCCCGCTTGACCTGCGAAATATAGACTTCACGACTGGGGAATGCAATAGCGTCACTGAAATTATATCCCCACAAGATATGAGACAAAGAGGGCTTCTTTTCTTACGCTATCATGCGATAGGGGATGTCAACGTAAACGGAGCATTCACGCGGGGTACTGAAAGTTAATCCCTTTCGCGGGGTCATGCAGAGTGAAAAGGCATGAAAGACAGAATAAAAAGAAAATGCCACTTGGAATGGTAGGGTATGATTCGCTGACGGAGGCGTTTCGACCGAAGGTATCCCAAGTTTTGCGAAGTTATGTGGAGGGGACGTCGGCGTGGTATTCCGTGAGAATAAGTCTGTAGCACTATTGCATACTACCAGTAGTGTCGACCTGAAAGCAAACATAGTTTTTACAAGGTAGAAGTTATGTCAGCTCTTGGAGGCGAGGAACGCAAGCCAATGATTATCCTCGTAGGAGACGAAAGGATCATCTCAAACGGCTCCGTACGCACTCAACGCGAGTAGAGTCATGATAAGGGAAGAAATGGACATACCCCTTCTAGAATCAGTCGAGTTAAAATCAAATCTGGAGGATAGGAAGTCGGGATAATACTGGAAGTGACATGAGGACTCTGCGCGCTTTCATCTGGCGTGAAGGGACCCTTTCGTAGCAATGAAGTTCATGCAAGAGAACAAAATCAGGACTTAAGGACCATCCTAGCAAACGTAATGATTGAGTCTTGGTCCGGAATGTTGGTCACCAGTATCTATTTGGTTAGAGGAGGAGCCGACTTATTCAGGAAACAACATTCCCCAGATCCTCCTATCACCCCTCCTCACCTTCCTCTTCCCCAGTACATGTAGTGTATACTAATAACAATAATAACTTGACCATCTAGGTGCAGTACGACGACATTGAGAGCTTCGCAAGGATCCCGACATGTATTTCATAATACACACTGTTCACGTAATGTAAATATAACCCAATGTAAACCTATAGACAGAAAAAAATCGGGTAAGAAAACTACGACTTTGAATTTTATAAACCGGCTGACAATTCACTGTAGGATTAGCGTCAATGACACTCCGTTCAAGTTGAGAAAAGGCGGGTAATACGAGTATAGGTTTGAAAATAAAATAAAACAATCTAAAAAAACGGGGTCAGTTTATCAAACGAGATTCTTTCACACTTTACTCCAAAAGAATCTGAGGTTACCACACACTACATTATTTCCTCTACATGTGTATGTGTATTAATTTACACATGCAAATGTAATTACCGAATCAAAAAATCACACAACGGGGTAAATAGGAATAATGTGCAAAAAATCTTAAATCTTATTTACTGTGAGAAAATCGCAGGGGTTTAAGGAAAAGTTAGGTGTAGCTAGATACAAGGGTATATTGATCGAAGGCCAAAAGATAAGGGTAGCGTAGCCAGTAGATCCCGACAGCTAGTGTTAAAGGGAAAGAATAGAAAAACCAAGGGTAGACGACTACGGATCATTACAACGGGTGCCGGGTAGCCCCACAGGTTCACTACAATGTTCAGTTCCTAGATGCTCGTGTTGGTCCATTAACACGCATTAATAAGGTGACTGCTGACTAAACCACGTAGAAAACACGTATTGTTTGGACACGTGGCAAGCTGTTACTTTAGGCGTTTAGTTAAATAAGTTAGCCTTTAATTACCGAGTCACGTTGAGGATCGAGGCACGTAAATCCCAATAGTAAGATGCTAATGACCATTACATGGATGGAAATAATATTAAGAAAATGAAGAAAAATTTACTCAATTTCTTAAAGATATGGTAGGTATTTTAATTAAAGTAGAGAAATACGCATGGAATTTAAAGCTTCGAAAATAGGTTAATTGATCGTCGCCCGAGTGCTTAAGTGTCCAAAAGACCATTAACACAACATTAATGAATTTTTCTTTCATTATTTCAATTAAACATTATAATAGATGTTTAAACTAACGCTAAGGACTGATTAGTTAAATTAATACAATTATCGTTTTTAATACTTTATTTTAATTTTAAAATGGAGATTGAACAAAAACTAAAATGGTCATTTGGACAATTATTATTATTATTAATTAGTATTACCAGAGAATACTGGAAATTAGTCCTTTATAAATCAAATTCTAGACGTATTGACTCTTTTTTTAGAAAAAAAAAAACATAAATTGATTTTGAAAGATTGTTATTTATACTGGTGCACGCAGTTTTAAAATTCTGAAAAAATAAATTAATTTCTACCATTGGTCGTTGGCAGAAAGGTTCAGTTTTCAAACCATAAATTCTATTAAACAACACAAATTTCAAATGATATAATCATACAACAAAATAAATCAATACATTATCAAGTAAACACAGTTTTAAGAATTAATATTTTAGTTAAATTGAAGTCATTAAAAAATAAATCAGAGAACGTGTTTTTTGACAAAAACACCTCAGTTTTTCTATTTATTTAAGGTCTTACCAACTAAAATATTTCAATTTTGTTTAGACATTATTGAAAAATCATAAATACTTATGATCAAAAATACTTACAAGAAGTTCACGATATTTAGTAATTTATCATCGTGCGTTTTGAGCATTTTTTATTGCTTTCTTGAATGTAGGTATATATTAAAGCAAGTTTTTAATAAAATAAATCGATATTAAATTTTTAATTTTAAAAAATTGATACAGGGAACAATCGATTTTTCTCATTGGAACCTCTCTGTACAGTTGCAAGCATTTTTAAACTTTTATTCTCATTTACTTACTTACAACAAGTACACGATATTTAATAATTTAACATCGTGCGTTTTGAGAATTTTTATTGCTTACTAGAATGTAGGTATATAAAGCAAGTTTTGAATGAAATAAATCGATATAAAATTTTTAATTTTAAAAAGCTCTTAAGCCCTCGGACGACGAGCTTTAATATCTTGTGTATTATCTATGCTCCGAAGAATATCTTCAAATGGTAAGTACTGGGACCTGTATTCTGGACGCATTGTCCTTATACACTTTAGCGTGCTTGCTTGAAAGAATTTGGTTCTAACAAAGAGGCTGTTTATTGTCGAATTGTAATTATATTAATATTTCTGAGGATTAGTTTTGTTGTGGAGAGCTCCTGACACCTAAAGACTTCATAAATCTGCCTTCGTTAATCTGCTATCACTTTTGGCATAACTCGGCAACGATATCATGTGACCCGAAGATCCCATAGAGTGCTGTGGCAAAGTACGTACTTGATAATATACTATGATACAGTAGCTGTATGGACAAATGCATAGGGTTCCTACGTATCGTGGTCCTACATCATTACACAGCTACGTTAAACGCTTGTAATGATGGTAGAAGAATGTATTCAAATATTGTCTGAAGATTCGTAAATCCTGAAATTTTTGTCGTACTTTAAAAAATTATTCCGAATATCATATAACCCAGACCTAATTTGATTTGTGACTCAGCTTTCTAATATTAAATCTGAATGTCTCAAGTGTAATTTTTAACATAATTTTGTGTCAATTTGTAAAAACATTTGGTTCGAATGTTTCATTTTACATTGCGATGAAATTACCACTCCAATGAATAATTTTTTTAAACCATTTCAAAATTATAATCAATTTTAATAACTATTTAAAATTTCAAATGGCTGAAATAAACTATTCCGAATTACATGTTCACGGTTTCAAATTAGCTGTAGAACCTTGTAATCTGTCCCAACTAAAATTTTAATTACGGAATAAATATATAACATATCCCAAATGAAATTAGAAGCTGAAAATAGTTTCATTGACCTAAAAATATTCAGTGGAATAAAGTGTGAGAATTTAGAATCACCAAAGTACACAATTTGCGATGTATAAGTGGAGCATTCAAAACTTAAAATTGAAATTGTAGTTAGTCTATGTAAATTAGTCAATCTTCATTATTTGCGCACCAGACTTTTAGGTCTGGGTTTAGTTTTCCCCATAGGAAAAACTAAACCCTTTCACACACTTTTCCATATAAATGATCATCTAGTAAATCCACGCTAAACAAGTGTATTATCTAGAGTACGCTTCAACTTTGTGGAACCCCCATTGTTCTACGTATAAAGCAAATCTAGAAAGAGTTCAGAAAAAGTTTATCAAATATGTCTCTTTTCGCGTACGAAATTATGTAAACTATGTCCCCGTAAACCTTAAATCTCTTGATCAACGCCGAGACACCAGAGACCTATTAATGCTCTATAAGATAATTCATAACTATATTGACAGCCCATACTTACTACAAAATATTCATTTTAGATGTCCAAAAAGAGTTACTCGATCTATGGATACCTTTTATATTCCTAAGAGCAAAACGAATTACCTTGAAAATGTATTTATAAGAAGAAGCTGTAGCAGATTTAATAGATTATGCCCAAACATCGATGTGTTTAACACGAACCTTGCTAAATTCAAAACATTCATAAAAAAATGACATTCCATCGAATGCCATATGTTCAACCAAAAACTTAATTTCATTGAATTTTTTTTTTTTATTAATCCGTCACATTGTCTCTTTTACTTTTTTAGTAGTTTGTATTTTAATGAAATCTTTTCCTCAAAGATATTATTGATATCCTTTAAAATTTAAGTGTAAACCTTAGAAATATCTATATCATAAAACACTTTGTAAATTGAAGATGCATCAGAATTGTTTGTATTAGGTATATTGTTGCATATTTTTTTTTATTATGGTCCTATATTTAAAGTCGTTATTTTATTGGTCAATGACATAAACATATTATTCACTGTCATATATAAATGTATAGACTGTTTATAACGCAAATAAATAAAATAAAAATAAAAATAAGTATAATTAATACAAAACAATACAAGAACAACATGTTAACCTACCAGACTAGTAAATGGGAAAATGATTCACCGACTCCAGATATTTTTATATCAGAGGGTTCTAATTTGACTGATAAATCCTATTGATCCCTCAATATAAATATTTAAAAAATCTTTCGTAATCCTACGTATATTTAAAATGACTGATTTTTGGATTTTCATTTACAAATTCTTTGACAAATCTAATATGGCTTAATTTTTAATGAGAGAGCTAGGTATATAGCATTATCATTACTTTATTTTTTTACAGTCAATCCACATAGAAGGCCCCGAAGAAATTAATTTCAGGCAGAACCTAAAAGGGTATTTTTTAGGGAAGGAAGGAGAGGAAGTAGCGAACTATATAACCTATGCTTGTATGAGAGATAATTATTGACTTCTCGACGTAGTGGACGAGATAGATTCTTAAGTCTGTCACTCATGGACACACTGACCCCAGATTCCAACCCAACCTTTGTAACTTTTTCATTAATTTTTCAAAGAAATTACAATTTTTCTTTCTCTAACACAAATAATAATTCGTTATTTTTAGACAATACAACGATGTTTACTTCGAAAATGACAATAAATCTTATTACTCGGAAACGAAAAACTGTTACATTACTGGAAAAATAACGTAGGTCTAAAATATTTTATGGGCTGAGCGGCGTCACCGAAGTGTTGGATGACAACATTTTTATTTACTACTGAATTGACTGCCAACTTTTCCATTGTGTGGAAACAAAGATACAACCACTGACTTGATAACCTCTCAAAGTGTTATATAAACCGATTTGAAAGAAAATATACGTCGCCAACGTAATTTGTAATCTTCTCTGTCATACTATCAATACCATGTTGTATAAACAATCGTATGAAGACTATGACAAATAAATATGTAAGACCCCTCGTTTTTTTTTTTTTCATTATACCTACATCAGCTTTAAAGGAAGTAGGGGAACTTCTAGGAAAGATAAAGGTTTGAAGGAGGTAGGAATCTGAGGGTCAATGTGTCCAGGAGTGACAAACGTTTAAATCTATCCGTCCCACCTCGGTGCAAGGCGATGCTCCGAGAGATACCTGCTGTAGAGGTCAAAAGGTATCTTTCAAATAGTCTCTCAACCAGATCCGGCCTGCAACGCAGTTGGTGGGAAAACGTATCCGCCATTAAGATGCGGACAAACCTCACCACATGAACTAGGGAATCCCTTCTTAGTAGCTTGCCACTTTGGTTAACAAAATATGGCAGAGGTGTTTGTTAATCCAATATTCATACCCGTCTTTAAAAATTATAAAATTTCGATACAGCTACAGGAAAAATTGATAATATTATCAGGAAAAACTTACACACTTTTTAATGCCAATAAAGCTGTTTCAGCTATAAGTGTCCCAATTTTACGCAGAGTTTATTTTTACTTAACTAAAGTCAGTAATTTTTTTCTTATGTAGAATTTCAAGTACGCAAAGATTCATCAAAAAGTATCAATATTTTGCTTTCAAGGGAAGGAAAGGATAAAGAGACAGTGATCTTCCTCTTACTTTGAACGTCAAATGTGCATTTCATATTTCTTGAAAAAAAAAATTTGATTTATATAAAAAAAAAACTTACTCCGGGACACAATTTACGTAATATTATGAGTAAGTACATTTAATTTTAAATAAAATATTTTAAATAAACGAAATTGATTTTCGGTCGCCTCTTAAAAACGTTTGATCGATTTCACTACTTAGAAAAAATTGTACTTATTTTTCTCAAACATTCACGCCCATTGGACACCTCTCTCTATTTATCTCTTCAGTGGAAACGAATATATTCGTAGAGTCATCAAAATATTATAACGAAATAACGCAACTCAAGTGAAACAGGCTAATCGCGTTGTTTAAAAATGATGGGAGAAAAATAAAATAAGTCAAATTCTCGGAACTAGCTTTGCCTTATCACAAGATTTATGAGAAAATAATTTTTTTGTTTTCAAACATGTTTTTTTACCCTATTTCATGACTGTATTAATAGCTTATTGTTTTACATTATTCATTAACATGAATATTTGCAGGGTGACTGGTATTTTTTGCAATCTCTGAAGGACAAAATAGGAAATTCTTTTAATTCAAAACATAAAGATAATGTGTGGAAATTTTTTCACTAGTGGAAATAACGGAATGTTATAATTTATTGTAGGATTTATGAAGTTGAAAATATTTGCCTTAGGATATCTTCCTATAAAAAAACAAATATTGTTCTTTACTATTCAAGACATACTGCACTGCCCTGTACACATCTGATTTGTTGACGCAATACCCAGTAGCGCAATGGGATAAACTGAGGATGTGCTACAATAATGCATACAGGCAACTTATGCAACTACCAAGGTTCTGCAGTGCTTCCACGATGTTCACTGAAGGGAGGGTGCGCTCATTCCCAGCCTTACTTCACCACCGACTAGCCAGCTTCTGGAGCAGGACACGGAAATCAACCAACATCATTGTCGTGGCAACATCCGAGCGGCTTATTTCCCCAATAAATGAGCGATGGATGCACATGATGAAGCGACCTCCCTGATGGACAATCCAAAAATATTTTTTAATTTGTTTAATATAATTTTATGCTTATTTATTTATGTATCTATTTATTTTCATTTGGTACCTACCGATTTTATTTCTTCTTTCCTTTAACTATTTTAATTTACTCTGTACTTTTTAATATGGCAGACTGGGATTGCAATATAAACTAATGTGCTTTAGACCACAATACTGAAGTACAACTTCTAGAGAGAAAGAAAATGTGCGCGCGCATTGCTCTCTCTTGCTCCTACAGTGTGATACAGCCCATTCACTACACTTTTCGTAATGCTCTCGTCACGCATTCGCCAGCTTACCCCTTAATTCAAGCATGCGTAATAAAGTTTTACTTCGTTAAAAATCAATCTGATTTTAAAAAAAAAAGTGTATGCTTTAGACCACACGACTGAATTAAACTTCTTTAGCTCCATATATATGTATGTAAATATATATATTTATATGTATAATATATACATGTATATTTATATTAGTTTTCTACAAATATTTAATTTTATTATCGTTCGCCTCGCCCGATCACACTTTTCGTAACGCTCTTCACGCATTCGCAAGCTTATTCCCCAAGTCAAGCGTGCGTTACTTTAAAAATTCATTTAAAGACCGGGCAACGCCGGGGACTTAGTGACCACATAAATTGGTAATTAAATTAACGTCACAAATTCTAATTAATATTAAACTCTGCCGAATTGAATGCAAATAAACGATTGCTAACAACAGGCAAATAAACCGCAATGGCTGTCATTAATTTATTTCGGTGATTTGTGATCGGGTTTGAGTTTATGGCGATTTATTGCATTCTGTGTAAATTAGTATTTGTTGGTGACAGGTTCGGGCTGTGTCACTTGTTAAATTACACAATAAATCATTCCTTTAATGGACAATGGATAACCGGTACCTAAATTAAGCAACATTTGGTCAGTTCTAAAAATGTATTCTCTTATAACTACATATTCAGTTGAAACAAAATTTATCAAAACAATATATTCACTTACAACAACATGTTTTGTAACGCCGAATCAGATCTTGTTAGGTTTATTCTGTCAGTCTTCTCGCCTTACCAATAAAGGTAAGTCTTCTTCCTTGCACTGTCCCAACTCATTGCCTAGGTAGGCTGTTGGGGTTGGCTCTCCTCGTTCTCGGGTTGTAGCTTCTTCGGTTCTAGGTATCGTTTTCATCCAGGCCGTTTCTACATTGCATTGAGTCATCCAGGAGTTCTTTGGTCTTCCTCTGGATAACTGTCGATGAAGCTCCATAGACATTGCCTGCTTCACTGTGTGGTCTGGTGGTCTCCGTTTTATGTGACCATACCATCTTAACTGTCGTTCCTCTAGCTTAATGTTTATGTCCGTGACACGTAATACCACGTAATACATACAATACCACGAATGCGTGAACTTTTAATATTATGTTTTAGTGACACTCCTGCCGACTATCTTAGGATTCGCATTTCTGCTGATTCAAGTTGCCTGGTGTAGAGTTGTACATGGTCCAGGATTCGGAGCTATACATTACCGTAGTCTGGTATACCTTTCCTTTAAGTTTTATAGGCATTTTTGTGTCACACAAGATTCCTGTTACGGATCTAAATTTACTCCATCCCATACCTATTCTGTGGTTAACATCTGCTGCACATCCTCCATCTCTGTGAATGAGTGAGCCCAGATACTTAAATGTGTCACAGTTGGCTAATGTTACTCCATCCAGTTGGAGTTACAGCATTTGTGTTTTCAAATGGCAAGTACAAATATTCAGTCTTTTTCCTGCTAATGTTGAGGCCATTATCCTCCAGAATTTTTCTCCACGTTTCCAGACTATACTGTAAGTCACAATGATTATCTGCTATCAGTACTACATCATCTGCAAAAAACATAGTCTTGAGAATTTTGTTGTTCATTTCTTAAATTGTTAGATAATTCATGACCATTATTTTATTTTATTTTATTTATTTTATTTATTTGCGTTATAAACAGTCTATACATTTATATATGACAGTGAATAATATGTTTATGTCATTGACCAATAAAATAACGACATTTAAATATAGGACCATAATAAAAAAAATATATGCAACAATATACCTAATACAAACAATTCTGATTAAATGCACCTTCAATTTACAAAGTGATACATAAAATATATACACATTTCTAAGGTTTACACTTAAATTTTAAAGGATATCAATAATATCTTTGAGGAAAAGATTTCATTAAAATACAAACTACTAAAAGTAAAAGAGAAAAAGTGAGGAATTAATAAAAAAATAAATCAATGAAATTAAGTTTTTCGTTAAACATATGGCATTCGATGGAATGTCATTTTTTTATGAATGTTGTGAATTTAGCAAGGTTCGTGTTAAACACATCGATGTTTGGGCATAATCTATTAAATGTGCTACAGCTTCTTCTTATGAATACATTTTCAAGGTAATTCGTTTTGCTCTTAGGAATATAAAAGGTATCCATAGATCGAGTAACTCTTTTTGGACATCTAAAATGAATATTTTGTAGTAAGTACGGGCTGTCAATATAGTTATGAATTATCTTATAGAGCATTAATAGGTCTCTGGTGTCTCGGCGTTGATCAAGAGATTTAAGGTTTACGGGGACATAGTCTACATAATTTCGTACGCGAAAAGAGACATATTTGACAAACTTTTTCTCCAAATTATGAATAGCAGTGGGCTGAAGACAGATCCTTGGTGTACCCCCACTTTAATTGGATATGTTAGTGATGTCCCTGATGTGCATCTTACTTGTATTTCTACGTTTGTATACATATCTCTTATGGAGAGCACATATCTTTCTGGTATGTTACGAGATCTCCATAAAGGTAAGTAAGGTAGGTAAATAAGAAAGGACAATTAAATCGAATCCGCACGCTTGGGTACCTATAGTCCAAATATAGTCAAGTTAGCTTAAAATGGTACCTAATGTCATCCAATAAATGGTACCCGGGGCGTCATTGGAGGTTGTCCACCACTTAACCGTCCTGGTTACTTATATAGTTACTCCGTCAAGGCTCTCGCAAGGATTTTATTGGTAAAAGAGTTACATTTATTTTTAAATGAAGCTAGACCTCCAGTGTACCTGCATATGTTATTAGTAAGCAGTATGCAAGTGTTTAACAAGAAATACATAATGCAATGAGTGTTAGTATGACAAGTTATAAATAAAGCAATCGAAAAACAAGTAACGGTAAGCGAGGCGACATGCTCTGGGTAATTGCATCCAGCGTATCCTGCAAGCACCTGTGCAGAGGAAGATAAAATATAAAAAGGGTATGTCACTGCATACGGGTGGGATTCCCCTCCAAACGATTGGCAGTACCAGCAAGAATGTGTATGGCGTTTGGTCTAGCCGTAAACTACACTCTCTATTGCGCTTCAAAGAAAAGTACCCGGGGCGGAGGTACCCATACCCGCCTCCCAAGTCGATATTGATTCTATAAGCCCACCAATTAACATTAATGTGCAGAAAGTAGAGTTCATAGCCAGATTGATAAAAACATATCCATTTTTTTACCTCAGTGAACTTGGTACAACCCCCCAGAGGTGTTATTACACCGTAAATTATTTTAGTATCTATTCCTGTTACGTTCATTTCCGTAGGGAATTTCACCGTGTCCATGTTTACAAGAAGTAAATTCAGGTGCCGTACTAAAAGTAATTAGTGAAAATGTAAAAAAAAAGATGGGAAAAATTTAATAATATGCAATACTGGGTGGTTCAGTTGGTTTTTCAATAGTATTTCATTTTTTAACATTTGAAATTGAATCCAGTTTTTAAATCAAATGCGTTTTTAAGAATTATTTTTTAATTGATAAACTAAGATTGACAAGATTTTTATGCATAGCACAAAGGGTAACAATTATTATAAGCAATAATTATTAGCCTGAAACACTCATAACACACTTGAAAAAATCTCCCGAGAAAAGATACATGCCGCTGACGGGTGAGATTTAGCACTTACAATGCTTTTCTCATACAAAATAAAGTTGGTTGTTTGCAGGACGAAGAACAATCAGCTGTCATCGTAGCAACTAGCAGTGCGAATCGCGAGTCACTGCTTGCGTTGCCATGAGGCCATGTTATTGACATACAAAGGATAGCGAGTTTAGTTGCAATTATTTTTTTATGTTGCGTCGTCAAGGCACTTAGAGTTTAGGCAAATATTATTGAATGTATGAAAAGCACGATTAATTGGCGAATTATTTGCTTTATTTGTTTTGTTAATAAGTGTGTGGACTAGTGCCGTACAGCATGTATGTCGTAAAGGTAATTTAAAATTGATATTTTGAAAATGCGCGGTCAATTAAACAAATAAATTTTTTAATGAGATGTGAAACTTTACAAGTCGTTTTTATCGATGACACGGCAATTCGTATTATGCAACAGCTAATTATATTTGGAAGCTAAACAGAAAACAGTTGAAATCGCCGTACAATTCAAACATTTAAACGTTCTGTGATCATCAAATTTTGAGTCTTTCCCAAAAAAGAAAACTTTAACGCATACAATAGCGTGTAATGGTACACAATACATAAAAAAAGAAAGCCAAGCCATAAAAAAAATTGGGTGAGTCTAACCTTTTAGCCCGGTTGAAGTAAAACTCCTTTGGCTAAAAACGAAAAACTTATATTTTTTAGGTGGCGGAACATGATTAGCTTATTGATTTTTCATTTATAATTTTTTATAGACGAAGGGGTAAAATTTTCCTGCCATTCAGTCATTTGAAATCTAAATAACAGAATTCACAAGAATCAGAGTGAAAAAAGGGTTTATATTCATCATAAAAAGTAATACAAATCAAAAGGATCAATTAAAATCTTTAGTTAAATCATATAATAATCAACAAAACATTTAAAAAAAACCTGTTGAACTTACTTTATACATTAGTAAACAAAAGTAAAAGGGTGACGTCTGACGTTTGTTTGCCTTGACGTTTTGTTATTCGTTGCTAAGCTTTGCAGTCGCTGTTGCTATACCTACGACGTTAATATGATGAAATATAAGCGCCTCCGCCCACTCAGGCAACTGAAAACTCTCAACTGCCAACTGTCTTTGTATGACAATGTGATGGCCCGCGCACTGCACAATCACACAAAACCCCGTTGTCAATGGTAACGCAAGCGGTGACTTGCGACTGTCACTGCTGATTTCCCTGGGCGGCCATTGATAGTTGCCAACTGTCAGCTGATTGTTCGTCATCTATGGTTAACCAAGCTTTTTGACCAATCAAGACAGAGAAAACAGCCGGTTTAAGTTGGTTTTCAGTTGCCTCAGTGGGCGGAGCGCCTAAGTCGAATGTTATTTGAGTTTTAAAATGTTGCTTCCGTCCAAAAAAGATTTGATTTACCCGTCATAGTGCCTGCAAAGAAGTCTTACCTGATGTTGAATGACTTTCCCAAATTTGGAAAGCAGTTATGAGTACCTCTGCCCCGAGAACCATTTATTGGATAACCATCAACTCTGCCATTGGTCACGCTAAATGGTTTGCAACGCTTCATTTGCTATATTTCGACAGGGTGATAGAAGACTGTGTCTAGGTCATGGCACCGGATACGTCTGCCCAACTACTGTGTGGCTGGCCAGATTTGGAGAACTGTTTGAGAGAGACCTTTTTAGATCCACTCATTAGATTCCAGAATTTTCTTCTCCTTCCTTTCCTCAAGAAAACTTTCCACTTAGCATCCGCAAAGAGGACAGAGGGCCTGAGGGTAATTATTTTCTTCAGGGCCTCATGTGTAGAGCTAACAAAGAATTGTTAAAATCTTTTCTGCGTGTCCATTATTTTCCACAAACCACTCATTCATACAGATATGGAGTGGTAGTAATGCATTTTTCGAAGCTTAACTTTTTAATTGCTGTTAGAGTTGGGCTTCGTTACAAAATAAACCCTCGAGAGCTTTCGCTGACACAACGGACTTTTTTTAGTATTTCACTGCACTATTGTTTGGTTGACACTGCAGTAAAATGGTGAACTCAATTCTGTTCCCATTGCAAATGGTTTAAAACCATTTTTAACAATGTAATTAACGAAAGCTTCAGTGCGTAGCGATTTACAGCGCTTTCAAAGATTATTCAGAATAAAACTTTGTAGGACCTCTATGGCAGAGAGGTGAGTTTGGCCATTGGCTTTTTAAACCAAAGGTCACGGGTTGATATGTACAACAAAATATGTAAATTGAAATAAATAATATTAAAAAAGTATTGAATTGGTAAGAACGAACAAAAAGTCAGGACCGTTTAAAGAAAATTACAATAGCTATGTATGCCAACCAGGCGGTCTAGCACGGACGACTGATAAAACACTACGTCAATGTGATATGATATTGACTGAATTCGTTATCCACGGTCCGTTGGCGAAATTTTCGAGCACGGTCAAAAATTGATAAGAAATATTATTCTGACCAACGATTGAAAATGTAAGATTTGATGTCGTCGTGTCTGATTACGTCTAAAAAGGATCGAAATGACAAACTGGTCTCGTTCAACGGTAGCATTCTTCCGAACGGGCCCTCCATTGATATGCTCGGTGTAACTCTAAGTGACCAGTTCAGATAGGGGGGCTCCATCGAAGCAAGAGTTAAGTTAGCCTCTCAGAAACTGGGCGTACTGTACAGGGCCCACAGATACTTTAATAGTGCACAACTGCTAGCTAGAGCCCCAAAGTACCTGAATAATCCCTACACCATGTGCAAAAACGGGCGGTCTGTTTGATAGATTCTCCCGTCTTAAAACGGATTGAAATCTTTAGAGCACAGGCGTCGGGTGGGAATGCTATCCTTGTTCTACCGGTATTTCAATGGAAGATGCTCCGAGGAACTAGCGTCATTGATCCCCTCAGCACTCAACATATGTACACGGTTGACATTTGTCACATGAGAACGGGTTTCTTCTACGACTTGTTCGAGTTCAACAGCTCGGCTGTGATTTAAACTGTGAACGATTTGCCGGCCTCTGTGTTTCCTCTGGAAATTATTCTGAGGGAAATTATAATTGGTCCTGAGGGAAATTATTTTCCTTAGGGCCTCCTGTGTGGAGTTAATCTATATATTATGCAATTTTTTGAGTAATGTCGTTCGATATGCAAAATAAATGGCTAATGGAGATGAACTAACAAAGCCCTTAGAATTGATAGAAATGGTTTACGCGATCCATTCATTCGAATAATTAATTCATCTAAGACGCGATCAATTTATTCCGTTCGATATTGGAGAAAGAAAGTGGTTAAAATATGACTAAAGACATCATTAAGTAGTAAACCGCTTTCGTGTCACAAAGCAATGTGGAAGGGACCAACATATATTGATGTCAGTTTTCAATTTGAAAATTTCGAACTATTGTTATTTTAAATTTATCGTAGCAGTTGTGACGTTAAAAAAATTAAATCCATAGACAGATCCGCCAGTGTTGCGAGCGTTTTTCGATTTCTTATTTATTCCCTGTATATGTATATAGGTTCGTCTGTCGACAATGAAATCATGCTCGACAAAAAATCGTCAGTAAAACTGTCAGAGTTCTATCGTTCCGATAGTGTTAAGTTATCGATTTCTCTGTGCTACACCCCAAGAACTACAAAACCAGGATCACCCAGATCTTTCTCTCGATTTTGAGATGCCATAGTCGTATTGGTTCTTGGCAGCTGCCAAAAACATTTGGCTAATCACTAACTCCGAGTAAAATAATTTCTAAATGTGCTTAATAATTGTTTAGGTTTTTAATTTTCATAGAAGAAGAAGATAACAATAATAATTTAAATTAAAATTTGAAAATGAATGAACCACAGAAAAATAATAAAACACAATGGTTGCAACTGGGACATTGATATGATACTGGGACATTGGTATAAAATAAAAAATATTTATCTCACACAATGAGGTAAGAGGACACAAATTACAATAGTTGCAACTGGGACATTGATGGGAATAACCTTCAATAGTTAATAATAGAGTTTCTCTTATAAAAAATGAATATTCATTTAAACGTTTTGTAATTAAAACTTTTATTTGGAAAAATAAAAACATTAGTCAAAGATAATATTGTTAATTCTGAAATTTGAAATATGTCTTTGACAATTATGGCTGTTTTATAATCGGACGCAATGGCTGAATCGGTAGAGCGCCGTCCCGGTAAGACGTGTGATCTGGGTTTTTGTCCCAGTTGCGACCATTATGTTTTATTAATTTTCTGTGTCTTGTCCGTTTTCATATTTTAATTTAGATTATTATTGTTATCCACTGGAGCGACAGAGCAATTTAAATATTTTTTCTCGGATTGCTAAAGAATTTTTTTTCGCTAACATTAAAAAAATCTTACTTCCGAATTTGAATATGGAGACATACAAACTGATTATAGTTCTTATTATTTTTTAATTGATAAACTAATGTTTTTAAGACAAGATTTTTTATGCATAGCACAAAGGGTACAAATTATTATAAGAGATAATTATTAGCCTGAAACACTCATCAATATTAAAAGAATCTAGTATAAGTATACATATATGTAGTATAATATATACCTAGTGTTTCAATATATACCTAGAAACACTAGGTATATATTGAATCATTTGGCGGGTAGGAGGTAACCTGCCGTAGCTTAATAGTAGAGCACTTGACTGACCGGCAATCAAAAGGGTGCGGGTTCGAGTCCCGTCGGCGATATGTATCTTTTCTCGGAAGATTCTTTCAATATTGATGAGTGTTTCAGGCTAATAATTATAGCTTATAATAATGATTATAGTTCTATCTAGCCAATGAATTTCCCTACCTTTTTTCTATTATCACATATTTATAGGATTTATAAAAAAATATATAATTAAATCTTTAACCTTAAAACATTTTAAAGAATCTAGAGAATATTTATTTTGTTATATTTTGAATGTACAATATATTATATTGTCGTTTTAATAAAAATAAAAAATAATAAAAATTCTTCTTCTTCAATGAAACCTATATTACATTGATGGGAATAACCTTCAAAAGTGAAAAGAGAGTTTTTCTTACAGATTTATTTTTAATTTCCATTTAGAATAAAACTGTTCTTTGGGTCTATTTATAACATATCTTGAAAATTGTGGATTAATTTTAAGTAATATAAAAGCTATTTGGGTTTCCCTAAATTAGCAAGAAGACAGTAAAAGTAAATTAATTAAAGGAGTAAACCAATATTAATGACGAAGACGGTGTAAAAATTAACGATTTATCTTAGTTTCTCATCCTTTAACGATTTAAGATGATTAATCATTCAAATTAATCAGTAATAGGTTTCAAGGATAACGAAAGGTCTCTGAATGGACCAGCTACGTAATCAGCCTTTTGAAGGTTGAAAGTCCAGATATTAAGTTCAGAAATGGTGCTTTCGTAGAATCAGGATATAATGCAAGTCTCAAAATATCAAATCGATAAATTACAATCCGGTTTCAATGCTGCAGCAAGACTTATCACCAGCGTATCTAAATATTCCCATATTTCAGAGCATCTCAAAAATCTTCACTGGCTCAAATGCCCTGAAAGAAACCAGTTAAAGCTCTGCTGTATGGTATTTAAGTCCCATAATGGAATGGCTCCTGCTTATTTACCGGAAATGTGACAGTCAACTCTTAGGTCAGCGGAGTCATCGGCTATCTGAAGGTTGAACGAACCAAAGCGCACACCAGATACTAAGTTCGGTGAGCGTGCTTTCGGAATGTCTGGACCTAAAGCCTGGAATGGACTGCCACATTATTTTAGAATCATCACAGACTCGGCGGAATTCATAGCATAACTTAAAACTCACCTTTTCAGACAGTCGTATCAATAAAAAAAAATTATCTTCACCCTCACAACCGGTGACATTGTAAAAAACCAATTGTATAAAAATATAAGCAAATTCGTATTTCAAGTTAAGTAAATGTAATTTCGTACAAATTCTCCCGTCCTAAAGAGTCTTAAATTCTCCAGTCTTTGAAAGTAAATATTAACTCTATTTTTGGTACTAATTTTCTTATCAATATAATATGAACAGCGATGGGGGAAGCAAATGTAAAATCATGCCTTGTCCAGTGTTTTAAGTGTATTGTCCTCCGCGTGCAAAGTCGTATCTCATCCAAGCTTGAACTTTCTAATTAAAGTGTGTTCATTAGAAGTGACCTGCCAGGTAAGTATGTTTTCTGTATCTATTTGTAAATAATAAAACTAGATAGAGCCTAAGAATTCATTACCAATTGTACAGCGCCCTTGAGGTGATTTCTCACAAAAACGGGGCTCTACAAATTGTCCAATTATTATTATTATCATAAAGCTTGGAATAAATTACCACATGAACCAAAATGGGCATGAAATTCAAAAATAGAAATCATAGTAATGTTCTAAACTTCTTTCCAGAAAATGAGAAAAAACTTTCCAGATAATAAAGTCGACTCTATCAGTGTGAAGCTAACCCATAGCATATGACTTGGTTGTGATATTTCATTGGAATATCGCTTTAACAATTAGCCACTTGTCCATTTTAAATATACCAAATGATTGTCAGATACGTTAAATATTTTATTGCTGCTCCCATATGGAGCCAGTGAGGATCAGTGGCGGCTCGTGACTTTTGGTGAGCTAGAGTGCTAATATTAACAAAAATGGCATTATTGATGTCGTTGTAGCCGAAAAATATTTTTTATTTTTTTTTCGAAAATTTATTTTTTGTATGAAGATTTTCAGGAAATCTGTGCGGCGCACGGCAAAACTGAAATTTCCTGAAAATCTTCATACAAAAAATAAATTTTTGAAAAAAAAATAAAAAATATTTTTCGGCTACAACGACATCAATAATGCCATTTTTGTTAATATTAGCACTCTAGCTCACCAAAAGTCACGGGCCGCCACTGGTGAGGATGTGGCATCCCCAATTGGGGTATGTTGTAAAACTGAAGTTAAGTGGTGAGGGTATGGGGATGGAGGAGGGAAAGGTGGGGTAGTACCTGGCTATTCAGATCTAGTCACCACACATGGCTAGGGCAGTTCAAGCAGCGTTTCAATTGTGAATGGTGGTCTTACACCATAGCGATACTGAATCTATCTTCCACTCTGGAGCATGACGCAAATAAACCTTATTGGGTTATTCCCATAGAACAATTTCTGAAATATATTGATACAATTAAAGCATTTCCAACACACAGCATCCCCAAAGATCATATTCGTCCTAGGGGGAATAATTTTCATCAGAGCCTACCCAGAAAAAAAAAGTTTTACAGTAATATAGTAATAGATTTCACAATAAAAGTTATTAAAATATCAGTTAAAAATGTCTTTAATTTTGAACACCAAACCCGCCGGTTTGTGACAATTTATGAACGGTTCCTTTCAAGCAATATAATTTTATTACACACCGATAAGGGAGAAATATCTGTAAAATGTTTTATTGATTTTTCTCTCTTTGCCACCCGGTTGTGCCACATTCAGGCTGGAATTTTTAATAATAGGATTTTCCGTCATGTCGTATCAAAATTCCATCTCTCACCTCGAGTTCCTGTGACTACACCCAGCCATCGCTATCAGGTCCTGCCGCTGAGAGCAGGAAGCAGCTGTTGTTCGTAATCGTATTACGTTCCACTTTCATTGTATAACATAGAATTTTTAATGGAAAAATTAAATTCATTAGTTTTATGGTTCTGAATAACCCAAATATTTGACACCGCTTACAAGATAAACAACATTACTAAGTTGTTAAAAAAATAACAATTCATTGAAATAAGTCATGATAAGGCTTTCCGGAGTAGTTAGAGTTCAAATTTAAAAGCCTAAAAAAGTCATATTTCCTTAGTAAAGTTTATTTTTATTTTTATTTGAATATCTCTTGTTATAATAACTTTTTTGAAGGTTATACCTATCAATGAAATATATTTTTGAAGAAGAGGTTAATCCTAATAAATCAAAACATACGTATGAACAAGTATAAGACAGAAAAAATAAATGGTTGGTTTTTTATTTTTTTTTAATATTTTTATCTGGAGTCAGTGAAACTATGGCATACCCAATTAGGCTACATTGTGAGGCTGAAGTTATTGGGAAGGGGAAGGAGATGGTGAAAAAGGAAGGTGGGGAAGTACCTGGCTATTCAGATCTGGTCACCAAACACGGCTAAAGCCATTTCAAGCAACGCTGCAATTCGAACTGTGGTTTTACACCAGGGCGATACTGAGAGTATCTTTCACTCTGGAACGTGCTCCAAACATACCTACTGTATATTTTTTTTGATTAATTAATTGGAAAATAACAGAAATTAATTATTAGTTCCTAGTTTGCCTATTATTCGATATTTTAGACTCGATGAATATATATATTGGTTAAGATTGACGAATTTTCTACCAATTCCAAGTGTTAGATAGATATTTTGACAGCTTACCGAGAGGTGGTGAAATACCCCGTTTTTTTAATTTTTTTATAGAGAAACTTCACAAGAATCCCAACTGATCCCTTCTGGAGCCAGTGAGACTATGGCATCCCCAATTGGAGTATGTTGTGAGGCTGAAGGTATGTGGGGAAGCGAAGGAGATGGGAAAGAGGAAGGTGGGAAAGTACCTGGCTATTCAGATCTAGTCACTAAACACGGCTAAAGCCATTATTAAGCAACGTTTCAATTCTGAATGGTGGTCTTACACCAGGGCGATACTGAGAGTATCTTCCACTCTGGAACGTGCCGCAAATACAGTATATTTGTATTAATTAATTCTGAAATAACACAAATTAATCAAAAAAAATTATTTGCGCACGCCGGGTTCGAACCCGCAACCTTCCGATTGGGAGTCAAGTGTCTTACCACTCGACCACGGACGGTCGTCAATCTTAAGGTGTCGAGAGAGCAGAAAGCTTTCATAATATTTTTACTACCGATATATTTTCCAAGGGACTATCCAGATCTTTTAAAGAAAATCTGAGTGTTAACTTTCCATTAATCAGTTAAAATATAGAACAAATAAATACTGAAACTAAAGACCGGAAGAAACGTTTCTTACGAAATCAAGTAAACCTAGTCCAATAATCCAAAACATCTAATTTGGACACATGTTTTGAATAACCAACATCTCTGCCGTAGGTCACCCCGAGTGGTTCGCTTCGTCTAGTGACTAAGCAGGGGTCCCCGGATACATAGGGGTGAGGTTAATACGTGTCATGGTAGCGGATGTTTCTGCTCAACTACCCCGTTGCAGGCCGGATTTCGAGAGACTGGTGGAGAGGTTGTCTTTCTTTACCTACCGCCTTGTATTTGTAGTTATATAAGGATTCATAATTTTGTCACTCCTAGACACTTAGACCCCGAGATTCCAACCCATTCCTTAATCCTTTTTCCTTCCCATAACTTCCTCTTCTTCCTTTCTTTGAAAATAACCTCCATACATCATCCCCTAAGCTGACATAGGCCCATGATAGAAATCATTTCTATAAGGACCTCCTGTGTGAAGCTAATTTAATAAAAAGGAATAAACTTGAATACATTAATTTTTAAACTTATCATCCTAAAATTTAACAATGTTTTTAAAGCACTTCGAGACATAATATATGTACGTACAAGATACTGTTACTTATGTTTTACATGCTTCAAAATATAATTTCAAAGTTTCATTGGATTTTATGTGCCTTCAAAATGCTATTACAAATTCATATTTCCCTCACTCGAGTGTGAAAGCAAAATGAGGCGTGAGTCTCCATGTAACGTAAGGCTTAGCGAGGAAATCTCTTACCTGATTTCCTTGGGCCTTGAGGTACTGTCAATATTGAATATAATTTGATATAAAAATCTTTTGCGAAATTCTTTGAAGGAATTTAAAGTGGTTCGAAATACAATTTATTGACGTTGGGGTGGTTGAACAATGGAGGAATAAAATATGCAAGAAGAAATAATATGACTTTGTAAATTTTATGAAATTACATTGAGGTAACTTTAAAAAGGTTTTTTAGTACTCTAAGAAATGTTGTTTTCAATTTCCAACCCATCGCGATGCTTTCAACCTCTTGGTCATTTACAATGACACGACAGTTGATTCCCAGACAGTTGATCCTCCGACAGTTGATTCCCAGACAGTTGATCCTCCGACAGTTGATTCCCAGACAGTTGATCCTCCGACAGTTGATTCCCAGACAGTTGATCCTCTACAGTTGATTCCCATACAGTTGATCCTCCGACAGTTGATTCCCAGACAGTTGAACCTCCGACAGTTGATTCCCAGACAGTTGATCCTCCAACAGTTGATTCTCAGACAGTTGATCCTCCGGTATTTGATCACTAAACAGTTATTATAATTAATTTTTTTTTTATTCACCAGATTTACAGGAACGGGTTTAGTTTTTCCCATAGGAAAAACTAAACCCTAAACCTTTCATACACTTTTCCATATAAATGATCATCTAGTAAATCCACGTTATGCAAGTGTATTATATAAGTATAATTAATACAAAACAATACAAGAACAACACGTTAATCTACCAAACTATTAAATGGGAATATAATTCACCGTCTCCAGATATTTTCATATCAGAGGGTTCGGCTCTGTGAAAAAAAAAAAAACCATGAAATTATAATTACTATAAGATTTATTATTATAAGTGTTACTTCATAATAATAAAAATAATAATATTATAATGAAGTAACACAACACTATGTATAAAATTCTTTAATAAATAAATAAAATAAAATAAATTAATAGTTTTTTATTTATTTATTGTTATTGTGTTTAATTCGTAGAACTTTATTTAATTTTTTAATTTTTATTTAATTTAAATTAAATTTAATAATGTTTATTATTAAGTTCTGCAAGTGTTATAGTTTTATAATTGCGACTGCTGTTTCGGCATACAAGGCCATTTTCAAACTGAGGAGTTTCATAATTAGACGACGATATTTATACGATTTAAAATGTCAATTTAAAAGTGAGCAAATCGCTTTATTGTCGGTTAAACCGAATTCTTGGGAAAGTAATAGATTCTCCCCCATGGGTATTTCGAAATTTGTAAATGTATTCTCGAAACAGCTGTCACAATAATAAAACTATAACACTTGCAGAACTTAATAATAAACATTATTACCTTTAATTTAAATTAAATTTCAAAAAAATTAAATAAATAATGTTTGCGAATTCTTTACCAATTTCAAAACTAACATCAACTTCAAAAATACCTTTAATAACAATGAGTTGGTATGAATATAATATAACGAATTTAATTAATAGGACGATCTTTTTTACTTATACGCTCATATATATAATAATAATAATAGGTGTTTATTCCACATGGAAAAAAATGTTATTTTATCGTAATATTTTCGATCATTTTATTCGTGAAACGGGACTGAAGTTCTTCGGACAAATTAACAATTAACTAAAAACAAATTCAATGTTTATTGGCGGGAAAATATAAGAAAAAATATTATTATTAATTATTAGAACAAATTTTGTAAGTAAACCAACAAATTATTCTTACATCTTCCCACTAATAAACATTGAAACCCTGTTAATTTGTTCGTAAGAACTTCAGTCCCGTTTTTAACCGTTTTACGAATAAAAATATCGTATTTTAGAATTACATTTTTCTCCGTGCAGTACGTGGGGAGGTTAGTGTAGACCCACACATTTCATAAAGATACGTTCATAAATATTTGAAATCAAAGAAAAAGCAGGTAAATAAATGAAAAGATACATAAAAAAATATAGTACATCGACAAGTACTTTTATTCTTGTTGCGTTTGAATGAATATTTTTATTCTTTTGTTATTCCGCGGATACACAATTTCTCTGCACACCCCTTCGGGGACTTTTAGTGATATTTTGTGTGTAACGTACATTTTATTTATGTAAGTATGCCAGGAGGCAAACTATCTGAAGATCAACCGTAATGGAATAGTGAATTACAGGTCGATTAGATTAATGATTTTGATAATAAATGTAATTTAATATGATGTCTGAACGATATTGTTTTAACCCCTCAGGCCTCGGGCATATTTTGTTTGAAATATTTCCACTTTGCAATAAAATCCAAGTTAATGGAATATTTCTGAACGTATCCGAATACCAACAATTGCTTTTGAAAGATAAAAAATAATATATAGCTTTTAAATTTCATAATTCCAAAAAACATATAATTTTTAAATATAATCATTTTGATTGCAAAGATAATAAAGTTTTAATAATGGCTGACTTTACGTTTTTTTATCAAAAATTACTGATAACGAAAAAATAAATACACATCCCTATTTTATTGGACAAATATTTTATGAAATCTTTTTTGTATTTCGTATTAAAAAAAAGATTAAAAATTTCCTAAAAATTCATAATTTTTTTTCCAACTTTTCTTTCATATAGTCACATATTTTAACTATTTTGTTATTAAATATTAGATTTGCATATATAGCGTGGTAGTTCTTTCTAACATACCGTTGAGATCATATTTCTTACCATGATAGTAAGAAACCCACAACGACTTTTATGAATCTATATGAGTTTTTCGCAAATGCGAACAAAAATAGCCTGAGTGGTAAATTAAATCAACACATCTCCACAAACGATATGTACCCATATAGTATTGATTTTCACCCCTTCAAAACTACTTTGATTCTAAAATAGAGCATTATTTTATCATTTGAATGAATGCCTCTTATTTAAGGGAGGTTCCCCGTAAAGCTCTGCGGCCATATGTCCCATTAGCCCTAACGGTAGGCCCTATCTAATATAGACCGGAGGATCAAAGGCTAAATATAGAGGTAGTAAGGGGTAGTAATTTATTTGGTAGTGGGGATGATTCGCGGTTTGGAGGCTTTCAATAATGGACTACGAATGAATGCGGTACAAATTGAAATCTAATTTCGTACTTTCACTACTGAAAATGTTATGTACTCAAGAAGGGTGTTTACACCGTATATATTTAATAATGTTTATAATACGTCACAATAAAGGATTTTTCCGCTTCAAAAATTAGAGAATATTTAAAAAAAAAGTGTTTTTGGTGTCCTATTTCCATCAATTTTTTATCATCAAAGCGGTGCCCCGACATTTGATCCCCCAACAATTGATTCCAATGTAAAATTATAATTTTTGTGCATTATTTGCCAGTTCAAAAACTAAAATCTACTTAAAAAATACATTTTTTTACATTAGCTCCACGCAGAAGGCGCTGAGGAAAACAGGAAAACAGGTCACCCCAAGTGGTTCGGTACGTTTGGTGACTTAACAGCGGTGCCCGGGGTCATGGGGTTAGGTTTGTCCGGGACTTGGGGGTGGATGCATCTACCGACCATCTGCGTGGTAGGCCGGATCGGAAGAGATTGGTTGAGGGAGATTTTTTGATCTCTCCAGCCGGACCATCGCCTTGCACCAGGGATTGCTTCATACGTCCATCATTTCTGGACATATTTATCCCCAGATTCCTAAACACCCCTCAAACCTTTTTCCCGCCCAGGACAATCTCTTCTTTCTTTCCCTTAAAAAATCCTTCACACAGCATCTTCAAAGAGAATTTTTCCCTCAAGGCCTCCTGTGTGCAGCTAATGTAAAAAAAAATCCTTCTTAAAACTTCTCCCATCTAAAGCAGATGCTATGGCATCACCAGAAGGTAGCGATAGGAGGAAGGAGACGGAAAAAAGAGAAGAAGGAGGTGGGGAGGTATTTGGCTATTCAGGTCTGGTCCCCAAACATAGCTAAATCTTTTTTTCTTCAAACTTCGCAAAATCACTTTGTGGCGTCATTTTGAATTAAATTAAAACAAATAACTTTGTATAAAACCACTATTATATAATCACAATTACCTACAAGTTTCAAAACCGGTGGTTTCTTCGTCAGGGTAGTAATGTCATTACTACCCTGACGAAGAAACCATCGGTTTTGAAACATGTAGGTAATTGTGATTATATAATAGTGGTTTTATACAAAGTTAGTTGTTTTAATTTAATAGCTAAATCTACTTACACCAAGATGAAACTGAGAGTATCTTCTACTGGGACGTGCCGCAAATATACTATATATTATTTTCGATGTATAAATTGTGAAATAATACATATCAAAAAATAAAATTGCTTGTCAAAAGCCTAAGCTCTAGCCATGGAGTTTGCCTTTTTAAAAATAATTTATTTATACTTGATTTTACAGATATTCTCACTTACACGAGAACGAACCAGTTATAGAAACTCAGTTAATACAAAAGCATTAATCAGTCAATGGATACATAATATCGAGATAAAAGTTCGCAATAATTATGAAATTATATAAAAACTTACTCATAAATTGTATTAATATTATGGGAGTATAATAGCACTCGTGAAAGGCTGGCATAATTAATTTCAATTAAAACGTTAACCATTCCTTTAAAACACCTACGTCCAAAGCGCTAAATATTCAAACAAATACTAAATATTTGCATAATGCAGAATATGCATGACCAAAGTTATAAAGACTTTATTTATTAAATAAATGCATAATGCAATATTCTCTTTCCAGAGCGCTTGAGCGGAATCTTTGCTTTGGGAATTAGTCTCGCAAAAGTGTCTTTTAAAATAATTAATTTCATCTAGAATTTAATTACTATTTGAGATAATCTGATAAAAGTAGATTAATATTCTATAAAGGAATCGTAAAATGTAATAATAAAATTTGTAAATTTTTGGCATCATATTCCTTACTTATATAATAAATTATTTCTTATTCCTTATTACGTTATCTTATTAGAGGTAAAGTCACAAAGAGGAAATACATCATCGATTTTTTTTGTTGTGTTACTCATGTACAAACTCAAAAAATATCGAAAACGAATAAATACCATCGCAGACCAGTGAAAAATATTTAATTAACGTGAATTAAATTTCATACAACGATAAACAACGGTGTACGTGGAAATCTTACTAATAAACTAAAATAATCTAAACTGTTATTAAACATTCATGAAAATTTTCACACATTCTCATCTGGTCGATTTTCGGAATATTCCAAGGAATTTTAAATGTGCTATATTTGTTTTTATTTTGAAGTTGTGATGTCTTAAAAACTTATACCATTTTTAAAAAACAATTTATAATTGCTTTTTTGTATCTATAATGGTTCGTCGGATCTGCCGGATCTGTCCTGATGATGGACACTGCAACGCTGTCCGAAACGTCGGCTAAAGAAAGAGGTAGCGCAACTCGACATAACACCCCAAAAACACACAACGAAAATGCTTTTGGCCGTGAAAATCTAAAAACGTATCATCCAGTCTCTTTTCGTTTTTAATGTTGTCTGGAAGGCAATTACATAAGTTGCCCCCCTCGTAACCAATGGATTGTTTCCATAGTTACTGTAGATGGTGCTAAAATGTATGTTATCATGTTGTCGTGTAAAATGTTTCTGTGCTTGGGACGTTTTAATGAATTCTGTGTTTGTATGTAAGAGTTTATTATTTATTTTGTATATCAGACGACAATATTGAATTCGTATAGTTTTCTTACTGTTAACAGTTTTGTTTCCAAATATATATTTTTTTGTGGATGTTTTGGATCCGTAGTTAAATAGTTTTTTTATTACCTTATTTTTAATTACCTGATTTTTAATTTTATTTCAAACTAGCTGCTACCCGGCGTGCGTTGCTGTGCCATTTAGTAAAGAAATTGCAAATTGCTCCTGCATTCCATACATTCATTCCCGATACATTCAGTTTTCAAACAGCTCGCGTGCCACCTAAGAACAGTTTATATGGGAAAATGTAATTGTTGTTTTTACTATCTTCCTCACCGTTTAAATCTTCCCTGGACTATGACAAACATTTCAAAACCAAAATTATCTAAATCGGCCCAGCCGTTCTCGAGTTTTAGCGACACAAACGAACAGCAATTGATTTTTATATACATAGATGAGTAAATATAGATTTTGTCCAAAAAACCACCTCATTATCTCATTGATAATGCTTTCTTCTAACTTTTTTTAGGCATGTACCGTAATATTAAATAAATGCAAGTGAGAATGTCCAAATAAACACAACGATTTCTCATTTGAAAGAATAATCTTTATTCAACTATTACAACGGCCACCATCTTGAAACGGAAAAGGAATGTACAAATAAATTTACAGGCAAGCGACATGCAAAACGGTCGACATAAAATTGGAATTCGCTACACCCAATCAATATTACAAGGACTTTCTCTTCAGTTTTAATATTCGAAATGGTTTTCCGATACGAATTTTGAATTTCCATCACGTATCACAACATGTCCTTTTAGTTAGGTATCAACCACGTATTATTTTCCAATTTCACGTTTAACCATTTGTGTGCACGGACGTGAAACAAATGCAAAAATTTCCACCGTTTTCTGCACGTGTATATTGTTTTTTCTATTCGAACAATCAAATCAAGTTTTTCCAATTTATATTGAAGTGTCGCTCGACAATAATGGATATTTCCATTGTAGGCTTACGTCGAAATAACATTTAAAATAAATAATGTCCCTTAGTAATAAGCCAAATGAATTATTGTGTATTTTTCGCAAAATTTATTACCATTTGAATCCAAAGAAAACACTCAATTCTATGGTTTATTTTTATTGGTACTTAAAATGAGTTTAAAATATTTATATGGCCCTCTTAACTCTTAAGAAGTAGACTTAGATGTTCCCTTACTTTGGAAGTCGGTTCAAAAAAGCAGAAAAACGCTGTAGTCTTGAGTTCCAATGTCATTAAAATTATTTTATTTTCATTTCGAGTTTAATAATGAATCATCCATTTAATTCTCAATAAATAAATTGCCACACCTTGTTGCTAACCAAGGACTATCTGTCCGAATACGTTTGCTAACCGTATCCCCGATGGAATTTATTTAGAGGATGTACTACGGAATTACAAAATATTACTTACCTACTTTTATTAGGGATTTTCTATTTTCCAATGCTTTTAAGATAAGTTATTTTATCCCTTTTACGGTGAAAATTTTTAACCCCTTTGACCTTGTTAACTCCTTGTTAACCCCTTCGTCCTTGTTGAAAGTATGATTCGTGGACATGGGATTACTAATAATTATTATGACTAGGAATCATTTATTGGACAACCAACACTTCTGCTGTAGGTTCGCTACGTTTGGTGACTTAGCAGAGGTGCCCGTGTTCATTCAGTCGCCTGAGTGCTTAATTGTCCAATCTCCATTTTGGTTTCCGTTCAATCATCATTTTAAAATAAAAATTAAGTATCAAAAACGAAAATTAATAACTTAACTAAGAATTATTTAAACTGACGAGACCTTTACCTTAACGGGAATAGCTTTATCTTAAACACCTGTCATAATGTTTAATTGAAATAATATAGAAAACCTCCTCTTGTAAAACGTAAAAATGGTCGTTTTCTAAAGTTTATAAAGCGCACAAGTTAAAAGATTAATGTATATTTTTATAATAAAATGTATAAATTTGTTTTAGACCACTTTAATTTAAGTGGTCTAAAACAAATGTATACATTTTATTGTAAATTATGGCGAGTCACAAAGTTAATCCTTATTACGAACATGTATATTTTTATGTTTAAATTTGTTTTTTTCTTTGTTGAAGCTATGGATTATTATATTTACTAAAAATACGTACGTACATTTTCAATTAACTTTAGTTAATATAATAAACTCTGATATGAAGGAAAACCAGTTGGCCGATGTTTTTTCATTTAATCTGCAAAGTCACACCCCAAAATATTTGCTTCCTTCGGAAAATGAAATTATTTTCATAAATGTAGCTAATGTAAAAAAAATGAGTGCGTCTAACATTTATGTGTGGTTAAAAGAAAACTTATTTGACTAAAAACTTACATTTTTTAGGTGGCGCAACATGATTAGGTTGTTGATTATTTCGTTGATAATTATTTTTAGACGAAGGGGTAAAATTTTCCTGCGATTCAACCATTTGAATTGTAAACAACAAAATTTTAATTGTCACACTACTGCCACATTTTACTTGATTAGTTAAGTTAGAATTCACAAAAACCAGAGAGAAATGAGGGTTCGACATTTTGTGACTTTTAACATTCTTCAAACATGATTTTGAGGGTTATTATTAAATACCTGATGACCTGACCTTATACTGGTGAACAATATTTATCAGAATTCCGCACGAAAAATCGGGCACTATTCTCCCTTATTCATCGTAAAAAATAAGACAAAACAGTAAGTTCAACTAAAATCTTTGGATCATAAATAATAAATCATACAATAATCAACAAAACATAACAAAAATCCGTTGAACTTACATTATATATTAGTAAACAAAAATTAAAGCATGACGTCTGACGTTTGAGATTGCTTTGACGTTTTGTTATTCGTTGCTAGGCGTCGCAGTCATTGTTGCCATACCTACGACGTTAATATGATGAAATATAATTGTAACAATTATTATAAGCAATAATTATTAGCCTGAAACACTCATCAATATTGAAAGAATCTTCCGAGAAAAGATACATATCGCCGACGAACCCGCACCCTTTTGATTGCCGGTCAAGTGCTCTACCATTAGGCTACGGCGGGTTACCTCCTACCCGCCAAATGATTCAATATATACCTAGTGTTTCATTCAACAATTACTGCTTATTACATTTTTTCACCTGCAAACAACCAACTTTATTTTTATATGGGAAAGGCAAGTATGTGCTAACTTTCTCACTAGATGGCGTCGAGACATATTATGCCTACATTTGTTGGTGAAATAATTTAACTCGTCAAATATTATGTAATAATGTAATGTAATGCATCTGAATAAGTTTTACTTCAAAAACGATTCGCACCATTAAATACTACTTGACAAAAACACACAGTAATATTTATAAAGCAAAGAGTAAATACAAAAAATAATCTCTTACGAACACTTGTAAGTAAATAGACCTACAAGGATATCCACGCTTGAGAAGATTACTTCAAACGGTTTTCTTACATCAACAATGTAATAACTTGAAAGGGTTGACTTTGATAATAAGATAGTCTCCCAACCAAAATAGAGGAAACATCCCCTATGAAGTTGTTATTTTCCTGAGAGTAAATCTTGTTAGGCGACTTACGAAGCTCTCAGTTGGACGTGGAACTTTAGCATTTCGGCAAGCACTAACAAATTATCTCGTGAACTGAACTAAATTCTAATCAGAGTCATTACACGAATTATAATAATGTAGAGGAATGCTGTATTACGATGAGCTTAAGGTTGTATTCTAGATGACGTGTGCAGTGTGCATATTTAAAAAAGATATTTTGCTCATGTCTTGTAGGATTATCCGTAAACTACACTATCATCAATTATTATATTATCTGTAAACTTCGTTAACATAAATTCAATGTTAAAAAATATATTATCTGTAAACTTCGTCTATCAATTATTATTTTATATGTAAACTTCATTGTCATAAATTCCTTGTAATATTTATTACCTGTAAACATCATTATTCATTATCATCAATTACTATATTATTTGTAAATTTCATTATCATAAATTCATTGGTGCATTAAGTGTAAACCTCATTATCATTAATTATTATATTATCAGTAAACATACTTCAATACCTTAAATTATATAATCTGCAAACTTCACCCGCTATAACACAGGGACATCCCTAGCATGGCGGACGAAATAACACAATGTCTACACTATGTATAAAATTCTTTAATAAATAAATAAATTATTATTTGTATAATGAAACATTATAAATATTAGCTTTTTCAACCTCTTACCCGAGTGCTAATGACTTACAAATATATATATAAAACTGCCTTTTCATATGACTTCTGGCGTCTTGCTTTTCCTATTCGTGGCAGTTCTCAGCCACCCGAAGCGGGCAACTATCTTTATTAGCCAGCCAATGAAGTAGCCAGTTCAACTCGTGGGTGAGTGGATCTATAATAATGTATTGGTGGATTAATAATGTTTTACCTACGCGAATTGAAGATTTCCCGTTATACGGCACTAAGCTGCATTGTCCTCAGCTTAAAGTCGAAATTAACTGGGACTCTCATCACCAAAAGATACATGTCGCCAACTGGGCTTGACTTGCACTCCTTTGATTGCCGGTCAAGAGCTCTTGACCGGTAATCAAAGAGGTGCGGGTTTGAGTCCCGTCAGCGACATGTATCTTTTCTCGGAAGATTTTTTCAATATGGATGAGTGTTTCAGGTTAACAATTATTGATTATAATAATTGTTATCATTTGTGCTATGCATAAAAAATCTTGTCTTAAACATTAGTTTATCAATAAAAAATAATTAACTGGGACTAGATAGTTTGCTCAAGTCTATCTTAGGCTTTGTCGTTTTTTATTATACCGTCAATATCATACTGTAATTTGTAGATTTCGATAAATTATTTGATCATTTCAGTTCCTACGTTAAGGTTTTTGCCTTTTTTATATGAGTATCTACCGCACGTGAATCACAACTGTTCCCAACCGCCTGGGGCCTGTAAGACTATGGCATTCCCAAGTAAGGTTTGTTGTGAGACTGAAGGTAGTTGGGAGGGAATGAGAGGGGAAGGAGGAAGGAAGGAAAGTATCTGGCTATATAGATGTGGTCACCATTTTTTGCAACGTTTCTATTCCGAATGGTTGTCTTTCTCCAGATACTGAGAGTAGCTTACATCTGGAACATGCTGTAAATGTTCCTTGTATAACTTTAAATGATTAAGTTGTGAAATAACTCAAATCATCACATAAATTATACTTACTCACGCCAGGATTTGAAGCCGCGACCTTCGAATTATAGTCGAGAGCTTTAAAGCTGAACTTCTCCCATTAACTTAGCCCATGGCCAAAGGATTGATATAAATAGTTTGGGAAGGATTTAGGCAAAAAGCATTAAAGTGGATTGCAAAGAAAATGTCATATTAATTTACAACTAAGACCAAAAAAAAATTCATAACTTCAAGTCTTTAAGTAAACCAGCTTACTTGGAGGGAAAAGCTCGCAAAAAAGCTTCGTAGTTCCGTCTGATACAAACTTTAATAAGTTGGTCATAAAGTTGAGTCATGACGCTGGTAGTCTCACGATAAGCTGGTCTCAGTCGTAATTACAAAAGTTTACTTACAAAATGGTTTCGTTTAAGCCATAGATCATGTTAAAATTATATGAATGTTATTTTTTAATGTCACGTGAAACAATAGAATAACTAAACGCAAAAAGCTAAGCTCATAGGATTTCCATTTACATCTAAACCTTTATTACCCGTACATAAGTCATGTCACTGAGTGTAACGTAGCGTGGCGCCACTTTGACTGGTTAGATTAGGAGCGTAGTGTCCTATCACGGCCCTGGTATAATCTGTATGATGGATTCTTGTGGTGGTCAATTTATATAAACGCGATTGTTCAGTCCGAATCACAGAAGGTTATTTCACTTATATCGTGTTGTTTTATTTATAGTTGCAGAAGCATTGAGGGAAAAGAGAAGTAAGAAAAAAGTCACCTCGCTATTCAGACCTGGTCACCAAATACGCCTAAAACCATTTCAAATAAAGTTTAGACGTTAGTTTCATATTCTATGTTCCCAAATACAGTGCAACATTCCAGATGACATCTTTGGAGCAAATATTTTATGGGTGACTGGTTTTATACCTACGTTCAAGTTGCAACTTATTTTTCTACACTTTTTACACAGACAGTCCCTTCACGGAGAAAAATCGATTTTGACCCTCGCGATAATTTATCAGGTCATATTTATAAAACATTCGTTTAGAAATGTTTTACCTAGTTGCCCTGATAATACAACATGACGATACAACGAAAAACTACGTTGTACCAACAATGTATACGTACGAAATTGGTTCTAATAATTAATAATAATAATTTATTCCTACATTTTCCGACAATAAACATTGAAACCTGGTAATGTGTTCGTAAGTACTTCAGTCCCGTTTTACGAATAAAATGAACGTATTTTAGAATAACATTTTTCTCCGTGTATCTATGATAAACTAACCACAACCCCGAGCAACGCCGGATACATAATAGCTAAAAATTAAGTCACTAATAATATTACGAATTATTAATAAATTCATTTATACTTGTATGCATAATGATATTAGCTAAATGATGCAATTATTGCAAATAAATTGACTATGGATTAACTAAATTAAAATGAATTATTTATACGATAATTAATGGAATGACCATTATTTACTGCAAGGTTTAAATTGTTTATGCATTAGCTTAACCGGTTGAATTATATAATTTATAAATATGATATCTAATTAATGTGCTCATTAATACGATGTGGTAATCAAAACAAACGTTTTTAAATAATGAATATCATTTTTCTCTTGTTCCAGGTAAGCTTTTCAACTCATAACATCGATACGTAAGTGGATTATTGGTAAGTCCATAAAATTTGTTTTATAAGTAGTTATTTATAGAAGATAATTTTATTAGTTTAAATATTTAATAAAAATGTATTTAAAAAAATGTATTTATTTTTTACAGAGATTTTACTTTTCTTAAACAAATCTCTTTAGAACAACACCCTTTGTGGGAGAACGCATAAATATTAAACATCAACTTACTGGCTTTTAATTGATTTTTAAATTTTACATGTTTAAGTGAATGATGCAGATGAAAAATCTTAATTTTTGAGAAGTTTTTGCATATCTACAGCATAATTTTTTAATAATTTACCCGCCTCCCATTTTTTCTATTTGGGAGGCTGTAATAATAGTTATAAAAAAGAACCGAACCTTATTAACTAAAATATGTTTTTAGTTAAGCAATAATTCTGTTCTCCAAGTTGAAAACAATATATAAGCATAAAACGAAATGAATCAAATTGTTCTCTGAGGAAAACATGGGATGAATTTATGTTCAAATAACGATGCAGTTGTTTACGAGTAATACCACAATATGTATTGACTACTTTCCCAATAGATGAAATATCATTGCTCTGCTCAATGTATTTTGACAGTCGTATTTCAATTTATTCGATAAATTTCAAAAGGGGACAGAAAGATAAGGAAGTAAAAAGGTTTTCACGGTGAACTGTGCGCATGAAGGCTTTGTTGCAAAGAAATTATTAAAATCAATTATTTATTTAATTCCTCTCCTCTAATAAACCTTTAACAATATCTACTCACCTGCTCACCTGAAGGTAAATATTTCTTTAGTATCCTAGAATGACAAGTAATTTCAGTTAATTTTAATAGAATTAAATTAAAACAAATAACTTTGTATTAAACCACTATTATATAATCACAAATTCCTACATGTTTCGAAACCGATGGTTTCTTTGTCAGGGTAATGACATTAAATAACAAAAGAAACAAACAAGAATAGACTAAAAAGAACATACTAACATTTTAATAGATGCCGTTGGGCTTAGAGCGTATCTCAAGTTCCGACAGATGATAGTAAGAGCAGTACACCTCATCAGTACACCCCGGTTGACGATCTCCAACAAGCCCAGATTCAATTCGTAGATAATTAGAGTCATTATTTTTTAATTGATAAACTAATGTTTAAGACAAGATTTTTTATGCATAGCACAAAGGGTAACAATTATTATAAGCCATATGCATCTTTTCTCGGAAGATTCTTTCAATATGGATGAGTGTTTCAGGCTAATAATTATTGCTTATAATAATAATTAGAGTCAGTCATGTAACCCAGAAGTATAATATATTGAATACACTTAAAGATAAATAATAAAGCATATTGTACAAGGACCTTATTTTTCGTGAAGAGCCCCAACACAATTACTATTTTTTTTAATTAATGAAGACAATATTATCGACACTTGTTAGTCACATCTGGGACAGATAAGACGTCCCAGATGTGGCTGTATCTTTTTCTGATTTTTCTGTTTCGTTTTTCGATTGAGTTTCCCTAATATTGTTTTCATTAATTAAATTAAATTTGAGGTAGTACTCTCTAAGTTAAAAATAAATAAAATTACTAATACTATGGATAAAGCAGACATAACGATTGCTTATTCAGAAGAATATGGATTCTTATTTAGCACAAGTGATGAGATGATCAAAAAATTCTAACCACAAACGTAAAACATTAATGCTTTCGTTCTCAGTGCAAGTATCGCGCCTTGGAACGAGTTACCCTCTGACATACGAGAAGGCCTCTTAAACACCCCCTGGGAAATATTAAAGTGCCTCTTCCTGTTTCCACTAGCTTAACACCACTCACCTTAATTCCACCCCTCTCCTCTCCCTGCATCTTGCTTTCCCTATTTAAAGGCAATTTATGCATTTCATTGAAACTTCTTTTAAAAAAATAAACAAAAAATTGCATCCTGCGATGTTTACTGTGATATCTGGATTGCTCATCAAAATCGTCTTTGAACAGCCGTTAGAGTGACTCTTGTTTGTAAATAGTGTTTGTACTGAAAAAAATTCACATTGGAAAACTAAAATAACTTCTTCAATTATGCAAATTCACTTACTACACATCACTTATTTCATCAATATTTTGAACGTTTTTTTAAACCAATGGTTTTTTCGTCACAATAATTTTGATTAAATGAATGTTTGAAATTTTCAACGTTTTTTGAAACCAATGGTTTTTTTTCGTCAGTATAATTTTGATTATATGAGTGATGTATACAAATCGAGGTTTTTATTTAATTAAACTAAAATTAGGTTATGTTAGGTTTTTCGTGTGTATAGGTGAATTTTTTTCCATGTAGCTAATAATTTCTTCCACAAGAAATAATCTGTCCGAACATGATTCTGGCGGTTTATTATTGGAAAGTGAAATTCACGTCTGAGTAATTTCGTCACGTAACAGTCCTTTGAGATAGTTGAATCTGTATGACGGACTGTGCGTTTTCGCACAAGGCCAATGGTTTATTCTATTATCTACGGGCTCCAGACTTGAGGTGGTTACCAGTACAGTTTTGTACAAGAACAACAAGCTACAAGAAGTTATATTGCATTATCAACACGTAATAAATAATAATATAAATATTATTAAAGAATACAATAATTCCAATAAATCTATATTAAATATAATTGTATTAAATCAATAAATCAATATTCATATTTTTTGTTCAGATTTATTAAATAAATAAATATATAAAATAAATTTATTCGTATTTTTATTTTTATTTATTTAATAAATCTAAACGAAAATATTAATAAAACCAGTAGAAAAAGGTCAACAGGTGTCCGATATAAATTTATCCGAGACACTATTCAATTCAATTCAATTCAATTGAATTCAATTCAACTCAATTCAAATTTATTCAATTCAATTGAATTCAATTAAATTCACCTCAATTCAATTCAATTCTATTCAATTCAATTCAATTTAACTAAATTCAATTCAATTCAATTCAACTTAATTCAATTCAATTCAATTCATTTCAATTTAAATTCAATTCTTTTTTCATTTTAATAACATTACAAGGGCCTTTAAGGTGATTTCTCACATAAACGGCGCTCTATAAATTATCCAATTATATTTTTTTTAAATATCAATTTGTTCATAAAAGATAATAATTAATAATACAATGATGAGATGCAGGTTTCAAACTAGTTCTTCGAACATTGTTATCATTTATAAAGATAGATGCCAAAAATATGGGAATAAAATAGTCGAAAATAATATTATATTTCTGAATTTCGAATATAAGATTGACAAAAAATTCTTTAAAATAAGTTATATTTGTATTTTTTATCGTTATTTATGTTTATCGTATTTTTTGTATTAGATTTATTAGTATCTTCTTCGTCAACAAAAGATTCCATTAAACTTTGAATAATATAAATCATGCGAAAAAACAAATCACATGACTGTTTGTAAGAGAAGAAAGAAATATGATATTTTTTTGATTTGCAAATCTAGTACTTATTCAACGAAAAGCAAAACGATTTTTTGTCACCATTAAATTTGCTCTTCACGCTTAATATTTCATTCGGTTAAACCCATAATGCATTCAAATGGTAAATTTCCCACATATTATGTAGATTCTAGGAATTATTATCTCCCAGCTGCTTTCCATTTTCCAGAGCGTAATCAATATTGTTTATGATATGTGTGTATCATCCACGAATTAATTTATTACGTATGAGATACGTTGTTATTTGTGTTTGATTAATTAGAATACGTTTTCAATAGCGCCTAATGTGATATTTTCAATTGAAACCATACTGTACCCGGAATGATAATGGTGCCCACTCGTGCTTGTCGCCGTTCTGCCCGGAAACAAGCTTTAATAAACCTGGAACCCTTTTACGGATTTCGGATTATCTGAAGGTTGTTTGGCGGAATGTGTTTGGAAAAAAAATTACTACAAGGAGATGGTTATTGGTTATTGAAGGGCATGCTTCAGACCACGTTGTCATGGAACTTTGGAATAAAGGCTTCTTCCCACTACACCGTTCCATACCATGACCATACTATGAACGTATCAGCCACGAAATAAACATGCGACGCCCTACTATGCCCACTAGAACGTGCTAACACCGTATGACACCCGTACGTAACGGGTTTAGTGACCGTATGATACCCCTATATACCGGGGTTAGTGTCTGTACCATCCCCAATAATTCAATAAGCGTACGGTTCTAAAAAAAAGAAAAATCGAGGGAGAATACTGGACGTTATTTAAGCAACTAGTTGATGATGAAGAGAAATTTTATACGTACTTTCATATGACGTCATACCAATATAATGAATTATTAAGAAATATATATAATATTATCATTAAAAGAATAATATCACTATTAGAACGGGGATCATACGCGTATGATCCCCGTTCATAACACCGTCGCGTGCCATGCATAGAGCGGACCGGCACCTGCAAAATATTGTTATCGAGAATTCGCTGTCAGTCAGGTCATGGTATGCGACGGTGTTGGTCGGTGACGGGACGGGCTAGTGGGCAGCGTTTCATACAGATCGATACAAAGAACATTTGCATGCGCCGCTACGGTTACGGTCATGGTATGGAACGGTGTAGTGGGCAGAGACCTTAAGAGTGTTTGAAACCTGTGGTTATTTCACTAATTCTCAAACCTTGCTTAGTTTCTACTTTTTTAAATTTCAATTTGAGATATTGGTAATGAAACTACCGGATCGGGAACCATTTAATAACACCTTTGCTATAGGCCTCCCCAAGTGGTTCGCTACGTTTGGTTTGGGGAAAGGTTTATCTAGGTCTTAGCGGCGAATGCGTTTCGGAAAGCCTGGTTGAAGGAGACCTGACCTGGACCCCTTCAGCTGAGCTCTCTCGACCCATTGCCTTTCACCGCAGTTGGAGAGATGAATAAATAGGTCCGTCACTCCCATTCACATCAATAGCCAACTGCTTCCTAACTACTCCTCAAACATTTTTCCTCCCTAGAACTTCCTATTCTTCATTTTATAAAACAAACAACACTCCACACAGCAACCCTAAAGATGATATAGGTGTTAGGGACTTTTTCCGCAGGGCTACCGGTGTGAAGTTATTGTAAAAAAAAAGTATCTTTCCAGAAGAATAATTTCTTGATATTTTTTTTATATTAACTCCAAAGAGGAGGTTCTGAGGAAGATACATTCCCTCAGAGTCTACGTCACTTTTGAGCAAAGTGGGTCTTTTTGCGGAGAGGAAAGATTGAACGTGGGTCTTGAAGAGACCCATACTGTAGGAGGGAGAAAATTCACAGGCCATCAAATCGTTCTACAGCAGAGATGTTGAACTCACGGACAGGTAGTAGAAATGACCCATTCTCGTGTGACAAATGTCAGTCATGTACAAATGTTAATGTGTGCGATTTTTGGTTTATTGTGGATGTCTTGTAGGAAGCAGTTATAACTATTTTATGATATGATTTATTTCAAACTATGACATTAGACATGTTTTAGAGAGAGACCATAAATAATAATGTAATCATCGCTAGTGATGTGCAAATCATTACAATAGTGATGTGATACTTAACAACATAAACCGGCGCCAAAGGGATCACTGATCCTAGTATCTCAGAGCATCTTCCATTGAAATGCCGGTAAAACAAGGACGACATTCCTACCTGACACCCGAGCTCTAAATACTGCAATCCGTTTGTTAAAATAAAGGAATCTATCATGCGAACCGCCCATTTTGGCACGGAGTTGAGGGTTTTTTCCAAGTATTTCGGGGCTACCATACCAGAAGTGGCTGCCGGTGGGCTTTTTATTTGAATATTGTTTACAAAAAAGGTATGTCGCTTGATTATGGCTTAAATGGAAAGACAGGTCAAACGATCATACATGGTTTTACCACACAAACGCCAAAGGATCTCCTCCATCAAGCTATTAATAAAATAAAATAAGTCCCGTAGTCAAATAATAACTAACCAAAAGATTTGCATGACAAAAATATACCCTCTCGTGGCGCTTGATAACGTCGTGTAAAAGTTAATATTCGTAAATTTACGGGCACGGTTTTTCCAACCCGTTTTGCTTTGTTACCCCTCCCACGGTAGATAGCCAATCTCTATCTAGACGACACGGGAAAAAGGATTTTGCATGTACTAACCCTCTAGTTTATCATTTAAATTTAATTTGTGGTTGAAAATAATATTCACGTGATATTTAATCAAAGTATCCCGAGGCATTTTTAATGTTTTGGGTTTTGTTTCAATAAAGCTTTTCCTTGATCATCTTTTAAAAGTGCTTTTTTCATGTTTGTATCATACGTTTAGTTTAAATTATCATACGTTTAGTTTAAATTATCATACGTTTAGTTTAAATTATCATACGTTTAGTTTAAATTATCATACGTTTAGTTTAAATTATCATACGTTTAGTTTAAATTTTCAAACGTTTAGTTTAAATTATCATACGTTTAGTTTAAATTATCATACGTTTAGTTTAAATTATCATACGTTTAGTTTAAATTATCATACGTTTATTTTAAATTATCATACGTTTAGTTTAAATTATCATACGTTTAGTTTAAATTATGATAGTGCTAAAGATGGCAGGTACGGCAGACAATTGTTCGAAATCGCAACGTCGGTCGCGTCGTACAGCATGAATTTGTTTTTGACATATTTGGTCACATGGTTTCCTGTCTTTTTCACCTCCCACAATGTTTAGCCTCATAATATACCGCGATGGGCAATGCGATAGTCTGTTTATTGTCATTTATTTAATTTTTAGAACTCCGTTATTTTCTTTTTTTATCAATTTAAAGGATTTTTTTTTTGCACACGGGAGGATCTGAGGAAAATATTTTCTCTTGGGGCCTATGTAGTCTTATGGAGGAGTGTGTGGAGAGTCTTTTTAGCGAAAGGGATGAGAGGGAGTTCTGGTAATAAGGAAAAAGCTATAAGGGGTGGGTCGAAATCTAAAGGTCAGTGTGTCCAGGAGGAATGAACGTATGAATCTGTCCATCCAACTGCTGTGCAAGATGTGAGCTAGAGACTCTAGAGAGGTCAAAAGGCCTCCCTCATTTAGCGCAGAAGGTGAGCAAGTATATCCGCCAACAAGACCTAGACAAACCTCGCCCTATTTTTATTGAAGACTTCACATTTTGTATTTCACACTACACGTTTCACATAAAACATCATACAAAAAAGTAGGGAGCGTGAATAAAATGTTATAAAAAACGTTGTTTCAACGTGGCATAACAATAATTTGGTAATAGCATCGAACGTTGAAACAGCTATCACAACAGTAAAAACAAAATACTTGTAGAACGTAATAATAACATTATAAAAATTGGTGCAGACCCACTGGCTCTTGTTAGCAAAGAGAAATTTGGACTCTTGTTCATTGTTAAATAAAAGTCTTGAGCTTGTCTTCCCTCACTTGAAGTGAAATTATCTATCTTTTGAAACTTATCTTCCTTGAAGAGATAATCAATTTAGCTGGCCTAACTGGAGCACATTTTTTCTTTCAAATCGGCATAGATCACGCCTCTGTATCCAAAATGATATTTCATGGCAAACAAAAGATAACTTGTGCTATTTTGAGAAATTCACTGAAGCAGATCAGGAATACAAAAAGTGGTGAGTCATTATATTGTCTTTGAGCATACACAATCAATCAGATAAACTATTTATTTTCATGAGGCAAATGTCAACAGAGTGCGTATTGCGGATGCCGGGCACGCGTCCGCTACGTTTTCGCCACGTTTTCGCCACGTCTGAAGGGATCAATGACATTAGATTTATGAATTGAACAATTCAATTTTGTAGTCTATTGAAATTAAAATTGATCTCCTAAATTGATATTATGTTCATGTTATTTTCATGAAGACCGTTGGAAATTTTATATCTTTAAATTAATGACTTACTAGTTACTAGTTAGATTTTAAGAAAGTTATGCTGAAATAACTCGATCATTCTAATGATTAGAGATTTTAACATAGTTCCAAAAAGAAGTAGATTTTGTATAAAGTAATTTGATTTAAACTTAGTTTAATCGGGTATCCAGCTTAACATAAATGTCCCCGTTTCTTAAAACAACCTCTGTTACTTTTTCCGACCAAGGACGCCATCACTGAAGATATTTAAATTCCAATGTCTTGACATCAAATGCGTGATTTGTAATTCGCCTCATTCGCGTTTGTATCTCAGAAATATTAACATTTCTCTTTCTAATGGCTCTTCGTGTGTTAAGTTTTCATTTATTGTTTTTGTATTTCATTCGTAGAACTACATTTAATTTATTTTAAATTCATTTTTTTATTTAATTTTTTTTTAAATTCATTTAACTTAATTTTTTTTAAATTTAAATTAAATTAAATTTAAAAAAAAGGTTAGGTTTTTTAAGTCACTTCAGCAGAAAACACTCCTGATAATGAGTACTTTAATTTTTCTTTCAAAATAAAATATTTACATGATGACTGGCACCTTTTAAATTCTACCCAGATAAACAACGGCACGTTCTTTATGTATTTATGAAGAAAAATAATTTATGGAGTCCTATTATATTTATTTATAAATGGGTTTAAAAAACTAAAACCATAACAAACCGACTGTCAATAGAGTTTATAATAGGTCTCTTTATTACCGACTGAGAGAGAAATGTTTGATCCCAAAGCAATTAATTAAGGTAAATGACAGCAGGGTTTAGCCAAGCTCCGAACCTAATAAATTTGAGTTTTATCCTACAGAGGGCAATAGTAATTAGTTTTCAATGCATATTACTTTTTAAACGGTGTGACGATCAACTGTTTTCATAAACCTTTCAAAATAATGAAAGAATTTTTGTTTTTGTTTTTATCATACGTAATACTAGTCCAGCATACGAAAATCACTTACACTGGAACGCCCAACACTGGGTTATAATCTGCCCAACCTCATTGGCATAATATGATTCCATTGATGCAATGAATTAATTAACTACAACAGGCATAGTTTCAATGTGTGCCAGTCTGCATAATATAGGGGCTGTACGTTTCCCTATGTATGTGTACGTTTAGGTTTGAGCTCATGGGGATGACAAAGCATAAAACCTTGCGGAACCATACGTCATGATGCGATAAGTGGTGGCAGCCCCGGTTTCCATGACAACGGTACATATACATTACGCGGGGTTGGTATTATCTAATTGAAAACGTAGTTTAATGGAAGAAGGGGTGAGAAAAAGTATTGCAAGGCGTTTTTGAGGTAAGGAGGAGCATATTTCATGAAGAATAGACATGCCGACAGGGGGCGGTAACCAAATTTCTTGAATAGTGTTAGAATGCACAAATATTATTTAGTTAGTGTGTCTTATGTTATATGTCTTTAATTAACCTAGTAGAGGTTTAATTAACCTAATATCAAAGGCTAAATAAGTATATAAAGCCATTACTGCAATTGCACTGTTTCGTACCGTGCGTAGGCACACGGAGAAATTTGTTATTCGAAAAAACGATCATTTTAATAGTAAAAACGGTTAAAAACGGAACTGAAGTTCTTACGAACAAATTAATAGGGTTTCAATGTTTGTTGGCGGGAACATGTAAAAATAATTTGTTGGCATACGTAATTTCGTACGTAAACCAACAAATTATTCTTACATTTTCCGCCAATAAACATAGAAACACTGTTAATTTGTTCGTAAGAACTTCGTTCCCGTTTTTACTATTAAAATGATCGTTTTGTCGAATAACATTTTTCTCCGTGCACGATTCTTCAACACATTCTTTTTACAATAACTCCACACAGGAGGCCCAGAGGAAAACATTTTTCCTTAGGGCCTATGTCATCTATGAAGATGCTGTATGAAAGATCTTTTTGAGGAGAAGAAGGAGTGAACACAGACCTTGAAGAGATCCGACCTGATAGAAACGACCCGTTCGCATATGATAAATATCAACCATGTACATATATTTTACTCTGCATCGGTGCCGGGAGGATTAATTATGCTAGTTCCTCGGAGCATCTTTCATTGAAATACCGGTAGAACATGGACAGCATTCCCGCCCGACGCCTGTGCTCTAAGAAAAATCTATTAAACGGACCGGTGAATATAAAAGGGATAATTGGTGTATACAATGTGATTAGTTTTCATTTAATTTAAGTAAAGCCAAAACGTGAAATTGGGATACCTACTTGAAGAAATAAAACAATAAATTTACAGTTATGATTACGTTGGCTCATCCAACCCTTCCTCTGTCTCTTCTTTTCCCACAGCAGGCTTTCTTCTGTCTCGTAAATTACTCAGGGCGTCATATTATCATCTGGTTGGAGGAATTCTCGTACGGTGTCACATAAAAACCATACGTTTTTAATTAAATAGCTTTGACTGTGCAGTAGAAATAAATAAATCTGGCGTCATCCGTCCCTAAGACGACATCTTTTCTAGAAGAAAGACCTATTATAAAACATATTAAGGCTTTGCTTATTAAAATAGAAAGGGTTCCAACAAACGCTTAATATAACTATGGGATTAATAATTTTTACTATACCAAAATTTATAATGAAAATATTAATATTATCATATAATACGTCATCACGTACATAACTAAAAACAAGTAGTTCTGTGAAAAATTGGGTAGACTAACTATCTCAACTACATTTATTTTTTTATGCTTACTATAAGCAGGTAGGTAGGTACCATGAAAAGAATGCGAATAAAAATGTCCAAACAAACACGATAATTTCACATTTGAAAAAAAAATATCTGAACCATTAAAACGGCAAACATCTTGTACCGGAAATGGAACATACTAACACATTTACAGACAGAAAAATTGCAAAATGGTCAACAATTGTTTATTTTACTTAACTTATTTCATATAAGAAATTCTGCATTTTGTCTAAAGAAACAAATCACCATCATCGGATTTGTAGTGAAATAATAGTAAGGCACTCCGCTGACGAGGCAACTGAAACCAAACTAAAAATGGCTGATTTCTATGTCTTGATTGGTCAAAAAGCTTGTTTAACCATAGACGAAGAACAAAAATTAACAATTAGCTGACAGCTGGCAATTAGCAACGGCCGGCCACGGCAATCAGCTGGCAAGTCGCGAATAACTGCTTACGTTACCAAAGACAGTTGGCAGTTAAGAGTTTTCAGTTGCCTCAGTGTTGCTTATTTTAGGAACAAAAATATTCGTAAAGGCCAACCAGTTAAACGTTTGGAATCCGCTGTCTAAAGAACTCACGTTATCGTAAGTAGTCAGATTCGTGGACAAGTATTTAGTACGTACAAAATATTAAATTTATACTATCACAAACAGCACATGTTAGTTAGGATAGTTAAAGCAAACTGGTGTATTTTAAAGGCATACAGTGTACACCCTTTGAGCTTTAAGCATTAAACTTTTTGCTGAGACTAACTTTAGCTGAAATGAAGCAAAGTCGATACCAACTGTTTATGTTAGAGCCATATTTAACTATATTGAACTGTAAACTTTCTTTCGTTGTTCTTAAAACACCAGCTAATTTATGGCGCATGGAAAAGACTGGAGACTAAATTGTTTAAAATTAAAATCATCATCATCACTTTAAAAGTTTGCGCTTTTAGATATTATGTTTGTTAATATTAACTTCAACTGTCCCTGAGGAAAATAATTAGGGCCTGTGTCATCTTTAAAGATGCTATGTAGAAGGTCTTTTTGAGGAGAAGGAATGACTGAACATGAGTCTAGAAGAGACCCATGTTGTGGGAGGAAAGAAACACAAGAGACCAGTAAATCGTTCCACAGCCCAGCTGTTGAATTCAATAACGAGTTGTAGAAGCGGCTCGTTCTTACTATAATTTGGATACATTTAAAGCAAAAATAACAATATAATATTACATAATAAGAGAATATATTTAAAATTAGTACAAATGTTATTAAGTTTTGTTGGTCCACAAAGATGGAGGATGTGCAGCAGATGTTAACCACAGAATAGGTGTGGGATGGAGTAAATTTAGATCCGTAACAGGAATCCTGTGTGACACAAAAATGCCTATAAAACTAAAAGGAAAGGTATACCAGACTATTGTTAGACCCGCGATAATGTATGGCTCCGAATGCTGGACCATGTACAACTCCTACACCAGGCAACTTGAATCAGCAGAAATGCGAATGCTTAGATGGTCAGCAGGAGTGTCACTAAAAGATAAAATTAAAAGTTCACGCATTCGTGGTAGCCGGGGTGTCACAGACATAAACAATAAGCTAGAGGAACGACAGTTGAGATGGTATGGTCACATAAAACGGAGACCACCAGACCACACAGTGAAGCAGGCAATGTCTATGGAGCTTCATCGACAGTCATCCAGAGGAAGACAAAAGAACTCCTGGATGACTCAATGCTCTAAAATTCTAAGTAGAAACGGCCTGGAAGAGAGCGATACCCAGAACCGAAGAAGCTACAACCTGAGAACGAGGAGAGCCGACCCCAACAGCCTACCTAGGCAATGAGTTGGGACAGTGCAAGGAAGAAGAAGAAGAGTTATTAAGTTTTGTTGGGTCGATATTAGTTCCTAGCTAGGCAGATTGCCTGTTCTAAGGAACCAAATGTTTGTGAAATGCCAAGTGTAAATTTTTTATTTTATTTTTAATTAAATATATACTAAGTTTTTACTAAATGTGTCATTAATAGGTAGCCATGTTTAGTTTTAAGACACATTATATATATATAATAGTTTTTCGAACTCCTCCATTTCCTATATTTATTATTTTATTTTGTATTTCCCGACTATGCATTGGTACCGAGGGGATCATTGACATGATAGTTCATTTAGATACAGGATAGTTCCTCGGAGTATTCTCCATTAAAATACCGGTAGAACAAGATCAACTTTCCCATTCGATGCCTGTGCTCTAAAAAATGTAATCCGTTTGTTAAGATTGGAAAATCTATTACAGACCGCCCGTTTCTGTAACTGATATGACAGTTGTTCTGTGATAATATGACATTCCAATTTTAAAGAGATATTATATATATAATAATTTTTTGGACTCCTCCCTTTCCTATTTGGGCGCGAGTAGGGCGTGTTTCCCGACTATGCATTAGTACCGAGGGGATCATTGACATGATAGTTCATTTAGATACAGGATAGTTCCTCGGAGCATTTTCCATTGAAATACTGGTAGAACAAAATCAGCCTTCCCATCCGATTCCAGTGCTCTAAAGATTTTAATCCGTTTGTTAAGATTGGAGAATCTATTAAACAGACCGCCCGTTTCTGTAACTTTTATAACAGTTGTGATAATATGACATTCCAATTTTAAAGTAAGTACGCTGAAAGATTGTGGAGAGCTGAGAACGGAAGGAGATCAGTGCATATGTTGGAAACTTTGATTCAACAAGAATTAAATGCAAAATGGCAGAATACCCAAAAATAAATCAAAATAATTTATTTTTTTTGGAAAATCTCAAATCATACCATCTATTTTTACAAGTATGTGACATGCGGCCACGGGGTGGACAGGCAAGCGGAAGGATTAGCTTTTTATAAACATGTATAGTGTTATTACGAGTTTGATGAAATTTCGCACACTCGACCTTCAAAACAAGAGAAAGGTCATTGTCTACTTTAGATTTCGAAAATCGACGCCGGGGACTTTTAGTTTGTGTTAGACTAGAAAATTTTAAATTCTTATTAACGTGCTGTAATTTTGGTTTCGATTAAAAATTGGTGAAATTAAAAATGCTGACTGTACAACTCAGAATCATGCAATTTCAACACCTCCTTTGAAAATTGATTAAAAGTGATGATAAATAAAAACGTTAAATAAGTTTCGTTAGGTTAGGTTGTGGGCTATTTTCAAATATTTTTTTCACAACGTTTAATAATTTTTCAAAGGGGTTTTGACTTGACTTGATTCGTGTTATCATGGAACCAACAATTTCCCAAAATATAACAACTAATTCTAAACCAACTTTTAAGCAAATTGAAATAATAATATAAGACTTCCATCGGTAAAAAAATCGTAGAATTATTATTTTAGTGTTTTCATTTATGCTTAAAACGTAAGCTTCAAACTAGTTCTTGAAGATGAAGTTTTCATGGAACCATTTAAAATTACTATACCCTCCAAACAGCATTCCAAAAGATGACACGCCGAAAATGTTTTTGATTGTTTCAGGATCTCCTATTAATATTAAATAAAAAAAAAATATATATTTTTTTACGTTTCTCAATACATTAGTTTCTGTGTAGATAGTGGCGCTTGGAAACACGTTCTAGAGACTGGAAAAATAGGTCGTCATAAAAATGTTAACGTCGCACACTTAAGCTTTACGAATATATCTCGTGGATACCTAATCATCCGCATTATATTAAAATATCGTATCACCATAAAACGTGAAAGCGGTCTAGCCATCATCTTTAATAAAAAATCAGAAAAATATTCCTTTTGGTGTTGTGCAAATTTCAGACTTGAAAAATATATTTTCCTCCGTTAATATAACGCCTTCCTGCATCTCCTGGATAATTTTTAAACATGCTAGAGGGGTTAGAGGTAATTTGTGTTATTATTTTACTATTTATTCATTTAAAAAAATATATAGTATATTTGCGACACGTTCCAGATCGGATGGAGGGAACCTACCATTTTCCCAACTGCTATGTAAGAAAAGTGATTGTATTATCTCCTAGGCCGCACACGTCAGGATTCTAACTTTTTTGTAAAAAGGAAGCTACATTTATTTTTAAAACGAATTAGACCCTCCAATTTCCCTGCTTGCATGATTGTAACTACAAATTACACAGAAATGTATGCATACGTACATTTAAGGCCAGCGTAGTCCAGCGGTAGAGCGTTGGACTACATTCCGAAGGTCGCGGGTTCGAACCCGGCGTGCGCAAATAAATTTTATTTAATTGATTTGTGTTATTTCACAATTAATTATTTAAAATAATATATAGTATATTTGCGGGACGTTCCAGAGTGGAAGATACTCTTAGTATTGCCCTGGTGTAAAACCACCATTCAGAATTGAAATATCGCTTGAAATGGCTTAAGCCGAGTTTAGTGACTAGATCTGAATAGCCAGGTACTTCCCCACCTTCCTCTTCTTTGTCTCCTTCCCTTCCCCACTTACCTTCAGCCTCATAACATACCCCAATTGGGGATGCCATAGTCTCACTGGCTCCAAACGGGAGTAGTTTTTTTTATAGTTAATACCTCACTCTTGTGAAGTATTAGCTATAAAAAAATAAAAAATAAATTCCTGTAATTGGCAAGATGAACGAAGACACATCAGAGATGTCTTCGCCTGTTGGTTGCAAAAATTTGCGTTTATTAAGGAAGGAAGCATATTTGGAATACTGTTGGAAATTCGGAATACCGTTTTATCTTTGGTTTGTGTAGCGAAAACTACCGTTACAATTTTTTTATTTTATTTGTTTTAATTAGGTACTTACCTAACATGTAAACTCACTGTATTTATTATTTTCTTTTTAATTTTAATTTGTTGTTATGTAATATGGCAGACTGGGATTGCATTATCTTTCCAGTCCTACTGGAATAAAAACATAAATAAAAAAATATATATTCAACAACTAATAAACGAATAAAAACTTCAATTTAATAAAATATTCTACTGGATTAATTTTTGCTTTAATTTATAATGTAAAGGCTATTGAAATTTTTATTATTTTATGATTTTAGGGACGTCATGGACAATTATTTGCGAGTAAATATAAACATTTAAAAACTGATGATGAACACTGTAATGTTGTCCGAAACGTCAGCTAAAAAAGGAGCATAACACGGCATAAAATCCCAAAAATTAATATCAAAAATTTAAAAACTGAAACTGAAATTTTTTTTTTTTAAATATGTTGAAATATATATTTTTTAGAAAAATTGTTGATGGGTGTAAATTTAAATTACAAATTATCTTTTTACATATATTAAAATTACTACCCAAAGAAACGTATTTTTAACATTTCGTTATTTTATTTTTAATTGCATTAAACCAAGGATTAGGCAGATTTTTTCTTTTAATAATATAATTAATGACTTCAAAAAACTAAAAACTTCCAAAAACGCTTCCAAAATGACCAAAATAATTTCTTTAAGTACCTATACGTCATCATAAAAAGCAAAAAAAAATACTCATGTCCGAGATATGTATTTGACTTACCTTTTTATAATAGTCTTTCAGTTTAGTTGGTTATGTTGGCCTCAAATCCAAAACTTCCTCCTGAGTTCCTCTTAAGATTTCCTTTATTCATTTTCTCACTTCAGATTTTCACAGACATTATGAGGGTACGATTTCATTATGAGTATCGGCCTGTCAAGCATTTCACAAGTTACCATCATGGTACAACTATGTAATGTTTCAATGAACATACTTTAAAGATAAGCATAAAGATACTTTTGATAAGCATAATAACTTACTAATTGTTAAATAATTTCACTATTTAAATCTACTCGTTATCTTCAGATTCCGGCATGTTAGCTAAATGACAAAAGCGACCATATTTAAACGACAAAAGGGAAAAGGTTCCACCGAATCGCACCCTTATTCGGGTTTCCTTGACAATCCTTTACACAAGATTAACCAGGAACAAGAGGGTGTTCAAAATCTTAAATAAAAAAATTTAAACTGCCCTTTCTCTGCGAGAGATTATTAAAAAAAAAAAATCACAAAGGAGTCAAAATGAAGTAATATTTTCTGAGAACGAAATTATAATGTAAAAAATTATATAAAATTGTCGTCTATGGTCTCTCTCTTAATGATGTCAATAGTGTAAGTCTGTAATATAAAATAATAAACAGTGTTTTGTATATGTCATCCATAATAAATATATATAACGAAACAAAACAACAATAAGTTGATAAATAATAATAAATCTAAACGAAAAAATGAAGAAAAAAACGGTCACCTGGAACTCGAACCCAGGATATCATGTCTCTTCGGGGTAAACGCCTTAACCAACTCGGCCATTGAAACATCTTGTTTTAAAGTCATTTTCGTTATCTCATATAATATTTTACATTCAGAAATAATAACAATATCATCCATACAGATTAAATTTTTCCATTATAATAAAAATAATAATATTAACATTAACATTTTTTGTAGTCATCGTAACTGCATGTTTTCATTATGGGGCATTAATTTATCTCGCGATTTGCAGAAATATTGTAATGTTCATAAAAAAAAATATAAATAATGCCACCAATCAATTATTAGTTTTTCGTCAATCGCAAATTTACATTGTGTAGTCATTTTAAAAAAATATATATTTAGTAGTGGTGTAAATAAATATACAACTGCGAAGATTGAAAAAGCAAAGATTAACTAAAAACAATTTTGTTTATGCTTCATTTATGTGTTTATTTAATTCCAATGTTTAAACCGTTCGATAAATTAATTTCAGTTTCAATTTCAATAATTATTATTTATAATATATTGAAAACAGATAGCTTTATAAAGCCTTTATGTTATTCTGACGTATGAGCTATATTATTGTAAAGCTTCATTAAAATCCATTCAGTAGTTTTTGCGTGAAAGAGTAACAAACACACATACATCCATACAAACTCTCGCGTTTATAATATTAGTAAGATTAATTTTTGGTTTTGTTGAACATATTCATTGCATTTTAAATCGTAAATTCATATTTAAATATAATACATACTTTCCTACAACACAAAACTTGATAATAAACTATACAGGGTGTTAAGCATCGTACTTAACTTAATTTAACAAGAGATTCCTGACATTATTTTAAGTAAAAAATGTATTAAAAAAATTTGGTCTACGGCAACATTTTTAGGGTTTTTTTTTGGTTCATGTTTTTCTTAAATTTTTATTAATACCTATTATCGCCTTTTTCAAATATAAAATATTACATAGATGGGTTATATCCTTCTAAAATTATTCCAAAAATAATTTATATCTTTAGTATTAATAACCCCTGATATTTAACCAAAATACCTAACTGTTATACTTAATTTAATTAATTTATTACGGAAAACAGATTCTTGAAGTTTCCATCAGGTCTATTTCTCATAACACTGTCAACCACTTAAATCATTAGCTTGTTCAATTTACTTATGTGTCCCAAAATACGCGCAACTCCCTTGAATACCTTGAAAGCCTCTGTTACAAACAATATTAAACAACCCGTGCTGAAGGCTCTCGCGGGGTTGTAACGAAAGATTTCACAGTAAGTTAATAATGTTTAAACCTGTTAGTGTTTCAGTCTAGGGGATGGTCTGATGGAGGTATTTGTTCCTGAGTGAAAAGTGATTTTCACAATACCCGAAGATTGGGGCGGGAAATCTATCAAATTGATTTCCCTGAAGATAGTTGGTTACTCGCGTTAAAGTGGGAATGTTATTAAAAGAATAACTTAGAAGTTTCGTCAATTTTGGAGGTGATGTTTCGTAAATAATTGATTTCTTATTGGATAAATTAGTTTTTAAGGTTTTATAGCAATAAAATATTTTTATTATTAATTAATAAACTCGTACTATTTAGCTTTATTTATATAAGTACAAATTATTGAAATTACACCTTCGTTTCAACTAAATTATAAGAAGAAAAAAAATATTGCGGTTATGTTATCATCATCATCATAATTGGCTCTACAACCCTTGGTGGGTCTAGGCCACCTCGAGAGTCTTCCTCAACTCATCTCTGTTTTGTACTAGTTCTCTCCAGTTTGGAAGCTCCAAGGTACATGGGTCTTTGAGGGCGTTGTCGTTCCATCTTAATGTTGGTCTTCAAAGGCTCCTTCGCCCTACAGGTCTAGATTTTAGCAGGGACTTTGGTGCTAGATGCTCTGTCATTCATTCCACATGACCCAGCCAGCGAAGTCTTCCCAACTTTATAAATTGTGTCGCTTTTGGTTCCTTACAGAGTGTAGAGCTCATCGTTGTAACGTCTACGCCAAAAACATTTTCTAGAATCGGTCCAAAGATACGCCTTAAAATTTTTCTTTCAAAAATGTCCATTACGTTATAATTTTATTAAATTAAAAAACGCGTAATTTCCCGTTGAGACCATGTTGTATTTTGAATAATTTTATCCGAATGACAGTACAATTTAAGGTGAGTATGGGTACCGCTACACCGGGAACCATTCATTTGACACCTTGCATAAGGTTAACTATGTTTGACGCCTTAGCAGGGGTGTCTGGGTTCTCTGTGGTGAGGTTTGTCAAGGCGAGAGTCAAGAGACTGGAGATCTTTTTACCTCTTCAGACGGATTCTCTTGACCCATGGTCTTGTACCACAGTTGGAAGGGTGGATTCACTGGAAACATTGACCTCAGATTGACCACCTCTAATTCAATTTTCCTTTCTTAGAACTTCCTCTCCTAGACCATCCGTTCAGCATCTCCAAAGATGTAAAGGTCCCTGGGGGAAATTTTATTTTTCAGGGCCTCCTGTATGGAGTTAATGTATTGTCTGTCAAATAAGAGTAGAAAACATGGGAGGGCGCCACTGTTGTTCAGATGGCAATACTTAAATTATAACACACGGTGGAAATGCAAAGCTGTGTAAGCTACAATTTTAGTTAAAAAAACACATAAAATTGGATTTTTTTTTTCATCGATCTCTAAATTAGAATATCATATATGTATATTGTCCTTTCGCAATTTTGCGTTAACACAATGAAGAATAACGATATTGTAGTAAAATAAAAAGCACTTCTTCAAATTTTGCAAATTCACTTTGTGATAAATAACAAATACCTTTAATACATTTTATGTCCTGAGGAAGAGAACATCGTTCTCGAAACATGTCGATGTGTTAAAATAAAGATTATCGTGGTAAAAACAAAGTGTTTTAATGTGTCATTAAATAAAAAGCCGTTTAAAATTTGCTCACATTTATTTAATACTGGCTGAAGTACCCAGCATTGCCTAAACTTTAAATCATCCCCCTAAAAAATGTATCTTATGACGAATAGCACTGATGTCAAAACTATTTATAGCTTTCGGAGGGCGACCCTTTTTTATTTTGCCTGGAGTTTCGAATTTACCCCCATTTGTTTCGCTCTCCTTGACAATTCGCCTGATGGTATTTTTTGAATTAACAACAAAAAATTATGTGCGTAAATAAAATAAAATCATCCTTAAAACATGTATCCGTGATTGAAAATATTTATACAAAGCGCATTAAAATTGTTATCTTTATAATAAAACTGAAAATATTTATATTTTAAAAATGTTTTATAAATTGTTATTTACATAGACAGTGTCATTGTCATTTTATTTTTTTGACAGTAAAATTGATGTTGCCAACCCTTTCTTTTTTAGTTCCGGTTTTTATATTTTGTACTTTTATTTGACAGAGTGTGTATTAAGTTATTTAAGTCACATTAAAGTCAAATAATTTTTGATGTTCCCGCTGCGAGTAACGAATTCAACAATTTCGAACGTTTGTCAAACTTCTTACCACCGTATCGAACACCTCGACTGTATAATCTGTATCCACATTCCACCATATCAATAATAAAAATTCAAAAGTTTCAAATGCGCAGTGCGGGGTTCAAAATTGGCTGGTGACCAAATAATTATGACAGTGTGATGTGTAATCCAACAGTATCTTAAAGTTGCTGTTTTCGTTCTGTTTCAGCAAAACATTTAAACCTTAAATTTCTTTTCAACTTCAAATTAAACCTATATATGAGGTGTGCAAAAGCAAAAGCAGCAATCTCCATTTCGGCCAGATTGTTATGTTTGCTTTTGAAATGACATGGAGATTGCTATCTTTGCTTTTACGTACAATATTATATAAAAAAATATTGTGTATACGTATATTACATACAATATTTGTATGTAATATTGTATGTAATTTCCATGTCATTTCAAAAGCATACACAGAAATCTGGCCTATATGGAGATCGCTGCCTTTGCTTTTACACACTTCGTATATTATGTTGTCACTTTATCATTAAAATATTGTAAACAAGAGGTGGGTGTGGACACCGCCCCCTTAAGAACCATTTAGTCCTTTATCTTGGACTCGAACCCAGAGCCTTCGGCTTTCCGTGCTCTGACTTTACGAACTGAACTAACGTGTGCCTATCCAATTTATATTACAAATATCGAATGAGATCTACCAACATTATCTTCATTCTCTTAATGCTTGCTGATATATTTTATGTGTCATTGCAAGATTCAAATCCGAACTAAATCCTATCTAGATAGTGTCTTGGATGAATTTACCCATTTTTATTTAATATTGTACATGTATTAACTTATCTGCAAGTCTAGGATGAATATTTATATTTATTTAATTAAATGAAACCAGATAAAATGGGCCAGATAAAATTCCCCCCGTATTTCTTAAAAACTGTGGGGGTAGTGTCTCTTACCCACTGTACCTACTATTTAATCAATCACTTTTAACAGGCAAGTTCCCGCAAATATGGAAAAATAGCTTTCTCACTCCAATATTTAAGATTGGAGACAAGTCTTTCGTTGAAAATTACAGACCAATATGCATACAATCGTCGATTCCGAAAATTTTTGAAAAGTTAATTCTTCAAAAAATATGTTCTTGTATTAAATTTAATATCTCATCATTTCAACATGGTTTTATCTCTGGACGAAATACCTTAACTAACCTTACACTGTACGAACATTTTATCTCAGGTGCCTTAGCTAATAGAGAACAAGTTGACTCGATTTATACGGATTTCAGTAAAGCTTTTGATAAGGTTTGCATTAAAATTCTTCTAAATAAATTGTCTAAACTAGGAATTAGTGGTAAATTATTATGCTGGATTAAGAATTATTTATCAAAACGTGTATTAACTGTATCTATTAAAGGACACTTGTCTTACGAATTTGAAGCCACTAGTGGCGTGCCTCAGGGTTCGCACCTTGGTCCAATACTGTTTTTATTATTTATAAATGATGTCACTTTCATATTCTCCGATGTTAACATATTATTATTTGCTGATGACATGAAAATATTTAAAATCATCAAAAATATATACGACTGCTTATCCCTACAGTCCAATTTTATAAAATTCGCAGAATGGTGTACCATCAACAAACTTACACTTAACATTAAAAAATGTCAAATCATGAGTTTCTTCAGAATAAAAAACCCTATCAAATATTGTTACTCACTTAACAACCACAGTTTATTGTCAGTACCTGTAATAAGGGACCTCGGAATAACCTTCGATACTAAACTCCTATTTACTAATCACATTGATATCATTACAAATAAAGCAATGAAAATGCTGGGCTTCATTATAAGAATATGTAAAGATTTCAAAAATATCCAAACATTTAAAATACTATATACAACTTTAGTTAGAAGTCATTTGGAATATAATTCCCCCATATGGAACCCTGTCTACAAAAGCCATGCAAATTCCATTGAAAGAATCCAACACAAATTTCTCAGATCAATTAATTTCAAATTAGGAATTCCCGCAGATGACATAAACTATGATTCTCTATTACAAAAAATGCGACTTTTATCGTTAAAAGATAGAAGAATACTTAATGATCTAATTTTTTTATTTAAAATAAATAACAACTGGTTTGACTCCCCTGAATTGGTTTCACTGGTGAATTATCACGTGCCCTTTAGACCTACTCGACTCCAAACACCTTTTCATTGTAATACCTCTGGGACCACCGCAGAACAAAATGCAACAATAAATCGCTTACATACTTTTGGCAATAAATATGCTAATATCGATCACGCCGGTAATCTGGCCTCATACAAAAGATGCATTAAACAAAATTTGTCTTCTAGTACCATGTAAACATAATAATCATGTAAACATAATATGCTTACCAGAACTTGCAAAACATTAATTTATTAGAAATCATAGGTACTTGTAAAATTCATCATATCGGTTAATATTTGTAATCTATAATATCTACCTATTAAATATTTTATTTTTATTTTTCTTTGCTCCTGTGAGGACTTCTTACTTTTTATATTTTATACTTAAATCTTTGTTCCTTTGTTCCTTTTAAAGATATCTTATATTTCTACATTTAACTTTTTTTATTATTATTATTTTATTCTCACTTTTAACTTTTAACTTTTTTGTCTTTGCTTAATAATTTAAAGCTTGTACTTTATACTTATACTTTGTACCATATTTTTCACTTTACATTTATATTTTACCCTTTTCCTACTACTTATTACCTTACTACTTACTTTTTACATTTTTTTTCCTTATATTTAACTTACATTTATACTGTTAGTTATTCTTCATGTTGTTGTACTATTTATATGTTATGTCAATTATGTTAATGGCACATGTTGTGCCGTAAAAAAGAAAAATAAAAAATAAATAACTGTGTGAACACCACTATAATATAATAACAATTATCGACAATTAACCCATGGTTTCTTCGTCAGGATAATAAGAACAACGAAGAAACCATCGGTTTCGAAACATGTCCATAATTTTGATTATATAGTGTACATAAAGTTATTTGATTCATATAACATTGAAGAAGAAATTTATTTTTGTTTTTAACTTAATGAGTAAAACTTCAAATTGTAATATTTTAATTAATGAAGACAAAATTAACGAAACTCAATCAAAAATCTAAAACAAAAAAAATCGGAAAAAGATACGGTCACATCTAGGCACATACGGTCACATAAAAGGTAGCAGCCAATAAAAAAATGCCATAGTGTTAAAGAAATGAAGATAGTGTTCTCAGCTCTCAGTCGAAGTATGATACAGTTACAATTTAACCCAATCACATTAGAATAGGGACACATTAGCTCATTTGGAAGAGCTGACTGATTTGCTGCTTGATTTGACCGTATCATTTTCTGATGTTTCTGTTTCAGATATTTGATTGTGTTTCGCTAATATTGTTATCATTAAAAAGAAACTATTAAACAAGTAAATTGTAATTTCCATTAAATAAAAATTCAGGGGGTCCTAGAAAAGAGTTCTTTACTCCATAAGACACAAACTTAAAGCCCATTGGATTTCTCAGAAAGATACTTTTTTATTCAATTTATTTTCGACTTCGATCAAGATAGTAATTGTGCCTTAAGTAATTATATTGACGAGGACATTGAGCCGAGACTGTGAAAACGATCATCTCTTCTTTCGTCAGTCTCTTGACAAATCCAATTTACTATAAATGGAAGGTAACCTTATTCCTTCAAAAAAAGTTAAAGTAAATCCCTGCCAAAAACATGTAATCATTATTGGTTTTCTCAATATCAATTAACATCATCCAGTTAAAGCATCCTAATTGCTTTATCAATATTATCATTACGACAGCTGTTGAATAATCTTTTTAGAGTTAATCTAAATTAATAGTGGTTAGAGCAGTTGACCGCAAATCAGAAGGACACGGGTTCGTGCCCCGTCGGCGGCATGTATCTTTTCTCGGGAGACTTTTTTAAAGTGGATGAATGTTTCAGGTTGATAATTATTTGTTATAATAATTGTTAATACTAAGTTTGGAGATCGTGCATTCGAAGTATCTGGGCCTAAGGCTTGGAACAAACTCCCTCCGGAACTAAGGTGCATAACAAGCCCAACAGAATTTAGGTCAAAACTAAAAACCTACTTATTTAGGCTCTCATACCCTTAAATTTAATAAATCTATTTGTATTATGTATTGCCTATAATTTATCTTAATCTATTTTCTTATTAGATTAACATCATTCGAAGCCTTCACAGCAATCCGTCGCTTAACGAGAGACTGAGACTTCATTTAAGAAAATAAATAAAATTCATGTACTACTCTGTACCGCCCATTAATTAATTTTGCTTTTCCCAAACACGTTAATTACATAACATAATATATATCAAATAATTACTTTTCCAACAACATGTGTTCGCTATTATGTCCTCTGCGCGCAAACTGTATAAATCATCATCACACACTGTAAACATCTTTTAACTTTAATCTCAAGTGACCTACCAGGTAAGTATGGTCCTGTACATTTTCATTGAAAAAAAAAATATATATATATAAAAATGTATATATAATAATAATAAAAAATAAAATAAAATAAAATAAAAAAATAAAAAAAATAAATAAAAAATACATGTACATTTACATTTTTGGGCAGCACCGCGCTGGCTGTTCAGATGCATTGTACATATAGTTTTGTATCGCTGATCAAAGAACCGGTGGATTTGCATCCATTGTTTTAGCCATAGGTTTTTTATATTATCTAGTGTGTAGTTAGAAGTAAGATTGTAGAAATTGTTGAAATTTGTACAGCGCCCTTGAGGTGATTTTTCACAAAAACGGCGCTATACAAGTCATCCAATTATTATTATTATTATTATTAATCTAAATTAGTTGAACGTTATATTATGCTAACCTTTAGGACATTGAACTATGAAATAGTTAGTACCGACTTACTTTTCAGGAACTTGTTTGAGGGCTATGAGGTTTCTTAATCTAAGTTTGTTTGTGCAATTATATTTGTTTAACTAATTGTAACCAAGTAACTAACTAATTTTTTATCTGCAAATTTTTAAGTTTTGCATTTTTGAGAGAGAATCCCTTTAAATTTAACTCTTTTCGCATTCTGGGAAAAGTGAAAAAACCTATTTTTTGTATCTTTAAATTCTTAAGGTCGTTTATTGATTTATGGGTTGGTTATTTAATTTTGTTTTTTTAATGTACCTAAATATTTCAAGAGATGCCCAACTGCTAGCGTCTGGAGCCATTGAGACTATTGTATCCCCATTTGAAGTATATTGTGAGGCTGAAGGTAGTGGGAAGGGTGAGGAAATAAAGAAAAGCATGGTTGAGAAGTACCTGGCTATCGCATCTGGGCATCAAACACGGCTAAAGCCAATGAAAGCAATATTTCAATTTTGAATGGTGTTCTTAATATGGAGAGTATCTTCTGTTCTGAAAAGTGCCGAAAATACGCTATCTTATATTTTTAAATGAATAAAATTGAAACAAATTAATCCAACAATATTTGTTTACACACGTCGGGATTTGAACCTTCATCCACAGGTTTGCTAGTGGAAAACCTTACTCCTAGACCAAAGAGGACGTCATTATATGAGTTGTACGTATTTGTTTATTGTTTTGAATAAGAGTTACAATTTATTTGTTTTCGTTGTATAGGTCGACACAAAATTACAAATATTGTTTTGAAATTATTTTACAGTGATTTGAACCTCCAATATATAAATTAACAACGAGTAGATCTTAGTGTTCTGCACCTGTTAGTTACGTTGTATTTATGTTTCGTCTATAAACAAATTTTTATTTTAGGGACATTTTTGTAATAAGCATTAATTTAGTGGTTGACCATAATTTACAATAAAAGTGTTAAAATTTGTTTTAGACCACTTTCATTTTAATTAAACTCTACACTCAATATTGGAGTTTAAATATTCTGCTGACGAATGAGGATTATTCCGAAACCTGTAGAGTTTAGTTATTATAATTAAAGTGGTCTAAAACCAATTTATAAATTTTTATTTGTAAGTTTTTTATTTTATTTATATACTCGGTGTTACCCTGGTGACTGGTGAGTCAGCAAAATTCATAAATACGTTGGTTGAAACAGTTCTTTACAAAAAAAACAAAAAATAAAATAAAAGAGAAAAATACTGAAAAAAAGATAATGAAATGAGAATAAACGTCATTTATTTTAAAACATAATATAAAAGTCCTGATAGAAAAAGATTATGCCATCAAACAACTAAAATTCCGACTTAAGCTTATCAACGTTGCTTTTGATCAAAAACCAGCCATTCTGGAGTATAATCTTGTTTTATATTCAGTCTACGTAAATCTTGCAATATTCCACTTGGCACTGTTAATCCAAGATTAACCCCAATCTATACCTTAAGATACGACAGGGTTACGGTGTCAAAAGGATTTTATCACTAATTCTATCCTCTTAAATAAACTAATCGGAATAAATGCTAAGCTAGAACTAATTACCTCGCATTACAATCATTAAATGATCCAGTTTAAATTATATTCGGAGGAGGCGAGTAGAAAACGGCAAGACATTTAGTGGAACATGTTTAAAGTGTTTCAGATGATGTATTTTCAGTAGTAAAAGGTTTAAAACCTTCCTGTGGTTTTATTTGAATAAGAAGGATTGCTCATCAACTTTCACAGTTTGATGGTTGAACAAAAAACATTCCCCTTTTTAAGGGCAGTTTAGCGCTTTAGCCGCCAGCATAAAAGGTAGGTACAAGTGATTTAATTTCGTTATTGTAAACAAATGTATTTTGAAGGATTTCATTTTAATTTAACCACTCGAACGCTTTTTGCCACAATATGGCACTATTTCCTCAACCACGGATGGCTTTGTTGCCAAAATGTGGCAGTTTTGAAAAAAAAAATTATTAAAGCGACTGTATATAATACGTTGTACATTCAAAATAACAAAATAAATATTCTCTAGATTCTTTAAAATTAACTATTTCTTGATATTTTTTTATAAATCTTATGAATATTTGATAATAAACAAAAGGTAGGTGAATTCATTGGCTATATAGAACTATAATCAGTTTGTATGTCTCCATATTTAAATTCGGAGGTACGATTTTTTTAATGTGGACGGAAAAATTTCCTTTAGCAATACGAGGAAAAAAAATTAAATTGCTCTGTCGATCCGGTGGTTAAAGTTTTTTTGTGTAAAAATGGCTTATTTATAAATAAGTTTTGCTGGTTGTGCGGTGAAGCCACTTACGGACGATATTTTAAGATTATTTATATGCAAGATGTTAAGGGACGTAATTGATTTTATATCAGTTATTCCTGGCATTATTGTAGTCAAAAAAGTAAATGAAATTTTGGTCTCCGGTGACAATTTTTATTTTATTTTTTGTTTTCAACATAGAATATAAAAAAAAAATCAGTATGTAGGGTCAGGTGAGGGATTGGGCGATTACTTGGATGAGTAACCAGTGACTACATGTGGAAAAAATGTTTCTCTTACACGAAAAAAAATTACTTTTACATTTTTTACTCCAAATAATGTCAGGAAGTTTATTGTGCAAACAAAATTAAGTTCTTACTAATATTAAGGTATATAATTGAATTTGGCTTAAATTCAATGGACAAACTAGTTTTAAGGGTTGAAGGAGATGGGGAAGCGGGATGTGCCGAAGTACCTGGCTATTCAGATCTGGCCACCAAACATGTCTAAATCCTTTCAAGCAACGTTACAATTCTAAATATCACAATGCGATACTGAGAGTATCTTATACTCTGGAACATGCCGAAAATATACTACTTATTATTTTAAACAACTAAATTGCGAAATGCCAAATTCAATCATATCAAATTTACTTGCGCACGCCGCGATTCGATCCCGCAACCTTCGGATTGTTTGTCGCGAGCCTTACCTCTCGACCACGGAGGCTAGTAGTAGTCAGGGACTTCTCAGGAATATTTTCTTTTATTTTTTTGCGATTTTACATATGGCTATTACTTTTTTTAACTAAGTTTAACGTAGGCTAAACATAATTTCAAATTAACGAAAAACATGTTTTTTTCAAATCATCTTTTCAATACGTTTGGTTATGATTGAACGTTCGGATCAAATTGACAGCATGCAAATCACGAAACCTTTTCAGTATATTCCTTTCTTGGCGCAGAAAAATAAATCGTCTGCAGAAATTAAATCCGAGGAATTCGTCTGCTTATAACTTGGGTAGACCCTTTCATGGATTAAAAAATTGTATACTTGCATTTCTCTTATAAATCAGCTTTCCTATAGATCTGGGTTTGCAATATTTTATTAACAAATTATGAATGAGAATATTATGGCTCACAGTACACTCATTTTTAGGAGTTCGAAAAAATATTAATATCCTCAATGAATAAGAGTGGAGAATTATGCATGACCTTAATAAGTAAGGGAGGCATAATAGATTATAATTAAAAACCAATTATTTTAGTTTTTTCATGTATATAATAGAGCTTTAACAAAAACATAACAAAGAATAATTATCAACCGCCCAATAAGGGTGTAAAACAATGTGTAAACACAATACGCTTAGCGTGTGCAAAGCAGCATCAAAACAAAATACGTGTGCAAAACAAGTGCGAAGAAATTAAGTTTGTGCCAAGTTAATGATATCAAGTTAAAACATTTTAGATATTTATAATAATAATTTCATATTTGTATTTGTTTTCATTGTACAATTTTAAAAAAAATAACTAGTAAACTAATACAGCATAGTGATGCCGTATGAATTAAGGTACCCACCTAATTCTAATATAATATAACTTATATTCTAATTCTAATATAATTTCTCAAATATGTTTTCTTGAACCCTGTTTCCGTTTTCCGTTGTTCTTGATTATGTATATTAAATGTACCTCGATTACGTAATTTAATGCACAGCCTAGTAACGGCGAACAAATTGAGAAACCCACCTAAACTATATATTGTATTGTAACTATAAATTGAATTTCTCCAATATGTTATGTACCCCGATTACATTGTTCCTTAATTATGCATACTATATTACATATACCTTGGTAACATACATCATGTATTTTCATAAAAACTCAAACTAGTTTTAGGGAGAGAAAGTTTTTATTTTTCTGTTTTACAAGTATATAAATACTTTTATATATTGTATTTAGTTTACTATCATCAAATTTATTTATTTTTTTACTTGGTACTCTCAGTAGCTTTTTATTATTTTTCAAAACTTTTATTACATCTGTATATATAAATGTAATTCATAATAACAGCGTGTACAAATGTGAACTAAACCTGGCAATTTGACTGTCCTAAAACGGAAAACTTGTGTATGTAAAAAAATTGTATCTAACAAATAAATAAAAATAAATAAACACAAATACTCCTATCCAAAAGTACTGATGTTATTATTTCCGTTAGGAAAAAATAATCTTAAATAAAAATTATATATATATATTGAAATTAAACATTGAAAACTGTAATAGAATCTGTCCAGAATCTTTTCACTACGGTGAATGTTGAATAGTCGACAAATTCGCAGAAGAGGTTGTGAGAAGTTTAATCTGGTTCTTTTGAAAGGAACTGCAAAGTATTTTTTTTTCTCAGTACTTAGATTGATATTAATTTGAACACAATTCAATGTATTGACGCAAAAATTAATTTTTAATAAATATGGGAAGTCAAAAAAATTATTTACAAAATCAAGTAGTTTGAATCGGAAAATGAAGAAATTTTAATTTATAACTACGATGAAGTTTGCTTTGATGATAGTCAACCTCTTTTAGGAGAAGGAACCAACAGGAATAGAACCATTAATATTTTTGATAATTGATCACAAATTTAACGAAAATTAGATTAAAAGCAGCGAAAATAGCGTTAAACTTCGCCTAGAAATATTGTGCCGTCAACACTCGTAAAATAACAATAAATAAATAAGACCTAACAAGTACTGCCACAAAATCATTGTATTTGAAATTAGATAAGCAAAATCAGTCATCGCTGCTAAGTTATCTTCTTAAGACAAACCTCATTAAGGCTGTATATTGGGGACTGGGTGCCTTTTGCCTACCAGGAGCGGAGAAGTTGCAGGAGATGAGAAACTTGAGCTGAGATAGGGGAAAGGGGAACAAGTGATTGATGAGAAGAGTTTGATAACGAACAAACAGATGCCGATCAACTTGGCTCGGGTTCGTGTAATTTGGAATTCAAATGTTTATTTGAAATATTTGTGGAAGATTGCTTTTTAATTTATTATGTTGTCCAAGCGATAAAAATGTGTATCTAAAATGCAGTCGCCCAGTATTTTAACCCCTCTAAATTTAAATATGAATTTATTTAATTTATTTATTTTAACCCCTCTAAATTCAACTTTAAATATTAATTTATTTAATATTTTATTTTATTATAATTATTTACAAGAAAAAAATTACTTTGTGTAAACCACTAATCACATGTTATAATATCTACATGTTTCAAAACCGATGGTTTCTTCGTCAGGATAATAACATGAATTAACAGGTTATTATCCTGACGAAGAAACCGTCGGTTTTGAAAGAAGTAGATATTATAACATGTGATTAGTGGTTTACACAAAGTAATGTGTTTCATTTAATTAAAATGATGCCACAAAGTAATTTTGCAAAGATTGAAGAAATTGTGATGATTTATTTATTGGTAAGTATTTTATAATACTTTACAAAATAACATTTATTTTACAATAGTTCCACACACGGGGCCCTGAGGAAAATGATTCCTCTCAGTGCCTATGACTTCTTTGGGGAGGCCGGAGGATCTTTTTAGGAAGGGAAGGAGAGGAAGTTCTTGGAAGGAAAACTTTGCGATGGGTGGGTAGGAATCTGGGGGTCACTGTGGCCAGGGGTGACTGACGTATGAATCTATCCCTCCGACTGCGTTGCGAGGCGGAAAATCTGCTGCATCCACTTTATTCAAGAAAGCCTCACTTTGACTAGCCGTCTAACTTTAAGTAGATGGCTAACTTTGTCTAAGTGGCTAACTTTGGCTAAATAGTTTACTTATGTGTGTTTTAGAAAATTTGTTGCATCCACCGTAATATTCAAGCAAGCCTTACTTTGACTAGATCTCTATCTTTGACTGGGTGGCTAACTTAGATTGAGCTTTTCAATTATATTAAAAAAAAAAAAATCGTTGAGATAGTACAATGGGTCTTTGAATAAATCGTTTAATCCCTAATTTTAAATAGATTATGATGTAGTTTATAATTTACTAGCTATGTACCTACTCGTATTAAAGTTCCTATGATGCCAGAGCTAATATTGTTTTTGATAACGAGAAAATTTTATACAGACTAATTACTTACGTTCACAGAACTACCAGTAATAGAAGGTTTTCGCTTGGAGAATCATATTTATTTATTTTTTAAAATAAAACAATAACTTTGTATACACCACTTTTATTTTTTTATACTTAATGCCGACCGGGTTTCGCTACAACCGTAGCTTCTTCAGGGCAGTATAATCTCTACTAATATCTAATATCTAACATGTGTTGTTATAATGTATTCAGGGGATTGAAGAAATGGGCTGGGTTCCGCCGGTGCAGGACGTAATTGGAGTAAGGGACTGGGGGTTGGAAAGTGAATGTTCTTTGTCAATGGGGAACAACCTAAGTATCGGACTTTTATTTAAATTTATTTGATTGTTTATTACTTTTCTATTAGTGTTTATGGCTTTCCTTAGTTCTAGGGCTTCTAAATTATCCAATCTGATACCTATTTCGTTTTTGTGCAATAACGTTACGCCTGTATTTTTATTAAATGTATGGTCTGTTTCTATAAGATGGTTTGCAAATTCTGAGAATCCGGTACTGTGTAAACATCTTAGGTGTTCCTTGACACGAGTATTAATATTTCTTGCAGTTTTGCCAATGTAAAATGCGGGGCAATCGCTACATTGAAGTGAATAGATACCCGAATGGCCGAAGCTATCTTCTTTGTCTTTACCGTTCATTAAAAGTTTACCTATACTATTATTAGTGTAAAATGCTGGTTTGATGTCTACTGGGAGATTTTTTATGCTTTTTTGGGAAAAATTATTGATATACAAGATTCTACGCCATTGGTAGGGTTGATTATTATTGGTTATTATATTATTATTAAGAGGATTGCTGTTGAATAAAAATTTTGTTGTGGATAATTTTTTAAGTTTTTTATTTAGGATGTTGTTGACTACATTTGAATCGTAACCATTATTTATTGCGATTTGTTTAATCGTAGATAGTTCTAGTGTGAAGTTGGTATTTGATAAAGGGACTGTAACTAGCCTATGAATCATGGAATGGAAGGCGGAGTGTTTGTGGGAGATGGGGTGATTAGAGGACTTATGGATGGTTATGTCTGTGAACGTAGGTTTACGGTAGATTTTATATTCGATTTTATTATTTATGATTGATAATGTAAGATCTAAAAAGTTTAAGGTAGAATTGGTTCCTATTTCTATGGTGAATTTGATTTGTTTGTGGAAGGAGTTTATTAGTAGCAGGAAGGAGTTAAGTTGACGTTCGGTTCCCAGCCATACGCAGATCACATCGTCGACATACCTTCGCCATATAAGTACATTTTTTAATAAGGGAGATTTACAGTTAAAAATATTATTCTCTAAATTATCCATGAATAAGTCTGCTATAAGAGGCGATGTTGGTGACCCCATGGCCAATCCCTCTTTTTGTTGATAAAAAAGTTCATTGTATTGGAAATAGTTTTGATTCAGGCAAATATTAAACAGGTGAGATAAATCATTAGAAAAATTATTTGGTAAATTTGAATTTTGTAATAATTCTGATAGGATATTTTTACTTTCAACTACGGGAATATTTGGAAAAAGGTTAACAACATCGAAGGAGACTAATTTTGCACTACTAGGGATATGTAAGTTTTCAAGATCTTCAATCAAGTTAAGGGAATTCTTAATGGTGTATTTTGGATCAAACACTTTAGAATTATTGAAAACATTGGTTATAAATGAGGCAATTTTGAAATTTGGGGCGTTGCAACTTGACACGACTGGCCGGATTGGTTTTAAAATTTTGTGTATTTTTAAGAAACCATATAATTTAGGGGCTTTTGGATTTTTTGTTAAAAATTTTACTTGTTTATATGAATTGTCTTGGAAAATTGCTGATTTGCATGATTTTAAAGCACTTTTAATATTATCTAGGTATTTTGTAGTAGGGTCTTTAGGTAGAATGTCAAACTTGTCAGTATTAATAAATTCTTGCACTTTGGAATTGTAATCACTTTTGTTTAATATAATTACTGTATTGCCTTTGTCGGCTTTGGTTATTATTAGTTGTTCGTCCTTTATTTTTTTCCGAATGTTTATCAATGTGGAAGTTTCACGGTTAGAGCTAGCTTTAAGATTAGGTACGAGCTGTTTTATTGATTCTGCACTTTTATATAGAGGTGGGCCAGGTTTATTATATAACGCAGTCTCGATGTCCACGGCAACGTTTTCTATTGCACTAATTAAGTTATTTTTGCTATATTCTAAGTTGTATTTGAGGCCTTTTGATAACAGGGTCAACTCGTCTTGTTGGAACTGCACTGATGAGAGGTTCTGTACTCGATCAAAGAACTGGTGTGTACATTTCACTGTTTCATTATTATTTGTATGCTGGGTACGATTTAGGTTTTTTAGTTTTTTGTTCAAAATAAAACTTTTCTTGTAGGCTTTAATAGAGGCGAAGGTTCGAGCTTTGTCGTCAAACAAATCCCATTCAACCGGATGTAACTCATTCACCAACTCTATGTGTAAAACTTTTAATGTTAATTTGATATTGTTTCGTTTTTTATAAGCACTTTTTAGGTCTTCCTTTAACCATGCAAGTTTTGCTTGCAATAAAGATGATTTTAATATGGCTGGATTATTGTTCATATGTTTAAAATTTGCATTAAGATAATTAGGAAACACTTTCATTTTTAGACACTGTTGATAAAAATATATATCAACACACATAACACGATATTTAACAGTAAAGTTTTTATACATTTTTGCTTTTATAGCTGTACTTGCTAATAATATTTGTTCGTATGAAGCAGTTACTTTGTGATGTGACATTATAATTTAAAATAAAACAATAACTTTGTATACACCACTTTTATTTTTTTATACTTAATGCCGACCGGGTTTCGCTACAACCGTAGCTTCTTCAGGGCAGTATAATCTCTACTAATATCTAATATCTAACATGTGTTGTTATAATGTATTCAGGGGATTGAAGAAATGGGCTGGGTTCCTTTATTCATTTATTATAGATATATACAAAAGAAAGTACAAGTTACATATTAGGAAGCTTTGCCTGTCCAACTAGGAAAATTTCCCGTTCCAAGTCAGACAAAAAAGTAATCTGGTAACATAATATTAATTATTAATATTTATATAAAATTAATAATATTTAATATTATTAATATTTACAAAGTATGAGATAAGTAGGTAAGTTGGGAGTGTTGAAAAGTGTAAACAAGCTCTTGATAACGAGATATGAGTTATGTTATGAACAAAATATATATCTACATACATTTTTTTCTATTCTGACAATGTATAAAAAGGAATCTGGTAACATATATTCTATTCGGATTTACCAAATTAACCTGGTAACAAATAATATATTCAGAATTACAGAGTATGAGATAAGTAGGTAAGTTGGGAGTGTTGAAAAGTGTAAACAAGGTGCCCGATAACAAGATGGAGGAATTACAATAAGATATAAAATATAAAGATATGAAGTTACGATAGGTTATGTGTTTAGAAATGTGAACTTATAATACTTAGATATAAATGAGCATGATTATTTTCACTAATTTAAAACATTTTTTCAGTACAAATTATATTATATGACAATACGAGTATATTCCCCGCTTTCTTGAACTACTCATGCTAAAATATAAAAACAATAACTATAAATATAGATAGAAATATAAATAGAAACTATGAATATAAATAAATAGTACCTGATTTAGTGCTTCTTTGGTAACGGTATTGTGAAATTGGTGCATTACTTCGTACGTCATAAATGCTGTGTAATAATGACATAACATATACATTTTATACCTTACCAGAGGTCCTAGCACGCTTGCTCTATATCGATCGGTAGGATAACTATCGGTAACTTCTCATCGTTCCCTAGCATGACTACAGATCGCCAACGAATAAGTGACAGTTCACAATGACTAAGTGTCCTTAACATATTCGACATCAACTGTTGTTTGTATGTTAGCGATGTGCAGTTGTCCTAGGGAATGATGAGAAGTTACCGATAGTTATCCTACCGATCGTTATAGAGCAAGCGTGCTAGGGCCTCTGATCGTGGATAAAATCAAAGACGAGAATGTTATAGCTACGACTGTCTTCATTTTATATTTTCTCCGCGCTCGTATTCCACTCTACTAGGTGTTACTCCCTCAAGCTTGCAATTTGAAATGAACGACGGGGAGCAAAAGGCCCTTAAATTCACGCCAGAACTGGTAAGCCATGTCACGCTTCCCAACGCCCCGCTCTGCTGCTTTTTTGTCCTGCAGTAAACCAGGCTGCCAGATATGAAATCTGTGTTCACATGTTTTTTGGGTCATTAATACATCCATCGTTTATTTAAAATAAAAGTCGAACAGGAGGTGGTTTTTACCGATCACTATTTTATTTTACTTTTGAGTGAAACGCGATTTTTGGAATCTGGAATGAAATCTGGAATGTAAATCGTGAATCTCTATAATATGGGTTTCCAATTTCTCTTTACCTAATTATTATCTTTGTCAATAAAAGTGTGTAACTATTAAATTAAATTAATTATCACGTAACATAAATAAGTTGCCTATACTACATAATGTAACTGCCATAATGATAAAAAGTTGAACAACTCATTATTAAAGACACGGAAAAATATCTTTAAGCCTGTAATACTTGAAAACTTATATATTTTTTAAAGTTTTAATATCAATTTTTAAATGGAGTTCTACGTTTAACATTTTATGTTTTTGTTTTATACAGTATTATTACTAGTACTATGTATTTTATTCTCTTTTTTTCTGTTATTAAAAGGTAAATAAACATTACAGATAATTGGATACGTTTTTAGATTTTAACGGTCAAAAGCATTTTCGTTGTTTGTTTTTGGGGTGTTATGCCGTGTTGTGCTACCTCCTTCTTTAGCCGACGTTTCGGACAGCGTTGCAGTGTCCATCATCAGGGCAGATCCGGCAGACATCGACGTTCACATCGACGGATCTGCCGGATCTGCCCTGATGATGGACACTGCAACGGTGTCCGAAACGTCGGCTAAAGAAGGAGGTAGCACAACACGGCATAACACCCCAAAAACAAACAACGAAAATTACAGATAATTATTTACTTATGGACCATTTTTTCCTTATTTAAGTTTAAATAAAAGCATGATTTTAATTTTAAAAATCTTGTTCTTTAACTCCTAGTGGTTAACTGATATTTCCAGTGATTAGGAATCTAGTTTTGGTCAAGTAAATAGACGACATTTGTCCTTAATATATGGTACTATTAATAACACCTATTAAGTCACCTATAAACTACATAATCTAATGACGTCTCTTATGAGACTTTGAAACTACAAACATATTATACACATACACTTAACTCCTGAAACATGCATTTCTTAAATTTTGAGATATGGCATCTCTGGGTACAATGCCAGCCTCCGTCCATCCACAGTTTCTGCATCTTTCCTACACTAGCCTAACCTTAACTTGCCATGGGACAATAGCTCTGGAAACGCCATTGCACTTAGACAGTTATTAATCCCACCCATAAAAGCAAAAGTCAAATATACTAATCACCATTTAACGAAGTTGATCATTAAAGCAAAAGTTTCGCAGGGCAACACTGAGTGACTGTGGAACTAATTCTACAGGATATTAAAATTAAACAAAACACTAAAATGACACGACAAAGTTTTTTATTACGAGGACTCGGTATCGTTTACGTCCGGACAAACTAATTAGTGACGCTATAAATAATTCATGGGGAGTAATTTCATTTGTGGGTCACAGAAATTAGTGTAGTTAATGGAAGATGTACATTGTATGGTGAGAGAGTTGCTAAAATAGATTTTTAATGGCTGGCGGGGTTTTTCAAAAGGTTAATGTAGAAATAGTTAGCTTTGTTGGCTTGAAAATGAAGAGATAATTAGGACTGAGTTAAAGTGAATGTAATGAATTTTGCACCTGCGCTTGTGTTCCTAAATAGACTTTAATAAATTATTACCAGCGCAGATCCGGGATATTATAATTATTGTAGAAGTATGATTTTATTTACGTTTTTTTTATTTTTTATTTATTTATATAATACATGTTACATAATTGTGACATTTACATAAAGTTGATATATTAAATCACCATACTAGGCGGCTGCCTGTATCATGGTGACCAATATAGTATAGTTACATTGTATGAAATATGAAGTCTAGTGTAAACATGGAATTAGTATAAATCATGTTAATTATTGGAAAAATTATAATAAAAAGTAGAAAATAGAAAGGAGAAAAAAAGTACATTAGTATTAGATTATATAAACAGGCTTCTAATTCTATCACATTCACTCATCAAAAAGTCTCCAAGCGTCTTCCTGAAAGTGTGATATTTGGTTATTGTCTTTATTTCAATTGTTAAGTTATTGAAGATTTTTGGAGCAAGAAAGTTAAACTGTGACTGGGCCATTGAGGTTTTTGTTACTGGAATTATATAGTTGCATTGGTTGGAATATCTTGTATTATATTTTGATTCAAAAACATATTTTTTTAATAAATTTAAATTAAAAATAGCAAGAAATGAATTTTACATATAGGGATTGTATATTAAGTATTTTAAAGTCTTTAAATAAGTCCTTTGTGGGATGAATGTAATGTACTTTGTAGATAGTCCGTATTATCAATTTTTGAGCCTTTACTAATGGATCTAATATAGTTTTAGAACACCCTCCCCAGGCAACAATACCGTAAGAAATAATTTATTGACATAGAGAAGAGTATACTGTTTTTAATTTCTTTTTATTTAGTATATTTCGTAGTGATCTGAAGATATATGCTAGTTTCCGTATACGACGTTATCTTAAAGCTTTGATCAATAAAAAGCCTAACGACCTGTGTCATCTTTGGGAATGTTTTTTAGGGAAAGGAAGAAGAGGAAGTTCTGTTAAGAGGGATCGGTAGGAAATTGGGGGTCAATGAGTAACGATCGCTTGAATCCATCCTTTCCACTGCGGTGCAAGGCGATGCGATGAATAGAAAGAGTCTAGCTTGAGAGGTCAAAAAATCTCCCTACACTAGTTTACCCAGATCCCGCCCGCCACGCAGTAGATGGGCAAAAGCATGTGCCACCAAGACCTTCACCCCATGAACGCAGGCACCCCTGCAAAGTTGCCAATCGTGGTTAACCACTTGGGATTGGAATATATATAATAATAATAATAATTGGATGACTTGTATAGCGCCGTTTTTGTGAAAAATCACCTCAAGGGCGCTGTACAAATTTCAATAATTTCTACAATCTTACTTCTAACTACACACTAGAAAATATAAAAAAACCTATGGCTAAAACAATGGATGCAAATCCACCGGTTCTTTGATCAGCGATACAATTTTTTTTATTTTTTTTTATTTTTTTTATTTTTTTTTATTTTTTTTTTTATTATATATATATATTTTTTTAATGAAAATGTACAGGACCATACTTACCTGGTAGGTCACTTGAGATTAAAGTTAAAAGATGTTTATTTATATACAGTTTGCGCGCAGAGGACATAATAGCGAACACATGTTGTTAGAAAAGTAATTATTTGATATATATTATGTTATTTAATGAACGTGTTTGGGAAAAACAAAATTAATTAATGGGCGGTACAGAGTAGTACATGAATTTTATTTATTTTCTTAAATGAAGTCTCAGTCTCTCGTTAAGCGACGGATTGCTGTGAAGGCTTCGAATGATGTTAATCTAATAAGAAAATAGATTAAGATAAATTATAGGCAATACATAATACAAATAGATTTATTAAATTTAAGGGTATGAGAGCCTAAATAAGTAGGTTTTTAGTTTTGACCTAAATTCTGTTGGGCTTGTTATGCACCTTAGTTCCGGAGGGAGTTTGTTCCAAGCCTTAGGCCCAGATACTTCGAATGCACGATCTCCAAACTTAGTATTTGGCTTTCGTTTAGGTTCTATCAGTCTACCTAGAGCTGATGATGTTGCTGATCTAAGGGTTGACTGCCTTGGACCAATGTTTTCCGGGACGCATAGTTCAGAGATGTAATGTGGGGCCATTTCATTGATGGATTTAAACACCATCCAGCACAGTTTGTACTGGATTCTTTCAGGGCACTTAAGCCAGTGAAGGTTGCGAAGGTGTTCTGAAATGTGCGAATATTTAGAGACCCCGGTTATGAGCCGTGCCGCTGCATTAAACACGGATTGAAGTTTGTCGATTTGACATTTCGGAAGGCTAGCATAAATACCGTTACAGTAATCGAGACGTGAGACTACGTATGAGTTGATGAGTAATTTTGTTGCCTCTGTAGGAAGGTTTCTTCGAACTGATTTAAGTTGTCTTAGGTGAAAAAATCCGATGCTTACTGTCCTATTTATTTGAGTTTTAAGCGAAAAGTCCGAGTCTAGATTAACGCCAAGAAGTTTAACTGTTCTCTTTGGAATAATATTGCTGCCAGAAATGGAAACAGGTGAATCGTCTACCAAATGTTGCCGTTTGTTTGTGGCCGCCCAGAGAAACTCGGTCTTAGATGGGTTCAGTTTCAGCTTGTTTGAAGACATCCAACGAGTTATTGCTTCTAGGCATTCAGCTACACGGATTTTGAGACTGTTGATTTCGTTTGGAGTGCAGTAAAAATAAACTTTCTGATCGTCAGCGTAGCAGTGAGACAAGAGACCAAATGACTCGATTATTTTGGCGACATCATTTGTAAAAAGGATGAAGAGAAGTGGACCTAAAACGGATCCCTGGGGTACCCCTGAAGAAAGTGCAGCGAAATTAGACAGTTTATTTCCAACCTTCACGGCTTGTAAGCGATTAGATAGATAGGATGCCAGCCAATTTTTGATGTCGGAATTCAAACCAAATGTTTTCTCTAATCTGTTAATGAGGAAGTTGTGATCAATCGTATCAAATGCTGCACTCATGTCTAGGAGTGAGATGAGTGCTAATTTTCCTGACTCTATGGCAAGAGTTATATCTGACAGCATACGAAGTAGTCCGGTTTCTGTTGAGTGAAACCTTCTATATGCGGATTGACGATTTGTGAATAATTTATTTGAATTCAAGTGACTGGTTATTTGTGCTGCAGCAATTTTCTCTAGGATTTTTGAAATGAAAGGTAAATTTGAAACGGGTCGATAATTACCTAAGTTATCGGAGTCTAGTTGTGGCTTTTTTAATATGGGTGTGACTATGGCTGACTTTAGAGGTTCAGGGAAGTGACCTGTGCTGAGAGATTTATTAAAAACATGAACTAAGAACGGAGCTAAGACAATTGCACATTTTTTTAATAACCATGTTGGTATGGGATCTAGACTGCACTGCTTATTTGGCGAACTTGCTATTAATTTTTTTACTTCTTCCAGCGTTGTAGATTTGAAGGAAGACAAATTTCCTTTGGAATTGAGAGTGAAAATTGGCGGAGGGGCGTGAGATGTGGATGCACGAATAGATTCAATTTTTTCCCGAAAAAACTTTGAGAACGCATCTGGGGTAATATCTATTTTAGTAGGAACTGTGGCTTCGGAAATAACAGTCTTTATGGAGTTCCAGAGACGTTGTGGATTGGTTCGCTCAGAGTCAATCTTTTCATTCCAATATTCCGATCTTTTGGAATTTATTTTGCTCATATACTGTTTTTGAGCAAGCATCCACTCATCCCTTGAATTTACTGTACAGTTTTTTCTATAGGTCCTCTCTAATTTCCGCATTAGTCTCTTCTGGTTTCGACATTCATCGTCAAACCAGCCGTCAGACTTTCGAACTTTACGTGTTTTTGATGTTGTCGGAGCATATTTATTTAACAGAAATGTAAGTGTTGTATTATAAGTATCGACAAGTTCTGTTGGAGTCTTTGTTTCCCAAAAAATGGGTGTACATAATAGTGAGGTCTGTAGTTCTTCCAGAAAATCACTAAAGCTGAAATTACGCCATTCCCTCGATATAATTGTTCTATATGGTACTTTAGGCGGGTTAAAATCAATATCTGTGCAAACAAGCCGATGATCTGATAGTCCTATATCGCGAATATCTATTGATAGCGGTGAACCTCTGTTCTTTGAAATTAGTACATCTAATGTACCGCCCGCATCGTGAGTTGGGCCGTCGACCCATTGGTGGCATCCAAAGCTGGCTAATAAATCTAAGAATTTAACGGTGTTTGGTGATGACACGCGTTCGAGACGAATATTAATATCACCTGTTATAATTAGTATGTCAGAAAGTCCGACTGAGAGTTCCAAAAAACGTGAAAACTCATCATAAAATTCGACAGAGATTGGTTTCGATCCGGGCCTGTACAAAGTGCACAACAGAAACGACGTACCGGAAGAAGAAACCCTACAACCAGTATATTCAAACGTGCTAAATGTACCAAGAGCAACTTTAGTTAGCCGCAGTCCTTGTCGGGCTATAATCGCTACCCCCCCGTGGTTCACGTGAGAGATTTTATTTGATGGTTCCTCCGCGCTAGGTCGGGCCTCCTCTAGCACCGCATACCCTAGAGCTTGGAGTCTCTTAATTGAGTACGAGTCACTATTCTCGTGCCAAGTTTCCGTGACGGTAAGGATGTGGAGTTTTTGATCTCTGAAAATATCGTCCACCACTTCTAATTTGTTATTGAGGGATCGCGCATTCCAGGAACCTATCGCAAGCTGTCTACTCTTATAGTTAGCATGTCGTTCTAATCGAATTTGATTTAAGTTGTGGAATTTATCAGAATCGCGGAGGGATTTGGTCCCTAGATTATTCTGTTCGTCGGTTGAGGAAGCTTCCTGAAAATCGTGTATTGACGGAGAGTTATTATTATTACTATTACTATTATTTTGATGAATTTTTGGAACGTTTTGTTCCTTCCTACGGAAGTATTTCGTTTTCTGCCCCCCGCGGCACCCCCTATATCTAAATTTCACATTAGTATCACGATTGTACAATGTTACTTTTGCAGGCACCAAAGGGTTCACCAATACACTGTCACTTCTTAAGTCACCAAGTATCGTACCACATTGTTCTCTTCTGATGGTAAACGTCTTGTTGGGTCTGAGGTTATACAGCAGTATTTTGGCAGCTATTATAGGGTCCAATACACTTTCACTATTGAAACTGAGAAGCGTGGTCCGGTCATAAACAATACTGTTTATAACTACCATAGCTCCAAAATACCCCTAATAAATCACTTTGCACTGTCACAGAACACTTGTCACTGTTCGAGAGTCTTTCACTTTACACATGTGGCTAGTGCCTCTGACCATTGACCGATGCTTTCGAAGCGATGGGTTTTCAGTGCCCTTTTGAAACAATATTTGTGATTTAACTTTAAAACATTAGAATACTTCTAGTAGAACTTGCATTAATCTCGCAATCGTGACTCTAAAAATTATTTTATTTTTATACACCTCAGCTTAAACTTAACGTGGTTATTTTAAGCTATATTTACAAAAGAAAAATTAAGAACTTCTCCAATATTTTAAAGATAAACACGGAGCGCTTAAAAAAGCAGCTGGCTGCTCCGAGAGCGCCTCGACTACTCAATATATATATCAAATATATCAAATAAATGGCTCCCGGGGCGAGTACCTGGTTATTTATTATTTATTTTTTATGTTTATTTATTTATTTATCATAAATACATTTGTACAAAATAAGGGTAGTCCCACAAAGCTGGCATATGGCAGCTTGTCTGTAGGTTCTACAATTTATCACTCTTAATATTATACATAAGGGCTTTTTGACCTTTTTGACCAATCAAACTATCTCGACACTTGTACCGCGGTCGGAGGGATGGATTCATCCGTCTGTCCCTCCTGGACATACTCACCTCAGATTCCTGCCCACCCTTCATGCCTTTTCTCTTCCCAGAACTACATATCCTTAAAAAACCTTACACACAGGGACAAATCCCCGAAGATGACACCGAGTGATGGAAATATCTTTCCTGATGGCCTGCCATTTGGTCGTCTGTCATACATAAATTCAATAAAAGTGGTAATACAATGTGTTTTTCACCTAATAAGAAAAAATATACAAACAACGCTAATTGTCTGAATTGAGATTTTTCATAATGAAAATGTTAGTTAGGTGGGTATAACAAAGGACAATCTTGTTGGCTCGTACCATGGCTATGACCTTAAGATTTAATGACCAAATTTCACTACGTAATGAATCTGTTTTTATCGCCCCCCCATCCTATGGACACACCCACAAGAATGCTAACAACGTCGATCTTTAAAGGACAGCGCTCTAGTGGAATTATTAAAGAATAAAATGTTTATTATAAGTATTATTTTATGTTGTACTTTAAATTTATTAGTTGTACCAACTTTGTCTGAGTTTTAATTTTTCTTATTGTACAAACAAAATAGTGAAAGCTTTTGTATAAGTTTGAGTATTGTTTAAGTTATATATTGTAAATTTGTTAGCATCTTTGAGATAAAACAATGTTTAACAATATTACCCTTTCACAAAGATCTAACACGAATAGCTTTGGGTAACATATAGTTGTAACAAGGCGAAGAAATTATAAATTGATTTACAAAACTTCTTTGCAAATTATTAAGCACTCTTTTAATGCTATGATGAAAATAACATTACGCAATAAAATTAGTATCGTTGACCTGAAAAATCCAGGCAAAAACGCTAAAGTTCACATTTTATCGTTGAGAGCTTAATGGGACATACACACTGGCTTTCTCCGTCCACGAGGTGATCACAAAAACGGCGCTATAGAAATCATCAAATTATAATTATCATTATGAAGGATAGTCGTTTTCATGAATTTATTGTATTTATCTTTTCGCTCCATACTGAATGCTGTTGAAATGAGATCCCTGAGGCGTATGTGTGGTAAAACCATGTATGATCGTGTGAGAAATGTGGAGATACGAAAAGAATGCAAGGCTGATGTAAGCGTAATGAGTAAAATTAAGAAAGGAACCCTCACACATGATACACCTTTGTATTCATATTTTATAACAGCGCTTCAATTTCCCGCAATCCATCCCATATAGGTTCAAATTTATCAGACGGATTTTTACGCAATGTCGAGATTTTAGCGAAAAAATCCACTAAGATAAATATATTTTTATTTTTCTAGAATAAAACATATTATTGTGTACTCGTGGCCGCCCCTTTTTGCCAAAAATTCATTCGTTACCTAGTTTCCTAAACCTCCTACCATTTTCTTGTGTTCTAATGAAGAAAAACATCCGTTTCACCTACTCTAAGCTTCTTTAACCATAGACTTATTGACAAAAGCCGCAGAGTTTTGTCCGATAGCTTGACAACAAGAGGTTTATAAGTTAAAATGTTTGCACAACAGATTTACTTCTTACTATATTGGCAGCTCTACTTGTTATTGTATAATAATAGCAGTGAACGATGAATACTTAGAGAAGGTAGATGAGTTTGTGTTTCTAAGTAGTATGTTTACTAGAGATGGGAAGGCTGATAGAGATATTGAAAGAAGATCAAATACAGGTAACTCCAAAACTGGAGGGTTGTCTGCCGTTGGCGCTAACAAAAAACTGTCCAAAGAAGCTAGTAGTAGTAAAAGTAGACTGAATGCTGTTGAAATGAGATCCCTGATGCGTATGTGTGGTAAAACCATGTATGATCGTTTAAGAAATAAGGAGTTCCGCAAATAATGCAGGGCTGATGTAATCGTAATTAATAAAATTACGAAAGGGACCTTCAGATGGTTTGGGCATGTAGAACGAATGAACGAAGAAAATAATGTGTAAGGAGAATAAAAATGACACAAATGTGAATGGTAAAAGAAGTCGGGGACCCCAAGGAAGACATGGCACGATTGAGAGATATGAGTCAGGCCATTTAAACACGCAGAATAATAGAAAAGTATGTATAAGACGATGTACGAAGTGAATGAGGCAAAGTATGTATGCCAAGACCGAGTTGTTTGGCAGTCCGTCATCTCTGCAAATCTCTGGGAGGAAACGGCGTGACGGATACTTAGGTAGTTAGTAAGTAGGTTATTGGTATTTAGAAACAGAAACACAAAATTTCGAAACAATTCTGTACCTACCAACCTACTATCACCTACATATTAAGTAAATTTATTAAAATTAGTTTTAGAGTTTCTTATAAAATTTGTGTGATATGGAAATGGGTTAGAACCTTGTACTTTATATAGTAGAGTCCACAAATTTATTTCATACAAATTGCCTTAAAACAGCCAGTTTTTTTCCCAAAAGTTAAGAAAACAGTAAGCGTTTTATAAACAACAGTTGGTTTTCGTTTTTTTTAAGTCTTTCTGTTTTGTGTTTGTATTTGTTACTAGCTGGTACTCAGCATGCGTTGCAATGCAACTTAAATAAGTAAATTGATTCACCCTGCGTGTCCTTCCTATTCGTTCCGGTCCCCGCCTCCTCTTCCCCTCCCGCGTCTCCTTCTCCTCTCCTTCTGTGTTCTTCTCCTTCTCGCAAACCCCCCCCCTCGCGCATTCCCCTTCCACCTTCGCAAAAAAGAAATCTTTGCGGGACATTAACAATAACTGACCAAATTTTCATCGCAATCGGGTGAACAGTATAGTAAATAATTTCATAACGCCTGAGCTCACTATCCTATAATGATCGCGGGCATGCGCACATCAAATCCCCAAAGTTTCATCGCAATCTTTTAAGTAGTTCTGAAGTTATGGCGTGACCAAGGGAAACGGGGAAACAAAAAACTTAGTTTTAAACCACTTTATATTTATTTTTATATTTGTCGACCGGTTTCGATTGTACTCAATCTTCATCAGGACAATAAAATAAACTAAATCATAATACAGAGAAACAATATAAGGTAAACAAAATAGAGAGAGAAAGCAATATAGCTCGCTCTCTCTCTATTTTGTTTACCTTATATTGTTTCTCTGTATTATTATTTAGTTTATTTTATTGTCCTGATGAAGATTGAGTCCAATCGAAACCGGTCGACAAATATAAAAATAAATATAAAGTGGTTTAAAACTAAGTTATTTGTTTCATTTGGTAAAATGTCAAGCCACAAAGTGTTTGCTTTCTTCGATAATTTACTATGTTTAGTTTTTTTACTGCTATTTGTACAGTTTGGTAATTTTTTTAAATTTTTTTGTTAGTTACAATTTTTTGACATACATGTAATAAGGAAGCCTTGACTGGCCAACTAGGAAAGTTTCCCGTTATAGGACACTCAAATTGCCCGGTTTAGTTCACATTTGTTCACACTGTTATTATGAATTACATTTATATAATATAGATATAATAAAATTTTGAAAATGTATAAAATAATAAAAAGCTACTGAAAGAACCAAGTAAAAAATTAATAAATATTATGATAGTAAATTAAAAACAATATATAAAAAAATTATTTATATACTTGTACAACAGAAAAATAAAAACTTTCTTAGATATATTTGTGAACCCGAATATAAGTCCGAGTTTTTATGAAAAAACATGATGTATGTTATCATGGTACATGTAATATAATATGCATAATTAAGGAATAATGTAATCGGAGTACATAACATATTGGACTTAGCAGTTTGTTGACTTAGCAGGGTGCCTTAACAGGGTGACTTAAAATGGTTCTAAATAGACCCACGTTGTAGAAGGGAAGACACACAGAGGACGGTAAATCGTTCCACAGCTGAGCTCTTAAACCAACCCGTTCTAAAGTGATAAATATGAATCATGTACGTATAACGCTCGTTTGGAGTATTTACCAACTATGCACCGGTGACGTTATCAATGACGCTATTTCCTCGGAGCATTTTCCATTGTAATTTTTTTTTACATTAGCTCCATACAGGAGGTCTATGTCATCTTTGAAGATGCTCTGTGGAGGGATTTTTAAGGGAAAGGAAGGAGAAGAAGTCCTGGGAAGGAAAAAGGTTTGAGTGGTGGGTAGGAATCTGGGGATAAATATGTCCAGGAGTTATGGACGTGTGAAGCCATCCCTCCCACTGCGGTGCAAGGCGATGGGTCGAGAGAGTCCGGCCGGAGAGATCAAAAGGTCTCCCTTAACCAGTCTCTCCCGATCCAGCCTGCCACGCAGATAGTCGGCAGATGCGTCCGCCCCCAAGTCCCGGACAAACCTAACCCCATGAACCCGGGCACCCCTGCTAAGTCACCAAACGTAGTGAACCACTTACGTGTAGAACAAGGCCAGCATATTACCTGACGCCTGTGTTCTACACGGAGAAAAATGTTATTCTAAAGTACAATCATTTTATTCGTAAAAACGGTTAAAAACGGGACTGAAGTTCTTACGAACAATATGTTTGTTTATTGTCGGGAAAATTTAAGAATAAATTATTATTATTAATTATTCGAACAAATTTCGTACCTATACATTGTTGGTACAAGGTATTTTTTTGGTATCGTCATGTTGTACTATCAGGGCAACTAGATAAAACATTTCTAAACGAATGTTTTATAAATATGGCCTGATAAATTATCGTAAGGGTCAAAATCTATTTTTCTCCGTGTAGACATTGCAATTAGCTCGTGATAAGGGAATCTATGAAAAGGGACCGCCCATTTCTGCATAGAATCAACGGTTTTTTTTTTCAGATATTGTTTGGCTCCATATCAGAAATACCTGCCAAATTCAACAGTAGGGCGCACTTGCTATTATATGACAGAAGCGATATACAGGTCAGCGGTTGAGTACTATTGAAGTGTCTGTGGGACCTGTACAGTACTGGGAGGCCAACTTGACCCTGTCCTGAGCTGGTCACTTATATCAATTAATCTAATAAATTATTATGATGCTTTATTTGTAATTTTTTTTTTTTGTAAAACACTACGTTTTTTTGTCGGAGTCTACGTAAATGAAAAAGATTGAAAAGTAGTCGCAAAATAATTAAAAAACCAGGTGGATAATTATTTTTTTCTTATTTCTTCTTCGATGGCGCTACAGCCCATATCGAGCTTTGGCCTCCGGCAACATTCGCCTCCAACTCCTCCTGTCCTCAGCGGCTGACTTCCAATTTGTTAAGTGGAGAAGCTTTGCTGCATCCCCTCTTACTTCGTCTTCCCACTTTTCTCTTTCCACCTGGGAGTCCAGCCATAATTATTTTTGGGACGCGTGTGTCTGGCATTCTCTGTACATGTCCAGCCCATCTCAACCTGAGAAGTCTTATATGGGCTGAGATATTGGCGGCCTGATATATATCATACAGTTCTTTGTTGTGCCGGATGCGCCACTGTTCCCCCTCTTTCACGGGTGCACATATTCTTCTTAACACTTTTCTTTCAAAAGTATCCAGCATTTCAGCCATCTTTGCCGTCAATGTCAGCGCCTCACATCAATATGCCAATAAAGTTCTGACAATGGTCTTATATATGGTTACTTACGTTTTCCTGTGGACGCTATGTGTCTTAAACACTGGCAGCAAAGAGAAGTATGTTTTTTTTTATTTACCTTTCAATTATTAATTTAATACTAAAGCACTAGAATACTTCCAGTACAGTTAAACATATTAGTTGTTAGGTTGACGTCACTCTAAAAGGTTCAGAACCTAAATTACTCCTGTATATTTAAACTGAAATTAAATTGTTTACAAAGCGTACCGCTTGGCAGAACATTTAATAGATTTCAAAATGAAGTCACTACATTAAACGGTTTTTAATGAGAAACCAGAGAGGGAGCTGGTCCTACCCGAGGGCAGAAGGGAAGTGGAAGTGCCACCGTTGAAACCTTAATTAGCTCGCACCAAAGCCTCCGCGGTCACACCAATAATTGAGTACCCTTTGCCCAGATTGACGCAGGACAAAAGCTCTGTTACCTGGAACGGGAGTTTGGCAAAAAAAGTTTCTACCTTTCTGCTAGTACTTTAAATTTAATAGAGCTGTCGATTGGATTTTTACTAATGGGTGATTATTTTTTTTTTAATATTTACCTACAGTAAGTGACATTTCGTTTGCTTTACCTTTACTTTATATTTATTATTATAAGCAATAATTATTAGCCGGAAACACTCATCCATATTGAAAAAACCTCCCGACAAAATATACATGTCGCCGACGGGACTCGAACCCGCACCCCTTTGATTGCCGGTCAAGAGCTCCACCATTAAGCTCCGGCGGCTTATCTCGTACCCGCTAAATCTGTTACCGTTAAAACCGCACCGTTAAGATTATATTTCTTACTATGGCAATATGGGAGATACATCGATTTCTATAAGACCTATGTGAACTGTTCCCAAAAGCAAACAAATTAGTCTGGTAATCTGGTACTGAATCAATAATTTACATTTGAGAATTACTGTTCTCCACATGACAGGTGAACTCCTAGCGTGGATGACAATAACGTTTGACATTTTATTCAATCTCTTAAGTATATAATAAAACATATAATCAGAATAAAAAGTTTAAAAAAACAATGAACTTTAATTTTAATTAAACAATGGAATTTAACCTCTTGGCTGTTCTCATAGAAAATGAATTTCAAAACATTCCGAGAAGCTACATTACTGAATTTACTGGCAACGTCTGGAATGATACTGTCGCAAGCGATTCTGACCTTGTCCTTGTACGGCTTTTTGTTATACATAATGGTTAAAATAGCTTTTAAAAAACAACAATAATAATTGTCCTTAACGCTGGCGTCTGAGCCAGAGACGACAGGTTAAGTAACTGTAAAATTGTGTGAAAATTTCAGACGAGCGATGAAGTACCTGCCTGCGTACAATATAATACTTTAAAAGAAAAATATTTTAATTGTCGTTTTCAAAAGTGGAAACGATTTGACGAGAATTCAGACTAACCCGTGATTTTTCACGGTTGTGCGCTGGTTAACTAATAACTTATTCATACCAAAACGGCTTGGTTAAGTTTTTCTATTATATATTTTTCTGTATATCCTTTTATTTTTATTATGAACATCATAGTTTTGCTGTGGTTTGCGATTCATAGAATCGTTATTTTTAAGAGGTCTCAATTGATTCAAGTAATAAAAATTTGGGTTGTTTTGCCCGGATAAATTACAATGGCAAGAAATTTATTTTTATTGATAAAGAGATGGTCTGCGTGGGTATATGGCTCTCAAAATCGATCTGATCAAACCTAGACCCAATATGAATAGCTTCAATAGAAGCCCAGCATAGTTCAAATATCTCCTTGAATAATTTGGTGACCGCAGAAATTTTTTAAATAATTCTTATTTTAGTAAATTAATTGTGTTAATTTTTTAAATGGAATTTTATTTTTTTTACTTGTTTTTTTAGCTAAGAACTTTAGAAAAAAAGACACCTAAAATAAACGATTACGTACGACCTAATAAAAAATAAATAAAATAAAAAACAATAGAATCCCGTCAAATAAACTTCCATAATTATCATTTTAATATATATTTCTATCCATTTATTCCATTTCCAATTCATTTTACAATAATATCATTTTAATATATGTATGTAATATCATTTATATTTCTATCAATTTATTCCATTTCCAATTCATTTTACTGTAATATCATTTTAATATATATATATTTTTTTTTTTTTTTTTATTTAATTTTTTTTTTTACAAATACAGTTGTTATACATTGTATATATATATTTTTAATACATTTTTTAAATATCGTGATTCACCTTTTTTTTTGAGCAATGCTCGTGTAAAAAAGGTGGAGCAGCGAAAAACAACTCAACATATATTTTTAAAATGTGTAGTAAGGATAATGAAAATTATAATATTTAATTTTTTTTATATATTTATATCATACATTATACGTGAAACAGAATTGAATAAAGAAAGGATATAAAAGAAGAAGAAGAGAGAAAATAAAAAAAAGAGTATAAAAGAAAAAGGATTTCCAAAGTCACAGTCACAATGATATATTATTATATTGTTTTAATTAACCTTTTGAATTTTTTATAGTTTGTTTCCAATCTTAAGTTATATGTATGTAATATATGTTTAATAACCTCTCCTGTGATTTGTAAGATCAAACTCTTTAGAGAATTAATTCACACTTCCAATCAACTGCCTTTTATTGTATTGAACCTAAAATGTAATCAACCTTCATATTCAAATAACCATGTTTGTATACAATTTATGTAACTCTACGTCTATCTCGACACAGGTTTACCCTAGTGAGACAGGCATTGAAAAAAATAACATGTAATTATAATATATGTATAGATTAAATAATTAAAATAAAAAATAAAATAAAAAAAAAACCGCTCTTCCATAGAATATTTTCGATTCGTAATTTAATATGTTCTGTAACGCGTTCTGAAAAGTAAAAACCAATATCAATCTATATATATATATAAGAATGAATCCCTATTTCCCTTAATCTTGATATAACTTCAGCACGACTTTGCCTATTTCATTCATCTTTTTTTTAAAGTTTTCTAATTCTTTGTAGAAGGTTCTTACAGAAAGAAAAATTAAGAAAATTGCGCAGAAAATTGGATAATTTCAAAAAACTTGACGACTATTTCGCGCGTTTGATATTTTTAGCGATATTTCCTAAATTATTCATCCGATTGCGATAAAAAATTGGTAAGTTGTTGGCGACATTCCCGTGAAGGTTTCTATTTAGCAATATTTATATATTGGTGTATTCTGGAGTTATGCAATTTGCAAAAAAAAATTGCAATAGGACGTGAGAGTTGTTTGAAAATGAGTGTATTTTATGGAGTTTAGCGGCAGGAAAAAAATGCGGTGGGGGCGGAGAAGGTGGAAGAAGAATTTGTGAGGGGGGGGGGGGGGTTCGCAAGAAGGGGCAGCAAGAGAAGGGAGGGGGAAACGCGGGGAAGGTGAAAAGGAAACGCGGGAGTGACGAGGGTGGGGAAGAGGTGACGGAAGGGGAACGGGGACGAATGTGAAAGGACACGCAGGCACAAACAATGTCTTTATTTAAGTGGCATTGCAACAAATAGTTTAAAATGATTTATTTTTACTTATTTATTATTTTTAAGTAAGCGGCCAGCGTTGAGATTTCACAAAACAGAAACATAGGCTTCGTGTTTTAACACACTTTATTTTAGTGTTTTTGGAAACACAATAATGTTTGTTTTTTCATCTCAAGCGAATAAATTACACGAATAAATCATAAAAAAGTTTATAACCTTCGGATGCATTCAGATATATTATTTTTTTGAGTTTTATTTGCAAAGCGAAAAATTTCTGACCTTCTGACCGAGTATACTTGAGGCCTGGGGGGTTACGAATTACAGGGTTATATAAAAAAAATATATGTATGTAGACAAACTGCAAACCACTCTTTAGACCCTTTTATTTCAAAAAACTTATTCTTAATCCTCCTCCACCCTAGTAACAGGTCTGTCGCAAATTGGCGACACCAGTTATCATTCTTCTAGGGATTATGATGTTCCGTGAGAGGGGGATTTAGTTTTCTGAATAAATCAACCATTTGAATATTACGCTTCTAAAATTTTGATAAAGTTCATCGAATCAATATTTTACGAATTAATAACAAAGGCAGCCGACTAGATGATCTGCGAGAAATGAAATTAACAAATCCTTCAGTAATCACGATCGTGTAATTAATAACTAATTAAGTTTATCCTTTAACCCATTATTCTTGGCGTGTTCCTCCTAATCTCCACGTTTTCCTACTTTACCTCTCCTTGTTTTCCATCTCTGTCTCACAAAACCATCGTCTATCTCTCATACTCAAGCAATTACATAATTGAAATAAAACAAAAACTTTCTTTGTAACCACGATTTATTAATCTATTTTTTTAATACGATTGGTTTCGCTTAGGGCGCAAGCATCTTCAGGGTATAAAATTAAACTGATTTAAAAAAATTAAATAAATAAATCGTGGTTACAAATAAAGTTATTGTTTTACTTCAAAAAATATTTCATACTACAGAGTGACCTTTCTAATAATGTAATAGCTAATGTCAAACCACAAAGCAATTTTTCAACCAAAATATAAAAAAAATTATAATAAATAACGAAAAAAATTATAAAATATATGAATGTAAAGAGTTTTTATTCTTTTTTTTTATAGTGAATACCTGACAAGAGTCCAAACTGCTCCCATCTGGAACCAGTGAGACTATGGCATCTCCAATTGGGGTATTTTGTGAGGCTGGAGGTGAGTGGGGAAGGGAAGGAGAAGGGGAATAGGAAGGTGGGGAAGTACCTGGCTATTCAGATCTAGTCACTTAACATGGCTAAAGCGATTTCAAGCAACGTTTCAATTCTGAATAGTGGTCTTACACCAGGGCGATACTAAGAGTATCTTCCACTCTGGAACGTGCTGCAAATATACTATATATTATTTTAAATAATTAATTGTGAAATAACACAAATCAATTAAATAACATTTATTTGCGCACGCCGGGTTCGAACCCGCGGCCTTCGGAATGGGAGTCTAACGCCCTACCGCTTGACTACGCCGGCCGTCAATTCATAATTACTTACACTTATAATTTAGTTAATGATGTTTTCAGAATGTCAATATATATTTTTTCATAGATAATTAATATTGGTAGTAATAAAACAATATTTTCACTACAGTAATTGATTTTATTAATGTCATGTTCCTGGTAGAGTTAATAGTCACGCGAACGAAAACTTTGGCCTCCCAAATTAAAATCTAAATTACAACACACTAAACTGTCAAATATTTAAAAAAAAAAATGTTTCCGAACTGGAGTATACAGAAAAGATTTTTTACAAATATTAGTTATTTATTTTACAAACAATTTATTTATAAATAAATTCTGCTGTGCAAGTCATGAAGATTTAGATTTATTTTAATAATATTTTCTTTGGGCGAAACAATAAATAATAGTTTTTATAAACGAAAATAAAATTATTTTCTATTTACTACAGTAAGAGTTATGTTAGTGACAGACTCAGCTATAAAAGAGCCAAATAGCGCTGCCACTTTTACAGCTAAGCCTGTCGGCCTCATAAACCATTTTAAGATAAAGATTTTCACCTATAAATTTATAACTCGCATGAAGTATCTAAATTTCATGGTAATACTTAACAGAGTATTTCGCATCGATGAAACAGCTATTGTATAAAAATAAATTGTTAAGTAAAATACTTGTTTAACTCCACAGTTTAGTATTTTCTAGTAATTATTTAACACAGTTTCCATAAATTCTATCCAACTCATCGACTTTATCCATCTTTATTACTACCCCTAAACGTGAAGATTAAGTATTTTGTAAATTCCCCAAACACCCCATCTGAAATTCCCATAAACACGCCTAAACGTACCAATTCTGAAAGTTATTGCATTAAACCTTCGGTTCCTATGATTTAAAATGTACGAGATTGGATTTAACAGTACCTACCTAGACAATAATTTTATGACAATAGTGTTTTTTTAAATTGAATTTTCACAGAATACAAATGAAACGTAAAATTAAAAAGTTGACTAATACACACAATAATTATATCTCAATAGCTCAATCAGGAACTTATCTCGGAAAAACTAAAGGATCTATATGTTCGAGTCTTCGCAACCGTTACTTTTTGATTTTCTGTGTATTTACATATTTCTTTTTTTATAATAGCTCCAAACAGGACTCCCTGAAGAAAATAATTTCCTTCGGGGCCTATTTGATCTTTTGGGATACTGTGTGAAGGATTTTTTTAAAAGGAAGTGAAGGAGAAGAAGTTCTGTGAAGGAAAATGGTATGAGTGGGTAGGAATCTAGGTGTCAGTGGGTCCAGGATTGACAGACGTATGAATACATCCCTTCTAGTGCGTTGCAACGCGATGAGTCAATCAGTCACTCCCAATACGGCTCGCCACGCAGTAATTGGGCAGATGCATCCGCCGCCAAGATTTAGACAGACCTCACCCCTTGAACGCGGGCACCCCTGTTAAAGTCACCAAAAGCAGGGTACCACTTTGGGTGACCTTTAGCAGATGTGTTGGATGGTTATCGATGGTTACAAAATAAACGATGCCTGTAAATGGTAGGGCTGCGATACATATACCCGCCTACTAAATTGATAGTTGTTGATAATGATGATTGGACTACTCAGAATATTACGATTTTAACACTTCCTTAAAAAAGTCATTAATAAGGGCTGTGCTACCCCGCTCAAAAAGAAAAAAGATGGAGAGATACGACAATACGAACGAAGGAGCGAGCGCGCTAACAATAAAAACCATAAAATTCATGCGAAAATTGTGAAAATGTTTAATAAAAGACGACTCTTTTGAAAAAGAGCAAAAATCTCGCGGGGGCTGTGTCAAGTAGCATTTAAAGAAACATTGTGAATTTTTTAGTACATATAACTTGTGAAATAACAGAAACAAACGTGTAAATAATAATTTTCGGAGCATACTTTGCGATTTATTTCTATCGATGGAATTTCAAATAATTACCGTTTCGGCGTGGGAAATGTATAGATAATATCTTAAAGAATAACATATATTTTTTTAAGAACTTAAAAACTTCAATCGTTTATGGAAAACATGTAAGAAATCGGTAGAAATTGGCAGAGCGGCCCCTTAAAGACGACGAACAAAATTAAAAAATAAATGTTTTAAATTGGTTACGTTAGGTTAGGTTATAGGCTTTTTTTCAATTGTTTTTAAAACTTTTCAAATAGATGTTGAAGTTACATGATTCTGAGTTATCGTAGAACCCAATATAATCTTTTCATTGATAAAAAAAAAATCATATTTCGAAACTAGGCTGAGGACAATTTGCGGTAATGTTTCAGAAAAGCGGGGTCAACCTAGTTAACCAACCAACCACATGTTATAACAACGGGTCGTATTACTCCACGTTTCCGTGTAATATCTGTAATTACTTTCCGAACTCTGTAATAGTATGTAACCTATCGTGTCGAACTAACTTCCACAATCAATTTCACTAATTTCCTACCGTCTGACATATTTATTGAAGCTAGCAAGAAAGCCCATTTAGCTACTGCGGAGTTTGATAGGTTTCGACTTAATTTTCTTAAGTTGTTGTATCCTCGAGACTTAATGACATAGTTGATGTAATGAAGGATTTTCCATTATAAAATTCTAAACATGATAGACGTAAGCTTAGCTTTTTATTATTGACTAGATCCGTTTTCAACGCTGCGGCAAGACTTTATCACCGGCATATCTAAATATTCCCATATTTCAGAACATCTCAAAAATCTTCACTGGCTTAAATGTCCTGAAAGAATCCAGTTCAAGCTCTGCTGGATGGTATTTAAGTCGCTTAACGCAATGGCTCTGGCTTACTTATCGGAACTGTGTATTCCTGAAAATTCCAATTCTCGACAATCAACCCTCAGGTCAGCAGCATCATCAGCTATCGGAAGGTTGAAGGAACCAAAGCGCACACCAGACACTAAGTTCGGTGAGCGCGCTTTCGGAGTGTCGGGACCTAAAGCATGGAATAGGCTGCCACATGAGTTAAGAATGATTACAGACTCGGCAGAATTTAGAGCTAAACTTAAAACTCATCTGTTCGGACTGTCTTATCCATAAAGTCAAAACCTTTTCACTTTCACATTCACAGCCCGCGACATTGTAAATAACTAATTGTGAAAATATGAGCTAATTCTTATTTGTAAGCTTTTATAACGGTCACTTGATGAAAATTCTCCAGTCGTAAAGAATCATTAAATTCTCAAGTCTTTCAAAGTAAGTATTAACTCACCTTTGGCATTATACTTCTTATAAGTGAATACCAAAAGTGATGGGGGGCAGTAAATGTAAAATAATGCAATGTCCAGTGTTTTCAATACAATGTCCTCCGCGTGCAAATTGGTATCTTCTCCAAGCATAAATTTTCTTATTTGAGTGTGTTTATCGGAAGTGATCGACCAGGTAAGTATGTTTCTGTATACAATTGTAAATAATAAACTTAAATATAGCCTAATAATTATATTATAAATTGTACAGCGCCCTTGAGGTGATTTCTCACAAAAACGGCGCTATACAAATTATCCAATTATTATTATTTATTATTATTAGATCTGTATTGGATACGGATACTCCTTACGAAATCCATGATCAATAAAACTTAAAATTGATATTTCTTGAGAAATCTAATGTGTCCGAGTCCAACTTATTATTTTATTTCTGGCAAGCTATGAATCGTGAAAAATCCATCTTTTTATTTCACAAATTAGCAATCCTTACAAATTCATCATTTTTATCTAGCAAGATCACAAAGACAGCAATCCCGATGAGTCATACGTTTATTTTATATCTTACGAGATAGCAATCCATACGAGTACTATCTGTGTATTACAAACAATCATGAAATACATATCTAAAACCGTCAAACGGCAAACCGTCAAACTACAAATGTCATTACAATGTTTATATTTCACAATATAACAAATTATTAATTTTATTTTTATTCGGAAAATTTATTAAATCTAATTGCAGTGTCTATCATCAGGGCAGATCCGGCAGATCCGACGATGTGACGATCCGACGCTGTCCGAAACGTCGGCTAAAGAAGGAGGTAGCGCAACACGGCATAACACCCCAAAAACAAACAACGAAAATGCTTTTGGCCGTGACAATCTAAAAACCAATCGCTCCAATTATTATCGCCCATTAGGCTTATATGGAAGTAGTTACAACAGCAAACTAATAGTAATTCGTGTTACCGACTTCGCAAACCGACTTCCACACATGACAAGCATAGACAAGCCATTGAAAGCAATAGAAAATAACAGAAAATTGATTACCGATAACGTACGACGGACGTCTTCCGACGTCTCGTAACGCTGACTTAACACAAAATATACAAAATCAGCCTTCTGAATGCCATTTGTGTTAAATACACAGTCGATTGGACTACATTTTTTTATTATTAGAGAATACCTCACAACTGGGAGAGTCCCAACTGCTCCCGTCTGGAGCCAGTGGGACTATGGCATCCCCAATTGGGGTATGTTGTGAGTCTGAAGGAAAGTAGGGAAGGGAAGGAGATAGGTAAGAGGAAGGTAGGAAAGTACCTGGCTATTCAGATCTAGTCACTAAACACGGCTAAAGCCATTATTAAGCAACGTTTCAATTCTGAATGGTGGTCTTACACTAGGGCGATTCAGACAGTATCTTCCACTCTGGAACGTGCCCCAAATATAGTATATATTATTTTTATTAATTAATTGTGAAATAACACAAATTAATCAAAATAAAATTTGATACGTTTTTAGATTTTCACGGCCAAAAGCATTTTCGTTGTTTGTTTTTGGGGTGTTATGCCGTGTTGTGCTACCTCCTTCTTTAGCCGACGTTTCGGACAGCGTTGCAGTGTCCATCATCAGGGCAGATCCGGTAGATCCGTCGATGTGAATTTGTAATGTTAAGTGTGTGCTTATTTAGTTGGAAGCGATACCGTGCCTTTAGCTTTATTTCAGAAGAAAGTGAACTACTTTGAAAGGGAAATTTGGTGAAAGCGCAGTATTTACGTTAGCCTGGGGCCCGTCCACGGAGAAATGTAACGAAATTTCCAAACGAAAGTAGTGTCATCTTGTGGCGAATTCTAGAAATAGAAAAAACCAATCTGAAGCGAATGTAGCCAATATCAAGGTATAAACAAATGGTTTTATACTTTTGTGTTGAATTATTATATGTTATTAGAGTATACTTAGACATGGTTTTTTGCGAAAAAATCAGGTCCACAAATTCTGCAACTACTACTAACTACTGCTATCGGTCAAGATTGGACAATAGATTGTCCAAATAGACAAAGTGAACGTCCAGTTGGACAAATGCATATCCTCCAATTGGACAAATGAATGTCCAATTGGACAAAACGAATATCCAATTGGACAAATTAATGTCCAATCCACTGGTGAGGGGGGAAGGGGGTAGAAATCCATTTTTTATCACGATATCATTTTTTACCAACATGCGAGTATCCTTCCGATAAAAAAAAATCATGTCCACAAATTCTGCAACTACAAATTTATAACTGCTCTCCAATTCAAGATTGAACAATAGATTGTCCAAATGGACAACACGAACGTCCAATTGGACAAAACGAATGTCCTATTGGACAAATTAATGTCCAATTCACCGGTGAGGGGGGAAGGGGGTAGAAATCCATTTTTATCACGATATCATTTTTTACCAACATGCGAGTATTATTCCGATAAAAAAAATCATGTCAACAAATTCTGCAACTACGAATTTATAACTGCTCTCGGTCAAGATTGGACAATAGATTGTCCAATTGGACAAAACAAACGTCCAATTGGACAAATTAATGTCCAATCCACCGGTGAGGGGGAAGGGGGTAGAAATCCATTTTTTATCACGATATCATTTTTTACCAACATGCAAGTATCCTTCCGATAAAAAAAAATCATGTCCACAAATTCTGCAACTACAAATTTATAACTGCTCTCGGTCAATATCGGACAATAGATTGTCCAAATGGACAAAGTGAACGTCCAATTGGACAAATGCATATCCTCCAATTGTACAAATAAATGTCCAATTGGACAAAACGAATGTCCTATTGGACTAATCAATGTCCAATCCACCGGTGAGGGGAAGGGGGTAGAATTTTTTTTTTACCACGATATCATTTTTTACCAACATGCGAGTATTCTTTTGTAAAAAAAAAAAAATTATGTCCACAAATTCTGCAACTACAAATTTATAACTGCTCGCGGTCAAGATTGAACAATAGATTGTCCAAATGGACAAAACGAACGTCCAATTGGACAAAAAGAATGTCCTATTGGACAAATTAATGTCCAATTCACCGGTGAGGGGGGAAGGGGGTAGAAATCCATTTTTATCACGATATCATTTTTTACCAACATGCGAGTATTCTTACGAAAAAACAAAATCATGTCCACAAATTCTGCAACTACACATTTATAACTGCTCTCGGTCATTATTGGACAATAGATTGTCCAAATGGACAAAGCGAACGTAAAATGCATATCGTCCAATTGGACAAATGAATGTCCAATTGGACAAAACGAATGTCCAATTGGACAAATTAATGTCCAATCCACATGTGAGGGGGAAGGGGGTAGATATCCATTTTTTACGATTACGATATCATTTTTTACCAACATGCGAGTATTTTCCGATAAAAAAAATCATATCCACAAATTCTGCAACTACGAATTTATAACTGCTCTCGGTCAAGATTGAACAATAGATTTTCCAAATGGACAAAACTAACGTCCAATTGGACAAAACAAACGTCCAATTGGACAAATTAATGTCCAATCCACCGGTGAGGGGGAAGGGGGTAGAAATCCATTTTTTTATCACGATATCATTTTTAAGTTGACAAACTGATATAAATCAGTTAAACGGGACTTAATGTTCAAATATGAAGAAAAAAAAAAAGAATGTTACCAACATGCGAGTATTATTCCGATAAAAAAAAAATCATGTCAACAAATTCTGCAACTACGAATTTATAACTGCTCTCGGTCAAGATTGGACAATAGATTGTCCAAATGGACAAAACGAACGTCCAATTGGACAAATTAATGTCTCTTTGAACAAAATGAACAACCAACTAATTTTTCCACGCAGGAGTAAATTACATATATATTATTTTCCTCACGGCCTATGTAATTTTTGAAGATGCTTTGTGGATTGGACAAAATAATTTCCAGTTGGACAAAATGAACGTCCAATCGGACATATGAATGTCGATTCGAAATCGACACATTACATTTCCGATTGAACAAAAGAATGTCCAATTGGACCAAACGAATGTCCATTTTGATAAATGATTGTCCAATTAAAACGACGATAATATTTCCAATATCAATTTCAAATATTAAATAATATTACAATGAGGTTTACAAGTTTTCCCTGAAAAAGATACTTTTAGACATTTCATTGGAAGAATCTTGATCAACAAATGCAGAATTGGATAAAATGTTTTTGTGCTTTCTCTGCACACTATTAGTCTAAAAATGTATGGTTAGGACTTCCGTTTTTCTCATTCCAAGAGAGAAAAACATATAAAAAATACCTGCAGAACGTGAATAAAAACCCGGAACATGACACCCATATTTCTTCCCTTCCTATTTCTTTGATGAATGGTTTATATTATTTACCACGAAGTAAAATGTATTTTTTTCCTAAACCTTGATATATTGGACTTATACAATTATAGGTATACCATCCTGAAGCTGAATAGCTGAGCCAGTAGCGATATACTTACTTAATGTATATGGAACTACGGGAAGAGAATTTACTAGGAGAATGACAGAAGTAGGATGAGAGAAAAGAAAGAATCTCTCTTTAGATTTGTGTGAAGAAATGAGAAAAGGTTTAGGTAAACTGATTTACGTAAAATTTATTCAAAAGATTAGCATGAAAAACGACTCAATTTCGATCTCTAGGCAATTCTACCAAGGCATCATTTAGTTTCTACTTTAGTGTTTTTCGAGAATAATTTTTTTTTTCTGCAGTGCAATCATTTGTTTCCTTACAAGATTTTGAAGTTTTTTTTTTATTTATTTTTCATTCAAACCGACTAAACTACTGTTGTTGTTTGTCAGCAGGTAGGTACACGTAAACAACATTTTATGTAACAATTCGGTTAAATTATTAGAATAGTACTAGTATAAATATATACAGGGTGTTACAGGACGTACCCGAGAGATTTTACCTAGCGATTCCTGAGCATATTTTGAGTAATAAATTTATTTGTCATTTTGCTGTCCGATGAGATTTTTTATCAAATAAAAACGAGTTTATTTCTAGAGAAGCGGGTACATATTCTAGCGCGCCTTGATAAGCGTTGTGTCTCATTCTAGCGGCATGCCACATGCACGAAACCGCGCATGTTTCACTCAAACCCATTGCGACGCGGTATTTCCGATAGTTATGGGATCAGTAGCGACGTGTGATCGAAAAAAATATTTTTTGCTTTTGATAGAAAAAAAAAATCATTTGACAGCAAAATGATAGATACATTTATTACTCCAAATATGGTCAGGAATCCCTCGGTAAAATCTCTCGGGTCAGTCCTGTTACAAGTTACAACCTGTGTATATATAAGAATATTTTCCTTGTGATTTGGAATTTTGATCAATTAAAATACAATTGAGTGAAGAAAGCTATGGTTTATTTTGTTAATCTAAATAATCTTAATCTCACAAGATTAACATAAAGAAAAGTATTAAGGTAATAAAACATTACCTGTGAAGAAAGAAACGACATTTAATGTTATTAATTGTAATTCCTTAATCTCGATCACGATAGTAATTAATCTTCTCAATTTGTTCTGTCATAACTTATAGACTCTTTTTACTATTGTTTTACTACTCCATTTTCAAATTAAGAATAAAATATTGAATCGACTATTAAGTAGGTACTGTGGCGCATATCCAGTGACAGTCTACAATACATACAACCACAATGGCGAGACAAGCTCAGCATTGTTTTAAATTAAAGATAATTATATTTTTCTTTACATATATATATAGCAGTTTAAGCAAACAGGTTGAAATAACCAGTCACATCAGTAGCATAAATATCATAGGTAAGTTCATGAGGTATAATTAAATGAAAAGTACTAATGTGAATTAGCAAGGGCTTCAGCAGAACATCAATATACATCATCGGTATCTAGTAGCTGATTTCTTAGAATATATTTGACTTGAGCTGTATTGTATAAATGGTATTATTTTTAATTGACAATGGAATTCTATTAAAAATTTCATGTCGATGGTTCTTTCAATGTATTTATTGGAACATTTCGAAACCACCAATCCCTCACTGTGAATGAATCCTGCTTTATGTTTGTAGTAAACTCTTTCCCTATACCAGTGCCGTTGAGCAACTTCAGTTTCCAATGTCCACGTTCAATGTCCAATGTTCTTTCATTGTATTTATTGGAACATTTCGAAACCACCAATCCCTCATTGTGAATGAATCCTGCTTTATGGTTGTAGTAAACTCTTTCCCTATACCAGTGCCATTGAGCAACTTCAGTTTCCAATGTCCACGTTACGTGCTCATTGTTACGGCTGATTTATGAGAAGTAGTTTTACCGCAAGCACATAAAAACAGCGTTATTATACTCTTTTAAGATGATAGACTTCGCTTTTCAGCCCATACAAAAAGGACGCCCGGGAAAAAACACTTTTCTACATCGAAAATTGCACAAAATGATTTTTTTTTTATAATGCCTTTTAGAGGGTAAAAACTATGTTGGTATGTTTTCGAATTTTCGATGCGTTTCGTATTAACGTAAACATTCACTGTTAAACATGTACGATTTATCAAAAAATATTATTTAAGGAAAAATTGCTGCTAACTCAACTCTCATAAAGAATTATAAAATTATAGAAAGCTACCGACGTAGCTTCTTCTTTCTAAAAAATATATATTTTTTAAAATTTCAATTTCGTGAAAGTTTCGGAGTAGAAAAGTGTATTCTCCATAAACCCCTTTTCGAGCGATTTCTGTGGGTAAATTTGAGCGTTGTCTCATTCGCACATTTCGCATTCGCATGTATTGTAAGTGTGCGTGAGCTTCTTGTGAGCGGGACAGAATGGCAGTCGCGGGTGTTCCGCGTGTGGTTCAAAGTCTAGCCTCTTAAACAGTGAAACTTACTTAACTCTCGCAGTTATACATTTGGCAGTCACAAGCCCAGACATGTATTTTTTTTAAAATTATTTAATCTATTCGTATATTATAATAACATGTTATTTTTTTCAATGCCTGTCTCAATAGGGTAAACCTGTAAACCCAGACGTAGAGTTACTTAAATTGTATACAAACATGGTTATTTGAATAAAAAGGTTAATTACATTTTAGGTTCAATACAATAAAATGAAGGTAATTTGAAGTGTGAATTAATTCTCTAAAGAGTGCGATCTTCCAAATCACAGAAAAAGTACATATATTCTTTTCTAATCGGTCTTTTTTATTGTAATAATCTATTTAATAGATGTCTCGTTGGTGCGGTGTAAAAGTCACATAACCACTAAAGCGACAGAGCAATTAAAATATTTTGTTCTCGGATTGCTAAAGGAAATTCTTCCGCCCACATTAAAAAAATCATACCTCCGAATTTGAATATGGAGACATACAAACTGATTATAGTTCTAATTAGCCAATGAATTCCCCTGTTTTTTTGTCTATTATCACATATTTGTAGGATTTATAAAAATATATATAATTAAATCTTTAACCATTTTAAAGAATCTAGAGAATATTTATTTTATTACATTTTCAATGCACAATATATTATATAATAATAATAATAATTGGATAATTTGTAGAGCGCCGTTTTTGTGAGAAATCACCTCAAGGGCTATATTCGTTTTCTATGAAGGAAACTATTAGGAACTATGGTATGTACAACATTAAAATTGTGACGTAGAATTTAGAAGTGCGTTATTTTAAGGATTGATTATATCTTGTCGATTCAAATCGCCATGGCGATATTCAGTGCATTTTTCATCGCGAAATGAAGTACATTATTGTAAAAGTTATACAGCTGTAATAGCCATTAAATAATAATGTAATAGTCGTTAAAACCCATAAAAACCATAATTATAAATTTGGAAAGGGAAATAAGGATTAATTTGTTTATTAGGACTCTCTTTTTATAATAACTTTTGGCGGTTATTCCCATTTATGTAATTTATTATTGAAGAAGAAGATAATAATATCGATGGGAACTACTTTCAAAAGTCTAATATTTGTTTCTATTTAAAAGGTAGCTGAAACTATGGGAAAAATGGTTGAAACAATAATGTTAATTGATCAATTGCAATATTGAAGTATAAGATTGATAAAAAATAATTAAAAGTAATAGAAATCAGTGTCCGAATTTGAAAGCCAGCATAGGAAAAATATATTTTTTCATTACGACGTAAGAAATTTGACATTTCATACGAATCCAATATTTATAACATTTCTTTTGTGATATATTACAAAAATTACATGAAAATAATGTTGATATAACTATCTTTCTGATAATACCTGAAATTTCCACAATGAAGTTATATCAAAAACAATGAAAGAATATAGAGTTTTTAAACCAACTCCGTCCATATTTTGACGCGACGGCCATTTTGTCGGCCATCTTTCTTGCCCGCCGCGTCATCCACAATTTATTAAAATTATTCGGAGAGGCTAGAAGCTATGCAGTATTTCGTTACGTCGAGAATGGCCCAAGCGATTCTGACCTTGTTCTTGATACAATTTCTTTATACACAAAATCCGCTGATCATCGGTGATCATACGGCTAGTTAGAGGGTCGTCCGTCCTGGTAAGACGAGAGATCCTGGGTTCGAGTATCGATTCAAGCGTTAGCTTTTGTTTTTCTTTGTACTTTTCATAGTTTGTTTAGATTTTTTATTAATATCTTCATATTTAATTTTTTTAGAAGAATCGAAGATGTAGAAGAGTATTCAATGTGATTTGTTAATTTGTGGTTTTGTTCTTTCACGGACTTACATAACACATGTTTGAAAGTGCTTTGTTTGCTTGTTTCATACTTTTCTTTCACAAAAAAAAAACATTTGTGGCGGATTTTGGTATAAGGGACCTACCAAGACGTTTAATGGAAAATTCCAGTTAACGATAGTTGTTAGGGCTTGCTGAAAAAATGAATGAGGAAACAATGGTTACGAAGATGGATGACGGAGACACAAAAAACTCCCCACCTCCCTCTTCTCCTTCTCTTTTGGCCGTCTGCGCTGTCAGCCACGTAAACGTATTCTTCGTAAGGGTGAAATAAAACGTGGCAAATAGGAGTGTTGTGTACAAACACGTGTGGAACCCGAGGTAAATACGCTCTCAGGGAGTAAAGACATTAATCCCATGCGCGCAGGTGCACTGCGAAGAAATAGTATTATTTTTATTTGCTTTATTTCTGCACTCTTCGATGCTTTTCTGTTATCTATAGGTATGGAATAAAAATGAATACAAGAATTGCCTTGTGGGCGTATTTCGTAATCCAAATATTTTCCCAATCCAACCTTAAATTTCTAATACCGAAAGGGTGTTTACGAAATTCAAATGGATTAGAGATCTACGATGTCAGGCGGGCGTTTTTCAAAAAAAGTGTACATAGATAAAAGTCAGTGTCCCATCACTTTCAGGATCAGTAACTTTTGTTGTGTCGGTTTTAATGACCAACCATATATTTTACCAATATAATAACAAATAAATACCTTTATGGACTAAAAATAATGAATAAATCTATTAAATTTCGATATTATTTTAAAATAAGTAAGACTACAGGTCACTGTTTTTGGTATGTCCTACACCTACCACTACCAGTAAGAGTTCAAAAATTAATGTTATTTAATGTTATCCCAGTATTTATTTCTAATTCTACTAATAGTATATGATAATATTTTCGATTTGCAACCATAATATAGATTAATTATCTTGCAAAATAATTTAAATACCAGATATTGAGTTGTCCTACGAAATAGCGTATGGTGGAATTTCCGCCTACGCCACCACATTATTGACGTCTTCCAATAAAAATATTACCAAATTGATGAATATTTTCGAAAATAGCAACCCTATTTAGTCTATGAAGGGCGGCCATGCTTGGTTTTTTACAGCCAGTTTGCCAAGAAATCGTAACAAAAGTGGTCGTTCTCGGCTGTACTAAAAAAGTGTTCCACCAACGCTTCCGTATTTCTCCAGGTAATTTACCAGAATGTATTAGACTCTACTTTGTATTAAATTGATTCATTTATTGTTTTATGAAATGTTTAGTTAGAACAAACAGAAGTTTCATAATTTATTGATAAATACATTTCGAAAAAATATTGACGCGATTACGCTACTTCTCTTACGCAACGGTGTCGTGAATGGAACTTAAAAGTGACGTAATGGAATTCTAAAGGTCGGTTCACTCTGTCCGTCTTTTAGGGTATTTGGGTGTGTTACAATTTTCTAATTAAATTTATATTTTGCATGTATCTTCAAAATGTAACTATTACATGTAGATATGTGGGTTGAGTGATATATGTAGCATTGAAAAAAAAGAACAGCATAGCTAAAAAGAAAAAAATTATTTGATTTTTATGTGTATAATTTTTTTTCTTTTTTTTATTAATTAAGATTATTAAAGATTAATTCTGAAAGAGTCGAAATGGTGTCGAAGTACTAATATAGACAGCAATATGAGCAACTATTACTGTAGAGGCAACTCTGAAATTCAGTATAAAATCAGCTGGTTCATACAATTTTGATTAAGTAAGTATAAAATGTAGCATGATTTATGTTCCTGTGTGTTTTAGTTAATCCTGTACCTAATTAAAGTTGTGTACATTAACAAGTACTTTAATACCCTTTCAGCTTAGTTACCTATTTCAGGCTATACACGGTATGCACGTGTAGCCCATTATTACCTATCTAATTATTTGTGCATTTTTATAAATAATTTATTTTAATTTTATGTTCAAATATGCCGTTGAAAGCTGCAGAAAAATCAAAAAGGTACAGAGACAAAATTAAAAACGACCCTGAAAAATATGAATCCTTTATGAAAAAAGAGTTACAAAGACAAAAATAACATCAAAATATAATCAGAGAGCTAACCAAAGAAGAATAGAAAAAAGAAGACGTTGGAGAGAACAGAAACGAAAATAAAAAGAAAAGAAAAAAGAACAAGTGGAAGAAAAAGTACTTGCGCGGGGGGCCTTCCACGGTGGCGGTAGTACGTAAAATCGTCCTTTTTTATAGAGAATACCTCACATGAGTCTTAACTGCTCCCATCTGGAGCCAGTGAGACTATGGCATCCCCAATTGGGGTACGTTTGAGGCTGAAGGTAAGTGGGGACAGGAAGGAGATGGGGAAGAGGAAGGTGGGGAAGAGGAAGGTGGGGAAGTACCTGGCTATTCAGATCTAGTCACTAAACAGGTTAAAGTCATTATTAAGCAACGTTTCAATTCTGAATGGTGGTCTTACACCAGGGTGATACTGAGAGTATCTTCCACTCTTCCCATACCAGTCGCTTGTCGCGCTTTCAGCAGTGTAGCCACAACGTGCGTACACATACGACTGATATTTCGCGCCCGCTGTCGCTACCGGGCAAGCCTCTCAGTCTGGCCGAGGCCTTAGAATTCCTAAACGTTACCAAATTTTTCCCCTTACGCCACTGTCCTGTTATTGCTGTGATTTATTTTCTAAGATCAATTATTATATCTCAAAGAAATTTGTTCTTTTTTTTATTGATATAGTTCATGATTAATTTTAAATTAGTTATAATTAAACATTCGTAAAACAAAAACTTATATTCGTCTTTCTAGAACGCAAAATGTACAGTACAAAGTATCCAAAAGTAGCGTAAAAGAATATTTTTATTGAAAAACTTAATATTTAATTCAATAAGCTTGATTATTCATATTTTTTAGGAGACTGATTGTGTTTTCAATTCGTAAATAAAAATCTGAAATAATGAATTTCTTTTAATTTTCTTTATAAACTTTATGATAAAAGTGACGTAAAAGAATTTCTTACCAATAGTATTAAACTTAAATTGCAATTATTTTCGAAGTTTATTGACATTTTCTATTTAAATACTTTTTGTCATGAAGTTCATTCTTTCTTTAATAAATTTACGTATATTTTTAATCGAAATGCAGCATCTCACTTAAGTGGAATTCCTATTACGTCACCGACATCTTTTTTGGAAAACGCCCAGGCGAGTTTAATTAGGGCAGAGCTCTGGGCTATTAGGTTAAATAATGGAACATTAGTTTCCAGTCAAATTTACATGAAAGTCACTTTGGTTTTTCTCATTTTTTCTATGTCTGTAGGGGTGCTATTCCAGAGACATTTGAATGGAAGGATGTAAAGGAAATAGGTGAATAAGATGTGTTAAGAAGATTCCCAATCGCTAAAAGGAGTCGTAAAAGCTATCCAGTCTTCTGTGGAAAATGACATCTAAGTACTCACACGAGTCTTAACTACCCCCTACTGTAAGTGGCATCCCCAATCGAGCTATTGTTTTGTCTTGTCTTAAAGTAGTGGGGAAAGGAAGAAGATGGGGAAGAGGGCAATTAGGAATATGAGATATATTTTGACGGCCTCCATGATCGAGGAGTGGTGCTTGAATAGAATTCCATATGCAAATAAGTTTTTTTTTTTTTTTTAAGAAAGACAAACGTTCCCGGGTTACGAATAACAACGGAGCTTCGCAACGTAAACCAATTGGGATACTAGAGTCATGTACTGGTTGCTCTAAAGAGCCGTTATAGAATTTTTAAATGTATATTTTCTAAATTTTCATCAATCACAAGGATTGACTGTTTTTGAATCAAATGAATCGCTTGACCAACAAAGCAAACTGTATTTGTTTATTGTCCATGTGTAATTTAATCATTTGCCTATTAAAACATCTCACTTTCGTCGATTAATATCCAAAAAATAAACGTAATTAAACGCAACGTGGCAAAGTATATTTTATAAATTGACACTATCATAATGATAGGTATACTCATATGTAACTAATTAAACATTGAATAATTATTTTTAGAAAACAGGTTTGGCTGATGGGTGTGGCCATAATTAAAACGATTAAAAAGGTGTGACCGAATGAAATCATGTTGGTGATATGTTTTCATTATTCTTTATTTTTTTATTAATATAATTTTTCACCGTACATGTTATTATATATATATATATATTTTTTACAAGAAAAAATAACCTGACTAGGACTAAAAGCCTGTATTGAGGTTAACATTTATACATTTATGTTAAAAATCATTTGTTAAACCATCACATACAAAGCACAAAAATATTACATAAAGAAAGAAAGAGATAAAATATTACATTAGTAGCCAGATGGGTAGAATGAATTATAACAATATATTAATTAGACCATAAATGAATCTATGCCCACCAAGAAGCAAAGTGTATGGTTCAAAACATCTAAGGTTACACTTTGATTTTTGCAAATGAAACTCAAATAAAATCTAATGTTTCACAATTATTGGGATTGAAGTGTTCGTTTTTTTTTATAGTGAATACCTCACAAGAGTTCCAACTGCTCCCGTCTGGAGCCAGTGAGACTATGGCATCCCCAATTGGGGTAGGTTATGAGGCTGAAGGTAAGTGGGGAAGGGAAGGAGACGAGGAAGATGAAAGTGGGGAAGTACCTGGCTATTCAGATCTAGTCACTAAACACGGCTAAAGCCATTATTAAGCAACGTTTCAATTCTGAATGGTGGTCTTACACCAGGGCGATACTGAGAGTATCTTCCACTCTGGAACGTGCCGCAAATATAACATATATTATTTTTATTAATTAATTGTGAAATAACACAAATAATCAAATAAAATTTATTTGCGCACGCCGGGTTCGAACCCGCGGCCTTTGGAATGAGAGTCTAACGCCCTACCGCTGGAGTATGCCGGCCGTCAACTTTAGTTTTCCTTTAAATATTTATGTAGGAAATGAAAAGATACTGGCAAGTTCTTTTTCAATGATAATTAACACATAAATATTTGTTCGACGTTGTGATTGCAAATCCGTATTTCTTTAATCTGAAAAAAAATTGACCTTGAAGAAATCCGGATTTGCAAAACATCGATCAACGGTATGCGTTAACTAATAAACTAATAGGTAGGTACATTAAAATTTAAAAAGGTTAACGCCGTTCTTCCACGTAGCTACTCACAAGCGACGCTACCGCTACCTATCATACTATTTTGTTAGTGTAGCGCCTAGCGGCGTTTTCATACACTAATAGCAGTATGGAAAACAGAGACGAGCGGCGATCGCGTCGCTTGAACGTAGCTCCATATAAGAACGGCGTTAGGTTTATGGTAGATTCAGACTGGGTCGACGTACGTGTGCATCGCTACGCCTAATAATATCTGGGCTACTTAGCAACCATAGATTTTCAATGAAAAATTATGTTTTAGAATCACATTGGCCACACGCATCGCGACGTGCGATGTCAAATGTATGGGTTGCTAAGCATTGTGTGGCGTAGCGATGCGTACGTACGTCGTCCAGTCTGAATCTACCTTTATCCCGGCGGGAGAAAATTCAGTTGCGGTTCGTGGTCTAAATCATTGGGAGTGTAACATTAAAGCGATTTAAAAAGGTAAAGAATTTCGGTTCTCTATGAGAACCTTTTTTACTTCATAGATTAGATGGAGGTTAAAGTTGGTGTGATGTGATAAACATTAGATATAGAATTAACTTAAGACAGCCACAAGTATTAACTGCAAATTCCATAAAAAACGTAAGTTCATGTTACAGTATATTTGTGATGGGATTTATTTTGTCGCAGCAATAACTAAAATGGATAACATATTAAAAAAAATCGTTTATTTGAAATCTTTTTTAAAATCTTATCTTACTAATATTATAAATGCCAAAGATTGTATGGATGAATGTGTGTTTGTTACTCTTTCATGTAAAATTTACTGAATGGATTTTAATAAAACTTCACAATAATATAGGTCATACATCAGAATAACATTATAGGTTATAATTTATAAAGATAAGTCACCACGTAACGCTTGCATTGCTGGTGAATGCATTACATCATTCTTGCTATTCAGTAAATCCAGCTCGTAGAATGACCGACTCAAGTTTTTGATTCGACCAATATAAATTATGTATTAACTATCTAACAACTATTAACTAATCTCTTATTACATACGAGAGCATATTGATCCTACTCTCCACCAATCCTTTGATCTTCCTTTCAAAAGTTTATCTCACCCTCCTATCTTCCTTCAATAATACATCGGTCAATGTCGTCATTGGGAATGCTATGTGGAGGGGCTTCTTAGAGATAATAAGAAGAGAAAATTATTGGAAAACAAAATGTATAAGCGATAGGTAGAAATTTAGGGTTCAATGTGTCCTGCAGTAACGGACGTTTGAATCCATCCCCCCACTGCGGTGGGTCAATAAAGTCCAGCTGGACACGTAAAAATGTCGCCCTCAACCAGACTCTTCCGATCCGGCCCGCCACGCAGTAGGTAGGCAAACACATGTGCCGCAAATACCTAGACACACCTCACCCCATGAACCCAGAACCCCAAGAGCTTAATAAATAAAATAAAACACATTCAATTATTAGGGAAAAACTAAACTAAACAGCATTATTTTTCATGGTGTGCAATCTAACCCACCCATAATTTAAGAATTTTTAATAATATTAAGGATTTTTTAACTGAGCTAATGCCATGACGCTTTTACTGGAAGCACATTTACTAATGTTACGGATATATTTTTATGTGAATACCGCACATGAGGCCTAACTACTACTCGGAGACTATGCCAAACACATTTGGAGTGAGTATTTTTGAAGTTAAAGAAGGAATGAAGAACGGATGGAGATAGGGAAGTGAAAGATTGGAAAGTATCCGTGCTAAAGAAATAATATAATGATTAATTTCTCAACTAAGATAAGCCTTAGAGAACCCTAGTATACAATTTACCGACTAAAAAGAAAGCAATTGGCTTTTGAGAGGATTAAGTAATGTATTTATATTTATAATATTTTTTTATTTAATTTAATGTGTATTACAGATTGATAATATCCATTTTACATAACTTTAAATGAAAAATTTAATAATAATACAGTTAAGAGCTCTTGCCAACAATGACTCTTGAATCTTTCAAGGCTAATTTTGAAAATGTCAAGAGACGTAAAAATACCTTTTAGCAGTACCTACCTCTCGTCATGCTATGCTGGGTCAGAAAGTCCTTTCTGTCATTTGGAATACAGAGCAAATCGTGGTGACAAACCTGGTGGTAGTTTTTTGGTTGAAGAACAATTTACAACTTTTCAGGAAGTGTGGGCTATCATTATTAGTACATCATTTTAAAAAGCTGCTACTGTATGGGTCTCCACTTTACCCTACCCCATCTCTTTCCCTCCCTACATTCTCTCCACAACATGCCCCAATAACTGATGCCGTCTCACTGACTCCAGAATGAGCCATGACCGTTGTGCAGTATTCACATAAAAAATCCAACCAGCCACTTCATCTATACGGTATCTGATATATCTATCTGTGTAATCAAATTTAAAAAACTTAAATATTTTGCAATCTGAGTTGATATTTTTGAAAAACTAAATATTTTGTTGCTAAATTTTATCGAGCAAAAATACTGTATTCTATAATTTTTCATAAAAAAAAAACTGTAAATTTATTTATTCATTATTTATTTATTTATTTTCTCATGTTCTCCGTAAAACGGTTATACACCATGTTATACACCGTATCATGGAGAAGATTATAAATTACAAAGTACTCAAGGGCGGCTATTTTGTGTCATGTGTTAAAAGATAGTTGCCGAACTGTCTGTAATTGTCATTGAAAATGTCGATGTTCAATGCAGAATAGTCAAGCGTCGAGTCGCTCTGTTTATTTGCATATATTCTATTATATTCCCTCATAAACTTTACTTTTTCTATTTCTAGGTTAACGTTTTGTTCAGAAGAGGCCCAAATAATGGAACTATATTCCAGGATACTACGAACAAGTGCTGCATATGTTCTACGTATTTCAATTCCATTAGTAAATGATCTTGCCTTACGAAGAACAAGTCCAAGTATTTTGTTGGCGCGGGAGACAATGTCAAATATGTGGGATTTGAAAGAGAGATTTGCTTAAAAAATCACGCCAAAGTCTCAAATCTCATTTTTAAGTGTTTATTAATCTGGTAGGGGAACATGAATATATCTTTGGATCTTGAAAATGTAACGACATTGCACTTCTGGATGCTGAAGGGGAATTTGTTCAGTTCTGACCATTTGACAAAATAATCAGGATCATTCTGTAGAAGAATGGAATCGATGAAAATTTTAAAAGGTCTGAAAAGTTTGATATCATCAGCGAAGAGGAGATATTTTGAGCGGTTAATGGTCTTGCCTATATCATTAATGAATAAAAGAAGGAGGAGGGGTCCTAAATTTGATCCCTGGCGAATTCCGGAGTTGGTTTTGTATTCGTGAGAAAATTGGTGTCCGTAACTGACATGCTGACGACGATTGAGTAAGTAGCTAGCTACGAAAGCGAGAAAATTCTGAATAAGATTATTAATTATTATTATTTTAAATGCTCGAATGGGACAAAAATTCCGATATGTTTAGCATTTAGACTCCAAACCGATTCAGGCATTACTCCGCTTCGGTGAGCTAGATTTTTCATTTCCGGAAAAGCAAGTCTGGCAGAAAAACTGAACAAATAAAATAAAAATCCGACATACGAATATGATTTACAATGGTACTTTTCCCGCGAGGATTACCGCTGGAAATAAAAATATTCGCGCGATGAATTGTGTGCAACGAGATAAACCACAACAGATGAACTTGTTCCATTACACTTTTAAACAAATTATTTCAGAGTTAAAAGATAACACTTCTTCCAACACAACAAAGTTATTTTAATTTCAAATTAATATATTACTTAGTTTTAACCACCTTTCTTAAGTAAAAAACCAACATGTTTCGTAAGCAATGCTTACTTTATCAGGGTTTACTTAAAACTAATTACAACAATAGACCTACATCGGTGTCAAAAAATAATCTAAAATTGTTTGTGATACATCGAATTAGTTAAGTTAAAAATATGAATACCATTTTTACTAAAATTGACAAGTTTGCTTCATATTTTTTTCTATGAAGGATGGAATTGAAATAGGTTCTTATGACTAGTGTGTAGAAAATGTACTCTTATGTTGACTAGACTCAAAAGTTTGTGACAGCTGAGATCTGAATTTACAATTAATGAAAATATAATTTACTATTTGGGAGGTGGGATGGGTAACGCCGCCCCGGAAATCCTTTATAGGACAACCAACACCTCTGCCACAGTTCATCATAGGATGGTTCGCTACGTTTGTTGACATAGAAAGGTTGAGGTTTTTTTTTGGATCTTGGAGGCGGATGCGTCTGCTCACTAACTGCATGGCAAGGAGGATCGGGAGAGACTGATACAAAGATACATTTTGACCCCTCCAGCTGGACTCTCTTGGAAGACCGCCTTGCACCGCAGTGGAAGGGATGGATTCATGTGTCCGTCACACCTGAACACACTAAGCTTCAGATTCCTACCCATCCCTCCTCTCCTTTCTTCTGGAAAAAGTTCTTCCACACAGCAACCCCAAAGATGACATAGGCCTTGAGGGGAATTATTTTCATTGTCGTCTGAGTGCTAAATTGTCTAATCACCAGTTTTGTTCATTCTTCATTTTTAAATTAAAAATAAAATATCAAAAACAATAATTAATCACTTAACTAAGAATTATTTACACGAACGAGACCTTTACCTTTACTGGAATAGCTGCATCTTAACCACTCGAACGCTTTTTGCCACATTACGACATTATTTACGAAGCCTCGGATTGCTTTGTTGCCACAATGTGGCAAATATTCTCTAGACTCTTAAAAATGTTTTGAAGTTAACGACAAAAGTTAGGTGAATTCATTGGATATATAGCACTGTAATCAGTTTGTATGTCTCCATATTCAAATTCAGAGGTATGATTTTTTTTAATGTAGGCAGAAAAATTTCGTTTAGCCATCCGAGTGAACTTTTTAATTGCTCAGTCGCACCAGCAGTTAAACACCCATCATAATATTTAATTGAAATAATGAAAAAACCTCCTTCTCCTATAAAACTTCCAATAGGTCATTTGGACAATCAAGCACGTAGGCGACGTCCTGTGTAGAGATAATGCAAAATAAAACAGTTGTGCTGATGTCTGCTATTAAACGTGATAGATGCCTAACGAAGTACTGATAAATTTGGTTTCAAGGCAATATTGTAGGTAGGTAAACTGAACAATTAAGGTACTTTGTGAAATACAATCATACAAAAAATTGGTACGATTTATTTTATATACTATGTAACCTTATACATTTTGACAAAAATGGTCACTCCTCTCCATTGCATATCATTGATTGTATGAATATTTGAAATGAAAAGTGTTTTTACAGTGTTCGAGCTTCAATCAAATCAATTTAAACCAAGTGTGAAATTTGTACCCTAACCAAATTACTTTTCGCTTGTAGTTTTTTTTTTTACTATCCATTCCAATCAATTTACCTTCTGTGAGGTCAAATTTTGCTTTTTATTCGTGTGAATAAAAATTGGATTTACCCTGGTGGCCAATCGGTCAACAAAAATTGAATTGGTTGAAAGAATTTTAGGGTACAACAATTACAATAACGGCCGGCGTAGTCCAGTGGTAGGGCGTTTGACTCCCATTTCGAAGGTCGCAGGTTTAAACCCGGCATTCGCAAATAAATTTTATTTAATTGATTTGTGTTTTTTCGCAAATAATTATTTAAAAATAATATATCGTATATTTGCGGCACGTTCCAGAGTGGAAGATACTCTAAGTTTCGTCCAGGTGTAAGACCACAATTCAGAATTGAAATGTAGCTTGAAATGGCTTTAGCCGTGTTTAGTGGTTAGATCTGAATAGCCAGGCACTTCCCCACCTTCCTCTTCCTTGTCTCCTTCCCTTCCCCACTTACCTTCAGCCTCATAACAAACCTTAATTGGGGATGCCACAGTCCCACTGGCTCCAGACGGGAGCAGTTGTGACTCTTGTGAGGTATTCACAATTAAAAAAAATTAAAAAAAACAATAATTTCAAAGTTCAAAAAAAAAATCGCCAAAATAATATTGAAAAACTTGATGTTGTATTTGAGTTTCATAGTGATCCACAGTTGATCCGCCGACAGTAAAATTATGATGTTTTCGTGCATTATTTGCAAATTTTTAATCTCAAACCGACTCAAAAATGCCTTCAACAATAAGTTAGTATGGATATCAAACAAGCCCTAGCTCAGCATTAAGACAAATACGGCAGTGTTTAAAACGGTAAACCGCCCGGCGCTCACTTACGGCCACCAGATATGGATGTTAAACGAACAAACACGCTCTAGAGTCCGAGCTGCCGAAATGAAGTCCTTGTGAGGAGTGGCAGGGGTTACGAAATGGGATTATATAAGAAACTCTACGATCCGAGATGATATAAGCATTGAACCACTACTACTCTTCATAGAAAAATCGCAACTGAGGTGGCTTGGGCATGCACTAAGAATTTCTGATGACCGAATTCCGAGGAAAATACTGAGTGCCATTCCAGAGGCAAGACGTCCAGTGCAACTCCAAAAACTGTGCGAGGAGAGGATAAGTCTGCCATGGACGGAGGCCGAACAATCGGCGCAAGACGATTGGAGGAGCCGCAAGGGACGTATGGAGGAGCCTTGTCGTTGCAGTGGGTCCCCGATTCGAATAAGACAAGGGAAGAAGAAGAAGGATATCAAAAAAAATATTTACAATGGTTGACGGTACTTACACCTTGGTTTATACAGTACATAGATAAGTTGTTTTATCCTTGATTCATTTGAAAGAAAACATGTTTTTTACTATTGTTATTTGTTTTTACATTAAATCCATACCGGAGGCCCTGAGTATGTCATCATTTGGAATGCTGCGTGGAATGTATTTTTAGGGAAAGAAAGCAGAGGAAGTTCTGGGAAGGAAAAGTTATGAGGAGTGAGTAGCAATCTAGAAATCAATGTGACCAATATACGAATCCATCACTCCCACTGCGGATAGGTGTAGGTTGTCTCCCTTTTTCAATCTCTTTCGATCCAGCCGGCCATGCAGTAGGTTGTCAAAAGCATTCGTCAGAAATACCTAAACGTAGGGAACTACTTAGGGTGACCTATGGCAGGAGTGTTTCTTGCAAAAAAAGGTTCCCGCCTTCCAAATTGCAATTCGGTGGTACATTCTTTCTCCACATTTCTTCGAGGACACTTAGTTATATTTTGGGTGGTAATTATACCGTTTTTTCCCTAAACCGACTGCAGATTGCCTATAAATATCGTATATGATCAAACGCCATGGAATTGTGGTTCATGTATGACAATTCTACAATAAGAAATACGACCATATAACATGGCTTCGGGTTAAATAATTCAATAAACGATAAATCAATTTAACACTTAATAAATGGGAGCGAACTAAATCCAATTACAGATAAACTCTATTAAAACAGAGTCCCCTTTGTTAGCTGAACAAGTTTGCTCTTTTGTTGATCTTACCGAACATTGTTACTAGCAAACATATTGATGTTTGTACTAATAATCTATTCCATGGTTTATGTACTTTGTCTATTTTCTTACCGAGAATTACATGTTTGCTGTTTTTTTAAAATGTACATATAAAGTAAACATGAAATATATGCGTAATAAAAGGAAGCTAATATTTATGTTTTTTTTTGGTCGTAGAAAATATACTCTTTGAAAATAGACGCATAAGTACTTTTTTAGGTTTTCACGGCCATAATTTCATAATTTCATATCGACGGATCTGCCGGATCTGCCCTGATGATGGACACTGCAACGCTGTCCGAAACGTCGGCTAAAGAAGGAGGTAGCACAACACGGCATAACACCCCAAAAACAAACAACGAAAAAAGCATAAGTACTTGATTATTTTTCTCATGTTTGCTTGAACGTTCAGTCCTAATATCTCCGATTTACAAATAAAAGGAATATCTCTAAACGTATCCGAAAACAAAAAATGTTTTTCAAAGGTGATGAAATACGCGTTCAATTTTTTTAATTTGTTTATTAATTTTAATAAAAGTATTGAAATTTTGAATGCAAACCAAAAAAGGTTTTAAAGTGACACACTTTACGTATTTTCTAACATAAATTATTGATCGTAGAAAATATAAACACTCATATTTTGATAAAAAAATGTATTATAAACGTTAAAATAATATCATTGAAGAAGAAGATAACAATAATAATGAAAAATAAAAAAAAATTTAATATGAAAATAAACAAGACACAGAAAAATAATAAAAGATAACGGTCGCAACTGGGAAATGTCCCGGTAAGACGTAAGGTTCTGGGCTCGAGTTCATATTAAAAAAAAAAGATTATTATTGTTATATTCTTCTTCAATGATATATTACATTGATGGGAATAACCTTCAAAAGTCAAAAGAGAGTATTTTAATAAAAATATGTTAAAATAATAATAATAATTTTTTTTCTTTTTTTTTTAAATAGCCGTATAAAACTTTGATTTTATAAAGATTTAAATTTTAATTATATTGTAGACATTTTCATTTTGTTGTAGGTTTGATTATAAAGCGTGGTGTTCTCTATCTAACACCGTTAGGATCATATTTCTCAGTGTAATAATAAGGGAGATTCAAAGATTTCTATAAGAATGAGGTATTATGGGTTATCAGTTGTGTTTAAAATTGATAATAATTTTTAGCATATAAGTTAAATTTTGGGTATAGTATGGTCGTAATTTCATCAAAAATACAGATTTCTACTATAGGTGCGCTAAGTAAATTACTGCATTACCCAGTGCCGATACGAATTCAAAACTGTAGAATATTTATATATAAATAAAAACTGTAGAATATTTATATTAACAAGTCATTTCAGTAAAATAATATTTTCCATTTAACAACTACGGTGTATCTCTAGAAAAATCTATCGGGATCGTAACGTGATATGTACAAGTGAATACGAACAATGCGATCTGAAATTACAAGAAGTTTTTTTAGTTGCATCATGCTAGTACCACAGAAAATCTCCATCTGCTGACAGAAACAAAAAGAACCCGAAAAGTATCTAAATGTTTTCAAGTTTGAACAATTTGCTTATTTTATTTTCTTATACAAGAGCTTTACGTAGGAGATTGTGAGAAAAATAATTCCCTATGTGGAGGGTCCTTTTTGAAAAGAAAGAAGAGGAGGTTCTGGGAAGGAAAAAGGTATGACGGGTTGATAGGAATCTGGAGGTCAGTGTGTCCAGAAGTGTGGATGAGTATGAATCTAACCTTCTCACTGTGGTGCAAACCGTGTTCCGGGAGAGTCCTGCTGGAGTGGTCAAAAGGTCTCCATCAACCAGTCTCTCACGATCCGGCATTCCACGCATTGGGTGGGCAGGCGCAATTGCCGCCAAGGCCGTGACAGATTTGACCCCATGAACCCGGGCATCCATTCAAAGAACCGCTTGGGGTGACCTATGGCAGAGGTGTTGGTTATCCAATAAATGGTTTCCGGGGCGGCGATCCACAATAAATTTTGAATGTACACCGTTCTTTGATTTTATTACGATTTCAATAATCAAAAATGATTTTTATAAATTAAAGCGAAAAAATTACATTAAAATGCCTGTGGTCTAAAGATTTTTTCGAATACCTACTTTTAATGAAAATCGCTACTGAATCACTAACATTAATAATCTATAAAAAAATCAATATTTGTTAGTTTGTTCGTGTGTTCGTATGTTATGCGCGGCTATAGCGTTCATCCGATTGCGATAAAACTTTGGGAATAATATTATATGCGCATACCCGAGATGGTTATAGGATAGTGCGCTCTGGCATTATGAAATTATTTCCCATACTATTCATACGATTGCGATTAAATTTTCATTTGATTGCTAATTTTTTTTTTTGAATTGTTGTGAACATGCCCGTGAATACGTTGTTGGAAAAATGGGTGTATTTTATGGAGTTAAGCAGGAGGGAATAAAGGCTGGGGGGAGGGGTATGCGGGAAGGTCGGATGGGGAATGAAGGAGGGGGGCTTGCTGGAGGGGGGACGAGGGAGGGGGGAAGGCGAAGAAGGTGGAAGTGGAATGCGTGAGGGGAAGAGGAGGCGAAAGGGGAATGGGGACGAATGGAAAAAGACACGAAGGGAGAAACAATTTAATTATTTAATTGTCATACAACGCATGCCGGGTATCAGCTAATGTATTTATAAAAAGCACCGCTGTCGAAATACTTCATTATCATTATCTTGGACAAAATTCCATGCCTACGATAATGTAATATCAGAAATTCAAGTATTATTATAATAAAGTGAAATAAATTTATATGATCCTCCAGACAATTTCCTGATCTCCGAGCTTAAATAAAAGGTTCATAAGAAAATATTGCTGAGAGGAAAATCTTTGCCTCCGCATACTAAACTTCTGTATTTTCTAGAAATCGTAAGCCGCTTTTTCAGAAGACGTGGAAATAGACATAATGTAATAAAATTGCGAAGGTCGTTTACGTCTGAATATTATTTTATTTCATTGAATTAGAGTATAATATTGTACATATTTATTATCCTTAGTAGGTTCCAACCCGCTACGGCGAATAGAGCAAACATTAATTCAATATGGTATTATTGGATGGGGAGGTGCATATAAAAAAATTGTAAACCCTGTAAATGTGGTTCAAAAACTAATTATTAAAGTCATTTTAAAAAAACAACCTACATTCCCTTCTGCAACATTGTTCAAAATTTTCGAAGTTCCAAAAATTGAAGATCTCTATAAAAAAGACTCAATATTACAAATATTCAAAGATAAGACATTAAAAAATAATAAAGTTAACTCATCGTTAAGACGTAAATATAATATCCAAATTACATTATTTTCTACTCAACAAATGCAAAATAATTATGTAAACAAAGGGATAACTTACTTCAATAGCCTTCCCGAAGAAGTAAAAAAAATAAGAGATTTAGCATTATTCCAGAAAAAGATCAAACTATTCTTAAAAAACTGTATGCAATAAAACCATATAACCTTAATCCTGTAAATCAAACCATCAAATATTGTATAATGTCTTCCTTAATCTAGTCCTTAAGATATTATATTAATTATGGACTAAAAATTGTATATTCTTACATAACTCCTACACCAAGCTCAAGAGCCAGTTCTCTTAATTGGTGTAGAAACCAAAAAAATGATGTTTTCACCTTTTTGTTATACCTTTTTATTATATTTTTGTTTTTATTTAGTTATTCTATTGTTAAACAATGATTAAAATGTAAAATTGTTGTGTGTAAGAGGTGAAATAAATTAAAAAAAAAAAAAAATAATAATAATAAAATAAAAAAATTGTATTTTATAAATATATATTTTATAAAATTGAGGTTTATAAATACTTAGGATACCCGCAATCGAATAGATTAGATCATACTAGTATTAAAAATGATATTAGGATTAAATTTCAAACTAGGATAAGAAAAATTTTAAAATGCAATCTATCTGCTAAAAATTTAGTAAAGGCAATAAATAGTTGGGCAATACCTCTATTAACGTACTCATTTGGTATAATTAAATGGTCTAATACAGATTTAGATAGCTTAGAACGATTAATTAGAACTACGTTAACAAAGTTTAATTGTCATCATCCAAATTCAGCTATAGAACGAATTAATTTACCTAGAAATTTAGGAGGTAGAGGTATAGTCAAAATAACTTCTTTAAAACAAAATCAGGTAGAAATGTTAAGAATTTTTTTTCATAGAAAAGCTAATAGCTCAGAGCTGCATAAAATAATTTGCAAGGCACACAGAAATATTTCACCTTTGAATTTATACGACGAGAATGCCAACATTTTTATAAATACCAACCAGGAATTATTAGATTTCTGGTCAAATAAAATTATTCACGCAAAACACTTCAATTATCTCAACCAAACGTATGTTGACAAACTTTCGTCAAACAAATGGTTGAGTATTGGAGAGTTGAGCGCAGAAATAGAAGGTTTTATGCTTGCTATTCAAGATAGAGTAATTAATACCAAAAATTATAGGAAGCATATAATCAAAGATCCAAATCAAATAGATGATTTATGTAGAAAATGTATGGCTTTTCCGGAAACTATAGAACACATTATATCAGGATGTTCTATATTAGCGCCGTCTGAGTATACATTTAGGCACAATCAGGTTTTAAAAATAATTCACCAAAGTTTGGTAATTAAACATAACTTGATTGACTGTCATAATATAGTACCATATTATGAATACGAACCAAATTCATTTTTAGAAAATAATTTCTTTAAAATTTACTATGATAAAACTATACTAACAGACAGACCAATTGGTCATAATAGATCTGATATAGTATATATATCTTTTATATGAATATCTTTTTCTATTTTATATGAATATCTTTTTCTGATTTTTCTGTTTCAGATTTTCGATTGACTTTCGCTAATATTATCTTCGTTAATTAAAATATTATAATTTGAGGTTTAACTCTTTAAGTTAAAAAGTTAAAAATAAAAATAAAAATATTTCGACCTGATATAGTTTTACATGACAATATTAAAAAAATAACTTATATTATTGATGTAGCTATTCCAAATTCCTGTAATATTCAAAAATCTGTTTCTGAAAAAATAAGAAAGTATACAGATTTAGGAAATGAAATTAAAAGAATTTGGCATTCTCAGACTATAAAAATATTACCTTTTGTTATTTCGGCTACTGGCATTATACCTAGCTCTCTTATTAAAAATTTAGGCATATTAGATTTGTCAAAGAATTTGTATATAAAAATGCAAAAATCAGTCATTTTAAATACATGTAGAATTACGAAAGATTTTTTAAATATTTATATTGAGGGATCAGTAGGATTTATCGGTCAAATTAGGAATTCCACAGAGCCGAACCCTCTGATATGAAAATATCTGGAGACGGTGAATTATATTCCCATTTAATAGTTTGGTAGATTAACGTGTTGTTCTTGTATTGTTTTGTATTAATTATACTTATATAATACACTTGCATAACGTGGATTTACTAGATGATCATTTATATGGAAAAGTGTATGAAAGGGTTTAGTTTTTCCTATGGGAAAAACTAAACCCGTTCCTGTAAATCTGGTGAATAAACAAAAAATAAAAAAAGTAGTTGGAATTTTTCATTATATTTGCGTCGGGTTATTACTCCAACTAGGTAACTATTAAATTTGGGAAATTTATTTATAAGATAGTAATCAAACTAATAAATCGGTTTTTGTATATTTCGACTTACATTTTATTTGTAGGGCCTGAGGGAAATTGTTTTACTCAGGCCTCCTGCAGTTAATAAAAAAAAATCTCACTTCCCACAGAGGCATCTTCATTTAAAGCGAACATTTTCATTTATATCCACTTTCCTCTTTCTCATAAAGTGAGTATTATTTACAAACGGTATTATTAAGTTGAACTACCAGGATAGCAACTACTCACGGAGGTGTGAAAAAATACCTTCGTCTAGAGGAGGTGCGAGAGATAACCCTTATCACAACTCGCCGCGTGAGGCTCAATCCAAAATGTGTACAGAGCTTTCTCCTTTGTACGTCTCACAAAGAATTACGTGTCGGCTGTCTGTTTTCTTTTTACTTAGTGTAATGTGAGAAGTGTTTGTGAGGCGTTTTCTGCCATTCAAAACATTGTTATGTTTTTCACTAGATGGACTTTATTTTTAAATAATATTTTAAATATTCTATCTATTTTCACATCTATATCAATATTTAAAAAAATATCTATAAAAGAGCAGATTATAATTATTTTAAGTATCACCTTAAAATAACATTTACATTTAGCCGTAGAAAGGGCTGTAAACCTTTTTTTTACCTACCTAAAATTTCGTGGTTACTTGAATACTATCTGTCTTTTTTTTAATTTCTCAAGTAGCGGTCTGAATTTTAATTTTCTTCATTTGCGTAGTCATAACAAACTCCGAATAATAATATCTGTATTCATTACTATTTCTATAAATTTACAAGGAAGGGGTTTAATTCCATAAGCACATTCACTTTCTTAGGATAATTTCAGAAACCATTATTTAAGCATAAACTAGAATCTACTTGCATACTCGCTTTGCTCAATTCAACCTTAAAATACGTTTATTAATTACATTCAAAAGGCACTGATAAATTTGGACAAAACTGAACAAAACATATTTGAATCAAAAGCGGAACACAAGTTTACTGTATAAATCCATGGGTTTTAAAAGTTCCACAACATTCTACAATGTCGTGAAAATTCATTAAATTTTAACAAAGCTTTTGCACAAAATAATTGTTAAACAGAATATCCCTGAATCCGCAGCTTATTCCATACAAAGGTGAATAATGTACACAAAACGAAATGCAAGCAAAATAAATGTATTATCAAAGTAAAATAAATTCGGCTTTCGAACCATTAAATGTCACTTTTGTAAATCCATTATAATAATTTTCAACAAGTTGCCAAACGATTTGAAAAAAGTTTTGATCGACGTCAAAAGTTTTAAAACTTTTTGTATTAATGAGTTTGTTAAAGGTTTTTTGTTTGAAGTTTTTTTTACGATTACATTATTTTGGTTGTTTTTAATTTGGGTTTTTTGCTAATGTTTTGATACTTTTGTGATGTAAGTTTACTGTATTTATTGACGACACAATTATTGTACCATTTTTGAATGTACAATCCCTGTGATCAAGATAACTTGAAATGTGTTATGAAAAACTCGTCCTCGGTTCTTCGGATGATAGCAAAACCCTTATAATTTAAATAAATAATGTAATCAAATTAAATATAAATATCATTATTATGTTAGACTATTTAAATGTGTTTTAGTTTTACGTAAATGAGATTTCAAAGTACTAAATAGAGAATCTATTGTCAAATATTTTCACAATACATCGGTTTAACCGGTAATTAATCATTTGGGCCACCTTTAAATTAAAATTTAAAATCAATAATAAGTCGTCTCAAAGTGGTCTAACCACAGTTTGAAAATGGCCTTGTAAGACGATACAGCTGCCACAATATTAAAAAACTGAAAACACTTACAGAACTTAATAATAAAATTATATTCTACGAAAATAAACACAAAAACAATTAATTATTTAACCTTTGATATACGGTGCTAGAAGAACAAGATAAGTTTTATACTTCCCTCAATGTGAAAATAATCACACATCATTAAAAACTTGCTTACGTAAGACAATTGGCGGAATCAAATAAAACTTACAATTTCCAAGTTGGCCAACTTAACGGTAAGTACCTGCTCAACGTCAGTCGTTTGCCCAATTAAAAGTGACTTAGATAAACATTACTTATTTTCCGCTATTATTTTCACCGTTATTTAAAAGTTGTGCGGAAGGGCAAAGTTTGCCCCGTTTACGTAACGAACGGTCGAAGAGTAACTAATTTAAACTGTTGAAAGTTACGCCACTGAGTTTTAAGTTATTACAAGATTCGATAAGTTCGAACATTTTCATTCAGTTTCTAAATGTTAGCTTTTAATTTATGATGTTTTAAGCTAGTTTTCTGTTTAACGATAGAGGGGTGCATACAAAATTTCCCATAATTTACATTTAATAGTTTCTTATTAGCGAGGAAATTCACATAAAATTATTATAAAATTTTATGATTTAGTCGAAGAAGTGGAGTGGAGATCTTATGCTGATAACTTTAGTTTTTTTTGCATTTATTATAAGCCTGCAACAATAAATAATTACAGAAATTATGCCGTTTAAGGTGGCACCAGAATTGGTGACCTGACAACTCAACAACGTGCAACCTCATCACTTATTTTAAAAGGCGTTAAAAGAAGCGTTTTTTTTAATTGGTTAAATAGGTTGGGTCAAGTTATTCTTTTATAAATAGGTTGCGTCACGCTATTGATTTTTTTTTCATCTCTTTTAATGACTCTTCAATCGGGTGTTCAAATGCCACTTGTTGAGTTATCATGAAGCCAACAATACCGTATGGTCTGCACAGCCGAAATTCCTAACGAAGGTAAATATTTTAATGATGATTGGAACCCATAATAAAAATGAGTAGCCTTAAAACTAATCCCTGTGGAACACCTCTCGAGATATGTTTTAATTTGCAAATCTGTTTAAGAATTTTCTAATTTTTCTCATATCAATATTAAGGTAGTTTATTCTATTTGTACACCACTTTGGGGTCGTTTTATGGCAGCAACCTTAAGTAAATTATCTGAGTAACTAAATATATCTTTGAGTATATAATGTATAGATTGAACTATCAAAATAAAGTTTACTTTGGTTGGAAAACGACTCAATTATTATTTCGTTTAGAATTTCAGGCAGTTTCTTTGTATTATTGTTGATTTCTCAACTCAACTTTACGTTTCATTTTTATGTATTCAAAGCAAATAATACCAGTAAATTGATAGTCTTGAAAAAATATTGGTATTGGTCAGAAAACACATTTTGTTAATTTTGTTAATAAATGTATGTTTTATTATACAGGGTGATAAGGGTGCTAGTTGACTTTTCATCGCTGACATTTTTTGGAGTAAAAAAAACGTTAATAAAGTTTTGGTATACGGACATTTTTATATCTTTTTTTTTTACAAAAATAAAAAAATAACAAACATTCTTTCCCCTCCCCTTCACTGGTCACTCAGCTGAGTAACCAACCACTCTAACTAACTAACTGAGTAACCAACCCTCACACCGACCCCAATAGTCCAATACCTGCTGTTTTTGTTTTATGTTTTTAGTTTAAAAATAACTTCAATAATGTCAGCGGAAAAAATAATCGATTTTTCATGCATTTTTGACTCCAAATAAAGTCAGGAATCACTGGTTACAGTAAATAAAGTACGTCTCTTAATATTCTTTATCTATCAATTTCCAAAAGAATTAGAGAAATTCTGAGTACCACATTATTCAGAATCGTGATCTGTTTTAGGTACGTAATAATCACGTTAGATCTGATTCATCAGTTACTTCTAACCTTTCCCTTCCACATCGCCCTTCTACCCTTCCCACACTTCTACCACCCAACACCCAATGGGCAGCCATAGTTCCATCGACTTCAGCAGATCGAACTACTCGCTGGCCACCCGAACAAATTGGCAATCTGCCAGCACTTAATTGAAACCGGCAATAACTTTGAATTTGTTTCTCCAGGTCCAGGAGAGAAATTATGAAGGCGATTGAAATTCACAAAATATGAACATTCAGAGGGACGACTGACGAGGCCAAGCTTGGTAACCAGTACTTGACGGCCACACACTAACTAATCGCCCAAAACCACATTAATTTCTTAAATTAATACTGTTAAATTAAATTAAATTAAATTAGTACTCAAATGCTAGCCATAAAAGAATCAACGTGTTTAAAATCACTATGTCATACACACGAACTTCAACACATCCACCATGCTCTGCCTCGCCGTCCGTCTTAAAGAAGAAGAAAGCACAACACCACATAATAAACCGAAAATGAATTACGATGAAACTGAGAGACTATCCCATCATTCCACATTCCCATTTGGGGTATGTTGTGTGCCTGAAGGTAGTAGGGAGTGGATGGAGATGTGGCAGAGGAAGTTGGATAAGTATCCGGCTGTTCAGATCTAGACTAGACACTAAACACGGCTAAAGCCATCTCAAGCAACATTTCGATTCTGAATGCTGGTCTTACACCAGGGCAATATTCAGAGTATCTACCACACTGGAACATGCTGCAAATTAACCAAATATTATTTTAAAAGATTAGTTTTTCAAATGACACAAATGAATCGAATAAAAATTATTTGCGCAAGCCGAGATTTTAACCCGCGACCTTCGGATTTTTAGTCGAGAATCTTACCCCTAGATCTTGGAGGCCATTTATGCGGAAGTCCCATTTTTTTATTTTCAAATAACTTAATTGCAATATGTTTTTGTTTGTTTATGTAAACAAATAAAAATACTTACCTAAGTTATTAATAAAATCATTGAACTCGAAATTCGATTGTTGTGAATTCCTGCATTTAATAAATCTACATGCACGAACAACTAGACGAACATAAAATTTTTGTACATATGTATATGTTACAGTTTAAACTCGTTTTTCGTTAATACGTGTTTTCTCTAGTTAAAACTAGTTTTTACTAACTATTTATACTAGAGATGGAATATATCCATAATATATAACCTAATATACATTGAGTCAGCCTGGATGAAAGCGATACCCAGAACCAAAGAAGCTACTAAAACTAGTTTTTACTAACTATTTATACTAGAGATGGAATATATCCATAATATATAACCTAATATACATTGACAGTCAGCCTGGATGAAAGCGATACCCAGAACCAAAGAAGCTACAACCTGAGAACGAGGAGAGCCGACCCCAACAGCCTACCTAGGCAATGAGTTAGGACAGTGCAAGGAAGAAGATCCATAATATATAATATATAACACACTAAAAAAAAAACTTCTTTTCAACTCTAATAGGAAAAACGCACTCATACTCGTATTTTATTGGGCAAACGTATTATAACCGTTATTATCACTTCACATATATGTCATTTTATAAAAAAATAATAAATAAAAGAGTACTTATCGAAATTTTAAATATTTTTTTGAAATTGCTATTTCAAAGAGGTGCACATTTAAATTTGAATATGACTTAATTGTAGATTTTAATATAAAGCGTGAAGTTTTCGCTTTCTAACACCGTTAAGATCATATTTCTCACTATGATAGTAAGGGAGATATAACTATTTATACGAGATCTATGTGAGCTGGGACAAATGTAGTCTCCTGTTAAGTTTTTATAATTAAAAAAGTCTATAAAATTAGACAGTTCCATTTATTTATTTAATATTGTTAATCTGCGTTACACAAACACACTTTTTTCTAATACTTTTGTAAGTTACAGAAATATGAAAGAATTTCCACAAAAATCGTATATACACTATTTTAATTTATGCAAAATTCATTTCCGGGGTTTTCATTTGGCTTCCGTTTTCCGGGAAGAGAAAAATGCGGGTGAGACCATTAGTAGGTTAACTGGCGCGTGAAAGTTTGCCAGCGGAAAGCGATTCTCGCTATTATGCTAACGGTGCATCGTGCACACAATGGCGTGCACTTTTCCTCCGCTTAGGGCAGAATCGGAGCTGAATGCCGCCTTTTCAAGGAACGAATAAATATCTCTCTGTTTAATAAATGCTTAACCTTATATTATGTGGGCTAAGTGTGGAAGATCTGCAGTTTCTCTTAGCGAGGGCGAACAAAGCGTTAGCAAATAATATAATGGTCTAATAAAATGAAGGAAGGTTGGTTAGGCCATCTACTCACCTACATTATACATCTATTTATCATGTATCGCTGTAGTAGTTAGAATTGTTTCCTTCCTACCTGCGCTTTCCTACCTACCTGTGTAGACCTATCATATTTCATTTTCCACATTATTAGTCACAAACTGATCCTCGCACTATAAACATCCCCGCTTCAATATTCCGCTCTTTCGCTCTCTGCCAGTGTCAGTCCGCCGTCGCTAAAGAAAATTATTGCTAGAACACAGTACAAACATTCCGCTATAAATGCAGTGCAATGTAAAAAGCAGATCCATAGAAGAAAGACATTTAAGTGATATTGTACAATTAAAAACTGAATTACCACTCGAGCGCTTTTTGCCACATTATGGCACTATTTTCAAAACCTCGGATTGATTTGTTGCCAAAATGTAGCAAATTTTCTAAAAAAAAATTTTATTAAAACGACTATGTAATATATTGTACATTCAAAATATAACAAAATAAATATTCTCTAGATTCTTTAAAATGTTTTAAGCTTTAATTTTTTTTTATAAATCCTACAAATATATGATAATAAACAAAAGATAGGGGAATTCATTAGCCACATAGAACTATCAGTTTGTTTGTCTCCATATTCAAATTCGTAGGTATGATTTTTTTTAATGTGGGTGGAAAAATTTCCTTTAGTAATCCGAGAAAAAATATTTTAATTAATCTGTCGCTCCAGTGGTTATGAAAAGTACCACTAGAACACAATCCAAAAATTACGCTGTAAATGCAGTGCAATGTAAAAAGCAGATCGATAGAAGAAAAACATTTAAGTGATATTATACATTTAAAAACTGAATAAACATATAAAAACAGCAATGGAGCCCGATTTCATGCGGAGAGTTTTGTCTGGGTCTTAATAGCAGATGATTTTTTTCACCTTCTTCGTGGCGGACCAGATCCTAAAAGACTGGTTGAGGGAGACCTTTAAACCTCTCCAGCCGGACACTTACCGTCGCCTTGCACTGTAAGGGAAGGGTTGGATTCAAACATCCGTTACTCCTGGACACGCTGACCCCCAGACTCTTACCCATCCTTATATTTTTTTCCTTCCCAGAACTTCTTCTCCTTTCTTTAATAAAAAACCCTACACACAGCATCCCTCAAGACGACATAGGCCCTAAGGTTAATTATTTAGTGGTTCATTACGTATGGTCATTTAGCACGGGTGCCCTGGTTCATGAAGTGAGGTTTGTCTAAAGTTTTCGGTGGCGGATGCTTTTGCCCACCTACTGCGTGGCAGGCCGGACTGGTTGAGGGAGACCTTTTGACCTCTCCTGCCAGACTACCTCAACCTCAACCTCACCGCAGTGGCAGGGATGGATTAATAAGTTCGTCACTCCTGAACACAATGACCCCAGATTCCTACCCACTCTTCATATTTTTTTCCTTCCCGGGACTTTGATATCTCCTTCCTCTCACTTTAACACCTCCTTCCTAACACATCTTCCCAAAGATGACATACGCCCTGAGGGATTATTTTTCCTCGATGCGTCCTATGTGGAGATAACGTTAAAAAAAATCGAATATATATAAACCCAATCTTGGCCCACTTCTTTCAATTGTCTCAATTGCCAATTTAATAGAAGAAACCTAATTTCGTTCGCGTATCCATCGCCTGTGGAAATTGCAGGTTTGTCAAGTAGAAAATTCTTTTAAACGAAATTCCGTTACCCGAGGCTTTGGTTCTTTTATGTTACCACTTGCAAATAAATGATTTTTCAGAAAACCTTACCTAACCTAACCCAATAAATTTAAACCATTAATTCCGGAGCTTATTTTGAGCAAAAATGTAAATGGCATGGCGTCTCCGGTAACTTTTTTTAATCACCAGAAAATATTTTTTAAGAAAAGAAGACAGGGCTTTGTTTATCAATAAAATTTTATACAAAAATGGCGGCCGAGATGGAACCAATAATTATTGCTTCATATAAGTGCTTCCGCTCCCCTAAAACTTTAAGCAAACAGTTTTCAACTCAACTCGCTATCTTGTGTCTGTCAATATGATGGCCCGCACACTACACAATTTCTCAAAAACCCGGTGTCAATGGCAACGCAAGCAGTGACTCGCAACTGGCCGTGCTTGTTGCCGCGGACGGCAACGCGCCAGTTTCTGGTTGCCAAGGATACGCCAATTTTATTGTCAGTTTCGAGGTGACAGCTGAAATGTTCGTCGTCTGTGGAAAACAAGCTGAGATAATTAATGAAATCGTAAAATTGACATGCGCCATGAGAGAAGTTTGTTAGAAACCGTTGCAACGCTCAGTTTTAACTGGTTTATTTATGGTTGTAATGATAAAACAACCAGTTTTAGTTTGGTTTCAGTTTATCCGTGAGTGGACCGCCAAAATTGAATAATAACCATTGAAACGGTCCAACCTTGCGGCTATCTTGGCCGCCATTTTCTTATAACCGTGGGGCTAGAATGTTCGGTTGAATATGGATCGGTCTGCCAAGTCCTTATATTAGGTATTTTGTATAGTTATTGGTGTAAAGTAGTTTATTAAACACACATCTTTTGTTTTCTTGATTGAATGAATGAAAGTGTCAAGATCGAGCTCAAAAAATCTGCAGATTGACTCGTTATCGATAACACCTATTCTGGCCCGGTCGGTAGCGTGTTTGATTCCGATCACTTGGTAGGAAGGTTGAAATAAATAAAAATTTAAATGATATTTGAAAAAAGTTTAATAGATATTTTAGTACAAAGAAGTGTTTTTTTTGAGTAATTTTATCAATAATATTAATCAAAACCTTATTTAATTTTTTTAATCAATTACGTTTAGAAATAATTGTCGGGCACATGCAGATTATACTGTAGATACATTTATTTTGTGGCTAAACTGTGGTTTTTCTGATCAGTTGCACCGCGTGTAGTTATGCGCCAATAATGTAGGGGACGACCAGTATGCGGCATTTCGACCGCAAGCTTTACAGCTTTAAAACTGGAGGAACCACGAAACCAGTTTTTGTCTTATTTTGAAAACAAAAGCAACAACGTATCACAATTTATATTCTTTATGCTTACTAAATAAGGGAAACGCAAATTCATTGTTTTAAGTTTTCATACTAGGTGGATAAGAATAAGTTCAATCGTTAATCAAATAAGCAAGTCTTTGTAATTAACAATCATTAAAAAAATTCAACCACATAATTTAAAATTATATTAGAGATTATTTATCAGAAGGTCGCAAGCGAACACTGGAGCGATTCGCGAGCAGTTCAATCGTCGGCAATCGGAAACGGAATGATTTGATTTTTACCTCGGCGTTGCGATGATGATAAAAGGTCCGGTGACCAGAATGTTCAGTGGAAACTTTTTAAGTGTATGAATATTGAGAACAAATTTATCATCGGATGTTAATTACTCACATGATAATTCATCATGTCTCAAAGCGTCGAAAACTGATAATTGGGGTTTTTAACCTTAGGTTAGGTTAGGTTTGGTTAGGTTAGGTTAGGTTAGGCTCGGATAGGTTAATGTGAGTTATGATGTGATGAATTATCATGTGAGGAAGTATCGTGTCTGAATAAATTTACTATGGGAATTCCGATTAGGCATGGAACCAAAAGGTCCATATCTGCTATTGAACTGAATTTCGTGAAAGCTATGTATGGTTTGCTTGCCACAATACTATAAGATTCGAATTAGTTATTAGTATATTTTCAATTTTATGTAGAAAAATAAGTTTTTGAAATATTGAGTATACTTTTCGTTAGAATGCATATTTATTAACTAATTTAAAAATTTCGACACCTCAAAATCACACTTGCCAATAGTTTTTTTTTATGTTTAAAAAAGAAATGTCTAAAATAAAAATATTAAAAACAGGTTTTTCTTCGTAGTGGGTATTATCTTCCTTTTAAGTTTAAAAATGATCAGTAAATAAGATAGACTTTTTGCAAGTTCATACTGAATGATTGTCACTGACTAAATACTGGGATAATTGTGCTGTATCTGTGGATGTATGCTGGAATAATTAATACCTTCACAATCAAGAAAGTTAAAGATATTTTATTTTAGAAAAATATATTCGTGTTACTGAGATCTTTTTATCCTAACAAAACCTTACATGGAACAAATTTATTTCTGTAAATAAGGGTATGAAAATATTTGGATTTATTTTAAGAACAATTAAAAACTTTGAATCTTTACGAATCGTTAAATTGTTGTACATATCCCTGGTTAGAAGCCTAATCGAACATAACCCAATAGTCTGGTCGCCCTTCTACAAAATTCATATCCATAATATTGAAAGAATTCAAAGAAAATTTCTAAGATTTGTAAATTTTAAACTTAACATCACTTTAAAGCACATAAATTACCTATAATTAATGAATATGTTAAATATTCCAACTTTAGAAAACAGACGAAAAATAACCGACCTAACCTTTTTATTAAAATTATTAAACTCTAAATTAGATTGCTGTGAACTCTTGCATTTAATAAATCTACATGTACCTAAACCAACTACTAGACAAACATTAACATTTTATATACACACATCTCATTCTAACTATAAATTGCATTCCCCAATACAATGATTACATAGTCTTGGTAACCAATATTTAAACAATATTGATGTATTTGACAATAATTTGAATTTGGCAAACTTCAAATGCTGTATGTGCCAACTATTTTTACTTAATTCATAAACTATTGTAAATACCAATTTTATAAATTTTTATTAATACTTTGATTATTGTTGATTTGGAGGATATTGGCAGGCTATTTTTTTTAAACTTTATTTATATTCTGTATTACCTACATTTTATCAACTCATATTTTATCTAACCTATATTATGTGTCTTAATATTTTCTGTTATTTACCTGTATTTTATTCACTTCACTGTAATTAATCAAAACATGTATTGATTTATTTATGTAAAAGCCCTATGGGCGTTTAAATAAATATAAATAAATAAATAAACATAACTGACCATTACATATACTGATAATTCAAAACCCGCATAAGAGTACACTTCACAAACTGGGTGAATGATAAAGGTGAATTGTTGAATGTTGTGCCACACCTACTCGAAAACTAGACAATAAACAATAGGACATAAACTAGAGAGAAGGCTAGAATCATAAGGAAACAACCGCCTCACTAAAAAAGTGGACACTAACTTTGGAATGAATAAAAAATTGGAATCATATGCTAAATCTCTGCTCCTATATTCATTGTAATTTTATGACTTATTTTAAAATAAAGTATGTATTTTGTTTATATAGAGTCCATTAAAATATAATTGCTTCTCCAATGTAAATTATATATCCTTAATCTAATATCGCAAATATCAAGAAATTCCTTCTTCAATGTAAATTATGTATCCTTAGTCTAATATCACAAATATCAAGAAAACATTCCATGTAATCATAAATATAATGATGATATTAATAGTTACCTACATGACAACAGTAAAATGGGTTCTTAATAATTTATGTAAGGTATTCCTTAAATAAATATTGAAATAATCTATAACCCGAGGTATGCCCAGTAACCAAATATCTGGAATTTCAATCGTTAAACACAACATAGCGACAAATATTTGAATAGAATATATATAATAAAATCCTTGTTTACAAGTGCCACCCTTCCCCAAAAATGATGTAAATAAACCACAGTTTTAGGAATAGTTCAGTCTAAAAATATGTATTTGAAGACTGAATTAAGTGGAAAAAACTTTCAAATTGTTGTCATATATTATAACCCGCAAAACCCTTTCAGAATATTTACAGTCCCTCCAATGTAATGTTTAACGTGTTTTATATTTTTGTTGCAGAACGAATCCTTGCACACGGCGCTCATGTCCTTGAAATCCAAAGAATGTCAAGAGAACTTCTCCTCGGAGAAATACAGATGTTTGTAAGTATTATCCACTCTTTCCATATTTTTCCTTTCTTCCCTCTCTTGATTGCCCGCCACTCTTTGCATAAACTTATACGAAGGTATTCCTTGCCACGGTGATTTAAAGCGTTTGCGAGATAAAATATTCGCAGGTTCTACGATGTGATAAGAAAGAAATGTGTTGGTTTACGAGAATTTTCTTGGCAAGAACGTGAAAATATCTCGTGCGTTACTTCCTTTGCCGAGAGGAAATATTAACTAGGTTAGGTTGGTATAGGTAATGCTTTAAAGGAACTGTGACATAATCTTAGACTAATAAAAGACACAAAAGAATGCGGAATAAAGTTGTGGTTATGAGAACAAAAAGAAACTCACCGTAAATAAATAATTTTGTTATTTCATAAGAAACTTTATTACAAAGCAAGATCGTAGTACGTAAAAATTAGAGTTTTTTCTTTTACGATTTTAATGAAGGTCGCGGAATAATGGAAGTCAATCTACTGCCCCACATTCGATCGAAATGAAACTCGACAGATAGACTCGTTGTCGATGACAATGCATTCTATCAACTTTTGATGGCAATTACTAGAACACATGCTGACATAAAAAATAACACTTCCGAAGTACATCCGATCATTTACGATTAGCTTTTTTAGATTGTTTTTTTTCGAGGTATAGGTAGGTGTAGGTATACACAAAAATAGATAAATCGAAAAAATTTTGTACCTTCCCCACTTTTATTCAGCAAACCGCCACTGATAGATGCCCTTCCCAAAAAAGAATCAGAAAATGCCACATTTGTTGCCATGTAACAAAAAGATCCAGGCAAAAAGACGTGTCACTATCTTTAAATAAAGCATGAAGAATATAACAAAATCTCTCGTTAAAAAGGCCATAAATAGCTCCATAAAAATGTTGCAAAATTGAAACATTTCTTTGTGCGTTTTCATAGTCATTTTATTGTTTCCTATTACCGAAAATATCATTAATCTAGAAATACACCATGCAAAAAAAGAGCAATATCGAGAAAAAGTTGATGTATTATTTATTATTCAGATGATTTTATAGCCAGCTCTTCGCCCAATATTAAGTCCCTTATAAATATAATCTGACAAATTATTTCTCTTCGTCATTGGATTGAGTGTTGCATTGCGGCAAATGGATATTATAGATCCTGTGCTTCTTCACTTTGAAGTCAGATAAACGCAAATGCCGTGGGTACTGAATTGATCTATTACAATCACAATTAATACCTATTAGGTACTGGAAGATATTCATATGATTTAGACCTATATGACCCCTTACAATATTGCATATAAATAATATTATATTTTCTGTAAGCTTGATGTCAACAGACTCAGTGGTTATCAATATCACTGTGCTTTATGATATGGAAATCATACACTGTAACTTTAATGAACAATTGGTGATTTTACAGAATTTGAGCAGTTAATTTGTTATTTGTTTCTTTAGTTGGTATTAATGTTTAGTTGGTATTATACTTTAGCTTAGTACAGTCCCACCTAAATTATTTAAAAGAAATATGGGGAAACACAAACATTACGTACTTAAACGACTTACAAATAATACAGAACAAAGTCATTAAAAAACTTTTCAATTATAACCCAGATAGACCCACAAAAAAACTATACCAGGATTTGAACCTTCTGAAAATAAGAACTTTGTACGAATATAACACTTCTTGTCTTTTAATCTACAAAATACAAAATGGACTTATACGCACAAACACAACATTTATAAAAACGTCACAAATACACAAGCATTTTACTAGACAACGTAAAAAACTGTACACAAATACTGTTAAAACTGAAGGTGTTCAAATTTATAATCTCCTTCCAGACTCCCTAAAAACGGAGAAAAGTGTAAATATGTTTAAAAGACAACTATTTAACCTCAAGTTAAAAGAACAAAATTAATATTATTACTTTATATCTATTTAAGTAAGGAAAGTGATTAAATTTCTTTTAACTTAATAAATTAAAAAAATGTTTCACAAATGCGGTATTTATAACTAGGACAAGGCTGTATTGAAGTTAATAATTTTATAAAAAACGTCGATTATCACAATAACGCTCCAGCTCTTTCTTACACATTAAACAATGGTGAGACATAGGTGAGAAACACAATGTACGGATGTCTGTTTCGTCAGGAGGAAACAGTTTTACGTGCATCGTGTCTCGTATTTTGTCTCACTATTATTTAATGTGCAAGAACAAGCTGCAGCATAATTGTGAAAAGGAACGTATGTTTATTGCCTTTTTGTAACATCGCCGTTTCGTAAACGTGGGCAAGAAAAAAGTATTGAAAAATTCCGTGAAATTTTAAAAATGTTACGCAATGCAATTATTAAGTAGTTTGTACTAATTTGGTACCTTCTCACAGATCTTATGAATTTGAGAAAACTTTGGTTTTGTTTTATTAAATCAGCGGTTGTCAACCATTTTGAGCCTGCGTACGCCTTGACGCTAACAAAAAAAAATTGTACCCCGTAACCTCCATCTTGCGTACACGTGTTATGAAAGACATATTTCAATTGTTTTTTTTTAATAATCTTATTATTACATCAACAATCAAGTCATACAAATACAATAAATGCAATTTTATACGGTGTGTAACACGACTTCGGGCATTTTTAACCAATGATTGCGAAATTGAATACACTTGTTCCACTTCTTTTTAATTCAACCAAAAAAAATCGTGTTCTCCATACTCAACTACATACTAGAAAAGTGTATTAAGAGGATGAATTTTTATAACCTTTAAACTATTTTGTGGAAAGAAGTTTCTCATTTATCAGTAGTCAAAATAAAAACCCAATTTCCTGTTGCAACCTTATAATCAATCAAATGATTTTAACATACCGTCAATTTGATCCTTGAGCTTGGCTTAATTTCAGATAGGTAGAGCATCAAGACTGGTTTAGCATTCAGGCGATATTTATTTTTAATAAACGAATAGGAAGAAAATGCATGTTCACACAAATACGAGTACGTGCGCACGGTATTAATATTTTTAGAGCTACAGCTGCTATTGTGGCATATTCCTTTGAAACTTCGAGCCAGAAACCTAACAGAGACGTTTTCAAAGTAAGTTTTGAGCTCAAAAGTAGTTAATACCTCGAACAGATTTTCCACTTTTTATTTATAGGTTTCTTGATATTGTTACATCATCTTTGAAAGGGTTTCGCACACAGTGTATTTCTTTACATTCGTCCCAAGATATTGCGTAACCTCAATTTTTCCAAGGGGTACTCGTACCATAGGTTGAAAACAACTATATTAAAATGATACCCGGGTGGTGAAGAAATTTGAAAAATAGATTTTACTAATTTGTTGCTGTCAGTGTTGCTCTTACTCCTCTGGATATTGAGCGAAAGGGACAATGCACTTCGGGCTACTAATACCTAACTAAAATCGAGGTTTTGTATTCCCCACTTTTCTCCTCCAAAAGTGGACTGATTTTCAATTTTTTTTTACCAACTACATAAGAAACAACTATTTTATGTCTGTACGTTTTGCTTTTTTTTAAAAATCATTGTCTAGTTTGTATACTGAACGTCTTTTGACTGTGTTTAAACCAGTCAATTTTATTGATTTTTGGGAGGTCATAACTTCTATAAAATGTAACTTATCAAAAAATAAATAAAAAGTACCGATACGCTAGTAGTTGATTTCTATTTTATGTAAAAACTCTAGGGTTAAAATCCAGAGAGAAAAATAGGGAATACGTTTAATAATGTTTGGATGATTTTTATAGCGCCATTTTCGTGAGAAAATCACCTCAAGGGCGCTTTACAAATTCATTTATACATTTAACCTATATGTATATTACAAATGGTTTATAACAAGGATTTATAGCTAATGACTTACAACTAAAAACTACACTTATTTTTAAGACCGAGTGGGTATTTACACAATATTGCTTTACTAGTACTATGACTTACAGCTATCATAAACCTAAATATTTATATCATTGAAGAAGAAGATAACAATAATAATCTAATTTTTTAAAATATGAAAATGAACAAGATACAGAAAAATAATAAAAGATAACGGTCGCAACTGGGACATTATTGATATTATGGACATTATTTTTGTTATCTTCCTCTTCAATGATATATTACATTGATGGGAATAACCTTCAAAAGTTAAAAAAAAGAGAGTTTTTCTTATAAAATTCTAAATATTTATGACTAACATACTAATTACATTAACAAACAAATATTATTATTTCTTCAATTATTGTAATGTTTACCTACTGCTCGTGCTGTCAGTGACAAATTATGAAAAATATTACAAAAAAAAAAAAAAAGTTACAGTGTGGTCAAAGTGTAGTCGCGGTGTGGTCAAAGTATGGTCAAAGTGTGGTCACAGTGTGGTTAAAGTGTGGTCTAAGAGAGATAAGTCGATCAACGAAAATCGAATGAACTAAGTAGTGAAATATTACTGAAGAGAGATGTTATTATTGCGGATAGGATAATTTGAAAAGGTGAGTCTTTAGTTTTGATCTGAACTCAGGTGTGCTGTCGATCTTTCGCAAATGTGAAGGCAGTTTGTTCCAAGCTGTTGGGCCTGCTACTGCAAAAGCTCGGTCTCCGAAATTGGTATTGGGATTGCGTATAGGTACTGAGAGTCTACCTATGGCTGTTGAAGATGCTGATCGAATTATGATCCGATTATATGGAAAAATCACCACCGGGTATCCCTTTAAATAAGATAAAATAAGAAATATCATTTTTTGGAGGTAAAGTCCATACTGTTCACAGAATTCTGAGTTGCAGTCAATAGTAATTAGATAATATTGAGTTATTGGCACTAAACAACAAAATACCAATCTAAGCAGCTCATCCAGGTAAACTTCCCGTTGTATACCTTCAACGCTCAGATCCAGAAGACAATACTACAGAACCATGTATGACATGTGACAGTCGGTACACGTCAGTAATCCGGGTTGCAGATTGTGCCGGGGGATGTCTGTTTGGCAGTGGGATTTGTGCTAACGAGGTAGCCCGATGTCTGACAGTCCGGATATAGCGAACACACCCTGATGTAGCAAATTTTCCAGTCTTGTTAGTCTACGGCTTAGCTGTCGCTGTTAAACAAAACGTGGTATAAGTTAATTCAATATGTGTATAGATTAATTAAGGCTCGGAAATCAGATTTTCTAGGGATTTATAAATATTATATCCCTTCAACACTTTAAGTTTATAAGTTCTAAAACGAGTATACATTATTTTGTAAGATAATCTCTGGATACTGTCGAGCTGAAACGGTAATCACATAAAATTCCATCCATAGAAAAAAATCGCAAAGTATGATCCAAAAACTAAAAAAAAAACGTACTGTACTATTATTTAAAACATCGTAGGTTAAAAAGTTTCTTTACATGCTTCCTAAGAAGTATAATGCATTTTCTCCTGAAGAATAGCAGATCGTTCACCAAACACGTGGATTTTGTATATAAAAATAAATGGATGAAAACAAAGTTTTTTTTTTTTTCCTATATTTTTTTACATTTAACATTATAGTCCAATAATATAAGAAAGGAAAACCCACTACAGCGCAGCCTGTTGTGGGTAATATAAGTGTTTACATTTTATTTTTGTACCTAAAAATAACAGAGTGTGCATATACAGAAAAAGTAAGATTAAAATCTTAAAAAATAAAAAAAGGTTAAATTATTTTGTTTTGAAGAGTTTTAATTTTCAATGTACTATCGTTACTTAAATACCGGTAGCAGAAAAATTAAAATTTAAGTAACGATAGTACATTGAAAATTAAAACTCTTCAAAACAAAATGTCTAGAAATTGTTACATAGTTAATGCCCAAGAAATACAAAAAAAAGGTTAAATTATAATTAAAAAATTTCTAAATTAAATTAAAGATTGTGCATGAAGTGAATACTTAAAATACATCGAAGTTAAAAAATAAAAATTGTAATATTTAAAAAATGTTGTAAAAAAAAGTAAAATAATAATATTAAAACAGAAACAAAATTAATACAGAAACAAAAATTAAAATTAGATTAAGTAAAAATTAAATTAATAATGGTTGAACATCTACATTGCTCAGCCACAATTTAAACTCTAATAAAATAAATAAAGCCTTGACAAAATAATTACCCCTTAGAATAACTTTTCTTTGAAAAATTGATATAGTTTCATTTATTCTTAAAAATCCGTGAGAATCAAACTAAACTTGCAAACAGCGAAAACCGTTAAGTAACGCAACTAACCTAAAACCGATAATTAGGAGATTTCGTTTAAACCAAAGTAACGAACCGTTATCTGACTTCCTCATTAAATTTAAACCTCTTCATTAATTCAGAACAATCTGTGTATTTATTATCAAAGCCTTTAGTCGCAATTGAATCAGATGGGAAGGATCTAATTACAGCGAATTGCCTGCGGTTTAGTCGTTTAGTCGTGGACATAGAGCCTCCATCCTGTCGCCATAGGAGCCTTAATAAATCGACTCCCCGTCTAATTTTTTATCCAATTTTCGCAGTCGGCGACAGTGGAGAGAAATTTCATGGGACATTACCCTGAAAAAGTGTCGACAGATTACCGCAATATCGCTTGGCGGCTGAGCCAGGCTTAGCTAAGCCGTTCCGCTGCGAATAAGTACACTAGGTGAGGCTTTCAATAACAAAAAATTACTACAACTTCAATACGTGACACAGAAATAAATAATTGAGGTATGTTTTGTTAATCAGTAAATTTACGCAAGATCAGACGTTCAGTTTTTCTGAGGCAATAAAAAAAAATACATATTTGAACAGAAAACTTTTTATTTATTAAGTTAAAAGAAATATACATATTTCTCTTTGTTAACTTAAGTATACATTGATAAAAATATTATTAATAATGATGGTTTACTACCTAACACCACGTAACACATCGTGGGTGCAAACTGTTTTTTTTTTAAAAATATATTCATTTTATTTTCGGTTGTCACGCTATCAGGAAGGAGATTATGTATGTTTATAACCCCATAGCCTATGTTTCTTTTGCCACACTCTGTCTTTGTTGAATATGTGTATAATTTATTATGTATAATTTATTAGTTTAATTTATTAGAATTGCAAAAAAAAATTCCGGGTATCTCATACAAACCATGCCATTTAGGGTAACTAAATTTTAAAAAAAACCTGTATAAAAGCTTATAATAAAACACGTAATAAAAAAATAAATAAAACACGTTGTGGTCAAATACCAAACAAAAAATTACATAAACTAAATCTCTTTGAAAACATCACTTATTTCGTCAAAATGATCAACATGTTTCAAAACCAATGATTTCTTCGTAAAGATAAAATTAATATTTATTTTATTATATCCTGACTTTTATTATTCCTGGGTAAACAGAGTCTGGCTGGAGAGGTTAGGTCTCATTAACGAGGATTAGGTTGGGATCGGCCCGACGCAGTAAGTGGGCAAACGCATTCGCCGCCAGAACCTAGAAATACCTTACCCCCTGAACCCGGACTTCCCTGCTAAGTCACCTAACGTAGTGAACCACTTGGGGTGACTGATGATAGGATGATAGCTATCCCAATAATTGATTCCCGGGATGGCGGTACCCATACCCGCCACATACATTTTTGTGTTCTTTTTATTTCTGATTTAAAAACCGAATTCACTTTACCGCAAAGCCTACCCATTGATATCTCAATCAATGGCTATCATCGATTATAAGGCCTATATTGCTTACTTTGGATATGACATCATGAAACTTTCGCCTTTCTAGTGTGTGCTAAGTAGATGGAAATTTATTCAGCAGAATTTTAATATAACTTTCTTCGTCCCACCATTTTCAATGCAGCAAGGCATATAAGAAACCTTAATTATTTCAAATTTGCTCGTATCATCGAAAACCTTGAGAAAACTTTGCGTTGAACAATTTACATTACAATTTTTAAATGATTTTTTGAAGGAACCGAAAAATCTTAAATGATTTTTTGAAGAAACCGACAATTTTTAAAAACTTTCTTCTACTACCTATTACCAAGCCAAATATTGGATCAGCTAAGTTAAAATATTACAAATTTACGTAATCGTAATAGCACCATACATATTCACGCGATAATATATTTCTGTCAAAATAAGATCCTAGCATTCTTTTAGCCCAAATAACGTGTTATATTTGAGATCTCAACAAAGTGAGCAAAAACGTAACGTTGTGTATTAAAGATTCTATTTCTGAAAACCAACCCTTCTGAAACTGAAAAGTTGTATCTGTCTGTGAGTAATGAAACTGAGGGGTTTTATTGTAATCGGACTTTTATTGTAATTTTGAAAAAATAAGTTTATTTTTAATATACTAAGATGTTGACAGATTTGTTAAATTTTCAAACGAAATATTGTATTATATAAGACAAATTTCAAATCGTATACAGCAAAAGAAATCGATACATAATCAAGTAGACACTTTTCAGAATTTTAATTTTAGTTCAATTAAAATCATTAAAAAATAAACCTGAGAACGTATTGTGTGACAAAATCACCTCAGTTTTTTTTTTCTATTTATTTAAGGTCTTACACACTAAAATACTTCAGATTTTTTTACACACTTATTTTGTTTAGACATTATTCGAAATCATAAATGCTTAGGTATGTTCAAAAAATACTTACAAGAAGTATACGATATTTAATAATTTATCATTATGCGTTTTTAGGATGTTTATTGCTTACTTGGATGTAGGTATAATATATTAAAGCAAGTTTTGAATGAAATAAATCCATATAAATTTTTTTTTAATTTGATACGGGGAATAATCGTTCTTTCTCATCGGAACATCCCTGTATAGTTGCAAGCATTTTGGAGCTTTAATTCTCATCCGCTTGTCAATGGGTCTTAAGTCTGATCTCGACTCCAATCTTCATTATAATTTTGAAAATTGCCTATTTAAATAAAATTAATATTAAAATTCACCTTTCATTTCTCCATAATTTTAAATGATGGCCTAGAACACCCTTGAAGTGTGAAAGCCAAAAATTATTGAAAAAAAAGTATTAGGTTTTTAGTTGTTTGTTCTTGATAGAATTATAATATATGTTTTCGTATCAGTCAAGGTATTCTTTATTTATTTTTCCTCTTCAATTACCCTATTCAAATTCACAATAAATTATTATATTATCATTACCAAAACAGATTCATTTCTAATCTTAAACCAATATTAAATCCCTCTCTATCAATATTTGATATTCCTATCCAAACTCACCTTTCCAACAATAATCCATCTTTCAAACACTATATATTACTTTATTATAGTATCTTACTGTAGACACGCCTTATGAACATGCCTTACTATCATATTGTCTTATAACAACTTTGTTACATCACATTAAAATAAATAAAACGTGACACATTTTATGGTATTATACATATTTTGAAATCATTTTACTTCGGGTCAATTTATACAATTATTTTCTTATTCAAGATGTTTTCGTTGAGCAAAGAATTTTGGATTTAAAATTATCAGACCATTAGCATGCTATTTTTCCACCAGCGTAATTTTGCGCAGCATATTCTTGCCAAGGATAAAGCTTAACCCCTCGGGTATTTTTGTGCGTTTAGTATACAGTATACATCGATCGTTATAGCTTTAGTATTTATGCCCTTTATGACCAAAACTATGACGGAAAATGGTGCCTGAAAAAGTTCTACCACCTTTTGTTTTAGACGTATGATTTCAGCGCTATTAGAAAGAAGCAAAACCGCTATTTCTATTTGAATTTAAATGTTAACTGTTTCACTTCTGAATATAAATAATACATCTCAGAGAGTCGTCGACCGCCATTTGCATATTTGAGAATGGTTTGTGAAAGCTTGTGAAATTTTAATAATATTCTTATCTGAAACGAAAAAAATGTGATTTCAAACGGCCTTTCAAATACATTTTTAGATTCGTTTAATATGGTATTTTTACAGATAAATAAAAATAATCTCCTTTTACAGTATATTACTATAGGTGTTGTGATTTTTTAAAGCATTTAACGAACCGCCATACCGGCGCAAGTTGGTTGCGCACGGGCTCGTAAAAATTAAACAAAATCATATCTGTTTTGACAGTCGCCTGCGAATGGATCATAGTTCCTAGATTTCAACTCAACCTCGCGTTTTAAACCTTTTGATAAATTTCTCGTGTTAAATTCTTGAGAATAATAAGGTTATTATTTATTTATTTTATGAATTTATTTATTAAGTACACATTATTTAGTACACATAGTAAGGAGGCTTTAACTGTCCGACTAGGAAAGTTCCCTGTTATAAGACACTCAAATTTGCTGATTTAGTTCACATTTGTACACGCTGTTATTATGAATTACATGTCCTTACTTTGCGTTTACAGTCAAGGGCTAGTACCATAATGTATACATATAATAAAAATTAGAAAACATTAGTTATAAACAATCAACCTTTTAATTTATACCTTAGTAACATTAAATCATCCTGCGTTTATATTTTTAATTACATATTCTCATTTATTGTACTATTAAAAGTACGCGAAAACTCCCGAAGCTTCACGTGACGACTTCATAAATTATGAAAGTTCTGCCAAAAACATGGGTCTCGTAGTAAACCAGCAGAAGACCAAATACATGGCCGTAGGATGCACCCAATAAACCTAAACTCTCTCAAGTGGAAGTCAATATTTTGAAACGGTACAACGGTAAGTTTTACATACCTAGAATCCCTGATAACGTGATAACTAACAACAATAATACTGCAGAAGAGATTCAGAAGTGCATAATGAGCGCAAATCGCTGCTACTTCCGCCTACAAAAGCAGATAAAATCCAGACTGTTGTCCAGAAACACCAAGATATTAGTGTACTAATATCTTGGTGTTAGTTATCACGATATCAGGGATCCTAGGTATGTAAAACTTACCGTTGTACTTATTAGACCAGTGCTCACTTACGCAGAGATAGGTACTAACTAAGAGGAATGATCAAGTTCTGGGCGTTTTTGAAAGCAAAATTTTGAGGCGCATCTTCGGACCGGTTCTAGAAAAGGGATTTTGGTGGAGACGTCAAAACTATGAGATATATACTCTGTTTAAGGAACCAAACGTGACAACATTTATAAAGTTAGGAAGACTTCGGTGGCTGGGTCATGTGGAGAGAATGACCGAGCATCAAGCACCAAAGTCCTTGCTAATATCTAGACTTGCAGGGCGAAGGGGCCCCAGAAGGCCAACATTAAGATGGACCGACAACGTCCTCAAAGACCTACGTACGTTGGAGTCTCCAAACTGGAGAGAGCTGGTACAAAATAGAGATGAGTGGAGAAAGACTCTTGAGGAGGTCAAGATCCACCACGGGTTGAAGAGCCAATTGAAATGATGATGATGATTGTACTATTAAAATCTCAAACAGTCTTTTTTGTCTGCTTTAAAAGAGGAGCGAAATTATTTGAAAAATAATGTCAACCGGAAATATTTAAAAATAAATCTTGAATCTGACATGTCATTTCACTTGACGGGAAAGGCTTAAAATACCCGAAAGGTTAACAGCAGCTGTGAAGAATAATGCATCATTTTCATAGGAAAGTTTGGGCTTGAGCTTGTGCTTGCGCAGCCTGACAGTCACTCGGTACTAAATCAGTACAACAAGAAAATTCATTTATAAGCCAGGCTTACTCGGCGCTGAAAATTCAAAGTTTTCTCAATATTACTAGCAAGGAATTTAGCGTTGTTAGGAGTTTACTTATAAGGAAATTGCCGGTATGTATAATCATAATGATTGGATACTTTTTGCAGCGTATTTTTTGTGATAAATCACCTCAAAGAAGCTGTATAATTACGAGCTCCTTGGCCCTATCTAATGTTATTATTTACAAACAGATAAGAAAATGTACTCACCTGGCAGGTAACTTCATATAAATACACTTTTAAATATAAAGTTTATGCTTGGAGAAGATACGACTTTGCTCGCCGAGACATTATATTAAAATTAATTGATACTTCATTATTTTACATTTGTTTGATATTTTACCGTATAATATATTTATTTTAAAGGACTGGGGAATTTAGAACTCTTTAGGACTGGAGATTTTTTATGCAATGCCCTTTTAACTAAGAATTTTTTTAACAACAATTATTTTTACAGTTTACAACATTTAGTTGTTTACATTTTGTAATTTTTACAATTTCGCGGAGTTTGAAGTAGAAAGCTTTTTTAACTTTATGACTCGTATAGTAATTCATCTGAATTATGAAGAATTTTAAAAGAAGCGTCAGCTATGACAATTGATGGAATTTGTGAACAATTTGTCAATGTTATTGTGCTCACTTATTTCGTTGTTCAACCTTGACGTAGGTACTTGTTAGAAATTTAAGTCCCATTTTATAAAAATATTTATTCATGTCTGTCGAGATTGATTCACAATATCATGTCCATCTAGGTGTAATGTATAATCGTAGTCATTAAGTTAATGTCAACTAGTTTATTCTGTTATGAGGTATATTGTCAACTCAATTATTGATAGGCCCCGAGGAAAGTAATTTCCCTCAGGGCCTATGTAATCTATGAATATGCTATATGGAGGGTCTTTTTCGGGAGAGGATTTCCTTTCTGTTCTACTTTTTATGTTTAGACCCATAATAATTAAGTGACTTGACAATATACCTCATAATAGAATAATCTAGTTGACATTAACTTAATGATTACGATTATACATTACAACTAGATGAACATAATATTGTGAATCAGTCTCGACAGACATGAATAAATATTTTTATAAAATGAGACTTCATTTTCTAACAAGTACCTACTAATACACATTGTAGACGGTGAACTCCAGATTTAAATATTTAAACTACGCCAGCAATAGAATAAATGGATTATTATTAAATTCTTCTTAGGCGCTCCGCTGACGAGGCAACTGAAAACAAACTAAAACCAGCTGGTTTCTATGTCTTGATTGGTCAAAAAGCTTGTTCAACCATAGACGAAGAACAATTAGCTGACATCTGGCAACTAGCAACGGCCGGCCAGGGCAATCAGCAGTGCAAGTCGCGAGGCATTGCTTACGTTACCATTGACAACGGGTTTTTGAGTGATTGTGTAGTGTGCGGGCCATCACAATGTCATACAAAGACACTTGGCAGTTGAGAGTTTTCAGTTGCCTCAGTGGGCGGAGGCGCTTATTGTTTAAATTATTTCTTTGCATTTTCTTAAAACGCTGAAAAAATATATTCGTTCATCTTGTATCACTCCAATTTGTTTTCACGTCTTCAAATACGTCGTTAGACGATTAACATGAAAAGCATTCACGCCAATTACAAAATCGATGCCCTGAACACATTTCCGCAAGAAACATTTTGCTTTACTCTGAAAGAATTTAATGTGCGATTTAGGTCTGAATGTAACTTGAATGCAGTGCCGGATCTACTGTAGTTGCAGATTGAAAAGTGATATTTGGCGCTTTAATTTAAAAATATTAATGTATTTTTAAATAAAATCTAACAAACGCTTAAGGGCTTTGAACACTGAAATAGTGTAATATATTATGTCATGTTGAGTGTAGAATCTTTTTCAACCGTAGGGTATAAATAATATTCTATGATTTCGGTGAATCAGGGCAAAATTCGGCAAAATCCGAGTGCCGCATTCTGAAAATAGGCGACAATTTGATGTACATTTACATCAACATTTCTGGCAATGGGCGCTTCGTTAGTTGCCGTGGTAACAATTTACCACCTTCATATTCATAGTGTTTGGTCACTATTTATTTATCCATACCTTTGATTATATTATAATCAAAGATCCATACATATGTTTGTGCTAAAGTCTTAACAAATCTAAATGTAGAGTATCCGATGTGCAATTAATTTCAATTAAATTAGTGGTTGTCAAACCTTTAATCTTTAACCATTGCTTTGTTTGCATTTCTTGTAAATTTTAGGGCTAGATTTCAAACTTAAAGATGATTCCTGATTATATAATTAATCATTAGGTAGAGATAGTTTATTCGAAGATAAAATTTCCTTCACATCAAAGTGAGCAGTAATTATCACTTAAGGAGATTTGACAATACGAATGTTGGAGGAAGCGCGCTAATAGTAAAAACGATAAAATTCAAGCGAAAATAGTGAAAAATTTTAATACAACATGACTCGTTTAAAAAGAGCAAAAATCTCGTAAGGGTTGTGTTAGGTAGCATTTAATGAAAAATTAAGATTTTTTTCATACATAAAACTTGTAAAATAACAGATACAAACATGTAAATAATAATTTTCGCTGCAAACTTGTAAGCAGGCCATGTACAGCTGAGTGATAAGCATGAATATTCCAAATTTACCCCCCGCTGTCGCTTGCCGCTATTATATCTCATTTACAATACCTCCCTCTGCCCTTCCTTCATCTCTTACTCTTCCCTTCACCTCCTGCGTTCCCTTCCGAATGGTACAGGAAATAATTTCATAAGGCCAGAGCTCACCATTATGTTTAGAAACCTTCGCCGACGTGCGCACGACAAATCATTAAAGTTTCATCGTAATCGTATGAATGGTATAAGAACGCATATGGGAAAAACAAAGAAACATTCATTTTTATAAATGAATGTTTAAAATGTTCAAAAGTACCCTCCTATTTTGATTATATTTATTGTTCTTTTAATTATTTTCATAACATAAACATAGGAGTTATAAAGAATCCGTTATTGATTTTTTTTTACTCGAGGTTGGCGCCATTCCGGCTCTGTCTTAATGTTGTGAATCCTATTTATTTTATTGTTTGCCTTACAAAATAGCTTAACAGCTTTCGTAAGGAGTGAGAATTAAGAATTTAAAACCTGGCGCGTTCTGCAATATAAATTTTGATGTTCGCGGAGTTGAACCCATTACCAGTTCCTACAAAGCGAGCGCATAACGGCTGGTCCATTAGACTTCAGGAGTATTAGTACTTACATTCTCCGGCACATATTATTATTCATTGCTTAACTTAATAAACCGAGACGTCGCGTCTACGCCATACTCTGAGATGAAATGTTTAATAAAAAAAAATATATATAATATCGGTAAATTTATGCTTAATATCATCGGTCGGACAAGGTTCTAACTGAACATTTTTTCAAAACTTTTTTTTTTCAAAATGTTTTTTTCAAAAATGACATTTGAATGCAAAACCATTTATTTTGTCCATTGATATCGACAAATCAGTGGCTGAGTTGGCATCGCGTTTGTGTCCCGTGTTCAATTCCTCTTTTGGCTAAGTCCTCCATTATAACACAAGCAACATTTTCCGCTTACTAAGGTGGTAGTAGGTGATTTTTAAACATTGTCAGTTTATCCGGGGAATGTTTTTTTTTTTGTAGTGAATACCTCAAAAGAGTCTCAACTGCTCCCGTCTGGAGCTAGTGAGACTATGGCATCCCCAATTGGGGTATGTTATGAGGCTGAAGGTAAGTGGGGAAGGGAAGGAGACGAGGAAGAGAAAGGTGGGGAAGTACCTGGCTATTCAGATCTAGTCACTAAACACGGCTAAAGCCATTTCACGCAACGTTTCAATTCTGAATGGCGTTCTTACAACAAGAGTATCTTCCACTTTGGAACGTGCCGCAAATATACTATATATTATTTTAAATAATCAATTGTGAAATAACACAAATCAATTAAATAAAATTTATTTACGCACCCGCGGCCTTCGGAATGGGAGCTACCGCTGGACTACGCCGGCCGTCAAAATTTTATTTTAATTTATCTTTCATTAAAAAACTTTAAAATTTAAAAACTTAATATAATGAAAATAAGATTCACAGTGTTTTATTTCCTTTGTATGACGAATTGCTAACATCAAGTTTTTAAAGCTTCCATTTATATTACAGGTCATCAATTTGAACCTTTTGTAATAATTGCCATTTTATTCATATCTGACTGTTAATCATTTTTACAAAGCGCATTTATACTTCGTCACTTTGGTTGGATAGGGATAAACTTCGCTTTACCACTTAGGTGTCTTAGGTGTCAATGTTTGCAAAGACGAATTTGATCAATTCTGATTGTGAGGTGCAATATTACTGAACGTGGTTTTATCTTGGAATGGCATTTGGAATATGTAGTTGAAAATGAAGTGGTAGTGAACTTTTCGCAATGAATTATGTTCTATCTGGTTGCGCAACACTTTCTGATAATATTTGTACATTATCGAGCCGAAACGGTAAATATATGAAATTATCTCGATAAAAAAAAAAAACAAGAAGTACGCTACGAAATATTTTAAAAATAAATTATGTTCTGTTATTTAACAAGTTACAGTTTTGAAAAAAAATCACTGTGTATTTTGAAAGGCAACTTAAGCATTTTTCAAGATTTTTTTTCTCTTTCAATCGAGTTGAGTTTTATTAAATATTTTCACCATTTTCGCTTAATTATAATCTTTTTTTTTAATATTTTTGAAATATTTTTGAAATTAGCTATCACTTTGTGGTTATCCATTTTATAATTAAATGAAACAATATATCTTAGTTACAACCACTGATTTATTTAGTTACACGCCGACCGGTTTCGGAACAACCGTTCCTTCTTCAGGGCAAACATATAATTATATACATTATATGTTTGCCCTGAAGAAGGAACGGTTGTTCTGAAACCGGTCGGCGTGTAACTAAATAAATCAGTGGTTGTAACTAAGATATATTGTTTCATTTAATTATTTTTTTTTAATATTAGTTCGCTCCCTCTTATATTCGTATTTACATTCTCCCTTTTTTTACTTTTTTAACGCCTACTACCGGGTATGTTCTAAAATGGTAAGTATCGTCGAATTAAAAAAAATGCATTAAATTTAAATTAAAATTCTTATTTTTTTTAAATACTTTTTATTTATTAAATTAAAATACTTCGTACAAGATTCAACTTCAAAATCAAAGACCCGTAAATGTATGACAAGAAATCGTATTTGCAATTACACCTCATAACTCAGAACATGGTAAAGTGATGTTAGAACCCTGTCCTACCAAAGTACCGATATGTCTTGCTCATCAAAGCATAGTACAATAAGAATAATGACTCCATTGAGTACGTTAACTTACTGCCACGTCTAGAATGGAACGCCACATAATTTGGTCCTCGTATATATATATCAATATATATTTTTTTTAAATGTGTAGTAAATGTGTGTTTAGGTTTGAAATGAGATTAGACTTAGTTCCTACAGGATTATCATTTATCCAGTTCCTACCTCTCCCTGACCATCACCTTGCTGGAAAACAATTGAAAATTTGGAACAATGCCAAGAAAAATAGTTCTAAATCGAGTGCGTTTGTTCATGAAAACAGAAGACTATTTAGACCAATTTTGCAAGTTGTTAGTTTTTTTCGTGTACACAATTTCGTTTTTAAGTAAAAAGAAGGAATTCGACAATTTAGGAAGTACCTGATATACGTGTTGTTGTAACGGTAATTATCTTGAGGTATAGCGGTGGACTATCTTGAGATACTGTGGTAAGTATTTGGTTATCCCTTTTCCTTGCACACCTTGTTTTTCCTACACATATTTTCACCTAATTCCACAACCCAATTTTGTCTAGTTTCATTTTAAGTATTTATAGTACTCTTAGTAGTAGTTTGGGATGCAAGAGACCTATTGGTTCGCTTCCAGAAGCCCATAGTTCTTAAATACAGCACAAATGTGCAAACATTACACCAAGTCAATAAATAGCATTTTGTCTTTGATCCCAAACTAGGACATATACACTTCTTGAACTCTAGGACCACATATCACGGCTTACTCCAGCTTGCTACAAACTTTTGGGGTTTCTCCTTCTTTCGTATGGTGGGGGGTCAGAGGGGGACATCTAGGTCTGTGAGCCAGTCTAGGGCCTCAGGCGTCGCCCTGCGGACCTCATCATTCCCGCCGGGGAATGAATGGAGCGGGCATTCGTTGACCACATGTTCGGTGGTCTGCATCTTTTTATTTTCGCTTTTAGGGTTTACCATCAGATGACCAAAATGAACTGAAATTCATAAAAATGTTGCATCAAATTTATAGTTCATAAGATTCTAAATAGTTATGAAGTATCTACTTCACAGACCACATTTTTAGGGTGAATTGCCTAATTCGAAAATAAAGATTACAAATATTATGATTTCAGAAGTAATTTTGATTTGGATTTTTTCAATTAGAAATATACTTGTTTAAACCTAGTTTACTGTTCTCACAACTTATAAAAGTTAACCCGTTTAATCACGGGAAACCATATTTGTCCCAACTCACAAAAGTCTCATAGAAATCGTTGAGTCTACCTTACTATCATAGTGATAAGTATGATCTAAACGGTATTAGAAAGAGAATAAAACACGCTATTTATTCAAATCTAAAAGTTTACCACAAAAAATCAAAATGTACACCTTTTTAAAACCAAAGTTTCCGATCGCAAATTGAAAAAAAAAATGAAAGTTTGTGAATTTTAAAGATTTTTTTTTACATGAAACGACAAAAAGTGAGGTGACAGTAAAGTTTATAATTCACTTGTCTAATTAAATATGTATGTTTTTTTTTCATTATCAGTAATTTTTAGAAAAGTTAGAAAAAAAGTGAAGTGACCCATTTTTAAAACTTTTTAAAGTTTTCATCCAAAATTTATATATTTAAAAAATTCGATAATTATTTCTCATAATAAAATTTTAAAGCCTATTTCATCACCATTCGAAAACAGTTTTCGGATACGTTAACAAATATTCCATTATTTGGATGGTATTACAAAGCGGGAATATTTTTAGCCTCTGACAAAATAAGCCAATTTTTTTAAGGAAATTCTTATAAAAATGGTTTTCTGACGAATCTGTACTGAATAGACTGGTTAACAAAGGAATATTAATTTGAATATTTATACTTTTCTTTCAGAGACAAATTACCAAACGATGTCAGTACGTGTAGCAACTACGCCTACCTAGAAGATATCTACGATACGGTATTAGCTAATGAATGTAAGTATACTCCCTTTATTACTATGCCGCTAGCCTCCCGAATTCACCCGCCCATGTCTACCCACTTTCCTAAACACCGGAGTGCGATCTACCCCCGTAGATAGCCAGAATATTTATTCACAAAATTAGTATTCTGCCTAAGTAATATTATTATTACACGTAGGAACGGTGTCAATCCGGACACTTATTGACGGAATATATAAATACACGTGTTTACTGATATACAGGGTGTTAAGGAAGGAACGTGCTTTAATTACTTTAAGCAGTGATTACTGACATTATTTGAAGTAAAATACGTAAATGAAATTTAGTTCTCCGTAGTCTTTTTAGATGTTAAAAAAATTTCAACGTAAAAATCGTTTCTTAATGTTTTTTGATAACAAATTTAAAGCCCTTCTAGTTCCTCGTGGATACAATCAAATCTTGTTTTATTTTTAAAACTTCGTTTAAATAAAAATCGGATTATTTAAATTTATAGCGACATGTGGTTAGGAAAATTTGCTGCTCGACTGCTTTCTTTGTGAATTCTATATATTTCTCTGGGATTTTGCGTGGGTTTAACGTATCTACTGGTTTAGTCGTGTTTATGTCTATCTACGTTGATTGCATATGGTGTATCCCACAACACATTATTCAATATTTATACATATCCAATATGAAATAGTATATACTAGACATTGTAATGATGTAATATATCAAAACTTGGCTAAAAAACACTGAAACAGATAATTTTTTCTTATAAGATTTAACAAAACCATTAATTATATTTATCATTAGACAACTTTTAAAGTAGAAATAATATATTTTTGTTTTTTTTTAATTACACCTATAACATTAATTCTTAATTAAATTTTACAAAGGCCACAATGACAATACAGACTGTTATTTTGCTCTAAGGTTTATGGCATTTATACAGTTATACTTTTTATACCGAAAATTATACTTTTTTTTATAAAAATTATAATTATACGGCAGTTTACAAAAATTTGAGCAATTGATACAAAATTGTCTTAGGGAATAAGTGGATGAACCATAAAATACATATTTGTGAAATGTATCAATGCAAATAGATGTCATTTGTTCATTTTCTACCTCTTCGTAACCATCACCTTGAGGGAAATATATTTCAAATTTTGAAAATTGACAAGAAAATAGTGCAAATTCGGGGGCATTTAAATCTTAAACTTCTGACAGTCACAGATATATGTTAGATCGAACATCTCCAGAAAAGTTCCCAGAAAAAAACTTAACACTTTATCACGCAAAAAGGTTCACAGAAAACATTATTTCAAAAAGTACCCCACTACATAGTCACTAACATCATCCTAAATAAGTATTCCAAATTCAGCACAGAGCCCGAGATAATAGTTATTCAAAAAGTCGTAGAAATTGATACTTTTTAAAGATTTTGTGATTAATTACTCTTCAAAAACATAATTTTTAATAAGAAAATCATAATTTCAGTTGATTCATTAATTACACAATTATTAGAGACAATTAATGCCCAATTGGACAAATGCAAGTCCAAATGGAATAATTCAAATGAATGTTCAATTTACAGATAAATGTCCAAACGGACAAATGCAAGTCCAAATGGACTAATTCATATGAAAGTCGAATTGTACAGATAAATGTCCAAATGGACAAATGCATGTCCAAATAGACGTATTTATATAAAGGCGAATTGTGCAGATGAATGTCCAAATGGAAAAATGTATGTCCAAATGGACAAATATGTGTCCAAATGCACTTATTCATATGAAAGTCGAATTGTATAGATAAATGTCCAAATGGACAAATCCATGTCCAAATGGACTTATTCATATGAAAGTTATACAATTCGTTGCACAGATAAATGTCCAAATGGACAAATCCATGTCCAAATGGACTTATTTATATGAAAGTCGAATTGTACAGATGAATGTCCAAAAGGACAAATGTATGTCCAAATGGACTTTAAATGGACTTATTCATTCGAAAGTCGAATTGTACAGTTAAATGTCCAAATGGACAAATGCATGTCCAAATGGACGTATTCATATAAAGTAGAATTGTACAGATGAATGTCCTAATGGACAAATGCTTGTCCAAGTGGACTTATTCATATGAAAGTCGAATTGTACAGATGAATGTCCAAATGGTAAAATGCATGTCCGAATGGACTTATTCATATGAAAGTCAAATTGTACAGATAAATGTCCAAATGTACAAATGCATTTCCGAATGGACATGTGATTAGAAGCTCAGTTTGCCCAACATGACATTAAATAAGAATGTACGCTTATTTTGACCAAATCGACCTACGAACGTGCATTCCGACTTATTTTTTTTTAAGAATCCTAAGTTTTTTGCCTTATACCCATGATAATGCCAATTTTTCCACTATTGTTGCTTTTTGGAGATTTTGTGTTTGGTTGCTTTCAGGACCATCATCTAAAAAAATATGTATCCAAAATTTCAGTTGATTCGGCCCCATAAAGCCCGAGATTTTAAAGACCGAGCCATAACATCGCGTAATGCCCATGGAATTGATGATTTTTTCACGAATTTTTACTTTTTATACATTTTGTGATGGGTTTCTCTTCAGACTAGCACTTTTATTAAGAATCCAATATTTTAGTTGGTCTGGCCCCAGAGAGCCTGAGATTATTGCTTTAAAGACTAAAACCAAGCATCGCATAGTGCCCATTGAGTTGATTTTAACGATTGATCGTGTTTGGAGATTTTGTGATTAATTAGCCCTTCAGACCATAATTTGTATTAAGAATCCAAAATTTCAGTTGATTTGGCCCTAAAGAGCCCGAAATAATCACTTCTAAAAATAACGAACCCAAAACCAGCATCATTCCTAAAGAAGTGTTGTATTATTTACGAATATGAGATTTTGCGATTGATTGGCCTTTTCAGTTTGTTCGAGCTCGTAGAGCCGGGGATAACGACATTAAAATAGGCTAAACCTAAGCCTTTGCTGCCCAAGGATTTTCCAAAATTTGGCATTTGCCAAATTTTTCACAATTGTTACCTTTTCTCGATTTTGTGTTTGTGTTTGGTTGCTCTTCTGACCATCATCTTAAATTTAAAAAAAAATTTCAGTCGATTCGGCCCCATAAATTTCAAGAAAACCCCATGGAATTGATGGTTTTTCTCGAATGTTACTTTCTACAGATTTAGTGACGAGTTTCACTTCTGCCCATGAAAATGCAAATTTTTCCACGAATATTAATTTTTGTAGATAAGTATATCGTTCCCACGATTGTTACTAAGTTTGGGTTTGTTCGAGCCCAAAGGGACGGATAAAACGGCATTTAAAAAAGGCCCAACCCAAGCCTCGCCTTATACCAATGATAATGCAAATTTTTCCACAATTGTTACTTTTTGGAGATTTTGTGTTTGGTTGTTCTCCACACAATCACCTAAAATTTGTATCTAAAATTTCAGTTGATTTATATAAAGCACGAGATAACCGCTTTTAAAGACCGAGCCCGAGCATCGCACGATGCCAATGGAATTGATGTTTTTTTATGCTAATTTCGATAGATTTGGTGATGAGTTTTACTTAAGAGGGGGGGTACCAAAACTCAGCTTTACTACAGTTAGGTATTTTTGGTACTTGAACGGCCCGCTAGCCAGCCGCAATTTCAGCCGTCCTTTGGAGCAGACTCGGGTAAGTTTGATAAAAAATTGATAAACCATTCAGCATTTTGATAAAGTACGAAATAAAAAATACACTTGCTCTATAAAATTTAAATTTGTTTACTAGATAATGGATACATCTTGACAGACAAAAAATCATATTAGCAATGGAATGGATAGATAGAAACATCTTTTATGCCCTGAACCTTTTTTGACGTCTCAGTTTTTTACTCAATGAGACTTTGAATCTAATGATGTTTTGACGTAGATTGTATGGTTTATATAATGGTAATAACTGTATTTATAATATTACCGGAAAATAATGGGTGTGAATAAAGGGAGATCATAAAATAAAGTTGGGACAAATATTTTTAAGTACGTGCGATAGAAATGACAAAAGGTGGTTTTGTTTTAGAAAGTTTATTTAGACAATTTTTTTCGTACTCAAGAAAGAATATATTTCAAAATATTAGCTCAGATAAACAAAAAGTAGAATGACGCACATAAACGAAAAATCACAAAATTTAATATAAATTGATATAAAATCAACTAAATGTAAACTTGGTGTGCAAATATTCAGCATAATATCCTACGGATTTTAGAATGATATTCATTTTAACTTTAGTACTTGTGTTAAACGTGTTAGTCGTACGCAATATTTAAACTTCTCAACAATAATAGTCGAATCTTTTATTTTTATTTTTAATGATATTAATTTTAACTTTAGTACTTGTGTTAAACGTGTTAGTCGTACGCAATATTTAAACTTCTCAACAATAATAGTCGAATCTTTTATTTTTATTTTTATATATAACTTCGCATTGGAGGCCCTGAGAAAAATTGTCTTGAAGAGACCCATATTGTAAGAAGGAGGAAACACAGAGGCCGGCAAATCGTTTCACAGCTGAGCTGTTAAACTCAAGAACGAGTGGTAGAAGCGACCCGTTCTCATGTGACAAATTTCGACCGTGTACATATGTTGGGCGCGCGTTTGGCGTGTTTCCCGACTTTGCACCGGTGCCGAAGGGATCAATGACGCTAGTTCTTCGGAGCATCTTCCATATCTGAAATACCGGTAGAACAAGGATTCCATCGCGGTAGACGACCCTGAATAATTCTTGAAGCACATGTGCTCCTGAGGCTGTTCCTTCTTATTGGCAGTTCGTGTACAAATTACCCAAAATTTATATGACTCTCTCGGCTCATCGCCTTGCCTCGCTGTGGGAGAGATGGATTCATACGTCCGCCACTCCTTTTTTTATATGAATACCTTAAAAAAGTCCCACCCGCTCCCATCTGGAGTCAGTGAGACTATGGCATCCCCAATTGGGGTATGTTGTGTGGCTGAAGGTGAATGGGGATGAGAAGGAAATATTGTAATTATTTCTACAAATCTCATGACGTCAGAAATCACCTATTGTTTCAGCGCAACGAATGAATAGTATAGGAAATATTTTTATAACGCCAGAGCTCAGCACTACATATAGAAACCATTACAGGTATGTGCACAACAAATCACCAAAGTTTCTTTGCAATCGGAGTAATGCTTTAGGTACCGTATAAGGAATTACGAAGGTGTGCATTTTACAACTTACAAAAGCTTCATCACAATCGGATAAATAGTACAGGAAATAAATTCATAACGCTCACTTCCACTATAATATATATATAGAAACCTTCAAGGGCATGTACACGAAAAATCTGCCAAAGTTTCATCGCACTCGGATGAATGCCTTAGGTACCGAATAAGGGACAAACAAAGAAATATTAATTTTTTATGTATTTTTCATGACGCCAGAGCTCACTATTATTTATAGAAACATTAGCGGGTGTGCACATTACAACTCACCAGAGTTTCATTACAATCGGATAAATAGTATAGGAAATAATTTCATAACACTAGATAGGAAAAAATTTCATAATAATTTCATACACGACAAATCGCTATCGGATAAATGCTTTAGGTTCCGCACGAGGAACAAACAAAGAAACATTTATTTTTATACAATAAAATGATTAATTATTTAATTTCTACTGGCTGGTTGATTGATTGTATAACACCTATTTCCCCATTCATTCCTTGTATAAAATATGTGGATAATGTTTTCGTTCAGCGGACGGAACTGCAATGCGAGCGCGCGACCTCTCCCCTCAAATATCTACTCATTACTGAATAAATTTACAAAATGTTACCGTAAAACCTGGGCCTTAAGAATATTATTTTTAATAACAATCCAAAATTTCAATTGGTTTGGCCCCAGAGAGCCCAAAAGAACTACTTATAAAAAAGTCCGAACCCAGGACTCGAAATATTTCCATAGAAGTGTTGTATCTTTCATGAATGTTACATATCTGAGATTTTGCGATTGATTGAACTGGACCATAATTTTTCATAATAATGAACATTTTCAGTTTGTTTGGTATTAAAAAAGGCCGAACCTAAGCCTCGGCTAATGCACACGGATTTCCAAAATTTGACAAATTGCCCAATTTTCCACAATTGTTACTTTTTTTCTATTTTGTGTTTGTGTTTATGCCGAGCCCAAGCATCGCTTAACCACTCGAGCTCTTTTTGCCACATTATGGCACTATTTCCAAAACCTCGGATTGCTTTATTGCCAAAATGTGGCAAATTTTCAAAAAAAAATTTTTTTATTAAAACTACTATATAATATATTGTACAAAGTAAATATTCTATAGATTCTTTAAAATGTTTTAAGGTTTAAGATTTAATTATGTTTTTTTTATAGATCCTACAAATATGTGATAATAGAAAAAAGATAGGGGAATCTATTGGCTACATAGAACTATAATCAGTTTGTATGTCTCCATATTCAAATTTGGAGGCATGATTTTTTTAATGTGGTCGGAAAAATTTCCTTTAGCAATCCGAGGAAAAATATTTTAATTGCTCTGTCGCTCCAGTGGATAAGGCCCATGGAAATTGATGATTTTTTTTAATGTTCCTTTCGATAGATTTGGTGTTGAGTTTCACATCAGAATATTATTTTTAATAACAATCCAAAATTTCAGTTAGTTTGGCCCCAAAGAGCTCAAACTTCTTTATAAAAGTCCTAACCCCGGACTCGCATTATTCCCGTAGAAATGTATTTTTCACGAATGTTACATTTTAAAGATTTTACGATTTATTGGCCTTTAGACCATCATATTTCATAAGAATGTAAAATGTCAGTTTGTTCGTGCCCATTGTGCCGGAGATTATGGCATTTAAAAAAGGCCGAAAAAAGCCTAACTGCCCATGAAAAAGCAAAATTTTCGACGATCGTTTCTTTTAGGAGATTTGTGTTTGGTTGTTTTCAGACCATCATCTTAAGTAAGTATTTAAAATTCGAATTCCATTGGCAGAACAGAGTCCGAGATAATAATAGTGTGTCAAAAAAACCTAGAAATTGATATTTTTACAGATTTTGTGATTAATACTCCTCAAAAACATAATTTTTTATAATAAAATCATAATTTCAGTTGATCATACAACATTCTTTAATTACACAATTATTGGAGAAAATTAATGTCCAATTGGACAAGAAAGTCAAAATGGGCTAATTCAAATGAATGTTCAATTTACAGATAAATTCCCAAACGGACAAATGCATGTCCAAATGGACCAATTCATATGAAAGTCGAATTGTACAGATGAATGTCCAAAATAGACAAATGTATGTCCAAATGGACTTATTCATATGAAAGTAGAATTGTACAGATGAATGGCCAAATGGACAAATGAATGTACAAATGCACTTATTCATATGAAAGTCAAATTGTACAAATAAATGTCCAAATGGACAAATGCATGTCCAAATGGACATATTCATGTAAAGTCGAATTGTACAATGAATGTCCAAATGGACAAATGCATATGCAAATGGACGTATTGATATGAAAGTTGAATTGTACAGATGAATGTCCAAATGGACAAATGTGTGTCCAAATGGACTTATTCATATAAAGTAAAATTGTACAGATGAATGTCCAAATGGACAAATCCATCTCCAAATGGGCTTATTCGTATGAAAGTCGAATTGTTCAGATGAATGTCCAAATGGACAAATGTATGTCCAAATGGACAAATGTATGTCCAAACGCACTTATTCATATGAAAGTCGAATTGTACAAATGAATGTCCAAATGGACAAATGCATATCCAAATGGACGTATTGATACAAGTAAATGTCGAATTGTACAAATAAATGTCCAAATGGACAAATGCATGTTCAAATGGACGTATTCATATAAAGAAGAATTGTACAGATGAATGTCCAAATGGTCAAATGCATGTCCAAATGGACTTATTCATAAGTCGAATTGTACAGATGAATGTCCAAATGGACAAATGTATGTCCAAATGGACTTATTCATATGAAAGTCTAATTGTACAGATGAATGTCCAAAGGGACAAATGTATGTCCAAATGGTCTTATTCATATGAAAGTCGAATTGTACAGATAAATGTCGAAATGGTCAAATGCATGTCCAAATGGACGTATTCATATAAAGTAGAATTGTACAGATGAATGTCCAAATGGTCAAATGCATGTCCAAATGGACTTATTCATAAGTCGAATTGTACAGATGAATGTCCAAATGGACAAATGTATGTCCAAATGGACTTATTCTTATGAAAGTCTAATTGTACAGATGAATGTCCAAAGGGACAAATGTATGTCCAAATGTATTTATTAGTATGAAAGTCGAATTGTTCAGATGGATGTCCAAATGGACAAATGTATGTGCAAATGGACTTATTCATATGAAAGTCGAATTGTACAAATAAATGTCCAAAGGGACAAATGCATGTCCAAATGGACATATTCATATGAAGTAGAATTGTGCAGATAAATGTCCAAATGGACAAAGGCATGTCCAAATGGAAGCTCAGTTTGCCCAACATGACATTAACCAAGGATGTACGTTTATTTTGACCAAATCGATTTACGAACGTGCGGGACTTTAATGAATCTCCAAATTCTGTCTTACGTTTTGAAGATTTAGCGATTATCTTTGTTATCTTTGACTCCAAATTACGCTTCTTGAATCACATTGTTAGCATTACCAGTTAGGGATTACGAATGCGTGTATTTATTCTCAGAATTGCTAAAGACTTTAATAACATAAAAACCATAAAATTACTAAACACGTCTCTGGTTAGAAGTCAGGTTGAATACAATTCAAGCATTTGGTGTCCTCATTTCAACTCTCATTGTTTACAAATTGAAAAAATTCAAAATAATTTTTTACGTTTTATAAATTTTAAAATTGGTATTCCTATTATTTAAATCAATTATATCAATTTACGCAGTAAACTTAACTTATCGAAATTATCTGAAAGGCGAAAAATATCCTTTTATTTTATCAAATTGTTCATTCAAGGTTGGACTGCCCTGTCGCTATAAATTTGCTATCTATACATATACCTCCAAAATATACCAGACGGAATATTTTATTATATAACTTCGACACATTTAAAGCTAAATTAGTTCACCACTTTTTAAATGTTAATAATGAATGAGAAATCATTTTATTTTATTTCGATTTTCTTTTGTTTGTTATTTTTAATTGTTCGTATGTATATATATTCTTATGTACATATCTAGATGCAAACAACGAGTAATTAAGTAAAAAAATAATGTATTTAGATTGTTTTTTCTTCTTTATTTGTGCTCATAGGTACATGAATTGTACCTACGAGTTCTCTAAAGTTATGCATGTGGATTTAGCATTAGATATATTCTTATTTATTATATTGTGTTTATGCTTTATTTATATATTTTGTAATCTTTTTTATTTAGGTTATACTGTTGTTATAAAAGAAATTTGTATTCTATGTGTAAAAGCCCAATAGGGCGTCAATGAATAAATAAATAAATAAATAATTAAATTACAATTATATTTTATTTTAATGTTGACGAATAAATATTCTACAGCTAGTCTAAGTTGCAAAATTTTGAATTCCCGCCAAAACAGTATTTTGGATGTGTGACGTCACAAGCGTCGCCCGGTCTTGAAACATTTCTGACAGTAGTAGGTACTTTGTTTGTTTGTTGACGTGCGTATGAGGCGTCGTTGGCAATCACGGGCCGTTTTGGTTTTGTAGGTTTTTAAGCTTTTTTAAAACGAATAAATTTAAATGAAAACATAAAAAACAAACATTTTTAGTAGAACGATCAAAATCAGAAAAATGATACTTAAATATTCCATACATTTTCAAAAGAATCCCTTGTGTCTGAAAATACCCTATTCGTGGTGGAATTCCATTTTCTAAAATAATAAAAATGAATCCCTGTTTCCCTTGGTCACGCCATAACTTCAGAACGACTTTCTTTCTTATTTAGTGGGCCGCGAAAAGGGGATAAAGGGAGAAGGGAGGGGAAGGTGAAAGTGGAAGGAAAGGAGACGCGAAAGGGCAAGAGCAGGCGGAAGGGGAACGGGAACAAATGGGAAAGGACACGCAGAGAGAAACAGTTTCTTTATTTAAGTTAAATTGCAACGCATGCCGGGTCAGCTAGTAATAATATAATATATCACATTTAAAACTATTTCCACTTTAATTTGTTGACCGTTACCGGTTTCAGCTTGTCAAAGCTATCTTCAGACTGGTTTTAAATTTGTTTTATTATACCATTTATTAACCACGTATGATCGTGTGAGGAATGTTGATATCCAAAACGAATGCAAGTGAGCGTAATGAGTAAGATTAATAAAGAAACGCTTAGATGGTTTTGACATTTAGAGTGAATGAATGAAGAAAGGGGTGTAATAAGAATGTATGACACAAATGTAAATGGTAGAAGAATTCGAGAACTCCTGAGTAAGACATGGCACGATTAAGTGTATCAGATACTTTAGTCGGGCCATGTCAAGGGTCAGAATAATAGAAGATGAATGAATGTAAAGGAGGCAAGGAATGTATGCCAAGACCGAGTTGTTTGGCGGTCCATCCTCTCTGCTTACCCCTGCAGGGAAACGGCGTGATGGTTAGTTAGCTAGTTAGTTTTTATTATATTATTTTAATGACATTACACCGTTATTGAAAACCTTACATAAATAAAATGCCTCTGTTTTTTGTTTGCATATAATATAAAATTACAAAAGGCCAATTTCAATGTTTTGAACCAACTGTATGTACCTACCTATTAATTAACTTATTAATATAAGTTTATTTCTACTACATTCATATTTAATTTGTAATTTTTATTTTTCATTCTTGTAGATTCTTTAGTTATTGTAATCAGTTATTATCTACTTAAAACATTATAATTTCTTAACTTTTTTTTAATAAAAGGCTTTACTCCCCAACTCAAACACGAGGAATTTTTTCTCCGTTGAGTTGAGTAGTTTGTTAAAAAAAATCTATTTGTAAATTGCTTTTAAGAACCAACTGTATTTATTTTCTAAATCTTATGTATATGTATTTTATTTTTTATCTAAATTTGCGCTATTGTTAAAAACATGGCTATTGGAATCAGATTTTCTGTATTGAATGACTGTACCTCTAGCACTTTAAAATTTTTTAGACTTAGTATTCTATTATTTTTTATACTTATTTATGTTTTTATTATGTATTTTATTAAATTGCAATTTTTTTCTTATTGTATTATACTTGAGACATTTAAATTGTACAATGTTTTGTTCACACTGTTTTCCTGCAGACAAGCTACTTGCAGTAGCTTTGCAGGTATATTGTTAACATGAAAAAAAATCTGTTTTTCTGTAATAAAAAAATAATAAAAATTAATAAATAAAATAATAATAAAAAAAAACATGTATTTGTTGGGTTAGCTGGAACAAATATGATATATCTATAAGTTTTATTTCGTTGTTTGTTTTTGGGGTGTTATGCCGTGTTGTGCTACCTCCTTCTTTAGCCGACGTTTCGGACAGCGTTGCAGTGTCCATCATCAGGGCAGATCCGGCAGATCCGTCAGACATCGACGGACACTGCAACGATGATGGACACTGCAACGCTGTCCGAAACGTCGGCTAAAGAAGGAGGTAGCACAACACGGCATAACACCCCAAAAACAAACAACGAAAATGCTTTTGGCCGTGAAAATCTAAAAACGTATCTATCTATAAGTTATACCTTTTGTACATTCCGTATTTTTGTGCAATAAATAATTTTGAATTTTAAAAATAGAAGTAATATTGGGCAAACCCATAAAGCAAATTGTTTGTCTTTTTCGTATTCATAACCTTTAAATAAATAAATAATGGATTATGACTACCTTTTAAATACATAATATTATTTTAGTATTCCTTCGATTTGTTGTGGCGATAATGTTGTAACGAAATATCGAGGTAAAACTACTTACTACTACTACTAGTACTTTTGTGGTGTGGTTTAAAGAATTTGCAGTTCGTTTTGTTTAAAGAATTTACTGTTCTCAAGTGCATCTTAAGGTGGGATTAGACCAAGCGAGCATAGAGCTAGAGCGTTATTTCTGATCTTTAGTGTAAACAGTAATTCGTTTTCAGCATTTACACCAAAGGAAAACCAACGAACATGAACGAGAACAACAATGACTAGAATTCTAGCAGATGCTCTAGGGATGTTTTGATTAGTCGAGCAAATGATTATCGCTCAGTCTTCAAAAATCGGTGGTAGTGTTCACTACACGATTTCAAGTACTGTGTTTATCGTTATGATTCAATTATCGAAAAGAAAATAAGTAAAAGACGTTGGTGGGTGATGAATTTGTTTGTTATCTGTCTTTTTAAAAAAATAATATTATTTGCAGATATATTTATATCCCTCGTTATAATATGCCCCATAATAAAGTTTTTCTCTAATTATAATGCTAAAACCTCATATTGTACCTCAGTATATTCAAAGGGAAGTGTTTCTTAATAATACCATTAAATAGAGCATTATGTATGCTTCCTCTATCATATAATCCGGCTTTCACGTAACTAACAAATTCAGGCTCTAAGTGGAAACCGGGCGCGTTTGGATCCATACACACATTTTCCCCAATTTCCTCTCTGGATTTTGCACACAACTGCAAATATTTTATATTAAAATATAGATATTGACAACTAGCATGACGGTACATCTTGATTTTTTTTAAAGGTTCTTCTTATAGTAGTTTAAAGGCTCCAAAAATCTTTAAAATTGCCTGGTTTGAATGCAATAAATACACGGTCAGTATGCAAACTAGATAGTGAATTTTTTTTAATAACATATAAAGAATATTTTTTTCTACTACAAAGTAAAAAATCTTTAAAATCAGTCTAGTTTTTGAGGAGAAAAATGGGAAATACAAAACTTCGATTTTATTTATGTATTATCAGCCTGAAGTGCGGTTGTTCCTTTCTCTAAGTATTTTGGGTAGTAAGAGTGACAGTGTCATCAACAAATTGAAAATACCTATTGTTAAAATTCTCTTGCGTTTCCTGTTAAGCTTTAAAGCCTCTTTGCTTTCCATTTCTCAAATCCTTCACACGGGAATGACTGGATTTCCAGAGAAGGCTTATGGAGCCTGTTTTTGGGATTCTTTATAGATAAGCAAAATGGAACGACATTCATATTTTATTGCGTTATTAATTCGCTGGTTACTGTGATAGTTACATACGAATTTGTATAAATAAAATTTGACGGCCGGCGTAGTCCACCGGTAGGGCGTTAGGGTCGAAACACGTAGAACGCGGGTAAAGCAGTCGGCGCATGGGCAGCCGACGGCCGACAAGAATGTTTGTATGTAAACGTACTAAAGCGCACACAGTGAATCCAGATTCATATGTCCGCAACTCGGTACAAAATACCGCCGGCGCGCTCGGGCGCTTTGCGCGGGTAGTCCGAAAGCCGAAACACGCTTTCTACGTGTTTAGACCCTTAGACTCCCATTCCGAAGGCCGCGGGTTCGAACCCGGCGTGCGCAAATAAATTTTATTTAATAGATTTGTGTTATTTTATTGTAATTGTATAAAATAATATATAGTATATTTGCGGCACGTTTCAGAGTGGAAGATACTCTTAGTATCGCCCTGGTGTAAGACCACCATTCAGAATTGAAACGTTGCTTCAAATGGCTTTAGCCGTGTTTAGTGACTAGATCTGAATAGCCACCTTCCTCTTCCTCGTCTCCTTCCTTTCCCCACCTACCTTCAGCCTCATAACATACCCTAATTGGGGATGCCATAGTTTCACTGGCTCCAGACGCGAGCAGTTGCGACTCTTGTGAGGTATTCACTATAAAAAAAAGAATCCTCGAATGTAATTTTAGCAAGCTGTTACATTTTTTTTGAAATGTGATATAAAATTAACACAGGAGTTAGTTTTAACAATTTATACTTGCATCGATTTATGAATAATTTTCTGATATGATTATTTTCTTGGTAGAACGGTAAAAAATGACTGCTCTCCACGGCAGCCGGATTTTCACAGTATCCACGAATATATTTGAAGAATGTGTAGCCGGTATCTATGCGAACATCCCCAAAGTCAATAGGATAGAACCACGGGTAGTAGCCGTACACCCCCAGGTAGAGAAATCTCAAAAATGTCTTCTGAACTCTCTCTCAAATATAAGGAAATACTTCCCTGGTGTAAGCTCCAAATTACCAACCCACTCTGAAGTCTATTCTTGATAAGTATTTGGGGTATCTCTTAAATTCTTTACAGTGCATAGAATAAAGCCCAGCATTCCCAATGAAGTGCTACAAGCTACGAGGTATCTCAATTTAACCATAAAATGTCAATCTAATCTTAAACATAATGAGGAAAATAATTTACTTCAGGGCCTATTTCTTACCTTTGGGTGTACCGTGCCGAGGGTTTTTTGAGAAGAGGAAGGAGTGAACATTCCATTACGTTTGTTAAAATCAGGGAATCAATCAAAAGGACCGCTTATTTCTTCACAGGGTTCACCGGATTTTTCAAGTATTTTGTGACTCCAGACTAGAGATGGCTTATAAATCAACAGTAAGTAGGACTTGTGATTTGTGTAGGATCAGAAGTTGTGTAATATATACACTCAACTTAACCCAATTACGTCCAATGCTGCATAGCTGATGAGAGACCGACAAATGCAATCGAGACAAATTTGAAATAGCATAATTTAGTAGCCAATAACACTGTGTTTACTAACTAGATATGTATGGCCAGATGCAACATTACATTCTGTTTGAACCCTTGCCATTTTCTCTTCCAAAATCAATCAACCACAGAACATAAATGCGTTACATTTGTTACTTGTTTGGAGCAGGGGCTCTCCAAATAAGTGCAAAATTAAATGACATTTTAATGTATACGGTAGATGAAGTTTGATACAGTAGAAAGGTTTTGTACTTAAATAATTACTTATTCCTAAAACAAACCTGTATAACTGATCTTCTTTGTGTATATTTATGTTTTATTATAAGAACCATAAGATATTAAATATTCGTTGTGATAGAATTTCCAATACTTTCCAAACATCGTTACTTAGTTTTACTTAGTATCTTATGTAAACAAAAGCCCACCCTCATCCGCGTAGCTCTCTAGAGATCTAGTTGGAACGATGTTTTCTGAGAATAATAAAAGTAATACGTGCGAGTTGTTTACATCAGGTAGAACCATCCCAATAATTTCCGCAGGTTCTAAGTTGCGGAAGTTTGTACGTATTTTGACAGTGATCCCAAAAGGATTATACTATTTTGGACTTATCAGATTGAAAAAAGCTTTTAAGGTAAAGGAGAAGTTGTGGGTAAAATCGATTCATGTTCTTACATGTTAAAACCTCGGGCTAAATTGTTCGGTTTTCGGAACATCTCATGTAGATCATAGAAATCACTGTTTCTCTCTTATTATCGTAGTTAGTAATATTATGTAAATGGTATTAGAATGAAAAACACCACCCGTAATTAAAATGTACCTATACCTTTATGAATTCAATGGTTCCGACCGCAATTTCAAAAAATAAATATATTAATTATTTTTACATGAAACGACACAAAAGTTAGTTGACGGTAATGTTTATAATATATTTGCACAATAAAATACTTGGGTGTTTTCGTTTTTTTTTTGCGTCATAATTTTAGTAAACTCTTTATTTTTGCCTTCGATAGTTTTATATTTTTTTTAAATATGTTTTTATTATGAATTATAAAAGTGTTTATCATGATCTTCCAAAAACAATTTTTAGACTTTGGGCGCGTTCAGAAATGATCAATTTATTTGGGATTTATTTTCTTATAGGCCTCAGTCCTGAAGGTTTAAGTAAGTAAATAACCATTGCTTAATTTATAAAGCACACAGTGTACGTTGTATAATATTGACTACTGATTCTTGCAATAGATACACCAAAACTGCGCTATACAAATGTTACGTTATTATTATTAACAATAACGGGGCAGATATCATGAAAGAAATCATGACAACAGTTACAACTCCTCCAGTTCAACGTCTCTTCCTGTAGACTCCGAAATAATAATTATGGATACCATCCTCCTTCGTCTAGAATTTCGAGACCTGTCAACGCAAGTGAAAGTATTGAATTTTTTTATGTAAGCATAAATGACTTTCGGCAGTCGATATGCAATGTGTAATTTTTAAAGCCTATTAAATACTTCTTTATGCTTTGATTTCTAGTTATCTTCTATATATACTATTTTTTTTTATATCAGCTGACCCGGCAAACTTCGTACCGCCTCAGAATCAATAAATGTTGTGTTTAATTTATAAGCTGTTCCAATTAATTCAAATTATGTCGACCAACGCACATTATTTGAAATGCCGTTCCATACAAAATATATGAAATTTTTTATTTTCTTCATAATTATTTTTCTAGTGATTTTCTCCGATGTTTTAATTATGTTAACCGGGACGGAGACAAATCCAACAAATCAAAGATCATAAAAATCGGTCCAGCCGTTCTTGAGTTATAAATAATGTAACTAACCCGACTTTGTTTTATATATTAAGATAAGATATTGTGATTGCTCTTCATTTATATGTGCTCTCCTTTCACTGTCATCTCTGTTTCTTATTCGTGTTATTTCTATATAGTTATTGGGCTATTTGTCCATATTTGTAAATAAATAAATAAATAAATTACAATAAGAAGCAGTCACTAGAGAACCACTTCCTAATATGTGTGCATGTGTACTAACTGTAAAAATACTATATACTACAGTCACTTTAGTTGAAGACGAGAGGTCATTTTCCAATTAATTACAAATTAATCCTCGTCGACCAAAAAATAGCTAATATTAGAATATACACAAAATTTAAAACCGGTATATTTTTACAGGTAACTAACTGTGTATCTTCTAAAGAAAATAAAATAAAACCATTATTTCCCGGACAATATTTCAATGACATATAAAAATCCTTTACAGAACAGATTTTATACTCAGGACCAAGATTTATATTTCCTAATTTTGTACATTGAACCTTAGAGTAAGTATATTACTAAATAGAAAGTTTAGCTCAGAATTAGTAACCGATAACGTATATATTAGTTTTATGGAATAAACATTAATTATTTTAAAATTTATAAAATACTTTAATTAATCAATTTCGGCAGAATTTATATTCAAGAATGTTTAAATCAACAACCACATGTAAATTAACAATATAGAGAAATACCACATAAACGAATCTGAAACAAACACAAATTGTAATACAATTAGTTACCCCCAGTATTTACAGAGACATAATAGACAACGTATGGTTATTCCAGATTAAGAATATTTTACCCCTTTAGGTACAAAGTTAAAAATAATAGTTGCGAAATACGTACAACAAGTACGGAGAGAAAACGTTTGAATTTAATAAACCTAAGATTAACTCACTGCCGAAAAATATAAAATAATGTAACTCTACGGAAAGGTTTTTTTTTACTTCAACTCCACACAGGAGACCTCGAGAAAAATATTTTCCCTCAGGACATACGACATCTTTGGGGATGTTGTGTAGAGGTTATTTTAAATGAAAAGAAGGAGAGGAAGTGCCGGAAGAGAAAGTAATAAGAGATTATATTTGGGTCGACAGGAATCTGCCGGTCAATGTCTACAGGGGTGTCGGATGTATGAATTATCCCTCCCAGATGCATCCGCCGTCAAGATCTGAACAATCCTCACCCCATGAACACAGGCACCCCTGCCAAATTACCAACTTAGCTAACCACTTGGTGTGACATGTGGCAGAAGTGTTGGTTATCCAACAATTGGTTCCCGGGGATCCAGTACCCACACCCGCCCCCCAAACTGAAAATTCTTTAAATGTATGTAGTAAAATATCTGAAAGAAAAACATTGATTATGTGAACGGTAATGGTAGATTGAACGGTTATTGAACATTTGAATTAATGAAGACAATATTTGTGAAACTTATTCGAAAATGTGAAACAGGAAAATCAGAAAAAGATGAGGTCACATTTTGGACTCTAACCCACCTAGAACTAATGTGTCCCTATCCGATTCGTTCATACTTAACTGTATCATACTTCGACTGAGGTCTATCACTAAAAATAGGTATCTAATAATATTTTTAAGACCCTTGACGACAAGTTTTAATATGTTTGAGGTAGTAGGTCCAATATCCGTATCTTTCAAAGTTTTAAAATAAATTAAAAAAGAATTGAAAGAACAGTCGTCCACTTTCCATTTTTTTCTTCAAAGCTCTAGGCAAGGCTTAACTGAAAGCCTTTGTACAAGTTCAAACACCATTTCCGATCCAATAAACGTAGGAACTGTTTGACCGGAATTGTCACTTTTACAATTTCATTTGTCTGGAAGTTTTTTTTTTCCTTTTAGAGGTATAAAATGTCAAATGAAATTAAAGGAGAAATAGAAAAATTAGCTGCTGTCCACAATTTGTTTCTCTTACAATATCTTAAATATAATTAAGATACTTTGCTGAAGAAAATAAGATAAGCCACCATATCATTTCGTATATATTTTAAAGTGGTTCTATAATTTTTGTTATTTATTTTTGGGGTGTTATGCCGTGTTGCGCTACCTCTTTTTTTAGCCAACTACAGTGTCCATCATCGGGGCAGATGTGTGAATGACGTTATAGTGATTCGAACTTCTTTAGCCAACGTTTCGGACAACGTTACAGTGTCCATCATCAAGGCAGGTGTGTGACTAAAGAAGAACGTAGCGCTACAACGTAACACCCGAAAAAAATATATATTTCTGGCCATTCAAATCTTAAATCATATCTGGTTCTGTACATTTGAGTCACTATTATAAGAAGTTTTTTTTTAAAAAAGAAAGACAAACATTCCCGGGTTACTAATAACCCAACAATAATTGAAAATCTCCTACTACCACCACACTAGGCGGAAGATGTTGCTTGTGTTGTGATGGAGGACTTAGCCAGCGGAGGAATCGAACACGGGACGCCTAGGTGGGACCCAAACGCAATGCCCACTCAACCACTGACCAGTGAAAAACTGACATTGAAACTTACAAATCCTAAAAAATATTTAGTAGGTACATTTTACATGCCTCAATACATTTTCTGGAACATTGTGTTCTCAAATTTTTGTCCTTTCTAGAAGAAATAAAACATTTTAGAAATTTATTTTCAATGTTAAATTCCTCTCGCTGCTTTCGGATAATTTCAAAGGTTTTTTTTATTATATACTACGTCATTATCTTCTGGAATATAATCCGGTTCCGTCAAATTTTTAATAGATTTTAGACCTTTCCGGATCTATTCAAATAATAAATAGACCGCCTACCGTTCGAGTCCATTCAAACATTTATTATTTTAACCACAGAATTTAGAAGACTCTGATAAAAATGAGAAATAACCCAACAGAGGTTTACTCCGCCAATGTTGGTTTATTCCTCAAAGGATAGGTAATTCAAAATGATCGAGAGCCTATCAATATCAAAATGAGAATTTTGCATGAATTTAAGATATTTTGAAAAGAATTCAAAGCGTTCGCCTTTTGGCAATCCTGAATCTAATTAAAGGGAAATGAGCATGATTTAAACAGCCTTTATAATATTATAATATATTTCCGTTGAGTTATTTATTGCAAATGAAGTAAGACTTCATTTAAATGTGGATATAAAAGCAATCTGGAGTATTTCCTAGACGGGAGGGGGAGAAGGTAATGAAGGAGGGGATTTTACGCGAGGTAGGCGGGGAAGGTGAAATGAGGACGTGGGAGGGGAAGGGGATGCGGGAGGGGAAATAAAGTGAAATCGGGAATGCATGGGAAAGGTCAGCAGGAAATAACTTTTTTTTTCTTTCGTTGGCTTTGCAATTCATGCCAGGTACTCGCTATTATTTGTTTAAAACTATACAAGTATCTGATGGTCAGACCGGGGTATTGCTGTTAAAAATATTTAAGAAATGAAATTAATATAGAAAGTATAGTTCCAAATGTAACACGTATGGATTGATTTCTAAATAGTAAGTAAAATACTGTTTCATTGTGAACATGGACCTGACTTACTTTAAGCAGCGAGTACCTTATTTGGATTAAAAAAATTAGACGTCATTTTAGTCTCCGGTGATTTTTTTTTCAACCAAAAACTTAATAAATCAGTAGGTGTTGGAGATTTAAGGATATTTTTAAAAGTGTATTTACTTAGTTATAAAGTTTTTAATTAAATTTAAACAAATAACTTTGTTTTAACCACTAATATAATCACAATTACCTACATGTTTCAAAACCGATGGTTTCTTCCTCAGGGTAGTAATGACATTAACAAAATAAACAAACAAGTATAGACTAAAAAGAACAGATTAAAAACAACTATGCACAAAAATATTATAGAGAGAGGTGATTAATGAATTAAAAAATATCGTAAAAAACAATTATTTAAAATTAAATATAAAAATTATTTAATTTATTAATCACATCTCTCTATAATATTTTTGTCCATAGTTGTTTTTAATCTGTTATTTTTAGTCTATACTTGTTTGTTTATTTTGTTAATGTCATTACTACCCTGACGAAGAAACCATCGGTTTTGAAACATGTAGGTAATTGTGATTATATTAGTGGTTTAAATAAAGTTATTTGTTTTAATTTAATTCAAAATGTCGCCACAAAGTGATTTTGCGAAGTTTGAAGAAATAAAGTTTTTAGTTTATATCTAGTATACATCTATTCTAAAACTATTTTAATAATATTTTTTATTTATTAGGTACCGCGTAAAATTTTGATTTCACATATTATTTGAGATATAACTCACGAAAAACTGCGAGACTTTCAGCTTCCTTAACATTAAAGAAGTGATAGGGAATTAGGAGATATCGTTCTCCGGTGACCACGCTGAGTGAGCATTGATAAAATGCAACTTTTTTTTTTTTACTTAAAAATAAACAAAAAAATCACTGTTCTCCAAAATTTCGTTTAACTTTTTTGCGTCAAATACGGTCAGGAATCACTAGTTAAAATTAGTCGGGTAAGTAGTACCCATAAAGAACTCTATTATCACAAATGTTATAAATGTGTTTGATTTACGTTCATTTATGCATTAAAAGCCTTATACATTACTGGCCTCCTGTAGAAAATATTTACAATTCCACTAGTCTCCTTCTGTATCCCTTCCACTCACAATGCTAAAAAATGCGATATTTGACCTCACATCGATCAGCCATCTAAGTATATTAGGTCTCCCAATACTTTTAGCCCAACAGGCTTATAGTAAAGAAACCTCTTTGGTGGTCAACTCTATTTCATCCTCACTACATATCCTGGCCAGAAGAGAAGTCCAGGTTTTATAAATCTTGTTATTGTTGGCTCCTCAGACAATTGGCTGAGCTCATGGCTGTACCTTCTCCACTACAAAACATTTCCTCAAGTGAATCGAAACGTTTTTACCTTCCTCAAAAAATCAAACATTTTTACTATTTTTCATGAGAGTCCAGCAAGCTGAGACGTTACTAAGCGACTTTAACGGACTTGAAAAATACTCCTGAGTGCTTTTTCACACTCGATTGAACGTGGCTGAATAACACATTATTTAACAATAAACGTATCGAGTCACAAATTTCAAACGAAACCCAATGTTATTGATACCGCAGATTGTCGTTGAGAAATAAATTCTGAAGCCTACTACAAAAAAATAATCTCCCAACTAAACTAAAATTATTTAACTTATTTAGAGAAGATAACATGAACACCATCGGTGTTGTACGACAAAGGAATCAAGAACATTTTATCAAAATCGATCGAAAAGGGGACTACGTCGAAAAATAATAGGAATATGTACCTTAAATTGCGTACGCTTTTTTGTAAAAACATTTGTCTGATTCGTTAAATTATAAAGGTATTTGAATTTTGGTCAACCCACGTAGATGCATATGAATCTGCGAGTAATTTATAATATTTCAATTTTTATTGCAATAACTTTAGAAGATAAAACCCATCAGTGTGATATGCATATCATTAAAGAATAAGATAATATTAAAAAATCTAAACGAAACATGAAACACAGCCAGACACAGACAAATAAAAAGGCATCGGTCCCAACCAGTAGCGGTTTTCTCTAAAGTGCGTTTGTGCGGCGAACCCCCATCAAAAAGATGAGAAAATAAAACAAACTTGTTTTGTAATAATATAAGCACATCATAGATTGCGCGCCACTAAAATTCCCATTTTGTGCGTCTTGAAATCCGCACAAAACTCCCCATACTAAAGAATCCTATTCGGTACAATCCCTCTGGCGGTGATTTGTACCAAACTAGGAATTTCTTACCAAAATAAGGACAAAGGTGTGCGCCGCGTCGCTGCGTGTGATCGCGATTCATGATGTCACGTGACCTGCGAATGCCATACATACAGCGAACATAAACGAGTCTCACCGATGATGCCCGAGCCCGAGATGTCCGCAGACTGACCGGTTGACGGTTGACCTTTGCACCATAGGGATGCAAGTTAGATGTTATTTTTTTACGTTATATTACGGTATTTATCTTTTAGTCGTATCAATCTTGTAGTCATTTTTGTACATTTTTATTTTCTTGTTTCTGCATTTCTCCAACCGTTTGTCAATGGCATTTGTGAATCTACTATTGAAGTAAACCGATTTTGACTTCTGTTTTCGTATATATATATTTTTTTAGATAAGTCGTTATATCCCTTGGTTATATTTACCAAAGCTTCGGCAAACGCCGCATGTCGTCGCTAGTTATGCAATTTTGTGTTCTGCATTCTCCAGTAGGTATTGTTTCGAATTTCCAATTGAAAGCGTTTGCGTTTGTTGATTGTCGCGAATATTCTGTCATAATTTGTTTTACACAATGGCGGAATACAGATTTGTGTATATAAAAAATAATGCTAATACTTATGAAAAAAGGTTGGAAATTAAAAATAAAGGACCTCCGCGTCCTGAGCTCTCATTAAATCAAGTTTTTGCCTATATCTTCTCTTGAATTTCTTTTTTATAGGTATTAATTGAAAATAATTTCCCTCAGGGCTTATTTCATATTTAAAGATGCTGGGTGGAGGGTCTTTTTGAGGAGAGGAAGGAGTGAACATGGGTCTTAAGGTGACCCATGTTGTAGGAAGGAGGAAACACAGAGGCCGGCAAATCATTCCACAGCCGAGCTGTTGAACTAAAGAACTAGACGCCTTTGCTCTAAAGATTGCAATTTGTTTGTTAAGACGGGAGAATCTATCAAACGGACCGCCCGTTTCTGCACAGAGCCGAGGGTGTTTTTCAGGTACTTTGGGGCTCCAGACCAGAGGTGGCTACCAAATTCAATCATGGGGCGCACTTGCGATTTGTAGAGGGTTAGCAGTTGTGTAAGCCCCCGTACCTGAGCTAGTCACTTAGAGTTATAGCATATCAATGGAGGGCCTGTTCGGAAGAATGCTACCGTTGAAGGAGACTAGATTGTCATTTCAATCCTTTTTAGACGTAATCAGACATGATTGAACCTTTGAAACATTAAATTCGACGAGATTATTCTTACCCCAAGAAAAAACACTCTCGGGGTAACTGTCCATTCTTTGGAACTTTGGAGTCGTTGGAATTTCTGAACCCCCTGTTGAAAAGACCACGAACCGCCACTGGTCCCAACCGGAATACGAACCCAGAAACTCTTGTCTTACTTGGCAAAGCGCCTTAGATCTTACGTTTTTTCTGTAATTTTTTTCATATTAACAATATTATATTCAACTAGTTTTCGCCATATTTTTGACAGCTTTTTTTAATGATTACAAAGTACTTTGACGAATTTATTTGCTACCTAGATAGTGTCTCAGATGACTTTTCCAGAAGTTCATTTTTTTATTGTAATAGCTTTTCAGTTTTGTTCCCAATTCGTAGAAGTTTACCATTTTTTTTTCTGTGTCTGTACTGTTTGGGTTTCATTTAGATTTATTAGTATTATATAATTCTACAATTATATCTTCATTTTGCTAGCCACTGAAAAGCAATTGTTTACGAAAATATTAAACAATGGTTTTCTGCATTTTTTGTTTTCAGTACTAAGACATTTTGATAACCACCTAAAAAACTTGTCTTTCAAAATACCCACTGTCCTTCACCTTTAAAATATTTTCCGATCTTTTATGTATTAAGTCCTTACCTAGTCCAACTAAATACTTAAAATTCATCAGACCCGAAAAATATTTTGAGGTCAATAAATCTTCTTTGAACGGTATTTTCCTCGCGTTAAACTTTTTCAAACAAAACCTTTATTCAAATGCGACCTTTGATATTTCTACGAATTTTTTTGAGAGATGGTAGTTTCCGTTCATTCAAGCAGATATAAGGAATCTTTTATAATAGCTTATCTCTCAAAATATCGTCTAAATTATTTTACGACGATCTACATTTCTGAGCGGTAAGCTCCTCGATTCTTGACAAAGAGATCGAGAATTTGAAATTTGACAAGAACAAAACCAATAGAATTTTCAATGTTTTATTCTGATCGCACGACCGTCCGTGGTCGAGTGGTAAGACACTTGACTCCCATTCGGAAGGTCGCGGGTTCGAACCCGGCGTGCGCAAATAAATTTTATTTGATTAATTTGTGTTATTTTACAATTAATTAATAAAAATAATATATGTTATATTTGCGGCACGTTCCAGAGTGGAAGATACTCTCAGTATCGCCCTGGTGTAAGACCACCATTCAGAATTGAAACGTTGCTTAATAATAGCTTTAGCCATGTTTAGTGACTAGATCTGAATAGCCAGGTACTTTCCCACCTTCCTCTTCCTCATCTCCTTCCCTTCCCAACTTACCTTCAGCCTCACAACATACTCCAATTGGGGATGCCATAGTCTCACTGGCTCCAGAAGGGAGCAGTTGGGACTCTTGTGAGGTTTCTCTATTAAAAAAAAAAAAAAAAACTTAGACATTGCTTTGATTGTGAGAGACCACCATTCAGGATCAATCGATAGTTCGAAATGGTGCCTTGTTTAGTGACCAACCCTCTTCAGTCATCTCCAGTTTCTAATTATTTCTAATCACCGTTCTTTTTCCCATTCCCCAATTATTTAGTATGTTGATTATTCATGTAGCTTCAGCTTCTTTCAATAGACGTCGATAGCTTAGTACGTAATATGTTAACGAATGACAGCTGAGTTGGATATCAGTACAACAGGGGTATGTACGGTTACGATGATGGCACTCTCGTTCCGCTCGTGCGACAGAACTACTTAGAGTCTAGCCTAGTAAGGACGTCTTTTCATTTTAATATTCATTGTAAATATTTACGATTACCTCTTCCTCTTCCTTATCTCCTTACCCTCTCCACTACCTTCAGCCTCACAACATTCCCGATTGGGGATGCCATAGTCTCACTGGCTCCAGATGGGAGCAGTTAAGACTCTTGTGAGGTGTCCACGTAACAAAAATAGTTGTGGACAATCAATGATTGTAGGAAACTCTTTGACCTCTCTAGCTGGACTCTCTCAATCTAACGCCTTATACCACAGAGGGAGGAATGAATTCTTACAGTCACTCTTGGATACACTGACTACAGATTCCTACTAACCCCTCACACTTTTTTTCTCACAGAACCTTAATTTCTTAATTTCCTTAAAAGACCCCCGCACAAAGCAACCCTCAAGATGGCATAGATCTTAAGGGAAATATAATTATTGCAACCGATTAATTAACAATTTTTTTTCCGACAGCGTTGGACGCTCCTCAGTTCCTGGAGATGCTAGGATCGGAGCTGGTAGCCCGCTGCTGCTCCGGGAGGCTAGAAAGGGCCTTGAGATGTCTTGGAGGAGATCTTCAGGACTTCCTTGCAACACTAGACAGCGTTCATGACGTCCTGTACAATCAGGTAACACGATACCTTTTAACAGATTTGCGTGACCATCTTACTGACGCTTTTAAAAACTTTAAAAAAAAAATTATTTATATTATTTTATTTATCATCAATGCCCCAAAGGGCTTTTACATATTTATACAGTTTTTTGTGATTTAGTTTAAACAGATTAGGTAAAGTTTTAGATAACAGAAAAAATACAAAGATGGGTATAACAAGAGGTAGGTGTAGAGGTGCAATTAAATGTATGTTTTAATAAAATAAATAGATATAAGTTAAAGAAAAAAGGAATATTTTAAATTTAATAATGTTATTATTTAAGTTCATATAATTAAAAAAACTAAAATACTTGCAGAATTTTATCATAACTTTATATTGAAATTTTAAAAAAATTAAAGGAGGTTTACAAATTTAACACAATTTTATTTTTATTTTATATCCAATATTATCTGTGTCATTATCTTCAAAAAAAGTAATTTAGGTTATGGGTTCAATTGTCTGTTTGCTTAAAATTGAATCAATGAATAATTTGATTTTAAAATTCATTTTCAAAATTGGAATTAATTGTTTTATGCTCGTAATTCAGACAAGCAATAATAACCTTCCCATAATGTAGAATATTATTTGAATTTGTCCTTATCAACATTGAAATTGATGTGTCAAGAAATCAGACTATACGCTTACGTCGCTAATTATTAATTTATTAATTTATTGTGCAACTCGTATATATAATATAAATTATTAATTTATTGTGCAACTCACGACTAACCATGTTTTTTTGTTGTTGAAAAATTTAACCAAAAATGTTAAGAAAGATTACTTGGTCTTGAGAGGTCTTGACTTGACTTTTGCCTTCTGTTTTCTTATCTTTATTTTTGTCTTTGCTTTCCATACAATATGATTCTTTACTTTTAATTTAGCTTTTTCTTCTAAATTCGGGTTATTTTTTGTTAATAAATAGTTTTGGATAAAGGACAAACCGTGTAAATTCAGTCTTATTTTTCACATATTTTTTTTTCTCATATCCATCACGATAACGCTTAATAAATTTACTTTTTTTAGTAAAAAAAAAACGTTCCACAGAAAACTTAGATTTGTTTGTTGTTTTTTTGTTTATTTATTGATGTTTTATTATTTTTTACAATCTTGAATGTATATTTGGTTAAAAATTACCACTAGGGATCTTCGTAGAAAAAAGGATGTTTAGTCCGTAGCTCAGAATCATCCCACTCGCTCACATAAATATGTTAATGCAAAAAGCCTTGTGAAAAATTTTCCTTCCTTTGCCAATGGAATATTTTCTTTGTGTATTTTTGGTTTCTCTGTTCACAAAGGCAATTTGTGTCCAATGGTATAAGCAGCACAGAAAATAGGGAAAATGAACAGTTGGGAATTTTCGCACAAAAACTTTTTTTTAAAGATCTGTTTTACATTAGGACATTACTACACTGGAGACCTTGTGGAAAAAATCCCTCCTGGCCTATGTCATCTTTAAAGGTGCTGTATGGAGGGTCTTTTAAAGGAAGGAAGGAGAGGAAGTCTTTTCTAGGAATCTGTTTTCATTAATAATAATTTTTAATTGTTATTTTTATGATTATTTTAAATTGTATTATTTGTATGATTTCCACGTAATAAAATTGTTATCGCAAAATGAAGTTTTTAAATAAATAGACAAACATAACTATAGTTTAACCACTTAGCTATTAGCCACTCGTAAAACATCAATGGGTGTAATAATCATATCAATTTATTACAGAAGGTATGCAAGAGAAGTTCAATGCAATACGTACCATAACTATAATACATAATTTAAATAAACACTTAGATGAAGTGAAATAAAATTAACTATATTTAAAAATACCAATTTCTATTTCTAGGAACAAATTTAATAATATGTCAGAAAATATAAGAGCTCTAAAAATAGCTTTAAAAAATTCAAAACACTATTAAAATGATATAATATAAAAAAAAAATTAAATACTTTTTATCAAAAATTAAAACTACACGACAACAAAACAACAAAAGAACCCAATAACAAAATATTCTTAAAAATAAATAAATAACTTTTTTCTCCCGTACATAGAAGCATAGCTTTTTATGAAAGTACATCTTTAAATAAATAAAAATAAATACAAAATTGGTTTTATATTTTGTAAAAATAAATTTCTTTATTAGTGGTTGGGGTGGTGCTTCTAAGACTAACATGGACCCTCTCGTCAAAGCGCAAAAAGCCTTAATTAGAGTTATCACAAAAAAAACTTATAGATTCTCGACAATACAGTTATTTAAGGACTTCGCCGTGCTGAACATACAGCAACTGTATATCAAAATTATATCTATATTGTACCAAAAAGACAAACTAAACCAATACCCAAACTAAACCTGCCCAACACAACTACGGTACAAGACATAGACATCAACACATGACTCCGTAGACAAATACCACCTATGAACAAAGACATTACCGTAATCTGGCTCAAAAACTTTCAAACTTAATTAAAAAAGATATTAATGATAAAAAGCGTAAATCTAAAACACAAATAAATAAATACTAAATACATACATGGTTAGTCAACAACTGCGGACACGTAACTTCTACAATATACAGCAACACACCTGTATTAAATTGTATCTCTCTTCTTTTCAAATAATTTAATTTCTTTACATCATCTGTTCTCAATTTTTCTTTTCTATTTCTCTTATTAATTTTCATTCTCTGTTTATTTTTCCAAATTTTATTTATTAATTAATTTAACTAACTAACTAACTAACTAACCATCACGCCGTTTCCCCGCAGGGGTAGGCAGAGAGGACGGACCGCCAAACAACTCGGTCTTGGCACACGCTCCTTGCCTCATTCACATTCATACATCTTCTCATACATACTCTTCTATTATTCTGACTCTTGACATGGCCCGACTCAAGTATCTGATTTACTTGATCGTGCCACGTCTTCCTTGGGCGTCCTCGGCTTCTTATACCGTTCACATTCGCGTCATAAATTCTCTTTACACTCCTTTCTTCATTCATTCGCTCAACATGCCCAAACCATCTAAGCGTCCCTTTCTTAATCTTACTTACTACGCTCACATCATTAATTAATTTAGTTCTTTCTTTTAAGGAAATTATATTAAAATATTAAATTCCTGCCACCTCGGAACAGGCGTGTGAGGTGGAATACACCTAGGAAAAAATTTGCATTTAAACGCATTTTTTGGTTAATAAATAATAATATAAATAAATATATATCTACGTAAAAAAATATTTCTCCCATTAAAAATTTAGGCATATTAGATTTGTCAAAGAATTTGTAAATAAAAATGCAAAAATCAGTCATTTTAAATACATGTAGGATTACGAAAGATTTTTTAAATATTTATATTGAGGGATCAGTAGGATTTATCAGTCAAATTAGGAATTCCACCGAGCCGAACCCTCTGATATGAAAATATCTGGAGTAGGTGAATTATTTTCCCATACAATAGTCTTGTAAGTTAACATGTTGTTCTTGTATTGTTTTGTTATATTATTTTCCCATACAATAGTCTTGTAAGTTAACATGTTGTTCTTGTATTGTTTTGTATTAATTATACTTATATAATACACCCGCGTAGCGTGGATTTACTAGATGATCATTTATATGGAAAAGTGTGTGAAAGGGTTTAGTTTTTCCTTTGGGAAAAACTAAACCCGGACCTAAAAGTATACCCACGTATTATGAAAATAGTTATTTATGTAGGATATGTTATCGTCTCCTGTCTGCAAGGTTAATCAGGGTGGGATTCCATCCATGATAATGGTGGTATTCTAGAATTGGCGTAGTATGCGCAAAGATAATACAATCTGCCTGTATTAATCATCCCATGGGTAGGTATCATTGTCAGTAATATAAATCTGTCCATTCATATCTATTGTGTCACCATTCTCTAATCCCAAACAGACACGACGTGTGTATCCATTGTCTGAGCTACCACAGAGAATTTGAGCGAAATGGTTAACATTATCCTAGAGTTCAAAGTACAAAGAAAGCAGTCCATTGTTGTGAGTCATAACCATTTTAGATTGGATCGACTACTCTAGAGAAAGGAATTCCAGTGGATTTGAATCAGCGGTAATGGGATCACAAAGTGGTGCTAAAGTGTTTGGAGTGTATGTTGAAGAAAATCATACAATGCCGATGTCAACGGCATTATACGAATGATTAAAATGGTTCGCTTCGGTGCTTGAATCTCAAATAGTGCTTTGAAGTTGAACCAGTTCCGTGGATTGAAGTTACGCCACAAAAGCTCAAATCCATGATAATAATAGCTCTGGTGAAAAGAATTTTCATATAAATCTACCCAATATCATTATTTTCGTTAGGCATTAATTAAAACAGAACTCTGAAGCCTCAAGAACTTTAAACTTTGTCTTCAGGCTAGGAAGATAGGGAATTTATACATTTGCTTTCCAGGTTTTCTAGGTCAATGAAACCTTATTTGAATTACCTATAAAAAAACGTTAATCTCTTAGAAAAGTGTTGTACGTTAAAAAAGTTAATTTTTTCAGGAGAGCGAAAAAAATTGACGGTCCAGAATAACAATGTCGAATCTGCTAAAAATTGAAAATCGTTTTGTTGGCTTACTTATTGGCTTATTTTTTTTATGTCTGTACTTCGGAACTTTTAATTAAATTAAAGGAAAACACCAAAACAACACCATTTTTCTAGATATCAAAAAACGTTAAAATGCAGAAACTAAACTTTAAACAGCTCTACTGCAAAACTACAAAATCGCATATCCGACATTGTACTTCGGGATAAATACGCGGTCCCGTCATAAAGAGATACTAGCGACAACTTGCGAAGTAGGAGTGATCCAACTTAAGTACGGTTTCGTGGGGCGTAGATTATCACTATCACTTTACTTTTGAGAGACAAAAATCAAAATATATTTATTTTTTCTTCAACCTTTGCAAAATTACTTTGTGGCAGCATTTTAATTAAATGAAACAAACTACTTTGTGTAAACCACTAATCACATATAATATCTACATGCTTCAAAACCGATGATTTTTTCGTCAGGCTTAGGTTAACTACCCTACATGATCGATTTGAAACATGTAGATATTATAACATGTGATTAGAGGTTTACACAAAGTAATTTGTTTCATTTAATTATAATTATTTTACTTACGACACTTTTCTAAAGGATGTGCGAATATATTTGTAAACTTAATCCGTTTTTGTGGTAAAAAATATACTTTACTTCCAACATCTTCTTGAGTAAAAATTTCGGATAGCTAATTTCCAATCTATTTTTTATCAAAAAAGAAAAAACGCCTTGTTAAAATCTTATTTCTCTTCCATTAATTAAATCAGAAAAGTTTTTAATAAAGGCATGCAAATATTAGGTTTTATTACCACAAAATCCAATACAATTTTCAGAAACGTTGATTCTATTAAGTTCTCATAATTTAAAATAGAATTTAATTATTAGAATTCAAAGCGTGCTTTGCTTTTTAAACTAATGTAAACTTTCATAAAAGTTCACTAAGAAAATTGTAAATTTTAAGAGAGAAGACTTTTACTGATTTTGTTTGTAGTTTTTCTTCGTCTATGTAAAAAGTGACTTATTTTAACAACTTATGTCGATTACTTCAGAAAATCCAATATAAAATGTAAGACACCATAAAGATTAAACACATTTCTTGAAATGGCTTGTTGTATTTGGTGACAAGATCTGACAATCCAGGTATTTCCAACCATTGTATTTCCCGTCACCTTTGTCTTTCCATTCATCCTCACAACATACCCCAACTTGGGATTTTTTTTTTTCTGTTTCAATTCTGAATGGTCTTACATTACGGTCTTACACCAGGGCGATACTGAGAGTATCTTCCACTCTGGAACATGCCGCAAATCCCGTATATATTATTTTTATTTAATTAATTGTGAACCCGCGACCTTCGGAATGGAAGTCCAAAGTCTAACCCGGCCAATATTACAATTAGTGGTTTTACTATTGAAGTAATTACTCTATTAAAAAAAAACATTTATTTGTTTAAATGGTTAAACTGTACCGTTATTAAAGAAATAAATAAAATTATAACTTCATCCCGTATAACGATACTCAACTAGGCAACTCTCGTATCCTGCAATGAAAAATAATCGTGATACTTGAAAATAATGGCTTCCTGTTGAAGAACCTGAATTTATTTTGAGAGATGAAAACTTCGCTAGATTTTTGAGTGGTGTTCTATTATTTAATATAGCTTTTTCAGTGGAAGATTTACAGCCAACTTCACCGGAGTAAAAATTTTTCGAGGGCTACATTTTTTGTTTTGTATAAATCTACTCTTGATTTTAAATAACTATTTTCGACCCAAATTTTTATTGGAATCTTTGTCGCTTTTTGGCATTTTGTAAGGTGAGTCTTTTATAGAAAGTCAGTATTGAAATTTCATCTCGAATAGTCTCACGTTTTCGAAGAATCAAAGACAATATAGACATATCGTTTCCCAGCCCAGCTGTTGAGCACATGAATGAGTCGCAAAACCGACTCATTCTCATATGCACAAATTTTAAGCATGAGAGTAAGAGAAGTATCCTCATAAATATAAACAGTAAGCTAGAGGAACGACAGTTGAGATGGTATAGTCACATAAAACGAAGACCACCAGACCACACAGTGAAGGCAATCTTCGTCCACAGTCATCCAGAGGAAGACCAAAGAACTCCTGGATGACTCAATGCTCTAAAATCCTACGTAGAAACGGCCTAGATGAAAGCGATACCCAGAACCGAAGAAGCTCCAACCTGAGAACGAGGAAAGCCGACCCCGACAGCCTACTTAGGCAATGAGTTGGGACAGTGCAAGGAAGAAGAAGTAAGAGAAGTATCCTACGTAGAAACGGCCTGGATGAAAGCGATACCCAGAACCGAAGAAGCTACAACCTGAGAACGAGGAAAGCCGACCCCGACAGCCTACTTAGGCAATGAGTTGGGACAGTGCAAGGAAGAAGAAGTAAGAGAAGTATCCTACTTAGAAACGGCCTGGATGAAAGCGATACCCAGAACCGAAGAATCTATAACCCGAGAACGAGGAGAGCCGATACCAACAACCTACCTAAGCAGTGAGTTGGGACAGTGCAAGGAAGAAGAGTATGAGAAGTATCAAAGAGGAAATTTGTGGATCTTTTAGATACGTTCAACCATCGTAACGTACCTAATTGATAGCTAATTGGTATATCTAGGTCCCTTGTCATTTTCAACATTGGCCTTGAAGGTTTCAAGGGTCATTTTAGGCAAGAACTATAAAATGTATCTATTAATGTTAAAATTTGATTAACCCACATAGCCCTACCGTACCAATTTTGCTAGAAGCTAAATATAATATAAACATTTCAGCACTACGTAAAATTTGAACTTTTATAATATTTTTAAAAGCCCTATGGGCCATACATTTAATCTACAAACAGTATTACCATCCGACGTCATTTTTCTAAATTTGCAGTCATTTGTATTTCATCTTCTTCGTGTGCCCTATCAGGTCCCCCCCTACGTTAACGATCACTCAGGTGAATACGACTATATATTGCGCTGCCCGGAATACCTCTTCCACACTTCTAATACCGGTCGCAGCCCAGATATTTTTCTCCTACCAGGCCCTTGGCGACACTTTATGTATGCTCATTTGTATTTAGGATTCAAAATATCTGCTTGTTTTTAAGAAAGTGAAGTTGCAGATAGATTTAACTGAAATATCGGCCGAATTAGATTTTTTTTTTTTTTTTTTTTTCATTGTTTTTATTTCTTGCTAGAGCAATCCCGATGAGTTACAAAACTCATTTTAGGACAGGAGGAACTTACAATTCATAGGTAGGAGGTAGTAGTTACAATTTTACAAAGGTATTTTGACATCATAATATAAGTTTTACATTCAGTACAGCATAAAAATAAAAATAAAAACAGGTTAAGTAGAACACACAACAAGAGAAACCAAGTAAAGAGAGGGAAAAACTGATACGAGTATATAAGATAGAACAAAAAATGACAAGACGATTACATATTTTCATTTTTAAATGTAGTTAAAAAATATTCTTTTAAAGCATTGCTTTGCAATTTTTTATTATGCTGGATGTTTTTGTACATATCTGGAAGCGAATTATATAGTGTATAGGCAATATAGTTCAGAGATTTTATCCCATATTTTGTAGTATGTGTTTGAGGAATGCGGATTTTATTGTTATTTCGAGTATTGTGGTTGTGGATGTCTTGATTGTAAATTGGCTTGGTGTTAGTATGAGTTGATTGTTGGGTAATTTGTAGGATGGTGCTTGTGATTTCATGTTTAGGAAGGATTGTGATTGGAAGGATACCGGAAACTGAATAGATGTCCCTGACATGAGTGTCCCATCGACATACTTGTTTCTAATAATGTTGTTCATTGATAAGTATATAATATGTATTCAGAGTAGAGTATTACAGGAGAAAATTACTAATTAATTAGCTAATTGTCAGGTTTCTGAGTCAAAGAGCTATGCAGGAAACATAAGCCTTCAGATCAGAGATGTTTCCCAAACTCAAATGAACAGCGCACTTGTGGCTTATAAAATGTACAGTGTTTGCAGTTGTGTAGGTACTAATTAATTATAATATCTGCAAGCTCAGAACTGCAGTTCTCCCAGCTTCTGAGAAACAAACTAAATTCTAGTTTTGATTTAGCACAATTCGTGATCTGGTTGTTGAAGATTACAACACGCTTATTAATGGAAGGTATATTGAAAATATCGCTTTCAAAAATATCGTTAAGAGGCCAGAAATATTTGACTTCTTACCCCTTTAAAACTCCGCGAATTTTTGGCATTATCTGCACGAGGAAAGTAGCGTCAAAGTTGTTTTTTTATGAATAATTTTACAAGAATAAAAAAAAGTAAGGCAATGAAATTTGTCCAAAATAATCTTAGCCATAAAAGGTTTTTTTTTAAAGTTGTTTCTTGTGTAATTTCATATTTTTGTAATGAAAAAACATTATTTAGTTATTTACGTTTATATTTTAATTCCAATAAATAGAGATGGTAGGAAAAGCATCAACGTATCCATAGCATATTTTTCATATTCATAATCTAAACCGATTCGCAGTAAAGAGAAATCTAAATAGTAATTTGGCGTACAGCAGCTGTATCTAAAAACCAATGTTATAACCTCTTTTAATTGTGAATCTGGTACTTGATACATTATAGTTATTCTTAACCTGTTGGTAAATACTCTTGGGCTAATCATTTAATCTCTGGTTATGTGATTTAAGATTTTCACGACCAAAACTATTACGCTGATTAATTTTTGGGGTGTTTTAATTTGCCATTTTTTAAACCTCTATTAGTGTTCTACACATTTTTTTTATTCTCACTTCTATACAAATCAACCTTGTTGATTGATGAATTACTCAAAGGCCATCCGAAACATTGATTAAAAAAATAGAAAGTGCGACAGGCTTATTCACTAATGAATTTAGCAGCCACCTCTGGTCTAGAAGCCTAAAATCCGGTCCGTTTGATAGATTCCCTATCACAAATTGATTGAAAACTTTATGGCACATGCGCCAGGTGTGAATTATGTCCTTGTTCTACATGTATTTCGATGGAAAATGCTCCGAAGAACTTGTATTAACATTTGTAGCATGTTTTGTACACGGTTGAAATTAATTTGTCACATGAAAACTAAATGTTTCTACGACTCGTTAATGAGTTCAACAGCTTGGTTATGCAACGATTTGCTGTCCTCTGTATTTTTCCCTATTACAACATGAGTCATTACAAGACCTATGTTCACTCCTTCCTATACTTAAAAAGACCCTCCACACGTCATCATCCTCAAAGATTTAAATAAAAAACCTGAAATTCAAACTCCTCCGAGATATTATCACTGTTCAGCTTACTAACCAATCTTTTCACGTTGTTCCCAGGACGACCCATCACAGAACCCCGGACAGGACCACGAGGCAGCCTTCGTGTGCAGTCCCACGCGTCACGGTCAGCTAGAGCTACACTTCACCACGGAGCGGGAGCCCGTAGCCTTCTTGCTCGTGGGCAGCCTCAAGGCCATCGCGCAGATCTATTACAACACCACCGCAGTCATAGAGTTCCACAGATACAGCAATGACCCGAGACACTTTAGGTGGGAGATATAACATGCTACATCAACACCATAGTCATAGATTTCCATAGATACTGAAAATATCTAAAAGGTTAGTCATTACTAGTAGGCGGCTAGGCGGTGGCTAAACGAAGAATTCCAAGTTGAAAATTCGCAAAAACATCATTAGGAGATATTGAGGTTTGAAGTTTAGAATTGATTCGTTATTACAAACATATAATTTCAAAAATTCAAATTTCAATATCTCCGAATGATGTTTTTGCGGATTCGTGACTTAGAATTCTTCGTTTTGCCACCGCTTAGCCGCCTCCTAGTCATTACCCAAGTCGGTGAGAGAGGCATTATTCAACACCATTGTAGTAATAGTGTTCCACAGATACAGCAATGTTCTTACAGTCACTTTATATTCTACATCAATATCGTAGTCATAGAGTTCCACAGATACAGCAATGACCCTAGACTCTTTAGGTGAGAGAGATATACGCTATATCAATACCGTAGTCATAGATTTCCATAGATAATGCAAATTTATAACACGTTAGTCATGACCTAAGTCACTTTAGGTGAGAGGGGTACCATTCAACACCATTGTAGTCATAGAATTCCACCATGTTCTGAGTCACTTTACATGAAAGACTTATGTTTTACATCAACATCGTAGTCATAGAGTTCCACAGATACGGCAAATAAATCGAGATACTTTAGGTGAGAGAGATATATTCTACATCAACACTATAGTCATAGATTTCCATCGATACTGAAAAGGTTATTATAGCAATATGCAGATTCAGTCATGACCCAAGTCATTTTAGCTGAGGAAGGCATCATTCGAGAACCATTGTAGTAATATAGTTCCACAGATGCATATTCTAGTCAATCTTCTGAGTCACTTTGTATGAATATCGTTGTCATAGAGTTCCACAGAAACAGCAATGACTCGAGACAATTTATGTGAGAGATATAAAACAAACCAATGTGAAAGTATAGATTTCCACAGACATATCGAGTTGCAGAGAAGGTTAATATTGAGAATATTTATAAATTAATATACATTTTTTTTTAAACCTTTCAACTTAATGAGTTTAACCTCAAATTATAATATTTTAATTTGAGGATAATATTAGCGAAAGTCAATCGATAATATGAAACAGAAAAATCAGAAAAAAGATACGGATACAGCCAACGCGCTACCGAATCAGATAGCGCAGTGGTAGCGCGTTGGCCCGGAAAGCCGAAGGTCCCGCATCCTCCAGTGCCCCGGTTTCATCAGGCCGGCGAATCCATTCAGTCCTTTAAAAAAAATGTTGTGACACAGTATGAAAAATGGCAAAAAATATATATCTCTCGACCTTACATTGACAAAGACAGGGACGCTGTTCTTCTGGCTATAGTTTTAGGATGCCATTAAGTCTAACTTTTCTTCATAGAAAAAAAGACTATAAAATCGAAAAGGTTATTAATTCCCCTAATTCTAGATGTAATAAATAACTTTCTATCCAACTATGATACGGAAACAAGTACTTAAATGAACGCAAGTGGCTTATACCTCATTTACCCAATTAAAGAACATGAAATTAACCATTTATTGCATCCAAACGACATTATTTATTGCATTTTCAGTCTCAATTGTTCGCTGCCCCAGAAAATGAATTTTCCTTTTTGTATGAACGATCTATTTTTATATCCACCGAAAGCTACCGGTAAAGAATTCCACGGATAACTGGGTACTCGACCTTCGATCTGAAGTAAGCGGTGATAAAAGTGGGTATTTTAGTCTCGGTTGTTTTTCTTGGAATATTCTGATACTTAGGTCCACTGCCTTCTAACCGAACTTATACTATTAGAATTATGGTGTACAACAATGGAACAATTGCAATTTTTCTGCATATTTGAAAGCAAATAATGATTCAGAAATTTTTCTCCTGAATACCTCTTAATATATTTATATCTATATATACAGGGTGTTAAGGTACGTACTTGAGTTACTTTAACCAGTGATTCCTGACATTATTTAGAGTAAAAATGTAAATGAAATTTTGGTCTCCGGTGACATTTTTGATGTTTTTTTTTTTTTTTTCTTCAAAAACATAAAAATTAGAAGGTGTTGGGAAGTTGGGGGAAGGGTAGGTGGTGGGGATGAAACTGGGCTGCGTGACCAATAAGGTCATGTGAAATAAAAAAAAAAGTTACATTTTGAAGAAAGAAAAAATTAAAAATTCTCATAAAAAAAGTCACCGGAGACAAAAATTTCATTTACATTTTTTACTCCAAATAATGTCAGGAATCACTGGTTAAAGTAACTCAAGTACGTACCTTAACACCCTGTATATATATATATTTTTTTTTGTGGCCGAATAGAGGTTCGTTCTGGCTTAGGTCGCAGGTTCTAAATTCGACCGTGAAAAATAATTTGTGGGAAACATAAATTGATTTTGAAAGATTGTTATTTTATCTGGTAAACGCACTTTTTAAATATTGAAAAACTAAGTTCATTTTTAATATACTAAGGTTATATCGTTGGTCGTTGGCTGATTTGTTAAATTTACAAACGAAATATTGTATTATACAACACAAATTTTAAATCATACAGCAAAATAAATTAGTACATAATCTAGTTAAGGATCTTTTCAGAAATTTTAATTTTGTTTCAATTAAAATCATTAAAAACATAAATCCGAGAACGTGTTTTGTGACGAAAATACCTCAGTTTTTCTATTTATTTATAATATAACAGATTTTTTTCAGATTTATTTTGTTTAGACATTATAGAAAAATGGTAAATACTTGATGAAAAAATACTTACAAGAAGTACACGATATTTAATAATTTATCATCATGCATTTTGGGCATTTTTATTGCTTACTTGAATGTAGTTATATATTAAAGCAAATTTTGAATGAAATAAATCGATATTAATGTGAGTTCTCAATATATAATATACAAAGTAAACATAAACACACATAACCGCTTTACACAGCTCTAAAATAACATTCATTATAAAACAAATAATTAAAATTCATGAAACTGAATACTTCATTATTATTATACAACTAATGTGCAAAATTTTTGATTTATTAAAATAATGTAAAGTGGTTACCTTTCCATGTAAAGTACAAATGAGATCGAAATGTTTATGATATAATAATATAATAACGAGGGTACAGAAATATCAGTTGTTAATGTAATTATTTTAAGGATAAACATTTAAAGAGTTGTGGTAAAATAAGTTTAAATTTAGTACCATTATCTTCGGCCCTATTTACTGAGTGTTTTGTAGAAATGCGAGAAACAATGCTCTATTAAAAATATTCTGGTAGACTGATTTTTAGTTTGGACAATGATTGATGACCATAAACATATATTGAACTATATTTATTGCAACATCTATAATTAATCTATAATTATATAATCTATAATTATATCAACATCTATAATTCCTTGTTATATTTATTACCTGTAAACATCATTATTCATTATCATCAATTACTATATTATATGTAAATTTCATTATCATAAATTCATTGCTGCATTAACTGTAAACCTCATTATCATAATTATTATATTATCAGTTATTCTTCATTACCTTAAATTATATAATCTGCATACTTCACCCGCCATAACACAGGGACATCCCTAGCATGGCGGGCGAAATAACACAATATCTACACTATGTATAAAATTCTTTTAATAAATAATCCTTATCAGAATATATTCTAGTACATAACAAATTAGAACAAGGAGACACCGGACTTAACACTTAATAATATTATGTAGCTTAGAAACTCGATTAATATGAATGTATTTTCGCTGTGTTGATCCATGTAAGGAGAATATCCTACAGGAAGAAGATTGTCATATGTATTATCTATCGACTAGGACAAAAGAAGCACCAGAAGAAGATTTATTTAACAATTTATTCAAATACCATTTGCGTTATCCATTCAATGCAGAGAGAATAAGTGAAATGTCAAAACCACCAAAGAATATTTCACCAAAGCTTTCAATTGCATTCCAAATTCTATTCCTCAACTTTGTGTTTACTTGGCTTTTCCATTGCATCGAAATAAATGGCATTTCGTTACAAGACATTACCATTGCATCGCATTAAAATAAAATTAACAACACGAAGCAACGGATAAACCAACCACCCAAACAATGTTGTTCTGTCGTTTGCCAAATATGTCATAAACATTCTATTTTATTTCACGACTATGCAATGCAATCTTAAACGTATCGGAAAATTCATTTTTAAAGGGCAAAATTTTTAGGTAAACCATAATTTTTTAAAAATCTGACTTTACCTACTTACGCTCAGGACCCCTTAAAGTTGACAAAGGCCCAGGAAGATATCGCTAGGCTTCCTGAGTCCCTAGCACGCTCGCTCTATAACGATAATTATCGGTAACTTCTCATCGTTTCCTAGGACAACTGCAAATCGCTAACGTACAAACAACAGTTGATATCGAATATGTTAAGGACACTTAGTCAATGTGAACTGTCACTTATTCGTTGGCGATCTGTAGTCATGCTAGGGAACGATGAGAAGTTACCGATAGTTATCCCATAGTTATCCCGTTATAGAGCGAGCGTGCTATGGCCTCTGATGGAGTTAAAAAAAACCTTTGTGACGACTATTTTGTTTAAATAGAGTTTATTTTTATTTTTAACTTGATAAGTTAAATCTCAAGTTATAATATTTTAATCAATGAAGATAATATTAGCGAAACTCAATTGAAAATATAAACAGAAAAATCTTAATAGAGTATTGGACTTGAGACAGTCGATATTATAATAAATATATTGGGTGACTTATTTTTTTACGGTTTTTCAAAACCTAATCGTCGTCAAAAATGTTAATAATAACTGGCGTTCAAATAAGATTACTTCTTTTCGTCTTGTGGTTCGAGGGTGGATTGTCATAAATTCAGTCTGATCCCGTAAAAGGTTTACTTTTTCATAATTCAATCACAATAATTAATGTTAGGCATTCTTCCATGTGGCTTCTAATTCATATATTTAACTACTGAATCTAAACTACTTTTATCAGATATCTTAACTATTACGCAAAAGTAATAAACGTATAATGTTTTTCAAAATTATTATTTTCTCAAAAAGTATTATTAAATCTTTAATTGACAGTCCTGATTTAATAGGACTAACTCTCAGTACTCAACCAATTCAAACAAATGTAATTTTGAAGGAAACAATAACTCATTATATTACAAAGTAGTAAACTTAATTCTCGTGTAACACATTATTGTCAAAACCTTTTACGGCTTTCAAATAAATATATAATTTAAATAAAATCCAATAAAAGCTAGTAATGCCTGCAGATCCATGCAAGTAGCTGAAAATTATTTTTATTGTTTTTTCATTAGTAATATCGTCACCTTGAGATATCTTGAAAAATGGTGTTCTGAGATAATAGGACTTTTATGTTTGCGTGAGTTCTAGCAGAATCGAATTAACCAATGTTGCAGATTAATTATATGGTATTAAAGAAGTAAATTATTTAACATCAACACAAAATTGTAATAATAAATAAATAAATAAAAAAATCCTACTAATTTTGACAAAGTATACGTAAATCTAGAAATATCTCAATACTGAGATTTTGCTTGTAACTCGGGGATTTGTTTTTAAATATCCCAGTAATGTAACTTGTAGAGCTCACAATTTTACATCGAACTGCATACTTATCTCAAAAGTCGTTTTTTTTCAAAGATATCTCATTATTGGTTTAAGGTGACGATTCGAGAATTAGGATGGACGGGATAACAGTCAAATTATACAATATATTAAATCCAGTGACATGTAATGAAGAAGAGACATTGGACGTCCGTTTGCAGTATTTTTAAGCAATTTCTCTCTCGCTCTGGATATCGGTTACTGGGTCGTTACATATTGTGTTTCTTGGGTGAAGACGTAAGTATTTCTTCAAACTTCGCAAAATCACTTTGTGGCGTTATTTTTAATTACATTGACAAATATTTTTTGTTGATTCAAAGGTTTTTGTTTAATTTAATTAAAGACATAAGTATTTTTTTGTTTTAATAAAATATTAGAGAAAAAAAATCATTATTATTAATTTATTTCGCAGATATGAAATCACCGCCATTCCCCACGCCGCCCCCGCCACATCCAAAGGCCGCCCCCCACCCACCGTCATCCCCGCAGAATCTGAACAATCTGATGATGATGATAATGATGAAGAGAACCAATCTTTCCCAGGAAGTGGAGAGTTTAGAGAACCGGGAGAACTGTCAACGGAGGCTGCTGATCTGAAAATGGGAGTAGGCAGCTTTTGTAAAGCGTTCCCCTGGCACTTTGTAATCGACAGGAAGATGGAGATAGTACAACTAGGTAAGTTCATCTATAATAATGTGGTATTTTCATTGCACTATCCATCATTTGATGAGATGATCCAACGGTTCTCTAACTCTTTTGACTGGTCCTAAACGTTATAAAATTAAAGAAATATCTTCTGAACACCACCAAAAAACAATAATAACCAGCAATAACTCAGTTTACTACTAATTCCAGTCTAACAAATTGGTTTTGCAACGTTTTGCAACCAGTGTTTAATAAGGAGGTATTTAGTTTTCTTCTTGCTAAAAATTTTACATTTATGAATATAAAGATATTGACAACTCACGGTTGATATCTAAAAGATAGAAGCCTTTATGTATCGGCATATGGATATGAAATCTAAAAATCCCGCAGCCATGTCAGGAGTTCCACAAGGCTCATATCTCGGTCCCTTATTATTCATTATACTGATATACGACATCCAGGCTCGCTTAGAGCAAAGGTTCATATATTATTATTTATTGAGTAAGTTTATACAACGTTAGAATATAAACTAATATATATAAGGTAATATTTCGTTTTATAAATTTAAATATTTTTACAGTAAGCATAAGAGTTCTTTTAATTTTTTTGATTTTTTCATATGTGGCAATCTAATTCTATTTGTATTTCTGGTTTCGTAATATGTATATCTCTATTAAAAACTATATCATCCTTAAAATATTTTGGCATTTGGTTTATGCACAAAAATTAACACATTTTGTGCATTTTGTGCCTTGCACCGCAGTGGGAGGGATGAATTCATATGTTTGTCACTCCTGGAGACCCTGACCCCCAGATTTCTGCCCACCCCTCATATTTTTTTCTTCCCAAAACATCCTTACTCTCCTCAAAATACCCCCCACACAGCATCCCCAAAGATGTCATAGGCCCTGAGGGGAATTATTTTCCTCAGGGCCTCCTGTGTGAAGCTAAAGTAAAAAAAGCATTAATAACAATCTCTTTTTTATTTGAAATTAATTTAGCTCCTCTCTCATTAAATTAACTATTGCGAAAAATACTTTTCACATTATACATCTCATAGCTCTGTCCTGTACAACTTCTAGCGCGTTCGAAATTGGCCAAATATAACATCGTTGAGCAGTAATCTAAATGTGGAGCAATTATGGTTTTATAAATGTATTGTTTCTATTTATTTCATTTCCGAGTCTTGTAAGAAAATAAACTTCTTTGATACCTTCTTTAGCACATATTCAAAATTTGCTGTGAAAGTTAGTTTTGAATCAAGTACGAGGATTACACCCAGGTATTTGATTTCATTTACTTTGCTGACGATCTGACGATCAAAATTATTTTGAAATAAAAAAAAATGCATCTACATGTCGCAAGCAAGACTTCTATATTGATTATATTAAAAATAAAATCTCAACACGTATTTTCCTGTCGGTTTTTGTGGCTTCTGCCGTAAAAAACAGTTAAGCAGAGAGTAGAATTAATTCGAGCTACAAAGTTCTAACCAATAAACAAAATGTTTAATGTCTCAAGTAATTTTGAGAAAAACTCATTTTAGGAAAACTGAAAGTATGCAAGAATAATACTAATTGCAAATTACTACACAAAAAATATTTCCTACCTAAGTACTTTTCGGGACCAATGAGTTTTAATTAGCACCCTGAAAGCCTTTCCAGATTTGATTTTCTTAAGTTTTAACCAATGTTTTTTTTCAAGAGCAGTCCAAACTCCGAACCTAATTAAGCTCAGAGAGTAAAACGTTGGTAAAGTGAAAATTGCATTAAAATTAAGGCTTCTTTAGAGTACAGCAAACGAGGCCTGTAAAATAATTATAATGCTGTTTTTGCTATAGATTTGTAGGTAAATTAAATAATCGCACTGTGTTTTATTTTTGATGCTGCCTTTTGTATTGAAACTGTTACACAGAGAACTTGTAAGCTTGTGGAATTGAAAACTTCGTTTGTGTGAAATCACTATAAAACAATCACTGTTGGTGCCTTGAATTCATCCTAATGTACCTTTTCCGAAAATAAATTCTACCCACAAAATCCCTTTATTTCCTTACCTTTATTGTCGACTGAATGCAATAAAATTGTCACACTAATTGTTAGTTCATGTCAACATCTCAGTGTTGAATATGGAGCTGGTATTTCGACTGTGTCGGAATCTTGTGGAAAGCAATTTATATCGTATGCTAGGGAGCTCTAAATTTTAAGTGAGAACCAGCGGAAAATTGTAAAGCGAGGGAAGAAAAGCGGTAAGTCGACAATTCCTCTCTTATCCACTTCCTTCCGCTTTGCGGGACCGATTTCTATCCCCAACAATCACTCATTACTATTTACGTACAACCCAGGCAAAGGCATCGTTTTTCTAGTTGACATAATCGGGTCCCGTTGCATAGTATGTTAGTTATTATTCCGTGATACTGGTTCTCTGTTGATTAAGGCGCTCCGCTAACGAGGCAACTGAAACCAAACTAAAACCGGCTGGTTTCTATGTCTTGATTGGTCAAAAAGCTTGTTTAACCATTGCCGAAGAACAATCAGCTGACAGCCGAAAACTAGCAACGGCCGGCCACGGCAATCAGCAGTGCTAGTCGCGAGTCACCGCTTGCGTTACCATTGACAACGGGTTTTTGAGTGATTGTGTAGTGTGCGGGTCATCACATTGTCATACAAAGACAGTAGTTGCCAGTTGACAGTTTTCAGTTGCCTCGGTGAGCGGATCACCTTAGTCATTCTGTCTATTTGATGAACAGGTGGTCACTGGTCACTCAAAGACCAGTGACGTATGAATGGCTCGGTGCTATTACCGAGCAAACAGAAGTCGAATTATCTCTTCTCTCTTTTTGCAGTGGAACTATGAGGTTCACTAGGCGACACCTCGTGCACAAGATTGGCTCATGGAAATTGATTACTGGCATTATACCTAGCTATCTCATTAAAAATTTAGGCTTATTAGATTTGTCAAAGAATTTATACAAAAAAATGCAAAAATCAGTCATTATAAATACACGTAGGATTACGATAGATTTTTTTAAATATTTATATTGAGTTATCAGTAGGATATATCGGCCCAGTTAGGAGTTCTACCGAGCCAAACCCTCTGATATGAAAATATCTGGAGTCGGTGAATTATTTTCCCATTTGGTCTCTGGTGGGTTGACATGTTGTTCTTGTATTGTTTACAATTACAATTACATAGATTTGGATTGACTAGATGATCATTTGTGGAAAATTGTATGGAAGAGTTAAGTTTTTCCTGTGGGGAAGATTTAACCCTGACATAAAAGTCAGAAGAAAAAAAAATGGATAATTTGCACGCGGAGGACTTTTTATTGAATACACTGCACATTGCATGATTTTAAATTTGCTGCCCCCATCACTGTTGGTGTTCATTTAGAGGAGGAATTCCAAAGTTGAGTTAATATTTATTTTGAAAGACTTGAGAATTTTAGGATTCTTTAGGACTGGAGAATTTTCATGAGGTGAATTATCCCATATTTTTATAAAATTAGTTATTTACAATGTCGCAGGCAGTGAAGGTGAAAGGTTTTTGACTTTATGGATAAGACAGTCTGAAAATATGAGTTTTAAGTTGATGTGTCCTTACCATATATATTCACTAGTAGTTAACTCATAGTGATTTACATTTGGGGATGCGCTACCTCCTACTTTAGCCAACGTTTTGGACAGCGTTTAAGTGTCTTTCATCAAGGCAGATATATTCCCACCTTCCTCTTTCCTACCTTTTTCCCCTCCCTAACAACTTCATCCTCACAGTGGGAATGCCATGGGCTGCAGAAAATTGTTAGCAATTACGGTACTCACAAAAAATAACAAGCAGAAGGAAGAGAGAAACCCGACGCACTTATCAAATCGGCTGCTAACCTGTCAACTCAGATAATAACTACATATAATACAAGCTGACCCGGCAAACTTCTTACCGCCTCAGAATCAATATTGTGTTTAATTCATTAGCTGAAATAAATTAAGTTTTTATTAAGTTAAAATAAATAGGTACCTACAATAAGTTCAAAAAATTAAATTGAGCTGTTGACAAAGCACGAAATGTTCGGTACACTACACCATTGACAGTTCGAATTGATTCAAATTATATCGACCAACGCACATTATTTGAAAAGCCGTTCCATAAAAAATATATGAAAAAAATTATTTTCTTCATAATTATTTTTTCTGTAATTTTTTCCGATGTTTTAATAGTTATTCTGTTAATCGGGACGGAGACAAACCCAACAAATTAAAGATCATAAAAATCAGTCCAGCCGTTCTTGAGTTATAAATGGTGTAACTAACCCGACTTTGTTTTATATATTAAGATAGAATAGGGATTGATCTTTGGTTGTCTGCAGCCTCACTTTTGCATGCAAGTGGTAAATATATTCCATTGACAAAAGGCTGAAATCGTAGTCAAATGAGTATTTCAACAACAGGTGAGTTTAAAAAACCAGAGACCTCAAGAAAGTGGCACTTCATCACTCCTTTGCAAAGTCATTAAAAGTGGAAAAAAAATTATGTTAAATCGGTTATGTTAGGCAATCAGTTTTAATGACTTTTTAAAAGGGGTGTTGAAATGCCATTTTGTTGACTTGTCATAGTTGTCCACAGAAGCGAAGCTAGCAGTCCATAATGGAGTACCGGTACCTACACTGATGAATGAGGTTTACGTGTGGTAAAATCATGTATGATCGTGTGAGGAATGTGGAGATCCAAAAAGAATGCAAGGCTGATGTGAGCGTAATAAGTAAGATTAAGAAAGGGACGTTTAGATGGTTTGGGCATGTTGAGCGAATGAATGAAGAAAGGAGTGTAAAGAGAATTTATGACGCGAATGTGAACGGTATAAGAAGCCGAGGACGCCCAAGGAAGACGTGGCACGATCAAGTAAATCAGATACTTGAGTCGGGCCATGTCAAGAGTCAGAATAATAGAAGAGTATGTATGAGAAGATGTATGAATGTGAATGAGGCAAGAAGCGTGTGACAAGACCGAGTTGTTTGGCGGTCCGTCCTCTCTGCCTACCCCTGCGGGGAAACGGCGTGATGGTTAGTTAGTTAGTTAGTTAGTATAACCCCATATTATTTATTTACTTGTCGAATATTTACACACACGTAAATATTCGATTTATATATTTCTAATATTTACACACACGTAAATATAAGAAATACATATCAGTCCGTAATACGAGTATAAAACATAACAATACAATAAATAATACATCAGTTATATTCACAAAAAATTATATTTGCTTCGATGAATGACGGAGAGGTTTCGAATTTATCGAAAAGGTCTGTATATATATTTAGTTTTTATGATTATTATTATTACGTGTATAAGTAATCTTAAAAACCACCTTGCTAAAACCCATTTCCTTTCAATATTTCCCTTTTTGTGATGCTAGATTCAATAAACTCTATTCAAATAATCCTCTCTCGCACGTGGTAACTTTTAAACTCCGTTTTTGGGAATTCCTAAGGCGACTAAAAACTTGGGTCTAAAGCATTTTTCTACGTTCTTTTGAGGTCTAGTTGAATTTATACCATCATATTTTTTGCGGAGTTGTGAAGGGGAGAAACTTTTCAGGATGGGTAAATATGCAAAAAGTTAGGTGAAATAATCAAGCAAATTTCAAAGTTAACCAATTTTATGTATTTTTTTTTATTTTGGTGTAAGAGACATAAAAAATTAGCCTGTATTTTTTCTTCATTTTTATTATATTTAGTGGAAGGTACTCTCATATAGTTTAGTATATAGCCATTATTCAGACATGAAAAATTGCTTGAAATGATTGTAGCCGTGTTTAGTGACCAGATCTGAACATCTAGGTGTTCTTCCCCACCTTCCACATCTATTATCCCTCCCCTCGACCTCCGGCATACCCCAATTAGGGGATTCCACAGTCTCACTGGCTCCAGGCAGGAGAAGGTGGGCAGCAAGTCATATAAAAATGTATGCACATGTTTTCGGTATTCAATGGGAATAAGCTCGTTTTTAAATGCAATTCAGGCTTTTTTCTTTGAGAAAATGATTGCTTACTTATAGGAAAGCTGTAATACATTTTTCAAAACGAATATCAACACTAAAAAATAGCCTCGAATGCTTTCAATAGTGATAACTTAATAATTATTAGATTATTTAAAGAATAGAAGTTCATTCATTTTAAATAACTTTAAAAGTCTTACTTAACCAATTTTTTGCCACATTTTGGCACTATTTCCAAAACCTCGGATTGCTTGGTTGCCAAAATGTGGCAAATTTTCAACATTTTTATTTTTATTAAAACGATTATATAATATATTGTACATTCAAAATATAACAAAATAAATATTCTCTAGATTCTTTAAAATGTTTTAAGGTTAAAGATTCAATTATATATTATTTATAAATCTTACAAATATGTGATAATAGACAAAATATAGGGAAATTCATTAGTACTTAGAACTATATCAGTTTGTATGTCTCCATATTCAAATTCGGAGGTATGATTTTTTTAAATTGGGCGCAAAAATTACCTTTAGCAATCCGAGAAAAAATATTTTAATTGCTCTGTCGCTCCAGTGGGTCATTACTGACTTTAATTTTCTTAACTAAAAAGACTTATATTTAATTTTGCTTTCTAAATTAAATTCGTTTTACTTTCGTTGCCATAGGAAAAGCTCTTCCAAAACTTGTAAACAATCATAATAAATTAAGTGGTTGAAATAGAGTATTTGTTTAAGCGAATTGAAAACAGCCTTGAAACTTCAATGCGAAATTACTTCCACTCTGCGCTTGGATTCTGAAAACTTTGGAGTGTTTTTTCCGATAACAATAATAAGACAAGAAGAGCAGTTATTTGTTCCAAGTTCCTCTGAGTTTCAGAGCAAAAGTCTCTAGAGAAAGCTCTCAAAGTTTTAACTTCGACTTTTAACCTATTTGATGACAACGTAGCTCTAAACTTTTTACAAATTCAACTATTAGACTATTTTTCAGAACGAGGGATCGGAATTTTTGCGGAATGTAAATTTGTCTCTTTGTTTTATTACTTTGGTGTATTACGTATTAAAATCTCGTGAAAGTCAAAAGTTTTGTTAACTTTCTCTTTTGGATAAAGAAACTTTAATTTAAGAAGAAGTTCTGTAAATATTTGAACCATTGAAAGTACTGAAATAAATATTGTGGCAACCAAGACAGAAATCCATTAATATACAGGGTTTTAAGGTACGTACTTGAGTTACTTTAACCAGTGATTCCTGACATTATTTGGAGTAAAAAATGTAAATGAAATTTTTGTCTCCGGTGACATTTTTCATGTTTTTTTTTTTTTTTTCTACAAAAACATAAAAAATAGTAGGTGTTGGGTAGTTGGGGGCGGGGCAAGTGGTGGGGCGGTAACTCGGCTGAGTGACCAATAAGATCATGTGAAAGAAATTTTTTTTGTTTGATTTTGAAGAAAAAAAAAATTTGTCATAAAAAAGTCACCGGAGACCGAAATTTCATTTACATTTTTTACTCCAAATAATGTCAGGAATCACTGGTTAAAGTAACTCAAGTACTTACCTTAACACCCTGTATATATAAACACGAAAACCTAACCCAAGCAATTAATATATTTCCATGTAAGCAATTTATTTATTTTCTGGAACAATATAATGTTAAAAAAATTGCATTATTGTGAATGTTACTGATATACATTCTAATATAATACTCTCCATTCCGAATACATTATTCATAATAATTCGGAAAACGTTATTCCAGAATTTAAAAAAATATATTATATTTTTATTTTTTAATAACATTTTAATCTCAGTTCCTTCTTGATCATACTTAAAATGGTAATTACCGTAAGTGATATATATATATATATATATAAAATATATAATGAAAGAATATAAAATATATTATATAAGGATAATCAAAAAAAATTATAATTTATAGAAATGAAAATTATAAGAATTAATTTAATCGAGACACATACAATCAGCTCATTGCCTGTGTATTTATTTAAACATAATGCTTTAAGGTTATTAATATGATGAGCGGTTCTTCCGACACCATCTTCTATTTTTTGCAACTATCCTCAGAATTAGCAACTTGAGTTAAAAATATGTTCGCTTTATTACCACATATACCTAAATGCGTAGAAATAAATCGATTAAACTATAGTAATTATACCTTAATGCTGGTAGAAACTAAAAATCAATTGGAAACTTAAAATCCTTCTAAAACTCAAAGTAAATTCAGAATTAAGGAACATTTCATTATATAAACACTCCAAAAAACAAAATGTACCAGCACGTAAACCTATCATTAATATTTTTAAAACAGATGGGTATAGTTACAATTTTCATACATCTTACTAATATTATAAACGCTAAAGTTTGTATGGATGTATGTGTGTTTGTTACTCTTTCACGCAAAATTTACTGAATGGATTTTAATGAAACTTTACAATAATATAACTTATACATCAGAATAACGTATAGACTATAATTTATATGAAGTACTCACCTAATAATTTCATATTTGGGAGGCGGGTATGGGTACCGCTGCCACGGGAACCATTTATTGGACGACCAACACCTCTGCCATAGGTCACCCCAAGTGGTTCGCTACGTTTGGTGACTTAGCAGGGGTGCCCGGGTTCATGGGGTTAGGTTTGTCCGGGACTTGGGGGCAGATGCGTCTGCCGACCATCTGACTGGCAGGCCGGATCGGGAGAGGCTGGTTAAGGGAGACCTTTTGATCTCTCCAGCCGGACCTTCTCGACCCATCGCCTTGCACCGCAGTGGGAGGGATGGCTTCACACGTCCTTCACTCCTGGACATATTTATCCCCAGATTTCTACCCACCCCTTAAACCTTTTTCCTTCCCATGACTTCCTCTCCTTCCTTTCCCTTCAAAAACCCTCCACACAGCATCTTCAAAGATGACATAGGCCCTTAGGGAATTTTTCCCTCAGGACCTCCTGTGTGGAGCTAATGTAAAAAAAAAAAAAATACTTTGAATCAAATCAAGAATTATAGATATTTTAAATAAATAGTTTAAGAATTTTGGTACAAACGTAGGTGAGACCTAGGAAAATAAAATACATTACTCAAATTACTAATCCTATGCACACGAAGTCGCGAGCAGAAGCTAGTTCAAAATATTAACTTTATTCTTACAATAATATTTAAAATTTGGAAGTAAAAATAGTGATTGTTATTATCCTAATACCTCCCAGGAAACCTCAAAAACGGTATGTTATTATTATAAAGTTTACCGAAAAATTGTACCAATCTTAAAAAGGGCTTTGATATATGATGAAATCGGTAACGGTACTAATATAAATAATAATAATATCACAGTTTAATGAAAAATTGTACCAATCTTAAAAGGGGCTTTGATATATGATGAAATCGGTAACGGTACTAATATAAATGTGGTTAAAAGTTTTTAAAAACTGTTTTAATAAATCAACACTACCAGTCCACCAAATTTACCCCAACTTTCCAAAAAAAATACATGTTTTGAATTGTAAAGTGACACCATTTGCAAAAATCAATTAGCCACACGACCAGGAAATAAATATTCAGCAGGTCCAGGAGGCAACTTCTGGCCAACTTGTTTGGGCTTGAATCCGTTTCATTTCGTATTCCAAACGCTGTGACCGTTCCGTTTGAGAGGGGAGTTATTCGTGCATTAAAAGCTTTGTACCAGGATTCACCGGGAAACTGCAATCTGCGAACTGCAATATGCACTTGCAGTATTGTACACTGTTCATTATTGTTCAATGGTTAATGATATAGAACAGAATCACACCAAGTTAATTACACAATAACAATAATAATTTTGCATCCTATTTGCAATGAAAATTTGTGATAATTAATTATGAATAGGAGCCATTTTCTTTATAATTTATTCCCAGTAAACTTAATGACTACTACTTCATTTACCGTAAAATATGTCTACCTATTTAAAGCATCTGTACAAATCGCTTGCTCAGGGTTAGTTTGTACTATGTCCACAAAAACTCGTTTTAAGAAATCGAGGTTTGAAGTTAAAATGAAATTCTATTTTTGTTTCCTTTGCTTTAAACGAATTGTTATCTTACTAATGTTATAAATGCGAAAGTTTGTATAAATGCATGTGTGCTTGTTACTCTTTCACGCAAGAAATACCAAATGGATTTTAATGAAACTTTACAATAATATAGCTCATAAATCAGAATAACACATAGGTAATAATGTATAAAGATTGTAACTATTTTCCACATATTACAAATAATAATTATTGTTTAATAGAACATGTCAATTTGAGAATGACATTTTGCAAATCAATAATTGTTAAATCAAAATTCTATTTAAGAAAATATTTAAATTAATGAATTTATTTGAAGTACTCGCCTAATAAAGTTACATTAGTATTGTCGTTTGAATAAATAAAATGTTTGGAGTAATCAAACATTAGTAATGTTTACATACACGTACATAAGGTTTTAATAAATAATAATAATAAAATTGTGTTAGCCAATGGCCATAGTACACTCCAATCCTCATTTGTTTGTAATTATTATGGAGATAAAACAAAAAATGATCTTAAAAATGTAAGTTCCCGCTGAAAATATTTTTTTTTTGTGTGGATATAGTAGATAAAAATATATTAATATTACTGCATTTACAGTTTAAAAAAACCATAAATGGACAAACCCTCAGCAAGCGAAATATAAAACAAAATTATAGGTGATCTTTGTCAAATTACGAAGGAAGCTGTGAAACAGAAGTCAGAATAAGACAAAAGAAGACATTAGCAAAATGAAAATACAGGCACATATAGAGTGATAGAGGCAAAACGAAGAGCTGGACCAAAAAGAATAAACCATTTTGAGTTGAAAATTAAGAAAAAAAAATGTATTTCATTACATTATTAGATGAAACAATGAAATCCACAAACAGTATATTAAATGATTTAACTAATTACAAAACCACTGAAATCCAATTTACCTTAGAGGATAAACCAAAATATATTCATAAATTGACATATTTGTCTTAACTATGGCCAAAAATAAATAAAATTATTAAGTATACCGTTCACAGATTTTAATTATTGCAGGCAAAAAGTTATTCAAACAGTCAATTCACAAACACAGAAATCGCTTTCCTGAAAAACAGTCCAAGTCCCGTGGTTTATCCTTAATCCGAAACAAAATAGTTTCAGATTTATATTTTAATATCCACCATAAACATATTTTTTGCTATATCTACGTCATTGAACCAAATTTGAAATATTTAGTAATTACCGTTGTATATTCATATTTTACGTCATACACGCAAATAAAAAAGGAAAAATAGTAGCCACGTGGCTTTCAGTTATCAATAATATCGGTATTATTTTATAAAACTTTGTACTACGTTTGTAATCCCTAATAAACCAATTGTTTTTATAATGTCTGGGATTTGCAATCAATAAGAAAACGGTTAACTTATTATGACGTTTATTGACACTCCGATACATTCCAGGTTATTCTACAAGTGCCGCTTGTGGGCTACCAACATAACGATATTATTGACAAGAGAATACCAACATATCAATACATAACATCCTTTCCTCCTTTCATTTTTTTTTAAACTTAATCACAATGACACAACTTAAACATAATCACTATGGCTAAACCTGACAGGGGGTTTCACCACTCTGCCAGACCTAGTAATAACATCATTTTTTGTGCTGGGTTCAGGTTCACTATCATGTTTATTTTCTTGGCTTCCTAAGTCGAACCATTTTTCGGGATTTTCATAATTAGATTTAAACTTTAAACAACTTTTTTTTATCTGGTTAACATGAACCTTTTTTATTTCTCCTCCCATTAATTTAATTAAATATACCCATGGACTTAATTTTTGTACAATTATTCCCTGAACCCATTTCATCGGACTTTTTAGATGTCTTAAGTAGACTAAAACACTATCATTTTCCTTATACTCTTTTATGGCATTTTTCCTCGATTGTGTGACCTTTTGTGATTCCTTACTTTTATTTACATGATTTTCATCTGACAAAATGTGTAGTGGTGTACGTGGCTCATACGAAAATATTTTAGCCATAGGAGACACACCCGTGACAGAAGTAGGAGTGGAACGATAAGTATACAAACAATCTATTAAACGTTGAGCTGGTGACAAATATTTAGAATTTTTTGAAAACATAAATTTAATTAAAATCTTTTTGAATGTTTGAACAGATCGTTCAGCTAATCCATTTGACTCAGGATTATAAGGTGGAGAAAATAATAATTTAATAGATTTTTCTTTACAAAAAATAGAAAATTCTTTACATGAAAACGGAGGACCGTTATCACAAACAATGGTTTTCGGAAACGCAAATCTGGAAAAAACTTCACCTAATTTTGATAACAAATCCGAATATTTAGTATTTTTCATATAAAAGCATTCTACCCACTTTGAATATGAATCGCAAACTAATAGGTATTTGGAACCTTTTAAATCAAAAAAATCCAAATGCACTCTTTCCCATGGACTTTCAGCAATAGGCCAATTATGACGTACATTTTTATTAGCATTTTGTACAGACTGACACATTTCACATCTAGAAGATGAGTCACTGACTTTTGAAAAAGCAAAAAAAATTATCAAGAATATGGAGACAGTAAGTAATAGTTCAGCTGAAATAATGCACAAAAAGGATCATTCAGTTTTGAAAGTGAAAACGTCACGTCAAAGAAGTTTAAGTCCATCTCGGAGAAGTCAACACGGTCCAAGGAATTCAAGGTCATCGAGTCGTCCGTCATCTCCATCACATTCAAGTTCCAGAAAAAGATGCGAGAGGTGTTTTTTAAATCATCAACCAGAGTCATGTCCGTCAAGAAAGTGGAAATGTTACAAGTGTAATACGTACGGGCATACGTCAAAATTTTGTTCTAGTAAAAAATCGGTTATTAATCATGTAAAATGTGTGAATAATATAAGAAAACGGTTAACTTATTATGACGTTTATTGACACTCCGATACATTCCAGGTTATTCTACAAGTGCCGCTTGTGGGCTACCAACATAACGATATTATTGACAAGAGAATACCAACATATCAATACATAACAGTTTTAAAATTTAAAAGCGATGAATAATGTCCAAAAAAAAAATTTTTTTTCTCAGAAACTAATTATCATCATCCATCAAACAAAACCCAACCCTATTCCAGTGTTTCATTCACCTAATACATATTTCCTGGAAGTGTGATGAACACAGACAAAGAGAATAAAAGTAGGTGTGTTGCCAAATTATGGAAAGCCTGTTTTCTCCAAGACAGAAATGTCAATGAATTGGTTTTATTTATTTATTTTTTTAAGAAGAAAGACAATCATTCCCGGGTTACGAATTTGAAAATCTTCTACTACCACCACACTAAGCGGAAGATGTTGCTTGTGTAATGATGGAGGACTTATCCAGCCGAGGAATCGAACACAGAACACCTGGGTGGAACCCAAACGCGATGCCCACTCAACCACTGACCGGTCATAGTGAATATCATGCAGCGAATAAATTCGGTACTGGAAAAAAATGTACAATTATTACGAGAAGTAAGGTAAAATTGGGCAATTTCATAGACACGAACACGTAATAGTATACAACTACTAACAGTGTACAAATCGCAAGTGTGCCCCACGGTTGAATTTGGCAGCCACCTCCGTTCTGGAGCTCCAACACACCTGAAAAAAAACTCTGTGCAGCAACAAGCGGTCCGTTTGACAGATTTTCTTGTCTTAACAAACGGATTTCACTATTTAGAGCACAGGCGTCGGGTAGGAATGATGTCCTTGTTCTACCGATATTTTAATGGAAGATGCTCCGAGGAACAAGCATCATTGATCCGATCGGCACCGGTGCATACTCGGGAAACATGCCAAACGCGCTCCCAACATGCGTAGTACACGAATCATATTTGTCACAACATGGTCCCTCCTTCCTCTCTTCAAAAAAGCCCTCCACCGAGAGAAATTATTTTTCCCAGGGCATCCTGTGTGGAGTTAATGTAAAAGAAAAAACGCCACACTGATTATTTTATCTCTTAAGAGGCTCAAATGCTGTGGCTATTTTTTGCCAATTACCCAGAAACATGGCCACATAGTAACAATATAATTTTTTCAGGATCCGGCTTCATGCGGCTGTTTGGGGCGGCCTTACCCCACTGTGGAACCGCCCTCCGCACCTACTTCACCCTGCAGCGGCCCAGGGGGATATCCCTGACCTTTCTGGACATCCTGCAGAGGGCCAATACGCCCTTTGTGTTCGTGGTCAAGATCCCTAGTGAAAAAGCGCAGTGTGCGGCTGATGTAAGTATTGAATTCTTATTTGGCATAACTGTTACTATATCAACCCTTTGAATGCAACAAAAATTTTGGTATTAGATTTACTTTTGCTAATATAGCACCAATGCTAACACAACATCATTGTCGATATTTTTTATTTTATTTTTTAAAATTTTATTTAACGTTCTTCTTTTACATATTTCAACATTAAGTCCCGTTAAACTGATTTATACCGTTTCTCAACGGGTTCTTTTAACAATTACTTTTTAGAAAATTTAAACAGGTACATAAAATATACACATTATTACATTATATATACATACATCCACATATTTTTACATAATATATAAAATAAAGAGCAGAGGAAAAACGAAAGAAAAAAAAAGATTATGATAATGGAAAAAACATTAAAAACGAAAATTAGAAAAACGGAGGTTAGTACAATAAAATTCTTTCACCATTTTTTTAGCATACATTTCCTTCTGAAAGTCAATTCACAGCTTTTTATTGAATTGGGTAACATGTTGTAAATTATTGGTACGGGGTATTCTAGAGCGATCTTTGACTGTAAAGCTAGCAACTGATGTTGTATTATTAGCTAATACAACATCCATTACGAGCTCAATTCTGAGAGCGACATCGGTTGCCATTATCAAAATGATCTTATATAACTCCATTGCGAGACAACATGAATAATAACATTCAGAGTACCAAATCGTAACACGACGCTGCCCTAGTGCTTGTATGTTCAATAGACCATTTGCAAATTTTACAGGGGACGTTTGTTTTTGTTTTTTTACAGGCAAATTATAAATAATTCTCGACTTTAGTCTTTTCGTTTTATACCGTATTCAATAGACGTATAAAAAACGAAATGACTAAAGTCGGGAATTATTTAGAATTTGCCTGTAAAAAACAAAAACAAACGTCCCCTGTAAAATTTGCAAATGGTCTATTGAACATACAAGCACTAGGGCAGCGACGAGGCTTCCAGAGCTGTTCTTTGTTTATCCTTCGAAAACTAACAATTTAATTAACTCCCCAATCCAAAGACTGCATAGGCTTGGAAATAAATTTAGTTCGGTTGATATTTTCGTTTATTCCTTACCAAAATTTTATTTCTGAAATTTCAAAAATTCTGTTTCCCGTTTACTAAACAATGATATAACATAATTTGTATATTATTATGAAATGCTAAAACCACCTTAATAAATTACTCACGCACCATAAATTTACGCACCGATTTTTAGGGTATTATTTCGCATTGTGCTACCGCCTTATTATGAAATGTGTTGGATTGCACATCTGCTCTGATGATGGACACTGTCACGCTGTCCGAAATGTTAGATATAGAAGGAGGTAGCGCAACAAGCCATTATTCCTCTAATATGATGAAATCAAGGTCGAATGCTAATGCAACAAGGGCTACGGCACGAAGGTAATTAATTATCTAACAAGGCATTAATAATTTGCCGATCATCTTAGGCGTCTTAAATTGGTAATGTAACAACATTACAATAAAGTTTAATTTGGGCGTACCGAACAGGGCCCGTAGTTAGTTTAATAGTACACAACTGCTTACCGTTGAATTTGGCAGCCACCTCTGGTCTGGAGCCCCATATTACTTTAAAAAAACCCTCGACTCTGTGCAGAAACGATCGATCCGTTTGATGAATTCTCCCGTCTTAACAAACGGGTTGCAATCTTTAGAGCACAGGCGTCGGGTGGGAATGCTGTCCTTGTTCTACCGGTATTTCAATGGAAGATGCACCGAGGAACTAGCATCATTGATTGGAACACGCTTGCAACTGTTTCGTAAAGTAAACTCGGCGCAATAAAACATAGATTACTAGGTTATCATCAATTGCGACAAGAACATATTTTGCTAATACAGCTCAATAAATTACTAATACAAATACTGTCATTAAATTGCCATATATGTATTGCCATACATCTGTACTAAATTGCCATATATGTAATTTTTTGCTAAAGCAATATCAAATCCTAATACTTGTACAACACCAATTGCTAATATATACAACATCAAGTAATTGTTATTACAGCATCGATTATTGCTAAAACAGCATTATCTACCATCGATGCGCGACTACGATAATGATGATTTTTCTTACTTAAGTACTTCTGATTTTGTGCTCACGTTACATGGTTTTTAATTTATTCAGGGTCTCGAACTCAAAGGCCAGATGGTCTACTGCCCGGAGTCAGACTCCCTTCTCTTCATCGGCTCCCCCTTCCTTGACGGTCTGGAGGGTCTCACGGGCAGGGGCCTCTTCATATCAGATATACCACTGCACGATGCTACCAGAGACGTCATATTGGTGGGTGAGCAGGCCAGAGCACAGGTGAGAACCATAAAATAATTTAAAAAAGAAATCCAGTAATTTTTTTCAATCGACCATAATATTAGATTTTTCATCGCGTATCTATCGTTAACTACATGCAAATTCGTACTTGCTTTCAAGCTTTAACATCTGATATTCCGAATCATGGCGTGATTCAAAATATTAAAAACATCTTATTTAGAAGAGGTTCAAATAGTTTCATAACGCCAGACCTCACTTATATATGTAGAAACCTTCACAGGAGTGTGCACAACAAATCACTCAAGTTTCTACTTACCGAATTATTGGTTTACGTGTTTATTGAACCGAGAATTTAACAGGCGGTGTTTCGAGCCTGTCAATTCACGTGAAAGATAACGGTGTAATTGTGACTGAAATTATTTTTTTAAATGTTGGAAGTGACAGAATTATTTAATTATGATAAAAGGTGATGTGCAAAACATGTACCTACTCAACAATGTAATGTAATATTTTGATACAAAATTCATCCGGCATTTTTACATTAGCAAATTAAGTTTTGAAAAACAATTTTTTTAGAGGATTTTTTCGTACGTTTTTCGTCAAAGGAATCATGATAATTTCGAATCTATGTACGAGGGAAGACTCAAAAGTAACGAGACTATCTTCGTAACTTTTTATTTTTAATATTTTTACACCAAAATTTGATCACTCTCAAAGTATTCTACATTGACCACAAGGCATTTCTCCAAACGCTTCTTCCATTGTTCCAAAAAGTTATTAAATTCACTTATCGGGATGCCTTTTAGCAATGTTTGTTTTATCTCCTCGACAGTGGGAAAAGGCTTTCCATTCATGTCCTTTCTGATTGTGGGAAACAAAAAGAAATCACATGGGGCTAGATCCGGTAAGTAGTGGTTGACAATCGGTGTCATTTCATCAAAAACTGCTTCACGGAGACGGCGGGGTGGAACGGCGCGTCGACGCTCTCTTTGCTTGCCTGTGAGAAGGCCAGGGACAAATTTGGCTGCAACTATTCTCATGTGCACATCTCCGGTTAAAAGCTTCTGAATTGATAACATTCCAGACATCTCAAATAGTTGATCAATGGTTCGGCGATGGTCTTCGCGAACGGGGGTATTGATTTTGTACACTTTTTAGTCAGTTTTTGATGTTGAGGGGTGTTCTGTCGCAGTAAAATAAACTTTACTTGTAAGTTTGTCTTCTAGAGGTAAGTGATTTGGTTTTCTTCTTCTTGTATCCCATTTTTGTTCACAACACATATTATCACCCAATTCTAACAAATACCATTTCGTTTAGTCTTTCAGTTTGTTTTATTTACAGTCCATTCTACCAAGTGCATCTTGAGCTGTTATTCGCGAACAGGATGCAACAAAGGGCGTCCTGTACGGGCTCGGTCTTCAAGTGACATTTCTCCACTTTTAAAATGTGAAAACCACGGTTAGACTCTGTTTTTACTTAGAGCAGCATCCCATAAGCAGTTTTTAGCATTACAATAGTTTCAGAGGCCGATTTCCCCGACAGAAAACAAAAATTCACAGCCACGCGTTGCACTCGATAATCTGCTATCACATTTTCGCTCAAATGGAAAATGTTATTTTACTAAAAAATCTCACGGGCGAACCATGCACTCGAGCGACACAACGGCGCACACTGACTCGGGTGAGTGACCCTAACGGACACCTGGTCGAACAATGGGTTTCCTGACTCTTCCTCTTCACCACAACACAATTCTCGGTACTTTTGGGTCGCTTACTATACTAAAATGCTTTTATAATAAAATATCCTTCTAACGCGTCTTGTATGAAAACGAAAAAGTCAGACGATATTTGAAAGATGACGACAAGTACGACCTCTTGTTGCAATCTCCAGCTGTTTTAAAAAATCGTTTTATATGTTTCCTTTTTAGTGATTTGCTTACATGTCATGGAAGAAGGTTTTTATAAGTTCTACAGGAAAGTTCCCTTTTAGGAATAAAAAAATATATCTATTTTTTCCTCTTACCCCATTTTTTTTACATTAGGTCCACACAGAAGGCCCTGAGGAAAATAATTTCCCTCAGGGCCTATGTCATCTTTGGGTATGCTGTGTGGAGGGTATTTTTAAGGAAAGGAAGGAGAGGAAGTTCTGGGAAGGAAAAAGGCATGAGGGTTGGTATGAGGAATCTGAAGTTCAGTGTGTCTAGATCATCCGCCGCCAAGACCTAGACAATGAACCCCATGAACCCGGGTACCCCTGCTAAGTCACCAAACGTAGCGAACCACTTTTTACATTAAATTTACATTAAAACATAGATTCGGAACAATTGAATCCAAGGTTGGCTTTGTTTTAAATCTATATTGCGTATCTTAATCTAAAATGGTAAAATCGTAATGGTAAATATAAATAATGATGACAAAAAGATAGAATCCTCTAAAATAAAAATGAAAAATTATTCAAAATTCCTTTCAAAAATATTTTAGAGCACCAGTTTTGATTCAACCGTTCGCACGTTCTCAAAATATTCCATTTAAAATAAATTATAAATTCGGCCAGCGTAAATAATTTGTATCAAGGCGTGACAATATTTTCGTCACGTGCCACACCAACTGTCACTTAGAATGACACACCATTTGTATTAACTGTCAAAACCCTAAAAATGAGTATATTTATTAACCAAATTAATGCTAGCGCAAGTTGAGACAAATTATTCCCGCTGAATAAGCACTCATGGATATTAAAAAAACTTAATTCGAAAACACAATCATTTTCATTTCTGCCTAGAAATTATTCGGAGAGCGTTTTCCAAATTCTAATTACAGGAGACGAGTGTCTATCAAATGAAAAACGAAAACGTTTTGCATGTTAAGCACAGCGAAACTTGAATACGAATTTCATAATTACGTACAAAATACAGAGTACTAGGCCAGTTATGTTAACTTACACTAAGTTTATGATATGAAACTCTCGTGCTGGTTTATTATTGGAGTAGTTAGCTTAGTTTGGTTGTTAGGTAACTAGCAAAGTTACATTTTAATACGTTAACTCAACATAGAAGGCCAAGAGGTTCCCTCAGGGCTTTTTCTCGGGGCCTTTCTTATTTCTTCCTTGAAGTTGGTCTCGCAGCACACTAAAATTGTAAAGTTTTAAAGTGATGTCACCTGGAGGATCTTTTAATGAGAAATGTGCGGAATTTGGTCTTGAAGAGACCCAAGTTGTAAAAGACTGAAATGCGTAATTTAGAAAGTCATTCCACAGTGGAGCTTTTGAGGCAAATCTTAACAGTGAACCAATATTGGGTCATTATTTGGCTTGTCTTAAAGCTGTACTCTGTTGCTGAAAGGATTTCGTTCTTAGGAGTCCCCCTTAATTTAAGTAGCTGTAGATAAGCGCAACATCTTACAGCCATCTCATACTTGAAGTCAATGTTCCAAAGATTGCAATCCTTTGTTCAGATGAAGGAATCTGTCAAACATTTATTGCATCTTTGTCTCGTTTGTGGTTATTAAAAATATTGTGTTTCTTCCTCAGGATGGATTGAGAAGAAGAATGGATAAACTGAAAAACTCAATAGAGGAGGCAAATCACGCAGTCGACAAAGAGAGAGAAAAGAACGTCAGTCTACTTCACCTAATTTTCCCGCCAGATATTGCAAAACGACTGTGGCTTGGTAAGATTTTAACATTTATCCGTAAAGTTATTCAAAACAGATATATTAAATCTGCAATTAATGTGGCTGCTGTATTCCAATGCTTATGATGAAGAAGTTGAATTTTTGATATTTATGAGAAGAAGAACATTATTAATTACTTATTATTATTCAACCTATGACTCCTTCTTGTCAACAACGAAAACATGTTAAAATTTTTTTTAACATAAAATTGTTACTTACCAAAGTGTTTACAGTCTTTACCTGTGTAATATTATGTGCATCTGACATGAGTAAATAAAAAGACATTAATCTCTTGCTAGAATTTGTATCAAGGATTTCTTCTACAAATGCGTTTACTTACCTCAAAAGTAGAGTTTCAACGATTTTTATTTTAAATAATTAGATTCAATACATCATTCTTGCTTTATGCGTGGGTCGTTGGGTAAATATCAATTCTGCACTCGAAGCTAAATAATAATGCTAATTTCTACAAAGCCGAAAAGAGGGATGAACAAATCTATAAATACGTTTCGAATTTGTACAAAAATACTTTTCCGTAATATGTATTGACGTTTTAGCTGGCTTTGTGGGTACAGTGCTAAAAATAGCAAATAATTCAATCGAAGTTTCTGATCTCCCTGCTACCAAACTTCTGGAACAGTGATGACCAACCTTTTCAACAGGATAGTCAATTTATTGATTTTCAGAGGGTAGAGCACATCAAACTTGACATGGTTAACTTTGTAAACGATTATGTCGTCAACCTATATGTATTTTCTAAAACGGTGTTTTTTCAATACAAAAAGCAAAAAAGAAAATTTTGTATCTTCAAGGCCAGAGACCAGGGACACCGGGAATCACTGATGCTAGCTTCTTAAAGCAGACTCAACTCAAATACCTGTAGAACAGATGCAGCATGCCTACAATGCGTCTCTGCATTAGATATGGCAATCGGTCTGTTAACAACGGGTTGTCAGTCAGACAAACTACCTCCTTTGCTCACAATCAGAAAATATTGTGGAGCTCCAGCCCAGAGGTTGCTCCCTTATTAAATTATATAAAAAAATACTTGGTTGATTTTTATTGCTCAGAAAATAGTAAAATTTGCAAGAATACACTTGGAATTAAATAAACCGACAACTTGTAAAACGCATCAAACATATTTGTATATCGAAAAAGGCTTGAACTGCGAAAGTGAATTTTTTTCTGCAATTGAGGTTGTACCAAGGATTTCCATCTTTTTAAAAATGTTCTTGCATAATGTACAAGAAAAAACTTATTTTTTTGAGCGGCTTATTCAAAAATTTCTAGAAAAACCTAAGTTTTTCGTTAATCCCATAAGAAAAACAGAATAAAAAAATTGATTGATATTTTATTAAGTCCGCAAGAAAAGGGCTCGTACGCCGTGGTTTTTTCATCACTATTCTAGAACATTCCTTCAGTCCAGTACAATCCAGATAGTTAACACGAATCTATATCCGATCTCCCCATAGAGCCTTATCCACCATCCCCTTCTTCAAAGGAAGTCCTTGACCCGACAGGAAATTCCCAAATAGCTTCCGCCGCCGCCTCTAAGGCTGTTTACAATTCAGTTGGGGTCCTGCGCCCCTAACGGGAGAAGCGACCTTATAATCCTACTAAAAAGTTGACTCAAGTATTTAAAGAATTACATCATTAAGTTCCCCAACCTTAGCGAAAAGGACGGAGAAAGAATTATAAAAATATGGTGATTGGAAGATGCTGTCAGGAATACCGCTTAATGAACAATAGAAAAATATCCAAACTTTGATGATTTGCATATTATATTGGCAATCAAATATTCCAGTTGCTAATATAATAAACTTTTCCGTTTGTATTGTAAAGTTTGAGAGAAAGCTTATTTTCAAATTCGTCCGAAATCAAACAGAAAATTTCAAAGCCCATTCGACGAAAACCGATAATGAAATAATGATTTATAATCAGCGTGGATTATTTAATCGTAAACATATTTCCTTGAACTAGAAGAAATTACTAATATCTAAATGAAACATAAAACATAAAAAAAAACGTAACGGTGGCAACTGGGACAAAAATAATCCAAAATCTCTTGTCTTAACGAGACACAGCGCGTAAATTTTTTTTTTTTTACATTAGGTCCACACAGGAGGCCCTGAAGAAAATAATTTCCCTCAGGGCCTATGTCATCTTTGGGGATGCTGTGTGGAGGTTATTTTTAAGGAAAGGAAGGAGAAGAAGTTCTGGGAAGGAAAAATGTATGGGGGTAGGATAGGAATCTGGGGTTCAGTGTGTCTAGATCATCCGCCGCCAAGACCTAGACAATGAAACCCATGAACCCGGGCACCCCTGCTAAGTCACCAAACGTAGCGAACCACTTGGGGTGACCTATGGCAGAGGTGTTGGTTATCCAATAAATAGCTCCCGGGGCGGCGATACCCATTCCCGCCACCCAACTCGGCCATTGGGACATATACACATATTTTTTCTGTAATCAACCATATTCTTCCTTAAGTAGTTTTCCTTATATTTTTGGCAGCTATGTTTTTTAATGATTACAAAGTTATTTAACGAATTTATGCAAAAAAACATATGCAATTTTATTTATATGGGACACTTTGTGACTTGAAAAAAGTTGGAATTCAATTTTGAATGGGACAACTTTTTAATAACTAATCAATGTTACACATCGTTGAAGAAGAATATAGTCGAATTAGCCTAGTAGTTATAGCAGGCCTCCCGGCAAGTCTAATATTCTGGGTTCAATTCCTGGATGAGACCGAATCTTTTTCAGATATTTCTCTATCAAATGTTCGTTTGAGAGTCGCTAACATTGTCATCAGTGAGATAAATGTCCTCTCTTGATACTGGCGACGCGTTACAAGCTCTCCTGCAACACTTTATAAAACTTTTAGCGTGGAGAACTAACGTGGTCCCTCGTATTAGCATAATATGGCAGATTTACGCTTAATCACGATCTCTTTGTTGAAAGGTACACAAATGGCGAAAGAACCACTTGGGAGCTCTTGGGAAGTATGCACATTTATTTAAAAGGAAAAAAACGCACGTAAATATCACTAAAACATTGTGGAACTAACCACTGGAGCGACAATCGCCATAAAAAATTGCCTTGAGTGCTCGCTTCTTTTGAAAATTAATTTTCAATATTTACCGCCCAAATTAAAAACATCATTACTCTACAAATGTACATGGAAAAATATAAGCAAATGATAGTGCTATATAGCCAATGAATTCGCCTTTATTTTACAAACTCTTCTATATTTTTAAAATAAATGCGAGAAATTTGTGCTTTAGTGATCTAAAGATTTGAAAATGCCGATAGTGGACATTTTTAATATCTATAATGACTATTTGTCTACGTTTTTATATTCTCTACGGCCTGTTTGATAATCACAGATGCAAATATATACTAGAAAATCATTTTTTTAAATGTGTTTAACAAATCAAATTTTGGTTTGAAAATTATTTTGAAGTTCGTTTTTAGAACTGAAGTTTCATTCATTCTTGAGGAATTTAAAGACAATCGATAAGGCCATAGACATAAAGTCTAATTGATCAACTATTTGATAGAATAAATTGCTGGCCATGACAATGTTTCAAATAACTTCAATAAATGTTTTACGAATGGTACGAAAATCGGTCCAATTTTGGACCGAAAGCAATCCTAGAAAAATTAATGTGGTCCAAATTTGGACGGAAATCGCTCAAGGACCTTGAATAGAGTAATAAAAATATTATTGTCACATGTTTAAATATCATGATTTGTGTTTATCATTCCTGCATATTTATCGTGATTATTTTTTGGGTTATTATGCCACTTAATTTAACACTTCAAATAATGTTACAGTTTCCATTATCAAGCAGAATTTTTAATTGCGGTTTAGTGTTTGTTTATGTAATCAGGGGTAAATAAAATTATTTTTAAACCAACTTTTGTTTTGTATGATTTCGGCTAAACTGGCACCGTACTTTTACTTTGTTAGGCTGCGTATACAGGCCTTAAACAACACCTTTTATGCATACACCTTGCATATTGTCTGCTTATTACAATTCAAAAACTAAAATTTAAACCTATTATTAGAAAATATGTTTTGAGCGCTAAATGAATTCAATTGATCATCAACGAAAATACACTCCCTTATTTTTTCATCCTCAAGCAATTACTAGCAATTTCAGACACAAAATACTGGCATTATTAGATTTCAACCAACACTAGTAAAATCAACTAACATTAATTAATTGGTAACACAACCAACCTGGATTAATTACCCATAATAAATAAATTTATATATTGATCAAGGGGAACTTCGGAATTAATGATAGTTTATTCACCAAGCACTAGAATGCTTTGATTATTATGTCTGTGGTTTTAGGGGTATTTGTGCTGTGTGGTTTGCAGGTATATAAAATATATTATACGTTAAATATTCTTAATATCTACATATTTTATTAACTATCTGAATTATCAAGCGTCGCACAGACTTTATTCTAGGGGTGGGAAAAGCGGATGGGGTGGTTTTTCCTATGGCCCCTTCTCCTATTGCGATAACTAAGTGAGCAAAATTTTCAATCTCGTAATAAAACTGTAAATTTTGTATTAAAACTTTTGACCGGATACTTGTACCACGTGACACGAACTGTTCCCACAGCATTGAACATTGGACAGTTTGTTTCACAAAATTTAAACAATGCGTCTAAATTCAAAGTTTTAATTCAAATTCTGTAGAAGTTCTATGCACATTCTGTTGTTATCATATAATGGACCAGTTTTAGGTACATGTCTAATGACAATGCCAACTAACTAACGAACTAACTAACCATCTCACACTAGAAGGCTGAGAGGATAGACCGCCACACAACTTTGGTTCGGCACACACTCCTAGAATTTTTTTCCAATTCAAACATCGTATAATTTAAAAATAAAGTAAATCCCCAAAACCCCCAACATTTGAACCCATTGATACCATGGCATCCCTAATCGGGTATGTTGTGAGGCTAGTGGTTGTGGGATGGGAAGGCAATGGGGGAGAGAAAGGTGAAGAATATACAAATCACAGCTAAAGCCATTTCGAGCAACGTTTCAATTCTGAATGGTGGTCTTACATCAGTGTGTTACTGAGAGTATCTTCCCCTCTGGAACGCGCTGCAAAGATTCCTTATGTTATTTTAAATGATTAAATTATAAAATAACACAAATCGGCACGCGACCTTCGGATTTGTAGTTGAGAGCCTTACCCCTCGGCCACGGAAGCTGTTATACATATTAATATTTTATTCTGATTATGACATTATGCTAAAAACAGCGAATGTAAGCGATACATTAGACATTAATTTTAGTATTTTTATTTTTAACTTTTTAACTTAATGAGTTAAACCTCAAATTATAATATTTTAATTAATGAAGATAATATTAGCGAAAGACAATCGAAAATCCGAAACACAAAAATCAGAAAAAGATACGGATACATCTGAGACTCGAACCCAGGACCTCTGGAAATCCGGGCCAATACGTTGGCGCAGTGGTTAGCGCGTTGGCTCGGATTTCCAGAGGTCCTGGGTTCGAGTCCCAGGTGTATCCATATCTTTTTCTGATTTTTCTGTTTTAGATTTTCGATTGACTTTCGCTAATATTATCTTCATTAATTAAAATAGTAATTTTACATTTTCATAATTAATTTTGAGGTACAAATGTTTAATTTAATAATCAAATATTCTAGCAGACTGTTTAATTAATTTTACATGAGCAGAATGATTGTCATAAGTCATAATCCACATTTCACATTATTACCTCAACTCTAATATGGACGCCTAAATCAGGCAATGTCTTTTGCCTTGCGTTAGGTTGACGTTTTAATAATTAATTTTCAGTTTGTAAATCCATATTATTCAAATGTATTCGCAACTGATATATTCATCGCTGTCTAAGGTTTAAGCGGTTACTTTAGGTACAAAAGTGAATACATATAAAATTAACAAGGCTGAGTTTATAATTTCCATTGTCAACCATCTGCATAATTACGTACTTATAAATTTATCGATTTTACTTAATTAGAGGCTTGCTTTCATTTTAATCAACCAAGGTCATAGGGCAACAACATGGTGTTTTATGGTTGTGATTAACCACTGAAGTTTGTTTATTGTTTATTGTTTCTTTTTCACATTTTAGTTTTCAGTTTACAATACAATTTTTAACCTCACTAGGACAAGCCTGTGTTGAGGTTAACAATTATTTACAAAGTAACAAAATAACACAAAAGGAAAAAGGAAACAAAAATAATACTTCAAAAAACACAAATAATATAGGTAAAATAAAAATGATACTTCAAAAAACAATATTGTTACACAGATAATGGACAAGCTAAAGGCCCTTGGCAGTCTTGGCACATTACAATGTAAACAAAGTAGGGTGACCATAGTTCATTTGAATTTTGAAGGACTAAGATAAATAATAAATATATGTATATAATATATTATGCTATTAATTTAGCACGACAAAGATGAAAAAATGATTTAGACAATAGAATATACTTTTAATTTATGAAGGACAAAGATGAAAAAATTAATTGGCAATCCTCGGCAAATAAAAATAATTTGAGATTCTTTTTAAAAGTATACAAGGAATTAGATGACTTGACATATTCTGGAAGGCTATTAAATAAGAGTGGAGCCTGGTAAAAATAGTTTCTTTGAGCAAAGGAAGATTTAGTTTGAATTTGCATAAAGTTCAGACCAGAGCCAATTCTCGTAGAACGAGTTATTTTTTGCATTTGCTTTTCGGTAAAAAAGGCAATTACCTCTTGATTCAGCAATTTTTTTTTAAATATTTGTAGCTCCCACGTTGGATATTTTTGTCTTAAAACGAAGTTATTGAAATGCTTTATCTATAATTTATTTATTTATTAATTTTTAATGCCCTTACGGGCTTTTACATAGTAAGTAAATTATATGATATGTACAGAGATACAATGTTTGGATAAAAAAATTGATCAACTTAAAATATGAACATTACATAAATAGTAGGTATGAAGGTAAATTAAAGTGAAAATAATATATTATAAAAAAAAGAAAGAGAGAAAAAAAGACAGAAACCATTTTTTCAATTGTAGACTGCATAAAAATTTTAATGCAATGTAGGTTAAAATATAAAATTTTTAGCTGAATAATATATGATGAAAAGGAAAGGAAAGGAACAAGTTTTTACATTTTACATAGATGAAAAAAATACAAGAATATATCCGACATCGCTTATGTGATGCTCCAGTTTTAAAAAGATATGCTACATAAAAATATCATTCAGGTATCTCCCCTTCAAAAAATTGGCGTATTTTTTCAGAGGCAAAAAATATTCCAGCTTTGCATTAAAATCCAAAAAAAATTCATATTTGTCAACGTATCCTTAAACTAAAAACTGTTTTCGAAATGAGGTGAAACACACTTGCAAATTTTATTTTTAAAAATATCCGTGTATTTTTTTAAATACAAACATTTTGGATGAAAACTTTAAAAAGTTTTAAAAATGGCTCACTTTACGTTTTTTCTAACTAAAATTACTGATAATATGGATAAATTAAATTATTATGATCATAGATGTTAATTTTTTTCTTCCATAGATATGTACCTTTTATTATCAAGTATACCACAGACAACATACATAAATCGAAAGTATTCTATATTGACTCGAATAAGTACCTCTCACGTCAGTTTCAAAATAACAAACACGCAGGATCTGCGCGGTTATAAACTTTACAATTTTTTTTATAAATCCTACAAATATCAGACAAACGGTAAAATACGGGTTAATTCATTGGATATATAACACTTTAATAAGTTTTTACATCTCCATGTTAAAATTCGATGGTATGATTTTTTAATGTTGGTAAAAATAGAAAAAATGATCGTCTGGAAATTTATTTATTTATCGTGGTCACTCCAGTGGTTAAGAGAGTTTGGAAACTTGAAAATTTGTTGTGATACAGTATGTCACTACTTACTCGAACACCCGGCGTGCGTTGCAATGACACTCAAAGAAAATTGTTTCTCCCTGCGCGTCCTTACCATGTGGGGACTCCCGCCCACGTCCCCCTCTCGCGACCCCTTCCCCTCAAGCTTTCTTCTTACACCTTCCCCGCCAACAACCCTCACTGCTCCCCCGTACCGCTTTTCCCTTCCCCCACCGCGTTCCCCTTTCTCTTTCCTGGCTGACGGTTTAAGAATAACTCTCAAATATTTTACCGTTTAGTGACTGGGTTAACAAATACGTCTGTTCCCACCCAGGCGGCTCTTCGAGGGTTCTGCTACTCAGCTAGCTAGCCGAATAGGTGAACCTACTAGCCCTCCAATATTTCAAAAGAAAAATCTCCGACTTTTTGTATAATGGAGGAAAGAGTTTTAGCATATCGGTAGGTATTTTTCAAGTATTGTTTTGTAACTCGGGAATGTTGAATTACTTTTAAAAATCCTCTCTTCATAAAATTTTAAAATATTTGATCCACAATTCGTTACAGAGAATCAAATCCATCGCGCCTCTGTGTCAACCCAATGCTTTGAACCACACCGCCGCAAACAACATTTAAATCACTTCGGTTGTATGTCTGAGTGTGTAACTCTGGTTCCATGAACTCAATTTAATTTTAGTGTCAATTTCTAAATTGAAACTGATTATCCTTCTTCTTCATGTGCCCTATCAGGTCCCCCCGACGTTGGCGATCACTCTGGTGAATAAGACTCTATCTTGCGCTGCCCAGAATAGCTCCTTTACACTTCTAATATCGGTGACCCTCTATCTTGCCATTTAGTATTAATTGGAGCAAGTGATATTTCTCCCATCTCAGATATGAAATTTTCCTGACTTTTATTAATTTCAGCAGTTCCCGCATGAGAATTTCTGTGTTAATAATTCAGATTGTATTAATAATTTAGACCCGTGATAAAGTACCTATGAATACGTTTTATAATTTTCATAAATGATTTAATATGTAATTTTCAAAATTGTAACTGATGTGTCGAGATTTCAGAATACCACATGATTTTTCACAGGTCTGTGCAAATATTATAAGTAAAGTATTCGTGGTGAGAAAGCAGTAATAACTATTTGCCAATTTACTCGCGTCCTTTGGGCGCAGCGCCAAGAATCTTAAAGCTCTACCAATTCATACGATGCCAAGTTCACCATCTTCTTTACACTTTTTACTTTTATTTTTCTAAGCGTCACTCATAAATTTTTTCTCTAATTCTCCTATTATTTCTCGTTACAACATTTTCTGTGTAAAAAAACGCCCCAGATGTTTAAAAAAAACCATACAAATTGACCAATTGATCATTTTATTCATATTTGTCAAAACAGCTTACTCCGGACAATGGAAATTTATCACACAGAACACTGGCATTCTTATAAAATTAGATCGTTATGTTGATTACCATTTGCATTTTTACTGCCCATTTATTGTAATCAGATTGACATTTCACGGTTAAAAAGTCATTGCCCAAAATTTCATCATAATTTTTCCAATTTGAAAAAATTGAAAATAATTCATTTAACGGCTTGAAATAATTGATCCCTGGATGATGCCTAACGAAATTCATTTGCTATATAATTATTCATTTTTCTGAGTACAAAATATATTGGATCTCACTGAATGGTCATTAGCGCCTGACTATAAGAGGTTTGCTTGCCTTTATCCTTTACGTGACTTAGGCTAACTTATTTCTGAACGCCCAAAGTACCACCTTGCAACGTGTTCAAACAATACGTGATTTAGTCAGCAGTCGCCTTACCAATGCTTGTCAATGGACCAATATGAACCTCGGTAACTGAACATCGACACGACAACGTTAAAGTTGTTTCAATGAAGAATATTATAAAGTGCTCTACGTTTTACACGTTGATGTAAATAAGATGCAAGTTTGGCTTTTTCGGAACGTAATTTAAGAATACCACAAGGTTTCTTCTTGGGACCTTTGTAAAAATATTATCTAATAGTTCTGAATGTGTAGGTTTGCTAAAATAAACAAGAGGAAGGAAGCGTGAATCTACACATTATTAAATTAATTTTATCCTTAGTTATCCCTTACGTTTTAACCCTCGTTAAATTATTGTTATTTATTTTTGGGATGTTATGCCGTGTTACGCTACCTCCTTCTTTAGCCAACGTTTCGGACAACGTTACAGTGTCCATCATCAGGGCAGATGTGTGTGTCAACACATCTGTGATGGACACTATAAGCTGGACACTATAGCGTAACACGGCATAACATCCCAAAAATAAATAACTAAAATAAATAGGCAGTGAAAATCTAAAATCACATCCCTTGTTAAATTAGTTTCAATGGTAACTTGGAATAAAAATGTCTGTTGCATAGTAGCAGAATTTAAACATAGACCTATCTTTTAGTCTAAAATGAAAACAAAATGTCTATGGAAATCTATGATGAAACTCCAAAATAAAATTGGCTTCAAAACCACTAGAAGATGCTGATAAATAATAATAAGTGGAAATTTTTAGCATACCTCCACCTCAAAAGATGTCTTCTCAGCTCTTCAGCGAAATATTACACAGTTCACTGACTCGGTGGTAGGTGGTTCGCTGGCAGAAGATGAACTTGTATTGCACTTCACTGAACAGATTTTAATCTCGGGACCGGCAAATAATTATAAGACGTGATTCAATCACATCTCCAAAACCGGTCAAGCAGTAAAAGCCATCCTAAAAGGTTAGACATTTTATTAAAACATCACTGCAGTATCATCATCTACTTCAATTCATAATAAAATTTAGGAATTTATAACTAGGTTAACTAGGAATTTCAACAATATTAAACAGTTATATTTGGCCTACTTTAGTAGTGCTAAAGCACAATTCCGCCATATGGGATCTGCATTACCTTATTTTCGTGACAAAACTTATGAAAAAATAATAAATTCTTACCAAATATTATAAGCAATAATTATTAGCCTGAAACACTCATCCATATTGAAAGAATCTTCCGAGAAAAGATACATATCGCCGACGGGACTCGAACCCGCACCCTTTTGATTGCCGGTCAAGTGCTCTACCATTAAGCTACGGCGGGATACCTCCTACCCGCCAAATGATTCAATATATACCTAGTGTTTCATTCAACAATTATTGCTTATTACATTTTTTTTTTCCACCTGCAAACAACCAACTTTATTTTATATGGGAAAGGCATGTTTAGTGCAATAGTGCTAACTCTCCCAATAGATGGCGTCGAGACATATGATGCCTACATTTTTTGGTGAAATAATTTAACTCGTCAAATATTAATTATTATTTTTTAATTGATAAACTAACGTTTAAGACAAGATTTTTTATGCATAGCACAAAGGGTAACAAATATTATAAGCAATAATTATTAGCCTGAAACACTCATCCATATTGAAAGAATCTTCCGAGAAAAGATACATATCGCCGACGGGACTCGAACCCGCACCCTTTTGATTGCCGGTCAAGTGCTCTACCATTAAGCTACGGCGGGATACCTCCTACCCGCCAAATGATTCAATATATACCTAGTGTTTCATTCAACAATTATTGTTACAATTATTACAATTATTCTTACCATCTCGAAGTTTTCTATGGTTACTCCAGTAATGTGAATATAATACTGTCGGATGGAAGGATTATCAGTGACTTGAGATTTCTGTATAAAATTCTAAATGATGCCTTTGGTATTCCAGAATTGCTTGCACTAAATATTCTGATTCCACTACACATATGTACCAGAAGTTGGGATTATTACAGTGCAGAAATTTTGGGACTAATTACTAAATTATGATTTCTTCAAATTTCGCAAAATCACTTTGTGGCGTCATTTTGAATTAAATTAAAACAAATAACTTTGTTTAAACCACTAATATAATCACAATTACCTACATGTTTCAAAACCGATGGTTTCTTCGAAATTTTTTCTTTCTTTCTTTTTTTACTACCCTGACGAAGAAACCATCGGTTTTGAAACATGTAGGTAATTGTGATTATATTAGTGGTTTAAACAAAGTTATTTGTTTTAATTTAACAAAATTATGAATTGATCTTTGCTCGGAATACTAATAGAGGTAAATAATTATTAGACATACATAGAAAACATAAAATAAAATTCTAGTTGCTCAAATAGAAAACCAATTTAAACTTTTACTATGAGTTTCCGTACCACTTGTGTATTATTACCTATATTTTAATATTGGGTTCAGTAAAGAGTGAAAAGCTTATGAAGGCATTACACGTATTATTATTTTAAGAGCGCCCACAATAAGGTTAATAAATGGAATTTCATTAACCATTTTTTTCTGGTATCCACTGATTTCAAAGGTATTTTTATGAAAGAATTTAATATTATAATGTATTACATTGTCGAAGGATACCCGCAGAATTCCGAAAGATTCCAATATTCTCTAAGCCGCTTTATTTATACATTAAAAATATGGGCAAAAGCCTACAGCCGATAGATTATCATAATATAGGGGTTCTTATGATTACATTTATCAAGAAAAAAATGTCATAATATTATACATTTTTTCCGGAAGGTCGGAACTATAATATTACACATTTTTATAAGTATGATTTGCTTGAATTGAGAAAAATTATTAAGTTTTCTGTATTTACTGCTTTTATTTAAGAATAAACATAGGCTCATGTCTAGGATAAACGAAGTATGTATGAAGAATTAGTTAATGATTAATGTAAGTAAGTCTATAGTCATGGTGTTTGAAAGAGACAGTACGAAAACAGTGTGCACTATAGTTGTGAACGATGAATACTTGGAGCAGCTGGATGAGTTTGTGTATCTGGCTAGTGTGTTTACGAGAGATGGGAAGGCTGGTAGAGGTAGTGAAAGAAGGGTAAATGCAGGTAACTCCATTAATGGAGGACTAAATGCCGTTGGCGCCAACAAAAAGCTGTCCAAAGAAGCGAAGCTAGCAGTCCACAATGGAGTGCTTGTACCTACCCTGATGTATAGCAGTGAGGCGTGGAACTGGCAGAAAAAGGGTGTAAGTAGACTGAATGCTGTTGAAATGTATCCCTAAAGCGAGTGCTGTTGAAATGAGATCCCTAAAGCGTATGTGTGGTAAAATCATGCACGACCGTGTGGGAAATGTGGAGATCCGCAAAGAAAGAAGGCTTAATGTGTAAAATTAAGAAAGGGACCCTTAGATGGTTTGGGCATGTATCGACTGTGTGAGAATATATGACGCAAGTACGAATGGTATAAAAAGTTGGGAACGTCTGGGGAAGAGATGGCACGATCAAGGGAATCAGATATTTGAGTCAAACCATTCAAGAGTCAGAAAAACAGAAGAGTATTTATGAGATGATGTATGAATGTGATAAGGGGCAAAGAGTGTATGCCAAGACCGAGTTGTTTGGCGATCCGTCCTCTCTGCCTGCCGCGGCCGGCATGATGGTTAGTTAGTTAATTAGTTATTAGTTAAACGTAGATTTGCTATGAGCCCCTATCTAATTTCTAACTGCCTCAAATTCTAATATTTTAATTAATGAAGATAATATTAGCGAAAGTCAATCGAAAATCCGAAAATACATCTGGGACTCGAACCCAGGTCCTTCGGCCCGGATTGCCGGAGGACCTGGGTTCGAGTCCTAGATGTATCCGTATCTTTTTCTGATTTTTCTGTTTCGGATTTTCGATTGACTTTCGCTAATATTATCTTCATTAATTAAAATATTATAATTTGAGGTGTAACTCTTTAAGTTAAAAAGTTAAAAATAAAAATAAAAATGCCTCAAATTCGTTTAAAAATGTATTCTTCACAGCTACGGGAATACAATATTTACTCTTTTCAGATCAACAAAAGGTAAAATATGTATTTTGAAAGGGTTAGATATTTTTTTTTTTCATTTTGGCATAGTAGTAAATATCAAATTGTAATTTTTAATCATTGAAGACAATAATATTCGTGACTATCAAACAAACATTTGAAACGGTAAAATCAAAAAATGATTCGGTCCCAACTAGGAATTGAACACAGGACCTTAGCCTTACCGGGGCATTATAATTCATATTTAACTGTATCAACTTCTTCTAAGAACTACCAACATTATCTTCATTGTCTTAATTATTTTTTTTAATCGCTGCTGTATTTATTGCGTTTAATGGATAAACATATCCAATTTAATTATATTGTGCATCATCTATGTGAGTTTTCTGCAAGTCTACGCAGAATATTTAAATTAATGAGTAAAGTCTCAATTAGAAATATTTAACCATCAAAACCTATTTTTTATTTTTTTTTAAAAGAAAGACAAACGTTTCCGGGTTACGAATAACCCAACAACATTTGAAAATCTCCTACTACCACCACACTAAGCAGAAGATGTTGCTTGTGTTGTGATGGAGGACTTAGCCAGCCGAGGAATCGAACACGGAACGCCTGGGTGGGACCCAAACGCGATGCCCACTGAACCACTGACCGGTCATATATTCATATCTTACTAATATTATAAACGCGAAAGTTTGTATGGATGTATATATGTTTGTTACTCTTTAAATCAAAATTTTATGAATGGATTTTAATGAAACTTTACAATAATATAGCTCATACATCAGAATAACATATAGGCTATAATTTATAAAGCTAGCTATTTATTTTCAATATATTGAAAATAATAATTATTGTTTAATAGAAAACGTCAAAATTTGAGGATGACATTTTGCAAAACAATGATTGTTAAACCAAAATTCTATTTTGGAAAATATTTAAATTAGTGAATTTATTTGAAGTACTCGGCTAATACTTTGAATCGAATCAATAATTATCATATTTTAAATAAATAGGTTTATAAATATTTTAATAAAGAATTTTGTTATAAACGTAGATGGGACCTAGGAAAAGAAAATAGATTACTCGAAGTAGGTACTAATTCTACGCAGACGAAGTCGCGGGCGGAAGCTTGTTCATAATAATTAAAAGTAAGCTAGTCCAATGTCATAGTGTTTGAAAGTGACAGTATGAAAACAGTGTGGTATTTAATTTGATTTGATTTGACCATATTTAATGTGACAACCATAACACGGACATGTGCCCAGCGTGGTGGTCGTAAAATTCTCAAAACACGTAACTAGCAGTTTAATGAATAAAGAAAAACTAAAAAAAAAAGTCTGAAATATTGTTGTTGGTTATTTTGATATTGACTAAAACATTCAATTTATTTTCCTTTATTTTCCTTCTTTATGGAGATTTTCTCAAATAAATAAGACTTGATGATATCCGCATAAAATAAAATTTACTACCTCAATCGGTGAAAGTATTAGTTATTGCATTTTGAAACTGATACGTGTTCAATATTATTTGAACTTATTCAATATTACTCCGAACGCAACAAATCAAAAACAATGATGTATTGAAAAATACAAGGAAATGTAGTTGCTTCAATGAAATGAGATAACCTCATCTCCCGCTGATGAAAAAACGCAATAATTAAAATACATATTTTCTATTTTTATAACCGACGAAATTTGTTCATGTTCCCAAGGTGGATTTGAAAGAGGAGGAAATGAGTTGGGCCTCCATTACAAGAGGGGAGATATCAATGAGTCGTGATATCTCCGCGCCTGCTGGTCGGAATAAGGAATAATAACACTCTTCACTATATTTCTTCTCGATACTTCTCAATATTTCGGCGCAGCGCTATATATTGTGTGAAGCTGCGAGACCTTTCGAGAAGGTGGTCAAAATAATAATTCGGCGTAGCGAGATAGGTAGGTGCAGTGGCGCCGGGCAGTGCTTATTAGTGCGACGTACATATAGGTAATTCCTGCTATGCAAGTATGTAGCGAACGCAGTGCGAAGGTACTAGGTAATATACTAGCAAATGACGTTACCTAGTTTCCTTTTTTCCAAATGCCCAACTGATCCCAACATATCTGGAGCCCGTTTGATTATACACGGCATCCCGAAATTGGGGAATGTTGTAAGGTTTGCAACGTGATACAAACTACACTATAATTAATTATAATTATTAATTTATTGTGGTATTACACAAAATAATTGACGGCCCCCGTGGTCGACAGTTAAGGCTCTCGACTAGCGACCCAGATCCACTACGTTCAACCTCACAACCATACCCCTATTGGCGATGCCATTGTCTCAAATTGGTTCCAGGCAATTAAGAGCAGCTGCGACTCTTGGGCGGTATTTAACTTTTAAAAAAAATTACAATTTACTTCAAGAAAATTTGCGGCGCTTGTGTGATATTTTTCACGTCTGATATATTTAAGGAGGATATTCTTCAACCTCACGACAAACCCACATTTGGGATGCCGTAGTCGTATTGACTTAAAACAGTTGCAATTCTTGTACTATGTTAGGCAATTTGGTTATCAAACTTCTTTATTTCATCGTACATCTGCATTCTTGCAGATTTATCAGCCAAAGTACGTCTCGATCAGCGAGTAGCTTTTGAGGGGAAACTCAATGAAAGAAAAGCACCGGGTCGGAAGACTCGAGCAATCTCAATCGTAGCTTCGAGCTCTGATTGCCATAGAGACGGATAACATCTTCAACAGACTGGATGCAAGATGGAGGAAGATACCTAATACTGGAAATGTCGCGAGCTTATTACAGTAATACGCTGTACGGTTCTAACGTCGTTGAAGCGCAAAGTTCCCGATGACGAGACTGAAGTAACCAATCAAATGAAATATAATTCTTGTATATTCGATATCAAGTAAACCCTATAAGTTCTCTAGCGAGGGCTCCAAGAAATAGTATTCTTAATGTTCTCCGAAACTATATATCCACGTACATAAAACCTGATTTAATTAACCTTGTTGAATTTGATGTACCTACAAGAACTACTCGTTCCAAAATCTTATTTAAATTTTAGGTTGCCAGGACTGAATTTCAATTTCAAATACTGGATTGTACCTTGATTATATAAGATTAGTAATAGATTCACAGTCATGGTGAATCTACGAGTATTTAACTACATGGAAGTAGTAATAAAATATTACAGAATAGCTACACGATCATATATTTTGATTCAATATTAATTTAATCGAAGTATTCTTATATTTATATATTGATTTGTATATGCAATAGTATTTCATAATTTTGTATTCTTAAAAAGCTAGTATTCATTTAATATTTTTCGAATTCATTTTACGAACATAAACCACACTTAATAATTGTCATTTTACATGTACTTTTCGAAACAACTCATAGAAATCGTTGTCTCCCTTACTTTTACAGTGAAACATATTATCAGAACGCTTTAAAAAGAGAAATACCACCTTATAATATTCAAATAATACAACAAATCAATCAAAATTTACACCTTTGTGAAATCAAAGTTTCCGACCGCAGTATGCAAAAAATTAATGAGACTTTGGAAATCTTTTATTTATAAAATTTTTATTGAAACTACAAAAAAATTACGTTTATATTATATTTGTCTAAAAAAATATGTTCATGTGTTTTTTTTTCGCTATCGGTAATTATAGATAGAAACGTAAGATGTGCCTCTTTTAAAACATTTTTTAGTTTGCATTAAAATTTTTTATATTCCAAAAATTATAAGTTTATTTAGAAATATAAAATTTTAAAGCGTTTTTCTCACCTTTCAAAAAAAGCTTTTAGTTTTTATCCGAAAGAATGTTTAGAAATAATCCATTTATTTGGATTTTATATACATTTTGACCTTCTGATAAAATAGGCTCGAGGACTGAGGATTTAACTAATTTTATTTTATTGTCATTAATAAAGGTAGACACAGCCTTTAAAGTACTTGAATATAATCACGTGTATTATCATCTCTAGAGACCTTGTAGTAACATTCCGGGAAGCTGTAACGGTGGACCTGAATAATTTTCTCTGACAGAAATAGTAGCATGTCCGTTAAAAAGTACGCGTTCTTTTGCTACAGCATTACTCAAAACAATTAAGTTCATTTTAAATATTTTTTATTAAATTCTGTCACTAAATAACTTAAGGAAATTGTAAACCTTTGTAAATTTCACCCTAAGCAAGTTGTTGTAATATTGACCTGATGATGGAAGGAAGGGCACTAATGAAGCAGGTCGATCAGTATGTTAAAATAAAGTGGTTATCATTCAATTTTATATTGTAAGTACATTTTATTAAAACAATGCTTGCAGGTAAAAGGTCGTGTCAATGATTTTACTAAAGCGTTTTTTTGTGCCTTCTATGTACTCTAAAATAACACGATCAATAAGAAAATAAAATTCTACGAAGAAAGAGACAAAGCGTAACAAAATACAAATTATAAATTAATAAATAAATTTAAATAATAATATATTTTGCAATTAGATTTCTTTTATACGTAAATAAATCGTGAACTATAAATCGACATTATACTTACGTTATATTATAGACAAGCACGGTAAATTCGGTCTAATTAACTTTTTAATAATCTAACGTTATCCCGTTGATAATATATCGGACGTGCTGAATATATAGTGACAACAAGATCTCAAATAATTACTTGTTTATTATTATTACATAAATTACAAATGATGAACGTAGGAACCCAAATTTGTTGTAGATTTTTTTATTATTTTGTATCTTACCATATGACATTAATACTCTTTGATAAAATTATCTGTGTACTGTAAATATGATTTTTTTTAATCTATCTAAATTTAATGTACAATTTTTGGTCTATAAATAGAAAAGTGACTCGTAATAGCAGGTACTTATGCGATAGTACTCGGGAAAAGTAATATGTTGTATAATTAAATTGACTATATTCCTACTACTCCTACAAAGCTCTTGCTATCTTTACATGCTGGACTCTACCTGATCAACTCAGGGATCAAGGTGTCCGTTTGGTGCCTTATTGAATTTAAAGTAGGTATTTTTGCGAGCTCCATTGACTTCTCCCATACAGACAAGTTTTCAAGAGAATGGTGAAAACCATTTAACTAAAATTTATCGAATAGTTGATGTCGGTTAATATTTACGGTACATATTATATTCAGTTTGTCAATAGTTATTACTATTATGAACCTCTTATGAATGCCGCATTGAGCAAGCTCGTGCAATCCTTATCCGCATAAAAAAGATGTTCTGCAGTCATGATCTCAACCTTGGATTAAGAATGCGAGTGGTCAGATGCTACGTGTTTTCAGTATTATTTTATAGAATGGAAGCATGGACACTTAATGAAGAACTGATAAGGCGAATTGAGGCATTCGAGATGTGGATCTACAGAAGAATACTCAAAATAAGCTGGATGGACAGAGTTACGAATGAAGATGTTATGGTTGGGATGAATAAAGAAAAATAAGTTATTAAAACAATAAAAATCCGAGTATCCGAAAAGTACGAGATCTTGCATCTCATAATGCAGAGAAAGATTGCCGGAATACGGGGCCCTGGAATAAGGAGGACATCGTGGCTGAAAAACGTGAGACATTGGTTTAACCAGTCTACTGTAGAGCTGTTCCGGGCCTCAGTAAACAAAATCCCAGCGTCCGTTGAACGCACGTTAGAACGCGCAAAAGAAGAAGAAGCAAATTTTGGTAATTATTGATTCGCAAGGTCAGATTTTCGAAACTTTATTCCAATCGTTATTTTAATACGATAACGAATTTCAAAAAAAATGTTGTATTCACCCTATTTACTTCAAGCCTTTCGACCCATGTTTCAGTTTAGCGTGTATGCTCATCGTATACCGTCGTAGCATAGTAGCGGCCGTAACGCCGTAGCAGCGTGGAGTCTACATACAATAACGACGGCCTCTACGAGAAACGTATAACGACGTCCTCGCTGGCACATAACGGCGGAGGACGCTCAGCGCGGTGATTCAAATGGAAAAGAAAGCCTTTCCCTTAAAGCCTCCGAATAAAAAATATAATTCATTTTCAGTTACATCACCACTGAGACCCATTTGAATAATGGGAAAAATAAAACAATGGCTAGTTTTTAAACTTCTCCGTGGTAAAAGATGGAAGAAAACCTTAACCCTCAGGCCTCGGGCCTATTTTGTCGGAAGTTTAAAAGATTTCTGTTTTGTTTTAAAATCCAAATAAATGGATTATATAAAACTAAAAACCGTTTTTGAGAGGTGATGAAATGCGCTTTCAAATTTTATATTTCAAAATAAACACATTTGTTTTGAAATATAAAAATTTTGAAGGCAAATATAAAAAGTTTTAAATGTGGCTAACCTTACGTTTATTCTAACAAAGTATACTGATAACGAAAAAAATACACATACATTTTTGTTAGCCGTATTATAAACGTTATCGTTAACTAGTTTGAAATTAAAATAATTCATAATAAAATCCCAAAGTTTCATTTTTTTTCAAGATGCGATGTGTACAGACGTACAGCGATAGTCGTCAAGATACTTGAGTCGAGTACCGGATTCTAGCTTACCCCTGTGGAAAAGGGCCTTAGTTATAGATCGTGGTTAATTTTGGGGATATTATGCCATGTTACTCTTTCTTTATCCAACGTTTCGGATGACATTACAGTCTCTATCATTACAGCAGACATGTTTTAAGATGGTATTACACATCTGGCCTGACGGACTCTGGAATGCTATCCAAAACGTTGACTAAAGAAGGAGGTAACGCAACAAGTCGTAATATCCCAAAAATATATCACGATACTCTTCTATTTTTCTGACTCTTGACATGGCCCGACTCACGTATCTGATTCACTTGATCGTGCCATGTCTTTCTCGGACAAAAAAATAAATAAATAAAAATAAAATAAAGTCAGAAAAATAGAAGAGTATGTATGAGCCGATGTATGAATGTGAATGAGGCAAAGAGTGTGTGCCAAGACCGAGGTCTTTGGCGGTCCGTCCTCTCTGCCTACCCCTGCGGGGAAACGGCGTGATGGTTAGTTAGTTAGTTAGTTTATATCACGATAACACTTTTGGCCGTGAAAATCTCAAATCATAACTGTTTATTAATCTCGTTTAAAGAAAAGACTAATAATTATAATACCACAAAATAAATATCTGTTGGCAAGGGGGCGCGGGGATACATATATTTACAGAATTAATTTAAAGTATTCGTTAAATGAAAAAATATAACTTTGTTAAAACCACTGATTTATTTAATTAATACCGACCGGTTTCGGAACAACCGTTCCTTCCTCAGGTCAAACAAATAATGATTTCACCATCAGAAAAGAGTGGGAGGGCATAATTTATTACGAAAGTATTGTGGTATGTGGTAGGGAAGGAGGTGTGGCTATGAATTAATGGAAAGTTGTGGGAGGGAACAGAACCGACATCGAAAGGAAACAGAATTAAGATTGGGCTATAGGTTAATATTTTTTATTTGTTGATACTTGACTCATTATTTTGAAGGGATTTTTATTTTATTTTTAAGGCTTCTTAGTTATCTAAGCGTTTTCCTTTATTATGAACATGAATAATATTTTTCCATGTAATTTTTTTTCAAAACTATGGTTATTTTCAATGATGTGTTAGCTAAATCGGAAAAATTATTATTATTAAGACACCTTAAGTGTTCTTTGATTCTAATTTCAAAATTACGGGTTGTTTTCCCGATATAAAATGAGGATCAGTCATTAAATAAATCAGTGGTTTTAACAAAGTTATATTGTTTCATTTAATTATAATGGAAAAACACAAAGTAACAGCTAGTTTCAAAACTATAAAGTATTCGTGTTTAATTCGAGAAAACAAATTAACTATATTTAATAAACGATTAACGAATAAAGTGTATGCATTTGAAATTTTAATTAAAAAAATGTTGCATGTTCCAAATTTTAATATCCAGTAGCGTACCTATTTGTATTAGGTCAATTTACCCCAAAATATGCGCTGCGTGCTCTAAAGAATTAATCCTACTAATTAAAATTACTTTGAATTCCTTTTATTTGAAGTTCTTTAATCATAAAAATGCCCTGTAATCAAAATGGGCTGTTATTTGGTAAATGTAAATAACACTTTATAATCACGACAATTCCATCAACCCCTTGTCTCTGTAATCACAATTGCATCCCTTGGAACAACAAGGTTCTATCAGACATAGCAAAGTCATTCCATATTGGTCGATTGAGAGTATTACTTTAGAGATCAATATCGCATGGCATTGCTGAGTCAGATCGAAATTAGTTGGTAGGGCACAATAAGTAAAAAATTATAAAACACATGCTAACAGATCTCGCTTTGTTAGCATGTGTAGCTACTATGTAATCTAGAAAGAGTTGGAAAGAAAAGGTGTCGCCAATTGGCAGAATCCTTTTCGTCTCGTAAGCCCCAGATAAGCCAAATAAATTATTTATCTGATCAAGAAAGATTTGAAATATTTTATCACTTTCACCACTGAAATTTCCACTAATTAGGACAAATTGAGCGTATTTTGGGCACGCGGATAGTGAACACAAAAACATATTATATTCTTAATTTTAGTTTTTTTATTAATTTAAAAAAAACCTTTTTGTTGGGCTATATAGAATATTGAATGCAAGGCTGATCAAGATTAAGAAAGGGACCATCAGATGGTTTGGGCACGTAGATCGAATGAATGAAGAAAGAAGTGTAAGAAGAATATATGACGCAAGTGTGAATGTTATAAGAAGTAGGGGACGCCCGAGGAAGACATTGCACGATCAACTGAATCAGATACTCGAGTCGGGCCATGTCAAGAGTCACAAAAATAGAAGAGAATGTATGAAACTTTGTATGAAAGTGAATTAGGCAAAGAGTGTGTGCGAAGATCGAGTTGTTTGGCGGTCCGTCCTCTCTGCCTATCCCTTCATATATGTCACTATATTAGTCAGCGAGACAACATTTTCATTTCCCATCTTTTTCTGTAACCAAAACATTGTGTGTAAAATGATACGAAATAAATTTATCCGCAGATTTTAAACTTCATTAAAATAATATTGCATAATGGAGCCTAAAAAAGGAAATTGTAACTAAATTTTCAGCACGTCATTTCAGTCTATATTGCTTGTGAACGTTTGTATAGTTCTTTAAAATGCCTCTCTCTCTTGTTTCGTCCCTAAGACAAGATAACATAATTAATTATCTTGTTTAATCAGGCTATTTTTGGTTGAACCTTCTATTTATATAAATACAAGGTTAACCTTTTGAAGATTTTCTTTCCAAGGTCGCAATATTGTGAAAATTATTGAAGGTTTTAAAAATACTGTAGACATGTTGTACGTAACTTCCTATTAAAAGCTGAAATGAAACTGTAAACAATTAGCTTATTTAGAGAATGTCATTAACAGTAATAATATTATGTTATCAGGAAGATTAATAATGAATAATCTTATATAATATTATAATATTAGCCATTTTCGGGGATGCTGTGAAGAGGAGTCTTTTTGGGGAAAGGAAAGAGAGGAAGTTTTGTGAAGGAAAAAGGGAGGAGTAAGTAGGAATCTTGGGTAAATATGTCCAGGAGTGACGGACGTAAGAAACCATTCCGGCCATTACGCTATAAGGGTCGAGAGAGTCCGTCTGGAGAAGTGAAATGTCTCCAAAAACCAGTATCTCCCAACCCGACCCGGCACTCGGTAGGTGTGTAAAACGCATGTACCACCAAGACTTTTACCTCACCCCATGAACCCGGGCGCTCCTGCTAAGTAACCAAAAGTAGCAAACCACTTGGGATAACTTATAGCAGAGGTGTTGGTTATCTTAAATGGTTCCCGCCTTACAAAATGAAAAAATATTTGAGAAATTAATGTTTTCGATTTTTTTCTACATAAATAGTAAAAAAAAAAACAATTTGTAATTTTAAGGACAAGAAAAGATTTGATGATTATTGGAACGTTTCACAACCTGTTGGCTCTTTATCCTCTAATTTTGAATTTTTTACATTTGAACAGGTGAAACGATCGAAGCTAAGACGCACGACAGGGTGACCATGCTGTTCAGCGACATCGTGGGATTCACCTCAATCTGTTCCACAACCACTCCAATGATGGTCATCAACATGCTGGAAGACTTATACAGCGTATTCGACGTATTTTGCGGACAACTCGATGTTTATAAGGTAAACTAAATTTCACAGTAACAAATGAGGCGTGTTTAAACAAAGACGGAATTCTCCTATTATTTTCATTAAGTAATATGCAGTTCTCTTGTCGTACTATTAACCATAATATTTGTAATTAAGACGATAGACTTCGCTTTTCGGCCCATACAAAAAGGACGCCCGGGAAAAAACACTTTTCTACATCGAAAATTGCACAAAACGAATATATTTTTTTTATAATGCCTTCTAAAGGGTAAACACTATGTCGGCACGTTTTTTAATTTTCAATGCGTTTCGTATTAACGTAAACATTCACTGTCAAACATGTACGATTTATCAAAAAACATTATTTAAGGAATAAGTGCTACTAACTCAACTCTCATAAAGAATTATAAAATTATAAAAAGCTACCGACGTAGCTTCTTCTTTCTAAAGAATATATATTTTTTCAAATTTAAATTTCGTGAAAGTTTCGGTGTAGAAAAGTGTATTCTCCATAAACCCCTTTTCGAGCGATTTCTGTGGGTAAATTTGAGCGTTGTCTCATTCGCACATTTCGCATTCGCATGTATTATAAGTGTGCGTGAGCTTATTGTGAGCGGGACAGAATGATAGACGCGGGTCTTCCGCGTGTCGTTCAAAGTCTAGCCTCTTAATTGTTTCCCTCAGTTACACTCTGCATATGTTTTATTTCAATTAATAGGTAACTGAATTACTTACTTTCAATTAATAGAATGAACACTGCCGTTTTTGTTCTGGACCCTGCATTACCCTATTAGAAATTGCCTTTTTTTGCAGAACCAAATACATTTATTAAAAATTGTATGGGATACCGTCATTTATGGTCCAAAACCTTTGCAGCTATTAATAGTAATTTAGATTCTCTATCCATCGACATATTTAAGAGCGATTGGCCAGCGGCTGAGAATAAAAGTTTAAAAATGCTTGCAATTGTACAGGGAGGTTCCAATGAGAAAGATAGATTATTCCTCGTATCAATTTTTTTTTATTAAAAATTTTATATCGATTTATTTCATTCAAAACTTGCTTTAATATATACCTATGTTCAAGTAAGCAATAAAAATGCTCAAAACGCACGATCAGACAAAATAAGTGTGTAATTCTTTTAGTTTGTAAGACCTTAAATAAATAGAAAAACTAAGGTAATTTGTCACAAAACACGTTCTCGGATTTATTTTTTAATGATTTTAATTTAACTAAAATAAATAATGGTTAATCTGCAATTAAAATTAAAGCTGTGTTTACAAGATTACGTATTGATTTGTTTTGTTGGATGATTATATAATTTGAAATTTGTGTTGTTTAAAAGAATCATTCGTTCGAAAATTGAACAAATCTGCCAAACGACCAGCGGTATAACTTAGGACCAGTTGTTTCGGAAAATTTCACGTTTGAATTTCCTTCAAATCGTCATTCACCGAAAAATTGGGTTGTTTCAACCTTCGTCAGAAGAAATTTGAAGGAAAATTTTATGGAAATGTTTCGAAAATGAAAAGATTCATTTTTTCATTTCAAATTTGACACGCAATCACGTCTTCCTATATTTCAAATACGAAATGGGTTGTTTCAACTCCAAATAACGTTCGATAAATTTGAAAATTTTATTCAAGTGTTCCCCGCCGAATCACAATTTTGACGTCTGCGCATGCGCCTCCCATTATTTCGCTAACCGTCCGGACTCGGCTGATCACATTCACATCACATTTCTATAGTATTTTCACTGCTGACGGAAGTTGAAACAACCCAATTTTTCGGTGAATGACGATTTGAAGGAAATTCAAATTTGAAGGAAATTCAAATTTGAAGGGAATTCCAAAACAACTGGTCCTATGAAATTTTCGTTTAAATTTCTTCTGACGGAGGTTGAAACAACCCAATTTTTCGGTGAATGTCGATTCGAAGGAAATTCAAACGTGAAATTTTCCGAAACAGCTGGTCCTTAGTATATTAAAAATTAACTTAGTTTTTCGAAATTTTAAAACTGCGTGAATCAGATAAAATAACAATCTTTAAAAATCAATTTATTTTTTTTGTTTTTGTAAAAAAACTCAATACGTCTAGAATTTGATTTAAAAAGGACTAATTTCCGGTATTCTCTCACTCTTAATTCATTTTAGGACCATGGTGGTGGATTGTCGTCCTTGTTTTAACATGCCTCAAATCTATTTATTATAGGTGAAGATAGCTGAAGTCCCCGGCGTTGCCCGGGCTGTACGTAGGGTTAATCGAATTTTATCATAGTAGACAGCAATTTTATATAAAATTAAAAGTAATAAACTATAAATGTGGATTGTGTGAGGAGGGTTTGGCGGTATACCCTCTCTGCCTTCCCTTTCTAAAAAACGGTGTGATGATTAGTTGGTTAGTTTGTTATAGGAATAACATTAACGTACTATATCTACCTATTATGATACTAATCTTATATAACTAGAAATATAAAGAATTGAAGGCGTAACAGTTGTTTCGGAAAATTTCAGGTTTGAATTTCCTTCAAATCGACATTCACCGAAAAATTGGGTTGTTTCAACCTCCGTCAAAAGAAATTTCATCGAAAATTCCATAGGACCAGTTGTTTCGGAATTCCCTCCAAATTTGAATTTCCTTCAAATTTGAATTTCCTTCAAATCGACATTCACCGAAAAATTGGGTTGTTTCAACCTCCGTCAAAAGAAATTTCATCGAAAATTCCATAGGACCAGTTGTTTCGGAAATCCCTTCAAATTTGAATTTCCTTCAAATTTGAATTTCCTTCAAATCGTCATTCACCGAAAAATTGGGTTGTTTCAACTTCCGTCAGCAGTAAATAGCAACAAATAACGTTCGATAAATTTGAAAATTTTATTCAAGTGTTCCCCGCCGAATCACAATTTTGACGTCTGCGCATGCGCCTCCCATTATTTCGCTAACCGTCCGGACTCGGCTGATCACATTCACATCACATTTCTATAGTATTTTCACTGCTGACGGAAGTTGAAACAACCCAATTTTTCGGTGAATGACGATTTGAAGGAAATTCAAATTTGAAGGAAATTCAAATTTGAAGGAAATTCAAATTTGAAGGAAATTCAATATTTGAAGGAAATTCAAATTTGAAGGAAATTCAAATTTGAAGGGGATTCCGAAACAACTGGTCCTATGAAATTTTCGATGAAATTTCTTCTGACGGAGGTTGAAACAACCCAATTTTTCGGTGAATGTCGATTTGAGGGAAATTCAAACGTGAAATTTTCCGAAACAACTGGTCCTAAAGATTCCTGTTCTCCAAGTATTTACATGCTCGGTATGTTTACCAATTTTTCCACTTCTAATTGGTTTTCTAGCAATTTACCAAATATCCTACTCATAACAGTGTTAGCATCGTGTCAAAAAAACCTTCACCTTTCCACGACCTTGTCATAAACACTTCAGGAAATTAATGCCATTCTACTAATGAGTCTTTCCAAACAAAATGTATAAATTCTCATAAATTATTTCACCTACCGAACTAAACCAATTATTCATAATTTGTTTTCTTATACAGCAAGACTCAATGTTACTTTCTCTGACAAATGATTTGTCTTTTAGTGAAGCATTTTCATTAATAACTTGATACTTATCTCTAATATTGTTTAATTTTATTTTTCAATTTGTACATTAATAGTATTACAGATTTTATCGAAATCTTTATAATTGTACCATTTATGCAATTTATGTATAATGATAAAAACTCGGTTAATCCGTTAAATGACATAAGTGGATGGTAAAGTATTTAACTTTATTATTATTTATTTTATTTTTTATTTAATATGATTGTATAACATCTTAAGATTGTTGTGTCAAAACTTTAAATACTTCCTTACATAAGTGACCAGGTTACGCTGGGATTTTTTCATTTTAATTTTTGATTTCCGATGATCCAGTCATGAGTTATATTGTTCACCGGCAACAACTTTTTTTCGAAACGCCTTTGAAGATTTGATGCCGTCGGCTTAATTATTTATATTTGGTTTTAAAAAATTAAGGATATATTGTTTGTATGTTGTACTATAATATTATGATCAATTAAATAAACATGTATTACCTGTAGGGTCTAAAAAAAATCTTAAAAAGGGGCCTTTTTTACGCCGAATTAACATTACCATCCCCTTGGTGAGATCATTAATAAATTGGTACGGATCACAGGACGTCGCCCGAGTGCTCAATTGTCCAAACGACCATTTTAGCTTTTGTCCAATATCCATTATAAAATTAAAAATAAACTATCAAAAACAATAATTAATCACTTTACTAAGAATTATTAAGAATAATCAGGAAATAGCTTCATCTTAAACACCTATGTTTAATTGAACTAATGAAAAAAAACCTCCTCCTCGTGTAAAATTTGCTAATGGTCGTTTGGTTAGGTAAGTTTGGTTAGGTTAGGTGGCTTGGTCGAAGGCGAAAAGTCATTAAATCTAGTCATTAACATGAAATTATATATTTTTTAAATATTATCTAAATTTATGTAATTCTTTCTACAATGCTGGAAAGTTTCTACGTCGGAGAGAGTTAAAACCTATAACAAGAACAGAAAGAATTGTTTTAACGCAATAAATACAGGAAAACAATACAATTTCGGATTTTTCATGAATTATTATAAGAGTGGTTAAAATTGAGTGTTCATTAATTGTTGAATTGTTTTAGGTTGAGACCATTGGAGACGCGTACTGTGTGGCCAGTGGTCTCCAAGGCACCACCAACACACATGCGCAGAGGATCGCTTGGATGGCTCTGCGCATGGTGGAAGTATGCGCAGACCATCTTACCCACTTAGGAGATCCCATAAAGGTACGTTATGTGTATTTAAATTAAGAACAGTTGTGTGTTACGTCATGGGATTCAGGTAAAGACTAAAAAAAATGGGTTGTAAACATGGAACTAGGATAATATCCATACTCTTTGGTTGTAAACATAAAATGATTACTCATGATTTTCTTGTTCATAGATGGCGTTAATTTAATAATTTTAGGAAAAAACAAATAAGGAATGTGAATAAATAGTTCTTGTACGGATCAAAACTCAATTCTTTCAAGAAAGGCACATAAATACAATAAGTATCGGCGATTCGTATTTCAATGTCTTTCTTGAATTTTTTATTTATTGAAAGACTAATTTGATACATAGTATCAACAAACAAGTCCTGCTAAACCAATTCAATTGGCTTATCAACAGTTGCTTATATTTTACTTACATATACTTAAAAAAATAATAATTTACATCTTATATCTACAGATTCAACATTTTTTTATACATATTACTATAAATATTTATTTTCCGATAGCCAATTTGTCACCATATATTTATCCTTATTCATAGAATCACATTGCTTTACAGTGTCAGGTAATAAATTAAATATCTTCGGTATTTTTTTTTTTTTTTTTTTTTTATAGAGAATACCTCACAAGAGTCCCAACTGCTCCCGTCTGGAGCCAGTGAGACTATGGCATCCCCAATTGGGGTATGTTGTGAGGCTGAAGGAAAGTGGGGAAGGGAAGGAGATGGGGAAGAGGAAGGTAGGAAAGTACCTGGCTATTCAGATCTAGTCACTAAACACGGCTAAAGCCATTATTAAGCAACGTCTCAATTCTGAATGGTGGTCTTACACCAGGGCGATACTGACAGTATCTTCCACTCTGGAACGTGCCGCAAATGTAGTATATATTATTTTTATTAATTAATTGTGAAATAACACAAATTAATCAAATAAAATTTATTTGCGCACGCCGGGTTCGAACCCGCAACCTTCCGATTGGGAGTCAAGTGTTGTTACCACTCGACCACGGACGGTCGTCAACGACGGTATGTTGTATTCCATCGTTTTCAGTCCGTACTTATTATTATATTTCTAAACTATTAACCCGTCGTTGCGCGTGAATCTTGTGCTATATATATGTTCGGATTTCTCTTTATGCTGCGGGGTAAATAAATGCTGAATTATAATTTTGTGCCATAGTAAAGCCTTATCAGGTAAGATTTTGGCACTCTGAAACAGCAACGGTGTATTATGTCTCTGTTTGAATATTAATAATACTTAGTTTGAATATTAAGTTTCAAAACTATTCAAATAAAGCTGTCCGACAGAAGATTGGTATCAGAAATTTATTTTTATTTTTACTATAATAAATTCCCTTATTGCATTCTTGAAATTGATTTCATTTCATTTTCCTAATAGAGTCACATGAATTAAAAATATCTTTCACTGCAACAATCATGTAAATACCAATCCGTTTGTGAACTTCCTTATACCACGCATGCACCTCTAAGGTAACCAATACGCAGAAGTAGCAGATAATATCAGTGGCACCAAAATAACTTACAAAAAAAGCATTTCACTTATTTTTTATAACGATTTACAATTTGTTGTCTAAAATTTATAAATTTTTGTTAATTTAAATCATTATATTTACACTGTATAATTGTTTTGTACCTAATCTATTTTTATCTAAAAAAAGTTTTAATCTGTATTTTAAGGTATATTAAAGTTGAGTATATTTGTAACGTCAATAAATAGATAAATGAGAAATGGAAATGAAATTATTACACCTAATTTTAAAACAACACAAATTCACACCATTATATTTATCAAGCCATAAAAACTAAAATAACCTTCCTTCTGAATTTCGCTGTATTTTCAACCAATCAAAACAAATAAATTAAATTTAAAAAAAATTAAAATGGAAAAAAAATGTCATTAACAAATAAATATTTTGTACAAAATATATAATAATATGTTACCTAAGTAAGAATCTTGGATCCCTTATCTGGCACAAGAGCTCATCTTTTCTGTTAAGGAATACATGACCAATCATGACCTTAAATATTATTTTTTTGTGAAATATATATAGTACATTTAGTTGGCCGTTGGCCCACCGGTGGCCACCAATGAAAATTATTATCATTATTTTTTTTTAAATCTCTATTTTTTTACCAGTTTCTGTTACAAAATAATATTATTAGTAACAACAGTTGTATAAACTACCAAAATCTGAATGAATTGTTACTGTAAACACAAATAAAAATACAACACAAAAAAATTCTGAAGTGACGTTTGTTTTTTTTTTTAAAAAAACATGGTCTACAAAATGTCAAAAAAATGTAGCCCATATATTTTATTTTACAATGAAAAATATTAAAAAAAAAAATCAAAACCGCATTATTTATGTACATGCGTTAACGAACAATAATTCAGCTTAACATTTAATGATATTGTGGTTGAAATATGTACCTACACATATTAAAAAATTACGTTTTAGTTGTTAATAGGCGGATATCCCAGTAGATAAAAAAAAAAATAATTATAATCAAAATAAAATATGAAAAATAAGACATAAAATTCAGTAAGTGTACATTACCTACAGAGAAAAAGAAGAAAGAAAGTAAGTTTTAAAAAGTAACTTGCAAAAAGTGTTTTTTTTATTTAAAACCACTGGACTCGAGGATCTGAGCTCAAGTCCGAATTGTATGTAATTGTTCAGTATCCATTGCAAGTAAGAGATGTCAATACTATTTTCAACATTTTTGTATTATTTTCCGCAGATGCGCATAGGCCTCCACACAGGTACAGTTTTAGCAGGAGTGGTGGGAAAAACGATGCTGAAATATTGTCTTTTTGGACACAATTGCACCCTGGCCAACAAGTTCGAGTCCGGCTCTGAACCCCTAAAGATCAACGTTAGTCCCACGACATACGAGTAAGTTGATCCCCTATTGACAATGTGACGTTTATTTAATTTAATTTAATCTAATCGGAGCGAAATCAAATCGATTGACGGTAACTTGAGACATATTATTTCTAACATGGATATAAATGGTTCCGCGACAAAACAGAACAGGATATTTATAAAATGGTTCTACGAAAAAGCAGAACAGGATATTTGTCAAACGGTTCCATGGCAAAACAGAACACAATAATGAATTAAAGTAAATAAAACGAACAAAAAATAGCTAACTAAATCTCGAATATTATTTGAGATGTTCACAGCCATAAGAACTATAATTATTTATTTTGGGGGTGTTATACCGTTTTGCACTAATTCTTTATTGAGTAAACCTCTCGGACAGCGGCGTTACAGTGTCCACCATCATGGCAGATGTGTGATACTCTAGAAATAAATCACGATAACATAATCTCTTTTATTTCAAAGTTTTTTTTCAAAATGCAATAATATTGACATTTAATTTAATTAAAAACAACGTATTTATGCAATTTTTTCTTGTGTAATTATTATGACTAGTGGCAGTTGTTTCACCTTACGGTATTATTAAACCGTGGTGAATTTTACACAGTGAAACCATTAAAAAAAAATATTGCTTTTATTTCAAATGAAAACAAAATTTTAATTAAAAGACAAAATAACTTTGTTTTCATCACTTTTTATTTATACACAATCTACATGTTTCGTGAACGATGTTCACCTCATCAGGAACAAATGTATACAATTGTAAAAACAAATGTGTACAATTGTATTAAACATGTAGATTGTGTATAAATAAAAAGTGATGAAAACAAAGTTATTTTGTCTTTTAATTAAAATAAATAATGACATCACAAAGTGAAAACCTTTCCGAAGAAGTTTTCTTCGAAAAATTAAAACAAAATTGCTTTTCACATTAATTCCATACAGGAGGCCCTGAGGAAATTTCCCTAATTTAAATTTGACGTTCTAACCTAAACTAACAAATTCGAATGTTCCGTTTTGTCACAGTTCTGTTTTCCCGGTTATCGTTGAAAACTAATGATATAGTTATTATGCCGTATAGGCAATGTGGTCAGTTATTATTTATTGATAAATAACTACTAAGATAATAACCATATTCATAATGGCTAAAAGACAACTGATTAAAATTTTTGATTGCTTGAGGAAAATTTGATTCTATCTAGACTGGATATTATTTGTCCATAAAATGTTCTTCCTATGACTTCTTGAACTTCAACAATTCATATCAGATGTTACTAGAAAACTAGATTATTCTTTCATTATATAAAATGCATTTGTTTCAAGATTGAATATGTTTTCCTTAGGTGGTTAATCCAGTCCCCAGGCTTCGAAATGGAAGCTCGAGATCGCTCTTGTCTCCCCAACTCTTTCCCTGAAGACATCCCTGGAACCTGCCACTTCTTGAAGCGCTACCTCCATCCTGGATTAGACCCAAACGCATCACAGGAAGATCATATCATACAAGCCTTAAAGGACTACGGGATAGGACAACCGAAAGAGTAGCGGTGAGACCGACGCCCGCCCGGTCAGCTAAGGGCGTCTCCACAACAAACTACGCAAACAACAACAAACTTCGACGCTTTAAGCACTACCACGCAATATCAGAAAGGTTCAACACCTTTTGATCTATCTGATCGGGGAAACATACAAGCTCAAAAAGCGATAGGCCGAGCGTTTCCAATCTTATCTACTTCTAATTCATCACGTTCTCCGTTGAAATCGGCGCAGTTATCACGGCTTCCCTTAAGACCGACGCCGTTAGAGCCTTCGTTGAGGGCGTCGGTGTTAACGACGTCGCATTCGGACCCGCTACGACACAGATTAAAGGGATTTGGGTGGGCTCCTCGTAATAAAGTCACAGGCCTTCTTGAGACAGATTTGTAGCCGTTACGATGTGTAGGCACTGACCTAGAATAAAAAATCACTAGGTTACCGACATCTGTGTTTAAATCACCCTCTTAGTTTTAAAATGTATTCCTTAATCGTTTCACAAAAAAAAGCTTTAATTGTTTCGACACTATTTTAAAAGCATTGTCTACATGCAGCACTTACTTAGTATATTCACCTAAAAATTGATATTAGAAGACACTTGTAAATGTATCAAATTAAGTAAAAACAAATTGTTTGCCTGAAACCTTGAACATTTCAAATTTTGGAACTTCTAAAGCCCGGTTGTTATATATATGCTTAGAACAGGAGCGGTTAGTAAATCATTTGCTTTTCAGGATCGAGAGATACATCTGCTTTAGGTTGGGTTGTTTTAATCTCCACTAATTTCATCGACCATTTTAATCTGAACGGTCTCTGATAAATACAGATATTCAGACCGTTCGAACATTTGATTAACTGTCAAAAATAGCTTTAATGCTTGACAGCTGATTACAAATTGATGAAAAGTGGGAAAATGCCAAGAATCAGAGGTAATGCAGACCATTTGTATTCATAAGAGCGCTAATCGACAACCTAATGTGACGTTCAAATTGAGGTTCAAACATTTCAACATTAATCAAGTCATCCAAGGGTTAAACACTTTAAATTGTCGTGATAATATGAATAAATGAAGGATTTGGATTAGGAGCCTAAATTTTTCGCCAGTTTTACTTCATCAAAATTATTTTATCACTCCTTTGTGAAAAAGTTTGTTTATACAATGATGTACAGGGTACACCAGAAACACCTGAATGTAACTAAATCTTATAAGTGTCGGGTATTTTTAGGGCATCTAACCCATAGATAATAGAAACAAAGAGATATATGGTATTGAAACTGCACGGACCATCAAAGCGATGACCATCCAGATCAGAAGGTTGCGTTTTCATATCACGTCGGGGTCACCAGATATGCAAATTTGGAGTTGGCGGATGATGGGTGTTGTATAAATCAAATAAGTAATTGTTTCACTCACAGGTTTATTTAAACACAATTGTAAATCCGATAAAACTCCCGTCCACAATTAAATATTGTAATGATAAGTATTTAAGTGGCAAGCGTATGAAGTGACCAGTATTATCGGTCCGGCAATCTAGATCAGAATGTGGTAAATTTTGTTTCGTACTGGGACGATGACTTTGCTTTAAATTGATGCTCACTATTTTCGGCTGCTATAACCCAATAGAAGTTCTGCGTTTAATTCGCTTCGCCAAAGAGACAATGAAAATTATTCGATTGGTGTGCGGTTCCCATAATAATTGTTCATGGGCCGTCTTTCTTTGTTTCTACAATCTATGATCCTTATTCTGTACGAATTTCTTACTTTTTGTATCCTAACTCGAATCAAATAGAATATTTTATTTACCTTTCTATATAAACTGATAAAACATTATCATTGTATCAAAGAGTATTTGTAAATATGTAGACAAGATTCTAAACTTGTTGTAAACTTACTTTTAAGCAAACTGCACTATCAAATACTTAAATTATTAAATTTTAAATATTATTTAACTATCAAAAAAACTTTTTTTTTTAATGAAATTTTTGCTCATAACTTTTTATACCTATAACATTGTTTACTTCGTAGTTTGGTTGATTTGTTATAATTCAATTAAAGCGAGTTTTATTAACGTTTTCGTACGTTTCACACTTCTGTGGGGTCGAAGATAGAGTTTCCAATGTCATATCTCACCCATCATTGTTTGCTTCATTATCACCTCTTTTGTTCTTATGAATACGCCAACTGATTGTGGCAGACCATTCCTTTGTCAAACTATTCCCAGCTCTTTATCCCTTGTTAGTTGATGCCCTGACTGTTAATCTCCAGGACAGTTGAACTCCGGACATTTCAATGCAATATACAAAATAGGCATGCTTATAAAGATTTGAAATTCTCACTCAGCGTTCCTATGTAAATTTTTGGGTAAACTAAACTAGCTTCTAATTTCATTTGGGGTTTATTATTTTTATAACAATCTGTAATTTAAATTAAATGTTAGGTAGGATTACGATGTTCTACATTTAATTTAAAATAATTAATGTGAAAATTGTGTGTTTCAGTAATTTACAATTTGAAAGGGTTATTAAAATTGATGATTACAAATTTAGCCGAGGACGCCCAAGGAAGACGTGGCACGATCAAGTAAATCAGATACTTGAGTCGGGCCATGTCAAGAGTCAGAATAATATAAGAGTATGTATGAGAAGATGTATGAATGTGAATGAGGCAAGGAGCGTGTGCCAAGACCGAGTTGTTTGGCGGTCCGTCCTCTCTGCCTACCCCTGCGGGGAAACGGCGTGATGGTTAGTTAGTTAGTTAGTTAGTTATGATTACAAATTTGAAAAATTTGACAAATTATTCATTGGAGTGGTAACTTCAACGAAGTGTGAAATGAAACCTTCTTACCAAAATTCTTTACAAATCAACACAAATTTATATTACAAATATCACCTGAGACTTTCAAATACAATATTGGAAAACCGAGCCACAAATCAAATTAGGTTTGGGTTATTTCATATTCGAATTTTTTTTTCGATTGCCAAAAAACCCAGATTACAAATTACCAGACGAAATTTGAAAATATTCTTCTACCGTCATTATAAGCGTGTATTGTAGCTGGGCTATGATGGAGGACTTAGCTAACTTAGTAATTTAAAACACGACACCTGATTAGGAACCCTACGCATTTTTCGGCATACCTACTAATCTAATTTGTCTACAATATGTTTACTCCACCTTAATAAGATTTCCACCCTCGGAATGGTCATTAGCGTCTTACTATAGAGATTTGCGTGGCTTGATCCTCTACGTGACTTTGTAATTAAAGCCTAACTTAGTTCACTACACTCCAAAAGAAACAGCTTTCTACGTGTCCAAACAATACGTGTTTCCTGCGTGGTTTAGTCAGCAGTCACCTTATTAATGCTTGTTAATGGACCAACACGAGCCTCTTTAACTGAACATCGTCACGATAATGTTAAGGTAATTCCAAGGAAGGATACAAGGTGTCTGTCTGTTTACATTTTCATGTTAAAATTACGAAAATTTTGTATGGAATACCACAAGGTTTCTCTTAAGGACCTGTGCTATGAAAGTCTGATTGCAGAGGATCGGTAATTTTCTGCCAGTCCCTCAATCCCTCTAACAATTAATCCCCATTTCTTGCAGTTTTTTCGAGTATTATAGTGTATCAGTACATGTCAGGATTAATCTAACTTAAGTAACCTAAAACTAAAATAAAATGTTTAAAATGCAATCCAAATTATGTGTTTCACAATTCATAAAAAGATAATATGTATTTTTTTACATAAAAACCATTTATTGTTTATGAAAACATATATTTTGTTATAAAATTGTATCCATCCTATTTAAATGTAATAATATATTTCTAAAACTGAATACGATGGTATGAGCTGATATAAATACTTGAAGAAACTTTGGGATTCAATTGCCCGAGGGAACAACTGGCAAAGGAACGAACTGTCCAAGAGATCAACTGTCGGCGGATCAACTGTAGGGGGATCAATTATCAAGGGATCAAAATCGTGTCACCAATTTAAACTTGGTGAGACAATTTTTACAAAATTCTACAAATTTTCCAATTATTATTATTATTATTGGGTTTAACTTTTGAACTTCGTAGTTTTGTGAAATTGGTTTGCAATTAAATCTGATTAAAGTATAAGGATAAGGTGTTGTGTTTTTTTTCACTTTTCCATTGCAATGTTTTTGATTAATGATATTGTATATTTTTGTCGTTTTTTGTGTTATTGTAAAACGTATCCACGAAGTAATTAATTTTAAACTAAAACTACCTTTAGAAGCTGTAAATTAAGTGTACCTATGTATAAATGCATATTTCACCTCACTGCTGTACATTGTGACTATTCTAAGAGATATTAGATATAAGTATTAAATATATTAACTTCAAATATCAAACCCAGTTTTCCCTTTCTCAGAAATAATCATTTTTCTACCTTGTGAAAATTAATTGAAAATTCGTCGTTATCGATATTCTACTGATGTAATTTTTTAGGGCGTTTTCCTACTAAATTGGAATATGTCGCTCAAGAAAGATTTGTTATTAAAGAAAACAGATATTTTTATCTTACATTGAGGATTACAGTTTCACGTTTTTTTTTTCAATTTAATAAAAAAAACAATTACTTTAAACTCAAAGAACACAGTTTTTAGGTTGTCGAAGAAATTCTGTTAAGATTTGTTTATAGCAAAAGTCCTTGCTTATTTTACTAAATAAATAGTGCTTTTTTTCCTCAAAGGAAAACCCACATTTATGTCCTTAAAGAAATACTGTTTATGTTTTCAAACGACGACCTTGTTTATATTCCTGAATGAATTTCGTGCTCATATCCTCAAAGGAATACCATAATAACACTTTTATTATGATTTGGATAGTGTCGATTTTAGGGCAAAATCTCCTCAAAGTCAAATAATTTCCAGTATTTTATCTTATTACTAACTTATAAATTTTAAAGCCTTGTGTATGTATGACTTCGAAGAAACGGTGTTCATATGATAGTGGAATAAATACAATCATTACATTCGCAGTTAAATATTCCATTTATGATTTCACAAGGAATGTGTTAATGTTCTAAAAGGAAAACAGTATTTAAGTTCCCAAAAAAACTATGTCTAATATCTTCAATTGAACGCATGTCTTCAAGTGAACACAGTTTATTGTACACTCAATCAAACACAGTTTTTGATCTCTAAAGAAATACGTTTATTATGACTTAACAAAACTCTGTTTCTTTTATATTCTCAAAGAAATGCGGTGTTTTGTGCACTCAGCCTATTACAAATTTCATTCTAAAAGGTAATACGTGCTTATGTCCTCAGTGGAATACAATCTTAATTTCATTTAAAATAGCTTAAAGTTCAATGGATTAAATATAATTTATTGGTATGTATATGGTGTTATATGTTCTATTCCCAAAACTTTTGTTAAAAAATATATATATTTAAAAATGTATGTAAAGCCATTTTTGACATTTCCTGAAATAATGTAATATCTGTAAAGTTATACTTATTTAGCCGAGGAGTTGTAATTGATGTATGTAAGTTAACTTTAAATTTAAAATACAGAAATTGCATAATTCTTAAATTCTTAAAATAATTACATTGCGTTATTATAGACCAATCCTAGATATCTTATATTATTACAGTAAGCCTATTTATTGTTAATTAATGATAATTAACCATTCTGTATAAATGTTTCTAATAAAATACTATCTGTAGTTTTATGCAACAAGAAATAATGCTTTAAACTGCACCCTTAAATTATACTATTGTAGAAAAAAAAATGAATTATGATAATTCAATGTATGTCGTTATAAATAATTTATTGTAACTATGTCTGAATGTATATCTATAAATAAAATAATCACAGCATTACATAAAATGATTTTAGATTAAAATAATATTAATTTAATATTTTACCTAAATGCGATTCAGCAGTAGCTTTTATTTTATTTTTAATTTATGTGTTAGCTTCACATAGCTTTGAGAAGATGTCCTAGGACGTCCTAATCAATTTGTTCTGTTTTCTAAAAAACAGTTATTACCCGTACCCTCAATTTAATTGCTTTTGCCATGAGGTCTCATAGAAATCGTTTTGTCTCCCTTACTCTCATTGTAAGAAATATGTATTAAACGGCGTTAGAAAGAAAAAATACCACGCTTCATAATCAAATCTAGAGGTTAAAAACAATTTTAATGCACCTCTATGAAACAAAAGTTAATTTTAAGTTTCGTGACCTAATATCTATAAAAATGGAAAGGTAACAATGATATCTATAATGACTGATAAAATTTATGTTTTTATTTCGATATCAGTAATATTAGTTCTGTTGGCGCAACTATGCATGTATATACCTACCTTCCTTCCTTCCACCTACCTATCCCTTCTGACTACCCACCTGTGTACAATACTATGTGAGGGCAATAATAACTACATGTGTATTGTGAGTCTGTTTTTGTGCTTCATGCAATAAACATCGACCTTGTGAAGTCTGTTTTTGGCGATGTGCAGCGATGTACCTTCATCCCTCTTCGTCTTTTACTCATCCCTCGGCACTATAATATCGATTAAACGGGATACTTGCGCAATTAATTGTACAAGTGATTACCAGTGACACAATAACTCCCCAAGAACGGAACCAGGAATTCAGGGTAAGTCAGATCCTTCCCGAAGTCCTAATTACCATCCTTATAGTTGTGTCACGCCACCTCATATTATTTTGATACAGTCCACTTCTCAAGAATCGCATCTTTGCGATTACATTATTTGGTCCAATCGTAGCCGGATGAGATTAGCATTTAAATTCATTTTTTAATTCATTTAATTTGATATAAATTCATCATAGTAACTTATTATTGAAGCCTTCTGCATAGGTTGTTTTCTGTGTGACAACAATATTATACGAAATAATATTGTACTTGCGAAATAATAATACTGTACAAAATTGTTATATTCAACAAAAATTAAATAAATTTAGCAAGATGGCAGATAGGAAGATTGCAGTATTGACAGCTCGTCGCAATCGTTTTCTACAAAGAATTCAAACAACACATAATTTAATTCCCTTTTTAAATTCCGATGAAAAGAAAAAGCAAATATTTTTATGTCGTTGTGATTTAATTTCCGAATGGGTAGGAGAGATCGAATCCTTGAATATTGAAATTAAAAATCGGTTAATAGAATCAAACACAGCTGGTGATTATTCAGAGATAATCACAGTTTCGTAACAAATGCAGGTCCTATATTCAGACATTTTATGTGCCAAAAGAAAACATGAGAATTTAGACATTGAATTAAAATCAACAAATAATAGCAACAATTTAGATCTACCCGCGAATAAAATCACACCTTTTGTTTCCAATATTGAAAATTCATTTGCAGTGAATTATGAAAACTTTCTTAGTAAATTTGTTCCCCATGTAATCTTGCATTGTCTAGATCAAGACACTAGGCGACATTTCGAAACGTCATTTGCAAGAACACAATTACCCGAGATATCTGAATTATTTGAATTTCTCCACAATCAAACAAGAATTTTCGAAATCTCAAACTCACTTGTTACAAACATACATAAACAAAAGGCATCGGTTTCGGTAAAAACCTTATTGAATACAAATCCTTCTCAAGATTTGTGTGCTATATTATGTAAAGAAAATCACCCAATATACAAGTGTGCAAATTTTCTAACTATTTCTCCTACTGAAAGGAAAAACCGGATAAAACCACTAAATCGCTGTTTTGATTATTTAAGATTACATATATTTCGTGAATGTCAATCATTGTCTACTTGTAAAGGTGGTTACACGTCGTTGAATGCAGTAACTTATTTCATCGGAAATGTAAACAATGCGTGCCCAGTACCTTTAGGTAACGCTATTGTTTACATGCAAAATAAACACAGTGCGTACGTACCTATACGAATTAGCCATAGCCACGTTTCTCAGGGCTGTGCCAAAACGCTTGTGTTATCTTTAAGGAAATATGATATTCCGTCAAATGGACATTCACTTTTCAACTTATCACATATCGTTCGTGGTAACCCAAGTGTTTTAAATATAGTTTTCGGATATATTAATTTTGGGAAAATTAAATTAATTGATTCATCATCAACGTCATGTTTCATATTGTCAGATACGTCATTAAATAATGTAATGAAAACATTTTGGAAAATTGAGGAAGTGTCAGTCGCTTCCGATTTTAACAATGACATTATCAAAGCGGAAGATTCTGAATTATTCGAATGTAATTCTGAATATCTACAACCAATATTGAATTTTAACAAAATTTTGAATGTTAAAATGTTACGCGTCTTTTGGAATCCCAAAGTGGATTATCTTTTGATACCAAATTCGGCAGTATATTCAAAGCGGAATATATTGTCAATCTGGTGGTTGTTTCCTGTAATCCTTACTACAAAAAAGATTATCCAGGAATTTTCGAATCTTCGGGACTCCGAAGTACCACGACATATCGTATCTACGTGGATCAGTTTTGTGAAACAACTTCCATCGCTGCAACCCTTACGATTTCAACGATATTACCATGCGAACCTAGATAGTCATTGTATTCTCGTAGAATTTTGTGATGAATTCCAACAAGGTTATGCAGCAGTGATTTATTTAGTCGTTCAAAACAATAACTCTAGCCACTTGTTGATGGCCGAATTCAAGGTCGTACCTTTAAAGTCATCAACAATCTCTAGATTAGAATTGTGTACAGCCGTGCTGTTATCAAAACATATAAAAAATATATTTTCGTCAGCACCTTTTGCCGAGCAAATTGAAAAGGTTATCCGCTTCGCTGACACGACAATTGTCTTATCTTGTCTTCATAAGCCACTATTTTTATTCAAAACTTTTGTTGCGAACCGTGTTGTTCAGATCCCTGACAACATGCCAAGAGCAATTTGGAACCATGTTATTTTTGAGGATAACATTGCGGACTATGGGTCCCTATGTACATTTCCTACTCATTTTATAAAACATGAACCATGGCCTTTGGGTCTGCCGAGGCTCCGTAATCCTGTTGAGGATTGGCCTTCGATGAGGCCACCAATTAAACCAGCTAAACCACCGTGGCCTTCGGATCTGCCATGGCTCCGTAATCCTATCGAGGATTGGCCTTCGGTGAGGCCATCAACTATTCCAATCAGTGAATTGCCGGAAATTCAACCCCTTAAATCTACAGTTTTTTAGTGCAGAAATAAAATCCTCTTATTTTATAGTAAAGTATTCCCCATCATCAAAATTGAAGATAGTTATTTCTAGGACACTTAGGTGCAAAACCAATGTCTGTTTTACGTTTCCAATACGGCGAAACAGAGCCTAAGTAATGCGGTACTTATTATTCAAGAACTTGACAACGCGCTCATGAAGATGATTAAACTCGAACAAGAAGATTATTTTCGTAATGATCTTATACTTTTAACTTCCAACCAAAAGTGTGTACTTCTGGCCTTCAAAAGTTACAACCTTTTATTGATTCCCAAGGTATTCTCAGGGTGGGCGGTATGCCACCAAATTCTGCACTCCTATTCGAAAGTAAACATCTCGTTTTACTACCCAAGCCTAGTTATTTAATCGAGTTGTTAATTAATTAATATCACCGTGCACATCTTCATGTAAGCCCGCGTACTCTCCCATTTCTTATTCAACGCAATATTGAATCATGTCCGGTCGTACTGTCATTCGATCTCAATTATAAAAATGTTTCACATGCCACAAGTTTAAGGCCATCACACATCCACATATGATAGTGGATCTACTATCCTCTAGTGTCCGACCTAATCGTCTCTTCTCTCGCGTAGGCGTCGATTTTGGTGGACATTTTTTGCTAAAATATCATAAACGTCGTGAAGCAAAAACCACCAAGGCATTTCTATGCCTCTTTGTCTTCATGGCTACCAAGGCCTTGCACCCTGAGATCATGTCAGATCTCTCTATTGATGCTTTTATTGCATCTTAACCCTACTCACAAATCGACGGGGTTTGTGTTGTGGAGTCTTCGTTACTGCGGACATAATTTTGTAGCAGCAAAGCAATATCTAACTGGGATATTCAAATCTTTCTATTTTTTTTCTTTGATTTAAAGTAATATCAGATGACAAATTATGTCGCTACATACATAAGAAAACTTACAAGCCTCCCGGCCAAGATCGAACTCTCGCCGTTCATCCCGGGAAAAATAATATTGTTCAAATCGGAACAATTAGAACAAGTAAAGACGTCTTGTCCACCCAGCGGTCAAGCTAGGTTACTATACATATTATAACTCGTCTGAATTCAATACTCAGCAATGTTCTTATCGTAGAGCTATCCGTAATGGGTTGCCCTATTACGCTGAATATTATAGTCATGCAATATTGTGTTTTTGTATAGTGCTATATTGTAATTTTATTAATTGTATTTTCATATTGTAATTTAATACGATATTATTTTACTTTTCATTCTATTTTTTTTCATTTCTTTCTCGATGATTACACAGAAGACAGCCAGTGTGCTAGCGTTCAATGTTAATCTTATAATTTAGTAATATAATTATAGGATAATTTCTTTACTTTCTTTGATTGATAACATAGTACCGTAGCTACTTTTTGTTGTTATACTATTTTTTGGTTATTAATTTTATTCTAAAATTAGGTGGGCGGAATGTTGGCGCAACTATGCATGTATATACCTACCTTCCTTCCTTCCACCTACCTATCCCTTCTGACTACCCACCTGTGTACAATACTATGTGAGGGCAATAATAACTACATGTGTATTGTGAGTCTGTTTTTGTGCTTCATGCAATAAACATCGACCTTGTGAAGTCTGTTTTTGGCGATGTGCAGCGATGTACCTTCATCCCTCTTCGTCTTTTACATCGACTATTAACCCGTCTGCTTTGTATTGTGCAATGGTCGATTGGACCTCTCATTACTAAACAACGACTTTATTGGAATCTATTATAGTGCTGTGCAGTGCGTGATTATTCATCCCTCGGCGCTATAATATCGATTAAACGGGATACTTGCGCAATTAATTGTACAAGTGATTACCAGTGACACAATAACTCCCCAAGAACGGAACCAGGAATTCAGGGTAAGTCAGATCCTTCCCGAAGTCCTAATTACCATCCCTATAGTTGTGTCACGCCACCTCATATTATTTTGATACAGTCCACTTCTCAAGAATCGCATCTTTGCGATTACAAGTTCAGTGTTTAGTCGAACAATTTTTTGCAAGTTGAATCATTTTTAAAACTTTTTATACATGCATTCAAAATTTTAATTTTTCCTAAATGATTTTAATAGTACAATTTTACAGCATTTTTTCACCTTTCAAAAACAATTTTTTTTAGTTTTTGGATACGTTCAGAAATATACTTTTTTAAATTTAAATTCGGGAAATACACACAATTTCTCCGATCTTCCGACAGCGTCTTTAAACGGTCAACATTCCAGAGGCTTGAGAATTAAAAAAAATATATTTTATTCGGATAACGTCAACAAATTTAGCACATCTTCCAGCTGTGCTCGTTGCCGAAAGGATCAATGAAGATTGTTTTCGTAGCATCTTACATTTAAAAACCGGTAAAACAAACATTTTTCTCCGTGTACGCTGGAATATATAGTTTACAGACAAGTAGTTTGATACTTGATGCATTTGATTTAAAATATGTTTAACGGTGATACATCATCTCTGTACAGCACTTCGGGGACAGTAAGTTATATATTTTTTTAAGTAGGTATACCTTGCTTTCCTTAATCTGACATCATATTGTATTTGAGTACCTATGCCAGGGGCCAACTATCGGAGATCAACTGTCATGGAACCTTAATCTATTTTTATGTACAACCTTACAACGGAATAAAGGCGTACCTAACAATATTTTATCTGAAAATATTGGTTTCTAGTATGAGTCTAGTTTTTTTAACTGTTAATTCATGGTGGAATTCCATTGTATTAGATATGAAATTAAACTTTTTTTTTCACTTTGTTCCACTTGTTTATTTACACCAGGACCGGTTTCGTCCTACTACGGACATTTTCAGACTGGTAGTTGAAATTATTATGCTACGGAATTTATACAAACTTAGACAGTGGTACACAACATTGTATCTATATGATGAATGTTTCTATTTTGTTAATTTAAGGTTTTATAAGTTATTGTATTATGTTAAGGTACATATAAATAATTAATTTATATATATATATATATAATACATATAGGTAATTAAGATACCTACGTACAGGTAATTTAATAATAAACTTTATATTTACCTATATGTACCTTAACTTAACAAAATAACTCATAATACCTTAAATTATCAAAATAGAAACAGTCATCATATAGATACAATGTTGTGTACCCCTGCCTAAATTTGTATAAATTCCGTAGCATAAGAATTTCAACTACCAGTCTGAAAATGTCAGTAGTAGGACGAAACCGGTCCTGGTGTAAATAAACAAGTAGAACAAAGTGAACAAAATTTTTTAATTTCATATCTAAGGTTTCTAGTATGTTTATAACTTCAATATCATGCCAAAAATACGTGAAATTTTATCACATTTTTATTTTTTTAATTTGTATGCATTTCGTGAATAATAATTATGTTTGAATATTATATATAATTATTGAAATCATCATGTTGTATAGGTACAATATTACTTTATGTTTAGAATGTAAATATGTGCTGTTATAAACCATGCTTCACACACTTGAAAAATCATATGTTCCAATAAAACACAATTTCTCTTCAAAAACTTTATTTTATTGTGTTGAACAACCCCAGAAATCCAAAAAAAAGATAGATTTTATGAAAATACTGTATATTACAGTATTTTAATAAAATCTATCTTTATAATTATATATAATTATATATATTCTAGTATAAAAATATATAACACAAGTTATATGTTCTTTATATTAACTTATTATAACGACGTAGTGGTTCTAACAAATTGAAAAACATGTCGATTTGGTTCTGCACAAAAAAAAATACAAGTAGGTAGTACCTAAGTACTAAAATATAATAAAAAAACTGTTTTTGTTAGCTTCACCAAAACTAAACGCAAACATTTCAGCATAATCAATTATTTTCCTTCAACGGTTTTATTTATTTTATTTGTACCCCCTTTACATATAAAACCTTTTTTTTTTAATTACAATGAAATTTTATTCATGTGGACCTAACAAGGGTTTCAACTGATCCCGTCTGTAGCAATTGAGATTATAGCATCCCCAATTGAATTATGTTGTGAGGCTAAAGGTAGTGGTAAAGAGAAGGAGGTGAGAGGATGAAGGTGGGGAAGTAACTGGCTATTCAGATCTGAATAGCCAGGACACCCTAAAAAAATATATATTATTTGTGCACGCCGGGATTTAAACCCACGAACTCCGGCTTGCTAGTCGTGAGCATTACCCTATTTTCCCCTAACACGGAGGCTGTCAAAATTAATAAAGATTTGTTTTTTATTTCAAAAATTATTTTGTAATTGAACTCTTGCAGCGAATAATATTATATCCAACAATTTTCTTGTTCCGAGAAAAAGGTAAAAACGAAAATGGTTATTTTTGATAACATTTTATATTATAAATACAATAAGCATACAATTATTCAGACTTTTAAAGGAAAAGTCGTGAAAAAGACCTATTAAAATAGAATTTATTACAAGAATTTGTGCTGAATTCGTGGAAAATGTTGTAAGTATATGAAAATTTTATTTACGACATTATTCCACAAAAAGGTTTTTTTTACTTTTCTGACCCTCAAGGAAGCACAAAGCTCTTCTAACATCAATTTAAACATGTAATTGGTGCATTTGAGCTTAAAAAGCAAAAAAAAACTATACGAATAAATGAAACTATTTTCAATCGAGTTTTTGTCTTGAGATCAATATACTACATTATTCCACAAAACTGTTTCAATGGCTAAAAAGCAGCCTTAACAATATTTTTTTCTGGAAGAATTCTACTTCTATGCATTCTTCAGTTGAAGTTAATCTATTTTTTGTATTTCTTGGGCATTAACTATGTAACAATTTCTAGACATTTAGTTGTGAAGAGTTTTAATTTTCAAAGTACTATCGTTACTTAAATTTTAATTTTTCTGCTACTGGTTTCGACACATCCGTGCCATTCACTAGTTTGCTAGTGAATGGCACGGATGTGTCGAAACCGGTAGCAGAAAAATTAAAATTTAAGTAACGATAGTACATTGAAGATTAAAACTCTTTAAAACAAGAAGTTAATCTAGTTGAAGCCATAATATGTTCGTTTTCCACATTTATTCCCATGAATTAAACCAATATTCGTGATTTCGATAAACGGCTTTATACGACATTCTTCCAACATACAACAAACCAACGTTTAAAATGCTGCCACAGGCCTAAAAAAAATTAATTTACATAACCCATATCTTAAAAGATGCGTAACAATATGCCCAAAATTATTCCATCAATAACTCAATATGGATGGTTTGGTTGGCTACAACATTATTCGGGGCGAGGGCTCAATGAATGAACTCCCCAAAAGTTGCAAAATTGTATTATTGTGCAGTGGATTAAGTATTAATTTAAAATCTTTTTGTATTAAAATATAATAATGACACAGTAGTCTAAGAATTGTTGTTATTCTTATAATAAATATTAACGACTTATTCATACACGCTCAGTACCCAGTGCTCGTGTTATCAATTACGATAGCAAACGTTACTATCACCGTAACTAAGTTGTCAAATTGAATAATTTCATGCAAGTTAAATGCATCTGCACACAATTCAAGTGAAGTGTAGAATATCACTTTGAAAATTCCGTACACCTGGGTAACATTTCGCAAGAACATAATTTTGCATCATAAATTTTATATAATTATGCATCTTCTACAAAAGTGGGAACACTTCAAGATTTACGTTTTTTACACAATATATTTTCATGTTATACAATATATTTCACTTCATCGTGAACTACTGTAAATTTTAAAAGTTAAGTAAACTGAAAACTATTGAAATTTGGTCCTTGAGGCGTATGTATGGTAAAACTATGTAAAATCGTGTGAGAAATGTGGAGATCTGGAAACAATGCAAGGCCGATGTAAGTAATTTAAAAGTTAAGTAAACTGAAAACTATTGAAATTTGGTCCTTGAGGCGTATGTATGGTAAAACTATGTAAACTCGTGTGAGAAATGTGGAGATCTGCAAACAATGCAAGGCCGATGTAAGTAATTTAAAAGTTAAGTAAACTGAAAACTATTGAAATTTGGTCCGTGAGGCGTATGTATGGTAAAACTATGTAAATTCGTGGGAGAAATGTGGAGATCTGCAAACAATGCAAGCCCGATGTAAGTAATTTAAAAGTTAAGTAAACTGAAAACTATTGAAATTTGATCCTTGAGGCATATGTATGGTAAAACTATGTATAATCGTGTGAGAAATGTAGAGATCTGCAAACAATGCAAGGCCGATGTAAGTAATTTAAAAGTTAAGTAAACTGAAAACTATTGAAATTTGATCCTTGAGGCATATGTAATATATGTATGGTAAAACTATGTATAATCGTGTGAGAAATGTGGAGATCTGCAAACAATGCAAGGCCGATGTAAGCGTAATGATTAATATTAAGAAAGGGAGCCTCAGATGGTTTAGGCATATATATTGAATGAACGAAGAAAAGAGTGTAAGGAGAATACATGATCCAAATGCGAATGGTAGTAGAAGTCGGGGATGCTCGAAGAAGACACGGAAGTGAATCAGATACTTGAGTCAGGCCCACAGACATATTATTCATAGACTTGAGAATCAGGGAGAGGGGTAATAACCATCTGTAGCGGGGCGGAGAGGGATGAGTTGACGGTAACGATATGTGATTCGTTAATCCTTCAATACGACAGTATATAGGCATCACGCATTATAATATCACCATTTAGCTCTTAAAAGTAAAATCTGCTTTTGAATGAATAGACCTTTTTACATGGGAGCGCGAATTGTTCGCCCGGTTTGAACAAACTTGTGTAATCCATATAAAATGAAGAAAGGTTCGCTTGTTTTGAGAGTCGAATATTTTGTTACCGTGTTAAGTTAAGACACTTTTACAAATGTTTCATAATTTACTTATCACAGTAAACTGCAACGTGCACACGACGGGACCGGGAATTTCGCTTCATGTCTAAAACTGATCATATTATATGATCTGAATAAGCTTAAAATAATGCCTGCATATGGAAGGTAATACGACAATTGGGTTTATACTCTTTTTCACTTCTATTTTTACATGTTTTAATAGCACAAGTTACCATTTTTGCCGTGTTATTTCGTAAAATGTACCGATAAGAGCTCGACGCTAGTCCGCACAAGAATGATGACGTCACATTTTCTAGATTCACGCGTACCTATACGCCAGCCCGGCCGGTTCCATGGAACCCAGAATTAAGGAGGGGGAAATAATACGCTTTTATCACTTAGGGCAGGTCTATACATATTCATATGTCTATGGTCAGGCCATATCAAGAGTCAGAATAATTGGAGAGTAACTATGTATGCGAATACCTCACAAGAACCTCAACTGCTCCCGTCTGGAGACTATGGCATCCTCAATTGGGGTATGTTATGAGGCTGAAGATAAGTAGGGACGGGAAGGAGACGAGGAGGAAGGTGAGGAAGTACCTGGCTATTCAGATTTAGTCACTAAACACGGTTAAAGCTATTTCAAGCAACGTTTCAATTCTGAATGGTGGTCTTACACCATGGCGACACTAAGAGTATCTTCCACTGTGGAACGTGTCGCAAATATACTATATATTATTTTTAATAATTAATTGTGAAATAACACAAATCAGGTAAATAAAATTTATTTGCGCACGCCGGGTTCGAACCCGCGGCCTTCGGAATGTGAGTCCAACGCCCTCCCGCTGGACTACGCCGGCCGTCTGTGAACTTGGCAAAGAGTGTGTGCCAAGACCGAGTTGTTTTGATGTCCGTACTCTCTGCGTGTGATGGTTAGTTAGTTAGTTAAAATTACATAACAAAATAATGACAATTGTTCCAAAAAAAAACGCTTAAATTCCAGCACATTTTTCATGATTTTTAAAGTTAATATATTTCTGATACAACATGAATTAGAATCAAACAGTGTAAGTAGACATAAAGAAAAGTACGGGTTAAATAAATAATCAAAGAATCTAACTCGGTTTTGGAGAGCCTTGCAGTATTCATCAAACTGTATTTACCCTGGCGGTGGACTTAAGAGAACAATTAAGAAGAGAGAAAAATAAAATGTCAAAAAAGGACGAAAAGTTGTGCAACACGGCTAAATAATTACTTATTATTAACAATATACTGGCGACGATCTATTAAATCCGTATGCACTTTCCATATAGGCGTCATCCCATTCTTGATGTCGAGGAAGATTCTCTAAATCATACTTCAAAGTGTAATTTCTTATGGTCTCATTTATCCAATCTCTAAAATAATACACATAACCAAAGTTACCAATAACTCCAGGATGACAGCGCTGAGAAAATATAGGTTTTTCCTGCAGCGATCTCATTTGTGGTCCTTCGTATGAGGGAATTTTTGCTCCAAATCCTGTGACCCCTACCAATTTTCCTTTATATGTCAAAGGACCTCCTGAATCCCCATGGCAAGGATTCGTATTTGCTCCCAAAGTGCAAATAAATGTGGGCGCCAGTAACATCGGGCATTGCACTCGCTTAAGGCCCGTAATTTTCAAATCTCTCGTGCAGGTGTGATTGGCGTTTTTGGTCCATCCAAACCCGCTGGCTGACATGTCCCCATAAAATGGTACGTCTACATCTCCGATTGGAATTGGCTGCGCCAATTCGTCTAAGATCAGTGGAGCTTCTACCAATGCGACGTCATAGTTAGTATCTTTGCTCAATGGACCGTCGTCATGTTTTGGATGAGGGATGAACATTCTAACTGGAGCAATACGTCCTTGGTCCAATCTATTCCCAGTTGCGTATCTCACTGCACACTTGAGTCCCTCGCCGCACACTGAGAAGCAATGGGCTACGGTCGCTATCCAGTTTGGTCGAATTATAGCCCCGCCACAGAAGTGCCTGAACTTCTTGTTGAATATAGACACCTGGAAGAGACCCACTTCTTTTGGGGCTAGTTTGCCTCCTAGTATTCGAAGTTGTGGTTCAAAGGCAGACACCCCATACAAAACTAATGCAGAAATTACGGCTAGCAACAAGGTTCCATAACATTGACGCATTATCTAAAACAAGCAAAAAGAAAATATTTCTATTTTTTATCTTTTATTCATATTTATATACATTTTTAAAGATCATTTAAAATTTAAAATTGGTGATTATCTTGTCGTGATGTTTGGTTTGTGTTATTTTTTTCTATCCTTCTTCTATCAATTTCTCTTATTAGAATTATTGGTAAAATTTTGAGTTATGTAGTTATGGAATAATATGAACTAAACCTGTCAATATGTCTATCCTGGAACATTCCTAGTTGGACAGGCAAAGCTTTTTTATATGTAAATTGTACTTTCTTTTGTATCTATCTATAATAAATAAATAAATAAGTAAAACTGGCCATGCGTAATACGAATATTTTTTCAAAAATCCTTTAAATTCACCTTATTTACTTTAAAAGACAACTTTTTGCATTCGGGGAAGTGGAAAATATTGCAATTAAAATTTTAATTGCGTAAAATGAAAATTTACTGCCGCATACGAGAGCGCGATATTTGGCGGCCAGCTGTCATTTTGTTACGTTGGTATTCCCGACACTGGGGAACTATTAGGGGCTAGATGCTAGATGATCGTAGCCGACTTCATGCGGAAACATAAATCGCGCGCGCGTTTTTAAATTTTTAACATAAATAAAAATATTTTTTTGTGTAAAAAAACGTTTAACGTTAAAGCCATTATTCATTTTATCGTTTTACCGATTGGAGTACGATTACGATGAATTTCAATAAATCAACCAAAAAGAAGTCGAAAATGAAGAATAATTTTTTTAGATATCTCGCTTCGTTTTTGAGATATCGACACTTTAAAGTTTTAAATGTTTTTAACTAAGTAGATAAGGATTTATAAATAAACTTAAAAATGAATAAAACATTTTGTATTTTTCTTAGCGCTTTGGGAAGTCTTTTGTATCAAAAACCATGTTACACAAACATCCCAGTTTTCAAGTAGTTGAGCGGCTACGCTAGTTTTGTGTAACATGGTTTGTGATACAAAAGAAAGTGCCCCCTTTATAACGCCTGTTCGCGTCAATACAAGAAAAATATCCCAGATTTCAAGTACTTTAGCGGCCACGCTAGGTTTGTGTAACACGGTTTGTGATACAAAAATGAATTTATTTAAAAAAAAAAAAAAATTACTATAACTTTTAAGTGTCAATATTGCGAAAACCAAGCGAGATACTATAGAAAAAAGTGAAAAAAAATGTTTACGTATTTTATTTTTAATTTATATTGTATTTTATTAAATCATTCCATTGTGTAGTAGTGACATTTCTAGCTCCTCTTTATGTAACGGTAATACATCGGGAATACCAACATAACAAAATGACAGCAAGTGTTGAAGATCGCTCTCTCGTATGCGGCTGTAAATTTTCATTTTACTGAATTGAAATTTTAATTGCAATATTTTCCACTTCCCCGAATGCAAAAAGTTGTCTTTTATGGTAATTAAGGCAAACCTATAGGTTTTTTGAAAAAAATATTCGTATTAAGCGTGGCTAGTTCAATCGAAGGTTAACCGAATTATTCATCGTACTCTATACACTTTATGTGGGTAAAGTTGGGATCATAAACGACATCGTGAATTTTTTTTTTAATGGAATAATTTTTTAAATGGATGCCTTTTTTAAATTGAACCGAAAATTTGGATTTTGTTAAAATACTGGTTGTCATAATTATTGCAAGATGTGTGAAGTTGATTTACGTATAAAATATTTGTTAATAAGATACCCCCAACAATAACATAGTGAAAAATCAACACACTTGATACACAGGTTGTTACGCATCATACTTGACTTACTTTAACCAGTGATTCCTGACATTATTTTAAGTAAAAAATGTGAACAAAATTTTGGTCTCCAGAGACATTTTTGAAGTTTTTTTTCTTTTTCTACTATTTCACTATTGAAGTTTTTTTTTTCTACAAAAACATATCAGTAGGTATTGGGAAGTTAGGGGCGGGATGGTTACTTGACTTAAAGACCAGCTACGCCATGTGGAAGAATTTTTATTTTTTGATTTAAAAAAAAAAGTTTTTGAAAAAAAAAAAAAAAATCATAAAAAAAGTCACCAAAGACCAAAATTTCACTTACTCCAAATAATGTCAGGAATCACTGGTTAAAGGAACTCAAGTACGATGCTTAAGACCCTGTATTTTTTTATTTTTTTTACATTAGCTCCACACAGGAGGCCCTGGGAGAAAAATTCCCTCAGGGCCTATATCATCTTTGAAGATGCTGTGTGGAGGGTTTTTTTTAAGGGGAAGGAAGGAGAGGAAGTCCAGGGAAGGAAAAAGGTTTGAGGAGTGGGTAGGAAACTGGGGATAAATATGTCCAGGGGTGATGGATGTGTGAAGCCATCCCTCCTCTGCGGTGCAAGGCGATGGGTTGAGAGGGTCCGGCTGCAGAGATCAAAAGGTCTCTCTCAACCAGTCTCTCCCGATCCGCCCTGCCACGCAGATGGTCGGCAGATGCATCCGCCCCGAAGTCCCGGACAAACCTAACCCCATGAACCCGGGCACCCCTGCTAAATCACCAAACGAAGCGAACTACTTGGGGTGACCTGTGGCAGAGGTGTTGGTTGTCCAATAAATGGTTCCCGGATATAGTTATGAAAAGTGAAGAAAAACTTGGTTATACAGGTTAAATAAATGTCGTTACGTCATGGTCATAGATTTTCTTGCATCGCTTTTTATGGCAGTATTTTTAATATCTACGTTAATTTGCCACTGTGTTGATTTGTCGTTTAACCAAAAAACAATACGAAAATATTCTGTGACCGTATATTTATTTATTTATTTTATTTATTTATTAATCTTCTCACATGTTATGAATATTATTTTTTTTACATAGAAATTAACCTCACTAGGACTATAATAGCCTGTATTGAGGTTAACTTTAAAATTTTAAGTGAAGAAGCATACGTTAAAAACAAAAAAAAAAAAACAAAATTTACACACATAAGTTAAATTAAAAAAAAAAACACAAAAACTGCAAAAAAAACACATAACACTAAAATATTACATGGAGAAAGAAAGAAATATTACATTATGGCCAGATGGGTCGAACTTGAGGATAAAATTGTAACAATGTTTAAACCATAAATACATTATTAAACGCTATACCCATTGAGAAGCAAAGTGACAGTTCAACACAACTAGGGTGACACTCTGATTTTGGCAGATGGAATTTTAGTAAAATCTTACTACTTAAAAAAAAATCTTATTATTTAAAAAAGGACAAGGATGAAAAAATGGTATGCCAATCTTCTGTCAACATAAATATCTTATTTACAAATATTTGTCCGATCTTACTAAAAAATTGTATTAAATCAATCAAATATATTGGTACTTAAATTTTAATCACTTTACTGGCACACGCAAACAGGTAAGATAATAAAAGCATATATTTTACAGTAGATTTTTTTCATTTTTATACATCTCATATTCTTTAATTATATTGATTTTATTGACGTCAGACGATGTCATTAAATACGCATAAAAAAGTGATGACGATGAATAAGAAAACTTACGATAAAATTTTATCCTCCATCAACCGAATCGTTCGGGCTCGTTGGCACTATTAAATGAAAATATTTATGCCTTGTAAAGTAAACAATAACAAAAATTACCACACAGAATTCTTTAAGCCGGGTCTCCTAAAACATTTGTTTTTAAGTATTAACAAATAATGTTTGAGGAAACGTGAAACATTGGGGACTGGCCATACAAATTTGTTTTTCGATGCGATCCGATGACAAAACATTTTTGTATGCATCCAATGTTTCATATTTTTGGCGCGTGGTGAAAACATTCAGCAGGAGACTCGACTTTATCATACAAATTAACATGTGTTTATCGGCAACTCGATGGCAGTTTCATAGCAATTGGTTTCACTACTAAAAAGTTTATGTTATATATTATACTGTTTTCGATTAAACCTTTTCAGACCTGAATCATAACTGGAATTGTGAATAAAATACTCGTAGCTTTATAGAAATTTTATTTTTATTTCTTTAAAGACGTTATTGCTGATATTTATTAAATAACATCAATTTAAATTCATCTCAATCGATATTAATTGTGATGCAGTCATGTTAGCATTTCATATAATTTCATGTAGATATGGTAATATTGTGAAGGGTCAATTATGTGCAATATCTAAAGAGGTTATAAATGTCCAGTATTGTGCACGGAGAAATGTTATTCTAAAATACGATTATTTTATTCGTAAAAACGGGACTTTCTTACGTACAAATTAACAGGGTTTCAATGTTTATTGGCGGGCACATGTAAGAATAATTTGTTGGTATACATAATTTCGTACGTATACCAACAAATTATTCTCACATTTTTCCGCCAATAAAAATTAAAACACCGTTATTTTGTTCATAAGAACTCCAGTCCCGTTTTTACGAATAAAAGAATCGTATTTTAAAGTAACATTTATTTTTTCTCCGTGCAGGCAATAGGTTTAAGAGAGATACAACATAGGATTAAATTCAAGTACGTTCAACTTGCAAAAATTTTTTTTTATTAATTTTTATTGAAACAAAACAAACAAAATTCAAAGATGTAAATGAAATTCTTAATTATGTGTAAATTATACAATAGAAAAAAAATTTCAAAAAAGATTTGGGTGTAACAGAATATTAACCCCTAAAAAAATTGGCGTATTTTGTCAGAGGCTAAAAATATTCCCGCTTTGCAATAAAATCCAAATAAATGGAACATTTGTTAACGTATTCGAAAACTAAAAACTGTTTTTGAAAGGTGATGAAATAGGCTTTCAAATTTCTATATTAAAAATTACTATGTATTTTTTTAAATATAAATTTTTATGCGAAAACTTTAAAAAGTTTTAAAAATGGCTGACTTTACTTTTTTTTCTAACCAAAATTACTGATAATGAAAAAACATAAAACACATACTTATTTCATTAGATAAATGAATTATAAACCTTACTGTCACCTCACTTTTTTTCATTTCATGTAAAAAAAATTCTTAAAAAATTCACAAAGTTCCATAATTTTTTTTCAAATTGCTATCGGAAACTTTGGTTTCAGAAAGGGGTAAATTTTAATTTTTTTGTGGTTTTCTTTTAGATTTGAATATATAGTTTGTTGTATTCTCTTTCCAATACCGTTTAGATCAAATTTCTGACTATGATAGTAAGAGAAAAACAAAGATTTTTGTGAGACCTATGTGAGCTGGGAAAAATATGGTCTCCTGTGATTAAACGGGTTTTTAAAAGTGATTGATGTTTCGTAGATACACCTTTATTTATTTTTTTTACACCTTTGCAGTATCCGTCCAAAAAAGTATATTTTCCCTGATGTATAACTAACAATATTCTGGCGATGATCTATTAAAACCATACTCCCTGTTCATGTAAGCGTCATCCCATTCTTTATGCGACCGATTCTCTAAATCATACTTCAATGTATAATTGTTTATTGTCTCATTTATCCAATCTCTGAAATAATATACATAGCCAAAGTTACCAATAACTCCAGGATGACAGCGCTGTGAAAAGATAGGTTTTTTCTGAAGCGATTTCATTTGTGGTCCTTCATATGAAGGAATTTTTGCTCCAAATCCTGTGACCCCTACCAATTTTCCTTTATACGTCAAAGGACCTCCTGAATCTCCATGGCAAGGATTCGTGTTTGCGCCCAAAGTGCAAATAAATGTGGGCGCTAGTAACATCGGACATTGCACTCGCTTAAGCTCCGTAATTTTCAAATCTATCGTGCAGGTTTTATTGGCGTTTTTTGTCCATCCAAACCCGCTAGTTTCCATGGCAGCATAAAGCGGAACGTCAACATCGCTGATTGGTATTGGCTGCGCCAATTGGTCTAAGATCAGTGGAGCTTCAACCAACGCTATATCATAGTTAGAGTCTTTGGAAGATAGATCGCTGTCGTGTTTTGGATAAGGGATGAATATTCTAATAGGAGCGATTCGTCCTTTATCCAGTCTGTTCTGAGTAGCGTATTTCACTGCGCATTTTAGTCCCTCGCCGCAAACTGAGAAGCAATGGGCTGCGGTTGCTATCCAGTTTGGTCGAATTATAGCCCCGCCACAGTAGTGCTTGTACTTCTTGTTAAATATAGACACCTGGAAAAGACCAACTTCTTTTGGGGCTAGTTTGCCTCCTAGTATTCGGAGTTGTGGTTCTAAGGCGGACACCCTACATAGAACTAAAGCAGAAGTTGTAGCTAACAGCAAGATCCCACAAGAGTGACGCATTATCTAAAACAGAAAAAAAATCATGTTTTATTTTGTGGCCATATTTTTTAATTTTTTTTATGTTGTGATTGTCTGCTATTTTTTTATTTGAAATCGTGAGCACGCTGTTTGAAATTAAATTCTTTGATTTTTTTTGGAATTAACATATGAAATCTTTTCAAAATACGTTTTAACTCTGGTCCGCCATCAATTTTTTTTATTTTTATAGAGAAACCTCACAAGAATCCCAATTGCTCCCTTCTGGAGCCAGTGAGACTATGGCAATACAGCCTCACAAAATACCCCAATTGGAGTATGTTGTGAGGCTGAAGGTAAGTGGGGAAGGGAAGGAGATGGGGAAGAGGAAGGTGGGAAAGTACCTGGCTATTCAGATCTAGTCACTAAACACGGCTAGAGCCATTATTAAGCAACGTTTCAATTCTGAATGGTGGTATTACACCAGGGCGATACTGAGATTATCTTCCACTCTGGAACGTGCCGCAAATATACTATATATTATTTTTATTAATTAATTGTGAAATAACACAAATTAATCAAAAAAAATGTATTAATAGGATAAGGTCTCCCATAGCCCATATGATGCATAGATGAGGCTTCAAAAAGTCGGCGATGTGCGAATGCGGTGCGGTGCAGTCCACCGAACATGTGTTCAATGAATGCCCGCTTCATTCATTCCCCGGCGGGTTTGATGAGGTCCAAAGGGCGACGCCTGAGTCCCTAGACTGGTTTGAAGACCTAGATGTCCCCCTCTGACCCCCCCCGCCATACGAAAACAGATGTGCATTTTAGGAACTGGTTGAATTCAAAAGATCTTATTGTTCAATTTTCATCTTTACCATATCGATCGTGGAAATGTTAAAATGCTGTCAAGGACAATTAATTTTAAAAACGAGTTAAAAGTTTTCTCAGTTTTTCTTAACTTTTTCGATAGTTTCTATAAAATAAGTGCATCTTTTACTTCACGCATTTTAAGAGGATATTTTGGATGATCAGTTACAGTTACATCATTATAATCTATGATCAGTTAGGCGCTCCGCTGACGAGGCAACTGAAAACCAACTAAAACCGGCTGTTTTCTCTGTCTTGATTGATCAAAAAGCTTGTTTAACCATAGACGAAGAATAATCAGCTGGCAGCTGGCAACTATCAACCGCCGGCCAGGGCAATCAGCAGTGCAAGTCGCAAGTCACCGCTTGCGTTACCATTGACAACGGGGTTTTATGTGATTGTGAAGTGTGCGGGCCATCACATTGTCATACAAAGACAGTTGGCAGTTGAGAGTTTTCAGTTGCCTCAGTGGGCGGAGGCGCTTACAGTTACATAATTGTAGTCTATGATTAGTTACAATTACATGATTGTAATCTATGATCAGTTACAGTTGTATAATTGTAATCTATGATCAGTTTCAGTTATATAAATGTAATTTATGACCTAAAATCTCTGTGTTATGTGCATTTACAGCGATATTTAAATAATAATAAAGAACAATGTCAACTTAATTGACAGCACCGGAAAAGAAAGGTGTTCTACTACATAATATTTTGATTACATAATACATAGGATTTCAATCTCACGCGGAATAATCATATCGAATGGATCGAAAATGAATTTCTTTTCGGACGAGAGTACAAAGAAAAACTCAATTATAAAACTCTTTGATGAAATTTCAAATTTCTTTTGATCGCGGGGGTGGAAATAATTCGATGAGATTTGACTTCTAGTACCTACTCATTCGAAATATTCCCAGAAAGACCTGTTTAAAGTTAAATAATAAAACCCACCTGTGTTCGATTAATTTCAGTAAAAACTTTCGATATAATAAAAACTTATAACTTTGAGATCAAAGATCCTTTTGAGTTTGTTTCCGATTGTTATAATGCGCTAATGAAATTAATTTTAATTAGCTTATTGAAGAATTTTATTATTAAAAAAGAAAATTAACTACTAATTACTCGAAGTCGAATTATAAAAATCTGAACTTCACATTTCCTTACCTAAATTCCTTTTTTTATATAATCCTTTTTTGGTTTTAATGCTCCATTTATTTTTTTTGTTATTAATGTAACTTTATGGTATAAATTATAATTAACTTAATTTATTAATTAATTTATCTTGCATCTCAGATTTGAAATTTTAACACGCTCTTCAATTTTATTTTAATATTTTGGTTAAAAAAGTGGCACACCATCAATTCTTTTGAAAGTCATTAAAATACATAATAAACAAAAAAAAACCTTTATTTTAATGAAAATACTAAATAACTTTACATCACTTTTAAATACACAATCTACATGTTTCATGAACAATGTTCACATCTTCAGGATCAAATGATTACTTAACTTAAAAATTAAATATAGATCACATATGGGAGGAAAGGCTAGAAAGGAGGGGAAGGGGTAAGGGTGGAGGAAGTTTATTACAATTAGGGATTTCAACCTGAAGATGTGAACATTGTTCATGAAACATGTAGATTGTGTATTAATAAAAGTGATGTAAACAAAGTTATTTAGTCTTTTCATTAAAATAAGTAATGACATCACAAAGTGAAAACCTTTCCGAAGAAGTTTTCTTCGAAAAAATAAATAATCCTTGTTGTTTCTATACTATATGATTAAATCGCTATAGAATAATAATGTAAAACAATAACTTGTAACGTGTTTGTTATATCTCATACCTACTCAGAACTCATGTATTATCTAGGCAAAATCAAGATAATTTAAATAAAAAACAATATGTGTGACTTTTTTTAAAAGCATTCAATAAAAATTAAATTATAAGCTTTAGTTGTGGTCCACAACTTGTGGATGGCAGAGGAGTCTACGAATCTACGTTATTTTTATTGTTATAAATTATATTTAGATGTAGTGTTTATTATTTTTATTGTATATTATATATCAAGAGACATGGCACGATCATTTTGATAAAATACTTTAAGTAAGCCATACCAAGAGTCAAAATAGAATGGAGTATGCATGAAACGATGCGTAAATGTGAATGGTACAAGGAGTGTGTGCCAAGATAGAGTTGTATTGCAGACTCTCCTCTGTCTACCTCTGCGGAGAAAAGGTTTGATGTTTAGTTAGTTAGATATTTCGAAATTTACTTTCAATCCGAATTTGAAAGGGGTTGAATATGCGGGGAAATGTTTTGTTTCGTTAAGTTTGTGGTTAAATAATGTCGAAAATATTGATGATGTTGAACATGAAACTTACGATAAAATGTTACACTTCATCAACTGAATCGCTCTGGCTCATTCTCACTACTAAATAAAAATAATTATAATTATGGTAAAGTAAACAAAAAAATTGTGCAATAATACTATATTTTATCATAATATAATATCGAAGTAACACGTGTTTATTGACGATTTGATGGAATTTATGGGCTTCAAGTACTGGAAAGTAGATATAATGTTTTTAATTAAAAAATAATAATTAAAAGTGGTGATGTTGTGTGTTTAGTAAACATAAACAATGAACACCGTTGAAATGTGTAAAAGATGAAAAATGTATTTTTCTGATTCTGATCGTTCTAGGAAAAGTGTGTAATTTTAATTTTTTCAATCATAATTATTTTATACATAAAAACAACACATTCCGAAATGGTTACAACTTACAACAACTTCATTATGACCTAGAAAACGCCACCGACTAGAAGACGGCTGTCACCGACGTTACCGGGCGTGACGTCAACGCCCCGTTTTTCGACGTGAATAAAAATGAACACGTCGTTTGGGCGGCAAATCGAACAAAATTTATTCGTCGTCATAAAAAAATTATAATTATGCCTTAACCATCGTAATTTTTTTCTTAGTATTTTTCAAGAATAAAAAAATATTTTAATACCCTATTTAGTGGAAATGTGGAAGATACGGGTCCACATCATGATGGCATCTGTTTTTATATTAGGTCATTACATATGAAATTGGTTTTTTGCCGTACTGGCAACATTGATCTCAAATATCTTCTCTTTGGTTAGGAATTCCAAATTCAAATTTATACAGCTCATGTATTTGTGTTTCGAAAATTATAATTCATTTGTTTTTCCTTAATTGTTTTTTTTTTCTTTGTTTGCTGTATAAATTTGAATTTGGAATTCCTAACCAAAGAGAAGATATTTGAGATCAAAGTTGCCATTACGGCAAAACACCAATTTCATTTGTAATGACCTAATATTATTTTTACGTGAATTTTTCTATTTCATTTATTAAATATTATTAATTTGTTTGCCTGATGCCACAACTCTACTGGCTCTAATGTTGGAAGCAATTGGGGATCTTATGCGGTAACAATTATTATAAGCAATAGTTATCAGCCTGAAACACTCATCCACATTGAAACAATCTTAGAAAAGGTACATGCCGCCGACGGGACTCGAACCCGCACCCTTCTGATGTCCGGTCAGGTGCTCTTAATCCACAGAGCTACGTGGATTAAGAGCACCTGACTACACACATTAAAACACACCGTTACGTTGGTAATAAAGAATTTTATAGTATTGACGTCACTAATCACTAGTGCTATATTTTATTTATGCCACTCACCCAATCAGTGATGTGATGCAGTGAAAATATTCGTAGATCTAGAAGAAAAAGCCTTATTAAGATAGGGAAAAAGCAGTAAAATTCTGGGAAAATTTCAAATATTGTAAGGAAATTTTAAATATTCTAGTAATTTTAGTTTGGTTGAGTATTTTGGCCTCTAATTCACTACTGCTTTTGCATGAAACCGGCCGCGCAGCCGTTTTTCTTAATGCACTGTGAAAAAATCAAATATTATAATTTAGTAAACTATATATTTCAATTTATCAACCATACTATGTAACTTATAAATAAATTATTATTTATCTGTAATCTAAATTTCCATAAATTCATTGTTATATTATCCGTAAAGTTCACTATCATCAATCATTCTATTATCTGTAAATTTCGATAACATAAATTCAATGTCATTATCTGTAAACTTCATTACTGTCAATTATTATTTTATCTGTATACTACATTGTCATAAACTCCTTATTATATTATCTGTAAACTTCATTTTCATAAATCATTGTATTATATGTAAACTTAATTATCATAAATTCATTGCTGCATTAACTGTAAACTTCATTATCATCAATTATTATATTATCGGTAAACTTCATTATCATCAATTATTATTTTTTCTGTAAACTTCATTGAGGTAAATTCATTGTTATATTATTTGTAAACTTCATTATCATCAATTATTATATTATATGTAAACTTAATTATCATAAATACATAGCTACATTATCTGTAGACGTCATTATCATTAACTTAATTATTATAAATTCATTGCAGCGTTAACTGTAAACTTCAATATCATCAATTATTATATTATCAGTACACTTCATCACCATAAATTATATTATTTGTAAACTTCACCCGCCATAACACAGGGAAATCCCTAGCATGTCGGCTGAAATAACACTCTATCTATACAATGTACAAAATTCATTTAATAAATAAATAACCAAAAGGAAGTATCGAAATTAATAGGTATTAAAATATATATACTATTAACAGCTTTACTTGTTAAAATTACTATATTTCTTAAGTTAGATTCCTACACATAATGTGTCATCAATTTTCATTCAAATGTGAAATTTCCCAGCCAACACCCCTACACCCAAATAAAATAACCCCTTTGCACGATCATCTCTTTAATTCCAATCTTATTTCGTCCCATCTGGACCAATAAAAATATAAATATGACACAGATTAAGGAAGGTCCGACGTGTATTGCTAGACCACCACGAAATAAGTTCACTATTAGATTTACCCAGAATAAGTGGCTAAATATAATATCATTATTTGCACGAAGAAGCTGATGGAAAATAAAATTGAATTTCTTGTGCTTAAGTGGAAAAAGGTTCAAGATTTTGTATGGGTATGTAGGTAGTATCCAGTTCCTATCTACTTTTATGTAATCAATTTAGTGAGTGAAATAATTTTAAAAAAAAATTTTATAGATTTTAATTGTGGAATTGAATTTAATTTAAAAGTTTTTTTTTCAAGAAAATGGGGTAAACTAGACAATGATTGCCTACGAATAGTAAATGTCCACTCTCACTTTGATTGTCAATTTCTCACTAACATACGTAAAATATTGATTCAATATTGGAGTCGGGAATGGGTATCGCCACCCTGACAGTCATTTATTGCATAACCAAGAGCCCTGCATTAGTTATCCCGGTGGTTGACTGCGTTTGGTGATCGTGGAGGTGATGTTTGTCATGGCGGGATGGATCAAGAGAGACTGGTTGATTGAGTCCTTTTAAACTCTACAGCCAGACTCTCTCGACCCATCACCGTGAACCGCAGTGGGAGGGATGGGTTCATAAGTCCGTCACTTCTCAATTAATCCATCTCTCCCACTGAGGTACAAAGCGATGGGACGAGAGATTCCGACTGGAGAGGTCAAAAGGTGTCCCACAACCAGTCTCTCCAGATCCGGCTCGCAGCGCAGTTGGTTAGCAAAAGATTCCGCTGCCAAAATCTAGACAAAATTATGTACCCTAGATGAGGTATGTTAATCTAAATTATTTATAAAAGTAAGACTGAATCACAATAAAGTAGCAGAACAAAAGAACCTAACCTAACCAAACTAGCAGACGAAATACTGGATCAATTTCATTTAACCAAACTAACGATGTACATTATATTATTATTCCTCGAAATTATCTTTTCCACTTTATCCATAGAGAAGTTAGACTGCAGACTGCAGCATGTGTCCATTGAATGAAATAACTTAAAGTGCTCCCGAGGAACAAAGTTCCACAATTATCTGGTTGAACTTCGATATGGCCGCGCCAGTGGCACATCCAGATTTTTGTCTTGGTTGGGCCGAGTTAAAAGAAATAAAAAATGGTATTGATAATTGTTATTTTCATTTCAATAAAAGTTATAAAGATAGAGCATAACTTTTAAAGATGTCCTAACATGCGTGTGAATAAGTTAGGTAAAAAAAGTTTAGAAATAATCATATAATTTGGGACCTTAAGAGGAACTTTTGCACGGACCATTTGGGCCCGTTTCATATATATGTAGCAAAGTACCGAAAAGTCTTTTCGTTTCTATTTTTTGTACTCTGGTAATGTCACTCGGTTAGCAACACTGTCACAGGCAAATTTTAGTTCGCAGCAGAAACGCAAATCATTCTCTCTTTAAATCTTCTGACTGTCACTTTAAACTGCACAGCTTCTCGCGATTTCTGAACATATTTAATTGTCACACCATTGTGTTTTCTACAATATAAAATAATGTGAATCTGTTAATTTATTGAATCTTCTTTTTTAAACTCCCGTGACATTTTTAGTAACTGTTAATTTGGTAAGATTAACATTTAGCTATAATTATTATTATTTTATTATAATTATTTTGTAATCAAAAAGTGTATCAAATATCTAACTATGATAGGTGCTACATTATTTATTTTTACTTTAAGTTTTTAAATATAGGCCATTAAATATTTTATATTTCATGCTTTTGGAGTCCAAAGAAAAATGGAGAAACATAATATTTAAAAAAAAAATTACTAAAGAAATATTTTGATAGTGTAAATTTAAATAACAAATAACACCGAAAACAAAAATTTGTCGTTTATATATTAAAATTACTACTTAAAGAAACATACTACTACCTATTTTGTATTTAATTATATTAACACTGAGGATAAGGTAGAATATTTGTTTTAATAATTATAGTCGCAAAAAAATTCCAAAATGCTTAAAAAATTATCGAAAATTGATTTCTTCAATCTAAATATTATCATGTATTTTTTTAACGTAATCTTTTAAGCAGACTATATTGTGTCACCGCTCTGTTCAGTTATAATTATGATTAAATATTATTTTTATATTTGGGGGTCAGGGGGAGCATGGCGCCACTGGCCACGGCAGTTGGTTACTAGCTCGCTAGTTTCACAGGAACTTTGCGATTCTGTACTTATTATTCCACAGTTCCACGAAGAATCACTCGGCCCTGGTCACAACTAGTGGAACACTTATAATATAATATTATGACAAACCCTAGAAGCTTGTAGCATAATGTCATCAACTGCAATATATGCTCCGAAAACATATGTTTGGGATCAAAGTCTACCCGTAGGTCCTTGATGAATTTTACTTTTGACAATAAATACATCGGTCTTTACTAATTAAATTTCATCTCATGATGCTAATAATAAGGATGATCCTCTTAATAACACATTAATATCTTCAATCAGAACAAACTAAGAAATCACATTATATATATTACAAACATACTCACACATACACGCACGCACATATACACTACGCACATATACACTACGCACATCATCCGGTAATTACAAATAAGACATGCAAAGAAACATATTATGAGTACATACCTTAAAATATCATTTAATATCTGTAAACTGTCTCATCATTGTAATGAATGAACTGTTTGTTTCTGTAATATAAAATAAATAAAAAAAAATCATTTTTAATATAATTATGGAATTTTATAGGGTTTTTCCATAGACATATGAATATTACTAGACCTGCCCTAAGTGATAAAAGCGTATCATTTCCCCCTCCCGATACCGGTTCCATTTGGAGCCAGCTGGGATGGCGTATAGCTTCGCGTGAATCTAGAAAATGTGACGTCATAGTTTTAGTGTGGACTAGCGTCGAGCTCTCATCGGTACATTTTACGAAATAACAGGTCAAAAATGGTGGCTTGTGCAATTAAAACGAGTAAAAATAAAAGTGAAAAAAGGTAAAAAAGCCAATTGTTGTAGGTAGGCATTATTTATCTTTATTTTAAGCTTATTCACATCATATAATATGATCAGTTTTATCAAATCGAGAAACATGCAGCGTTGCCAACTCGGAATTCCCGGTCCCGTCGTGTGCTCGTCGCTGTTTACTGGGGTAAGTAAATTATGAAATATTTCTAAAAGTGTCTTAACTAAATACGGCAACAAAATATTAGACTCTCAAACCTTTCTTTGCCGTATTTGTACTTCGCAAGTTTGTTCAAACCGTGTCTAAAAATGTCTATTCATTCAAAAGCAGATTTTACTTCTAAGAACAAAATAGTGATATTATAATGCGAGATGCCTATATACTGTCAGATTGATTTATTGACGAATCACGTACCATTACAGTGAACTCACCTCTCAGCGTCCCGCTACAGTTAATTTTTACCGATGTCTTATACGTTCTCGTCTAGTAATATTCATATGTCTATGGGTTTTTCGGATGTGTATTGGACATAGCGACACATTTTTTTGTTTTAAAGAATAATAAGATTTTATTAGCCCATGATGAAATTGAATGTAAATCGATTTGCAATTTAACACAATCTTCTTGCCCATCACAAATTCTCTTAAAGTAATTTGAGATCATCAGCAAAAAGCAGTGGAATGTTTCATGCATTCATGATGATAACGGGCCAACAGACATAGGTATAAAAGCTCAAGCATTATTTGGCTTGGCCTACTTCAGCACATCGCTCGTCATACATTCCCATTGCGAATGTACGGCAACCGATATGCCGAAGTACGCCAAACCAAATAACGCTTGAGCTTTTATAGCTTGGCCCCATATGCTTATTACAACAGTAAAAATAATAAATTGAATCACAACTGTTTTGTTTACAACCTTTTATAATTAACACACAACAGCAGTGTAAACAAAGAGATTAGTTTCGTGTTGTAAATTAATGGCAAATGTTGCTCGTGCGGAGAATTATGTAATTTTAGATAAAATATAATCATTCGTAATTCTTGACTTGACATGACCGGATTTAAGTTTTGTTTACGCTAACTCCATACAGGAAACCCTGAAGAATATAATTTCCCACGGGTCCTATGCCATCATTAAAGTTTTTTTTTTTAATTTTTATGTTAACTCCACACAGGAGGCCCTGAGGAAAATAATTTCCCTCAGGGCCTATGTCATCTTCGAAGATGCTGGGTGGAGGGTCTTTTTGAGGAGAGGAAGGAGTTAACATGGGTCTTGAAGAGACCCATGTTGTAGGAAGGAGGAAACACAGAGGCCGGCAAATCGATCCACAGCTGAGCTGTTTAACTCAAGAATGAGTCGTAGAAGCGACATGTTCTCATGTGACAAATGTCAACTGTGTACATATGTTGAGGGCGCGTTTGGCGTGTTCCCAGACTATGCACCGGTGCCGAGGGGATCAATGATGCTAATTCCTCGGAGCATCTTCCATTGAAATACCAGTAGAACAAGGATAGCATACCTACCCGACGCCTATGCTCTAAAGATTGCAATCCGTTAATTAAGACGGGAGAATCTATCAAACGGACCGCCCGTTTCTGCACAGAGTCGAGGGTGTTATTCAGGTACTTTGGGGATCCAGACCAGAGGTGGCTGCCAAATTTAACCGTGGGACGCACTTGCTATTTGTACAGGGTTAGCAGTTGTGTACTATTAAAGTATCTGCGGGCCCTGTACAGTACGCCCAGTTTCTGAGAGGCTAACTTAACTCTGGCTTCGATGGAGCCCCCGTACCTGAGCTGGTCACTTAGAGTTACACCGAGCATAACAATGGAGGGTCTGTTCGGAATGATGCTCTATGAATGGTATTTTTGTTGAGACGAAGGAGTGAATAAGACTTTTGAAGAGATCAATGTTGTAGGAGGGAGCTAACACAGAGGCCGGCAAATCGTTCCCCAGCCAAGCTGTAAACTCAAGAACAAGAAGCGTTCCGTTTATATGTGAAAAGTGTTAAAATACCTGCACATAAATTACGAATATATTTATTATTCTGTGTCGACATTCGTATGTACGTATTCACGAAGAATAATTCTTTAACATTGCAATTGTCAAAATTGTAAAAATTTCTCACAATTGTCAAAAATTGTTACAATTGTCAAAATTTTCTATTACAAAATTTTTTATTACAAAATTTTCTATTACAAAATTTTCTACTACAAAATATTCTATTACAAAAAAATCATACGTAATCCATCTAAGCTCATCTTTTCCAACCACTAGAGCATTTTCGGCCACATTTTTTCATACAAAATGTGGCCCATTAGAAGAGTTATTTATAATATTTTTTTGGAGTCCCCGCGTGTTCATATTTATAACATTACGAACAACTGTAAATAAAGGTATGAAAATATTAGGATTTATTTTAAGAACAATTAAAAACTTTGAATCTTTACGAGTCGTAAAATTGTTGTACATATCCCTAGTACGAAGCCTAATCGAACATAACTCAATAGTCTGGTCGCCCTTCTACAAAATTCATATCCATAATATTGAAAGAATTCAAAGAAAATTTCTAAGATTTATAAATTTTAAACTTAACATCCCTTTAGAGCACATAAATTACTTATCATTAATGAATATTTTAAATATTCCAACTTTAGAAAACAGCCGAAAAATAACTGACCTAACCTTTTTATTAAAATTATTAAACTCTAAATTTGATTGCTGTGAACTCTTGCATTTAATAAATCTACATGTACCTACACGAACAACTAGACAAACATTAACATTTTATATACACACATCTCATTCTAACTATAAATTGCATTCCCCAATACAACGATTACACAGTCTTGGTAACCAATATTTAAACAATATTGATGTATTTGACAATAATTTGAATTTGGCAAACTTTAAACGCCGGATGTGCGAACTATTTTTACTTAATTCATAAACTATTGTAAATACCAATTTTATACATTTTTATTAATACCTATTATTATTGATTTGGAGGATATTGTCAGGCTATCTATTTTTACTTTATTTATATTCTGTATTACCTACATTTTGTCAAATCATATTTTATCTAACCTATATTATGTGTCTTTATATTTTCTGTTACTTACCTGTATTTTATTCACTTCTAACTCTTCACTGTAATTAATCGAAACATGTATTGCTTTATGTATGTAAAAGCCCTATGGGCGTTTAAATATGAATAAAAAAAAAAAAAATAAATAAATAAACTTGGCCGAAGATAACACAAAAAAATTAGATTATTTAATATTCTCCAAATAGGTATCACGTACGGCAATATAAGGAAAATAGCAGTGAAAAACCCGCTTCGCGGGTTTTTGCTGCTAGGCCCTGCGGGCGGCTTTTCGTTCTACTTCGCCCAGTTTAAGTGTTGGTGACTATTTATAAGGCATCACCCTTTTGCAAAACTAACTACTATTATTACCATTAAACTACAGAATACTTATATTTAATAGGTAGATATATAATAGTAGACATTCTTACATTAATACCGTGAATAATGAGAGGAACATAAATCTTCTTAATATTGAATGAAAGCGAAAATGTTTCTTCTTCTTCATACTTTTTTCCTTAAATATAGTATTATAGATTGCGCCACTTCTGTTTGCAAAACGCGTATGGGAGAGATCGAAGTGTGAATATTACGGCAGCAGCTCCGTCGAAGTGGAAAAATGTACGTTCACGGAAGGCTCAGAACGGTGTCCATACAGTGTGTCGTTGGAGATTTACTTGGAGTCGGGTTCCTTAATTTGAACCTTACGGGCATTACCGTATTAATATACTTCGATTACCAATTTTTTTTTTCGTTTGACTCCTATAACGTATTCTCCCGTATAAAGAACAAAGATCGGGGCACTGGTTCTCTAATAATGCAAGCAGTTTATATGTACGCCTCCATATTAAAATACACAGGAATAATATTTTTTTATCGAGGACGGGAAATTCCTAAACCGAACGCTTAAAAATTTCCTAGCACTTAAGGCGGAAATTGATATATACATACGCAGAATCATTGGCTAATCTTATTAATAAGGTTTTCATAATGAGTCTTGAATTCATTCCAGACCTTCACATTTGTTTTTTTAAATTTTTTATAGAGAATTCCTCACAAGAGTCCCAACTGCTCTTATCTGGAGCCAGTGAGACTATGGCATCCCCAATTGGGGTATGTTGTGAGGCTGAAGGTAAGTGGGAAAGGGAAGGAGATGGGGAAGAGGAAGGTGGGGAAGTACCTGGCTATTCAGATCTAGTCACTAAACAAGTCTAAAGCCATTGTTAAGCAACGTTTCAATTGTGAATGGTGGTCTTACACCAGGGCGATACTGAGAGTATCTTCCACTCTGGAACGTGCCGCAAATATAGTATATATTATTTTTTATCAATTAATTGTGAAATAACACAAATTAATCAAATAAAATTTATTTGCGCACGCCGGGTTCGAACCCGCGACCTTCCGATTGGGAGTCAAGTGTCTTACCACTCGAGCACGGACGGTCGTCAGTCATTTGTTACACGTTCATACATAGTGTTGCCACATAGGGTGAATGATTAAATTTGTTTGCTGGTGACCATTTTTATGAAATACGGAAGACACCTTTAGATACATATCATAAACAACCACACCAAAATATTCAAAGACTAAAATCCTTGCCACTAACAATAAATTGTTAATCATGATAATTATCGTTTACCATTGTTTAAAAACATTTCCGGTGCACATAATGTTCACCGGTAACACACGTATATCATGAACACGCGGCAGAATCGACGGGAAATGTCAAACAAGCAATACGCTGGAGCTTTGTGCGTTTATTTATCGTTAGGGTACTGCAGACTCGGGAAATTAATTGACTTTTGGTGGAGAGATTGATCCCGGTAATTATTTCTACAATCCAAACCTTCAGCAGTTTTTTTTTCTTATTGGCGAGTGGGGAGATTAATTGTTTGTACAGCGAAGATCTCTGTGAAACATTAAATTGCTTCTCACCCCATCCAAGCAACCATGGTACTGATGATCTTATTATTGGATTGGCGCAGTCTGCGCCATAAGCTTTCCATGCGGTGGCGGAAGAGTGCTCTGAAAGTGTTCACTCATCCCTCCAGGAACATTTCCGTAGCACTGCAGTATCTCGGTAGGCGGAAAAGTTGGCGATAAGAGTTATTGTAGGCGACTTTTAGCTTTTGCCATTGCGATGCAATATAGTTAACCCACAGTTCGCCTTGACAGCTTACCTGCTCTAATGGATATCGCTCTTCTTTGTCTTTCCATATCCTCGATGTCTTTCAGGTCGTCTGTGATGATATGTCCCAGGTACTTAACACTATGACTAACTTCCATTTTCCTTCCATCTAGCCATACTGAGGGTGCACGAAGAAAAATGTTATTCTAAAATACGATCATTTTATTCGTAAAAACGATTAAAAACGGAACTGAAGTTCTTACGAACAAATTAACAGTGTTTCAATGTTTATTGGCGGGAAAATGTTAGAATAATTGGTATACGTACGAAATAACAATTAAAAAAGAGATAAAAAAATAAGCTGAATTTCCGCATACCAAACATGATAACAGTAAATATAGTACTTCCTATTCTTTAATGGCGCTACAGCCCATTTTTTGCCTTGGCCTCCTTCGACGTGAGCCTCCACCGCCCTCTGTTCTCGGCAGTGATCTTCCAATCTGCAACACAGAGTAGTCCTCTGGCATTCTTCCTGACATCATCCTCCCATCTCAGCCTAGGTCTGCCCGCCTTTCGTTTACCTCCCGGGTATCCAAGTAGAATCCTTCTTCGGAACTCTATGCCCGGCATTCGGTCCACAAGTCCGACCCATCTTAGTCTTTGGCGCCTTAAATGTGTAGAGAGTCTGGGAGCTTGGTAGATATCATAGAGCTCGTTGTTGTGGCGGATTCTCCATGCCTCTCCCTCTCACACCGCTCCTAAGATTCTTCGAAGTACCTTTCTTACGAAGGTATCCAGCCGTTCCGCAGACTTTGCTGTCAGTGTTCCCGCATCACATCCATAGGCCAAAACGCTCAAGACCGTTTTAATAATTGTTTGGTATAAGGTTATTTTGGTTTTTCTTTGGACGTTTCGGGATTTGAACACTGGCAGCAACGCAAAGTAAGTGTTGTTAGCGGCTGTGATGCGCTTTCTTACTTCTTACGCTCTTCGTTGTCGTGCGTTATGATGGAGCCCGGGTAGGTAAATTCTTCCACCACGCCTCAAACATTCACATGAAAACACAAAAAAGCAGTAATAAAAATAATCCTGAAAGTACCCATAAGAACTCCATTAAAAGAAGTTTTTAAAAAATTAAATGTGTTCAGCATTATAAAACTGTACTAAAAAAATGCAGAACTCAAATTTAAAGAAAAATATGCATACCTTGCTGACCAACACACCTATACTACAAGGACAAAATCTTCAAAATTACTTAACATTCCAAAATTAAATACAGGTTTCGGCCAGAAAAACCATTATTTCCATGCTACAAAATTATATTATGCCCTTCCGATTGAAATTAAAAATACCGTGGATATACAAAAGTTTAAAAAGGACATCAAAATATGGCTAACTAAACATGAAGATTAGGAACTAATTAAAATTATTAAGTAACCCCAATGCAACCTACAGATAATGAACATAAACACTTTTTAAAACAACGCAAAATAATAAACATGAACACTTTTTGCTTTATTAATCAACAAAAACCTACAACAATGATGAGGAAATCATGATCAAAACCATACGACAACCTGCAGTCCACCTCGGAACTGGAATACCTAGTGAGGAGGACTGAGGATAAAATACTTCACTTTGTATTCTTAATTTACTTAACATTGTATTTTAATTTTAATTTGTATTGTCATTTTTTTCACTTTGTCTTTTATTCTGCAGTATGGGGTTCTGATTTGCTTCACGATTTTAGTTTTATTCTCATTCATTTGCAAACCCACCTGTCTTGCCGCAGATAACCTCTGTTTGATAATCCCTTGAGAAGGTGAAACAACTATCTCGCGTAAAAATAATTCAGAACTATGAACAGAACAACGGAAAATGTATCCAATTCAGAACTGGTTTATACCAAATTTGATAACAGTAAATAAAAAAAACACACTTTAGCAAACAACGGATCGCTATATTCCTCAAGAAAGCGGAATAATTTTTTCAAACGAATTATTTTTATTTACATAGTTTACTGCCTCAGGAAATCGAGTGAGGATTTTTATGCCATCTGCTACCATCATTGCCAGTGCTTGCAGATGCTTAGGTGGGAACCAAACCACACATCTACTAAACGATCGACTAAAAAGGGGCAAAAAAAAGATACCGGCTTTTTTTTTTATAGTGAATAATATAACCTCACAAGAGTCCCAACTGCTCCCGTCTAGAGCCAGTGAGACTAAAGCATCCCCAATTGGGGTATGTTATGAGGCTGAAGGTAAGTGGGGAAGGAAAGGAGACGAGGAAGAGGAAGGTGGGGGTACCTGGCTATTCAGATCTAGTCACTAAACACGGCGAAAGCCATTTCAAGCAACGTTCAATTCTGAATGGTGGTCTTACACCAGGGCGATACTAAGAGTATCTTCCACTCGGGAACGTGCCGCAAATATACTATATATTATTTTAAATAACTAATTGTGAAATAATACAAATAAATTAATTAAATTTTATTTGCGCACGCCGGGTTCGAAACCGCGGCCTTCGGAATGGGAGTCTAACGCCCTACCGCTGGACTACGCCGGCCTTCTATCCAGCATTCGTAGCGCAAATGTTTTATATGTCACAGGTCGTGGAGTATATATTTTAAACTGAGTCAAATATTCGTATTCTTATAAATTAAATAAATTTTCACGAAGTTTCATTTAATACATAAATTATTACAAATTCTGCTAAATATGATATCAAAACTCTCAAGTCCCAAGCCACCTCCTCTTGAACATAAAAAATATTTTATGATCTCGCGGGAGGAACGTAGAATTACGTAGTGCATTGGGCAACCAGGGGAGACTCTATTTGAATTTCAAAGGCTCCTGCGCGAGGAATTGGCCTCAAGAGACCAGGATTTACATAAAATTGTTACCTCCTTCATATCCCACAAAGGACTACCCAATGAAGAAATAAAATATACGTACTGGCAGATAAAAACCTGCTCCTAGGCCCTGCAGGCGTCCTTTTCAGTGGTCTTCGCCCAATTTTGTAATGTTGTAGGAACTGTGATTCGCATTTTTTAGAGATATAAACATTCGCGGCAGTTTCCTACACATGGCAACCCTCCTGCGCAGACCCGAGTGCGCGGGACGCAACTCGAACATTCCAGCTTCGACGATCGAGCTATAAGCTGATATTAACCCTCCTTCTGTAAATTCAATTCGCGGTAAATGTAATAACCCTGTAATCTTAAGTAAATAACCAACAATTATAAAGTGCTTTTATTATTTATAAACCGTGAATCAATTTTAGGGACCGGCCCAGGTAAGTTCCGTCAAACTTAACCCCTAAAACTAACTTAAGATGATACCCGGTGGTGCAGAAAAAGATTTTACTAAAATATTGCTGTCACTGTTGCTCTTACTCCACCGGATATTGAGCGAAAGGGACAATGCACTGACACCTAACTAAAATGGAGGTTTTGTATTCCCCACTTTTCTCCTCCAAAAGTGGACTGATTTTCAATTTTTTTTTACCAACTACATAAGAAAAAACTATTCTATGTCTGTACGTTTTGATTTAAAAAAAAAAACATTGTCTGGTTTGTATACTGAACATCTTTTGACGGCGTTTAAACCAGTCAATTTTATTGATTTTTGGAAGGTCATAACTTCTATAAAAAGTAACTTATCAAAAAAAACAAAAAAGTACCGACACGCTAGTAGTTGATATCTATTTTATGCAAAAACAATATTTTCTCTAGCGTTAAAATCCAGAGAGATAAATAGGGAATACGTTTGTATGGAAAAATCACCGCCGGGTATCCTCTTAACCCGTTTTATCAGCGCTGTAGAAACTGGGAAACCAGCCTAGACGATTATTATTTTATTACGCACCAGATTTTCAGGTCCGGGTTTAGTTTTTCCCATAGGAAAAACTAAACCTTTTCATACACTTATCCATATAAATGATCAACTAGTAAATCCACGTTATGCAAGTGTATTATATAAGTATAATTAATACAAAACAATACAAGAACAACACGTTAATCTACTATTAAATGGGAATATAATTCACCGTCTCCAGATATTTTCATATCAGAGGGTTCGGCTCTGTGGAATTCCTAATTTGACCGATAAATCCTACTGATCACTCAATATAAATATTTAAAAAATATTTCGTAATTCTACATGTATTTAAAATGACTGATTTTTGCATTTTTATATACAAATTCTTTGACAAATCTAATATGCCTAAATTTTTACTAAGAGAGCTAGGTATAATGCCAGTAGCCGAAATAACAAAAGGTAATATTTTTATAGTCTGAGAATGCCAAATTCTTTTAATTTCATTTCCTAAATCTGTATACTTTATAATTTTTTCAGAAACAGATTTTTGAATATTACAGGAATTTGGAATAGCTACATCAATAATATAAGTTATTTTTTTAATTTTGTCATGTAAAACTATATCAGGTCTATTATGACCAATTGGTCTGTCGGTTAGTATAGTTTTATCATAGTAAATTTTAAAGGAATTATTTTCTAAAAATGAATTTGGTTCGTATTCATAATATGGTACTATATTATGACAGTCAATCAAGTTATGTTTAATTACCAAACTTTGGTGAATTATTATCATTATTATTTTTTTTTTTTTTTTTGGAAGCTTTGTTTTTTTTGAAGCTGGAATGTTCGAGTTGCGTCCCGCGCACTCGGCTTTATATCGCTAAAAAATGCGAATCACAGTTCCTACAATGTCATCGTTGGGGAAGTTGTGCGGTGAGTGTTTTTAAGGGAAGGAAGGAGAGGTTGTTCTATGAAAGAAAAAGGAAAGTAAGAAGGTCCAGACTGGAAGAAACTCTCAGTATCGCCCTGGTCAAGATCACTATTCAGAATTGAAGCGTTGCTTGAAATAGCCTTAACTGGGGATGCCATTGTCTCAATAGCTCCAGACGGGAGCAGTTGGATCTCTTGTGCGGTATTTATGTACAAAAAAAAATAATAGTACGAGGGGTGGGTAGGAATTCAGGGGTCAGTGTGTCCAGTACATCCCTCCCGATGGAATGCAAGACAAATAGACGACTGCCCGCCAATACCCGAACACCTCTCACCTTATGAACCCTGATACCCCTGCTAAATAACTAAAAGTAGCGAACCAAATGAGGTGAAATTAGCACAATTTCAGATTTCACAAAACTATATTTTACTGCAAGAACTGCCTTCTCATTTGATGACGTAAGTACCAACTTTCTCTGATAGTACTCTACTTATAAAATGTTAATACATTAAAGATTATTTTTTTTTTGGAAAAAATGTTTCTAAAAAAAGCAGTGGAATTGAATTATCGAAATACAGAAATTCAATTTTGCCAATATGACATTATTCCGAGTTATTTTATTTTGGAATTCCTTTTAAATTAATTTAGAATCAGAAAAGTTCCAACATTTTTTTTAGTAAGACTTATGAACGAAAGTAACATTAACGGAAATGACGATCGATGTTTATGTCATCATATTAACGTCGTAGGTGTGGCAACCACGCAAGCCTAGCAAAGAAAACCAAAACTTCAAAGCAAAAAGCACACTCAAACGTCAGACGTCACTCGTTTATTTTTGTTTACTAATGTGGTAAGTTCAACAGCTTTTTGTTATGTTTTGTTGATTTTTATAATATGATTCAACTAAAGATTTTAGTTGAACCTTTTGATATGCATTATTTTTTACGATGAATATGAACCCTTTTTTCTCTCGGATTTTTGTGAATTCTAGCTTTTTATGTAAGTGACAGTAGTGTGACAATAAAAATAGTGTGGTTTAGAATTAGTGTAGCATTAATTAGACAGTAGTGTGACAATAAAAATAGTGATGTTTTGAATTCAAATGGCTGAATCACAAGAAAATTTTACCTCTTCGTCTATAAATAATTATTAACCTTTCCCTTACTGTGCTGAAATAATCCGCCCGCTCCGGTGCTGTGTAATCACTACACAAGCAGAAATGGTCGATTTAAAAGCCGAAAAAAATGAATATTTATAGCAAATCGCTATATTTCATTATAGTTGAAGTAAAAAATGATAATAATTGATATTTAATTGCTGAAAACATGAAAAAAAACATCGGTAGCTCAAAGAAACGATGCTCATACAACATGCGAAGAGACCACCCCGAATGAATGCCGAGCGGCGATTGGCGGCCGGCGGCCGGTCCGCGTCGTCCGCGGGGGAAACCGAAGGAACAAACACGATTGACGACTGACCAGTAACCACACGGTTCTCTTTCTCGCGCTTACTTATATCGAAATAGGTGAGAGTGAGACGTACATAGTGTCGCACTAGCCGCACGTTTCACACATTTGTACGTATTACTCGCAGCGCTGATCGTATTGCCAGACGTTTGATTGTATTGGTGAATTTATTTTCGATTCTCACAAAATACCGCTGATGTGCCCAAAAGGTACTGATTATTATTTTTTAAATTTTTTTATTTAATGGTTAAATGTATAACGGAGGATTACCTAAAATCTGAACCCAGAATTTTCCATATTTACGGAGATATTAAAGGTGCAAGAAGCAATGTGTAGCAGATACACATCGCAGGCAAGGGAGAGTTAACGGAAAAATCAACAACCCAATCTTGTTCCAAAATGTCAGTGTTTATTTAGTTTTAAGTTTTTAGTCAAATAAGTTTTATTGTGATGAGGCATATTTCGTCATTCCGATATGCAAATTTAACCATAATCATGGTGCTAATTTCACCATTCTGAATTGCATATTGCACCATTATGACTGTGTATATTTTACCATTTTCATAGTGCATAATTCAACAATCTTAGGTACTTATTTCATCAATCTTAGGTGCATATTTCACCATTTCGATGTTGCATTTTTAACTATGCTTAGAAGCATATTTGATAGTGCATATTTCACCAGTCTAGGGCTCATATTTAAGTATTCTTATGGTGCATCGTTCACCATTCTTAGGTGCATATTCAATTATTTAATGAAGCATATTTTACCATTCTAATAGTGCATAATTCACCAATCTTTAAAGTATAATACACCATTCTGATGAGGCATTCATATTTCACCATTATAAGGGCACATATTTCACTTTTCTGAGTTGAATATTTCATGATTCCAGCAGTGCATATTTTACCAAATTGATTATGTATATTTCACCGTTCTAGGGTGAAAAATTCCCAACATTGATGATGCATATATCACTATTTTAGTGGTGCAAATTACACCATTCTGAGGCGGACATTTCACCATTTTGGTGGTGCATATTTTCCCGATTCTAAGTTGCGTCTTTCAGCATTCTAAGGTGTTTATTTCACCACATTGATAGTGCTAATTTTACAATTTTTTTGTGCATATTTCACCATTCTGTTGAAGCTTTATTAGCTATTTTGAGGTGCAGATTTCACTATTTGATGGTTAATATTTCAGCATTCTGATTAGACATATTTCAACATCTTGAGGGACATATTTCACTACTTTGATGGTGCACATTTACCATTCTACTAATGCATATTTAACGATTCTGAAGTTTATATTTCGCCATTATAAAATACATTTTTCAGCTTTCTGGGGTGCATATTTCACTATAATAAGGTGCATTTATTATGCATTCTCGGGTGCATATTTAACCATTGTGAGGTTCCATAATACATACAATATGTGTTTTTTAAGGGTTCATTTTACAGCATTCTGAGGTGCCTATTACACCACTTTGATGGGTCAATTTTCACCTTTATGAGGTGCAATTTTTAGCGTGTTGGGTTGAATATTTCACGATTATAAGTTGCATTTTTTAGCTTTCTGGGTGCTTATTTCACCACAATAAGGTTCACATTATCGGGTGCATATTTCACCATTGATAGATTCCATAATACACGTTACTGAGGTGCGTATTTCACCCTTTTGATGGTGCATATTTCACCTTTAATAGGTGCAATTTTAAGCATGTTGGGGTGAATATTTCACCGTATTAAGGTGCATTTTTTTAATTATTCTCGGGTGCATATTTCACCATTGTATGGTTCCATAATAAACCATTCTGAGGTGCATATTTCACCATATTGATGGTGCATATTTCATCTTTTTTCGGTGCAATTTTTAACAATCTGGGGTGAATATTTCACCATTATAAATTGCATTTTTCAGCTTTTTGGGGTGCATATTTCACTATAATATGGTGCTTTTATTATGCATTCTCGGGGGCATATTTCACCAGTCTAGGGCTCATATTTAAGTATTCTTATGGTGCATCGTTCACCATTCTTAGGTGCATATTCAATTATTTAATGAAGCATATTTTACCATTCTAATAGTGCATAATTCACCAATCTTTAAAGTATAATACACCATTCTGATGAGGCATTCATATTTCACCATTATAAGGGCACATATTTCACTTTTCTGAGTTGAATATTTCATGATTCCAGCAGTGCATATTTTACCAAATTGATTATGTATATTTCACCGTTCTAGGGTGAAAAATTCCCAACATTGATGATGCATATATCACCATTTTAGTGGTGCAAATTACACCATTCTGAGGCGGACATTTCACCATTTTGGTGGTGCATATTTTCCCGATTCTAAGTTGCGTCTTTCAGCATTCTAAGGTGTTTATTTCACCACATTGATAGTGCTAATTTTACAATTTTTTTGTGCATATTTCACCATTCTGTTGAAGCTTTATTAGCTATTTTGAGGTGCAGATTTCACTATTTGATGGTTAATATTTCAGCATTCTGATTAGACATATTTCAACATCTTGAGGGACATATTTCACTACTTTGATGGTGCACATTTACCATTCTACTAATGCATATTTAACGATTCTGAAGTTTATATTTCGCCATTATAAAATACATTTTTCAGCTTTCTGGGGTGCATATTTCACTATAATAAGGTGCATTTATTATGCATTCTCGGGTGCATATTTAACCATTGTGAGGTTCCATAATACATACAATATGTGTTTTTTAAGGGTTCATTTTACAGCATTCTGAGGTGCCTATTACACCACTTTGATGGGTCAATTTTCACCTTTATGAGGTGCAATTTTTAGCGTGTTGGGTTGAATATTTCACGATTATAAGTTGCATTTTTTAGCTTTCTGGGTGCTTATTTCACCACAATAAGGTTCACATTATCGGGTGCATATTTCACCATTGATAGATTCCATAATACACGTTACTGAGGTGCGTATTTCACCCTTTTGATGGTGCATATTTCACCTTTAATAGGTGCAATTTTAAGCATGTTGGGGTGAATATTTCACCGTATTAAGGTGCATTTTTTTAATTATTCTCGGGTGCATATTTCACCATTGTATGGTTCCATAATAAACCATTCTGAGGTGCATATTTCACCATATTGATGGTGCATATTTCATCTTTTTTCGGTGCAATTTTTAACAATCTGGGGTGAATATTTCACCATTATAAATTGCATTTTTCAGCTTTTTGGGGTGCATATTTCACTATAATATGGTGCTTTTATTATGCATTCTCGGGGGCATATTTCAGCATTGTGAGGTTCCATAATACACCATACTATGGTGCATATTTCACCATTCTGATGGTGCATATTTCACCTTTAATTGGTGCAATTTTTAGCATATTGGGGTGAATAAGTCACCATTATATGGTGCATTTTTCAGCTTTCTGGGGTGCATATTTCACCATAAGAAGGTTCCTTTTTTTTAGCAATCTTGAGTGCTTATTTCATGACTGTGAGGTTCCATAATACACCAGTCTGAGGTGTATATATCACCATTTCATTATTTAAGATTTCTGGAGTAAATATTTCACCATTATAAGGTTCATTTTTCAGCTTTCTGGGGTTCATATTTCACCATAATAATATGCATTTTTATGCGTTCTTGGGTGCTTATTATATTATTGTGAGGTTCCACATTACACCATTTTGAAGTGCATTTTTAACCATTTGATGGTATATCTTTCTCCATTCTCAGATGCATAATTCACATCTTTGTATTATAATGCATATTTCACCTTTATGAAGTGCAAGTTTTAGCATGTTGGGGTGGATATTTCACCATTATATGTTGTATTATTCACATTTATTAGGTGCAATTTTTAGCATTCTGAGGTGAATTGTCAGCTTTCTGGGGTGCATATTTCACTATAATAAGGTGCATTTATTATGCATTCTCCGGTGCATATTTCACCATTGTTTGGTTCCATAATACTGAAGTGCATATTTCACCATTTTGATTGTGCAATTTTTAGCAGGTTTGGGTGAATAAGTCACCATTATATGGTGCATTTTTCAGCTATCTGGGGTGCATAATTCACCATGATGAGGTGCATTTTTTTAAGCATTCTTGAGAGCAATTGTACCACTGTGAGGTTCCATAATACACAAGTCTAAGGTGCATATTTCACCATTTTTATTGGGTTTATTTTACCTTTAATAGGTGCAATTTTAAGCATTCTAGGTGAATATTTCACCATTATAAGGTTGATTTTTCAGCATTCTGGGGTTCATATTTCACCATAATAAGGTGCATTTTTTAAGCATTCTTGAAAGCATATAATACCATTGTGAGGTTCCATAATACACCATTATGAGGAACATTTTTTTCAATTTTGATTGTACATATTTCACCATTCTGAGGTGAATATTTCACCATTCTGAGGTGAATATTTCACGATTTTGATTGTGTTTATTTCACATAGAATAGGTGCAATTGTGAGCATTCTGGAATGAATTTCACCATTATAAGGTTCATTTTTCAGCTTTCTTGGTTTCATATTTCACCATAATAAGGTGGTTTTTTAAGCATTCTTGAGTGCATAGTAGACCATTGTGAGGTTCCATGTTACACCATTTTGAGGTGCATTTTTTACCATTTGATAATACATATTTCACCATTCTGAGGTGCATATTTCTCCATTTTGATGGTGCATATTTTACCTTCATGAAGTGCAATTTTAGCAGAGTGAGTGAGTTTCCATAATACACCATTATGAAGAGCATTTTTCATTATTCTGAGGTGCATATTTCACAATTTTGATTGTGTTTATTTCACCTAGAATAGGTGCAATTTTAAGGAATTTGGGGTGAATATTTTACCATTATAAGGTTCATTTTTCAGCTTTCTTGGGTTCATATTTCACTATAATAAAACGATTTTTTTAATCATTCCACCATAACACGGGCATGTGCCTAATAAGGCGGCCATAAATTCCACAATTGTTATATATTTACTATTCAAAGAATAAAGAAACATTAAAAAAAAAAAAATAAGCGATTGCATATTATACCATTGTGCGGTTCCATAGTACAACATTTTGAGGTGCATTTTTCACCATTTGATGGTACGTATTTCACCATTCTGAGGTGCATATTTCACCATTTTGAGGTGATTTTTTCACCTTTATGAATTGCAATTTTTAGCAACATGAGGTGAATATTTCACCATTATAAGGTGCATTTTTTTAAGCGTTCTCGGGTGCATATTTCACCATTGTGAGGTTCCATAATACATTATTATGAGGTGCGTATTTCACCATTTTGATGGTGCATATTTCATCTTTATGAAGTGCAATTGTGAGCATGTTGGGGTGAATATTTCACTATTATAAGGTGCATTTTTCAGCTTTTTGGGGTGCATATTTAACCATTTCGGTGGTACATATTTCAGCGTACTCACGTGCATATTTCTCCATTTTGGGGTTCATATTTAACGCAATTTTTAGCATTCTGGGGTGAATATTTAAACATTATTAAATGCATTTTTCAGCTTTCTGGGGTGCATATTTCACCATAATCAGGTGCATTTATTATGCATTCTCGGGAGCATATTTCACCATTGTGAGGTTCCATAATACACCAAACTGAGGTGCATATTTCAGCATTTTGATGGTGCATATTTCACCTTTAATTGGTGCTATTTTTAGCATGTTGGGGTGAATATGTCAGCATTATATGGTGCATTTCTCAGCTTTCTGGGTTGCATATTTCACCATAATAAGGTGCATTTTTTAAGCATTCTTGAGGGCATATTTAACCATTGTGAGGTTTCATACTTTACCATTCTGAGGTACATTTTTCTCCACTTTGATGGTGCATATTTTACCTTTATGAAGTGCAATTTTAAGCATTTTGGGGTGAATATTTCACCATAATATATTGCATTCTTCAGCTTTCTGGGGTGCATATTTAACCGTAATAAGGTACATTTTTTTGAACATTCTCGGGTGCATATTTCACCAATATGAGGTTCCATAATACACCATTCTAAGGTGCATTTTTCACCATTTTTATGGTACATATTCACCATTCTGAGGTGCATATTTCACAATTCGGATGTTGCATATTTCACCTTTATGAAGTGCAATTTTTATCATGTTTGGGTGAATATTTCAGTATTGAGGTTCCATAATACATTATTATGAGGAGCATTTTTCTCCATTTTGATGGTACATATTTTACCATTCTGAGGTGCATATTTCACCATTTTGATTGTGTTTATTTCACCTATATAGGTGCAATTTTAAGCATTCTGTGGTGATTATTTCACCTTTATAAGGATAATTTTTCAGCTTTCTTGGGTTCATATTTCAACCTTATAAGGTGCATTTTTTAAGCATTCTCGAGTGCATATTTCACCAATAAAAGGTTCCATAATACGCCATTCTAAGGTGCATTTTTGACCATTTTGATGGTGCTTATTTCACCTTTAATTTGATCAATTTAAAGCATTCTGGAGTGAATATTTCACCATTATAAGGTGCATTTTTCAGCTTTCTGTAGTGCATATTTCACCAATAAAAGGTTCCATAATACACCATTCTGAGGTGGATATTTCACCATTTTGAGTGTACATATTTCACCATTATAAAGTGCAATTATTAGCACGTTGGGTTGAATATTTCACCATTATAAGGTGCATTTTTTTAAGCATTCTCACCAATAAAAGGTTCCATAATACACCATTCTGAGGTGCTTTTTTCACCATTTTGATGGTGCTTATTTCACCTTTAATAGGTGCAATTTAAAGTTTTCTACGGTGCATATTTCACCATAAGAAGGTGCATTTGATGGTGCGTATTTCACCTTTATGTAGTACAATTATTAGCATGTTGGGATGAATATTTCACCATTATAAAGAGCATTTTTCAGCATTCTGGGGTGCATAATTCCATATTTCGATGAAACATTTTTCACCTATTGTAATACATGCATATTTCACAATTCTGAGGTTTGTACTTCCCCATTTATTTATTTTTAATTTCATTATTGTGACGATTCATATTTTTCCATCATGACATACATAATCACCATTATTATGGTATATATTTGACCGTTCTTTGGTGCATAATTTACCATTTTGGGATGGTCCGATGATCTGTAGGGAACCCGCTTGCATAGCGCGGGTTTAAACTGTGCGACCTAAAGTTTAAGTTTTGACTAACGGAATTCAATACTTCGTTTGTGTGAAAGCACTAAGACAATTTTTCTGTATTCAGATTCTTCTTATGGTTTATGAATGGTCTTCATGGTCCATCTATATCCATCCATCTACAATGTCCAATATAGACAATATTTTATCCATTTGGACATTTTGTGTCAATGAATTAATATTCCAAATGTAAAATAAGACATTTATTTCATTTATTTTTCTTTATTCAGATTGTTATTATGGTTCATGTATGGTGCATTTTTCAGCTTTCTGTGGTGTATATTTTACCCTTATAAGGTGCACTTTTTTAAGCATTCTTGAGTGCACATTTCAATATTAATTGATTCCATAATACACCATTCTTAGGTGCATTTTTCACCTTTAATTGGTGCAATTTTAAGCATTCTGGGGTTAATATTTCACCATTATATGGTGCATTTTTCAGACTTCTGCAATGCATATTTTACCATAAGAATGTGCAATTTGAGGTTCCATAATACACCATTCTGAGGTGCATATTTCACCATTTTGATTTTAAATATTTCACCATTATAAAGTGCAATTATTAGCATGTTGGGTTGAATATTTCACCATTATAAATTGCATTTTTCAGCTTTCTATAGTGTAGTGCATATTTCTGTAGTGCATATTTCACCCTTATAAGGTGCATTTTTTTTAGAATTCTTGAGTGCATAATACACCAATAATAGGTTCCATAATACACCACTCTGAGGTGCATTTTTCACCATTTTAAATATGCTTATTTCACCTTAAATATGTACAATTAAAAGCATTCAGGAGTGAATATTTCACAATTATAAGGTGCATTTTTCAGCTTTCTGTGGTGCATATTTTACCTTTAGAAATCGCATTTTTTTAAGCATTCTCGAGTGCATATTTCACCAATAAAAGGTTCCATAATACACCAATCTGAGGTGCATTTTTCACCATTTCGATGGTGCTTACAAAACCTTTAATAGGTGCAATTTAAAGCATTCTGGGGTTAATATTTCAACATTATATAGTGCATTTTTCAGCCTTCTGCATGCATATTTTACCATAAGAAGGTGCATTTTGACGTTCCATAAAACACCACTCTGAAGAGCATATTTTTTCCATTTTGATTGTACATATTTCACCATAATAAAGTGCAATTATAAGCACGTTGGGTTGAATATTTCACCATTATACGGTGCATTTTTCAGCTTTCTTTGGTGCATATTTCATGTTGGGATGAATATTTCACCTTTATAAAGTGCATTTTTCAGCTTTCGGGGGTGCATAATTCCATATTTCGATGAAACATTTTTCACCTTTTGTAAACTTATTTCACCATTCAAAGATCCATATTTCACAATTCTGAGGTTTATACTTCCCCATTTATTTATTTTTTATTTCATTATTGTGATGATTCACATTTTTCCATCCTGAATTACATATTCACCATTTTTATGGTATATATTTTGCCATTCTTTGGTGCATTTTTTACCATTTCGATAACACAATTTTTCTGTATTCAGAATCTTCTTATGGTTTATGTATGGTCTTCTTGGTCCAACCATATCCATCCATCTACAATGTCAATATGGACAATCTTTCGTCCATTTGGACATATTGTGTCAATGAATTAATATTCCAAATGTCCATTAAGACATTTATTTCATCTATTTTTCTTTATTCAGATTGTTATTATGGTGCATGTATGGTCTTCATGGACCATCAATATCCATCCATCGAAAATGTTAATTTGGAAACTTTTTGTCCATTTAGATATCTTGTGTCATGAAATTTATATTCCAAATGTCCAATAGGACATTAATTTCATTTATTTAGACGGGTAATAAATAAATTCATCTCATTTCACCTGATTGTGCATATTTCTGCATTCTATAAATGCATTTTTCGACATTTTGAGCAGGTCATATTACGCCATTTCAATGGGATACATCATTATATTTCACAATTCTCAGGATTATATTTCACCATTAAGCTTTCTGGGGTGCACATTTGACCATAATATGGTGCATTTTTTTAAGCATTCTTGACTGCATATTTCACCATTAAGAGGTTCCATAAAACAACATGCTGAGGAGCATTTTTCCCAATTTTGATGATACATGTTTCACCCTTATAAGGTGCATTTTTTAAAGCATTCTTCCGTGCATATTTCACTATTAATTGATTCCAAAATACACCATTCTGAGGTGCATTTTTCACCTTAAATTGGCGCGATTTTAAGCATTCTAGGGTTAATATTTCACCATTTTACGGTGCATTTTTCAGCCATCTGCAATACATATTTTACCATATGAAGGTGCATTTTGAGGTTCTAGAATACCCCATTCTAAGGAACATATTTCACCATTTTGATGGTGCTTATTTCACCTTTAATAGGTGCAATTTAAAGCATTCAGGAGTGAATATTTCACCATTTTTTGCATTTTTGTGCTTATTTGTGCATTTTTCAGCGTTTTGTGGTGCATATTTCAACCTTATATAGTGCATTTTTTTGAGCATTCTCAATTGCACATTTCACTAATAAAAGGTTCCATAATACACCTTTCTGAGGTGCATTTTTCACAATTTTGATGTTGCTTATTTCACCTTTAATAGGTGCAATTTAAAGCATTCTGGAGTGAATATTTCACCATTTTTTGCATTTTTGTGCTTATTTGTGCATTTTTCAGCGTTTTGTGGTGCATATTTCAACCTTATATAGTGCATTTTTTT